>CM060400.1:60806522-62238397 GCA_030545235.1 Helianthus tuberosus
AATGTAAGTCACTCTCTGCCACACTAAATTGTCTTTAATTAAAAACTTCGAAGTGTTTCTAATGGCAGAATTTGGATAACATGTATGAGACGGATTGGATTGCGTGGCCTTAGCTTTAGGTTTCCAATGTTTGTTTGACCAGTTAGAATTGTAGTTACTAAAGGCATTATGTTGATTTCTTCGAAAATCATTTTGTTGATTTTGATTTTTGCGTTTGGCTGCATTCCAATCTTGATCAGAAGGTTTAGTCTTGCGATAGTTGTTTTTCATTGTCTTAGTCTTTTCAGTCGTCATTGACTCTGAACAACGATATCGGTTAGACTTGACCTTCTGATCTTGCACAAACTTCCTCTTGTACGTTGCCCTTGGGAGTTGAACACAATTCCTGGCAATGTGGCCCGCGATGCCACAGTTAAAACATGTTTGACGTTTCATTTTGTGAGTATTTTGAAAATTTTGACAAGATTCGCTTGGTTTTGAATGATTTGGCGTTTTAGTTTTCTGAACATGTTTTGCTTGTGGTTGTTCTGAGCATTTTGGTGGCTGTTGATCTAATGACTCCTCATTTATCTCAATTCCCTTTTCTTCATTTCTAAATTCAGGTTCATTATTTGAACATGTAGAAGTCTCATCAATATGCATTTCCTCAACGCATTTATCATGTGAAACTAATTCAGGTTCAATTTCAACTACAGTTTCCAATGGGGTCCCACTAGATTCAACATTAGGGACACCCACTGAGACAGTTTCAGAAGAAGAATCAGGATACTCTTGATTTTCTTAAGAAGTCGTTTCAGTGGTTTCACTGAATGTGTCCTGAGGGACCTCACCTGTAACACTTTCATCAACCAAAGGGTTAGAAACATCAGATTCACAATCATTAACTGAAGAAAAACCATCATCAGACATATTGTTCAAAGGTTCAACACAAACATTATCAGTTTTGCCCAAAACATCAGGCTCACAAGACGAAACATAAGCAGAAAATGACGCAAATAAAGACCGACCAAAAGCAATATCAGATTCAGTTTGTTCAAAATAATTTTCAGAAATATTAGTATGAACAACTGGTTCACTCCCAAGAACTTCTCCACATTTTACTTCAGATACTTTATCTGCACATGAAGACGAAATGTTAGGATCAATTGCTCCTTTAGAAACAAAACTTATTGGATCAGACTTCTGTTTCCCAACTATTTTGCCATTGAATGATGACTTATAGTTTTTGGGACCATAAGTCATTCGACTTTCATTTATCATCTCCTCCTCAGTCATAGGTAAATAAGTATAATTGTCATTATAAGGAGGAGGAGCCTTATTAAAACCCAACCCACAACCTTTCTTTTCCTTGTATGCGAGCTGTTGATCACACAAATTTTTGACCAACTTACTAGAAGAATCAAATTTTTTAATGTTTAGCTCATTTATATGATATCTATCTCTGATATCTTCCAGTTCCTTAGCTCATTTATATGGGCTGTTTTTACACTTACATCATCTTTAAGTTTGATGATGTCTTTGCGCTGAGCTTCAATCTTTTCTTTATAAAGTTTTTCATTTTTAGATAATGTGAAGTTTTTATTTTTTATATCTTGATAATCCTGAATTAGCTCAGCATTATGTATTCTGTAAGCTTCAACCCTTTCCCTACACTCAGGAGTACAGAAAACAGAAAGTACCTCTTCTTTGGTGAGACCTTTAACTGGAGCTGAAAGAATATGAGTCATAAGAGCTAGGTTTTCAGCAGTAGTCTCCTCCTCAGGTGCTGGAGCCTCATTCTCAGAAATGGAAACTTGATCATTTGAAGTCATGAAAGCAATGTTATTTGAAGCAGCTTGATTTTCTGGAGCTGAAATGTTCAGTCGCTCAATTTCCGAATTCCAATCAAAGTTGATGTTGGGCTGAACCACCAAGGCTTGTGCTAATCCCTGTGGTTGAGGACTTCCAGTAGCGGCATTATCAGTTAAACTTGATGTGGTCACAAGAACTCTTTCACGATTAGGTGTTACGGGCTGGGCAGGAGTCTGTTCTCTATTAATTGAAGGCTTTGTGCAGTTTCGAGCATAGTTTCCTTCTTTGTGACAGTTGTAACAACGTAGTTTAAAAGGCACTGTAGACGCTCCTGTAAATGAAGCACCCCATCTATTTTTACCAGTTCTTTTCATAAACCTTGTTTCCCTGAATGCAGCCATAGCCATCTGCCAAGTGATATCCATTTCTTCAACATCATCAGGATGAATCTGATGTAAGTCATCGCCACACCATTTAGGAGGGTCAATTTTTCCTGCAACAAATGCATTCAAACAGTTGATAACGGAGGCTGTGATATCCAAATTTTCTTTAGACTGTTGTGTAAAGAAAGCAATCATCTCATTTTTCGCAGTGGAGACGGAAGCAGTAGTGGAGGCATTCACAGCAGAAGCAGAAGCAGCTGTTGGATGTGGAGGAGTAACTTGATTAGAGGACCCAGAGCAATAGACATTTGCTGAAGTGGGGGCAGTCTTAGCAGATGCTGCATTGCTAAACATTTGAAAACCTCCTTGAGACAAAAGAGCTGTGTTATTGTCATTTGATGAAGTGGGAGCAACATGCTGTTTTTATAGTTGGTTTCTCTTTGTTTATCATCTAATTCACAGGCTTTAATATGAGAGATCATCTCTGACAAGCTGCACCTAGCAAGATCTTTAGTTTTCTTGATCATAGCAACATGATGATCCCAGCTTTTTGGCAATGTATTTAGAAGCTGTCTATTTGTAGATGCATTTGATGTATGAATTTCTTCCATTTGCATTTGCGTGACTATCTTCACGAACCTCTGAATTTGATTGTCAACAGTTTCACCATAAATATGGTTGAAGTTGTTGAAATTTTGTCTCAGCAGATTTCTTCGACTCTCCTTCATATCTTCATTCCCTTCGTAGACGTCGATCAAGGATTCCCACAGTTCTTTGGCGGATTTGCAGGTGCGAAAACCAATAGCAATGTCTGGACCCAATCCCATGGTTAAGTAGGACAGTGCTCTTTCATCTTCTTCAATTATAAGTAGATCATCTTTAGTATATTGACTTTTGGGTTTCTTTACTTTAACACCTGGTTCAGTGGAACTATCCATCATGATCTCCCTTGGTCCCCTTAAAATGCTTCGCCAAAGTTTATAATCTTTGACCTTCAAGTGTTGTTCAAAACGCCATTTCCACTCTGGGAAATCATTTGCATCAGTCAACCTTGGAATGCGTGTTGTGGTTCCAAGCTTTGAATCCAGTTCTTGTTGTTTATTAAAGGCAGCCAAATGAACGTTATTTGTAGACATAATTAATTAATCAATTAATTATTTTAAGTCCAAAAATTTGTCAACAGTTCAAAGTCCAAGTTCAAATCCCGTTGCAAAGTTACGTTGCGAGTCGAGACCACGAAAAGGTGACTCGAGACCTGTGAAGAAGATGGGACTCGAGACCGGGAATATATGGATGACTCGAGACCTTGAAAGATGTTGACGTGTGTAGTTGTGAAGTCGAGACTTTGAAACCTTAACCAGAAAGTTGGCAACTATTTTGATTTTTTTTAATCAAGGAAACAAATAATTATCAAAACAAATAATCAACCGATTTTTCCGAAATTTTTGGAAATTTTAAATCTTTTTAAAACTTATCAGAATTTCAAAAACTTTGACTTTAACAACTTTCAATGATCAACACCCACCAAAATATGCCAACTTTCAAGAAAATATCGATAAACACAATGAAGAACGCGAAGAACACTGAACCAAAAATTACGAAAATCTTGAATCTTTGATATCACACTGAGCCTAGAAATAGGTTCTAATGGCTCTGATACCACTTGTAAAATCCGATAAGATCGTTCAATGATATCAAACTTTAACTTGTGAGAATGCGGAAAACAATCACAAGCCGATTCAAGAACAAAACAAACATAAACCGAAACAATATGAATTAAAACAAACCGAGACTTGCATTCAATGATGAACAAAGACTGATACAAGACTCCTAGATGTTTTCGGCTAGCCTTCAAGTCGCAATCAGCTGATCAACCTCAACCACAATGGTTGAGGTTTGCTTAAATACTAAACATATGGACTTTTAATCTAGGCCCACTCGAAACCGACTCAACTAGCCCAACCCATACATATCGACCCAAAATATAAACTAAACAATTACAAAATCAACCCTTTAACTATGTAATCCTCTATGCATAAACCTACAGGTTCTAACAGAAAGACAAGGCAAAGACAAAGCAAAGGCAAAGTAAGGACATTAGTAAGGAAGGGAATACCCTGACTAATGTGCCAATTGAGGTATAGTCAGTCCATGTGGGATAGACTTGCCAAAGACAAAATGACACCCCCCCTGAAGGAACAAACGAGAGTTATATGTGACATGTTGCATTTATTTGCTTGTATATACTAAGTAACATTGTTATTTGTTAATATATGTGCATATATGTATGGGATTATTATTGACGGGAATGGGATACCTTCGACTTCGAATTCTATTACTGTTCTCGACTCGCACAATGCTACTATCGACCTCACGTTTATTGCGGAGCTCATGACTGAGATAATTACTAAACAAGACCTTGAGCTCGCTCTCCGTGGGAGATGGTTATTCATCCCTCTTGAATGCAAAGGTGTCTGAGTACGACAGTGATGGCGAGGCGGAGGAGGCAACCTTGGACAACAACCTTATCAGTGGGACGAGGTCCCCGAGGCATTTACGAATCCTGAGCGACGACACTCTTTTCCAGATAAAGAGAATGAAGTACTCATCTTAGAGGTGCCCCTCCAGGTTCTAGTGCTAGGAACCCTCCTTATTCCTATTCTTTCTAAGCATTGTGCCATTTCGCGCGTAACAATAATTGACGTTGGCGCGTGGACCATTATAAAGGTCCATTCCATGTTGAAGGTATGAGGACGGCAGTGTCCCCTCTCTGATTGATCAGCTGCTTGAACGAGGGAAAATTAGGGTGACCATGCAAGACGATTTATTATTACGGGGGCCCACGTAATAACAACTTGTAGTGCATGGAAATCCTAGTGGTCTCTGCGGGCCAAGCAAATGATCACTGTCTATTTGGAACTCCGATATTGTTCCAAATCCCCACCCTTTAGAACATTAACTGAGATGGTTACTATAACCCCCCTCCTGCAAAGGTAGGAAGTCTGCCTATGCCTGCTTCGCACCTAACACTCCCAGCTGTAGTACGAGTCGTATGAGACCCGGTATCTAAGCATGAGAAGATGGCTAACGCTCAGGAAGGATTTACCTTAACACTGCAGGATTCTTACGTATGAATTTGTACAGTACTTGTGACACCTTAAACTTATCCAGTATAGTCGCTATGATAAGACCCCAACCTTTAGCATCCGCTTACCTAAAGGAGATAACATGGCGCGAGCTGTAGTGTAACTTATTTACTGCACTCTATTCGACATCCAGGAAGACTAGGCCGACCATGTTAGGACTCATGGAACCCAAGCCAAATCAATGTATGCGCCACACGGCCCAGTGTAGCAAAGGGGCCCTCTCTATATTGGACAATCGAGAACCATGAAGTATAGAACACATATTATAAGGACGGAAGTAACCACTCGATATTCACCACAGAATGTTGTTCCGTTTAGGCTCATGGAAGACACATGCAGGAAGATTCTTCTCAATCTGCACCCCTATCAGTACCCCCGCACTCTCTATCCCGTAGTACACCTCATCATTAGGGTAGTGCATTCACACCCTGGAAACCGTTCTACGTTTGCTGCATAACACAGTTCAGACACAAGGATGAAGTCACGTACCCTCACAACCTTACCTCTGCGTTGCCACTATCCCCTCCTATGCGTGGTAATAATGCACAACCCCATCCTTTGGGAACTATGCCTGTTTTTGTAAAAGTATAGACTATGGAAGAATCGGAAACTGGAGGAATAAATAAGGAACAAGGTGAAGGGAAGGCCTTACCATATTTTTTATAACACCGGATGACTTACATCAATCGGAGGAAGGTGACTCCGAGGAGGTTACTATGCAAGACTAATAGCAACAAGTTGATATGATGGATGTAAGGGTCGGTGTACCCTTAGTAAGATTCTGTTGTGACTCATTACAAGGATGAGATGTTTATGGTGGAAAGATTTGTATAGGCCTCATTAGGAATTACCTTACCCTTATGCTTATAATGCACGACGAATGAACTTTGCTTTCACTTATCGACGACAATATTTATTCTGAAATAAATGTCTAATTTCGTCGATATATTTTATACATGTTAAGCTCATGGAACAACAACAAAAGGACTTTGGTCAGACCCAATCGGGACCTTTACCTGCAACAAGGGGTGAGCTTGAAGTTCTAGTGAACCAGCAAGTCGCTAAAGCAATTTACCAGTATGAAGCGAGCATCATTGCAAACAGCGGCGGACTAAGAGGAACATAATGGGAATCGCTCAGGCGATAACTCTTGCCCTAGGTCCTACCGAGAGCGGAGTAGCGGTGGAGAAATCTAATGAAAAGCCAGTGGGGAAGAAGACGCATTGGAGTCTTCTTCGGGTGGAACAAAGAGAAGGTTCTCAAGCCTGAAGAAGGGGACCCAAGCAAGTCATGACAACTCAAACGCAAACAAAAGAAGGGAAGCAAACCTGCCTCGCGGCATGAAAGCTTTTAGGGCCACCAGTGAGGCCAGAGGAAAGGTTTATTTGGGAAATAAGTCGAGATGTGACAAATGCAGGTTTCACCATGAAGGTCGATGTCAAAAACCTAAGTGTGATAGATGTGGAAAGAAGGGACACAACAAGGATACTTGTTGGGCAAGATACCCCAACCAAGGAGGAAATGGTGACTACAACCAAGGGGATAACAACAACAACCAAGTCGGAAATGGTAATGATAGAGCCCCTGGTTGTTTCAGATGTGGTGACACTTGGCACTTTAGGAAAGATTGCCCTAAGAAGGACCAAGCACGAGGAAGAGTTTCACGAACGGAGCTCGTGAAGCGCGCCAGGACCTGAATATTGCGAGGGGTACGTTCCCAATTAACTAACACCATGCAACCATTTTGATTGATACTGGCGCCGACTTTAGCTTTGTATCTATTGGATTTAAGAACCTTCTTGGTCTAGAGGCAAGTAAGCTAGACACCCCCTTATTCAATAGAATTAGCGAATGGGAAATTAGTCAAAGAGGATAAAGTTATTAGAGATTGTACACTTGAGTTTAGGGAACGAAAGTTTTCTATTGACCTGCTACCAGTTGGATTAGGAAGTTTTGATGTTGCGGTTGGAATGGATTGGGTATCCAAGAATGGAGCTGAAGTTGTTTGCCATGAGAAAATCATTTGCATCCCTCTTGCGAATGATGAAACACCTTTCGAACACGCCCTTCATACGGATGATGCAAGGACACTGGACCTCATAAGGCGGAAGACTGCAACAATTCACATTAGCTATGAGAGCACAGAAGTGTCTCTGAAAGGCAGCATAGCCTTTCTTGCTCATATTGTAGACAAGGAGACCAAGGAGCCAAGCTTAGAAGACATTCCCATTGTAAAGGAATTCCCAAAAGTCTTTCCCAAAGACTTGACTTGTCACACCCAGAATATTGCGGAAGCGTGATTATGGTGTGACTTTCTTAATACCATCGCATTCAATCATAACAACATCTATATGATAAAACCATAGATCGTCATCCATTAAATAGATTCAAAAACATCACAAACATCATTGTTTAAAACAAGACTCCAAATTCAAGTTTTACAACGCATGCAAATTGTTTAAGAGTTCACAAGGACTCATCAAAAGATTCTAAATAAAAATCAAGATTTGGAAATGGTGTCTTGACCAAGATAGGACACCCAAACCAAATATCAAGACCATGGATGACATCTTTTATTCTTACAACACTTGAAACTTTCGAATGCCCGCCAGATCCACCTTAATTCCCTGAAATACATGTAGTTTGAAAACATCAACAAAAGTTGAGCGAGTTCATGTGTGTGTTTGTGAGTATGAATAACCTTTGAAATCATTGAAAGTTTGTATGTGAAAATGAACAGATCAATTAATGTGTAGCTAATACATTAACATGTGTGAACCGGTGTAGGAAGGCTCAATCCTTTGCGTATTTCACACCGGGCCTCCGGGATGGAACGACATAGTCACCACATGAGCCAACTCGCGGACTCATGGGTGGGGCTCGCAACACCCAAATAGATCTATCACTCATGCCCCTCGGTCCTTCTAAAGGATTAATGGTCTCAAGCTAACGCCTACCCTTTCACATGATCTAACAGTTCATTTCATTTATAAATCATTTGAAACCGTAATCATTTGTAACATGTACTTCACCCCCGAAGCTTTAAAACGAAAACAATTAAAATAAAATGGGGACATGAACTCACAGTCTTGCGTCTTCAGCAATCGTAACTCTAGCTTCTTCGGTGAACACGACTACCTACAACGTACTAATGTCTATTAGACGAATGGGCCGTGCCTTGACTTAACCAAGTCACATAATTATTTGTTAAAATAATTAATGCTCTTTGAGTTACGTTTCTTTTGTGTCTTCGATATTATTCCAAGTCACATAATTATTTGTTAAAATAATTAATGTTTTAACTTAAATTACATTTATGAATTTTGGAATAATTGTTAACCAATATTATTGTAATAATACTTCCCAAGTATTTTCATTTGTATTTCCTTCCCAATGATGGGGGTATCTTATACATGTATATTTTGCCATGTTTTGGAGTCGTATTCTGGTGTGTATTTACACGTACGAGGATACGTATTTTTATTGTATTTATTAAGTATTCTTTATACTTAATTTCGTATTAAATTTTCCGGAATAGTATCCTTAATAAAAATCCTATATATATTTCCAAAATATATATACTTTAAGGAATATCACTTAGAAAAATTATTTATAATTTTTCTTTGGCAAAAATATTTGTATTCTCTTATAAATTCCAAAAATAATATATTTTCAAGTCCACTTGGAAAATATATATAAACTCATTTTTCCCAAAAACGACATACATCGCATTTATTTAAGAAAGTGTATATTTTTCCCAAAAATATTGTATCTCATGTTTGTGTAAGAAAATATATATTTCTTATAAATAATATATCTTCCAAAAATTTCAAAAAAAATATATGTTTCATACTTGTCAAAAATATGATATATTCTTGTAGTAATTGTAAACATCATATTTTTACTTCTTTGGTGTCCAAAATATTCTTTGTGAATAAATCTTCCGGAATATTTTGTAAGTCTCATTTCATAGTTCGGTTCTCCAATATTTTTGTGTAAGCTTGTATATTTTTTCTTTGGAATTTTGGTAATATTTTGGATGGTAATTTCTTGGTATTTTGTGAGTTATAATATTTCAAGTCCTAAAATAATATAACTAATACACAAAGTATACAAGTAATCACACACATGTGTCTTCTAATTATATACTTTCTAAATACATACTTAGTCACTTTTATTTATAAAAACCAGCCTCCAATATTTGTATTTTTGTAACCAAAAATTATGGCAAAGTTTATGTAACAATTTGTGGTTTACAATATACTTGTAAATATTTGTTTAAAAATATTTTTCTAAGTGTTTATATTTTTAGAAAATTTTGCCATAGTTTCCCCTAAAAATGGAGGTTTCCATGCGTTCAAGCATATCATTTTTTTTTAAAAACCGTCACAATCAATTCACAATTATCAACAAATAACCTTTACTTACCAATCTTGCCAAAATCATTCATATTCTACTACTTCATGAACTTGAATATTTGTAAAAATTTGTAGTAACTTACTAGTATTCTTAGTAAGTCTTGTTACCCTTTAAAATGTGTTTACTTCTTTAAAAATTTCATTTTTAAAGAAGTTGGATGTTTACAACTTCAAAACATATTTTCTAAAAACACTTCTTTATGAAATATTTTTGTTACACAAGTGTTTCTACACTTGTTTAACCACCAAAAATGATGTTTGTTTATGCAAGAACCAAGATTTAATGAAACTTTTATTTTTAACTTGGTTTCTTTAGAAATCACTCATAAATATTTAGATCCATATGATTACCAACTTACTTGATCATGGTTTTTCAAGAAAACATTATTTTCCTTCAAGTTCATGCTTTAAGTGTGGATGATCCATCATCCTACAACAATTTCTATTCTTACATCTTGCTAGATTATGTTTTTAATCATGATCTAGCAAGATCATATGATGATCAACATCATTTCTACCAAAAATCAATGATTAACAAGCATAACAACTTATATTCATCAAGATATCTTCATCAAACAAGTTTATGTTCATGTTTCATGCTTATGATCTTTAGTGTTCTTTAAGTTTTTGATCATGATTCATCAATAACCACTTAAAATAGATGTTAAATAGATAGATCAAGGTTCTTACCACTAGCACAAGGCTAGGGATGTTTCAAGTGAAGAAATGAAGAGGATTAAAGAAAATAAGAGAGGTCCTTCAAGATCCAAAGCCACCAAGCTTCCTTGTATAATCTCTAGCACCTTTGTATGCTCTTGGAATGGTTAAAGAAGATTGGATGATGATGATGATGGATGTGGGTGAGTGTGGGTTCGGCTGAGAGGGAGCAAGAGAGGAGAGGGAGAAGTGTGTTTTTGAGTGTGTGTAAGTTATGAGCTCTTGATCACAAGGTTACTACTTATAACCATATTTTGTGTTTAACTCTTGGGTTTAGTGTCCAAAATGTGCCAACACAATCTCATTTTAAATTGCAAGAAAATCACAAGTGTGGGGCCCTTGTTGGCCGTCCACTAAGTGGGGGGGGGGGTAGTAGATTAGGGGTTAACTTAGTTAGTTACCATCTAGTTCAATCTTAAGTGTTAGTTACATGATTTGGTTATTAGATATTTTTAGGAGGTGTTATGGTGTTCGGGGACCATAACTAGCTTAGTAATGTTAAAACAGTGCTTCTAGGGTAATTTTGATATTTCGGGTAGTGTCCGATTGTTCGGTTAGATACTGGTTCGTTAAAGTGCTAAATTATACGGTTTAGTGTTCTTTATGTACCCTTTTGTGACACTTTTAATTCCCGACACTTAGGTAAGCATTCAGGACCATTTAAGCATATTTCTGCATGAAATTAGATTGTTTAAATGCTGATTTTTACTGAATTTTGCTGAATTCAGCACTTTGGGTGAGTTTTAGGCACTTTTCGGCACTTAAACTATCACTTAGAAAGGCAGTTTTGGGATCCTTACTTTCCTACACACTATGCTAGTGCAGTACTTAGTTTCTGGCTTATACTGGGTCTCAAAATACTGTCTGCCTATGTGCTGAGTCATGTCAACATTTTGCTGATTTATCCGCTCACTGTGCTAATTGTACTTAATGCATTCTTTATGTCAATATATTTGCATGTAGTAATGAAATGACATTATGCAATAAGTGATGCACAGGTAAATATAATGCAGTAATCAGAAAGCAGTTAATTGTAAATTCAGCACAGTCATTAAGCATTAATCATGATTAATTAATTGTACGATGCCTGGATTTTTGACAGTTGTCACATTCTCCCCCTGTTAAGAAAAATTCGTCCCGAAATTTTAAGCTCTACTACTAGCTGCAGGGGTGTTAGGGAATAAATGTGGGTACTTTGCTTTCATGCGGTCTTCACGCTCCCAAGTAAACTCTGGGCCGTGACACGCGTTCCATCTAACCTTGACCGGTTTAACACTACTCCTTCGAGTTTTGTTAACTTTCCAATCGGAAACCTCAACGGGTTCTTCGGTAAAATGGAGTGTGTCGTCAATGTGAACTTCGTCGGCAGGAATAACCACCGTTTCTTGTGTTGGACTCTTCTTCAGGTTAGATACATGGAATGTGTCATGAACACCATTAAGTTCTACAGGTAGTTCCAACCTATATGCTACAGTACCAATCCTTTCCAGGATTTTGAACGGTCCAATATATCGTGGGTTTAACTTTCCACGCTTCCCAAAGCGTGCTACACCTTTCCAAGGTGAAACTTTCAACAAAACCATATCTCCCACTTCAAATTCCAAAGGTTTCCTTCTTTGGTCCGCATAGCTCTTTTGTCGATCACGAGCCGCCTTAATGCGCTCTCGGATCTGCATTATCTTATCTGTCATTTCTTGAACCAATTCAGGACCAACTAGTTGTCTATCGCCTGCATCTGCCCAGCACAACATCGATCGACATTTTCATCTGTAGAGAGCTTCAAACGGTGCAGCTTGAATGCTTGTATGGTAGCTGTTATTATATGAGAACTAAACCAAAGGCAGGTGTGTGTCCCAACTGCCACCCAAGTCCATTACACAAGCTCGTAACACATCTTCAAGCGTCTGAATCGTTCTCTCACTTTGGCCATCCATCTGTGGGTGAAATGCGGTGCTCAAATTCTGTCACGGCCCTTGGCCCCGGTTTGACCCGGTCCAGAGTCGCGAGGCAGGAAATCCCGTGGTATTTAATTTAGCGACAGCGGAAGACTTTTAAAACAGGATCAATTATTAATAAAACTGCTCGTTTATATATAATATAGGGATAATTCCCATAATTTACAAACACTTGATTTCACTAGGAAATCCTTTATTTCTTTAAAACATGTTTCCTTATTTATTTACATTGTGCCACTTTCTAAGCTTGTAGTGCTACTCGGCACTTTTCCTTTACTCACAACAGATCACCTGAAACATGTTTGAAAAAGGTTTTGTCAGCAGGGAAATACTGAGTGAATCATTCGGTTTTAGTAAAACATCCTGTTTATTATAATGTACAGTATTAAGAGCGATTACAATTGCCTCATCTTTTAAATTAACTGATCCAGTTGTCACTTTACCGGACTGTGACTGTGGACATATTACTTGTAGGGTCCTTTCACCCCAAGTGATAAATAATTAGTAGCTATGTGCACATCCCCCCACATACTGGCAGTAATTTCAGATAACAACGACTTAATCCCTGTAACTATAATTTTGATAAAAACATGCTTTTGAAAGTATTTTGATAAAAAGAGAATGACTCACATTGTAGATTTAACGAGCAGAATATAAGCCTACTGATTAGCCTTGATTAACCTAATTTAATTAACAATGCACACACAATCGGTTAGTAACTAATACAATAGTTACGACAATTCACGAGATTAAACCTTCACAACGAGTTATTAGTGCAATACTTAGCAATTCAGTGGATTCACAACGAATGACAGAGTATAGTCCGAATTCGAGCAGTACTCAAACATTCAAGTCGAAATCACAATGAATTAATAAAGTATAATCTCAATTTGAGCGGCACTTAAACAATCGTTGGATAGTTATAATCGATCGGACGTTGAATCGTAATAGCGATCGAGTTATTACCCTGATTGTGGCGTTGATTAGTGCACTGTGTGTGTTAATTGTAGTATACAGAACGTAAATTCGATTTCTGGAACGAATTCCTTCGTCGATCTTATGCCAAATTTCAAGTCCCAATGTCTGCTATTTATAGCCAAATTTTGAGATGCCCTGCGCATCGTAGCCAAACATCCCCTACGCATCGTATGCGTTTTAATCTGGCTGCGCATCGTAGGCAATAAACCCCTACGATGCGTATGGGTTGAAAAATAGGGTTATAGACTAGCCACGTCTGGGACTAGCTATGCTGAATCAATACTTTCGAATTTTCTGAATTTTACAACGAATTTTAAAGGATAATTATCAACTAGGGTTTACCCCCTTTGAGTTTTAGGGGCCCTAATCCTGATTCTGAAAATTATGAAAATTTCAGGGTTTGTTCAGAATTACTTGGGTTTCTCAATTAGGGTTTCCTATTAATCAAATTAAAATAATAACTAGGACTTTTAATGAGAGTTGTTATATTCTCCCCACCTTAATAAAAATCTCGTCCTCGAGATTTACCGGAATAAATGAGGATACTTTTTCTTCATTTCTGATTCCAGCTCCAAAGTGTATTCAGCTCCTCTTTTTGAATCCCATCTAACTTTGACTAAAACTAGTCTTTTATGTTTGAGAAATTTGATCTTTCGATCCTCAATTTGAAGAGGTTTCTCTACAAATTTCAGCTTTTCGTTTACCTCTATTTCTTGAAGAGGTACTACCAAAGATTCATCTGATAAACATTTCTTGAGATTGGATACATGAAATACATCATGTACTCCAGCTAATTCTTCTGGTAGTTGTAAACGATAAGCAACTAATCCTATACGTTGGATCACTGAAAATGGTCCTACGTACCTTGGACTTAGCTTTCCTTTCTTTCCAAATCTAACTACTCCTTTCCAAGGAGAAACTTTTAATAGTACTTTATCTCCTACTTGGAATTCTATTGGTTTGCGTCGATTATCTGCATAACTCTTCTGGCGATCTCGGGCTGTCTTCAACCTTTCCTTGATTTGAGTAATTTTATCTGTTGTCTCTTGCACTATTTCAGGTCCTGACAATTGACTTTCTCCTATTTCTGCCCAACAAACTGGAGTTCTACACTTTCTTCCATAAAGTGCCTCAAATGGAGCAGTTTCAATACTTGAATGATAACTATTGTTATAGGAGAATTCAATTAATGGTAAATGATCATCCCAACATCCACCAAAATCAATTACACATGCTCGGAGCATGTCTTCCAGTGTTTGTATTGTCCTTTCACTTTGTCCGTCTGTTTGAGGATGATATGCAGTGCTTAAATTTAGTCGAGTTCCCATTGCTTGCTGGAAACTTTTCCAGAAATGAGAAGTGAAACGACTATCTCTATCTGATACAATGGAGAGTGGGACTCCATGTAAAGATACTACTTCATCTACATACAACTTGGCTAACCTTTCCATACTAAAGGTTTCCTTCATTGGTAGAAAATGAGCTGATTTGGTTAATCGATCCACAATTACCCAAATCGCATCATTACCTTTTCTGGTCTTGGGTAACATAGTAACAAAATCCATTGTTATGAGTTCCCATTTCCATACAGGCATTTCCAATTGTTGTAGTAAACCTGAGGGTTTCTGGTGTTCTGCCTTAACTTGTGAACAAGTAAGACACTTAGATACATATTTTGCTATATCTTTCTTCATTCCTATCCACCAGAAATTCTTTCTTAAATCTTGGTACATCTTATTGTTTCCAGGGTGCATAGTATACCTAGATTTATGAGCTTCTTCTAAAATCTTATTTCTTAACTTTCCTTGTTTAGGTACCCAAATTCTTTTCTTATGGAATCTCCAAATTCCATCATTTCCTTGCTCTAGTTCTTTTATATAACCTTTCATTCCTTCAGCATCGTCCTTGATTGCTGTTTCTTGAATGCTCTTTAATTGTTCTATTAAATCTACTTGTAGATTTAATCTAAGAGCACGGACTCGCTTTTGTTTTTCATGATACTTACGACTTAAGGCATCTGCAACTACATTTGCCTTCCCTTCGTGATATTGAATATCACAGTCGTAATCGCTTAGAATTTCCATCCATCTTCTTTGTCTCATATTTAATTCTTTCTGTCCAAATATATACCTCAAACTTTTATGATCTGTATAGACAGTAAACTTACTTCCGTACAGATAATGTCTCCAAATTTTCAAAGCAAAAATTATGGCTCCTAATTCTAAGTCATGAGTTGTATAATTTTCCTCATGCTTTTTCAACTGCCGGGAAGCATACGCAATTACCTTCTTGCGTTGCATCAATACACATCCGTATCCTAATTTTGAAGCATCACAGTATACTTCAAAATCTTCTGTTCCTTCGGGCAATGTTAAAATTGGAGCATTCGTCAACCGTTGCTTTAAAATCTTAAAAGCTTCTTCTTGCCTATGTCCCCATTCAAACTTAGTGGCTTTACAGGTTAACTTAGTCAAAGGTACAGCTATCTTAGAGAAATCCTTAATAAATCTTCTGTAGTATCCGGCTAAGCCTAGAAAACTTCTAATTTCCATAGCTGTTTGTGGGACCTTCCATTTAGTAATTGCTTCTATTTTAGCAGGATCTACGTGAATTCCTTCATGATTCACCATATGACCTAAAAATTGCACTTCCTTTAACCAAAATTCACACTTTGAGAATTTTGCATAAAGCTTTTCCTCTCTTAACAAAGTTAAGAGTGCATGCAAGTGTTTGCAATGTTCTTCTTGACTTTTGGAATAAATTAGTATATCGTCGATGAATACGATTACAAATTTATCCAAACATGGTTTACAAATCCGATTCATCATGTCCATAAATGCTGCTGGGGCATTTGTTAGTCCAAAGGGCATGACTGTAAACTCATAATGGCCATACCTAGTTCTGAAAGCAGTTTTAGGTATGTCTTCTTCTTCTACTTTCAACTGGTGATATCCGGATCTTAAATCTATCTTAGAAAAATACCTAGCACCTTGAAGTTGATCAAAAAGATCATCAATCCTAGGTAATGGGTATCGATTCTTAATTGTAACTTTATTTAGTTCCCTATAATCGATACACATTCTCATAGATCCATCTTTCTTTTTTACAAACAACACTGGTGCTCCCCAAGGGGATGAACTAGGTTGTAAAAATCCTTTGCTTAATAATTCATCTAACTGCTTTTTCAATTCTAGCATTTCGGTGGGTGCTAATCTATAAGGTGTCTTAGCTATTGGTGTAGTACCTGGAATTAGATGAATTCTAAACTCTACTTCCCTATCTGGTGGTAACCCAGGTAATTCTTCTGGAAAGATGTCTGGGTATTCTGAAACTATAGGAATGTCCGAAAGTTCCTTACTTTTAGTGTTAATGATTACTGAAATCATATACACCATTCCTTGCTTTCGTTCATAACTAGCAACTTTCATTACTGATATGAACTTTAGTGGCTTTCGTGGTTTATCTCCGGTAATTACAATTACCTCTCCTGTGGGAGTACGGATTTCTACGGAATTCTTGTCACAAAGGATTCGAGCATGGTTGGCTATTAACCAATCCATTCCTAATACGACATCGAATCCGGCTAACTTCATAGGTAACAGGTTTGCAGAAAACTTATGACCTAACAGTTCTATCTTACCTTCTTGCAAAACCTTATCTATGTTAACAGAATTTCCGTCTGCCGTTTCGACTGTAAAAATTTTCCTAAGGGTGGTTAAAGGTAAATTAAGAGCTTGGCAAAATGAAGTATTGATAAAACTTTGGTTTGCACCAGAGTCAAATAATACTTTTGCATAAACGTCGTGGACCAAGAACGTACCGGCTATGACATCAGGAATGAGTTCAGCTTCTTGAGTAGTTAGCTGAAATGCTCGGGCATTCTTCTTTGTTGTTCCATCAGCTGGTTTGCCTTTATTGTCTGCGGGTTTTGTCAATTTAGGACATTCGGTTCTAAAATGACCTATTTCGCCACAATTGTAGCAGATTAGAGATTTTTTTCCTGCAATTCTCCTCTTGATGTCCTGGAATTTTGCAAAAATTGCAATATCCCTTGCATTTTCCAAAATGCTTCTTGTTGCAATTTCTACAATACGGAGGAACTGAGGATTGCCCGGTTCCTCTTTTCTTGAATCGATTATTATTATTACCCACACGAAATCCTTGGGTAATCTTTTGCGCCAATTCCTTCTTTCTGTCTTCTTCTCTTGTTCGCACCAGTTCATCAGTTAGGGTATTAGCTAATTCCACAGCATCGTCAATAGTGCGAGGTCTCGCAGCTTTAACAATATTGCGGATTTCACTAATTAGTCCCCATATGTAGCGAGAAATGAGTACCGGTTCTGGCGAAGCCAGTGTAGGTACCACTCGTGCATATTCAAAGAATGTCGAAGTATAACTGCGGCACTCTACTCCTACCATACGATGATTTAGGAACTTATTTGCCATTTGTTCTTTTTCATATTCAGGACAATATTTCCTTTCTACAAGATTCTTGAACTCTTCCCAGTTCATGGCATAAGCCATCCTTCTTCCTTTAGCTTGTAGCACCGTATTCCACCATTCTAATGCTCCTTCTTTGAACAAATTTGATGCATACATCACCTGATCTTCTTCTGAACACTTACTTATTGCAATTACTGCTTCGGTTTTCTCTAACCAACGTAGTACTGCAGTTGCTCCTTCATTACCTGCAAATTCAGCAGGTTTGCAAGCCAGAAATTCTTTGAAAGTGCAACCAGGTGTTGCGGCTTTCATTTTCTTAGGAGGTGGAGCCTGTCGTAGATTATCATTATCATTATGATTGCTGCCTCCATTTACACTAAAATTATCTTCCTGAGTACGTTTACTAGGAATGATTTGTTGCGGTTCTACTGGATTTTTAACAGCAGCAACGAATGCTGGAATAGCATTGGCTATCCCTTGTGCAACAATATTTTCTATATCCTGTCTAGTCATATACTGGTTTTCCTGATTTTGTTCAGATTGATTCCCTTCATTAACTGGTTCATTATTAGCATTTTCCATCTGATAATTATTAAAATATATTTATTAGTATCGAGTGATGAATAAAACAATTTCACATAAGCACATAAAATCTGATAACACAGATATATATCAAAATTGTCGATGCTTCGACTTCTATTTTACTTTACATCTATTAGATAGGCATCCATACACACTGTTTATCTTACATTGTTTTATTTCCCATTTTACAGAGTTATATATTTAATTCTTATTATTAATATACAGATATTTTTCCTAACCCCACTCTTCTTTGGTCACAGGCAGTTTAGTAACGACGTTCCCTTTCGTCGTACTTCCAGGTAATCCTTTCTCCCATATCCCTAATCCTATTTCCTGTATTTATCAGTTCTTCACCGTACTGACGGAGTTCAGCTAAGTTTTCGTAGCTCATTGGAGGATTGGGGATAGGATTTGGTTCTCACTGTGGAAGGAAAGAATAAGGACTGTTGACAATATTCTGGAATGGCTAGTCATTTGTCCACCATTCTTCCATTTGACCTAGAGGTAGAGTGTGGACCAGTGGATCTGGAATAGCTGGTTCCAGATTGACAGGAAGTTGGGTTTCTAGGGTAGGATATAGATTATTATGGATAGGGCTAAAGACATCACAATTTGCAAGTAGACGGTCGATTTCGTCTTGGAATGTGATTTCCTCAGCTTGTCTAGAACTCTCTCCCGTTTCTATTCCTTTTTGTTTGTAGTCTTTCCTGGTTTCTATTTCTGCTGGATTAAAACTTTCTCCGATTTCTATTCCTTTTCCTTTTTCTATAGGGTTTTCTATTTTAGGGAGTTTCCTAGTAGCTGGCTTTCTTCTGCGTACTTTTCTCCATCCTACATATCTTCTCTTCTTTTTAAGTTTTGCTTTTTCCAGCGGTGGAGCTTGGAATTCCACGGGTTCCTCTATATCAGCAATATAACCAGTAAAGTCGTGGGAGACTTCAATTGGTACTGGGTAGAGGTTGAGATTCTGAAATGCTTCCGACATCTCATTCATGCTGGACAGCATATATGCAAAATGCACAAAAATGCTAAGTTAAAACTTTGGAACAAAGTTTAACAAATAAACATTAAGTTTATTGCATACGGATTTGTACAAAAGACTACAGGAAAGTGAACACACTATAATTTATTTATTTACTGGGTATTACTAAACCAGATTTTAAAATTTAGAGATTTGCATTCTCTGCTACGGTAGCTAGCATATAAAGGTTTGCCCATTTTTCATCTAAGGTATCTTCCCATGGTGACTTATTGCCTAATTCCTGGGTTTCTGGATTAAACCTCACTTTCTTGACTTGGGTTTTCTTTATTTTCTCTTGTCCCTTTCTAAGAATCAAATTTCTTTTCTCTTGGGTGAGAGGGTTTTCATAATTTGCTTTACGGACAAAAATCCCTTCATTTATATCTGCTGGGTGTTTGGAGGAAGAGGTTCCTTTTCTTGTGGTTGCAGTATCTAATTTGTGATAGATAGCAGAAATCTTGTGTTTACCCATACTGTAACTCAACAATTAATCAGTTAATAAAACATATTTTCACAGAATAACAATTAAATTTCCTAATTATTTTAATAGGCTAAAATCAATAGTAAGCTTAAATCAGTGGCTCTGATACCACCTTTTCCTGTCACGGCCCTTGGCCCCGGTTTGACCCGGTCCAGAGTCGCGAGGCAGGAAATCCCGTGGTATTTAATTTAGCGACAGCGGAAGACTTTTAAAACAGGATCAATTATTAATAAAACTGCTCGTTTATATATAATATAGGGATAATTCCCATAATTTACAAACACTTGATTTCACTAGGAAATCCTTTATTTCTTTAAAACATGTTTCCTTATTTATTTACATTGAGCCACTTTCTAAGCTTGTAGTGCTACTCGGCACTTTTCCTTTGCTCACAACAGATCACCTGAAACATGTTTGAAAAAGGTTTTGTCAGCAGGGAAATACTGAGTGAATCATTCGGTTTTAGTAAAACATCCTGTTTATTATAATGTACAGTATTAAGAGCGATTACAATTGCCTCATCTTTTAAATTAACTGATCCAGTTGTCACTTTACCGGACTGTGACTGTGGACATATTACTTGTAGGGTCCTTTCACCCCAAGTGATAAATAATTAGTAGCTATGTGCACATCCCCCCACATACTGGCAGTAATTTCAGATAACAACGACTTAATCCCTGTAACTATAATTTTGATAAAAACATGCTTTTGAAAGTATTTTGATAAAAAGAGAATGACTCACATTGTAGATTTAACGAGCAGAATATAAGCCTACTGATTAGCCTTGATTAACCTAATTTAATTAACAATGCACACACAATCGGTTAGTAACTAATACAATAGTTACGACAATTCACGAGATTAAACCTTCACAACGAGTTATTAGTGCAATACTTAGCAATTCAGTGGATTCACAACGAATGACAGAGTATAGTCCGAATTCGAGCAGTACTCAAACATTCAAGTCGAAATCACAATGAATTAATAAAGTATAATCTCAATTTGAGCGGCACTTAAACAATCGTTGGATAGTTATAATCGATCGGACGTTGAATCGTAATAGCGATCGAGTTATTACCCTGATTGTGGCGTTGATTAGTGCACTGTGTGTGTTAATTGTAGTATACAGAACGTAAATTCGATTTCTGGAACAAATTCCTTCGTCGATCTTATGCCAAATTTCAAGTCCCAATGTCTGCTATTTATAGCCAAATTTTGAGATGCCCTGCGCATCGTAGCCAAACATCCCCTACGCATCGTATGCGTTTTAATCTGGCTGCGCATCGTAGGCAATAAACCCCTACGATGCGTATGGGTTGAAAAATAGGGTTATAGACTAGCCACGTCTGGGACTAGCTATGCTGAATCAATACTTTCGAATTTTCTGAATTTTACAACGAATTTTAAAGGATAATTATCAACTAGGGTTTACCCCCTTTGAGTTTTAGGGGCCCTAATCCTGATTCTGAAAATTATGAAAATTTCAGGGTTTGTTCAGAATTACTTGGGTTTCTCAATTAGGGTTTCCTATTAATCAAATTAAAATAATAACTAGGACTTTTAATGAGAGTTGTTATAAATTCAGTTGTGAACCAAACGCTTCTTGGAAAGATTGCCAAATTCTTGACACAAATCTTCCATCTCTATCAGATATAATCGAGATAGGCACTCCATGACATGTGACTATCTCCCTTAGGTATAGCTCAGCTAGCTTACCTGTGTTATCCTTCCCCTGATCGGTAAAAAGTGTGCAGATTTTGTCAGACGGTCTACGATTACCCAAATCGTGTCATGACCTCTGGGTGTCTTTGGCAACTTGGTTATAAAATCCATTAAGATCTGCTCCCACTTTCACATGGGTATCTTAGGTTGCTGCAGAAGACCTGAAGGCTTCTGATATTCGGCCTTTACTTTGGCACAGGTTAAGCACTTTCCGACGTAAGTAGCAACATCACCTTTCAATCTTGGCCACCAATAGTAATCCTTCAAATCTTGGTACATCTTATCCGATCCTAGGTGGATCGAGTTCCTCGATTTGTGAGCTTTATCGAAAATCACATCTCTAAGACCACCAAAGAGGGGAACCCAAATTCGCTTCATGAAACATAAAGTTCATTCCTCATTGGGTACCAACTTTGTGACAACTGGCACCAAACCGGTAATTTCCGTACAATTTAATTAACACTTAATGACTGCAATTATGTGCTTAAATGTCAACATTATCTGATTATATGCTATACATGTGAATTCATGCACGTTTTATACTACAAATATAGCTTTATGCATTAATGATAGCGTTGCGTCAGAAATACTAGTAAACTCACCGGTAAGACACATTGTGTCAACAATTCTGCAGAAAGCAGACAAACAATAGAATTGGGACCTAGGTGTAGGTCCAATGTCAAGAATACATTAAAACCCAAGAGTATATACAAGGGTTAACATATAGACTTTCTGGAAGCTAGAATATGCACTGAAAAGCACACGAAACGCACTTTAAATGAAGAATTCTGCACAAATCAGCTATAATCAGCTTTTTAACACATAAATATCATGCAGAATTCATGCTTTATTTTCCAGAATACCCTCCTAAGTGTTGGGAATTAAAAGCATCACAAAAGGGTACTTAAAAGACACTAAACGGTGCAATTTAGCACTTTAACGAACCGGTATTTAACCGAATAATCGGACATTACCCGGAACATCAAAATATTACTAGAAGCATTGTTTTAATGTTTCTGAACTAGTTATGGTCCCCGAACACCATAACACCCCTTATAACATAATAACACATCAAGTCCCTAAACTTTACACTTGAAACTTAACCTATTTATGTAGTTAGTAAATTAAAATTACACTCCCCCCCCCCCCTATATTGTTCACGGTCACAATAAGGGTGACCCCACCAAAATATTGCCAAGATCCTACATGATCTATCTTGATCTACCTTGGATTCTTTTAGATATTATGAAATCCCAAAAGATATTCTATGATCTTGTAAGATATTCTATGATCTTGCCTTATAAGAACATCACCATTTCACCATTCACACACCACACCCTTCTCCCTTGCTCCGCACCTACGGCCGTGAGCCACCACCCACACCACCACCATCTTCATCCATTGTTCATCCATTCCAATTTAGTTACAAGGTGCAAGAAGGTGTTTAAGGAGGTGTAGAGCTTGTGAATCTTCAAGAACCTTCTCCATTTGCTTTCATCCAACCCATTTGTCATCTTCAACCTCTTGTGTTCTTCCCTAGCCCTTGTGCTAGTAGTAAGCTCCTTGTAACTTGTTACTTCATATTTTGATGGTTAAAAGATGATGAATATTGTTAATCACAAGAACACAAAAGAACATGATCATGATACTTTAACTTAAATACATAAGAATACATGTAAATGATGGTGATTTGCTTCTTGATGAGTGATGGTTTGTGTTAGTGATGTTAAGACATCATAAGAAACCTACTAGATTGTGATTAAACACATGATCTAGTAAGTTAGAGTGGTGATCTTGTGAAAGACTAAGATCATCATGCTTTATGTCTTCATGAACTTGAATAATGAAATTGGGTTTCATATGAAAAAGGTGGTTTAAACAAAATACAAATCTTGTAAATAGGTGATTACAAAAATATTTTTCTCAAGAAACCAAGTTTATTTATGAGATTTACAAGGTCATGGTTTCTAAATAAACTAGTCATATTTTTAGTGTTTAAACAAGACTAGGAACATGATTGTAACAAGAAAAATACAAAAGAAGTATTTTTAGAAAAATCATCTTACAAGTTGTAAATGACTATATCTTTTAATAAAGTAATTTACAAACAAATAACCATGTTTTTTAAGGGTAACTCAACCTACTAAATAACATGGTAAGTTACTACAAGTTTTTACAAAAACTTCAAGTTCATGATATAGGGTAGTTTACTTGATTTGGACACTCGGTAAGTGTTGAATAAGTTGTTGATTATTTGTGTTGATTTTAAAAGAAAATAAACACATGTTTTGAAAACATGAGAAACCTCCATTTTTAGGGGAAACCATGTCAAAATTTCTATAAATTTTGACACTTAGAAAAATATAAGTTTTGGTGAAACTTATTCCCTAAAAATTTACCCAAAAATATTTACCAAGGTTTCCCTAATTTTTATGTAAACTTCAAGATAAGAAATGACGATTTCTTCAAGATAAAAATTGATATTAAGTGTGTATATTTCTGAGGAAAAATATATATATTTATTGATCACCAAATTTTGTGCTAAGTGTATGTAGTATGTATTACATATAATAGTGTATTAGGACTTGAAAATACACTAAATACTCCTAAGGAGTAAAAATACAAAATACACATACAACATGCTTAGACAAATACAAGAGAATATATTTATGAAAATATATTACTTGATAGATTACGTAACTTGAACAAGTTACGAACTGAAAATGAAGTTTTGGACAAAAATACATAACTCGGGTGAAAAATACAAGATACATATATTGATTTTTGAGAAAATAATATAAGTAAGATACTTAGTTAAAAATATAAATTATTTTTAACACACAAAGAATAAATACATAAAAGATGGTGACTTGTACTTGTGCGATACAAGTCTAGTGACTAACATTAATAAAACACGTATAGGTCACGACGCTATATAAGCAAACCCGGTGAACTTTACGGCGCAAGAAACGCAAAGTTGTGAGTTCATGCTCCCCCTTTTCTTTTAACTGTTTTCAGTTTTATAACTTCGGGGGTGAAGTACATGTTACTAAATGTTTACAGACAAGTGAGTTCATGTCCCCACTTTTAACCTTTTACATACTTTTTAAACTTGGGGAAAATACATGTGTTATGGTATGTTGGATACAAAGACTAAGGAATGATACTTTAAATCGTGTCACGAATAGGGTACCAGAAGCACCATTAATCAACAATATACCTAGACCGTAGAACAAAAGGTTAGATCTAATGGGTTTTCGGGCAGCCACACTCTTGGTGAAAACTAGTACCAAGTAGTGCTTTTGTGTCTCAGTCGTGAATCGACAACTAGAAAAATGCCTATGGTTTGGATGCTTCCTATGTCGTGTCACATGTTAATGGCCTTGCAACCCATTAACAATCTCGATACATACAGGAATACTTGATTTATACAAATTACATACCATGTTTTCATACAAAGTATACAAACGTTCAATACAAAAACTGCATGAATTCACACCAACATTATGTTGACGTTTTTCCAAAAACTCACATGTATTTCAGGTAACTAAAGTGGATGTGCGCGCGGTCATACTCTTGCTCTTGGATGTTGTTTATGTTTATCTTTGAATAAAGTTGTAAACTTTTCAGACAATATGCTGTCTTGTGATGTAAACACTTAACCTATGTTTTCAGTTACGTAATGTTATTGGCATATGAAGTTATTTTTACGAGCATGTAGTATGTTTATCATTCGTATGCAATGAGAACCTTTCATGATCATACCTCGTGCTTCCGCCTTAGAAAGGGGTGTGACAGATTGGTATCAGAGCTACGATTGTAGTGAACTAGGATTCCTTCTCGAGTCTAGTCTACAATCTTTAGGATCCTTTCACGAAAACAATTTTTCAAAGAGTTTTCATTGCATAAAACTTTCCGCGACATCCACTACCTGAAACTGTTTACAAAGAGTCAAGAAAAGACACTATGAGACTTAGGGTGCACTGGAGTAGCACTTGTCTTTGACTAGAAATTACTTGCAACTATGTGTGATAATTGATATATACATATACTAGAAATAGAATATCTCAGGTACTCGTGACTTTACCTGAAAACAATGGCCTATCTGAAGGAAGTGATACGAGGATGAAACGAACTGTGTGGACTGTGCAAGGACTTACGTAATTATGGAATTCAGTGCACAGAAACCACATCAAGTCTTGTCACGTATCAAACGAGATTCCTTCAATACAAGAAAAGGTCAAACGTGAACACCCTCACCCCTCCCCTAGCCTACTAAATACTCCTTTGGAGTAATGATTTAGGGTATAAAGACAAAAACCGCCAATGTGAAGTAAGATATTTTGTCCTTTACATATATTAAACTTGTACTTTGGGGAGATGTAACCCTTATGCATTGTGTTTACTTCGCAAACAATGGTGTAACAAGTTGTTCTGATATGTGTAAAGACTCGGTGAATATCTTATGACACATCAATATTTATCTATTTAGGCATGCTTGTTGCTGTGTGAATTGATTTATACATTGGGCGGATTGTTTGATGTCACTTATGTGGTATATGCCTGTGTATATATACTACCACTGTCTCGTATGACTATATCAAACAAATGTCTAACCCTGTTGTGTTATGTTCCGACAGAACATGGAACCTAGGAGAGCTGTGACTAATCAAGGTTCCGACCAACCCCCTCCTCCTCTTCTACCAAGGACCGCTGAGGAACTGAACGCCCTACTGGAAGAAAGGATCTCCGCAGCTATCGCCCAATACGAGGCGAACCGCACCAAATAAAGCGGAGGACCAAGCAATGCTAGGCGTAATGGACAGGGAGATACATCTGGAGGAAACACAGCTCAAGGCTGCAATTTCAAGCAGTTTCTCGACTGCAAGCCGCTAAACTACGATGGCACTGGAGGTGCAGTGGCATTTGTACGCTGGACAGAGAAGATTGATGCCACTATCCGCATGAGCAAGTGTACCGCGGATCAGCAAGTAACTTTTGCTACGGGGTTGTTTGTTGATGAAGCTTTGACTTGGTGGAATTTGCAAGTCCAGACTCTAGGTGATGATGCTGCGTACGGCATGACGTGGGATGAGCTAAAGGAACGTATGAGAGAAAAGTATTTCCCACGTGCTGAACTCCAAAGGTTGGAGACTGAGTTCTGGCACTTGACCATGGAAGGTGCTGACATTACTGGATACACCCGAAGGTTCCATGATTTGTCAAGAGTGATCCCCTATATGGTGACTCCCGAATTTAAGCGTGTTGAACGCTGCATTTGGGGATTGTCCTCAGAATTTCGCAGCATGGTAACTTCGGCCAAACCTCAAAGATCACTAAGGCTGTAACTCTAGTTGTCAGCCTTACTAAAGATGTTGTCCGTATGAAGAATTTGTCATTGAACACAAATGAAAAGACCGAGACGCATGCTGAGTCATCTGGTGATAAGAAAAGGAAGCATGTGAATCTGAATCAAGCAACCCGCAGCAACATCAAAGGTTCAAACAACAAGAAGGGTGACCCTAACCCACCTAAGGAGGCGAGAACCTTTGCAGAGGCAAATGATACTGTAGCCAAAGGATACAAAGGCACCCTGCCTAAATGCCAAAAATGTAGGTATCATCATGAAGGAGCTCGTCGCATTCCAAGATGCGACAAATGTGGTAGGTTGGGTCACCAAACAGAAGACTGTTGGAGAAAAGGAAATAGAAACAGGAATGGAAACCCCAACGGTGCTGGTAATGGAAACGGTGGTGGAAATGGCAGTGGCAATGGTAATGGTAATCGGAATGGTAATGGAGCGGGGCAGAACCAAGAATGCTTCGGTTGTGGAAGCAAGGATCATTTCATAAAATACTGCCCAAGGGGGAACAATGCTCAGGCTCGGGCATTTGTGATTGGAGCAAGGAACGCTCGCGAGGACCCTAATGTGGTCACCGGTACGTTTCTCATTAACAATCACTTCGCATCCATATTATTTGACACTGGTGCCGATTATAGCTTCATGTCTGTGGAATTTAAACGTATGCTTGGAATAGAATCTAGTAGATTAGATATTCCTTATTCCATAGAATTAGCCAATGGTAAACTTGTTGAATCGAACGAAGTTGTTAGAGGTTGTACATTAGAACTTGGTGAGCAAAGATTTAGCATCGACCTCTTACCTATCCAATTGGGTAGCTTCGATGTAGTGGTCGGAATGGACTGGTTGTCCAAGAACAAAGCTGAAGTTGTTTGTCACGAGAAAATCATTCGCATCCCTCTGGCGAATGATGAAACTTTCATCGTGCATGGAGAAAAACGAGACGCTCCTCTGCGGATCATCAGTTGTATGAAGGCACAGAAGTTCTTAAGGAAAGGATGTGTTGCTTTCCTAGCGCACGTTGTAGATAAGAAGGTTGAGGAGCTGAAACTCGAAGACATTCCTGTGGTGAAGGAATTCCCTGATGTTTTTCCCGTAGATCTGCCAGGATTACCTCCGCAACGACAAGTCGAATTCCATATAGACTTGGTTCCAGGAGCCGCTCCTGTGGCCAAGGCACCCTATCGGCTTGCACCATCCGAGATGCAAGAATGATCTACACAACTCCAGGAGTTGTTGGATAAAGGATTCATAAGGCCAAGCTTCTCACCTTGGGGAGCTCCAGTATTCTTCGTGAAGAAGAAGGATGGAACACTACGGATGTGTATTACAATCAAGAATCGGTACCCTCTACCGAGGATTGATGACTTATTTGATCAGTTGCAAGGATCGAGATACTATTCCAAGATTGACCTTCGATCTGGATACCATCAGTTGAGAATCCAAGAGGAAAGCGTACCAAAGACTGCATTCCAAACGCATTATGGGCATTACGAGTTCCTTGTGATGCCATTCGGACTGACGAACGCGCCAGCGGTATTTATGGATCTAATGAACCGCGTATGCAAACCATATCTTGATAAATTCGTGATTGTATTTATCGATGATATCCTGATTTACTCATGAACGAGAGAAGAGCACGAGCAACATCTCAGAACCATTTTGGAACTACTGAAGAAAGATAAACTTTACGCAAAGTTTTCAAAGTGCGAATTCTGGATTCACGAAGTATTGTTTCTTGGTCATGTTGTGAACGAGAAGGGCATTCATGTAGACCCATCCAAAATTAAAGCAATAAAGAATTGGGAAGATCCCAAAACCCCGATTGAAGTTCGAAAATTTTTGGGCTTAGCAGGCTATTACTGGCGGTTTATTGAGAATTTCTCCAAAATAGCTCAACCGCTGACAACCCTTACGCAGAAAGACAAGAAGTACGACTGGGGTGACAAGCAGGAAAAAGCTTTCCAACTGCTCAAAAATAAGCTATGCGATGCACCAATACTATCCCTACCCAAAGGCACTGAAGACTTCGTGGTATACTGCGACGCCTCACGTCAAGGTTTGGGCTGTGTGCTCATGCAGCGCCAAAAAGTCATCGCTTACGCTTCAAGACAGTTGAAGGAACATGAAAAAAATTATACCACGTATGACCTGGAGCTAGGCGCGGTGGTATTCGCCTTGAAGATCTGGCGACATTCTTTATATGGTACTCGATGTACAATCTTCACAGATCACAAAAGCCTACAACACATATTTGATCAGAAGGAATTAAATATGCATCAACGACGTTGGGTCGAGCTGTTGAACGATTATGACTGTGAGATTAAGTACCATCCTGGAAAGGCGAACATTGTAGCAGACGCGTTAAGCCGTAAAGAAAGGGTTAAGACCCTAAGGGTTCGAGCATTGGAAATGACTATTCAAACGAACCTCACTGCACGCATTCGTGACGCGCAACAAGAAGCCCTTAAGATGGAGAACTGAAGAGCTGAATACCTCCGAGGTATGCTGAAGAATTTGGTGCCAAACGAAGAGGGAACCTTGTACTTTAGGGGACTTATTTGGGTTCCGCTCTATGGCGGTATTCGAGAAGTCATCCTTAATGAAGCTCATAAGTCGAGATACTCGATCCATCCAGGATCGGACAAAATGTATCAAGACTTGAAAGACTATTATTGGTGGCCGAGACTTAAAAGTGATGTTGCTATATATGTTGGAAAATGGCTAACCTGTGCTAAGGTTAAGGCTGAATATCAGAAACCGTCTGGCCTACTGCAACAACCAGAGATACCCATGTGGAAGTGGGAGCAAATCTCGATGGACTTCATAACGAAATTACCCAGGACCCCTAGGGGGGCACGATATGATATGGGTGATAGTCGATCGATTAACGAAATCTGTGCATTTCCTACCGATCCGAGAGAAGGATAGCACTGGAAAGCTTGCTGATTTGTACTTAAAAGAAATCGTGGCACGTCATGGAGTGCCTATCTCAATCATTTCAGACAGAGATGGACGTTTTGTCTCGAGGACCTGGCAATCCTTTCAGGAAGCCTTTGGATCTCAACGAGATCTAAGCACGACCTTCCATCCACAAACAGACGGTCAGAGCGAACGGACCATACAAACGCTGGAAGATATGCTTCGCGCATGCGTTATGGACCTAGGCGGCAGCTGGGATACTCATCTACCTTTAGTTGAGTTTTCCTACAATAACAGCTATCATACGAGCATAAAAGCCGCAGCGTTCGAAGCTCTGTATGGCCGCAAGTGCCGCTCGCCATTATGTTGGGCAGACGCTGGAGACAAACGTATGGTTGGTCCTAAACTTGTGCAAGAGACAACCGACAAAATCATGCAGATCCGAGAGCGCATAAGGGCGGCTCGAGATTGACAAAAGAGCTACACTGATCGAAGACGAAAACCATTAGAATTCGAGGTAGGAGACAAAGTTTTGTTAAAGGTCTCACCTTGGAAGGGCGTAGTAAGATTCATAAAAAGTGGGAAGCTGAACCCCCGATACATCAGACCATTCAAGATCTTGGAAATAATTTGTACCGTGGCTTACAAGTTGGAATTACCGGAAGAACTTCTACATGATACATTTCATGTATCCAACCTCAAGAATTGTCCAACCCAAGAAACAGTGATCCCCCCGTTGCGGTTACAGACTGGAAAGTCAACAAGACCCGAAGGAGTAGTGTCAAACTTGAAAAAGTACGTTGGAACTCTAAGCACGGACCTGAGTACACGTGGGAACGTGAAGACCAGTTTAAAGAAAAGTACCCCCAACTGTTCAAGAAAAATCATGCGAGAGTTAGTTCAGCCTAAATTTTGGGACGAAATTCTTTTAAAAGGGGAAGACTGTGACAACTGGCACCAAACCGGTAATTTCCGTACAATTTAATTAATACTTAATGACTGCAATTATGTGCTTAAATGTCAACATTATCTGATTATATGCTATACATGTGAATCTTACCACTCCTTTCCAGTGAGAGAATTTCAATAACACTTTATCTCCTACCTGAAATTCCAATGGCTTTCGTCTATTATCTGCATAACTCTTTTGTCGATCACGTGCTGCTTTCAGTCTTTCCATGACTTGAATGATCTTGTCTGTTGTTTCTTGTACTATCTCAGGTCCAGATAGTTGCTTTTCTCCAATTTCTGCCCAACAGACTGGAGTTCGGCACTTTCGTCCATAAAGTGCTTCGAATGGTGCAACATTGATACTTGTGTGATAACTATTATTATAAGAAAATTCTATCAATGGTAAAGGATCGTCCCAATTACCTCCAAAATCAATTACACAAGCTCTAAGCATGTCCTCCATTGTCTGAATTGTCCGTCCGTTTGAGGATGATAAGTTGTGCTTAGATTCAACTTGGTTCCCATTGCTTTTTGGAAACTTGTCCAAAAATGAGAGGTAAAACGACTACCTCTATCAGAAATAATTGATAGAGGAATTCCATGTAAAGAAACTATTTCATTTACATATAATTTAGCTAATTGTTCCATACTGAAAGTTTCTTTCATTGGTAGGAAATGAGCTGACTTAGTTAGCCTGTCTACAATCACCTAGATTGTATCATTACCTTTTCTTGTTTTGGGTAATTTAGTAACAAAATCCATTGTTATTAATTCCCATTTTCACATCGGCATTTCCAACTGTTGCAACAAACCTGATGGTTTCTGATGTTCAGCTTTATCTTGTGAACAGGTTAAACACTTTTCAACATATGCTGCTATATCCTTTTTCGTTCCTATCCACCAGAAATTCTTTCTTAAGTTTTGATACATCTCATCACTTCCAGAATGCATCGTATACTTAGACTTATGGGTTTCTTCTAATACATGGTGGCGTAGGTTTCCTAATTTAGGTATCCACATCCTTTTCTTATGGAATCTCCAAATTCCATTTGTTCCTTGTTCTAATTCCTTAAGCATTCCTTTCAATTTCTCAGTATCATCCTTGATTACTGATTCGTGTGCCTTTTTAACTTGTTCATTTAAATCTAGGGGTGAGCAAATTAACCACCATAACCGATAACCGAACCATAACCGACATAACTGAATCACTAATAACCGATAACCAATATAACCAATGGTTATGGTTATGAAACTTTGTATAACCGCTCAGTCGGTTATGGTTATGGTTATGAAGCTTTGGTTAACCGAATATAACCGAAACCGAACCGAAGTTGTGATGTTAACTTTATATAATAGATTTGTGTTTTACAAAACCATATGGAGGGTTTTTACTAAGATAAAAGTATGTTAGTATCAAAATGATCTTCATGTAGATGTCATTTATTTTGATAAAGAACTAAGGTGTTATGGCCATAATTGTTTTTGTTTCAGAATTACCTTATTAAAAAGAACTCTAAATCGGTAGTTTAACGAAAAAGTTTAGTCTTTGTTATCTTATAAAATAGGTTCAAGCTAAGTTCAAATCATGCATAACCCTATTTATTTCAAACCTTGCTTGGTTACTTAACCGAAATTAACCAAAACCGAACCATAACCGACTTCATAACCGATTAACCATAACCGAAGTTTGGTTATGGTTATGGTTACCAAAAGTCCATAACCGAACTATCGGTTATGGTTATGGTTAATAGTAAAAACCGACCTAAACCGACCCATGCACACCCCTATTTAAATCTACTTGCAGATTTAATTTAAGTGAACGTACTCTTTTTGGCTTTTCATGATACTTTTGACTTAAAGCATCAGCTACTACGTTTGCTTTTCCTGCATGGTACTGGATATCACTCCGGCGGTTGGGAGGACCGTGCACTATCCCCCCCCCCCCCCCCACTAAGCATATCCATCCAGCGTCTTTGTCTCATATTCAACTCCTTTTGCCCGAAAACATATCTTAAATTCTTATAGTCTGTAAAAATGGTAAACTTACTACCATAAAGGTAATGTCTCCAAATTTTCAGGGAAAAATTAAGGCTCCTAATTCTAGATTATGGGTTGAATAATTCTCTTCATGATTCTTAAGTTGTCTAGAGGCGTAAGCTATAACCTTTTAACGTTGCATCAATACACATCCATAACCTAACTTAGAAGCGTCACAATAGATTACAAAATCTTCAGATCCTTCTGGTAACACTAGTATGGGTGCATTGGTTAGTCTTTGCTTAAGCATTCTAAATGCTTCTTCTTGTTTAGTTCCCCATTCAAACTTAACAGATTTATAGGTTAACTTAGTTAAGGGAATGGCTATTCTAGAAAAATCTCGAATAAATCTTCTATAATAACCAGCCAGTCCTAAGAAACTTCTAACCTCAGTTGGTGATTCAGGGGTTTTCCATTTGGTAATTGCTTCAATTTTGATGGGATCTACATGAATTCCTTCATGATTAACTAGATGTCCAAGAAATTGTACATGTTCTAACCAAAACTCACACTTCGAAAACTTAGCATAAAGCTTTTCTTTTCTCAATAAACTTAGAAGTGTGTGCAAATGCTCTGCATGTTCCTCTTTACTCTTAGAGTAAAAGAGAATATCATCTATAAAGACAATTATGAATTTATCCAAATATGGCTTACATATTCGGTTCATCATGTCCATAAATGCCATTGTGGCATTGGTTAAACCAAATGGCATGACAGTAAATTCATAATGGACATACCTTGTTCTAAAAGCGGTTTTAGGAATGTCTTCTTCCTGTACCTTTAATTGATGATATCCTGATCGTAAATCGATTTTAGAGAAAAATCGAGCTCCTTGCAATTGATCGAACAGATCATCGATTCTTGGTAATGGATACCGATTCTTAATCGTGACCTTGTTCAATTCACGGTAATCAATGCACATACGCATTGATCTGTCCTTCTTTTTGACGAATAAGATTGGCGCTCCCCATGGTGATGAACTTGGCTGTATGAATCCTTTTTCCAGTAATTCGTCTAACTGTTTCTTCAGTTCCTGCATTTCTGCGGGTGCGAAACGGTAAGGTGCTTTGGCAATTGGTGTTGTCCCTGGTATCAACTGGATTCTGAATTCAACTTCTCTGTCTGGGGGTTGTCCTAGTAATTCTTCTGGAAATACATCTGAAAACTGGGACACTACTGGAATATCCTTTAATTCTTTCCCTTTAGTGTTAATGATTATGGAAATAAAATACACTAAAGATCCTTTTCGTATATAACTTGTTGTTTTTATCACAGAGATGAATTTTGTGGATCTAGAGGGCTTATTTCCTTTAATTGTGATCTTTTCACCCTTTGGTGAATTTACTTGGATTGACTTTTGATCACATAAAATATTAGCTTTATTGGCTATTAACCAATCCATTCCTAATACTACATCAAATCCTACCAGATTCATTGGGTAAAGGTTTGCAATAAATTTCTGATTTAGAAATTCTATTCTTGCTCCCTACAAGATATCAAAAATCTTAATAGTTTCCCCATTTGCTGTCTCTACTAGACATTCTTGTGGGAGTTTAGTTAACGATTGATTGAGAAGTTTGTAAAATGAAGTATTAATAAAACTTTGGTTTGCACCAGAGTCAAATAATACTTTAGCAAAAACATCATTAACTAAAAACGTACCAGTGATCACATCCGGGATCATTTTTGCTTCTTCTGCAATCAGAACAAATGCTCTAGCATTTTTAGTGTTCTTGTTGTTCGTGGCTAGTGCTATCTTTGGGCAGTTTGGCTTGATGTGGCCTTGTTCTTCGTAGTTGTAGCATATCCTGTTGTTTTTCTTCCTGCAGTCTTCTTCCTTATGTCCAGATATTTTGCAGAAGTTGCAGTATATGGAGCATCTTCCAGAATGCTTTCTTTTGCAATACTTGCAATAGGGTGCAGAGGTAGAACCTATATTTTTCCCACGGTTAGAATTTCCAAAACGAAATTCCTGGGTAAGCTTCTGGGTTAGGTTCTTCCTCTGATCCTCTTCTCGTGTACGGACTAACTCATCAGTCAAGGTGCTGGCTAGTTCTACAACTTCTTCTATAGTTTGGGGTCTAGTTGCCTTGACTACATGTCTTATCTCTTCAATTAATCCTCAGATCTAACAGGAGATTAATACTGGTTCAGGTGATGCAAGGGTTGGTACTATTCTAGCATATTCAAAGAATAATGTAGTATAACCCTTACTATCTACCCCAGTCATCCTAAGATTTAGGAATTTATTTGCTATATGTTCCTTTTCATTGGGAGGGCAGAATTTCCTTTCTACCATGTTTTTAAATTCCTCACATTCCATATTGTAAATCCTATCACTTCCCCTAGACTGGAGGATAGTGTTCCACCACTCTAAGGCTGAATTCTTAAACAGATTAGAGGCGAACATTATTTTATCCTCTTCAGCACACTTGCTTATTTTTAAGACAGCCCCAGTCTTTTCTATCCAGCGTAAAGACGCAACGGCCCCTTCAATGCCCGAGAATTCTATTGGTTTACAAGACCAGAATTCTTTATAAGAACAACCATAAGGCATGGTTCTTCTTCTTTTGGGAATGGGCGCCTGAAGTATAGGTCCATTGTTCACGCTGTTTGCTGGTTCGGATGGTCGTTTACTATCACGGTTACTTTTATTATCAGCTTCCCTAACCGTTTGAATAATATATGCATCGCATCTATTATTCCTTGTGCCACTATGTGTTGGATGGCACTGTTGTCCACTTGGTTTCCATTATTGTTGTTGTTTGGGTTTCCGTTACCCGGGTTATTGTTACTCTGGTTATCGTTATTCTGTTTTTCCAGGTTATTATCCGGATTCTCTTGATTCACTTGGTCGGCCATCTGAATTTTAAACATTTACCACATATTAATATCAAAAGATAATATCTTAATACGATCAATCACATGACACGCATTTTGATAAAAAACGTCGAACATTACGACTTAATTTTTCTTAGTATGCATCTAATACAAACTTAATACAAACTGGAGCTGGAAATTAAAATTACAATACTATTATGCATCATTAACCACGAAGTGGTCTATACTACGATAGATTTATTATTATTATTATTATTATTATTATAAATATTTTTTTTTCATACTCACATTATATATATATTATATTATTATTATTATTACTACCTCCACCATCATCATCACGGATATAGATTCATCCAGAAATCCCTATGACGCTCGTCGTACTTCCAGACGAGTCGTTCTCCTACCTGCCTCATTCTTTCACTACTCTCTAAAATTTCTTCTCCGAAAGTTCGGAGCTCTTGCACATTTTCTGCACTCATTAGGGGTGCAGGTGCTGGGACTAGATCTGGGTACTGGGGCATGGGTTCTTCCTGAGGATACGGATTCTCTAAGATTTCCCTAATGTGTTCATCATTATCATAGTAGGGATCTAGAGGGTCCAGACCTGGGTAAGCTGCTAGGTTTGGCATGGGCAGGTCTGTTAAGTGGTAGCGTTGCACATAATCCCTATGATCAACAAACCATGGATTGTAGTCTGGGTCTAAGGGATTGGGTGCGGGTACCCTAGGTATCTCCACTGGATTGAAATCATGCATTTCGACTTGATTTCCGGGGTTGTTTTCTATCTCCATTGGCTGCGTGTGAAACGAGGGTAATGGTTGAGGGGCTACTAGTTGTTCCAGGTTTGGGTAGGCAGCTGTGGTTGCTAAAATATGGAAGTTCGCTAAACTCCTATTAAGCATGTCTTGGGTGTGGGCATTGGTCTCTCTTTTAGCTGCTGCTAGCACTCGTTGCTCTTGTAACTTCTTCATTCTTTTCCTACGCTCATGTGCTCCCTTACTGAACCATCCTCTCTTTTTCTGAGGGAATGGCTCTTCAGACTGAGCCTTAAATACAAATATCCCTTCTTCATCATCAGCTGAATACCCTAAGAGGGCAGGCTGTGAAGAGGTGCCTTCGCTCCTAGGTGAGCTGGACAACTGACGATAGACATCGGATGGTCCTTGATCACTCATACTGTAAATTAACAAATAGTCGAATAACACATAACAATAAAATACAGATATGCACGTATTTCCGTAATTATTTCCTAACAATTTGAATAATATCTTGGTGTTAGCAGACACTTCTGTGGCTGAATCAGTGGCTAGGCTCTGATACCACCTTCTGTCGCAACCCCCGCCCCCTATCTGTCCCGGGAATGGAAGGCCGCGAAACCAGTTTTGGTGGTATCGATGGTTATCATTTTGGCAGCGGAATTTACATCAGGACTGTAGTTAGGAAATATTTTATCAGAGTAAATACCACACTTTTTATAATATTAAACATATTGGGATCAAACCCAAGTTTTCATTACAACTGATTTATAGAGATAAACTCTAATTTATTAAATAAAACATCTTCTTTTATTTAGGTACCTTTTATAGCCATTTTCTCCAAGCCTTCAGTGCTGTCCAGCTGGCTTCTAGTTGGCTCTCACATTTTGTTACCTGAAACGCGTTTAAAAATATTTTGTCAGTGGGAAATACTGGTGAGTGAATCCCAGTTTAATTAAGAAGAGTTTTATCAATTAACACAGTATTGAGAGCGATTACAATGTTTATATCTACATAATTACTCATTCAGTACTTGCTACTCGACCGTATCTGTAGCTATGGTCATATCACACATTGGCTAACCCGTTGTCTATTTGTGAAGCTTATCAAGTAATGTATACAAAACCCCATAATACCGGCAGTAATTGAAGAATTACAAAGACTCAATCACTGCTTAATCACATTGTAAAATATTTAAGGTTTTGTAAAAACAGTTTACAAAAAGGAGATTACTCACATTGATGTCTTAGATTTCTTCTAAGGTTTCCTGGTAATTATCTAAAATTTACACAATGCGCACGCGTTAGTATAATAACCCTTTATATTTACATTAGTAACACCCTCCCCGAGACGGCATTCCAATGACTACGTCGGGCAGAACCACGACAGCCATTACGGAACCCTGGATCAATCGGGCAGCGTATCTAATACGTAACCGGGGTTATAATACTTACAATGGAGTAGAACTTCGTTAATTAGGGGGATATTATACCCGAGAATTATGCCTATTATAAAGAAATTCGAGAGAGAAAGTCGAGAGATGAACGATTTAACTGAAGGCCCGATGCCTTTCTTATATAGGGCCTGATTTCAAGTCTTACGCGGCCCGCGTAAGCTTCGGCTTGGGTCTACGCGGCCCGCGAAGGCTTGTAGACTAGGTCGTAGCCTTGTTGCGTCGACACGTAGCCTCAACACAAGTCCGACATGTGGCGGCCTGGGGGCTCGCCTGAGATTGGAGCTGTCGCGGCCCGCGTAGAGGGTAGCCTAGGGCTACGCACCCCGCGAGAGACCCATAAAATTTGTTTTTATTTAATTTTTATAAAAATAAAGGTATTCGGGGTCCGTTTTCGCGTATGGGGTGTGTTTTAAGACATATTGGGACATTTAAAATATATTAGGGGTGTTAGAAAGATTTTAGGAGGGTTGTTATAGCCAGAAACCGAGAGTTACACTAGTATAGTGTGTAGGACCGTAAGGATCATAAAACTGCCTTCCTATGATGATTTAAGTGCCGGAAAGTGCCCGAAACACACCAAGACTGCAGAATTCTGCAGAAAACAACACAATTCAGCAATTTTAAACATTTTAACATCAAAATATAATGTAGAAATGTGGTAAAATGGTCCAGAATACTTTCCTAAGTGTCGAGAATCAAAACTGTCACAAAAGGGAACATAAAGCACACTAAACTACGTAATTTAGCACCTTAACGAATCGGTAACCAACCGAACAACCGGACACTACCCGAAACACCAAATTTTCACTAGAAGCACTGTTTTAACGTTACGAAGCTAGTTATGGACACCGAACACCATAATACATCCTATAAACATATAACACTAATTCTTATACTTGAAATCTAACTTGAATCATTAACTTACAATAAATCCCAACCAAGACCCCCCCCCCCTCAAAGACGGTTACAAGGTGGGTCCCACCCCCTTGATTTCTTTGATTAAAATATGTGATTTGTTTAGTGAATGTGAGACATAAGATCCATTATACAAATTGTTGTTGGAAGATGTTTACATAAGAACCCTTAGTTCATACCACTTCTTATTTTCACCATTGTTCAACTTCACAACCTTCTCCTCCCTTCCTCTTGTTCTCGGCCCTAAACTCACACACATACACATCCATTTCAAGTTCCATCTCAACCATTCTAAGGGCTCTCAAGGGTGTAAGAAGCATAGTAAAGAAGCTTGGAAGCATTAGAACTTGAAGGACCTTCACCAAGAGCTTTTATCCATCTTGTTCATCATCATCTTCAACTTGATTTCTTCCATAGCCTTGTGCTAGTAGTAAGTATCTTATAATCCCATTTTACTTTTTATTATGTTGGTTAAAAGTATATGTAAAAGACTAAATATGAAGAACATCAAAGATCAAGAACATAACTCTTAACATAAAGTTAAAAATCATGAGAATCACTATTGTTTTAGTGTATGTATGCTTCTTGATTGTTGATTGTTTGTGTTTATGATGTTAAACATCATATGAAACTTGCTAGATTGTGATTAAACACATGATCTAGCAAATGAGAGGATGATTTTGTGATGAATCAAGATGATCATCCTTTTATGTAAACATGAACTTGAAAGATGAAGTGTTTTTCTTGAATGATGAAGTATGAAACATGTTATTAGTCTTGAACATGAATAATTTCAAAGATGATTTTCAGAAACCAAGTTTATTTACAAGATTTACATAACCATGATTTTTAAAGAAACTAATCACATTTTTAGTGTTAAAACAAGTGTAAGAATATGTTGTTAACAAGAAAAATTCAAAATAATGATTTTTAAAAAAATCATTTTACAAGTTGTGAAAGTCTAAAATTTTCAAGAATGTGACTTATAAATAAATAACCACACTTTAAAGGGTAACTAAGCTTACTTAACAACATACTAAGTTACTACAAATTTTTACCAAATTTCAAGTTCATGTTGTAGTGTAGAATGAATGAATTTAGCACTTGGTAAGTATTGAATGAATTGTTGATTTGTGATGATTTTTAAAAGAAAATGGTACGCTTTGAAAGCATGGAAACCTCCATTTTAAGAGGAAACTATGGCAAATTTTTTCTAGAATTTAAACACTTAGAAAAATATTTTTAAACAAGTGTTTACAAGTGTATTTTAACCATGGTTTTCATATAAAATTTGCCATGATTTTTGTTACAAAAATTGCAAATATTGGAGGTTGGTTTTGATAAAAAGTGACTAAATATGTATTTAGGAAAATATATATATATTTAGATGTCACAATTTGTGTGATTATTTGTATATTATGTGTATTAGTATATTATTTTAGGACTTGAAATAATATAACTTGTCAAAATACCAAGAATTATAATACAAAATATTACCAAAATTCCAAGAAAATGAATATATAATCTACACCCAAAATTTGACAAACCGAACAAGGAATATGAACCACAAAAGTATTCCGGAATTAAGATTATATATATTGACAAGTGAATAAAATGGTATGTTGGAGACCAAGGAAACAAAAATTTGATTTTTATAATTATTACAAAATATATCATATTTTTGTCAAGGAGAAAATATATTATTTTGAGTAAAGAAAAATATATATGTTTTCTTGAATTTTTAGAAAATATATTATTTTGAAGAAAATATATATATCTTCTTATACAAGTTTAGAATATATTATTTTTGGGGTGAAAAACGGATTTATACATATTTTCTAAGTTAATCTTGAAAATATATTATTTTTAGAGCTTATATAAAAATACAATTATTTTTGCCAAGGGAAAAGTTATAGATAACTTTCTATAAAAGTTTTTCTTAATATATATATATATATATATATATATATATTAAGAATATATAAATTGGTGATTTTTATTAAAAATAATATTCCGAAAACTATAAATACAAGCATTAAGTATAAGAATACTTAATAAATACAATAAAAATACGTATTCTCGTGCGTCTATACACACCGGAATACGCCACCAAGACTTGGCAAAAATACACAAGTATCAATTACACCCATCATTGGGAGAATATACATGTATAAATACATGATATACAAAGTCAAGATATATTAGTTTAACAATTATTCCAAATAATTAATGAATGTAATTTAAGTTCAAATATTATTATTTTAACAAATAATTATACACTTTGGAATAATACAAGTACATCAAAGATGTAACACAAAGATACTAAGTCATAACAAACAAGACTAAAAGTCGTGGCACGACCCAGCCGTCTAATAAACCATAACACGTGTGTAGGTTGTAGTACGGCGTAAGGATACATACTTTGGGTATACAGGAGACAAGACGTAAATCAGTGAGTTCATGTCCCCCTTTTCTTTTAACTGTTTTCAGTTTTATAACTTCGGGGGTGAAATACATGTTACAATTGTTTACAAATGATTACAAAGGGTATGGTTAGCTAAGGAATGAACTGATAGATCATGTGAGTGGTGGGTACAACGCTTAAGACCATTAATCATCGTAGAAGGACCGAGGGACATGAGTGATAGATCTATTTGGGTGTTGCGAGCCCCACCATTGGGACCGGGATTTGGCCCATGTGGTGATTATGTCTTCCAGCCGGAAGCCCGGTACAAAATCTGCAAGGTATGAGCCTTCCTGCACCATGTCACACATGTTAATGTATTACCTACACATTAATTGATCTGTTTATAGACGCTTTTATACCGGATTACAAAGGCATACATACAAATGTTTACAAGATTATTCGAACTCATACAGAAACACATGAACTCGCTCAACTTTTATTGATGTTTTCAAAATTACATGTATTTCAGGAAACAAGATGGATCTTGGGCGCATGTGTTGTTTTCAAGATGTAAAGTCCAAGTTTAGATGTCATCCACTTTTGTATTGTAACTTAACTTGAGGATTTTTGGTTGAAACTTAAAAGACTTGTGTTTGTAACTTTTCAAACTTATGAATGGATGAATATCATGTTTTGATCATATAGTTGTTTATTATAATTGAATGCAATGGTATTGAACAAGTCACACATCATTACGCTTCCGCAAAAGTCAGGGTGTGACATAGGGGGTGTGAAAATAACGATGCGTGTGTGAATATCACAATTTAAGAAAAAAACTACTTAGACCATCCGTAGTGGGGCAGTATTTGGGCGTGAATTGCCTCAAAAACGCCACCACTGGGGGCGTTTTTCTTCAAAAAATTGGTTGGGGCGTGCAAAATAAAACGCCTAATGGAGATATTGTTGGCCAATCACATCTAACCTTCTTTTTCTTTGGCCAATCACTTTTTTTATGGTTTTTTTTATGGTTTTATTTATTTATTTAATCACTTTTTTTATGGTTTTGTTTATTTATTTAATTTTTTACACTCCTTTTAACATAATGCCCCACAATGCCCATATCTCCACTACACCCATTTTAGAAAACGCTTATAATACCCATTGCTGACTGAGCTGCCACATAACGTAAAACGACAAAACTATGGGCATTACCACTATACAGAATTCAAAATTGTATACTAATAATAGATAAAGTGAATGAACAGTATATTCACAGTATATTTGTTTTTAAGGGTTTTTTTATATGTGTTATTTAGTGGTTTTTACATGTGTTATATGGTTCTTTTATATATCTTAGACCATGGGATATGGTGGGGCGTGGGTTGGGGGCATGGTGTGACACGTGGAGTATGGGGCACCCAAGACCAAAAGTCAATTCCAAAGGGGTATGGTGGGGCGTGGAAAAAAAACCAATTTCAAAGGGCTAGTACTCTTGGCCAATAAGGTTCCTCCATGTCATGTTCGTAGCCCCGCCCAACGCCCAGGCTGAAACCCCCGCCCAAGGGGACACGCCGAAACCCAAGCCCACCCGAGGTGGTGACGTGTGCGTTTGTACCCAACCCACACTCCATACCCTATAGTCTTATGTAACTTGAGTTTGTTTTTTATCGATGTAATTCACGTGTCAGTATTTTTTGATCATATCAAGATTTTTTTTTCTCTATGTGTTGCTGTAATGAGTGTAGGTGACGTAACAAAACAAACCGATACCGATCAAATTCTCGCTGTGTTGGTATATTTTTGGTCATATCATGAATCTTTTTTTCTCTATTGGTTACTATAACGAGTGTTAGTACCGTAATTAAACGAACTGATACTCACCCACCGCGCAACGCGCGGATTTAATAACACTAGTTTTTATTCAAAACCAAATATTAAAATAAAAATTTTATACAATCATCGGGACTATATAATCAAGATTGACAATTGCTCGTTTCATCGTCTCACCTTCTCCCCATAAACCCTAAAACCCCATTTCTTCTAATTCCATCCACCTCCATGATTGATCCAACATTCACCACCGTCTGCGGCCAGTGCGGCATCGAGGACCGCAAATTCCTCCACCACGTCCGCCACCGCGGCACTTTCCGGCGACTCTGCACCACCTGCGTCCTCCGTCTCCACCCGCAGTGCTTCTGCCCTTACTGCCTCGGCGTCTACGACCGTTCTCCGCCAATCGACGCCGTCGTCTGCTACAAATGCTACTCATCCTCCCACCCTACCTGCGTTTCACCACCGATCTCCACAACTATGACGTCAACAATGTCAACAATGACATCATCTCGGTGTTCGAGTCCGTGTGCCTCGTGTGTAAACCCTAATTTGCTTGTTTTGAATTTGAATAGGGTAGAGAGTAGGAGTAATGGGGGTAGGGTGGTGGATAGGATTGATTTGAATGCTGCTAGGTTGTTGTTGGCGGCTGGGAAGATTGCGGCGATGTCGATGAATAAGGCAGAGGTTGCGGCTGCGAATGAGGCGGAGAGGAGAGCGAAGGAGGCCGCGTATACGAGGAAGAGAGCGCGAGAGGCGCTTGATCATGTTGTGAGGTTGATGGTGAAGGAGAAGAGTGATCAGAAGGTTAATAATGTTAGTGCGGGCGTTAGTCCGGGTGTTGGTGTGGTGGATGTGAGTAATGTGGATGTTTCGGGTGAGGTGGTGGAGGCGATGAATGCGGTTGAGTTGGAGGATGGGAAAGAAGGGGTTAACTTTGGAATTGTTGTGTCGGAAGCGCAGGGGAATGCGGTGGTGATGGAGGTTGATGTTGTTGATGGTAAAGATTCGGGAGGTGAAAATGGTTGTGTGAAGGATGATGAGTTGGTGAAGGTTGTCGAAAATGGTCAGGAAGAACATTGATGCTGGTATGTGGAGTTGGGAATTAAGGTTGTGTTCTGTCTGGTTGATTGCAGGTTACCGTGATGGTTTGTGAGATTCGGTTATGAGTTATGATGTATGGCAAGAATGGACTGGTTTGGTAAAAGATTATTCTTTTTGAAAGTTTTTATCATGATCATAGTTTGTGAAAGCTTAATGTATATTAGTAATCAGTGTATGAAACTATGAAATATGAATGGTAGATTCGTTTTGGAATGATTTTATGCCTTCATTGTAGTTGTACATTTGTTATCAGTGAGTTCATTGTTCCTATCAAATCGTGCAATTAATGAATTACTGGTCTGTTTTTTTACTTGCACTTACTTATTCAGAATACACGCGTTTTGGCTATCAGTTTTTGCAAATGACCAAATTGCAAGAAAATGACTGTTGGAATTTGAACTAAGCTTAACTTTTGTTCTGGTTTGTAGAAATTAAGAGTAGTGCATCACCATACGTTAGTAATTCAAGAAGTTAGTTTATGGGAGTTCGTGCATATACAGGTAAACAAACTGATCTTGTGTGTGTACTGTAATACATGATTTTGAGATGCAGATTTTAGAATCGTTGTAGAGGGTTTGATATGCAATAGTTAAAGGATTTCATAGGAATGCTTTCAAGACCACAAATAACCCCCAACCTCTACCACCTGCCACCTCTGCCACAGACTGCCACCACCCTCCACCAACTGCTACCACTTGCCTCCACCGGCACCCGCCACCCACCACCGACCGCGCCAACGAAATGTAAAACAAGTTGATCACATTAACACTTTTAACTTGTTTGTTGAATGGCAAAATCAATTAACACTTGAGTTAACAGGTTTTTTTATTGTTGGTTCAGTAAATATTTTCTTGGTTTCTGGTTCGGTTATGGTTAACGGTTTTTGAGAAGGTTGTGCAAAATGGGCAGGAAAATTGATGCTGGTATTAAGGCTGTCAAGTTAATGTTGTAGTGATTTAACTTGTGCTTTACTTTGATGGTTGCAGGGTTTTAGTTGATGGTTCGTCTTTGGTTATGATAACTGGCAATAATGGGCTGGTTTGGTAAAATATTATTCTTTCTGAAAGTTTTTATCATGACCATAATTTGTGAAAGCCTAATGTATTGGGTGGTTGTGGGAACAATGCCGCTGGGAAGAGGGGGACGAAACAGGGGGATTTCGTTTTTTTTTTAAACTATTTTGGGTAAATTACGTAAACATTTTATGAGGTTTGTAAAAGGGTAAAAAAATCATTTTACAAAAATGTAACTGAATTTTTAAAGAATGTTACTGTTAGAACCCAAACTTGTTACAAAACGAATACCGGATGATCTAAACAAAAAAACTTTTTAAACTTAGACGCAAAATGTGTTAATAGGGCTGAACCATATGAGCTATTTATGAAGTTAATTGATACCAACTTGTCAGGTTTGTTATCTAGAACCTGGAACAATCTTATCTCGCTGTTTAATGTATTAGCTCAAATTACATATAAATATATAATATCAAATAGCAACGTTGCATGTATCTAACATCTATCACTCTAGCTAAGCATCTTCCTTGCCTATTTGTCGTTTTGACACATAGTGATTTACAAGTTAGGGTTATTGCTGGATGCATGGCTTCAAGCATCATTCTTACACAAACACTTTGATTAATCTCTCAAGTGCGAGTGTGTATCTCATTAAGTGGAATTTGTATTGTCAGTGCAGGCGGTTTCGAATCTGTGGTGGTGTTTGGTGGCATATTTCCCGAAGGGCAGTTTGGGATGAAGGCAACAGTGGGCATGAGCGGGTCAACTGTGGTCAAAGTTGGCTACAGGGTATGTCGTGTTTATTTAATTACACATTAATGTTGATTTTTTTAAAATTCTAATACATGTTTGAGAAAAAAAGCTTGATGTTAATCATTATGTAAGCAAATTACCGACAACCTCATATGACTGTTTGGTTGAGCAAGGTTCCAGTCCTGCAAGCTTGGTTTTTATCTTTCCATTTAGGGTTCCAATTATGTTGTTTCCATCTATTTTGGTGGTGTTTAGCAAAAAGAAATTGTGGTTAGTTTTGAAGTCGAGATATATATTAGATGTTTGTGCTACTTAGTAGCCACTTTATCATGACTTTAGTTGCATATGTGTTGCATATAACAGTGGTTAATTAAGTGCACCTTCAATATAAAACGGGATGTTAAATTTAAACAGAGCTGTAACGATGTTTACTAGCAGTAGTGATGTTGTTTTGTTGTCAGATTCTAATTATTTAGGAAACTGTTTAGTGATTTTTAAATAATAATCAAAATCATTATTTTGGTACATTGAAGTTGTGTTTCCATGTTCAGTTGGTTGTATAAACTCGATTCTAATTGTGGTTTTTTCATATTGTTGTACGCATTTCAAAATAGTTGGTTTGAGTCTTTATTCTATGTTGATTGTATATCTGATGACTAATGATGTTTAAAGGTCTTTTACGACGATCGAGACCATCAAAAAGATTTTGAACAGAGAAGAATTAGGTTGCTTGCTTTGTACTCGGCTATTATTGTCCACTGTTGCGGGTATTGTTCTTATTTTATACTTTTAAACAACTTGGTAGCATATTTAAAACTTTCTACTCATCCTATTGATAGTATATTGTCGTCTTTTGACTCCTTCGATTTGTCATATGTTTGATTTGAAGCTTAAACAGGGAGTAAAGTAACCAGCAGCCCATAACAAATAGTTGACCTGTTTCTTTTTTTCAGCGTTTTCTAATCTGGCCCATTCGATGCAAAGAATATTTTTTACCTGTTATAAGTTTCAACCTATTAATTTTTAACATGCTGCCATAGGATATCTATGTTTTTTTTTTTAATTTAAATGTTATAAGTTGATTCAAAATAACAAAGATTGTTTTCCCTTTTTACTTAAATGTTTTTTTTCTTTCAAAGATGGCATTATCAAGTCATCAAAGTCGATTGCGCAAGGAAAGGACCTGCAAAAACTAAAAAGTTAAAGGTCCAACACGCTGGAGCTTGAGGTTCCTATGCCTACCGCGGCTAAGCTGCTTTTAAAGCTGGAGAGTATGGTCTTGGAAATTACTGAAAGACAAAACATAAAATACACAAGGGATTAAGAAGATGGAGAGACATCAAAAAGTAATGGTAGGGAGATTTCCTAGATTCTTTGAGATGTCACAGCTATATCTACCAAACCCGCTTCTTCTGCAGCTAACTCATAATGTCCTCCCGAAACGCATTTTAAGAACACTTACCCTCTCATGCCCCATGAGATGTGCACGATACGAAAGTCTTGATGTGGAGTGGAAGGGTTATAACTTTCATGATAGCAACAAATTTGTTGTACTTTGTATTTAGTTAAACATTTATGTGGTTTTGAAATTGCAATTGTTATTTTTTATGTTCATGTACATTTGTTTGTCTATACTCGAATCATTCTGCAGTGAAGCACAGGTTCATTTACTAGTATATATGAGATACCAACTAGTCAAGTTCGTTATTCAGATCCCAAAACAATCTTATCCCACTGTTTAAGGAGTTTGAAGTGAAGAAATAGACATAATTACTAAAAGGCTCTAGGTAAATTAGGGATGAGAATGGTATCGTACCAATCAAATCGAATAATGTATCAATTATGGTGGTACGGTAGGTTTGGTACTGATAGTGCAAAACTACTGATAAATACTCAACCGAAAACCATAAAAATATATACTGGTACTGGCACCGATGTTTAGTTGATATCGGTTCAGTACTGCACCGGTACTTGGTAAAAAAGTGCCTAAACTAAATATCTTGCAAGGTGCCAAGCTGAACATTTTGGAATTAAAGTCTATAAACATGGATGTGTAAAACTTATTCACGGGGTTTTAAATATCCAGATCCCTAAGACCAATTGGCGGGTCCGTTATTTTAATGTTGGTTCAGTTAATGATGCTTTGTTGGTTTTTGGTTAACGATTTTGATGATGGAAGGTTCGTAAAAAGTGGGAAAAAATCTTAATATATCACACTTGTTTAGTCATAGAATTGCCCAAATAACTTTCTTGTCAAAAAAATAAATAGATTAGGGTAAACCTACATGTTTAGGTGTTTAGTAACAACTAATAAAAAGTTCATGAGATCAGCATGATTTTTTTTTATATTGATGTTACTTGAGCTGTAAATCTTGTTGGGCTTACTGGTAGATAGTTCATGCATGAAGTGTTATTTGGGCTTATGTAATGACATAGATAGTGAATTGTTTGGTTGGGATTTACAAACCACAGTAAAATTATATTTTCTTGTTTTTCATAACTTATCATTCATGCTTTTTATGAGTTGGCTCATAAAAATATGGAATAATTCTTTTGTGTCAGGATATCATAACAACTAGTGTTTGTAAATGACGCGAGTTGCGCGAAAGGCATTGGTGTTTTCGACCATGGGGTATGGTGGGGCGGGGGTTTGGGGCATGGGTTGGCACGTGGACTTCGAGCCCCCCGTTGGTAAGTGACGTGTTGGGTCGGTATGGCGGGGCGTGGCTAGCCCGCGTGGGTTGTTAAAAAAAACCTAAAATTAAAAAATACACACAGAATTGAAAAAAAAGCCTAAAATTATTATTAAAAGTTCCTAAAAATTACAAAATTCTAAAAAAAAAAGATTACAAAAGTAAAAAAAAAGCCTAAAGCGTTAGGTAGATTTCGAACAGGGCGAGCTTGTCAAACGGCTTCCGCTCTTTGCCCCGGAACTGGATGTTGGCCACCGCCACCCGGTCTTCGTGACTTATACCACCGCCCGGGACGCTATCGTAGTAGGCTTTAAAACGGTCGAGCTTCGGTCGTAGCTCGCGCCACTTGTGTTGGCACGCGTTTAAATTGTGCCGGTCGTTCCCCACGTTGTGCCGGTAGCTAGCGAAAGCTTTCGGCCAGTAACGGGTCTCACCGGGTTGGCGGTCCTTCATCGCGTTGTGCCGGTATCAAGTGTGGGTAGCGGGTTCGGGTAGGTGGAGTGAAGGTTTGGGGTAGCGATGTGGACAAGCGGTGGGGTTGGAGGGTTTTATAATGACTTGGGTGAACCGTTTAGCTTGGCCAAACGGTTATTTTTTTTTAAATTTAAACCTAGCCGCTATGGCCTAGCCAACCCAGCCAATGAGAGCCGGCCACGGAGGACCGCTAGGCATGCCCAACGCCCCGGCTGAAACTCCCGCCCAAGAGGCCACACCGAAACCAAAGCCCACCCGGGGTGGTGACTTGGGCATTTGTAGCCAAACAGTTATTTTTTAAAATTTAAACCTAGCCGCTATGGCCTAGCCAACCCAGCCAATGAGAGCCGGCCACGGAGGACCGCTAGGCATGCCCAACGCCCGGGCTGAAACTACTTGGGTGAACCGTTTGGTTTGGCCAAACCGTTATTTTTTAAAATTTAAACCTAGCCGCTATGGCCTAGCCAACCCAGCCAATGAGAGCCGGCCACGGAGGACCGCTAGGCATGCCCAACGCCCGGGCTGAAACTCCCGCCCAAGAGGCCACACCGAAACCAAAGCCCACCCGGGGTGGTGACTTGGGCATTTGTAGCCAAACGGTTATTTTTTAAAATTTAAACCTAGCCGCTATGGCCTAGCCAACCCAGCCAATGATAGCCGGCCACGGAGGTCCGCTAGGCATGCCCAACGCCCGGGCTGAAACTCCCGCCCAAGAGGCCACACCGAAACCAAAGCCCACCCGGGGTGGTGACTTAGGCATTTGTATCCAAACGGTTATTTTTTAAAATTTAAACCTAGCCGGTATGGCCTAGCCAACCCAGCCAATGAGAGCCGGCCACGGAGGACCGCTAGGCATGCCCAACGTCCGGGCTGAAACTCCCGCCCAAGAGGCCACACCAAAACCAAAGTCCACCCGAGGTGATGACTTGGACATTTGTACCTAACCCACGCCCCAACCCTCGCCCCATACTCTATAGTCTAATAAATGAATATAAGGTAAATCACATAACACTGTTCATTCACTTTAGATTTTATCATATATAGATTACATGTCAATACATTTGCTCATCATTTTACATGTTAATAAATACATATCAACATATTTTCACCATCCCTCAACTTTTGAAAATTACAGTCTTAGTCTCTACGCTATTACTTCATTTTATAACTCCTTTAAAATATTGGTCTACGTTTCCACGTAAACTCTTTTTTTTTTTTTAAAACAAGTCAGGTCAAATAACGTGTTTGTACTTATTTTATGTACGTTTCCAGTTGGTTAATGTTACGCCGTAAATTTAGTATCAAATCAAATGAGGTCAAATATAATATGTTCTAATCTGACGGTATAAATTAAAGTAACTCTATTTTTCAACTCCTTCGCAATGCGCCAGGGGTAATGTCACACCCCCAAAATCCACTATGCGGAGTATCACCGCTTGGAGGCGTGACGTGACCAGGATCGAGCCACCAATCATATTGAACATTGTAATTAAGTACATAAGACCAACCACAATACGATTGGTGACCAAAGCTAGTTAACCATGCTTAGTTTAAACAGCGGAGGCATACAAGTAAATCCAAAAGCATAAGTCCATAGTTTATGAGTTAAAGTTCAAAACGCAAGTTTAATAAGTTCATAAGGATTTAAATAATAAGCACGGAACATAACAGTCCGTACACCACAACGACTCCTTCCTCATGCAAGCTCCAAGCGTTTAGCGACCTGTAAGGCATGTAACAACGAGTCAACAACAAAGTTGAGTGACTTCACGTTTTGTTGCTTAGTTTTAATTTGTTTCTGAAAAACGTGGTTTGACTTTCGTTGGCTTAATTGCCGTGGGGGTTACCCCGTAGTTGAAAGTATGTTTAACCAGTTCCTTTTTCATTACCCAAACCATAACCATAATCAGTGGGGGCTTTCCCCGTGTGAACTACTAGACGGTATGATATCGACTACTACGCAAATAAGTTGTGCCCTATATCAGTGTCTATCATCACTGATAGTCTGCCATAGTCCATTAGTACACGCCCGTCCGACCGGCACGGTGTGAGGTTTGTTAAACCTAATAGCGCTATTAACTAATGACCCCCTCGCCATTGGCCTCGGCGATTAAGTCGATATAATGAAGAGGGACTTATTGATAGAGTTTTGTCTAGCTAGTTTTTAAGGTTGTTGTCCTACACCAGGAAGACGAACGTACGTATTCTGCACCAGGAGAATTCGTAGGATTAATAATGGCATCCTACCTATGGAGGATGGCCGTACATATCTTCCTAAGGGGATATGTAGATTTAGTTTTAAATTCTTTAACCCATTCCCAAACCACCGGGAATCCCATGCCTTGTAGAAAGTGTGAACTCACCTCGGTTTGCTCGGTTAGATTCTCAAATATAGCTAACAGTCACGGTCGGTCAATCACATCCTAATATGATTACCAGTTAGTCATTTAGTGATTTTCAAATAGAGCACAAAGTTCCTACACGTATCTATCACATAGCATGCATTACTTTAACTGTTTTCCCCACTCATAAACAAACATACGATGATGCACATAACACATATAACATGTTATATCATTCACAGATAACCTACCCGACATTTAGACAGGCAAATTACAACTTATGTCATTTCAGCATTAATATTCAAAACCGGCTGTTTTCGGACATTTTAATAAAATAGTTAACTTATTCCAAAAATTCCCAAATTTTTACAGAATGTCTTAAACGTTCCAAATTTTATTGTGTAAAAATATCAGGGTCCAGTTCATTACTAATATTTTACAAAAATTCATTTTCCGGACTGAACTTAGATTTATCTTTTTCTGACCACAGTCCACGGAATAATTTATTTAAAATTCATCGAGAGTCCGATTTACGAAATTCCAGTGAGAGACTTACAAATACATCGGTGGTCATCTACAGTACAAGTTTCATGATCTAACTCTACACAGAACTCAAGTTATGACAGAAAACAAAACGCATATTTTCAGCAGAAAAATGCAGCTCTAGCTGCTGTTACAAAATGACGCTTTAAAAATAGTAAACGAAGTCCAAAAATTATGATTCCGTGCCATTAGAACCGTATTTCATAATACATAACCCTAGACCTCATAAAATACATTTCTCGTTAAGTTATGGTCCTGTTACAGCCAACTGAAGTTGGCTGTAATTACCAAACAGCCTACTGTTTCAGCTTTTAACCTTCTAAATTGTGTTCGATTGATTCCGTTAACATGTTTAGTGATCACAACAACATCAAACATCAATATTAACAAGAAAATCATCAAGTAATCAATCAAGAATCATAACAACACAAGATCAACATGATTTAACCATATATTTTCTCTTTATCCACTCTTTACCCTTTATGTTCAAGACTTAATGTATGTTCTTTAGAGTTGCTTAAGTTTTAACCATTTAATCAACTATTAACCACCAAATACATGAACAAGATGAAGATCTAAGAAACTTACTACTAGCACAAGGCTAGGGGAGTTCAAGTGAAGAAATGTGGTGGATAAAAGAAGACAAGAGAGGTCCTTCAACTTCCGATAGCTCCAAGCTTCCTAACTATGCTTCTTACACCTTAACATCACTAGAGATTGGTTGAATGTTGGATGAAAATGGATGGGTTGTGTGAGTGAGTTTAGACCGAGAGTGAGAGAGTGAGGAATGGAGGTTGTGGTGAGTTTGAGATGTTGAGGATGAAATGGGTTTGGTCTTGTGGTTTTTAAATAAGGTATCCTCCTACATGTTATTGACTTATGGTTATTATGTTTCTTATCATGCTTACAAATCCACTAAACAATTCAAAGAAAATCACTTGTGGGACCCCTAGTATAACCGTGAATAGGTTGGGGGGGGGGGGGGGGTTAGTTGGATCTCAATTGTTTAGTTACATTAGTTAGTTAGCATCTAAGTGTAATTTTTTAGTGCTTTTATGTGTTATGATGATTTATTGTGGGTTAGGGTGTTCGGGGACCCTAACTAGCTTAGAAAAATTAAAACATTGTTTCTAGCATTATTTTGGTGTCCCGGGTAAAGTCCGGTTGTTCGGTTTGATACTGTTTCGTTAAAGTGCTTAATTAATCCGTAAAGTGTCCTATATATATATATTTTTGTAACGTTTTTAATTTTCAACACTCAGGAAGGCATACCGGACTATTTAGTAACTTTTTTGTATACTACTAGCACGTTAACAAGTACATGTAAGTATAACACAGTAATCAGAGAGCAGTTAAATGATTCAGCACAGTCATCAAGTACTTTAATTAACATTAATAGATTGTACGGTTACGTGTAAATTTGAGGGTTGTCACAGGTAAAATTTCAACCCTTGATTATGCTTTCAAGTAAATACGTTATGGATGAACAATATAAATTCGATTAATTTAATTTTTTATCTAATCGCAATGCTATTGAGTTAAATCGAATACGCCAAAATGTGTGTTTTTATGTGGGTAACGCATCACATAACTTTTGAACTAATTCGTTCCATGTTTACAACGTACCCACACAGCAACGCGCGCAGGTCTGATTACTAGTTCTAATTTAAAATTTTATATTTACTGAGTTATGAAAGTCTATTTATTTATAAAAACTATTACTTGGTTAACCAAATAACAAAGTCTAAAAGAACTCTTAAACCAATAATAGCTTAATTATTTGCTTTAAGCTAGCTGACACCATAAGCAGCCCCACCTCTCCGTTATAAATAAAAAATTCTATGAAAAATAAATGAGAAAAATGAAATTATAAAAAAAATTGTATGAAAAATAAATGAGAAAAATGAAACTATACCACCTAAATGTTTCAATGATTTTTAGAAATTTTACTTCTCAAGTTAATAACTCAAGACTTTTTAAGTTTTATAATCAATCAAACCAATTTTCAAACTTTTATACTTACAAAACATTTTCTTATACTTCAATCATAAAAAAAAACACAGAGATGTAACTCTTAAGGTGAGCGCAGAGTGTTGTAGAGATCGCTAGGCGTTAGTCGGGCGGTGGAGTACTGACTAGGGATTAATCGGATCGGAGTTTTTATATATAATTTTTAAATTTATATATACACACGTACATTAATATCAATATAATACTTAAAAATAGTTTAAAATTCAAACAACTAAGTTTAAAACATAGCAAATCAAGTATTTAAACATTCAATACACACATTAATATCAATATAATACTTAAAAATAGTTCAATATTCAAACAATGAAGTTTAATACATAGCAATTTAAGTATTTAAACATTCAAACATTAACATATCAATCATGACCTCATGAAATATGTTTTCATGGGTTAGAAACATGTTTTTTTTGGGCTAGATTGGAATTAAACAACTTGGGCCATGTATTTAATGGTTAAAAACATTTGTTTGAGCCAGATTTAAACTAAAAAAGAGTGGGCCGACTAGAAACGATTTGGCCGACTTGGGCCGATTTGGGCCGCCTAGCACCGACTAGAACCGACTTGGACCGACTACCGACTAATGGTCCGACTAGCTCAAAATTAGTCAGCCAACGGCCGACTAGCGCCTAGGCGCCGATTAATACCGATTTTTACAACACTGGGTGAGTGGAGTGGGGGCGGTAAACCCACTCGGTACCGACCCCCATCCACCGCCAATAAGTTTACCGATCAAATGTTACCGAATTGGGGGGTGTTTTCGGTGAGTGCTCACCGATTCGGTGAGAGGGAGGGAAGGGGGAGAGAGATGGGTATGTGGTGGGTCCATTCCTTCTCAACCAATCACACGTTTTTCATTTTTTTAAATAGTTTACCTAAACCCCATTAGGTAAACCACCGCCAACGTTTTCAAGCATTAGGTAAACAATTTAGGTGAATTGACGTGACACTGTCTGATTGAGTAAATGAAGAGTTTACCTATTCCAAATAGGTAACCACTCCATTCACCCTTAGCAATTAACGAGTATATGTTTTAATCCTCTAGTCTCATAAATGTTTAGGTATTGGATACCATTTTGTCAGTCTCATCTTTTTATCTCCTTATCATGTCACATAAGGCTAGTGGGTATGGTTGATGGACCATCCTTGAGGATGATCCGCCACGTATGCGCCACGTCATCATCCTCCCAAGATTGGTCCATCCTCCAAAACTAGAGGGCATGGTTAAGTTGATCCTAGTCATCATCCTCCACCACTTTTATGTTTTTTTTTTTTTAATCTTCCACTTTTTTTAACATTTAACAAATAAAGTAACAAAATATTTTCATTAATATTAAAAAACATTACATAAACTTAAAAAAAAAGCAAAAAAAACATAAACTTAAAAAAAAAAAAACTTAAAAATATCCTAATATATTAAAAGAAGCAACTAGTCTTCATCTTCCATGTCGTGGTCGGGTTCGTTTTGAGCGTTGTTCCAAATGTACTCCACCAAGTCCGCTTGTAGGTTATGATGTGTGTACTCGTTACGTAGAGCGAACATGTTCAAATCTTGTTGTTCCGCACTAACTGGAACAGAATTTCCAGTTGACGCGTCTTCGTCGTACTCGCATATCGCTCTACCTTCGTCTTCAATGACCATGTTATGAAGGATGATACAAGCGTACATAATGTGTCGTAACCTCTTTGGTGTTTGCGAACGTGCTGGATGTTCAATGATGTGCCATTTTTTTTGTAGAACACCAAAAGCCCGTTCAATATCTTTTCTCGCACCCTCTTGAAACTTCGCAAACTTTTTTCTTTTGTCGTCTGTCGGGTGCGGAATAGTTTTAACGATTGTCGAGTACTTTGGGTATATCCCATCGCCTAGGTAGTAACCTCGCCTGTATTCCACCCCCGAAACTGTAAAGCTTGTGTCCGGACCTGTACCCGCCACTACATCCTCAAATATCGGTGACTGGTATATGATGTTAAGGTCATTGAGCGAACCAGGTAGACCAAAAAAAACATGCCAGATCCAGAGATCCTGTGACGCAACCGCCTCTAGAATAATAGTCGGATGTCCATGATCTCCCCTAGTATACTGACCTTGCCATTGGACTGGGCAGTTCTGCCACGCCCAGTGCATGCAATCAATGCTCCCGAGCATTCCTGGGAAACCATGTCTCTGTTCGTGTGCTTGATATAATTTTTGAACGTCGTTTGCGTTCGGTTTCCGCAGATATCGCTTGCTATACAATTTGACAACCCATTCGCAAAACTTGTGCAAACATCGACGTGCGGTTCTTTCAGACATCCTAATATACTCGTCTAATGCATCGGGTGCGTAACCGTACGCAAGTTGGCGAATGGCCGACGTGCATTTTTGTAAATTACTGAAACCCCTTAGCCCCCTAGCGTCGTTCCGCAATGTAAAAAACGGATCAGACTGGGCCATGTCGCCTGCAATACGTAAAAACAGTGGACGACTCATGCGGAACCGACGTCGGAAAATCTCGGCTGGGTACACGGGTTCGTCGGCAAAATAATCGGCTAGTAGTTTAGCGTGGCCGGCTATAAATTTAAAACGAAACATAAATGAAATTAATTATAAAATACATTTTCAAATCTATATAAAACATAAGGAAAAAAAAAGTAAAATACCTTCTTGGTCTCGGTTATATTTTGCTCGTCTAGTTAGCCGTTGGGACGACCCTTGATCAGCCGCCATGAAGACTTGAGCCGCGTTCATAATCATGTTGTGCATAATATCATCCTCTTCCGAAGATGATGAATACCACGCAGACGAACCCGATGAAGACATAGAAGAAATTGAAGAAATGGAAGACATGGGTGAAGCCATGATAATTTTTGAGCGAGAAATGGGGTGGTAGTGTGTAAAAAACGGTATAAAATATGATGAGTTTTTATAAAAAGGGAAGAGTGGTTTATAAAATGTGAGAGAGATGGGGTGGTAGTGGGTGAAAAGTTGTGAAAAAAATGGTTAAAGATGTGAGTATTTATAAAAATGGAAGTGGATTGGGGTATATTTTGAATTATAACCGTTTGAATATTTAATGTTTATTAGAAAATTAATTTTTTTTTTATTTTGAACGGTCACAATGGATCGGGGCCCCACCACTTAGCTTCGTCGCAAACGTCTAGAACCCGACGTTCAAGACGGGACCGGGGGGGGGGGGGGGGCGGTGTTTGGATCGTCGCCGACCCAGGTTGATCCGGGGACGAACCCCATGCCGACTAGCCTAAGGACACATCACACACATGATAACAACAAATGTATGTGAATAACATCGTTTCTAATAAAAATAAATATAATATCTAGAGTTGGATTAGACATAACAATAACATGTATATTCTACTCGAACCCCTAGCCCAGTTGGTCCCAAGTGGTGGGGTTGGGTCGGTTTCCTCCTTGGAGGTCACCGGTTCGATCCACGGCTGTGGCGTTATGGGGGGAGGACGTCCCAATGATGGATCGTTCCTACCGAGGCATGGTGCGATCCGGAGGGCAACCCGGTTTTACCCAGTTGTTACCCCAGCGAGTCTCTCGTGTGGAGGCAGTATGGTTTCCGGGCGAAGGTCAGTCAGAGCGGCAACCGGGGCCCGATCGAACATCGCGTCTACGAAAGCAGGGCTGACGGGTAACCGTCCTTGACGGGAACCCAGTGACCAATGGTCCATGTACATATTGAAAGTAACCATTCAAAAAAAAAATTTCTACTCGAACAACATTAAACACAATACCATGCATCACACTTTTCTTATATTCTTTGTACCGCAATTTTGACAATTATTGATCCACACTCCAAAGACCAGTGGGTTTAAGTGATTGTATGCAAAGTGAATAACACGAACAAGACATTATTCGTGTTCATTTGTTAAGGAAATATATGTGTTCAGGGCTGTTTATAAATACTTACCGAACAAGATTTTATGTTCGTGTTCGTTTGTTAAGGAGAATGTAACTTTCTAAACGCAAATAATCAATTTTTTATTTTTTTACCCAAACACTCAAAACTGATTATTTACGATTTCAAAACTCAATAATCTAATATCCTTCAAAACTCAACACCAAACACCCTCTTAATATATAATAGACAATATTAGCTTATCATCATGTCTTTTCTTTTTATCTCACTCGTTTTTAATCAACCCGTATTGTGGCCCTACAAATTATTTTCTATATTCGCCATTGCATTCATGACTCACCATACATATGAACGCCGCTGGTAATTGCTAACACGCCCACAATAATATCATCAATGGTGTGCAAGTATTAGTTTAGAGTCAAATACTATTTTTAATCTTTATGGTTTGCTCAAAATATCTATTTCAGTTCAAATATTTTTTTGGACTTTTTTAATCAATAGTTTGGTTTTTATATCAATTTAGATCTAGTCAACTAACTCCATCCAAATTCTTTGTTAATTTCTTATAAAATAACTAAAATACCCTTAGCCCTTTTTTGAATTAACATTATATTTTTTCCTTTTATACCAATTAATGAAATCTTTTTGCACGCTAATCTTTCTATACTAATAAACAAAAATCCTTTTTGGACACGTGTCATTCTCTGATAATTTCTCATCCTTATTTTTCTATTTTATTAAATAATAATAATAATAATAATAATAATAATAATATTAAACATCAATTTAACTAAATCTATTTATCTCTTTTGTTTTCATAATTTGAAATTGATTTCTTTTTTAACTCTAAAGTTTCAATCTTTAGCAATTTAAGTCTAAAGTTTCAATCTTTGGTATTTTAACCCCTTTGATTAATTTGATTTTTCACTTCTAATTCAAAAGTTTTCGTGTTTGCAATTTAACCCCTTTCATTTTTTTTACTTTCAACCCAAATCTTTTCATCTTTTGCAATTTAATCTCAACATTTTTTTTTACTTTCAACTTTGATCACTTATATACTTTTCATCTTTCAAAAGTTCTTCGTTTAACGTGCCACAACGTGCATGTGGGGTTCAAAGTTTTTTCATCTATTGCGTGTCTATTGGTTTGTCGCAACGTGTGAGTCAGAGATCGACTTAGTTATATTTTTCTCAGTTTTACACACAGGCTCCTGGTCATGTGAGAAATATTTGTCTTTCATCTAACATGATATATAACTAATGAATTCCCCGCCGCATTGCGGCGGGTAGTAATTCTAGTAATACATATAAATAAATTATATATTTTTTTATATGCTCGTTTCAATAGTGCACTTTAAAAATATATTAATCTATGAAATAATATATATATAGAGTGGGGATCCTGCGGAAAGTGTGTTTTTCATAGAAAGTGTAGGAAGCGATCTAAGCCATCAGATGAGTGTGTATAATGGTTGAGATCATTTTGGTGACATTTTGGTAATGTACGTGTCTTTAAAATAGGCTAATTTAATTGATAGGGAGTAAATGTGTCATTTAAGTTGTTTTAAATAAGGAAATAACTACCAATCATAAAACCATCTCCAAAAATGTCGTAATTTTTTCTCTCTCTCTAATCCCTCACATTTGAAAACACCAAATCATACAAAAGATAATGATAAATCAGATCTAGATGTGTTAATAATAGTGTGTTTTAGCAATAAAACACAATGTGACGAACTAATGACTGGCTGCTAAAACACAACATCAAGAATGCCAACTGATAAAACACAACGTGAACCAGTAACTGATAAAACACAACATCAAGAATGCCAAAATCATATCAACTAGTAATTGATAAAACACATTGTGATGAAACCAGTAACTGATAAAACACAACATCAAGAATGCCAAAATCACATCAATCAGTAACTGATAAAACACATTGTGATGAAACAGTAGATAAAATACAAAAGAACATGTCATTCATGAATCATAGCTGGTATAATACATTGTGATGAAACCGGTAATTGATAAAACACAACATCAAGAATACCAAAAATCATATCAACCAGTAACTGATAAAACAAATTGTGATGAAACAGTAACTGAAACCAGTAACTGCTAAAACACATTGTGATGAAACCAGTAACTGATAGAAGATAACGTGAACCAGTAACTGATAAAACACAACATCAAGAATGCCAAAAATCATATCAATCAGTAACTGATAAAACACATTGTGATGAAACAATAACTGAAACCAGTAACTGCTAAAATACATTGTGATGAACCCAATAACTGATAAAACACAATGTGAAGAAATTGTTAATGATTTGAACTTCGTAATTTAAAGTAACTGCCCTTTTGAAATCGCAATGATTTGAAATAGTCAAAGAGATATACGTTTACATAAATATCTGGGTAGTTAGTTTAGGATATACAATATTCCAAAATTAAATTAATAATCAAATTACTATCATGCCCTTTTGCATAAAAAAAACTAAAAGCCACATATCACCTCCCTATTGCTTCCTAGACTTTCTAGCCAATTCCACTATATATATAGGGGATGGATCATGAGAAAACTAGTTTAAATGAGAAAACAAAAAAACTAACTAAAAAAGCCTAAAAAACATACCAATTTTTTTACATTTTTTTTAAAAAATCGCTATATTTTATGCATGAATTTTTTTTTAAAAAAAATTTGTTGTATTGCACATGTGCACTATTACGGATATATTGCACATGTGCAGTACAACAAATTTTTTTTTGATATTTTTTTATATATAAAAAATAGCGATTTTTTTATAAAAATTGCAAAAAAAAAAAAAAAAAATTGGTATGTTTTTTTTAGGTTTTTTTAGTTAGTTTTCTAGTTTTCTCATTTATATGTAGTTTTCTGATAATCCTATCCTTATATATATATATATCGGATGGGGTAAAATGAGAACCACGTTTAGTTGTGAGAACCGTGAGAACTATGCCATCCAAAAGGTTTTTCCGAAATATTTTTCTCAAAAGTCATAAAAAATCACTTGTTTCAACAAAAAAAAAATTAAAAATTGCCGCATACACAAATTTACATGATGCGTAAAAAAATATTTATCTTCTTACAAAATTTACACCAGCGTGTAAAAAAAACTTGTATCAGTCAAAACTACCGACTCGACATTTTTTTACAGATTTGTTTATAATATTTTCATCTACGTTTGTGTAAATTTTTTTTTGACCCAACTCGCGTGGGAAGAAGGAGTTCTCACGATTCTCACAACTCGTGGTGGTTCTCATTTGAACCAAGCCATATATATATATATATATAGAAATGGGTTCAGGAGAGAACGATGAAAATTGTGAGAACGGTGAGAAAGGATCCTGGCCCAACACGTGGCAGGGGGCCCTAATTGTTATGCGGGGGTACAATTGTCCTTTTATACGTTCCCTCCTTATTCGCGTTATAAATCTCTTTCAAATTAAAACTCCAAAGATTTATTGTTAGCTGTTACCTGCTTTGCAAGCTTTCTCAGATCTATGGCGTTTAACGTGGATTCTGTTCGACAAAGTAAAATTCGTTGGCGTTTTCTATTTTCGTTTCAGCAAATCACGCAAAAGATATGGCGTTTTGTTCTTTTATCATTGTTCTATGGCTTTTTTTGTATTATTAATTTATAATGTGTTGTATGATTTTCCATAGCGTTATTCAATTATGCTGTTTAATCGCGTTTTAATTGATATTTAATCTATTATTCATAACTGCAATTGAAGTTTTCGATATTAATTTTAATTGTCGTTTACGTTTTTGTGTATTTGTTATGTTTTTACGATCATTGGCATTTTTCGTCTATCTGATTAGTTTTGAATTTTATTTAATAGTATTTGTGAATATTAGTTAATACTATTTTGTTAATTTGCGGAAACATTAGTTTTGTTAATTTTGGCATTTTCATTATGTGTTTATTATGTCTTGTTTATTTTTCAAATAATGGCGTTTTAATGTATAATGTTATTACGAGACATCACTCTGTTTTTTCTGTTCCTCCCTGTGTTTTCTCAGACGAAGTCTCTTCCTCGAGTAAAAGGCATTGCCCCAAAACTGGATTACCATTTATCATTCCTGGCGTCAGTGAAGAATTAAAGCCCAGAAAGGACATGCTATTCTCAAGCCTTGATGATTGTTATTCAATGTATGTTAAGTATGCCAAGAAGTGTGGGTTTTTAGTCAGGAAAGGGACTACAAAGACAAACTCTAAAGGTGTGTTACATATTAAGTATTTTTTGTGTACGAAAGCTGGGGTATATAAGGACAAGAAGGTTGATACGTTGGACCCCAATCAAAAAGAGCGAGTAGTGCGATCTAACTTTTCCAAGAGGACTGATTGTGGTGCACTGTTATGTGTAGAATATGAGAATGGATTTTGGAAGGTGTATAAGTGTGTCGAGGAGCACAATCATGAACTTGTTGAACGTCCTGATAAGCATTTTCTTCCAACTGAACGACATCTCACTCAGCTCCAGAAGCATGTTATACACAGCATGTCTAAGATGAATTTGGGTCCTGTCAAGGCGTTTAATGTTATGAAGACTTGTTTTGGTGGTTTTGAAGATGTGGGCGCAAGCAAAGTTGAATTTAAGAACTATAAGAGGCAAATAAACTTGTTCATAGGGGAATATGACGCTGATATGGTTGTGAAACATTTGAATGAATAAAAATATTCCCAGCCTAATTTCTCGTATGATTACATCACAGACGAAGACAATCGTTTGAAGGGTCTTTTTTGGTGTGATGATCAAGCCAAACGTAATTACCACTGTTTGGTGATGTGATTTCGTTTGACGCCACATATCGTTCCAACAAGTAATTTTGTATATTTCAACTTCTTTTTTTTGGCGTTTTATTAATTTTACATTCATGGCGTTTTTTTATTTTACATGCAATGGCGTTTTTTTTAGCTTACATGCAATGGCGTTTTACTAGTTTACATTCAATGGCGTTTTATTATTGTTTCATTTATCATGACGTTTTCATATGCAGATACTCTATGGTGTTTGTATCGTTCACTGGTATAGACAATCATCACTGCAATGTTACATTTGGTGCAGCATTGTTGGCGTCGGAAACTGCTGATACGTATATTTGGTTGTTAAGAGTTTTTCTTAAAGCTGTTGGTTCTCAGCCAAAAGTTGTTGTAACTGACCAAGATCCAGCGATGAAGAAGGCTATTTCTGTTGAATTTGTTGACACGAGGCATCGGTTATGCATGTGGCATGTGATGCATAAACTTTCTCTGAAGGTTGTTATGCTTTTTTTTTTTAACCTTAGGCGTTTTAGTATACAATGCATTTTAAGATACATGGCGTTTTGTACCTTGTTACTGTTTTTTTAATTAAGTTTTGTCTTTTTTTTATATAAGTGTGGAGTTTTCGTGTTATTTATAGGTTGGTGTTAGGCTATGCAATTCCACCAATTTTAAAGAACGTATATGTGGTGTTGTGTGGACGGATATTCTCACACCTGAAGAGTTTGAATTAGAATGGGAAATGGTTATTGCAGAATTCAATTTAGAAGATAATGACTGGCTATCTGATATTTTTGCACTTAGGGAATCTTGGATCCCTGCATACTATAGAATGGAGAAGGACATCCAGGTCGGAGAGTGAGAATCATTTTTTTGGTCAAGTGTGCAATTCGAAAGCTACTCTTGTTGAGTTCATGACGCATTATGAGACTGCAATAGAAGCACAGCGTCACACACATCGTAAAAAATGATCATGAATCTCGATACAAAAGACCCCAGTTGAAGAGTAGTTACAAAGTGTTGGAAGGGCAAGCTGTTGATATATATACAAAAAGTATTTTTTTGTGACGTTCAAGCTGAGCTTATTGGAGTTGCGGATTGCATAAATCAACGTTATGAAGATCAGCCTGATGGGTTTGTTAAGTTTTTTGTAAATGACTTGCAACAGCTTTGTACATCCTTATTTGAGGTAAATAATGGCGTTTTGGTTTTTATGGCGTTTTCTGTTAATGGCGTTTTATCATATGCAATGCGTTCTTTTATTTTTTAGTTTTTTTAGACAAACATTCTATGCATGGCGTTATAGAGATATTATTTTTGGCGTTTTTCAGGTATTGTTCCGTAAGTCTGATTGCACATGCAGTTGCTCATGCATACGTTTTAAACAGTTTGGTTTGTTATGTAGACATATAATCTATGTTTTGAGACTTATGGACATTAGGGAATTTCCAAAACAATACATTCTGAATAGATGGCGCAAAGAGGCCTCCCCAAACTGCTCTCCTGAATTCTCAATTAGTCGTGAATATATGACCGAGCTTGATCCTGATGTGCAAAGTATGATGCGAGATGTTTTTTATTCAACCGAATACACTTTAAACCGTTTATCTGGTAATAAAGAGGAGCTATCCTTATACAAGGATCATGTTCAATCTTATATGAAGAAGGTTCAAGATATGCAGATTGTTGCTCCTCCCGCTAGTTCTAGGGATAGATTTGCCGAGATAACTGGTCAATATAAAAATGACAAGAATCCGATAAGAGTCCCTGTAGGTTATAAATCCAAAAGGTTCTGGTTCTCGGAAGCGCCTGAAATCTAAACAGGAGATAGCAGTTGACAAGAAGAAATCAAAGTCGAAACCCGTGGCCAAAGAAAAACAGTGTCAGAACGGCAAAGCCTATGGACACTACGCATCAACATGCAAACAGGCCGTAATTAAAAGAAGACCAACAAGGTCTTCGAGAGCCAGTGAAGAGTAGTTTGGCGTTTTGTATTTGTCATTCTTACAGATCACATACAGTTTTCTTTGGGACAGTTTAGAGGACTTTGTCGTTTTTTTTATTTCAATGCTATAGAACACAGACATTTCTCAGTTTGGCGTTTTTTTTTTTCATCTTTTTCTTTTTTCTATCTCTTTGTTCATAACATGCTACTTCGAAGTTAAATAACAAACAATATAAGATTGGGCAAGGAAATCAAACGCCAAAAAAAAAAAAAAAACAATAACGCCACTAAATAAAACTTCCATAAACTTCTATTTTTTGGTCGTGCTAAACTCAATAATGTTTTGCTGAACGAAATGGATAACATTGTTAATCCTCAGTCAAGAAAGATGTGTAACAATGTTATCCATCCCGTTTAGCTAAACTTTATAGAGAACAAAAACAGAATCTCCATGAATGGCTTTTTTTTTTGAAGTTTTGTGGTTTTTGTATATTTTGGCGTTTATATTGAGGATCTTGCTCATTTCATAGAGTGAAAGTTTATTGAGAAAATTTTGTATATCAAAGAAACATGGATTTGAATCTTTAATATTTTTGGCATTTATAAGATGAATGGTGTAGAGGAAAATATAGGTTTTTGTGGTTTTGGTTTGGATTTTAGTAATTCTGAGAGTTTGTTTATATAGGAAGTTTTTGGCGCGTTTTTTAGGCACAATTTTTATTGCAGTAAATGCTAGTAATAAAGTTTCGTCGTTTTAGTACTGTTTTTTCAGCTTTATCGGTTAAAAACAAAGTTTGGCGATTTATATCTATGGTGTTATATTATGGTGAAGTGTGCTATGTGTGTTGAGGCGGATTTTAATAGCGTGAGTTTGGCGTTTTATGTTAAGTACAAAGACCCTTTTACCCTTAATGAAGCGCGCCAGATTAATAAAAGTGATTTTATTTACGAAAATGCCACCGCGTCATCTAATCCATAGATTGTTTTGATCTGACGATTCATAAGCGTTCTCTCCGTTCTCACACTTTTGAGTGTTTTCTCTAAATCCCGACCCTATATATATATATATATATATATATATATATACATGGAGCCGCTAAAATAGGAACCATCACCAGTTGTAAGAACCGCGAGAACCACTCTCAACCAATCAGAAAAGGGGTAGTTTGGTCATTTACCCCAAATGTCAAATCTCACCCTCTCTCTTTATTTAAATCTACCATACATTGTCTCTCTCCTCATATTTCTCCATTCATTTTCCTCTCTCCTCATTCTCTCATTTCATATTCAAAAACCAGAGCTTCAGATCTTCATCTTCTCAATATGTTTCATATCTCTCTCATCTCTTCAAAAACCAGAGATGTATCTCTCACACTCCTTCAAAACCTAACCGCCGAAGAAAACCATCACCGCCGCCCCCATTCGCCGCTCCCTTTCTTATCCCATCTCATTTCCTGTCTGGCGACATCACCACCGCCGCCATCATCACCGCTGTGATGAGTTGTGGTGTTATGTCATTTCTGCTTCTTCTGCTTGAAGCCGTCGCCGACCAGATTCACATCGAGGATGGGCTTATGATAAGAACAAAGGAAAGTTATCGTTACTACTTTTGGAATCTTGTAAGTTTCTAATGGGATGCTTGTTATTATAGTATGCCTAAAAACCTAAAAGAACCAACACCTTGTGGTGATGATTTTCTTAACCTGATTCCATACGGTTCCCACTTTACCATTTTATAATTCAAGTAATAGTGATTTCAGTTGAGTTTGTTTGGTTCAAATTAGTATTTCAGATACAAAAATACATGGTAGTGAAGGTGCGTAAATGTTGGTGGCGACGGCGGCGGCAGCGGGTTTGGTGGTGTGGCGGCGGCGGTGGGTTTGGTGGTGTGGCGGCAGTGGTGGGTGACGGTGGAGGGTAGGTCCAACGGAGATGGGGGGAGATGATTTGCATCTGGGTATAGTGATTTTTTGTGGGTTTGATCTGTTGTAAAAAAATGGGGGTTTCTTGATTTTTTATTGGGTTTGAAGAGTGGGTTTGAAGAGTGAACTATGTGGGTTTGATATGTTCTAAAAAATGGGGGTTTCTTGATTTTTGTATGATTTTTAATGTTTGGTATGGATTTGCCGGATTTTGGGTGTCTTTTTTTGGTAGATTGAACAGTGGACTATGCGGGTTTTGATCTGCTGGATTTTTGTATGATTTTTTCAAGAATCTACACATTGTTTTGATTTTTGTTGTTGGTTTTTATTTTTTTTTCCCAGTCGATGATGATAACAACCTATCCGAGACACCTACCGAAAAAATTTTGAAAAAAAGGCTAAAACCGTAAACTTTTTGTGTAATTTTTTTTAACGTAAAACGTAAAGTTTTTAACGTAAAAGTTAAACCGTAAACTGTTTAACGTAAAACGTAAAGTTTTTAACGTTAAACGTAAAAAGTTTAACGTAAAACCGTAAAACGTAAAAAGTTTAGCGTAAAACGTAAAAAGTTTAGCGTAAAACGTAAAAAGTTTAACGTAAAACGTAAAAAGTTTAACGTAAAACGTAAAAAGTTTAATAAAAAATTTGAATTTAAAAATGATTTTAATAAAAAAATTATGTTTAAAAAATAAAAACTAATATAATAATACAAAAAAGTAATAAAAAAACAATAAAGATAAAAAGACAAAAAAGAGTAATTTACTAAACTACCCTTTTGAATTAAAATATTAAAGACATAATAAGACAAAAAGAACTTAATATTATTTTTAAATACTTTTAATCTTGTCAATCCATCTTGTTGATCTAGTGGCAAGAAAGTGGTTCTCTCGGTTCTTACAACTGGAGGTGGTTTTCATTTTAGCGGTATGTATATATATATATATATATATATATATATATATATAGGGGATGGTTCAAATGAAAACCACTTTTAACGCAAAAACTAACTAAAAAAGCCTAAAAAACATACAAAAAATGAGAAGTAAAACAGCTATCTGTATCAGAAATAATAGATAAAGGAATTCCATGTAATGAAACTATTTCATTTACATATAACATGGCTAATTGTTCCATACTGAAAGTTTCCTTAATAGGTAAGAAATGAGCAGATTTGGTTAATCTGTCTACAATCACCCAGATTGCATCATTACCTTTTCGTGTCTTGGATAATTTAGTAACAAAGTCCATTGTTATCAATTCCCATTTCCATATCGGCATTTCTAGTTGCTGTAATAAACCTGAGGGTTTCTGATGTTCAGCTTTAACCTGTGAACAAGTTAGACACTTGGCAACATAGGTTTCTATATCATTTTTCATTCATATCCACCAGAAATTCTTTCTTAAGTCTTGATACATTTTGTCATTACCAGGATGTATCGTATACTTAGACTTATGAGCTTCTTCCAAAATTCGGTGGCGTAGGTTTCCTTGTTTGGGTATCCAGATTCTTTTCTTATGGAATCTCCAAATTCCATATGTTCCTTGTTCTAATTCCTTAATCATTCCTTTTAATTTTTCAGTATCGTCCTTGATTACTGATTCCTGCATTCCTCTTATTTGCTCGTTTAAGTCTATCTGCAGATTTAACTTGAGAGAACGTACTCGTCTTGGCTTTTCATGATACTTTCGACTTAAAGCATCAGCTACTACATTAGCCTTTCCTGCATGGTACTGGATATCACAATCATAATCACTAAGAATTTCCATCTAGTGTCTCTATCTCATATTTAATTCCTTTTGCCCAAAAACATATTTTAGACTCTTATGATTGGTGAAAACAGTAAACTTGCTACTATACAGGTAGTGTCTCCAAAGTTTAAGGGCAAACATTATGGCTCCTAACTCTAGATCATGGGTTGTATAATTCTCTTCATGATTCTTAAGTTGTCTAGAGGCATAGGCTATAACCTTTTGACGTTCATCAACACACATCCATAACCTAACTTAGAAGTGTCACAATAGACTATAAAGTCTTCAGTTCCTTCTGGTAACGTGAGTATGGGTGCGTTGGTTAACTTTTGCTTTAGAATCCTAAAAGCTTCTTCCTGTTTTGGTCCCCATTCAAACTTAACTGATTTGCAAGTCAGTTTTGTTAAGGGAATGACTATTCTTAGAAAAATCTTGAATAAAACATCTATAATAACATGTTAGTCCAAGAAAACTTCTCACTTCCGTTGGTGATTCAGGGATTTTCCATTTAGTAATCGCCTCGATTTTTATGGGATCCACATGAATTCCTTCATTAGGGGTGAGCATGGTGCGGTTTGGTGCGGTTTTAGCATAAAACCGCAACTCATACCGCGAGGTGCGGTTTTTATTTTTTTAAAACCACATGTTGCGGTTTTTTTGCGGTACGGTTTTTGCGGTTTATTTGCGGTTGCGGTTTGGTTTCGGTGCGGTTTCGGTTTTAATAGTTGAATACATCTAAAAAAAACTCTCGGTTTTAATACTGGAATACATCTAATACTTGATGGTAATTAGAATATAATTTTTGCAAGAGCAATGTGAAGAGCATATGTATGGGCTAGAGGACATCAATCAAAACAAGAGTTTGTACTAGAAACATGTCTAGAATAATAGTTGCTATGTGAAACGGTGAAAGGTTATTGGGTTGAAAGTTCGTAGGTTTCTTTTTTATCTAGAATAATTAGGGAAATGAAGGGAAAGGTACGTAGGTTTCTTTTTTATCAAAAGGTTATTGGGTTGAAAGTTGGGCTGTTTGGAGTGCTAATTTAATGGGCTTGTAACTAGTAGGTTAACATCATTTTTTTTTAGAGGGAGCAGACGATAGTTAACTTAACAAAGTCAAGTCTGTACTTTTTTTTTTAACAAACACAGATTATATAATATATAGGGAATTTTATATTTAAATCTTTAAGTATATTATATATAATATATATATATATATAATAATTTTGCGGTGCGGTTTCGGTTTTTTGGTGCGGTTTTTAAAGCTAAAACCGAACCGCACCATACCTTTGCGGTTTCGGTTTTTGCGGTTTCGGTTTTTGCGGTTTTTGTGTCGGTTGCGGTTTTGCGGTTTCGGTTTTTACGGTTTTTGGTGCGGTTTCGGTTTTCGGTTCGGTTTTTGCTCACCCCTATCCTTCATGATTAACTAGGTGTCCAAGGAATTGCACTTCTTCTAACCAAAATTAGCATTTTGAAAATTTAGCATAAAGCTTCCCTTTTCTCAGCAATGTCAGAAGTATAGACAAATGCTATTCATGATCTTCTTTACTCTTAGTGTAAATAAGAATATCATCTATAAAGACAATTATGAATTTATCCAGATATGGTTTACATATTCTGTTCATCATGTCCATGAATACGGCTGGGGCATTGGTTAAACCAAATGGCATGACTGTAAATTCATAATGACCGTACCTTGTTCTGAAAGCAGTTTTAGGAATGTCCTCTTCCTGTACTTTCAATTGATGATATCCTGAGCATAAATCGATATTAGAAAAGAATCGAGCTCCTTGAAGTTGATTGAGCAGATCATTGATTCTCGGTAGTGGGTACCGGTTTTTAATCGCAACCTTGTTCAATTCTCGGTAGTCAATGCACATACGCATTGATCCGTCCTTCTTTTTGACAAACAAGATTGGTGATCCCCATGGTGATGAACTAGGCTGTATGAAACCTTTCTCCAGAAGTTCATCCAATTGTTTCTTCAGTTCTTGCATCTCCGCTGGTGCTAAACGGTAAGGTGCCTTAGCAATCGGTGCTGTCCCTGGTAGTAGGTGAATTCTGAATTAAACCTCTCTATCCGGCGGTAATCCAGGTAATTCTTCTGGAAAAACATATGAGAATTGAGATACTACGGGAATATCTTTCAATTCTTTTTCCTTAGTGTTAATGATTATGGAAATCATTTACACCAGTGATCCTTTCCTTGCATAGCTGGCCGTTTTCATCACAGAGATGAATTTTGTGGACCTAGTTGGCTTATCTCCTTTAATTGTGATATTTTCACTCTTTGGTGAGCTTAATTGTACTGATTTTTTATCACATAGAATGCTGGCGTGGTTGGCTACTAACCAATCCATTCCTAATACGATATCAAATCCAGCCAGATTCATTGGATAAAGGTTACCAATAAAATTATGGTTTAAAATTTCCATTTTTGCTCCTTGCAAGATTTCAGTAATCTTAATGGATTCTCCATTTGCCGTTTCTACTAGACATTCTTGTTGAAGTTTAGTTAATGGTTGATTGAGAAGTTTGCAGAACAAAGTATTAATAAAACTTTGGTTTGCACCAGAGTCAAATAATACTTTAGCAAAAATATCATTAACTAAAAACGTATCGGCTATCGCATCCGGAATCATCTTGGCTTCTTCAGCAGTCAGAACAAATGCTTTGCATTCTTAGTAGTTTTGCTGTTTGTTGCTAGAGCTAGTTTCGGACAGTTCGGTTTGATATGACTAGTCTCTTCATAGTTGAAGAATAGCTTATTGCTGGGTTTCTTCCTGCAGTCTTCTTCCTTGTGTCCAGACATTTTATAGAAGTTGCAGTATATTGAACATCTTCCTGAATGCTTTTTCTTGCAGTACTTATAGTAAGGTGCAGAAGTAGAACCTGTATTTTTCCCAGGGTAGGTATTTCCAGAACGAAATTCTTGGGTAAGTTTTTGGGCTAGGTTCTTTCTCTGGCTCTCTTCTTGTGTACGTACCAATTCATCAGTCAAGGTATTGGCTAGTTCTACTGCTTCTTCTATGGTTTGTGATCTAGCTGCCTTAACTACGTGTCTGATTTCACTAATTAATCCCCAGATGTATCGGGAGATTAATATTGGTTCTGGTGAGGCTTAGGTTGGCACTATTCTAGCATATTCGAAGAATATGGTAGTGTAACCCTTGCAGTCTATTCCAGTTATTCTATGATTTAAGAACTTATTAGCGATTTGTTCTTTTTCATGAGGAGGACAACATTTCCTTTCAACTATGTTCTTAAAGTCAGTCCATTCCATATTATAAGTTTTATCACTTCCTCTAGACTGGAGAATGGTATTCCACCACTCTAGAGCTGCATTCTTAAAAAGATTAGAAGCAAACATAATCTTATCTTCATCTGCACATTTGCTTATTTTTAAGACTGCTTCTGTCTTTTCTATCAAACGTAAGGCTGCAATGGCTCCTTCATTGCTAGAGAATCTATTGGTTTGCAAGACCAGAATTCTTTGTAAGAACAACCATATGACATGGTTCTTCTTCTTTTTGGAATAGGTATTTGGATTAGCGGTCCATTATTCACGCTGTGATTGGGTTCAGTAGGTGGTCATTTACTTCCACTGTTAGTTTTATTATTTTCTGCTTCGTTAACAGTCTTGATAATATATGGCACACCATATATAATTCCTTGTGCTACTATATGTTGGATGGCACTGTTATCTATTTGGTTTCCATTATTGTTATTATTCTGGTTTTCCTGATTTACTTCGTTGTCCATCTGAATTATAAACATTTATCAGGTATTAATATCACAAAATAAGATTTAATGCAAACAATTAGGCAAACAAATTGATCAAAATCGTCGAGCATTGCAACTTTTACTCTTTTCATATATATATATATATATATATATATATATATATATATATATATATATATATATATCACAATCTACAACTGAAATTTAAACACACGACTAGTTATGCATCGATAGATATTAGGCTATCTATTTTAGTTGATTTGATATATATATATATATATATTTTAGGGGTTGTTCATCCAGAACTGCATTTCTCGCTCGTCGTATTTCCACATGAGCTTTTCTCCTATTTGTCGTATCCTTTCTCCTTCCTCCACTAATTTCTCACCGAATGTGCGGAGTTCCTGCACATTCTCTTCACTCATGGATGGCAGTGGTGCGGGTACTGGGTCTTGGTACTGAGGTATAGGTTCTTCATATGGGTACGGGTTGTTTAACATATTCTGAATATGCTGGTAGGTATTCCAATACGGATCTAAAGGATTAAGGTCGGTATACTGTGCTATGGGATTTGGTATTGGTTCTCCCTGTGGATAGAGTTCCGGATATTCCCTATGGTCATCTTCCCATGGATCATATGCTAAAGAATTAGGTGCTGGGATTCTAGATATCTCATTAGGGTCAAATGCTGGTATGGGAAATTGGTTTCCTTGGTTAAGTTCTATCTCCATTGGTTGGGTTAGGAATAGTGGCAATGGTTGTGGTGCAATTATCCGATCTAGGTTTGGATATGCTGTAGTGGTGGCTAGTATATGAAAGTTTATCAACCGTCTGTTAACTACTTCTTGTGTTTGGGCATTTACTTCCCTATTGGCTGCTGCTAACGCTCTTTGTTGTTGTAACTTTCTCATTCGCTTTCTCCTCTCATGTGCTCCACGACTAAACCATCCTCTCTTTTTTCGAAGGGAATGGTTCCTCGGATTACACCTTAAATATGAAGATTCCTTCTTTAGTGACAGCAGAATACCCCGAAGGAGTAGGCTGTGATGAAGTTCCTTCACTCTTGGGAGAACTAGCTAGGTGATGATAGGCGTCAGACGTACCTTGCTCACTCATACTGTAAACTAATAGATTGTCAAATAACACAAAACAATAATATACATATATAAACATAATCACATAGATTATTTCCTAACACAACTGATAAACTCTTGGTGTCAGCAGAACACTTCTGTGGCTTAAATCAGTGGCTGTGGCTCTGATACCACTCTCTGTCGCAACTCCCGACCCCTACCCCGGGAGCGGGCGGCCGTGAGATCCAGATTAATGGTATCGGTGTTTATTAATTTGGCAGCAGAAATTAACATCAGGACCGTAGTTAGGAAATAGTTTATCAGAGTTAAAATACCACACTTTTATAAATAACAAATACATGGGAAAAACCCAAGTTTCCATTACAATAAGTTTATAGGGATAAACCCTAATTTATTTGAAATAAAACTTCTTTCTTATTTAGGTAACTTTTGTAGCCACTTTTCCAAGCCTTCAGTGGTCTCCAGTTGGCTTCTATTTGGCTTTCACATTTTGTTACCTGAAACGCGTTTTAAAAAGTTTTATCAGCCAGAAATACTGGCTAGTGCATCCCAGTTTAATCAAATCAAGCTTTTATAATACACAGTATTGAGAGCGATTACAATGTTTTTATCTACCCAATTACCACCAACAGTACTGTCAATCCTGACTTGTGGTCATGCTACTACTCACAATGTAGTAACAAGTAATGTTTACAAAACCCCAACATACCGACAGTAATTATAGAATACATAGACTCAATCACTGTTATTATAATTTAAAATAATTGAGGTTTTGTAAAAACAGTTTACAAAAACAAGATGTACTCACTTTGCTATTTTAGATAATCCTACTGCTTTCTGGTGATTTCCTGGTTATAATCTATTAAAATTAAACAATGCACACGTGTTAGTAAGATAACCCATTTTACATTAGCCAAACCCCAGAGACAGAACTCCAACGACTGAGTCAGGCAGAGCCTTGACATGCGTTACGGAGCTCTAGATCAATCAGGCAGAGTAACTAATACGTAACCGGGGGTTATAATACTTACAACGAGGCAGAGCTTCGCTTTTTAGGGGTATTATATCGAGCAACACTATTGCTATTATAGGGGCTTTGAGAGAGAAAAGAATTGAACGAGATTAACTGAGGTCGAAGCTTCCTTATATAGGCTGGAAACATGGCGGCTCGCGGCCCGCAACGACCTCTTCTATCTTTCTCGCGACCCTGCACCAACTTGCACTGCTGAGTGTTAGAACCAGCAAGTTTTATAAGAGAACAAGGAGAAAATTTCCAGGGTTACATGGGAATTTAAAAGTAGGTTTGGATAAATCAAAGATAAAATGCTACAAGTGTAATAGGTTAGGTCATTTTGCTAGAGAGTGTAGTAGTCAAAATAATGGAGCAATCATCACACATCCTAGCCCTAGACCTCAAAATACCCAAAACACTGTGCATTATTCCCAATATGCCCCTGCTGCTCATGTAAACACTGCTCATTATGCACACCCTATAACACCTGTTCTTGTGCAGTATGTCCAATCCCCTGTCCCACAGATACAGTATGTCCAGGACCCAGCTCCTCAGGTTCAGGTGCAACAAGCTGCACCTCAACAAGCTACCCAAACATCTGCTCAAACAGATCAGCAAAGCTTTTTTACCCAAGGCTTTGTAGATTGGAGTACCTTGCCTGAAGATTTAGCTAATGAAAACTTTGCTCTATATGCTAAGAATGAGGTTTCTAGTGATGAATTTTGTTTTGTAGCATTAGAGTCTATCCCAGAAGGGCTGGAAACTGAAGAAGGAGAATCTAGTGAAGAAACAGTGGATACAATTGCTAAAGCAGTGGTTACCGCTGTAATTGGTGAACAACTGTTAGAAGACAAACCTGAACCACTAATGGAGCCACTGTCTGACCCATGATTTTTTGAAGAAGAGGAGAAGGAGCCCAAAGAATGTGAGAGTGTCTGTGACTGTGCCATGATGGCAGCAGCTAAGGAATCATCTCAAGTTTTGAAAAACTTATGTTTAGACAAATGCATCATAGCATTTGCTAATGTTAAAGAGGTGAATGAAAACCTTAGAGACAAGATCTTAAAGGATGAAATACAATTTGAAAGATCTGTTAAAGAACAAAAAATCAAATTGTCAGAAAAGGATAAGGAAATTTGTAGCCTCAATCATGAGCATAGCATAACCAAGGACCAACTCCAGGCCGTGATAGAAAAATATCAAACCTGTAAAAAGGAGTTAGAATCCACCCAAATCACATGTGAAAAATGGGTGGAATCCTGAAAAGGTTCTGAAGTTATGCTAGAGAAACAGATCAAAAGCAATGTAAAATTTGGCATAGGTTTCAGGAAAAATGACCAAGTTGAAAACACTGCTGTAAATGAGCCTGTTCAAAACACTATTGAGATAATACCAACAAACAAGGATGGTCAAGAAATAAAAATACTTGATAAAAATGGTAACAAAATCACTCTTGAAAGACCAGAGGGGTCCTCAACCTTTTAGGAGATTGAAAAATACCAATTCAAACCTACTTGGTCAGATGAGTGTGACATCCTTGAGAATTTCAAACCCATGGATTTTTCCACAGTGGATGGTGTGAAAGCACAAAAGGCCAAGATAATTCCTCTTAAGGACATCCCAACAGTGGTTCAAAACTCTGTTGCAAAGGAGTATGAAAAGAAGAAAAAGAGAGAAAAAGAAAAAAAATTGTTTTTTTACTTTTGTGAAAAGAAAAATCATTCAACAAAAGATTGTTTTTACTTAAAAGCCTATGACATTAACAAAACAAGCATCATTGAGCCTTCAAAAAGTTGCACCATCTATGGAAAAACAAACCATCTCACTCATGAATGTGTGTACCTCAAAACCTTTGAGGTTAAGAGAAAATAGTACACCTAAAAAACATCCATGAGCTCATCTAAACAACCTGTCATGAAACAACCACCATTTGTGTCTGTCTAAACAGCTGAACAAAAACACTGCTCTAAGAGATGTGCAAGTGACAGATGCACCACCTGCCAACCAATTCCAAAGAGGAAAAGGTCAACCTCCATACCAAAGGGTCCCATATGTTTATGAGGTTTACAAAAGACCTTCTAAACCAAAAGTGAACATGCATCCCTTTGGATATCAACATCTGATAGGAAATGGCCCACAACAGTGGTTAGAAAGAAATGCTTCAAAAGTTGTTCAAACCCCTGAACTAACCACTGTCCATGTTCCTGGACTTGACTCTGACATTGTTGTGACCCCATCCAAAGCCTTATTGGCTTTGGAGACCCTCCTGAATTAATTATTTACTTGATGTGTAGGGAGCTTCTACATGCTTAGATAGTCTTTGGTATGTAGATAGTAGAGGCTCTAGGCACATGACTGGATGTAGAGCCCTACTCAAAGAATTCAAAAGTCATGGAGGGGGTGATATATCTTTTGGTAATAATAGTAAGGGAAAGGTGTTGGGGTCTGGAACAGTTCAGTCTGGAAAAGTCAAGTTTGAAAATGTCAATCTCATTGACAATCTAAAATTCAACCTCTTTAGTGTCTCACAAATGAGTGATAAAGGTTATGGGTCATTCTTTACTAAGGAGTGTTGCAAGATTGTTGGACCAGAAATGGTAAAAAAGATTGAAGAAACAATAAAAATTGGAAAAACTCAACTTGTTTCTCAAAGAAGTGGCAATGTTTATGTAGTTGATTTGTCAAAAGAGAGCCCTATGACTGATGCCTGTCTGTTCTCAGCTGCCTCTAACAAAGAGACAGAACTATGGCACAAAATATTGGGGCACAAAAATCTCAAGACAATCACTGATTTGTCAAAACAAGGCCTTGTAAGAGGTCTTCCATAAAAAATTGTTCACTTATCCTGAGCATTGTGTTTCCTGTTTAAAAGGAAAACAACTTAAAAGCTCATTTAAGTCCATTGAAGAGTCCAAAACAAACAAGTGCTTGCAAATGTTGCACATGGATCTGTTTGGTCTAGTGAAAATCATGAGCCTGAAAAAGAAAAGATACTCTTTAGTAATTGTAGATGATTTTTCTAGGTTTACATGGACTTATTTCTTACATTCTAAAGATGAGACTGCAGGCATTTTGCAAGACTTTATCAAACAGGTTGAAAAGCAATTTTACTTGCCAGTAAAAGTCTTTATGAGTGACAATGGCACAGAATTCAGAAATAGGGAGTTGGATGAGTTTTGTGTGTCAAAAGGGATTGTAAGACAGTACAACATCCCAAGGACACCAGAACAAAGTGGGGTGGTTGAAAGGAAGAACATAACTTTAATTGAAGCAGCCAGAACCATGCTTGCAGATTCGGGTTTGCCATTAACTTTCTGGGCAGAGGCTGTAAACACTGTCTGCTATGTCCAGAACAGAGTTTTGATCAACCCCAGGCATCAAAAGACTGCCTATGAAATTTTGTATAAAATCAAACCACTGATCTCATACTTTAAAGTATTTGGCTGCCCTTGTTTCATTTTAAACTTAAAGGATTCAATTTCAAAATTTGCAGCCAAAGTAGATTATGGTTATCATTTGGGATACTCAACCACTGCCAAGGCCTACAAAGTGTTTAACACTGGGACTAGGTGTGTGGAAGAGACTTTGAATGTAAAGTTCAATGAACTTTCTTCACTGAAAATCCCTGCAAACCCTGCTGAGTTATTTGATCTTGATAAATTCACCTTTGAAAATGTTTCTGTTAAGACTAACAGTGCAGGTTCACCTCAACCTCCTCCACCAGACAATGGATATGAAGTTGTAATTCCACAACAAAAGTTCACATCCATTTCCAGAGCAGCAGATGTTCAAAACAACTGTCAAAGCTCAGCCACTGCTACATCAACATTTGTTGACCAAAGTAGCCCTTCAACCTCTGCCTCCACATCCTCAACCACTGTTGATAAAAATTTGCCAACAGTGGATAAAAATCAACATGGTGTCACACCAATTCCTCCTATCCTTCCACCTCTATTTCAAATAGTTGTTGGCTCACCAAAGTCACCAACAGTTGTTAGCTCAGATGATTCACATCTGCATCCTTCACCCTTTAATGCCATTGTTCCATACAAGGGAGATTTAATCTTCCTGAAGTCTCATCCACCAGATCAAATTATTGGCAACATCAGTGAAGGGGTTCTCACCAGAAGTCAATCCCAAAACATCTGTCTTTTTGCTAGTTTTCTATCACTTCATCAACCTGTCAAGTACCAAGAGGCGCTGAAAGACAATAGTTGGGTAGAAGCTATGCAAGAAGAGCTTCAACAGTTTAAAAGACAACATGTATGGGAACTTGTACCACTGCTATACGGTGTGAGTCCTATTGGCACAAAGTGGGTCTTCAAAAATAAAAATGATCAAAAGGGCATTGTTGTCAAAAATAAAGCAAGGCTTGTGGTTCAAGGTTTCAGACAGGAAGAGGGTATTGATTATGATGAAACCTTTGCCCCTGTAGCAAGATTGGAAGCTATCAGACTGTTCTTGGCCTTTGCTGTCAACCACAACATAAATGTGTTTCAAATGGATATCAAATGTGAATTCCTATATGGTAAGATTCAAGAAGAGGTATATGTTTGTCAACATCCTGGCTTTGAGGATCCATTTAATCCAAATCATGTCTACAAGCTAAATAAAGCTTTGTATGGCCTGAAACAAGCACCTAGAGCCTGGTTTCTTAGATAGTGACTTTGCTGGATGCAATGCAACAAGGAAGTCCACATCAGGAGGGTGCCAATTTCTAGGTGATTCCTTAGTATCTTGGCAAAGCAAAAAGCAAGCAGCTGTTTCAACATACACCGCTGAGGCAAAATATATTGCTGCTGCAAGCTGCACAACCCAACTGTTATTGCTTCAAAATCAACTGTTGGATTTTGGTATCACTGCTTTAAAGACACCCCTCATGTTGGATAGTCAAGAAGCAGAAAATATCATCAAAAATCCAGTTTCACATTCAACCACCAAACACATTGACAGCAGACATCACTTTATGAGGGATTACTATGAAAAAAGGTTTGATTTCTCTGCATCATGTTCCAACTAAGGAACAACTGGCAGATGTGCTAACCAAAGCATTAGACACATCCACCTTTGAAATCTTGATCTCTAGAATTGGCATGCTTAACATGGAATAACAGGCAAAATCCTGTTTTTCTATGAATAAAGCATCAAAATGTTTTTAGAAAATAAAAAATCCATCCTTAAAAATAGTTTAAAATGAAAGTTTTCATTAATCCTTAAAAGTCTGTCATAACCACTGTTTAGTTCAAACATCTGATTTGTTGAAAATTATCCACTGCTGAAAGACAGCCTCTGTTTCTTCATTATCATTGTTAATCACTGTTGATCAAACAAAATGTGCTTTAATCACTAATGGCTATCCACTGATAGTTAAAATCAGCCACTGTTCTCATTTTTCACTATTGACAACCACTGATATTGTCCATCAGTGGTTTCCTAAACAACTGTCTTCCACCTTCCATCAGAGGTTGTCACGTGGACAGTTCTTAGCCGTTCGATCTTTGTAACCGCTGCCACGTCAGCATTCACTTTTCACTCTTATAAAAACCCTGATAAACCCCCAAACAGAGTTTTCACTATGGTATCGAATTCAAAAATTCTTTCAAAAGCGATTTCCATCTCATTCATTCATCTTCTTCCATTCGCAAATTACTTCAAATCACCATGGCACTCGCTCTCGCTCTCAAAAACCCCCATAACTACCTTTAGAAAACAAGTAAAAACAAAGATGTCCACTCCATCATCGATGCTCTTTCATCTTCAAAGTACAAAAGGTTGTTGACTTGCAACGCACCCATCTACCAGGAAACCCTACGAGATTTTTGTAAAAATGCAAAATTGGAAGTTCAAGACAAAAATCCTTGGGCTATTACATCTAAAGTAGGAGAAATTATGGTTTCAATCACACCCCAATCCATATCAAAAGTTTTTGAGATGAACGATCTCAAAGGTAAAAATTCTTTTCCTAAAGATGAGTATCAAACAGATTTGATCGAAAGAGGGTATGTGGGACAAATGACAAAAGCAACTTTACAAAAAGGGGATTTCCCACCTCCTATGAAGTTTTTATTTCTTACCCTTCTCATCTGTGTTTCAAACAAAACAACAGCTTTCAATGAAATTCCATTGAAAATTCAATACTTGGGATATGCTATAATGGCAGTAGTTGATTACAATTACTCCCAAGAGATTTTCAATGATTTGGTTAAAAATGTAAATAATATCAAGGAAAAGAAGAAACCATTTTTGTTGTTTCCAAGGTTTTGAGCTATTACTTACAGCAGAAAGTACCAAAAGACAGTGCACAAGTGCTTGTCCAAGGTGCTTCTTTTCAAATAAATAGTCTTTCTGCTGAAACATTTACAGGACTATCAGAGTCAAAACATTCTAAAACACAAACAGAGGAGCCTGAGCAAAATTTGGATGAATCCACATCTGCTCCTCAGGTTTCTGCTGTTGAGCCCACTTCTCACGGTGACCACAGTAGTACAACCACTGCTGTGCAACCCCCACCAACACTTCCTAAAAAGACCAAAAAGAAAATATCCAAAAAGCCCACCAAACCCTCTAAAAAGGACCTTCTGGAAAATGAGATCCAAGAAGTAAATCCAGTGACAACACAAAAGTCACCAATAACCACTGTTGCTACTTCCTCACAACAATTGGAAAGATCTCCACCCAAAGCTTTAACTCCTCCTGCTTCCTCACAAAAGGAACATGTTGTAAGCACATGGACACCACAAAATGAAGCATATACTTCACTTGAGGATATGTTTAACAGCCCTTCTCCCTGGGTAAACTCTCTTTCAACTCCTATCCCCTCATCACAATTACCACCATCCATCATACCTCTATTTGATGCCATTGAGCTTCAGACACAAAACAGCCCCTTTCACCAACACATTACTGAGAGTACAACCACAACAATGGTTGTGTCTGAAATACCTCAATTGGTTATCCCACAAACAGTTGAGGAGGTTACACTACAGGAGTTTCATGAAATTCCTGTTAGTAGTTCAAGTGGAGTAGCTACTACAGGTGTTGGATCCACTGATCTACACCTGGCCAGTAGTTTCATCAGTCAGACCCCCTTGAAGGCAATTTCTTCTTTAGGAACCAAAGTATCCACTGCTGTGTTCAAGTTAACCACTGGTGTGATTACTAAGGTAATCACTGCTGAAGAAAGAAGTCTCCAGTACCAAGAAAAAGGGGCATCAGTGGATGAACCATTGGAGACTTCTCTTGGTCCAACTGCTGATATAAACACTACTTGTGGGAAATCAGATGATCCCATTAACTTGGCTGATGGTTTAAGATATCAAGAATTGACGGAGAGACTTGATACAATTGAAACAACTGTCAACAATATGTAACATATGATTAAACAGTTGGTAGAAGTTTCCAAAAGTCAACCCACTCCACAACAATATTCCCAAGAGCTATGGAATGCAGTTCAGCCAGTTATTATAGCTCAAAGGGAATTGGCAGAAACTCAGTACAACCATCAAATGGCACTACTCAGAAACATGGTTGATGCTAGATACAAGGATACTCAGGCTGACATCAAATCCATTAAAGAGGCCTTGGTTAATATTACTGGCACTACCCCTGTATCCATCTACAAAGACAATGCTGATCAAGAGGATGATGCTAAAAAGGGGGAGAAACATGATATGAAAAATTTTGGCAGACCTACTCCAAAGCAAAAGCCAAATCAAAAGCCAGAAACTGAAAAGAAGTCTTCTGAAACCACTGCTGAAACACCTGTCAAAAAAAAGAAAAAGGGAGTTGATGAAACCCTTAATATTCTAGCAGATGAAGTGGAGAAAAACAGAAAGACAATTCAAAATCAGAATGAAACAAAGGAAAGCCAGTGGAGAAAGGAACACAATGCAAGAAAAGAATGGGAAATAAAAACTCAGAATGTTGGCACTTCTACCAGGAAGAAATCCTTTAAACACAACAAACCACCACTTGCCAAATTTTCAAAACCACCACCACAAAAACAAACACACAAAAAGCCAACCACTGCTGGTCTCAAAACCACTGGTGGATTAGAAAAACCAACCACTGACACACCCAAAACTGCACCTTCACCACAAAAGCCACCTGCCAAAAAGCAGAAGACAACAGTTGACGCTTCAACAGTTGTTATGATAATAGTGGTTGGGACACCAGTTGTCTCAACAGCAGTTAGTCAGCCATCCACCACTTCCAACATTCCTTCCCAAGCCATAACCATTACAGTTTCAAAAATCCCAAACAAAAATTCCTTCTCCTATAAAGGTTTAAACCAGAAAAAGGAAATTTCAGGTGCATGATGATGACATACCAGCACCTAGTCCTATATCTTTTGCACCTTTCAATAAAATCAAACCTCAACCATTCATTCCTCCAACATTATTAAACCCAATCACTGACCCAAAAACACTTAAAGGACATTGATGCGTGTGAAGTGTGTATATAAGTTTAAGTATATTTTAAGCCCTTTTACACTTTCTTTAGCCAAGTTTTAAATTTATAAAACACGATATTTACTAACACTAAACACACATATGGGCAAGTGCACCCATCGTGAGCGTAGTATAGTGTTGGTAAGATACCGAGGTCGTCCAAGGACACAAGAGCTTTTAGTACCGGTTTATCCTCAACGTCTAATCAAATCAAAAGTTTAGAAAAAGGTTTTTAAACTAAGAAAATAAAATCTAACTAAAATGCTGAAAAATGAAAATAAAAGTAAAAACAGATAGACAAGATGAATCACTTGGCTCCGACTCGTGTTTAGTGTAACCTTTGATTATTTTCGCACTTTTGCACTATTTAAGAGATTATCTTAATTATTGTAGTAGGCCCCTCTTTTGGAGGTGACGTTACCCTCAACCCATTAGTTTGAGTCAGCAAGGATACAATCCAAAAGGGTCGGATTAATGAAAGATAATTAATTAAGTTATTAATGCATATTGTGGTAGGCCCCTCTTTTGAAGGCGACGTTACCCTCGGCTAAGTAGTCTGAGTCAGCAGGGATACAGTCCTAAGTAGCCGGGTTAAAGTTTTAATAGTAGTTTAACTTATGAGGGGGTCAAAGAGTTTGGACCCCCACCATCCAATACCGTTAAGTATTGAAGGAGGTCCTACTAAATTTGACCCAGGTCCTTTGCAGGATCTATACACTGAACAATGGCAAGACTCTTACCAAACCGTTCCCTTAACCCCCGACCAGGTAGCCAACATACCTCCATATAGACCGTGGAGATATGAATGGTGAAAATCTTTTATTTTATATAGACAGTAAAATAATGCCAAGACACCACGGACAAACGATAAGGAAGAATCACCTTCAACATAAGAAACTAGTTATTAAAGTCATTAATACATAACCAATTAAAAAGTGCGAAAAGATTAAAAATAAAAAGTATTACACTAGACACTTTGTCTTCACCAAGTAATGTAAGAGACTTAGGCAAACATGGCCTTGATTGTCAAGAACTCTTACGATCAATCTTGGATCCCGAGATGACTCACACACTCTATGATGGACAATGGATGATGGTGGTGGATGATGGTGTTATGGTGGTGGTGGGTGGTGGGTGGTGGGTGAAGTGTGAGAGAGGTGGTGTGCCAAGGGATGGTTTGAGCTTGAGCCAAGCACTCCTATTTATAGGCTGAACAGAAGCTCGGGCACGGCCCCGTGTCCAGTGGGCACGGCCCCGTGTCCACATCCTTCTCTGTCTTCATTAATTGCTCTTGTCTTTATTAGTTGACCATGGCCCCGTGTCCGCTGGGCACGACCCCGTGTGCAGAAGCATATCTGTACTATCAAGATTTGCCTGGATTCTGCGAATCTTATAGTTGACCACGGCCCCGTGTCCGCTGAGCACGGCCCCGTGGTGGGCGATGGAAGCTTCTACAACTTTGTCTTTTATGCTGACACTTGGGCACGCCCCCGTGCTCACTAAGCACGGGGCGTGTTCAGCCTTCTGTTTTCTTGTTTTGCTTCGGAAGATACTGTCGTGGGGTCGGGCATGCCACGTTTGTTCCTTTTCTTGTATTTATGTTAGATTTAGCTACCTTTTTGCTTCTTTTGTTAATTTGAGCTCATTTAATCCTGAAAATACAAAAGGAAGACAAAAGCACACTTTTTCCAACATTAGTTCTAAAAAAAGGTTAGTTTTATGCCACAATTGATGTAATTTATATGTTGCATTTTGCACACATCAAATACCCCCACACTTGAATCTTTGCTTGTCCTCAAGCAAAACTCTTTATAATGTGGCTTTACACTCCCAAATGGAATTGGTAGAAAAGAAGGTTTTTGGGCTTGTCATAGAGTGTCGGGATTTCCAAGATTCTTTATTTAGTTTTATTTCTATTTATTTACAATCCTATTCGTCATGATTTATTTAAAACTTTTCATAAGATAAATTACTTATTAGGGCACAACATGCCTTTTTTAAAATTTTATTTATATACAAGTTCACATACCTCACGGGGGATCACTCAACACTCGGCCGAAGATGTATTTTAGTGAATCACTCGAGAGCGGCATGGAACTTACTCCTACCATAGGCTTGCCAAGCGATCAATCCTCCTCCTTTTTAACTATATACCTTTGTAATTATCAAGAGGACTTTTGGGTGAAGGGTTAGGCTTGGGTTAAAGGTAGGTGGTTGGGTTAGTGGTTAGTAGAAAAGGGCGAAAAGCGTAACAAGCGTCGGTTTTCGAAAGACTTTTTATTCTTTTTGCAATTTTTATTTTGATGAAGCTATTATTCAAACAAAGTTATTTTTGATGAACTTGTTTGTTTATTTCTTTTGCTTCATCATCAACGAAAAATAATTTTTTTTTTGAACGTCACACGAAAAACTAAGCTTGTTACTAAAACAAAGGGTTAAAAATAAAAAAAGGTTTTGGTGGGTGAAAGGGTGTTTGGTTTGGGTTAAGAAATGAAAAGGTTTAGGCTCAAAGGGGTTAACTAGGGGGATTTTGGGTAGGTGGTAAAAAAAATAATGGTGTAGAAATAAAAAGGGTTAGTCCGAATGCCTCCATCATTTACTTACTCGGGTTTAAGTTGGTAAGGACCGGGAATGTATCGTCGTGGCAAGTTCTAGAGTTGTAAGAACCAAGCGGCTATTCACACAAGAAACGAAAAATGAGCATTTAATTTAAAGATATATATTTGTATGCTCAATAAAGGCTCAAAACTCACTTTTGTGGGAATGGGTTTTTATGTGATCAAGTATATATGTCACACCCCGACTTTCCACGTGTCACCGGTGGGCCCGGTGGGGAGTATCGTGACGTAATTGATATCATCATAGTCAAACATCACAATTATATAAATGCACAGCGGAAGCGAAAGATAAATATTATTACATTCCGAATATAAAGTAATATCCAGTATTACAACGGAAAGTAAAGGATCCACAGGCGGATCTTTAAACATATCATTTGTTCAACAGACTTTAGACACCTAGAACTTGCAAGATTCTTTATTAGCGCCCTGAGCTTCTAGCCAATTTCGTTCAGTACCTGTCACTTAACCTTTTTGGAAAATACGTCAGTTTTCACTGGTAAATACACTCAACTGACTCATTTGAAAAGAGTTTAAGAAAATTGATTTGGATGCACGTGGCACAAAAATATCTTTTATAATTTGATTAAAATGCACAGAGGCAAAATTAACCTTTTATACTTGGGAAAATTATTTGTATATAATCTTGTATACAGTTTTACTTATTTGTCGTCCGTTAGGGCCGGTTTGTAGCGCCAGACTAGATTAACTGACACGCCACAGGTATAATGCCCACAGGCTATCATCCTCTAAGTGGATTACCAGTTCCGGTATAATGCCCACAAGGATGATACCTCGGAGTGGATTACCAGTTTTTACATAGCTGTCAGGTGTATGCCTACACCCCGTGCTTAGGTCGTGGCCATTTCGTAAAATGATGCCAAGGATATCCGGGACATGGTCATTAACCCCCAAAGGCCATACACCAAATAATACATATTAAACGGGTTGTAAGTACATCAATCACAATACGATTTAAATAACTACACACCCGACCAAGCGGTACTTTTATAGTGTCGTATCCCAAGCCCGTATAGGGAAAATAAGTTAAGAGTATTTACCTGAGTTAGCTCCTGTCTTAAATAGCAAGAATCTAATAACTCGGCCGTATTCACTTAAGTAAGCGTAGGTACCATTTACCGGAAGGCTCTAGTCTGGAATGATGGTATAAATAACCAATTAGGATGGTAACGGGTCTTTAATTAAGCCTAAGCTTAGACCGGTTAGTCTTACTGAAAGATACGGTTCAAACGCATGATTAAGCGAAGACCGGATAGAATGTGATTTAGACCCGACAAGTTCGGAGACTTGCTTAATATGGGTATTTCATACACATTCTGGATTTTTGAGATAAAACCGATAAGGTTTGACCCGTTTCGGCTAATTTATGTAAACTTGTTACATAAACCGAACCGCACGCGTAATATGCGTGACGGGTATTCTTGAGAGCCATATACAGGTTTCCTAAGTTAATTATGCCTCAAATATGTTGTGACATCAGTAAGATGTCTTTCATTATGCCCGAAACGTATTTAAACACAAACTAGGCCCCGTAGGGGTAGTTTGGTCATTTAAAAGTTTATAAAAGAGTTTAAGTAACAAGCTGAGTTACAGGTCTGATGTAAACAACAAACATACTCAATTTACTAAGTTATATCAGTAGGATAAAGTATATATGTGAAATTTATCAATTATAACCAAACTATGCACATAGGGGCATTTTGGTAATTTCACATAAGCCGAAAAGCTCAAAACTGGAGTCTGAGTTAATCAACCTTTGCTTACTGTTAAAACATTCTAATTTGCCTAAAATATCAGTAGGTATCAACGAGGGTATGTTTAATATAGTTTTTAAGGGAATATGTCACAGAATAGTAACCAAGTTTCAAAAGTGTTCTAATTAGGTCACCTGTATCGTTTTTGTCCCAATTAGATAACTTAACATTCAAATCGAGTCATGTCCTTTTTTCTATGTGTCAAGAAAAAAATGAAGAATAAGATGTTGGGGTAGGATTATTTTAATATATGAAATTATATTTATTAAAAATAAAAACACTTTATTTACATTAAAAATTAAAAAAACAAGTTACAATTCACGTCATCACTCAAAGTTAGCATAAAATAAAACGGAAAAAATAAACAAAAAACCACATCACCATGGTTACTTATGAAATGGATGAAAAAACCCTTAATTTTAATGAAAAATGAATATTGAGTGACCTAATTGGAACACTTTTGAAACTTGAGTGACCTAATTAGAACACTTTTAAAACTTGGTTACTATTCTACAAAGTTACCCCTAGTTTTAATACATACTATGCGTTAAAAACGCTTAATAAGGCGATTAAAGGCCATTTCTGGGTTCGATACTTAAATCTGATATTTTTATATTTCCAGAAGGCTTAAAATAATTTATTTATCATATGTGATCAGTAGCAAAAGGTTTGTAGTCGTTTAGATATGTAAAACTCATTTTATGGCCCGTAAGGGCAAAACCGACAATTACCGGATTAAGCCTACGACTACTAGTTATGCTCAGCCTAAAATTAATTTAAAAATCTTTAAAAATCCCAAAATAATATATTACATCTGTGGGTATTAAGTTTGATACCAAAAAGTATGCTTAACTAGGCTATATGCTAATTACGCCGTTTTATTAACATAAAGCTTTAAATTTGCGCTAATGAGCATAACTCTCAATCTACACTTCAAACTGATGTCCAACTTTGCATACAAGTTTATATATCAGTAATTAAAGTTTCTACTCTTTTACATTTCCAAAAATCACGTTTTAAAGTGTAAAGGGCATAATGGTCAACATATGAGCAATTAACGGAATCATGCATATTAATTGGTTAACTAATGAGTCATGGTGTGTAATCACAGAGGGTTATACTAGCATGTTACCTGGTCCAAACAAGGCTCTAATGCATTTCTAAAACATGCCTAAACGGGTCAGAACTGAAAGTCAAAGTGAAAGTCAAACTATGTGACTTTCGGTTCCGAACCGGGTCTTTATAGTAAATTGTCGGGTTGAACATGTTTAGACATGTCCTTACACTAATTACCAAGTTTTATTAATGATCAAACAGGTTATAAGTGTTCTACATTGTTATTCATGCATAAATCGCATTTTAAACTTTCTGTTGACTTTTTAATTACACGTTTGACCCGACTTTTGGCCTAGTTAGAGTGGTGATCAGGGGGAACCCTCTTAAGGGTTTATTACCCACATAAATACCATCTTATAACTACTTTTGATTCGACTAATCACTGGACCATTATTGACTAATCTCAAAGTCAAACCGTAATTACGACTGTTTGACTTTTAGCTAAATAACTAAGCTAAACTCAATTTAGAAAGGATTAGAACACTTACTGAAGTCCTAAGCTTGATTAGGGAACACTTGAGAGGAAGTTGAGCTCCAGAAGTGATCCTCAAATGCAGATGAAGGTGTGAAGAAAGTGTTGAATACTTGTGGCCTTTTATAGTGAATTCAATCACCACAAGGTGTTGACAACAAGGTCTAGCACACACCACAACCTTCCCACATGTGTCCTAGAAGCTTAGGGGGGTGTTTTAGGGGTCAAGAGATGTGGAGAATCGAGTTAGAATCGATCAGATTGCACTCAGCAGGCCAAAAACTCAAGAAATCGAAGCTGGGCACCCCTAGCGTGACGCTAGGCCCCCCCTCGCGTCGCGCTAGGCCCCTTCTGCACAGAATCCATATTTTAGATTTTGCAATTTGATCCTTGCCCCTTCAAGCTTCGATTAGGCACTTGTTTATTGCATTATGAACCCTCATATTTGACCTATAAGGGCTTTAAAACATATACTCACTTTGTTAAGTCCCCGGTTAACTTTATTGTTACCCGAAAAGTCCTAACTTTCAACGTTGATGCTTTAACCCATCGTACACGAATTTGATCATAACTTTCTCATACGATAACGAAACTTTATGAAATTTTAATCGTGCATTCTAGTGAGCATAATTAACTGTTACAAAGCTTCGGGTTTGTCAAAAGGTCACTCAGAGGTATAACTTAAACATGTTGACACATTTAGCCCCTGTAGTTTGTAATCTCTCACTTTTAGCTTCGTATGATCCATGATTTATTCGTTTGAAGGTATGAGCACCAAGTAGGGTTAATGTATATTATATTTATTCACTGTTGACATTTAGAATACGTATATCCACATACTTTCCATGATTGTCAACTTTAGTCCTTCTATAATATTTCTTTCACACGTTTAAACATTTGACACGTGTCTACACATTATAGGACGTGAATTTTCGAGGTGTTACAATATATAATTAAATTTTAACTAAGCTTGTCATGCCTTTTCATAATTCTCTTATGTTGGTTCTTTTTATCACGACGCTATTGGTTGTAAATTTGTAAAAATATAACCTTTTTAGAATTTTGAAATTCCCAAATTAAACCTAGACAAGTAAAAAAAATTGAAAATTTTTGAAAAAATTTGGGGTGATTAGCGGTTCCAATAGAGTTTTGTGTAAGGCTTGTTATTAGGACTTGCAAGATTCAAGGTTTTAGCATCCCCCCCACACTTAAATTACACATTGTCCTCAATATGTCCCAAAAATAAGTTTTTAGGTTGATTGAATGTGTAAAAGGGTGTTAAAAACAAGTTTTTATGTCACTGGGTAGCTGAACACGGGGTGGTGTGGGCTGAGCACGGCCCCGTGTCCAGACTGCCAGTACCAAAAGTAAACAAAAGGCTGGGCACGGGGGCGTGTTCAGTGAGCACGGCCCCGTGTCCAAATACCTGAACTGGGCATTTCTCCTTCAGACCATGAGCACGGGCCGTGTTGGCTTGCTGTAATGAAGAAAAATTGTCGGGAGGCTCTGTTTTCATGCATGAAGCATTGGTTCAAGCTTCCCTTAGTATCCTTCACCATCCGAGTGTGTTTTATTCCTGAAAATTAAAACTAAACTAGAAAACATAAAAGTTAAACTAATCTAAAACTAAGGATAGTTCCGCGGAATGCCTCTGTGGTGCGCCATGTTTATAAGGATCCTTGGCTAGACCCTCCTTATCGGGTGGTTCTGGCTCATCTTCAATTAGGGGGTCGTCATTTCCGAATGGATATTTCATTGAACGCTCAAGATCGACACATCTTTTGAATGCTCCTAATTGAATTGATAGATTGTTGTACTTCCGGTTTTTCAAAGCTTCGTGGGTTTTGACAAAAGGTCGTCCTAACACTAGAGGAGCGTCATCGAGGATGACAAAGTCGGTTGGGATTACCATTTGATTTGTTTGAACCAAGAAATCCTCAACTACACCGATTGAAGTGGAGAAAAATCACTAATACTCAATTTTTCGAAAATGTAGTTGGGCATTATGTTAACGCAAAGATCTTTATCAATCGTGACATTACTAATAAATGAATTTTGAAAAAAAAAACATGGAACCGGTGTAATGTTGATTTCAAATGGGTCTTCTTTTATTAGCGAGGTTTGATCATTAGTTAACTTAACGCTTACCATTTCGTCAATTTTAGTGTTAGTGTTTAATTCTTTTAAAAACTTAGCATGAGTTGGAACTAAACAATGATTTTCAAAAGAAGGTGACAAGAGATTAATTTCTTTAAAATTAGACTCTTCTAGGATTTCAATGTTGTCGGACTCACCTTTTTCGTTGTTTAACTCATGTGTTCGTTTTTCACTTATTTATTCTTCCATTTTTACACTTTCAGTTATCTTTTCTTTATTTAATTCTTCTCTTGCGCGGGATTCCTCTTCCCTTGCGCGAGATTCTTTTATATAGCGATCGATAACTCTAAGGTGTTCTAATATCCTCTCGGTCACTTCGGTGATAGAGTAAGGATCGGGATTTTCAAAGCTTGAATCCGGTTGTTCGAACCTTTGTTCCTCATAATACCCATATGAAGTAGATGGTTCACACTATTGTTCTTCATTGTAAGCATATGATGGATAAGGGTCGTAATTTTGTTCTTCATAATACTCATATGAGGTGGGTTGTTCACGCCATGGTTCCTCATAATAAGCATATGAAGGTGGTGGCTCATATCTTGGTTCCTCAAAGTATGAGTAGGAAGGCTCATACCTTGGTTCATCAAAATATGAGTATGAGGGAGGAGGTTCATACCTTTGGTCTTCATAGGATGTGTATGAAGTTGATGGCTCGTACCTGGGCTCCTCATAGTAGGTGTATGAAGTGGATGGTTGATATAAGTTACAATATTGAACCGAGTGCGGGTCACCACAATTAGTGCAATAGTTATTCCTATAATCATCCTCCTCATAGGTGTAGTTATAACCTCCTGAGTATTGATCCATAAGAATCACTCAGCAGACCACAACAAAGTCTCGAGACCAGAAAACAAAAATAAAAACGGAAACAGAGGCTGGACACGACCCCGTGTTCAGTGGACACGGCCCCGTGTTCAGGATCTGTATCTGGGCGTTTTAATTAAAGTTACTGACTTCGTTGAGCACGGGGGCGTGTTCAATGAGCACGACCCCGTGTTCAGCTTCTGTTATTGGGTGTTTTATGAAAAATATGCAGCACGGCCCCGTGTTCAGGGAGCACGGCCCGTGTTCAACCTACTGTAAATGCAAAATTAAACTAAAATGCAGAAAAATGTGCGCGCGTTTTAAAAAGGTTAAAAAAACTGATTAGGCCGTCGATTTTAAGCTTTCTTAAAATCCTTGTGTCCCCGGCAACGGCGCCAAAAACTTGATGCGTGTGAAGTGTGTATATAAGTTTAAGTAAATTTTAAGCCCTTTTACACTTTCTTTAGCCAAGTTTTAAATTTATAAAACACGATATTTACTAACACTAAACACACATATGGGCAAGTGCACCCATCGTGAGCGTAGTATAGTGTTGGTAAGATACCGAGGTCGTCCAAGGACACAAGAGATTTTAGTACCGGTTTATCCTCAACGTCTAATCAAATCAAAAGTTTAGAAAAAGGTTTTTAAACTAAGAAAATAAAAACTAACTAAAATGCTGAAAAATGAAAATAAAAGTAAAAACAGATAGACAAGATGAATCACTTGGCTCTGACTCGTGTTTAGTGTAACCTTTGATTATTTTCGCACTTTTGCACTATTTAAGAGATTATCGTAGTTATTGTAGTAGGCCTCTCTTTTGGAGGTGACGTTACCCTCAACCCAGTAGTTTGAGTCAGCAAGGATACAATCCTAAAGGGTCGGATTATTGAAAGATAATTAATTAAGTTATTAATGCATATTGTGGTAGGCCCCTCTTTTGAAGGCGACGTTACCCTCGGCTAAGTAGTCTGAGTCAGCAGGGATACAATCCTAAGTAGTCGGGTTAAAGTTTTAATAGTAGTTTAACTTATGAGGGGGTCAAAGAGTTTGGACCCCCGCCATCCAATACCGTTAAGTATTGAAGGAGGTCCTACTAAATTTGACCCAGGTCCTTTGCAGGATCTATATACTGAACAATGGCAAGACTCTTACCAAACCGTTCCCTTAACCCCCGACCGGTAGCCAACACACCTCCATATAGACCGTGGAGATATGAATGGTGAAAATCTTTTATTTTATATAGACAGTAAAATAATGCCAAGACACCACGGACAAACGATAAGGAAGAATCACATTCAACATAAGAAACTAGTTATTAAAGTCATTAATACATAACCAATTAAAAAGTGTGAAAAGATTAAAAATAAAAAGTATTACACTAGACACTTTGTCTTCACCAAGTGATGTAAGAGACTTAGGCAAACATGGCCTTGATTGTCAAGAACTCTTACGATCAATCTTAGATCCCGAGACGACTCACACACTCTATGATGGACAATGGATGATGGTGGTGGATGATGGTGTTATGGTGATGGTGGGTGGTGGGTGAAGTGTGAGAGAGGTGGTGTGCCAAGGGATGGTTTGAGCTTGAGCCAAGCACTCCTATTTATAGGCTGAACAGAAGCTCGGGCACGGCCCCGTGTCCAGTGGGTACGGCCCCATGTCCACATCCTTCTCTGTCTTCATTAATTGCTCTTGTCTTTATTAGTTGACCACGGCCCCGTGTCCGCTGGGCACGACCCCGTGTGCAGAAGCATATCTGTACTATCAAGATTTGCCTGGATTCTGCGAATCTTATAGTTGACCACGGCCCCGTGTCCGCTGAGCACGGCCCCGTGGTGGGCGATGGAAGCTTCTACAACTTTGTCTTTTATGCTGACACTTGGGCACGCCCCCGTGCTCACTGAGCACGGGGCGTGTTCAGCCTTTTGTTTTCTTGTTTTGCTTGGGAAGATGCTGTCGTGGGGTCAGGTATGCCACGTTTGTTCCTTTTCTTGTATTTATGTTAGATTTAGCTGCCTTTTTGCTTCTTTTGTTAATTTGAGCTCATTTAATCCTGAAAATACAAAAGGAAGACAAAAGCACACTTTTTCCAACATTAGTACTAAAAAGGGTTAGTTTTATGCCACAATTGATGTAATTTATATGTTGCATTTTGCACACATCAGACATGATCCTGCAAGAGTCGTTCCATTAGCAGCAGACTATCCTCTGGAATTGCATGCAGTAAAAAATGAAATGAGGCAATTCTACACAGTGGATGATCCTGCAAAAAGAAAATTTCCTTCCCTTTGTGGTTTCAGACCTCCCAAGAACATGGAAGAATATCTGAAAGTTAAAGCCAAACAAGCTGATTTGCATGTCAAATATGAAGGTCAAGAGGAAAGTGATGGTAGAATCTCAAGTCGAATGCAGATTGCTCTTAGCAAAGTAAAGAAATTGGAAGATTATGCAAGAGACTTACGCAAAGAGATGTCCAATCTACCACCAAATGCTGATCTGCAAAAGGAAATGAGAAAAGTCTCTTAGAGCTAATCAAGAGAGACAAGTTCTATCCTGCCAAAGCTGAACAATTCAAAGACTGGCCACTCATTGCACTCAAAGCTGAAGCCAACAGAATTGAAAGGGTAAGAAATGATCCCAGTATGAAAAGGTCTGCACCAGACTGGAATAAGTACAAAAAGACCATTGCAGAACTTACCTTGGAATACAAAAGAAAGAAGGCTGAGTTGGTTGCAGCCAAATATAGTTCAACAAAGTCCATATCAAAGTGGTCTATGCAGTACACTGACATGGTGTATGAGAAGCCGAAAAACTAGGAGAGACAGATCCCAATGCTCCAAAGAAACAAGCATACAGGAACAAGAAAGCTGATGAGCCACAGCAGCAGGCCCTCTCTTTAAAAACATTGTTCACATCATCTAACACCTCCATCATTGCCTTAAATCAAAGAAAAAGGCAAAAGCAGATTGATGAAGAAGATGCACAAAGAGAAGCTGACATCATGAAAGTGGCCATTAAGCAAATGATACAAGAGAATCCAGACTCAGCAAAGTTAAATAAATAGCCAAAAAAATTATGAGCAGGCCTCCATCACCGAACTAATCAAAAATAAAAACTCTCCCTAGAAACCCACTGAACTCAAAAATACTAAAGTGGAAGTCTGATCAAAAGACCCATGTATTGACCTTGCTCAAGTCCAGTGGAGTAGCTGAACACATATCAAGGGAGGATGCACTAGGTCTGAGTGTAGCTGACCTCCAAGATCTATTAGAACTTCAACTTTGCAGGGATGAGAATGATGAAGATTCTCTTAACTTTGAAGTTCAATTCAAAGGGCAAGTTAGGGAAATGTTGATGAGACAATAAAGATCATAAATAATGAAGTGTTTTGGCATCTATTTTAGGGGGAGATTATTGGTCCATGCATTCAAACCCAGAAGAACAGATGATAAGGAAATCCAAAACTAGTTCAGAACAGTTGATCATCAGAAGCAGAGCTTGTACAAGATTCTCCCCTTGACAGTGGTTTTCCAGCAACTGACAGACTCCAAGCACTGATCATCTCAACTACTGTTATCCAAAGTACTGATGAAGAATAAAGACTGAAGCTCTATCTACTGATGTCCTCCAAGCACTGTTGAAGACCAAAGCACTGCCCATTCAAAGACTGATGACTCAATGAAGAAGGCACTGATGTTCATCATCAGTGCTTAGACTACAACAGTGGAAAGTAGAATCAGTGTTTTATGTAATCAGTGTCTATGTAATCAGTGTTTGTATATAACAGTGTTTAGAGTTTGTTAGGATGTTAGATGTCACTTTCATGGTGATGTCAGCAAAGATGCTCAGTGGTTTCGTCTGTACTATAAATATAATAGTACTCTGTACTGTTCCATTAGCTCTTTCTTCACAAGTCATTCTGTACGAACAGATCACTGAGCTCAGGCTGAGGGGGAGTCTAGTGCATGCATGCAATTGTTTTGATTATTGTAATTTGATACAATCATTCGACTCAATGGAAAACATGTTTGCTTATAGCTATTCTTCCTTGATTGTGTAATCAAAATTTATTTCCATATTCCGTTGCACTTTAATTCACTATTTCATCTTCATTTCTAATTAAACTACACAATCTAAGAAACTCAGATCCTAACAGCCTATCACATACAAAATAAAAAATGATCTTCGAGTGTTCAACCATCTCCCAATATTCCTTAATTTTCAGTTAAAAGTTTTGAATTTCAACTTTTCAAACCTATACAAGAATCATATAATTAACTACAATCATATAATCAACTACAATCATATAATCAACAAACCCATCCTATAAAGACTAGAAAAACCCAAAAATACATCAAAACACATAAAAATTTAATCCTTTTTAAACAAATATATATGTCTATTATCTCTTGAAAAAACCACATAAACATCAAAATAACTAATAACAAATCAAGGTACCTTTATAAAATTCAAGAGTTCGGTACTGTGGTGGACTAGTGGCCGGAATTTTTGCGATTTCCGGCGATATTGTGGCCTTATCGAACTGGCAGGTTGTTCTGCTGTTATTTCATTCGCTGACAGTAGTGGCAGTGGGCGGGAGGGATATGAATAGACATTAGGTAATTTTGGTTGGGCTTTGGACTTATTACTTATACAACTGGGCTTCATGTTGATTTACTTATTTGGGTTGGGCTTTAACTTGTTTACATTATTGGGTCAGGTTTAAATCTATGTTCACGATTTTTTTTATAAAAATTCCTAACATTTTTTTCTAAGGGGTGCGGTCGAGATTTTTCGTGGAAATTAACACTAAATTTTTTTTCAAGTGGTGCGGCCGCCCACCCACGGGCTAAGGTGGGTCCACTCCTGCCGCCACCCCCAACTTAACACTTAGTGTGTTCTATCACCATGTCGTTATTAACTGATCACTAACTTTTGATCCTATTACTATACATTTGGGGCGTCCTAAGATCCCTAAAACCTTCCTAAGATCCATATGACACCCTAAAAGTATAGTAACAAGATCTAAAGTTAGTGATCAGTTAAGGATGTGTTGATATAACACACTAAGTGTTAAGTTGGGGGTGACGGACATCAAAGTGATAGTTGGGGGTGGCAACGACCAATAGCCAATAGTTTAGGGTGATAAAAGCCAATAACCCTTTTGTTTTTTATAACCCATGTGGATCTAATTCTCAAAAATTGTACTTATGTGATGTGACCATAGTTTATAACATTAATATAATTCATAGTTATAGTTTTACAAAATATTTAGAATAAATAATAAAAACTTACAATTGTGGGTAGCTCAATCTAATAATTCATGTTCTATTCTTTACTCACTTTTGCTACAACAAATATAAGACCAAGGATAGTGACAGGATTGGTTAGTCAAAAGGCTTCAAGGATTTCGGTTTGCCTAACGCAGGTTGTGGGGTCCTCCCACGTATGCAATACGTAGGGTTGGATCACTTTGTTATTGTTTGTTTTGAATTCTGGATTGAAGAATATTCAACCTAATGTTTGTGTGTAATGTGATTGTTTTAAAGTGAGTGAAGAATGGAACATGCAAGGAGCAAGTTCTAGAGATTTCGGAGTGTTCAACTGAATGACAAGGTGATGTCATTTATAGAGGAAGGGCTGGCCACAAGAAGAAACCTTTGACTAGTGATCCACGACCGCAGTGGAGGGCTTGCCCTTTTTGATAGGTAAAAGGCTTTGGACCTGCGGGTAAAAAGATGTATTCTCCCACATGCTCCTTTTGCTGCTAAGTGGGAGAGTTCACACGTAAAGTGTGATGTGACCGGTCACTGTCTTGTGCTTTTTGCTATTCACGATAGTTGGTCAATTCCGAATCTTTTAGCTTTCAACCCTTTATATTAAGCTTGAGCTACCCACGTCATCAGCTCCCCAAGTCAGAGGTATTTGAGGTGTAAGCTCGGATGCTTCTGACTTTTGTGCAACATTTTTGTAGTTCAAAGGCTTCGAGGCTTGAAGGGTTTTCGCTTCAAGGTTTTGGGCGGTAGCAATTCAGATTTGAATTTGAGGAGACAGTTGATGTGACCTACGACAGTTTTTTAGGCGGCAGTTCTTTTTCCCCCCTAGGTCATAATAAAAAAAAACGCTAGGCCTTATTAATTAATTTTTAACACTGTCATTCAAAATTCACAACTGCCATTTCACTTTTATCTTTCTGCAACAAGATTTCCTCCATTTCTCTCTGTTCAATCTTCTAGGTTAGTTTCTTCTTTCTAATTCTCCTTGATCATCCTTCGGAGCAATGGGTGCGAAGAAGGATATGGGAGTAAGTTACTCTTGATTAACACAAGAGGAAGTCGATGCCTGTTGTGAACTTTGGGGTATTGATTCATCTGTCAATCCGGTCGCTCCGGGTTGTGATAAATCTATTGATCAGTGTCCACCGGGTTTCATCGTTTTGTATTGTCGCCATTTTGAGTTTTCTAACCTCCGTTACCCTTTTTCCACCTTTGTCATCAACGTTTTGGAGTATTATCGTGTATCATTTGGGTAGTTGCACCCTCAAGGGGTTTCTAGGGTTTTATACTTTGAAGTTTTGTGTCGTGCATTGGGCTATGACCCATCGTTGTTAATGTTCATTGCTTTTTCCGATTGGCCAAAAACGGTGACTGGTTCACATTTAAAACATCTCAGATTGATGTTTCTTTAATCACATCGCTTGTGACTACTCTCGATTCTTGGAAGGACCGATTTTTCTGGGTTTCCGAGTCAGTTATTCCGTTTAAAATGGTTTGGGTGTCCTGATGCCATTCTAAATGAACTCGAACCCTCTGTGTCTGAATTAGATGAATGGTTGTTAAAAGCCCATAGGGGTTGTCCTTCACGGCTTCGTACTTTCCGTAAACATCTTCTAGTCTCGATTGGTGTAAGTTTTCTGTGGGATAAGCCGGATCGAGACCCTATGTTCTTGAGGGGTGATCAGGGTATGTTATTTTTCCTTTCACATTTTTATTTTCTTGCATGATCATGTTTTCTTATACTTTTGCTTCTTTGTTATAGTTATATCTGCCCTTGAATTCATCAAGTCCGATGATACCTCCGATGTTGTTCTCGGAGATGCTGAAGTTGTTGAGGGAGAAGATGCTATTACTAGAACGGCGGAGGGTAGACTGGTTCCTGGTGGGAAATATGTCAATGTTCCGAATGTTAAAGGCTTTACAAAGGCTGGCTCTTTTAAGCCTTCAACCCGTTGTTCGTCTCGTCGTCTGAAGGGTCCAAACCAGTTATCTGCTACTGATCCTGTTAATCTTAGCGACGATATTGAGGTTTCTGAGGACCAAGGGGTTGAGGCTGAGGACAAGAAGGATAAGGAGTCACCAATGGTGGTTGTGGTGTCTGCAGCAAGGGGTTCCTCCGGAAAGGGTGGTGAAGGTTCAGTGGAGGTTAATGCTGGTGAGGTTTATATTCCCAACTTGAATGTTAAGGTTGGGGACAACTTCAAGTCCTCTGCTATATGTGAGGATGTGTTGACTAATTTTGCCCCTCCGATGGTTCGGGGTTCCATAACAGCAATGGAAGATGTTATGATGATCTCTCAGATGATGCTGAGTGCCTACAATCTTGCTTCCATGCTTCCTGAAGGTGTTTCTTTCGCAAAAGGATGCATGAATACGAAGAGTTTTCAAAGAAGAAAGATAAAATGAAAGCTTCGATGGCTACTATGAAGAAGCAAAGTGAAGGGATTGCTGAGAAAGAGAAGGCTTGGGTGATGAAGGTTGGTGAACTCACCTCAAGGCATGAGGTGGAGATGAATGAGTTGAAGAAAAGGATGGAAGCATATAAGTTGCAACTGAAGGCAAACACGGAAACTTTGAACATCCAAAAAAAAAGCCTTTTTAGAGGAGAAAGAAGGCTTAAAGGCTTCCTTGGCCCAGGTGACCAGTGATAACCGGTGGCATATTGAACATCGGTTCCAACAGGTAGTTACCTACCTTCTTCATTTAATGGAATTCAACTCAGCCCTTGCTGATGTTCACACAAAGCTTCTCAATTATGGCGAGCATCTTAGGTTCGTTGCTGGTTATAAGGCCCATGAATTTGGTCAGCCTCAAGAACGGTCTTCCTTCTATCAACCCCAAGCTTTTGCCATCTTCAAGGAATCTATTCTCAACATGGAGCGGCTAACTTACCCTTATGTGGGTGAGGTTTCCTCTTGCTTTGGTAAGCCTCTTTCTGTTTTGCAGGAATTGAAACCTTCTAGCCTCAACGAGGTCATATACGCTGAAGTGTTGAAAAAGGTGAAGAAGGCCAAGAAGGCTAAGGCTGGTGAAGCAGGAGCTGGAGCTTGTAAGCCTAGTTCTGATGTTGCTTCTTAAACAATTAATTCATAGCTATCTTAGCATCTTGAACAATATTATGTGGTGTATGTTTGAAAATGTTTTCTTTTAAGGGAACCGTTTAGGTCCCTCTGATGGTTGAAGCCTTGAAGGCTTTTGGACAATGTGTAGGTTGGATGGCCCTTATGGTCGTTGTTATGTTTAAGTTTTATCTTCTATGTTATGTTGTTCTGTTATTCCATTTTGTTTTTATTGGTTTTATGTGTTGTCTTTGTTTTTGGTTGTGCATCCTTTGCTATTTATACCTTGTAGGGTTCAGTGCTGTAGTCACTTAGTCTTAAAGTATTTCTAACAAGAAGATACATCACCTATCCTATTTGTAACACTCACTTGGTGTCTTTTTGGTTCGTAAGCCATTGTCAAGGCTAAAGGAACATTTGATGTAGGCTGCTCAAACCCGTCTATGAGACATATTTAAAAAAAATTTCTAAGTCTCATGGAGTTGTATTGATTTATGAACTCACCCCTTATATAGGTCCATTCAACCCTTGAACCTATTGAGCGATTTGGCCTGGGAGCTCATCCCCTTACACGGACCTTGACATAGAGTTTTTTGCTAGGTTCTCAACCTGATTATAGGATAGAAAGACAAATTTTGATAAAAAAAACTTCGTCACTCATTTACTCAATAGTACTTTGATTACAAAGGAGGGTAGGACAATTCTTGAAATACTTTCTAAGACATTTTGACTAGACGTGGAACCTTTTAAGGTTTTTGTTGTTCCAGTGGCGGGGAAGCTTTTTACCTTCTGCATCAACCAGTTTGTACGATCCTCCCTTGTGGGCTTCAAGGATGGTGTATGACACTTCCCACTTAGAGCCAAGTGTTCCTTTACTCTCTTTCTTACTGGCTTCATTGTTTCGAAGTACAAGGTCCCCAGGCTTGAATCGTTCATGCTTCACCTGTGCATTGTAATAGGATTCCATCTTTTGTTTGTACTTAGCTTCCCATATAACGGCTTAATTACGAGCTTCTTCGAGGAGTTCCAAATTCGACATGGTCTCCGTTTTATTTGACTCAAGATCAATGTTGAATGTTCATTGTGTTGTAACTCTGATCTCCGCTGTGATTACGGCCTCCGATCCAAACACTAGATTATATGGTGTTTTCTTGTGGCTTGTCTTCTCAGTTATTCGGATTGCCCATAGGATATTGGGAAACTCTTCGATCCAGTTGTTATCATATCTTCCTAATCGAGCCTTAATCCCTTCTATAATGCTTCGATTTGTTCTTTCAACCTGTCCATTTGAGTGTGGGTAGGAATCCGAGCTAAATACTTGTGTTATCCTGAACTTTTTACACCCAGTGCTAAAAGGCTTCTCGGTAAACTGCTTTCCATTGTCCATGACTAGTACCCCCGGGAACCCAAAACGACAGATTATGCTTTCCCAAATGAAACCAATGACTTGTTTCCCTGAAATTTTAGCCAGTGGTTTTACTTCTGGCAACTTTGTGAAGTAATCAATGGCTACTAACAAGAATTTGACTCCTCCTATGGCTGGTGGGAATGGACCAACAATGTCCATACTCCATTTGTGAAACGGCCAAACCTAGGAGATGGGAACAAGGTCATGCTTAGGGTTTTTGGGCAGTGGAGCATGCAACTTACAAACTTCACATTTTCGTAGCTGTTCAGAAGTGTCTCGGTACATGGAAGGCCAAAAGTATCCAAGGTTCATCAATTTGAGACTACCGATCTTGGGCCATAGTGAGCCCCACACATTCCTTTGTGAACCTCCTTGATCAGATACTGGCTTTGTTCCGTGCCAACGCATCGAAGTAGTGGTGCAAGGTACCCTCTTTTATAAAGGATTTCTCCTTGTAACACATACTGCTTTGACTTGATACGAAACCTTTTGGCCTCGATCTGATAATCCGGTAACTCACCATTCCTTAGGAACTTGATCAAAGGGGTCATCCAATTTGGCCCTTCCTAAGTAATCACATCTTGTACTTCAAGCTCTTGAATGGATGGCATTTTCAATACCTCAACTAACACTTTTTGGTGAGATAAGCAAATGTGAGGGATGCAAGCTTGCTTAATGCATTGGCTTTATTGTTTTGTGACCTCAGAACCTGTTTGATAGTACAAGATTGGAATGTACTCATGAGTTCCTTTGCCTTCTCCTTGTACTTCTTCATATTAGGCTCCTTGGCTATGTAGCTATGGTTCACTTGGTTTGAGACAAGCAAGGAATCTGTGAAGACTTGATGTGACAACTCGTGTTTCCAAGTAAACCTTTCTTTCCCATTGACTATTTATATTACATTCCTTTTCGTTATCAACCGTACCTCAGCGTATATGTATTATATATTTATACAATCATGTTTACACACTTTTAATTATATATGGTTGACTACTTGTAAAAAAATATAAATAAATAGATATACATAAAGTTCCTAACTTAAACATTATGTCGCCCACTATTGTGATGTATACATTACTGTTATTATAACTTCCCAAGCTACACCAAATTCATTATATATATAGATTGCTAGGGTAGAGATATAATAGGAAGTTAATTTGGCTAGGAAGGTTAGGAAGTGATCTTGACCATCTATTAAGTAAATCAAGGGCTAAGATTAAATCAGGGAAATTGAAAGTAAGAAAAGAGGCGCGTGACTTTTTTCAGGGGCATTCTAGTCAAGTAAGCCAATAGTTTCTCTCTCCTCCAATTCCCCCCCATTTTTTAAACGTTAATAACTCTTTCATACGACATTATTTTTTTATAAAAATTGCACCAAAAAAACGAGCGTTTTTTTATCTTTAAAACGAGTATACTATTGCTATATTTTGAAAAAAAAAAATTTAAACCCAGTTGCGTAAAACGCAATAGAAAAACCCCCAGTATTGTAAAACGCAATGAAAAAAAAACCCTAAAAAATGACATTTTTCTAAAAACGCAATGCATCAAAAACACAAAGAAATTACTTATTTGTAAAACGCAATGGCCAGAAAACACAAAGAAATGTTTTATTTCTAAAACGCAATAGCCTAAAAACTCAAAAGAAAATGTACTTTATAAAACGCAATGGACTAAAAACCCATAAAAATGTGTTTTACCTAAAACGCAATGCACCAAAAACACATAAAAATGTGTTTTACCTAAAACGCAATGCACAAAAAACACAAAGAAATATTTTATTTGTAAAACGCAATGGCCAGAAAACACTTAAAAATTACTCATTCTAAAACGCAATGGACTGAAAACACCTAAAAATATGTTCTACCTAAAACGCAATGACTAAAAACACTTCAAAAATGTGTTTTACCTAAAACGCAATAACTAAAAACACTTAAAAATGTGTTTTTTCTAAAACGCCATAGCTAGAAAACACATAAAACTCTCTTATTTCTAAAACGCAATGGACACATAAAACTGTCTGAGAACTGTCTGTGAATTGTCTGTGAACTGTCTGAATTGTCTACGAATTACTGTCTTCGAAATGAGCCAATTTCTGGAAAATTATTTTTTCTGATGCGTTTTTAGTACAGCTCAACCCCAGCCAGGGGCTCTGCCCCTTGGACCCCGCCAGGGGCTGCCGCCCCTGGGACCCCGCTACCGGGGGCTGCCGCCCCCGGACCCCCGCCAAGATCGTAAAACGCAATGACTAAATAAAAAACCCAATTCGTAAAAATGAAATTAAAGAATTTGTTACCTGAATCGAAGTGATTTCTTCAACAATTGACGAATTTTGAATGATTGAAACATATATCAGCTCTCGAATCGAACGAATCGAGTAATTATCTTCAAAATCACCGGAAAAAAACGAGATTTTGTATGAATTTAAACTGTGTTTTCTTCAAAAAAACTGAAGAACACGTTGATCGGGTGTTTGAATCATTGATTGGTGATGAAAATCGCACTATAATGTAGTGATTATTGAGATAGAAAGTGAAGAAATGGTTGAAGATGGTGGGTTTTTGAATTTACTGGGTTTTGAAAAAGGAAGAAGAAGGAGTTGGATTGACTAAAATACCCTTTCTCTTTATTTTAAAATTTGCCACATGTCATAATCCTATGGCTTCCTATCCTTCTTAGCGAAAATTAACTTCCTATTTGATCTTTACCCTAGATTGCTATTGTTTTATTATTTTCTCAAAACAAACCGTCACCCACTAGTAATGTCCAGCCTCAAGTGAATCTGCCCAACCCCCCCTCTTGGAGTCTCTCGGCCCACACTCAAATCCCAAATCACCCCACCCCTTGTTTCTTTTAAAAACATACGTATGTATGTGTATGGGTATTAGAAAGAAAAAAAATATATAAACCCTAATCTCAATTGCTTGTTCAGCCGCACAACCAACACCAGACACACACAACCGCCTTCTCGGGTCCGATCAAGATTCCGGCGGTTCATCGGCGGCCGCACAATGGCTCCGGTCGCACGCTCAGCTTCAACCTTCGGTTCTTCCTAAAAATCAATGAGATTAATGGCAATAGCGGCGGCAACAAGATCAGGAAGACGGAGTGGCGTCGTCACGCCCAGCGGCGACAGTGGAGACGAACGGCGGCAGGTCGCGGCGGAGCATGGCGGCGACGGTAGGGGCACTACGGCGGACCATCCGGTTTGCAGCCCCTCGAAGCAGCAGGTGTGAATCACGTTTTGTTTTGAGTTGCTAAGATTATGGTTCTTGAGGGTTGCATGATATTTTTAACGCATGAACAATAGGATTTAATCTAATGGATTGTAACAGTGGTTTGATGATTGATGGTGTGGCTTGTCATGCATGGTAATTGTATGTGTAGGACGAACAGAAAACATTAATGTATATCATAAATTAACTAGTGAGTTCAAGATTAACTGATGATAATTAGAATAATGAGTAGCTTATGCACTAGGGTTGTAAATCGTGTGCTACTGTTTGATAATGTGAAGGAGGATAAATTGTCATGTTGATTGTTGTTTGATAAGGATGTTTATTAGAGGGTGGATGATTGAAGACATGCTGCCATGATACAACTAAATGCACTAATTAAATTACATTTGATCTGTTGATGTGTGCCGCACATGAGTTCTAGGAATTCACAGTTGCTGGGCCTGTTTTTAATAGTTGGGTCACACTCGCACAAAAATCGGATCACATAAGGAATGTGGTTTATGATTTCAGAATTTACATGATGATTAGGATATGTGAATTGTATTTTGTTGATTGGGTTGAATGTGTTAATCATGATGAAAATTATTGTTATACAATTTTTTTTTTAACGGCAAACCACTTTATATCTAAATATAAAGAGCCAGCAAGCCGCTGGAAAGCTTACAAACGAAAACAAAAGGAAGTACAACTACAAAAGATTCGACACGTCAAACTCTAGCCATTTTCCCCAGGTCGTATTCGGGAGTTTAGATCGATGTTTGATCCAAAGAAAGGTGTCTTCCTTAATCTGCTCCACCGTTTGCTGGACGCGAATGAACGTTCCTTCAAAAGTCTTTTGGTTTCTCGCATACCAAATTCGCCAAAAAGTCGCCTTCATGATGACATCTATCAAATTCCTCCATTTGTTCGAGCCCGAGGCAGTCTTTAAAACTTCTATCAGACTTGAGACAGTCTCCATATTAATCGGCATCGGAATTCTAACCCACACGAAGACGTTCCACCAAATAGCTCTCGCCAAAATGCAATTTATAAAAGTGTGATTATTGTCTTCTAAACCATAGCCACAACGGTCACACAGCACACTCGGAAGGGGTACGCCTCTGATGCACAGCTCAACTTTAGTAGGGAGTCCTCCCATAGCAGCTCTCCAGGTGAGGAATTCACTTTTAGATGTAGCCCAAGCATTCCAATGAAACTGAAGAGAACTATTGGCTTGAGTTCCTTGAGTCAATATCTTCATTCGGGTGCTTTTAACTGAGAAATCAACTCCTAGATCATTAGCCCAGGTCCACTTATCCTTTCCAGTTTTAATCTTGAACTGTTGCAACATTCCCATTAGCGATGAAACTTGCTCCCATTCACTTTGCGACTGCGGGTCTCTGTTCCACGCCCAGCCCCAATGCTGACTTCCTTCACTACCGCAAACATAAGAGGCCACACAACCTTTTTTATCTGCTGCTAATCTGAAAAGATCAGGGAAACGATCCCGCAGAGGCTCACGTAGAATCCAACGGTCCGTCCAGAACCCCGTGTTTTTTCCGTCGCCAACTGAGACTTGCAGCTGATCTTCAATGTTTAAGTTCAATTTTTGTAGGGAATTTTTGACACCGTAGATGTCTTTCCAAAGACCTGGGATGGACTTTTTAATCGGGATGATTGAGTAATTATTTTTATTCTCGTGTATGGCCCGAACAACCGATGCCCAAAATTGGTTCGGGTCATTTTTATGGCGCCACCACCACTTGCAAATCATAGCAAGATTGAAGTCGTTGATCCCACCAAGACCAACCCCCCCGAGAAACTTTGGTTTCAAGAATTTTTCCCATTTAATCCATCTCATTTTATGAGACCGACCCGTTTTTCCCCACACGAAATCGCGTCTAATCCCTTCCAATTGTTTTAAAACGCATTTTGGGGCTGGAAACAACGATAAAAAATAGGAGGGTAGACTTCCCAAAACCGATTTCGCCAATGTTACTCTACCGGCAAATAACAAGTGTCTCGCTTTCCAAGCCGATAGCTTTTTATTGAATTTTTCTACTATCGGCCTCCAAAATACCCTTCTTTTCATGTTTGCCCCGATTGGTATCCCTAGATAATTGAACGGGAAGGATCCTATCCCACAATTAAGACTCATAGCCAGTCTACTCACTTCCGGATCATCCACCCCTACTCCAAAAAGATGGCATTTATGGTTGTTCACTTTAAGGCCTGAAACGAGGAACAAACATCTTAGAAGCCTTTGAAGGCTCAACGCGTTATGGTCCGACCATTCCCCGATGAAGAGAACATCATCAGCATAACAAAGATGGGAAAGGATAGGGCCATCGTTAGGGAGCTTTATACCGTGAAATAACCCTAGTTTAACCGCTTTATTGATGAACATCACAAGCACTTCCATAGCGAGGATGAAAAGGAAAGGAGAGATAGGGTCTCCTTGCCTCAACCCACGCTTGAATTGAAATTCTTTAGATGGGGACCCGTTGACTAGAACCGAACCCCTCCCAGATTTCCACGTTATACAATTAGAATTCATATGCTAGGTTAAGATAATGGCTTTGAAGTGTGTGAGAAATGGATATACATAACTGTTCGTTCATGAAACCGATGTGAACAAAATTAGTGGGGGTAATTATGAGAGTAATGATGAAGTGTCACTGTGTGTTGCATAAGTCGTAACAGGCTGCATACTAGGGGAGGTTTTATAGGCAGCTGGGCTGGGTACTAGTTGATTGGGCCATGATTTGATTTTGAACGAGTATACTTAAAACATAAGTCATACAATTTTCGGTGGACCACCCGCACACACACACACACACTTATTAGATAACATGTCACATTTGGCCTCATGTGTAAACAAGTAAGTAGTTGGGCCATGTGAGCGAGTGGGCTGCACTCATGCCCGCGGGTCATCCGTGCCGGGCCGCACACGTATTCGGGCTGATACTGGGCCACACAGATTGATACAAAGCTGATTTGGGCTTCGGGTTACTGGGTCGCACAATATACCCGGTCTACTAGTTGGGCTGCATTAGTTTATTTAAAACACACCACTAAAAATACATGTGTCTTGGGCCTTAGTAGTGAACGGGTTAATATGGCATGACGGGTCGCACACTTTGTGTCACGACAGGTGCATGAATGGATGTGTGACATGAGGACTTGATTTTGTGTGAATTAGTGGACTGTGTTATGATATGATTTGTTATTGTGACTTGCATGATAAAAAGTGAAATACACGTGCGCTACTTGTGTGATGTGAGTAAGAAATTATGTGGCTTGGATCCATGTGAACTGATTGGCTTTGATAATCATGCTAGGACTTGATTGATCAACGTGAATACATAAATAGACATACCGAGCAAACCAAAGGTGAGTTCATTACTTTTGAGCATGCGTCCTGGTGGTTTGGGACAGTCAGTGGGTATCCCGGGGAGGGATAAATCTTTTGGGTAAATCTGGGATGTTGGATAATATTCTCACTCTCTATCTCTTAAGTCCCATCTTTTGCTATCGTGGGTGGTAGCGGGGTATTAGTTGGTAGCGCTACTTAGGTTTGGCACCCAGTGTTTTGATAGGAGCACTGGGGAACGGACAAAACATACATCAGGAGCCGTCTTGTTCAGTATCGAGATATTATCAACATTACTTTTGGAATTAAATTCAATGGATTAACTAAACACTTGGTAATCAACGTTTTCGTAAAACTATGAACTCACCAGCGTTGTCTGATATACTTGTTGCATGCTCGCAGGTCGTTAGATTATATGGATTTGGAACTTGCTGTCTGAAGTAGCTGGAGTGGTCATGGGTCGAGCTGATTGGATACAAATGATGGGTTTATTGATTACATGCATTTAATTTGAACCAGTTAAACTGTGATTTCTCTTATTTGCTTCCGCTGAACATGTTGGTTTTCATTTAAACTTATTGACGGTACTTTTCAGTAATAATTGTTGATTTTATTTAACAACTTGTGATTGGTTCAATATGATTAGTGGCTCGTTATTGGTTTGTCACACGCCTAGTAGGGTTTCCCATGGGTGGTATTTTGGGGGTGTGACAGTTTGGTATCAGAACCACTGGTTATAGTGAACTTGGTATTAAAATGTTTTATAAAACCAGACTATAACCGAACAGTTCCGAAATCGACCATGACACTCAGCTCCAGATTGCAAGGTTCGTTTCTCATTTACTATTGCATAGTATATCTAGTGTTTACTTATGAATAACATCACATGCGAATGCACACTTAGCACTGCAGTATGAACTTCTATGTTACCAACCCATGTTACGTGTTTTAAGAGTGCGACTCTTCTTGAACTTTCATGATCTATGTGGTGGTGTCATCTGTCTTATTGCTCGAATTTGGGGAACCTTTCAGCGCTAGTTAAGAGGCACTGAGATAAGCATGCAAATCGCCTTATTATTATGGGTGCACACATAATAATGATGTGGGGTGCATGTGAGTCCCAGTGAGGCTTAACGAGTGTGAGAGGGGTTCCGCTCTGTTAATTGATGTTATGATTAGAACTCATCAGTCTATAGGAATCATAGCATTGATTGTCTCCTACTTGAACATGATCTTTTCACCCCTTTCTGAATCCTTACGAACCTCGATGCTATCGAGTATCACCTGATCACACATCTGAACGCCTAGCGAACTGTGTAGAATGTTAGGTGCTAGTACGAACGTCCCTGAGTTGGATGGCTCAGCGTCAAATGATTGGACTATGCTTTCCTCACTTATCTTTGTTTGCTGGAACTTAGCGTGTTGACGCCTTAGATCTCAAAGTGCGATCACTTCTGCAACACTCTCGCGACATACCGTGTATTACTCAGTCAATTTGCAAGAACAATGGACAAGAGGGTAAACGTAGTACCTTACCGACTTCAGCATTTGAACGACCCTAGTTACCGGCAACGAACAACAGCGATTTGACTACAATCGAATCCTTAACCCCAGCCAACGACTCATGGGATTCGACTCTTACGAACCAATCGGGACAAAATCGATGACGATTTACTGTAGAGCGGACTGTGTAACCTCCCGCACCGTGAGTAGTGCCTTAGGACGTGGCACGGAATGTGAAAAGATGGACCTTGTTGGTGAAAGGACGCAGTCGCGGCAACATCAAGGTACTCGTGACCGTAGCTTACAGTATGGAAACGAAGGTGACTTCGACAAGGATTGATTGTGTTAAGTCAAGGTGACGACAACCAAGGGAACGACAGCAGTTCTGGAAATTCTCGTGACAAAAACAACACTGGAAATGAAGCTCATGAAAGGACATTTAGTATTGGCATAGGCTATACCAGGCGTAATAGCAACACGATAGCTTGGATGGGTAGCTATTCGCTTTGTTTCTGTTCTGTTTAACCCTGATGTTTCTCGAAACCGAACCTGTTGTGGAGTCGGCTGATGCAAGTCAATTGAAGCCATATATGTTCGTTGGGATGCAAACTCGACCTTGGGGGACAGGTGTTCGACATTGACCTTCCTTCCACTACCCTTGATGGTTGCAATACAGTAGTTAGTGTGGATTGGTTACCCAGAGATCGCGCAGATACACCAGTGAGGAGAAAATCTTGTGTGGAGAATCGTTATTTGCTCTAAATAATCAGAGTGGTGCAAAGGTTAGCCATTTCAGCTATGAAGGCCAGAAGTGTCTACGGAGGGATTACTCCGCTATACTAGCAACCGTTACTGATGTTAGGGCTAAGGAGACAGAGGATCGAGGATCCACAAACCATTCGTGATTCCTTTCGGTGTGCTATCCAAGGAACTTTCGGGCTTACTTCCACAACTGTTAGGCGAAATCTCAGTCTTATCTCGCACCAGAGGCAGCCCTGACTACACGCACTCTTACCGTCTTGCACAAGGAGGGTTGCAAGAGCTGTCTAATCAACTGCAGGAACTGTTGGACAAGAGTTTTGTCGGACCTAGCTTTTCGCTTTGGGGAGCCCCGGTTATATCCGTGAAGATAAGCCTTTTAGTATGTGTACTGATTTTCAAGAACTCAATAAGGTGACAGTAGAGAACCGTTTGCCACGACCATATATTGACAACCAGACGACCAGCTGCGAGGGTCGAGCTTCCATTCGAGGATTGAATAACAAACGAGCTACTGTCAAAAGGTAGTCTAAGGGGAGAATGTGCCTGCAACGGCATACCAAGCGCAGTGCGGCCATTTCGACGTTGTATTCCAAGACTTTTGAGCTAATCATCACACCAGCAGCTGTATGGATCACATGAATCGACCATGCTTATTGCCGACATGTTGAATCATTTCTAGGAGAAAGGAACATCATGGGCAGCTTTGTATCTTATTTGAGAGCTCCTGATGGAAGAGCCACACCGCGCGAAGTCTTGATAAATGTAACTTCTGGATGCGAGGGATACCTTTTTGGTAATATAATCAACGAAGTGGGAATACACGTGGATCTCGCTAAGACCCGTTTTGGTTAGAAACTGATCGACACCAGAGATCCCTTCGAGGATGCAGCAATTTCTTGGTCTCACTAGATGCTATCGCAGATTCATCACATGATTCTCGAAGATCGCGCAGCTTAACCTCTTTAGCACAGCGAGGTGCTGTGTTCGTGGAAGACAAAACATGAGGACGTCTTTTCAGCTTCTGAAACCCAACCCTGCAACGCACTGAGCATCACTTCTATCCGAGGGTGCTGATGATTTGGCGGTATACCATGATGGTTCGAATCAGGGTCACAATTGCACGCCGATGCAACATGAAATGGCTATGGCTTACGTGGTGGACTTACAGGAAGAACTGCACGAGTCACGACCTGCGGTGGAAGCCGTAGTCTTTTTGGATTTAAAATTGGAGGCATTACTTGGACGGTACCGAATGCACCACTTAGACCGATCACAAGGGCCTCCCGTGTACCCTTGTTTCAAGGGAGATGAACATGTGATGGCAACGCTGGGTGAAACTTTTGAATGAATACGACCGTGAAACCTGGACGTGCACGAGCTTTGTAGCTCGCTATTGACTTTAACATACCTGATCAGAATCGCCTTATCCAAGTTGAAGAACTGAAGGAAGAGAGTTCTCAAGATTGACCCATGCGGGGCATGGGGAAGCAACCTTTGGCAGGAGAGATGATATTTGCTAATTCATGGAACGAATATGGACTTCACTATACAGCAACCTTAGGGAATTGGTGCAGGCAAAGCACACGGGTCTCGAAATCCTATTCAACGGAGTTTTGGTAAGAAGTATTAAAACCTATGGCTCACGACAGGACCAGAGCATTGCTTATCGCCGTTGGACAAATGGTCAGAGTAAACGAACTCTCCTGGCACTCAAAGACATGCTGCAAGCATGTGTACGCCTGGCTTGGGTACAAATTTGAAGGACTCTTACCTTGGTTGAGTTTACTGCAACAGTTACCATTCTAGTATTCAGACAACTCTGTTTGAGGCATTGCATGGACAGTAACGTTATTCTCCTTGTTGGATCAAGGTAGGTGACAACCTAATTACTGGTCCAGGACTGGTACTCGAAACTCTTGGGAAGGTTGTTTGGATCGGGAGTCGATTGGCGGCAATGCGTGACCATCAGGAAAGCTGATAAACCTGGGAAACGTTGGAAGATCGCTGTAGGCGATCGTATCATGTTGAAAGTCTCACCCTGGGAGGGTGTGGAGTGCTTGGGAAGTATGGCGAGCTTAACTGATGTCACGATGGACCATTCAACAGTCTGGGAAGAATCGGTAGCGTAACCTACAAACTCGAGTTACCCGACGAATCGGGTAACCTACGAGATGTCATTTATGTTTCGGATCTAAGGCAGTGGTTGTCTGATGAAACGCGTACGATACTTTTACTAGAGGAATTCATCGGACACCTGGACCAGGAAGTCAAGGTTCGTTAACTTAGTCGAATTCCAATCATGAGTGTTCGTTGGAACTCAAGACGTAGACCGAAGTTCACGTAGGAAGGCAATGGTCGGAGTAAACTCTAGGATCCGCAGTTATCTAAACGATTGTGTCAACGTCTGCTATCATTGGCGAATTTCGGGACGAAATTCCCTTTCAAGTTGGGGATGATGTGGCAACCGAGGAAAATTCACAGTCATCTTGATCTATCACTTCACTTCTCTTTGGCTGCTTATCAAATTTCGGGACGAAATTTCTTTCAACTTAGGGATGATGTGACAACTCGTGTTTCCAAGTAAACCGTTCTTTCCCATCGACTATTTATATTACATTCCTTTTCGTTATCAACCGTACCTCAGCGTATATGTGTTATATATTTATACAATCATGTTTACACACTTTTAATTATATATGGTTGAGTACTTGTAAAAAAAATATAAATAAACAGATATACATAAAGTTCCTAACTTAAACATTATGTCGCCCACTATTGTGATGTATACATTACTGTTATTATAACTTCCCAAGCTACACCAAATTCATTATATGTATAGATTGCTATTGTTTTATTATTTTCTCAAAACAAACCGTCACCCACTAGTAATGTGCAGCCTCAAGTGAATCAGCCCAACTTGAATCTCAGCCCAACCCCCTGTCTTGGAGTCCCTCGGCCCACACTCAAATCCCAAATCACCCCACCCCTTGTTTCTTTTAAAAACATACGTATGTATGTGTATGGGTATTAGAAAGAAAAAAAATATATAAACCCTAATCTCAATTGCTTGTTCAGCCGCACAACCAACACCAGACACACACAACCGCCTTCTCGGGTCCGATCAAGATTCCGGCGGTTCATTGGCGGCCGCACAATGGCTCCGGTCGCACGCTCAGCTTCAACCTTCGGTTCTTCCTAAAAATCAATGAGATTAATGGCAATAGCGGCGGCAACAAGATCAGGAAGACGGAGTGGCGTCGTCACGCCCAGCGGCGACAGTGGAGACGAACGGCGGCAGGTCGCGGCGGAGCATGGCGGCGACGGTAGGGGCACTACGGCGGACCATCCGGTTTGCAGCCCCTCGAAGCAGCAGGTGTGAATCACGTTTTGTTTTGAGTTGCTAAGATTATGGTTCTTGAGGGTTGCATGATATTTTTAACGCATGAACAATAGGATTTAATCTAATGGATTGTAACAGTGGTTTGATGATTGATGGTGTGGCTTGTCATGCATGGTAATTGTATGTGTAGGACGAACAGAAAACATTAATGTATATCATAAATTAACTAGTGAGTTCAAGATTAACTGATGATAATTAGAATAATGAGTAGCTTATGCACTAGGGTTGTAAATCGTGTGCTACTGTTTGATAATGTGAAGGAGGATAAATTGTCATGTTGATTGTTGTTTGATAAGGATGTTTATTAGAGGGTGGATGATTGAAGACATGCTGCCATGATACAACTAAATGCACTAATTAAATTACATTTGATCTGTTGATGTGTGCCGCACATGAGTTCTAGGAATTCACAGTTGCTGGGCCTGTTTTTAATAGTTGGGTCACACTCGCACAAAAATCGGATCACATAAGGAATGTGGTTTATGATTTCAGAATTTACATGATGATTAGGATATGTGAATTGTATTTTGTTGATTGGGTTGAATGTGTTAATCATGATGAAAATTATTGTTATACAATTAGAATTCATATGCTAGGTTAAGATAATGGCTTTGAAGTGTGTGAGAAATGGATATACATAACTGTTCGTTCATGAAACCGATGTGAACAAAATTAGTGGGGGTAATTATGAGAGTAATGAAGTGTCACTATGTGTTGCACAAGTCGTAACAGGCTGCACACTAGGGGAGGTTTTATAGGCAGCTGGGCTGGGTACTAGTTGATTGGGCCATGATTTGATTTTGAACGAGTATACTTAAAACATAAGTCATACAATTTTCGGTGGACCACCCGCACACACACACACACTTATTAGATAACATGTCACATTGGGCCTCATGTGTAAACAAGTAAGTAGGGATGTTCACGAGCCGAGCCGAACCGAGCGGACCATTGCTCGTGCTTGGCTCGTTTACAAACCGAACCGAGTGGAGCGGCTCATTTAAAAACGAGCCTCAAATCAAGCGAGCGTTTTTCGAGCAGTAAATATTCCGAGCGACTGTCGAGCGAAGTTCGAGCAATTTGGACAACTGTGTCGCATGATTTAAATTTGTTGAGAGAGATAGTGACAATTTTTTGTCTCAAGTTTTTATGTCTTTAAAAACATGCACATTTCATGATATAAAATTTTTCTTACGAATAACAATGTTGTGGTTGATGAGTCGATGATCATATTGCACGAACAATTACGTTGAGAGCAGGAGACAATCGACTTAGGGTAACGACATGAAACATTGAGGCGATGAGCAGCTTGTCATTTATCGGTTTAGGGTTTAACTTTTAGATTTGATATTAATTTTTTTTATTGGCGTGGTTGGGCTAGTATGTATAGATATATTTGTAAATTTGTAAATAGTGGACCAAAATCTAATATAGTGGTATATATAAAACTATAAATTTAATTTATATTTAAGTATATATGTATGTGTAATGTGTGTGTATATATAGGTGTGTGTGTGTGTATGTGTATAATTTTATATTTGTGTATAGTGTATATACATGTTTATATATGTATATGTATATATATTAATTAAAAATAATAATTCAAGCCGAACCGAGCCGAGCGGACCTTTGCTTATGCTTGGCTCGTTTACAAACCGAACCGAGCAAAGCGGCTCGTTTACAACCGAGCGTTAAATCGAACGTGCATTTTTCGAGCAATTTCCGAACGAGCGTCGAGCGAGCGACGAGCGGCGAGCGATTTGAACGGCCCTACAAGTAAGTAGTTGGGCCATGTGAGAGAGTGGGCTGCACTCATGGCCGCAGGTCATCTGTGCCGGGCCGCACACGTATTCGGGCTGATACCGGGCCACACAGTTTGATACAAAGCTGATTTGGGCTTCGGGTTACTGGGTCGCACAATATACCCGGCTACTAGTTAGGCTACATTAGTTGATTTAAAACACACCACTAAAAATACATGTGTCTTGGGCCTTAGTAGTGAACGGGTTAATATGGCATGACGGGTCTCACACTTTGTGTCACGACAAGTGCATGAATGGATGTGTGACATGAGGACTTGATTTTGTGTGAATTAGTGGACTGTGTTATGATATGATTTGTTATTGTGACTTGCATGATAAAAAGTGAAATACATGTGCGCTACTTGTGTGATGTGAGTAAGAAACTATGTGGCTTGGACCCATGTGAACTGACTGGGTTTGATAATCATGCTAGGACTTGATTGATCAACGTGAATACATAAATAGACATACCGAGCAAACCAAAGGTGAGTTCATTACTTTTGAGCGCGTCCCGGTGGTTTGGGATAATCAGTAGGTATCTCGGGGAGGGATAAATCTTTTGGGTAAAACTAGGATGTTGGATAATATTCTCACTCTCTATCTCTTAAGTCCCATCTTTTGCTATCGTGGGTGGTAGCGGGGTATTAGTTGGTAGCGCTACTTAGGTTTGGCACCCTCACCCCATTCCTGAGAGAGGGCGGGTGTGAACTAGTGACCCAGTCGGGCCCAATGTTTTGATAGGAGCACCGGGGAATGGACAAAACATACATCAAGAGCCGTCTTGTTCAGTATCGAGATATTATCAACATTACTTTTGGAATTAAATTCAATGGATTAACTAAACACTTGGTAATCAACGTTTTCGTAAAACTATGAACTCACCAGCGTTGTCTGATATACTTGTTGCATGCTCGCAGGTCGTTAGATTATATGGATTTGGAACTTGCTGTCTGAAGTCGCTGGAGTGGTCATAGGTCGAGGTGATTGGATACGAATGATGGGTTTATTGATTACATGCATTTAACTGTGATTTCTCTTATTTGCTTCCGTTGAACATGTTGGTTTTCATTTAAACTTATTGACGGTACTTTTCAGTAATAATTGATGATTTTATTTAACTTGTGATTGGTTCAATATGATTAGTGGCTCGTTATTGGTTTGTCACACGCCAAGTAGGGTTTCCCATGGGTGGTATTTTGGGGGTGTGACACTTGAAGCTTTTGAACATCTATCCTCTTAGATAGCTTGAGTCTAGCAATCAGTGCTTCGTAGTTGGCTTCATTATTGGTTGTCTGAAATTCAAGCCAGAGAGCATATGTAAATTCTAATTCTTCGTGATTGATTAGGACTAGCCTAGCCCCTGACACTTCAAGGCTGGAAGCTCCATCGGTAAAAAGCTTCCAAGTATCAGGGTCAGATGGTTCAGTAGTGGTAGTGTCAAGATTTGGGCTTTGACAACCTTCCTTGGAACATAGGTGATGTTGTGTGTCACACCCCAAAAACGACGCAGTGGAATATTAAACGTAGTGGTGACGGAAGTTGGTGCCCATTTATATCTTGTTGGACGATGCACTCATTTGTTGGACATTTCGACATATTTAAAACATAAGTTATTAAACATTACATTTTAGAAACCACGACATAACCACATAAGTTAAGTTTTCTCGATCCTCGCAAATCTTATTACAAACGTCCCAGAAAGTTTAAAAGTTGTCCAACATTTTCAAACAAAACAACATGCATCATCAAACACAAGATACGCCATGATTCCCGAAGCCGAACTCAAGTACCTGTAGAACAAGTTAAAATCAAGTGTCAACACAAAGGAAGGTGAGTTCACATTTTCACATACAAACAAATCATTTCAAGGAAAACTTTCTGATTATGTGTTTATTTGAAAACATCCATATAATTTTTAGAAAGTCCATCTTTACTTCCTTAATAAAATCCATGGGTCCTTCCGTCGCAGTTCAACCACCCGACAATAACATTCTGACCCAGGTTTTGTATATTAAATTATTGCATCAATTTTCAGACTCGTAATGTTAGCTAGACAATACGAACTATATATTAACCATGCAGGGATAATCAATGCTAGACAATAATCAGAATCAAAATTCGTCGCTTGACTTGACACAGGGCGACCGATCACGACGGGGTTGTCAACCCGATAGATCTACCAACAATTCCTCGCGTGCAATACTTAAATGATTAAACGACATCATGGGCGCAGGGTCCTCTTCGAGAACAACATGTTTTCTGCCTCACGTACAATATATATCCTACTAATATGACAATTTAATACACGAAGTTGTACGAACCCCTTGGACCCTTTCCCTGGGACCAGGCCGGCATCCGTCCCAACTTTACGGTCATCCCCGAAACGTATATTCAACAGAAACCGTTTCATCCCCGAAACATATATTTTCACAAATCCATATATTTTCAACGAAAATATATAATTTATATCAAAAAGGTATGTTTTATTCCAAAAACATTATTAAACCCTTTTATTGGCGTGTTCTACCCTCAAAATATATATAAAGCAGTAAAAAGAGGGGTTTAGTGACACTCACATTTGGGTGCGTATTTTAAATAGCGCAATCCCAGTGATTGATTTCTACACGTCCTATTTAAATCAATATTCATCATAAAATCCTAAGTTTCTCTGTTTTCTTAGAATTGTCATATAACTTTGAGATTTTCTCGAAAAGTTATCATTTTTTATTATGTTGGCACGTTAATATATATATGAGCGCATATATATATTTTTATGATTTTGAGACTTGAAGGATTTTATTGGTGACCATTATTGTGTAAATCCGTTAACACTCCCGTTTATACGCAATATATCTACGATTTGCGCGTCATAATATATATACATAAACGTTCATATAATTTAACACCGAAACACGCGAAATCTTGTTAACTTATCTATTTTTTCATTTTTAAAGCAAATATACATAAAATATCTCACATGTATCAAATTTCATGCTCGATAAACAAGTTTCACGTTTAACGCAAATTTTTACCGTTTCTACCGCACAAAACGTACAAGCATACATGCGTAAGCTAGATTTCTAACATTATGTCAAAAACTTAACATATTTTCACATTCTCATGTTTAAATCACATAACACATTTTAACACATAAGGTTTACCCAGAATTTTACCCACACTAGTGTACATTGAAAAAAGCGTATTTAGCGATTCGGTAACATTTTCGAGCGTCGGAAGTCACGTATGACCAACCAAACACCAAGTAAACTTAAAATTAGTAAAAATACTTATTTTTAAACTAAAAACATCAGTTTACTTACTGATCTAAATCAGATTTATAAAAATCACTCGAAAAGCTGACTTTTGACCGTTTTAACGCATAGTTTTGCGTTAAACGTTACTATAATAATCCCAACTCGAAACGACTTGATATTTTTAACACAATACATGTTATTTACTGATTAAAATAGTGGTTATAATCATATTAGTGCAGTTTTTGTATAAGTCACATAAATCATGCGATTTCACGTATTTTACAACTTTTAATGCACCAAGTACAACATGTAAAGCTAGCAACTATTATGACAAAGTTATAAGTCATTAAACATTTTAAAATGACTTCATTTTAGTGTTTATAATCTGCTCATAACTGATTTTTACTAAATCATACTTAAATCACCTTTTTAAGATTACATATCCTCATGCATGTCTGAGTATATGCATCTAATACACCCATATCATAACATTATCATCTGACATGATCTTAATATGCATCCAAAAGACCATACTTATGTCATGTTCATATGAATCAAAACATATCCCTTTCATTATTACCAAATCTTTTTCATAAAAATGCAAACATTCCTTCATTTAAGTACATGTGACAAAACTGACATACATGCATACATATATACATATATACGGCACACATATACACACATATGAACTTCCAAAAGTTCACTTTTCATCATATTCATTACCAATCACATGACCCTTTTTAGAACCTTCTTATATGATACCTTTTTAACACATGCATGTATCCATCTTTCAAGATTCAACTCAAATCAATCAAAGATCATTATACAAAAATCAAAAATCAACTAAACACATACACACTCAAAACTTTTGGCCATATACACACACACATACACACTTATTTTTACTTTGATTAAAATCTCATTCTTTGTTTGATTCAAGTTTGTGATTCATTCCAAGTTCAAGAGAAACTGTCACGGCCCCCGACCCGGTTTGACCTGTTTCAGGAGCCGCGGGACAGAAATCCCGTGGTGTTTTAATTAACAGCGGAAGTTTCTTCAGGATCTTTTTAAAACTGAAATATTTCCCGATTATTTTATTTCACAATTTGGGATAAAACCCGGTAATTTACAATACTGAGATTTCACGAAGAAATCTTTTATTTTACAAAACAAGTTTCTTTATTTTATACTGAGCCACTTCCTTAAGCTGATAGTGCTTCACGACACTTTTCCTGGATCACAACAGATCACCTGAAACATGTTTGAAAAAGGTTTTGTCAGCGGGAAATACTGAGTGAATCATCCTTTTTACTAAAACGACACGTTTGTTATAATTTACAGTAATAAGAGAGATTACAATGTTTATTTCAACCAACTACCCACAGTATTTGTCATCGACTTGTTTCGGTGACTGTGGTCATATTACTATTGAGTCCGTTCACCCAATAGTAACGAGTATCATTATTTAGGTACGCCCACCTAAAGTGATAAAAACAGTAATGTGCACAATACCCCACATACCGGCTGTAATTTGGTGACTACATATACTTAATCACTGTAATTATAATCTTGAAATTTAACATACTTTTTGTAAACAAATTTGATAAAAAGAGAATGACTCACATTGCAGATTTAACAGAGCTTATTCTACTGATTAGCCTTGATAACCTAGTTTAAATAATCATGCACACAAACTAGGTTAGTAACTTAATACAGCATTTACGATAACTCACGAGATTACAACCTTCACAACGAATGACAAAGTGCGATACTTAAACATCCATCAATTTAACGACGAATGACAAAGCATAAACCCTAATGTGGGCAGCACTTAAACATCCATTGGATAGTTTAATCAATCGGACATTGAATCGTAGCAGCGATCGAGTTATTACCCTGAATTATGGCAGCACTTCGTGATCAGTGTGTGTTTTGGGACTGTTTTGATTATAACTCAGCGTACAATTTGAAATTGAACGTCGAACAAACACTCAATTGCATGAAACAGACCGTCCTATTTATACGTGAAATTGACATCTCCCGCGTGTCGCGGAGGATGTCATGGATGCTGTCGCGACTCGCCTGGGGTAACAACCTACCCTAGGGTAGCCTTGTCACTAGTATAGGCCTGCTGAGTCAATTTCGTGTTATTTCGAATTTTTGACAGCGTTTTCAGTAGATAACTCCAACTAGGGTTTACCCCCCCTTAGTTTTAGGGGCCCTAATCCTGATTCCAAATGTTCTGAAAAATTTAGGGTTTGTGCAGAATCACTTGGGTTTCTCAATTAGGGTTTCCTATTGGACAATTTAATTAAATAAATATGACTTTTGATGAGAGTTGTTACATTCTCCCTACCTTAATAAAAATCTCGTCCTCGAGATTTACTGGAATAAGTGAGGATACTTTCGCTTCATTTCTGATTCCAGCTCCCAAGTGTATTCAGCTCCTCTCTTTGAATCCCATCTGACTTTGACTAAAACTAGTCGTTTGTGTTTGAGAAACTTGATCTTTTGATCCTCAATTTGAAGAGGTTTCTCAACAAATTTCAACTTTTCGTTTACCTTTATATCTCGAAGAGGTACTACCAGTGATTCATCTGATAAGCATTTCTTGAGATTGGATACATGAAATACATCATGTACTCCAGCTAATTCTTCTGGTAGTTGTAAACGATAAGCAACTGGTCCTATACGTTGGATCACTGAAAATGGTCCTACATACCTTGGACTTAGCTTTCCTTTCTTTCTGAATCTAACTACTCCTTTCCAAGGAGAAACTTTTAACAATACTCTGTCTCCAACTTGGAATTCTAACGGCTTGCATCTATTGTCTGCATAACTTTTCTGGCGATCTCGAGCCGTCTTCAGCCTTTCCTTGGTTTGAGTAATCTTATCAGTCGTTTCTTGCACTATTTCAGGACCTGATAATTGACTTTCTCCTATTTCTGCCCAACAAACTGGAGTTCTGCACTTTCTTCCGTATAGTGCTTCAAATGGGGCGGTTTCAATACTTGAATGATAGCTATTGTTATAGGAGAATTCAATTAATGGTAAATGATCATCCCAATTTCCACCAAAATCTATTACACATGCTCGGAGCATGTCTTCTAGAGTTTGGATTGTCCTTTCACTTTGTCCGTCTGTTTAGGGATGATATGCAGTGCTCAGATTTAATCGAGTTCCCATAGCTTGCTGGAAACTTTTTCAGAAATGAGAAGTAAAACGACTATCCCTATCCGAAACAATGGAGAGTGGAACTCCATGTAAGGATACAACTTCATCTACATACAATTTTGCCAATCTTTCTATACTAAAGGTTTCTTTCATTGGCAAAAAGTGAGCTGATTTGGTTAATCGATCCACAATTACCCAAATCGCATCATTACCTTTTCTGGTTTTGGGTAACTTAGTAACAAAATCCATTGTTATAAGTTCCCATTTCCATACTGGCATTTCTAATTGTTGTAGTAACCCCGAAGGTTTCTGATGTTCTGCCTTAACTTGTGAACAAGTGAGACATTTAGAAACATATCGTGCTATATCCTTTTTCATTCCTATCCACCAAAAGTTCTTTCTTAAATCTCGGTACATTTTATTGTTTCCTGGGTGCATAGTATACCTAGATTTATGAGCTTCTTCTAAAATCTTAGGTCTTAAATCTCCCTGCTTAGGTACCCAAATTCTACTTTTGTGAAATCTCCAAATTTCATCTGCTCCTTGTTCTAATTCCTTTATTCGTCCTTTCATTCCTTCAGCATCATCCTTGATTGCTGTAGTTTGAACATTCTTCAATTGTTCCATTAAATCTATTTGTAGATTTAATCTGAGAGCACGAACTCGTCGTTGTTTCTCATAATACTTACGACTTAAGGCATCTGCAACTACATTTGCCTTTCCTTCGTGATACTGAATATCACAGTCGTAGTCACTTAGGATTTCCATCCATCTCCTTTGCCTCATGTTTAACTCTTTTTGCCCAAATATATATCTTAAACTTTTGTGGTCTGTGTAGACAGTAAATTTACTTCCGTAAAGATAATGTCTCCAAATCTTAAGGGCAAAAATTACGGCTCCTAATTCTAAATCACGAGTCGTATAGTTTTCTTCGTGCTTTTTCAATTGCCTTGAAGCATATGCAATCACCTTTTTGCGTTGCATAAGAACACATCCATACCCTAGTTTTGAAGCATCACAATATACTTCAAAATCTTCAGTTCCTTCTAGTAAGGCTAAGATTGGTGCATTTGTTAATTTCTGCTTCAATATTCTAAAGGCTTCTTCTTGCTTAGGTCCCCATTCAAACTTAATGGCTTTATAGGTTAACTTAGTTAATGGAACAACTATCTTTGAAAAATCCTTATTAAACCGTCTATAATAACCAGCTAAACCTATAAAACTTCTAATTTCCATTGCAGTTTGTGGAACCTTCCAATTGGTAATCGCCTCTATCTTAGCAGGATCTACATGAATACCTTCGTGATTCACCATGTGTCCTAAGAATTGCACTTCCTTTAACCAAAATTCACACTTCGAGAATTTGGCATAAAGCTTTTCTTTTCTTAACAAAGTTAAGAGTGCATGAAGGTGTTCACAATGCTCTGTCTGACTTTTGGAATAAATAAGTATATCGTCTATAAAAACAATGACAAATTTATCCAAATATGGTTTACAGATCCTATTCATCATGTCCATGAATGTAGCAGGTGCATTCGTTAACCCAAAGGGCATGACTGTAAACTCATAATGACCATACCTAGTTCTGAAAGCAGTTTTAGGTATGTCTTCTTCTTGTACCTTCAATTGATGATATCCGGAGCGTAAGTCGATCTTAGAAAAATATCTAGCCCCCTGAAGTTGATCAAACAGATCATCAATCCTAGGTAATGGATATCGATTCTTAATTGTAACCTTATTCAGTTCTCTATAATCGATACACATTCTCATTGAACCATCCTTTTTCTTAACAAATAATACTGGCGCTCCCCAAGGAGATGAGCTAGGTTGTATGAATCCTTTACTTAGTAATTCATCTAATTGCTTTTTCAGTTCTAACATTTCTGTGGGTGCTAACCGATAAGGTGCCTTGGCTATCGGTGTAGTTCCTGGAATTAGATGAATCCTAAATTCTACTTCCCTATCTGGAGGTAATCCCGGTAAATCTTCTGGGAATATATCTGGATATTCTGAAACTACAGGAATTTCCTTAAGTTCTTTACCCTTAGTACTAAAGATTACCGAAATCATATATACTATTCCTTGTTTTCGTTCATAATTAGCAACTTTCATTACTGATATGAACTTCATGGGCTTACGTGGTTTATCTCCTGTAATCCTAATTACTTCTCTGGTGGGTGATTGAATTTCTATGGAATTCTGATCACAAAGAATTCTAGCATGGTTGGTTACTAACCAATCCATTCCTAATACAACATCAAATTCAGCTAAATTCATCGGCAATAGTTTTGCAGAGAATTTATGTCCTAAAAGTTCTATATTTTCTTCCTGCAAAACTTTATCTATTTTAACTGAATTTCCGTCTGCCGTTTCAACTGTAAAAATCTGCCTAATATTGGTTAAAGGTAAATTAAGAGCTTGGCAGAATGAAGTATTTATAAAACTTTGGTTTGCACCAGAGTCAAATAATACTTTGGCGTAAATGTTGTGAACTAGGAACGTACCCGCTATCACATCTGGGATGAGTTCTGCTTCTTGAGTGGTCAGCTGAAATGCCCTGGCATTCTTCTTAATAGTTCCGTTGGTCGCCTTGGTTTTGTTGTCTGCTGATTTGCCTAATTTAGGACATTCTGTTTTGAAATGTCCTGTTTCTCCACAATTATAACAAATTGTGAATTTCTTCCTGCAGTTTTCTTCCCGATGTCCTAAAACTTTGCAAAAATTGCAGGTTATATTACATGTTCCATAAGGTTTCTTTTTGCAATTCTTGCAGAAAGGCAAAATTGAAGATTGCCCTGTACCTCTTCTTTTAAAGTTGTTGTTATTACCCGTACGAAATCCTTGGGTAATTTTCTGAGCCAATTCTTTCTTCTTGTTTTCATCTTGCGTACGTACCAGTTCGTCAGTTAGGGTATTAGCTAATTCCACAGCATCGTCAATAGTGCGAGGTCTCGCAGTTTTAACGATGTTGCGGATTTCACTAATCAGTCCCCAAATGTAGCGAGAAATGAGTACCGGTTCTGGCGAAGCCAGTGTTGGTACCACTCTAGCATATTCAAAGAACGTCGAAGTATAACCGCGGCAATCTACACCCATCATCCGATGATTTAGAAACTTATTTGTCATCTGTTCCTTTTCATACTCGGGACAGAATTTTCTTTCTACAAAACCGTTAAATTATTCCCAAGTCATGGCATAAGCTATTATTCTTCCTTTTGATTGTAACACAGTGTTCCACCATTCGAGTGCTCCTTCCTTGAAGAGATTTGATGCGTACATGACCTGATCATCTTTAGCACATTTACTTATTGCAATGACTGCTTCGGTTTTCTCTAACCAACGCAGTGATGCAGTTGCTCCTTCATTGCCTGCAAATTCAGTGGGTTTACAAGCAAGGAATTCTTTGAAAGTGCAACCAGGCGTTGCGGCTTTCATTTTCATAGGAAATGGAGCTTGATGTGGTTCTGCATTATGATTGACATTATCATTGCCTCCGTTTACACTATTACTGAAGTTATCTTCAGAAATACGTTTACTAGGAACAATTTGTTGCGGTTCAATTGGATTCTTTATAGCAGCAACGAATGCTGGAATAGCATTAGCTATTCCTTGAGCAACAATATTTTCGATATCTTGCCGAGTCATATATTGATCTCCTGGATGTTGCTCAGACTGATTAACCTCATTTACTGGTTCGTTACCAATGTTTAACATCTGATAATAAATTTTATGTAAATAATTAGTATAAATATAAATATAATAAAACAGTTTGCACATAATCACATTAACATGTATAATAAAAAATTATCGATTTCACAAGTTTCATTTCTATATATTATATTATGCCTCGTACACACGATTATCATACAACGTTTTATTGTTAAGTTATTACACATATTGGTTATTATGATTATTTATTCACACATATTCCTGCAAACTCTCATTATCTGGTCAGCTAATTTCTTAAAAACGACGCTCCCTTTCGTCATACTTCCAAGTAACCCTTTCTCCCACATCCCTAATCCGATTTCCTGCATCAATTAATTCTTTGCCCCAGAGGCGAAGTTCAGTCAGATTCTCCGGGCTCATAGTTGGGTATAGTGGAGGTTCTGGGTCAACTTGTGGGAAAAATGTATCAGGGTTGTTTAAAATATTTTGGTATTGCCAATCAGTTGTCCACCATTCATCTAATTCTACTGGTAGTGGTTGAGGTTGGACAATAGGATCTGGAATAGCAGGTTCCAGATTGATTGGGATTGGAGCTTCTAGTGGGTAGCTGAAAAGATCTTCTTCAGTAAATATAAGGTTTGGATTAGCTGGTTCAAGGTTTCCATCGGCAGGTCCGATGAGGTCACTCATTACTAGTTTATGATCTAAAACTTCCCAAGGAGTCATTTTCTGTTTTTTGTCTACAACTTTCTCCGACCTCTATTTCTGTTTGCTTAAAACTCTTCTCAACTTCTATCTCTACTTGATTAACATTTTCCTCAATTTCTACCCCTTTTCCTTTGTCTTTTGGTTCTTCAGTTTTGGTAACCTTTCTTGTTGCTGGCTTTTTCCTTCGTACACGCCTCCAGCCCACAAATCTGCTTCTTTTCTTGGGTTTAGGTTTTTCCAGTGGTTTGGATTGAAATTCCATGGGTTCTTCTTTATCAGCGAAGTAACCGGTGAATTCCTTGGAAACTTCAATCTTAACGGGATAGAGGTTAAGATTTTCTAAACCTTCTGATATCTCATTCATGCTTTTTAGCATATATGCAAAATACATACCAAATGTTAAAATAACAAAATTTTATAGATAACCCATAATTATTATTGCATACATAAAAAAACTGACAAGTAAATTATACTACGATTTACTGTAACTTATTTATTTACTAAATAAGGTTTCTGGAAATAAAAGTGCTAAAACTTTTGAGTATTTAGAAATTTGCATTTTCTGCTACTGTGGCTAGCATATAAAGATTTGCCCATTTCTCATCTAATTTGTCCTCCCAAGGTGATTTATTGATTAAATCCTGGGTTTCTTGTTTAACTTTCTTCTCTCGGTTTTTCCTTATTTCCTCCTGACTTTTCCTAATAATCAAACTTCTTTTATTAGGAGAAAGTGGTTCCTCGTAATGTGCCTTTCGGACAAATATTCCTTCTTCAGGAATTACATAAGGTTTTGTTTGGGATGAACTTTCCTTCTCGTTGGATGACCTATCTAGTTTAAGATAAATGTTTGACAGCTTTTGTTTACCCATACTGTAATTAGCAAATAATCAGTTAATAAAACACATAATCACATAATTGGCAATCAGTAAAAATTAGGTATTTCTAAATACTTAATAGGCTTAAATCAGTGGCTCTGATACCACCTTATTTCTGTCACGACCCCCGACCCGGTTTGACCCGTTTCAGGAGCCGCGGGACAGAAATCCCGTGATGTTTTAATTAACAGCGGAAGTTTCTTCAGGATCTTTTTAAAACTGAAATATTTCCTGATTATTTTATTTCACAATTCGGGATAAAACCCGGTAATTTACAATATTGAGATTTCACGAAGAAATCTTTTATTTTACAAAACAAGTTTCTTTATTTTATACTGAGCCACTTCCTTAAGCTGATAGTGCTTCACGGCACTTTTCCTGGATCACAACAGATCACCTGAATCATGTTTGAAAAAGGTTTTGTCAGCGGGAAATACTGAGTGAATCATCCTTTTTACTAAAATGACACGTTTGTTATAATTTACAGTATTAAGAGAGATTACAATGTTTATTTCAACCAACTACCCACAGTATTTGTCATCGACTTGTTTCGGTGACTGTGGTCATATTACTATTGAGTCCGTTCACCCAATAGTAACGAGTATCATTATTTAGGTACGCCCACCTAAAGTGATAAAAACAGTAATGTGCACAATACCCCACATACCGGCTGTAATTTGGTGACTACATATACTTAATCACTGTAATTATAATCTTGAAATTTAACATACTTTTTGTAAACAAATTTGATAAAAAGAGAATGACTCATATTGCAGATTTAACAGAGCTTATTCTACTGATTAGCCTTGATAACCTAGTTTAAATAATCATGCACACAAACTAGGTTAGTAACTTAATACAGCATTTACGATAACTCACGAGATTACAACCTTCACAACGAATGACAAAGTGCGATACTTAAACATCCATCGATTTAACGACGAATGACAAAGCATAAACCCTAATGTGGGCAGCACTTAAACATCCATTGGATAGTTTAATCAATCGAACATTGAATCGTAGCAGCGATCGAGTTATTACCCTGAATTATGGCAGCACTTCGTGATCAGTGTATGTTTTGGGACTGTTTTGATTATAACTCAGCGTACAATTTGAAATTGAACGTCGAACAAACACTCAATTGCATGAAACAGACTGTCCTATTTATACGTGAAATTGACATCTCCCGCGTGTCGCGGAGGATGTCATGGATGCTGTCGCGACTCGCCTGGGGTAACAACCTACCCTAGGGTAGCCTTGTCACTAGTATAGGCCTGCTGAGTCGATTTCGTGTTATTTCGAATTTTTGACAGCGTTTTCAGTAGATAACTCTAACTAGGGTTTACCCCCCCCCCCTTAGTTTTAGGGGCCCTAATCCTGATTCCAAATGTTCTGAAAAATTTAGGGTTTGTGCAGAATCACTTGGGTTTCTCAATTAGGGTTTCCTATTGGACAATTTAATTAAATAAATATGACTTTTGATGAGAGTTGTTACAGAAACCATCTAATATCTCAATCATCACTAAAAATCAAGAATGTAATTTTTAAAATAAGTTTATACCTTCAAGTTTTCAAAGTGGGTTTTTGAGAAAAGATGGTGATATGAGACTTGTTCTTGCTTGAATCTTGCTTGAAATCACTTCCAAACCTTCTTACAAGCTTAGAATCACCTTGATTAGCCCTTGAATCTTCATGATTTGATTTTGAAAATGAAATATAGATGTGTGATGGGGGTTTCGGCCGTAGGAATTGTCACAGCCCCCGACCCGGTTTAACCCGTTTCAGGAGCCGCGGGACAGAAATCCCGTGGTATTTATTTAATTGAGTTTAACAGCGGAAGTTTAACATCAGGATCGTTTAAAGCAAAATTTTCCCGATTTATTTTATTTCACAATTCGGGATAAAACCCCGATAATTTACAATATTATGTTTTTACTATGAAATCGTGATATTACAAAACTTATTTCTTTATTTTATAATGAGCCACTATCTTAAGCTTGAAATGCTCCTCAGCACTTTTCCTGAATTACAACAGATCACCTGAAACATGTTTGAAAAAGGTTTTGTCAGCGGAAAATACTGAGTGAATCATTCTATTTACTAAAATGACACATTTGTTATAATTTACAGTATTAAGAGCGATTACAATGTTTCTATTATCAAACCAACTACCCACGGTATTTGTCACTCGACCGAATATGTGACTATGGTCATATCCCCCAATTGGCTGCCCCAATGGTGACGATTATCAAGTAATGTATACAAAACCCCACATACCGGCTGTAACTTGGTGATTACAAAGACTTAATCCCCGTAATTATAACTTTGAAAATAAACATGATTTGGAAAGTAATTTGATAAAAAGAGAATGACTCACATTGCTGATTTAATACGGACAGAGTCTAGTCTATGAATTAGCCTGGTTAACCTAATTTAGATAACAATGCACACAAAACTGGGTTAGTAATCAATACAGCATTTACGATAACTCACGAGATCAACCATCACAACGAGTGACAAAGTGCTATGCTTAACATCTGTCGAATTAACGACTAATGACAAAGCATCACCCTAATGTGGGAAGCACTTAAACACCTGTTGAGTACATTGATCGATCGGAAAATGAATCGTAGCAGCGATCGTGCTAATACCCTGTTTTGTGGCAGAATTTCGAGACCCGGGGGTGTAATTTAGAGTATTCAGTGTATATCTCAGTGTATAGTGCGAATTTTTACGTCGTTTTTCTTCCAGAAATCAAGCCCCACTGTCTTCTATTTATAGGTAAAATTTGACCCGGAGGCGGCCCGCGTGAGAATTAAGCTAACCTGAGGCGGGCCGCGTGAGACCTATTTTTAGGCATAGGGTTGCCACGTTGGGACTAGCCTTGCTGAGTTGACAGTTTTCGTAAATTCCTTTCTGCCAACATTTTAAGTGGATAATCGTTAATAGGGTTTAACCCCCCCTGAGTTTTAGGGGCCCTAATCTTGATTCTGAAAATTATGAAAATTTTAGGGTTTGTTCAGAATCACTTGGGTGTCTCAATTAGGGTTTCCTATTGGACAATTAAAATACTAAATAGTACTTTTTGATAAGAGTTGTTACATTCTCCCTACCTTAATAAAAATCTCGTCCTCGAGATTTACTGGAATAAGTGAGGATACTTTCGCTTCATTTCTGATTCTAATTCCCAAGTGTATTCAGGTCCTCTCCTTGAATCCCACTTTACTTTAACTAACACTAGTCGTTTGTGCTTGAGAAACTTTACTTTTCTGGCTTCTATCTGAAGAGGTTTCTCCACAAATTTTAACTTTTCGTTTACCTCTATGTCTTGAAGAGGTACTACCAGAGATTCATCTGCTAAACATTTCCTGAGATTGGATACATGAAATACATCATGTACTCCAGTTAATTCTTCTGGTAATTGTAAATGATAAGCTACTGGTCCTATGCGTTGGATCACTGGAAATGGTCCTACGTATCTTGGACTTAGCTTTCCTTTCTTACCGAATCTAACAACTCCTTTCCAAGGAGAAACTTTCAACAGTACTCTGTCTCCAACTTGGAATTCTAATGGCTTGCTTCTATTGTCTGCATAACTTTTCTGGCGATCTCTAGCCATCTTCAGTCTTTCTTTGATTTGGGTGATCTTATCAGTCGTTTCTTGCACTATTTCAGGACCTGATAATTGACTTTCTCCTATTTTTGCCCAACAAACTGGAGTTCTGCACTTTCTTCCATATAATGCTTCAAATGGAGCAGTATCAATGCTTGAGTGATAACTATTGTTATAGGAGAATTCAATTAATGGTAAATGATCATCCCAACTTCCACCAAAGTCTATTACACATGCTCGGAGCATGTCTTCTAGAGTTTGGATTGTCCTTTCACTTTGTCCGTCTGTTTGGGGATGATATGCAGTGCTTAGGTTTAGTCGAGTTCCCATAGCTTGCTGGAAACTTTTCCAGAAATGGGAAGTAAAACGACTATCCCTATCCGAAACAATGGAGAGTGGAACTCCATGTAAGGATACAACTTCATCTACATACAATTTAGCCAGTCTTTCCATGCTAAAGGTTTCTTTCATTGGTAAAAAGTGAGCTGATTTGGTTAATCGATCCACAATTACCTAAATCGCATCGTTACCTTTTCTGGTTTTGGGTAACTTAGTAACAAAATCCATTGTTATAAGTTCCCATTTCCATACTGGCATTTCTAATTGTTGTAGTAATCCTGAAGGTTTCTGATGTTCTGCTTTAACTTGTGAACAAGTAAGACATTTAGAAACATAGCTGGCTATGTCCTTTTTCATTCCTATCCACCAAAAGTTATTTCTTAAATCTTGGTACATTTTATTGTTTCCTGGATGCATAGTGTACCTAGATTTATGAGCTTCTTCTAAAATCTTAGGTCTTAAGTCTCCCTGCTTAGGTACCCAAATTCTATTTTTGTGGAATCTCCAAATTCCATCTGCTCCTTGTTCTAATTCCTTCATTCGTCCTTTCATTCCTTCAGCATCATCCTTGATTGCTGTAGTTTGAACATTCTTCAATTGTTCCATTAAATCTATTTGTAGATTTAATCTGAGAGCACGAACCCGTCGTTGTTTCTCATAATACTTACGACTTAAAGCATCTGCAACTACATTTGCCTTTCCTTCATGATATTGAATATCACAGTCGTAGTCGCTTAAGATTTCCATCCATCTCCTTTGCCTCATGTTTAACTCTTTTTGCCCAAATATATATCTTAAACTCTTATGATCTGTATAGATAGTAAAGTTACTTCCGTACAGATAATGTCTCCAAATCTTAAGGGCAAAAATTACGGCTCCTAATTCTAAATCATGAGTCGTATAGTTTTCTTCGTGCTTTTTCAATTGCCTTGATGCGTACGCAATTACCTTCTTGCGTTGCATAAGCACACATCCAAATCCAAATTTTGAAGCATCACAATATACTTCAAAATCTTCAGTTCCTTCTGGTAAGGCTAAGATTGGAGCATGGGTTAATTTCTGTTTCAAAATTCTAAAAGCTTCTTCTTGTTTGGGTCCCCATTCAAACTTAGTAGCTTTACAGGTTAGCTTAGTTAATGGTACAGCTATCTTGGAAAAATCCTTAATAAACCGTCTATAATACCCAGCTAAACCTATAAAACTTCTTATTTCCATTGCTGTTTGTGGAACCTTCCATTTGGTAATTGCTTCTATCTTAGCAGGATCTACATGAATACCTTCGTGATTCACCATGTGTCCTAAAAATTGCACTTCCTTTAGCCAAAATTCGTATTTCGAGAATTTGGCATACAACTTTTCTTTTCTTAACAAAGTTAAGAGTGCATGAAGATGTTCACAATGCTCTGTCTGACTTTGGGAATAAATAAGTATATCGTCTATGAAGACAATTACAAATTTATCCAAGTACGGTTTACAGATCCTATTCATCATGTCCATAAATGCTGCAGGTGCATTTGTTAATCCGAAGGGCATGACTGTAAACTCGTAATGACCATACCTAGTTCTGAAAGCAGTCTTAGGTATGTCTTCTTCTTGTACCTTTAATTGATGATATCCGGAGCGTAAATCTATCTTAGAAAAATATCTAGCCCCCTGAAGTTGATCAAAAAGATCATCAATCCTAGGTAATGGGTATCGATTCTTAATTGTGACTTTATTCAATTCTCTATAATCAATACACATTCTCATTGAACCATCCTTTTTCTTCACAAACAACACTTGCGCTCCCCAAGGGGATGAGCTAGGTTGTATGAATCCTTTACTTAGTAATTCATCTAATTGCTTTTTCAGTTCTAACATTTCTGTGGGTGCTAACCGATAAGGTGCCTTGGCTATCGGTGTAGTTCCTGGAATTAGATGAATCCTAAATTCTACTTCCCTATCTGGAGGTAATCCCGGTAAATCTTCCGGAAATACATCAGGATATTCTGAGACTACTGGTATTTCCTTAAGATCTTTACCCTTAGTGCTAATGATTACCGAAATCATATACACTATTCCTTGTTTTCGTTCATAATTAGCAACTTTCATTACTGATATGAACTTCATGGGCTTACGTGGTTTATCTCCTGTAATCCTAATCACTTCTCCGGTGGATGATTGAATTTCTATGGAATTCTGATCACAAAGGATTCTAGCATGGTTGGCTACTAACCAATCCATTCCTAATACAACATCAAATTCAGCTAAATTCATCGGCAATAGTTTTGCAGAGAATTTATGTCCTAAAAGTTCTATGTTTCCTTCTTGCAAAACTTTATCTATTTTAACTGAATTTCCGTCTGCTGTTTCAACTGTAAAAATCTGCCTAATATTGGTTAAAGGTAAACTAAGAGCTTGGCAGAATGAAGTATTTATAAAACTTTGGTTTGCACCCGAGTCAAATAATACTTTTGTGTACACGTTGTGAACTAAGAACGTACCTGCTATCACATCCGGAATGAGTTCTGCTTCTTGAGTGGTCAGCTGAAATGCCCTGGCATTCTTCTTTGTGGTTCCTTCGGTCGCCTTGGGTTTGTTATCTACTGGTTTGACCAATTTAGGACATTCTGTTTTATAATGCCCCGCTTCTCCACAGTTAAAACAGATTACGGTTTTCTTTTTGCAGTTTTCTTCACGATGTCCTACAGTTTTGCAAAAATTGCAAGTGATATCGCATCTTCCATAATGTTTCTTTTTGCATTTCCTGCAGAATGACGGAGCTGGAGATTGCCCTGCTCCTTTTCTCTTGAAGTTGTTATTATTACCCACACGAAATCCTTGGGTAATTTTCTGAGCTAGTTCCTTTTTCCTATCTTCATCTCTTGTGCGCACCAGTTCATCGGTTAGAATATTGGCTAATTCTACCGCATCATCAATAGTGTGAGGTCTCGCAGCTTTAACAATATTGCGGATTTCGCTAATTAGCCCCTAAATATAGCGAGAAATGAGTACCGGTTCTGGCGAAGCCAGTGTTGGTACCACTCTAGCATATTCAAAGAATGTCGAGGTATAACCACGACAATCTAGACCCATCATCCGATGATTTAGAAACTTATTCGTCATCTGTTCCTTTTCATACCCGGGACAGAATTTTTATTTCCACCAAACCCTTAAATTCTTCCCAAGTCATAGCATAAGCTATTACTCTTCCTTTTGATTGTAACACAGTGTTCCACCATTCGAGTGCTCCTTCTTTGAAGAGATTTGATGCGTACATGACCTGATCATTTTTACCACATTTACTTATTGCAATGACTGCTTCGGTTTTCTCTAACCAACGCAGTGATGCAGTTGCTCCTTCATTGCCTGCAAATTCAGTGGGTTTACAAGCAAGGAATTCTTTGAAAGTGCAACCAGGCGTTGCAGTTTTCATTTTCTTGGGTAATGGAGCTTGATGTGGTTCCTTATTATGATTAACATGAATATTGCCTCCATTTACACTATTACTGAAGTTATCTTCAGTAATCTGTTTACTAGGGACAATTTGTTGCGGTTCGATTGGATTCTTTATAGCAGCGACGAATGCTGGAATAACATTGGCTATCCCTTAAGCAACAATGTTTTCGATATCTTGCCGAGTCATATATTGATCTCTTGAATGTTGCTCAGACTGATTAACTTCATTTATAGGTTCATTACCACTGTTTGCCATCTGATAATATATATATAAATTTTATTAGTATCTGCTAAACAACAATTATATACAAACAATCAGAAAATTTTACAATACAGGTATAGTCAAAACAATCGATTTCTCGATTTAATTTTATATCTAGTATAGTATGCATCATTACTCGCCAATATCTTACAGAGTTTTATTCGTTATTTACAGACTAACTTTACTATTACTATGATACAACCATCGTTTTATCATCGTACTATCTCTCATCACTTGCCGTTCTAAAAACGCATTTCCCTCTCATCGTACTTCCAGGCAATTTGTCCCCCTATTTCCCTGATTCTACTTCCCGCATCAAACAACTCTTCACCAAAGTGGCGAAGTTCAGCCATGTTTTCATTACTCATGGGTGGATTAGGTAGGGGTTCTGGATCGAATTGTGGAAGAAAAGAGTAAGGATCGTTGACAATATTTTGGAATTGCCAATCGTTTGTCCACCATTCGTCCATTCCTATGGGTTGGGAGTGAACTATTGGGTCTGGAATTGCTGGTTCCCAATTCATAGGGAGTTGGTTTTCAAGAGGATAAAAAAATATTAGTATTGACAGGCTGAATTGTTTCACAGCTTGCCAATAGGAAATCTATCTCATCTTGAAAGGTCCTTCCCTGGTTTTGATTGGAGCTCTCTCCGATTTCTATCTGAGTTGGTCTAGAGCCTTGCCCAACTTCCATTACTATTTCTTTAGTACCTTCCTCCATCTGTATTCCTATTTCCTTAACCTCTTCCTTGTCTTCAGTTTCCATTTCCTGTTGTTTAGAACTTTCTCCGGTTATAATTTCTTTTCCCTTTTTCAAAGGATTGTTTATTTTGGGAAGTTTTGTAGCTGGTTTTTTCTTACGTATACGACTTCCCCAAACATATTTCCTTCTTTTCTTGGGTTTTGGCTTTTTCAAGGGTGGAGCAGTGAATTCTACAGGTTGTTCTATATCCGGAAAATATCCAGTAAATTCTTTGGAAACTTCGATATTCACCGGGTAAAGATTAAGGTTCTGAAAGGCTTCAGATATCCCACTCATGCTGATGTAGTATATATGCAAAATGCATAAAATACTAAGTTAAAATTTATAAATAACCTTTTAATTTATTACATACTGTGTACTAATTTATTACAAAGATAACTGGAAAACACACTTAGGTTTTGAAATTTTTATTTATTGCACAGGGTTTCTAGATTGTAAGGGTAAGGTGCTAAAACTTCAAAATATTTAAAGATTTATATTTTCTGCTACTGTGGCTAGCATATATAAATTTGCCCATTTCTCATCTAGCTTATCTTCCCAAGGTGATTTATCAATTAATTCCTGAGTTTCCCGTTTAATCTTCTTTTCTCGGATTTTCTCTTTACTTTTCTTAATAATCATCTCCCTCCTTCTAGGAGAAAGTGATTCCTCGTATTGTGCCTTTTGCACAAATATTCCTTCTTCAGGAATTTCAGCCTGATTCGAGGATTTGGTTTGGGATGAACTTCCCTTCTCATTGGATGATCTATCTAATTTAAGATAGATGCTTGACAGCTTTTGCTTACCCATACTGTAACTAACAAATAATCAGTTAATATCACACATAATCACATAATAGTAATCAGGAAAAATTAAGTATTTCTAAATACTTAATTAGCTTAACTCAGTGGCTCTGATACCACCTTTTTCTGTCACGGCCCCCGACCTGGTTTAACCCGTTTCAGGAGCCGCGGGACAGAAATCCCGTGGTATTTATTTAATTGAGTTTAACAGCGGAAGTTTAACATCAGGATCGTTTAAAGCTAAATTTTCCCGATTTATTTTATTTCACAATTCGGGATAAAACCCCGATAATTTACAATATTATGTTTTTACTATGAAATCGTGATATTACAAAACTTATTTCTTTATTTTATAATGAGCCACTATCTTAAGCTTGAAATGCTCCTTAGCACTTTTCCTGAATTACAACAGATCACCTGAAACATGTTTGAAAAAGGTTTTGTCAGCGGAAAATACTGAGTGAATCATTCTATTTACTAAAATGACACATTTGTTATAATTTACAGTATTAAGAGCGATTACAATGTTTCTATTATCAAACCAACTACCCACGGTATTTGTCACTCGACCGAATCTGTGACTATGGTCATATCCCCCAATTGGCTGCCCCAATGGTGACGATTATCAAGTAATGTATACAAAACCCCACATACCGGCTGTAACTTGGTGATTACAAAGACTTAATCCCCGTAATTATAACTTTGAAAATAAACATGATTTGGAAAGTAATTTGATAAAAAGAGAATGACTCACATTGCTGATTTAATACGGACAGAGTCTAGTCTATGAATTAGCCTGGTTAACCTAATTTAGATAATAATGCACACAAAACTGGGTTAGTAATCAATACAGCATTTACGATAACTCACGGGATCAACCATCACAACGAGTGACAAAGTGCTATGCTTAACATCTGTCGAATTAACGACTAATGACAAAGCATCACCCTAATGTGGGAAGCACTTAAACACCTGTTGAGTACATTGATCGATCGGAAAATGAATCGTAGCAGTGATCGGGCTAATACCCTGTTTTGTGGCAGAATTTCGAGACCCGGGGGTGTAATTTAGAGTATTCAGTCTATATCTCAGTGTATAGTGCGAATTTTTACGTCGTTTTTCTTCCAGAAATCAAGTCCCACTGTCCTCTATTTATAGGTAAAATTTGACCCTGAGGCGGCCCGCGTGAGAATTAAGCTAACCTGAGGCGGGCCGCGTGAGACCTATTTTTAGGCATAGGGTTGCCACGGTTGGGACTAGCCTTGCTGAGTTGACAGTTTTCGTAAATTCCTTTCTGCCAACGTTTTAAGTGGATAATCGTTAATAGGGTTTAACCCCCCCCCTGAGTTTTAGGGGCCCTAATCCTGATTCTGAAAATTATGAAAATTTTAGGGTTTGTTCAGAATCACTTGGGTGTCTCAATTAGGGTTTCCTATTGGACAATTAAAATACTAAATAGTACTTTTTGATAAGATTTGTTACAGGAATCAAGGAGAGAGAGAGAGAGAGAAGGTTGTGAATGTTTATCTTGTGAATTATGAGTGAATATGATGCATGAACCAAATAATGACTACTTATCATTCTCAAGAAAGGGACAATGTCCATATCACAACATTCAAGAGGATGTGGGCAGCCCACATTGCCACCACCACCCCTCTTTCTCACAACACATATATATACATATATGTATTATATGTAAATTAGCTCAAAAACAGGTATTTTACTAAATACCGGGTATTTTATCTAGCGTTTTAATCCCATTTTAGTGCATTTTAAATTATTTTTATCATTCTATAAAAATAATCACTTAAAATTATTACTGAAATAATTACCAGTTGTCTTGACTGGCTGCGTTGACGGTATTTTGTTTAATTCGCGCAGTATCGCGCAGTACGCGCTCAAACTCGAAAAATAGAGTTTCTTAGCGTTTTAAATTATTTTTCCGCATGGATATGATTAAAATTAATATTCTAATCATAACAGACTATTTTTAGGATTTTTACACTGATCGGGTGGTCACCGACGTTCGTTTCGCATTTTAAACGTTACGCGATAAGCGTTTGTTTTATCGTTTCCAACATAATTTTTATATACATCTAAATTTATCAACACATCAAATATCATATATTAACATCAAAATTAGTCACAAACAGCCATTTTACATGTTCACCACACAGATTACTATTGTACGGTACAGCTTGAGAGCCGGGTGTCACATTGTGTTCACCTAATTCCACTGCCCATTTGATTAATCGCCCGGAAGTTTCAGGTTTTTCAAGCATAATTTGATGGGTTGGTCATTGACCCCTTGTATTGGGTGTGCTTGAAAGTACCTTCGAAGCCTTCTGGCTGTTTTCACCAGGGCTAGGGCAAGTTTTTCCAATGGGGGATACTTGGTCTCTGCCAATTTTAGAGTTTTACTAAAGAAGTAAACGAGTACCTGAGCCTTGTTTCATTCAATGGTCAGGACCGCACTGATGGCTTCCTTAGCAACCGAAAGATAGACAGAGATTAGTTCACCTGTTGTCGGAGCAACAATATCTGGGAGTGAGGCCAAGTGTTGCTTCATTTGGTTGAAGGCTTCCTCAGCTTCTTCAGTCCACCGGAAGTCCTTCTTGTTGATGCACCCTTGAAGGGTTTTGAAGAAAAGCAGGGACTTTTCTGCTAACTTGGATGTAAAACGCTTCAAGGCTGCAAGCTTTCCGTTCAAGCTTTCCACCTCTTTCTTGCTTTGTGGGGACTTTGTGTCAAGGATGGCTTTAACCTTGTTAGGATTAGGCTTTATGCTTTGCTTTCCCACGATGTGGCCCAAGAATTTGCCTTTTTCAAATCCAAATGAACACTTGACAAGATTAAGCTTCATGTAAATCTTTCTCAGATTCCAGAAAGTTTATTGTATATCATCAAGCATTTGACCTTCGGTTTTACTCTTGATCACCAAATCATCAATGTAGGCTTCCATGTTTCTGCCTATTTTCCTAACAAATGCTTTGTATACCAGACGTTTATAAGTAGCCCATGCATTCTTTAAACTAAAAGACATTTTTTGCTAGCAAAAATACCTTTGTCGGTGTGGAATGTTTTTTTCTCTTCATCTAAGTCTGATGGTAACCCTTGTAAGCATCCAGGAAGCACTTGAAGGGGAAGCCTGTGAGCGAGTTAACCTTCAGGTCGATTTCTAGTAACGGATAGCAATCCTTTGGGAATGCTTTGTTTAGATCCTTGAAGTCAATGCACATCCTCCAGGACCCATCAGGTTTACGGACCATTACCGGGTTGGCTATCCAAGAAAGATACTTTACTTCTCGAGGGATTCCGGCCTGAACAAGCCCTTTAACCTCCTAACAGGCTGCAAGGCTTCTATCTGGGGCTAAGCTTCTCTTTTGTTGGACAACAGGTTTCACATCAGAGGGAATTTTGAGATCATGCTCAGCTATATCTCGGGGGATACCGATCTGTCTTCGGGATACCATGAAAAGATGTCCATGTTGTTCAAGAGCAGCTTCTTGAGATAAAAGAGAGTGTCTTCGGTAAGGTTGGTATTTACCCTCATCCTTTGTTGAGGATATTTTGGGTTAATGATCCATCCTTGTTCATCTTCCTCATTTTTCTTTGAACTTTCCCCTTCAACCAGGAAGGCTTCCTAGGTAGGTTGAAGGGTTGCTATCCCTCTTTTGGTTGGGAACTTCATAGTGCCTTGCCCAACTAAAACCACCATTCTGAACACACTTTGCCCTAGCCTTCCTATGATGACATCATAGTTGGAGGGAATGTTGATGACCACAAAGGTGAGTGGTTCGGGTCTTTCCATCTTTCCTTCACTAAAACATACATTAAGGGTTATTTGGCCCATAGACTTGATGGGTATATCAGCGCTACCTTTCATAGAGGATTCAGATTGCTGAAGCCTTGAATGTTCGGCATTGCTAAGATGATTGAAACATTTCTCAAACATGATTTTCATGGCTGCTCCAGTGTCAATGTAGGCTTTGTGTGTCTTGATGGTTCCCATTGTAGCTTCCACCACCAAAGGGTTCGAGAGCAAGTCCCCTTTGGGTGGTGGGAAGCAAACACATTGGCGTTCCTAAGCCTCCAAGCGTGGGTGTTTGTGGGAAGCTTTTCTATCAAAGCCTACCATGTTTACTTCCTTGCTCTTTCCTTCAGCCAACTTGTCCCTTACCCCTTTGACCAAGGGGGCAAGTTCTCCGGACTTGACAACTTATTCGATTATTTTCTTGAGCTGGAAGTAATCGTTGGTGTGGTGGTCTTTCTCTAAGTAAAACTCACAATATTGGGTTGAGTTTTCGCTTCTCTTGCTCTTTGATAAGGGTCTAGGAGGTCGGAAGCTATGTTTTACTTCTTCGATGGCCAAGGTTTCTTGGAGGGTCTTGGTTAAAGTTGTGAAGCTTACAGACTTTTCCCGGCTTGTCGGGTTCCTACCTTCAGGCCTTCTCGGATCCGAACTTTTAGAGCGTTTGTCATAGGAACTAAAGTTTCCTCTTTTCCTGTTGGGACTATTGCTTCGCCAACTAGGAGCTCTTTTTCTTTGATCTTTGATGTCAACAGCTTCCTTCCCTCGAATGTGAGCTTCAGCCCTTTCGAGGGCCTCCTCAAGGGTTTTAAGTAGGCACTTATTGAAGCCCCTTGTAAGGTATTTGGAGGTGATGGCATTTTTTGATGCATATGTCTGTTGACTTCGTCTTGTATCGAGTCTTGTGTCTAGATAGGATAAACCAGTGCTCAGTATACTAGAAAATAGAGTTTTAGAGTGGTTGGTCCAGTTCACACGAACTGGCAAAGCCAGTTCGTACGAAATGGCAAAGCCAGTTCGTACGAAATGGCCAAGTGACAATATAAACCTTTTTATCAAAATATTGTTTTTCAAACAATATATTTTATACAAACTCATTTTACTTAGTTATTTAATTACCTATGTATTATTAATTTATATCATCTGATTTCTTATAAATTTTAGTATGATTTATAAAAGAAAACCTTTTTCAAGGATCATGACTACTTTTCTTAAACAACCTTTTCTAAACTTATAAGTCATGAATCCTAAATCAATAAAACCTATGTATCTCACAGGCATTTTTATGCTGACGTACCTATTTTTACACATGTTTCAGGTGCTGCTTTATGATGATTGTTGATACATGCTACACTTAGGGTGGACTCGTGCCTTAGCGACTTTAAAACTTGAAAGATAATAGTTGTATTTATCTAATTTGTAATAAAACAATGAGTTCAATAATTCAATAAAACATGATTATTTATTCCATGGTTGTGAAACAATGATTCTGTTACAACACTCCCCGACATTTCCGCCACGTTTTGTTGTTTTACGTGGTCGGGGTGTGACAGAAAAGAAATATACTTTGGTTTTAAGAAAGTCGAATAAGTAATATATTAAAATATATTTTAGACCATTTCACCCGAAATGGCAATGTCCAGTTCATGCGAAATGGGAACTCTATATATAGCTGAGCTTGTCATTTCATTTGGAACAGTTGTGATTCCAGAGCCGAGGTGCTGCTGAAGTGTCGTATGATCTGTAACGCTTTCAAATCAATATACAAGGCAGTTAAAGTGAATCCTAGTGTGAATCAAGCTGTAATCAAGTCCGAATCACTGAATTCCACATTTGATTTGGATTAGAACTCTTCTGATAGACTCATTTAGATCGAATCTCGATCCTACAAGTGGTATCAGAGCTCAGGAGGAAGAGTTCTTACCGATTTATGCTTGTTTTCACCGTTTTTCATCGAGATTTCTGACTTCTACTCATTCTTCTTCACATTTTTCAAAATTAACAGAGTTTTCATGGATAAAATGGCCTGATTTTTTCACATAACAAGTGAAACATAGTTTTAATCAATCCTTGAAAGAATTAGACCTAAAATCGACCTAAATCTTGATCAATTTTATCAAAAACATACCGATCGTGTGACATCAACATCAAATCGTGTGAAATTACCTTCATTTCGTACGAAATGAACTTCCAGTTCATTTGAAAGTAGCTCCAGATCACATGAAATGTATCAATTCGCATGAAATTGCTCCAGTTCGTATGAAATGGATTTCCAATTCGCACCAAAGGTCCAATTCGTGTGAAACAGACTTCCAATTCGCACCAAAGTGTCCAATTCGTGTGAATAGTATTCCAATTCGCATGGATTGAACCCTAAGTTGTCCAATTCTCTTGAAATCGTTCCAGGTCGCACCAAATACTTCCAGTTCGTACGTATTGAACCCAGCTCGTTTGAAAAGAGAACCAGTTCGCACGGATTGGATTCTAAATCATGCAATTCTCATCAAAGTCAAACCGCATCAAGTTTGTTTGAAAATCTGTGTTTGTGAAATTGTTGATACCGAAACATGGATTCCGAGTTTTATAAAGCCTTTGCTTTTGATTTCAATGTCTTTGCTACAGCACCAGCTGCTTCAGTTATAGTTGCTGAAACTGTCAGTATCGAGAATGAAAAGGGAAGAGAATCAGTCAAATCCGATAATCGTCCTAAAAGAAAGAAGATTTTCAAGTCATCAGAAAGTGATGAAGACACTGATGATGAGGAAGAGTATATTAATAACGCTAGATTAGAATTGGATCCTTACAGTTTTAATTTGTTTTTTGCAGATAAGATTGGGATGCTGAATGAGAAAAAGGCTGCTAGACTGAAGAAAGAATTGGAAGAAAGAAAGGTTGCTGAAGAAAAGGCAAAAATGGAAGCTGAAAAAGAAAAAGTTGAAGAAAAACTGACAGAAAAGATTGAGGTTGAAGAGAGTGAAGTGATGATAGAAGTTGAGACAGAACGGAATGTGATTGAAAAGGTGGTGGAGAAGGTAGTTGAAAAAATCATCGAAGTTGAAAAGATAGTCGAAGTTGAAAAGATTATTGAAGTTGAAAATATTATCGAAGTTGAAAAGATTGTTGAGGTCACGAAACCTTGTCTAAAATGTTTGGAACCATGCAAACATTGTGAAGAGAAAGACAAAAAGTATAGTGAACTAGACGAGTTGAAAGAAAAATTGTTGTTTGATGTTAAGTACATAAAAGAATCGTATGATGTGCTGAACAGAACGGTTGATAGTTTGAACAAAACAAACTTAGAAGTAGAAGCTGCCTCGACGATGATGAGTTCAACATTAATAACTAAGTAGAAGGCCATCAATCACTATATTGAAGAGTGTGCAAAGCTGAAGCAGGATTTGGAAATCGAAAAGATTGAAAATGAAAGAATCAGACGATTGCTGCTGAGTTATTCAACTTGTGATTATTTGATTGATAGAGTTTATCCTACTGTTGCAGGTCTTGAAGCTTTTCAAGATAAAAAGACGGAAGTTACGGATTTTGGTAAGAAACAAAGTGTCAAGTATAACAAGTGTCCGCCTCCGATCTGGGAAAGTTATTCTCCTAGAAAACCAAATGAGGAACAATTAAAAAAGGCAGTCAATATAACTTTAAAGTCTTAAACAACTGATAAGTTACCAGACAACATTGACGTCACATTCACAACGTCTGATACTGATCATGAGTCTGAGTTATTATAGAAAGTGGTTGATCAGGTGTTGGATATGGTTGAAGAGTTAAAGTAGGAGTCCGAGTTCACCGGTTAAAAGGGTTTATAATAAAGATTTTCTAGTGTCAAAGAATAACTTGAATGACGAAACATTCAAAGTTACATATACTTTGAATGATTCTGACAAATTATTTTTTGATGAAGAATTTCCAATAAGAAGTGTCAAAACTGAAATGATCAACAAGGTTTTCAAACTAACAGAAATTAATATTTATGAAATAAAAGATGTAAATCTTAATGAAAAACCTAAAAAACTACACTTCAAGAGTTCAACAAAGATTGAACAAGAAAAAAGGTTACAGTTCTGGTTCGGGTTATCGAAAGAGACCAAACCATAACAATAATTTCAAAAAGAAAGGTTTAGGTTTTGTTCCACCAGAAAATCATAAAAATGAGAAAACGTATAAACCAAAAACTAAATTTGTTTCAGGAGGAAGTTCGGAAGAAAAGAATGAGAAACCGTTCAGGAGACAGTCAAACAAAGAGTTTCTTGCGGAAAAGAAAAAGAATATGGTGAAGGAATCTGAACAGAGAGTTGAAAGACGAACCCGTTTCAAATGTCAAGACGTTGGACACATTGCTTGGAATTGCCCCAAGCAAACCAACACAAAACAGGGAGTTTCTTCTAACTCAAAATTGAAAGAAAAATGTGTTGACAATGAGAAACAACCAATAGAAAAGTTTAAAGAGTTCAAAAATTCGACTTTCGAGGTTGGTGAAAGTTCGAAACAGTTTTACAAAAGAAGAACAAATTTAAACAAACAAAAATGGGTTGTTAAATGTTCAGAAAGTTCTGGCGATGAATCTGACTCGTCAAAGTCAGAGGAGTCACATGTTGTGAAAAGTGATGTGAATTTTGTTCCGAAAATGGATGATGAAAACTTTCCACCATTGTCAAAAGGAAACTTGAAGTCAAAAAGTGGTAAGATTGAGATTTCAGATCAATTCTTCTCTGATCAGAAAGAATTTGATGCTGAAAAAGCTTTTAATGGAAAAGTGTTACATATTTTTGGGAAAATGGTTGATGGGAAGGTGAAAGGAGCAAAAGAATTTTATAAATCAAAGAGGTGGAGTTACCCACCGAGTGAAAATAACTCGGATGCACCCAAGGCTGGCCAGGCTTGGGTGACAACATTTTCTACTTAAAATCCTGACTTGCCGGAGCTCCCAAGTTGGTAATCGTGGAGCAGGAATCGGCATCATTCTTGAAAAATGTTTTTGTGAACTCAAAATTGTTATATTTCATCTTACAAGTGGTATGGTTGATGAGAACCTACAATTGGTTAATCAAGGTCATTAAGTTGAACTTGATTTAACTTTCATTCAAGTGGTTAAAAAATGATAGTTTTTACAAGTGGTTCAAAGAACAAGGTGATGAATTAATCCCCGATCTTACAAATGGTATCAACAAAACTAATTTTCCGGAAAAACCATTTGATTAAAACAAACTTAATTGTTTTGAAATCACAATGGGAAAATAGTTTGTTGATAGGGGGAGTTCTGATTGTTTACGCCAAGTGGACGGCGAATTGAAGCAGTTCACATCAGTTTGTCAAATTTTTCTTTAAATGGTTTTGAATTTTAGGGGGAGTAAGAAATTTCAGAAAATCCAAAAACATTAAAAAATTTGAAAAAGCCAAAAACATGATAAAATAAAAAATGAGTTTTGTTGTGAAAAAGAGGAAATGATAGTACATCAGTAGACAATCACAACATGCTAAAAAATTGAAAAGTTAAATGTGATAAACAGTCTCACTGATGATGTGCCAGTAGGTTTTTGCACATTCAGTAGATTGTTTTCGAGATATAAACCTAAATATCTACGCTTACTTATCTCGTAGGGAACATCTCTCGGATATATGGGTAACCCCCGAAATCTTGTTTGAAGGGCTTTCTATTTCTGACATACTAGGTCTTTGAACGTGATGATATCTGGGGTATTATACCAGGACTTCTGATTTTGCGGGAGCAATAGCCTAGTCCTCATATAATACTTTGCACTGCTTTAATCATTAAAGCCCACCCTCAGCATAAAAAATGATGAAACATTGAAAAATGTTAATCATGTGCTGTTGAAGAAAAAATTCTCTAAAGGGAACACACCTAAAGTCAAACCATCATCTCTCTGATTTTGCGAAAGCAATAGCCTGAGCTCTCATGGTCTTGCATTTACCCCTTACAGATATCATTAGTGTACATTCACCTATAAGACTGAATATAAGAGTCTGGATACGGGAGTATATCCTGAGGTGGGACACGCGAATAAGTTTAAGTCCATTAAAACACTAATCTCGTATCTCGAAACAGTTGAACTTTCTGTGAAAATTTAAGTGGATCAGTATACTGACAATCTAAGTGAATCGTTTAGAACTTAAAGTGTTTAAAGCTCAACGGTGCTAGTGATTTGTCTCAAAAACTGATATGATCCTCTTACACAAACTCACAAAAAATATTGTCTGTAAATATTTCTTTACTACTTTTCATTAAAAACAAAAACTAAAAAAAATGTGTTTAGCATAAAATTTTGAAAAATCAAAAAGATTTTGTTTCATCTTATTTTCGACAACTGATGTTGAAAAGCTAATTTTCAAAATTCCAAGTGCTGAACATGATGAACAACAGGTTTGGGAGAGTTTGTTTGAAATGAGAAATGATTAAATGATCAAATTTGAATGTTTCGAATACAAGTGATTAAGCAGAGATAATTTGAGAAATGTTATATGATTTCTACAAGTGGTGTCTAAAATTGTTAAATTTTTAATAATTGTGAAACTTACTTTTGGGTAGAGATTTATGCAGGTCCTCGTATCTAAGCCTGAGCAGAGTTTGAGCCAGGTTACGATTCTAGAACGCGAGCTATGTCAGATTGCGATCCCGGAACAATTTAAGGGGGAGTCTACTAGCAAAGGGGAGTCTGAAGACAGTAGAGCCAGTTTCTGATCCTAGATCTATGATCAAGATAGAAGCTGATGTTGCTGATGAGTGAGAGAAATATGAGATTGAAGATTATCAAATCAACATCCAAGGGGGAGGTTAGCTGTTAATGCTGAAAAGAAAGATGATAGAGATTGAAGGATGCTTACAGTGTTAGATACTTTGGAAAGAGTGAAAAGACTGATCAAGACAGAAGACGTACTGAAGATGTGCCGGAGACTTCGTCAACATCCAAGTGGGAGTCTGTTGATGCATATGTCTGTTGACTTCGTCTTGTATCGAGTCTTGTGTCTAGATAGGATAAACCAGTGCTCAGTATACTAGAAAATAGAGTTTTAGAGTGGTTGGTCCAGTTCACATGAACTAGCAAAGCCAGTTTGTTCGAAATGGCCAAGTGACCATTTCACATGAAATGGCAATTTCCAGTTCATGCGAAATTGGAACTCTATATATAGCTGAGCTTGTCATTTCATTTGGAACAGTTGTGATTCCAGAGCCGAGGTGCTGCTGAAGTGTCATATGATCTGTAACGCTTTCAAATCAATATAAAAGACAGTTAAAGTGAATCCTAGTGTGAATCAAGCTGTAATCAAGTCCGAATCACTGAATTCCGTCTTTGATTTGGATTAGAACTCTTCTGATAGACTCATTTACATCGAATCTCGATCCTACAGCATTCATGAACTCGGCCACCCTTATCTTTTCATTAGCACCCACGTAAGTCAACCCTTCCTTCTTGTACCTTTCGGTGAAATCTTTGAGACTTTCGTCATCTCGTTGCTTTATCTGGAAGATCACTCTAGTATCCTTGACATACCTTCGTTTGTGTGAAAAGTTGGCTAGAAAACCTTTGCTTAGATCGTCAAAGGTTCGAATGCTTCTTTCAGGAAGGTCATTAAACCATATCCTGGTAGACCCTACAAGGGGTTGCATGAACATGAGACAACATTTGCATTGGACCACTTTTCAATTCTTGCTGCCCCTGTAAAAATTTGGAGGTGGTCTTCAGGATCTTCAGTTCCATCATGGGTTCTTATGTGGGATGGCATCTTAATCCGTGTTTGAAAATCATAATCAACAATTTGCTGGGAGAAATAAGACAAATTGCCAGGCTTGTAGGGTTTGGCAAGATCTTCTTCTACTCTTGAGGCCGAATTATTATTCGTGGTTCCTTGGTGGGTGTTTAACACCTGGTTGATGAATTGTTTCCAAGGACAGTGTGCCATCATTTGAGCCTTATCTGCGACATCAGGTTTAAACCTTGAAAGCTTTCAGGTGTAGCCATGTAGTTTATTCCCATGGGGGTACTCATGGCTGCACTTCGAGCCATGGGGTGAACGACTAAGGCCTGTTCCCATGTTGTAGACACTGGAAGAGGAAGGCATGCAGTTGGTGATTGCAAAAGTTGATCTAGTGTTGTTTCATGCCCCATTGGTGCACCGGTTGCAATTGGTTGAGAGGTTAATAGGGGAAAAGCAACCGGATCCCGCCTTCCCACAGCATAAGGGCTTGGGTTAGGTGGAAGGTAACTAGGACCAGCTTCAAATCGGGACGTAGCCGGTTGTGAGCGACTAAAAGGAGGTGGTGGTGGTCCCGGTGACAACGAAGGTTCAGGCTTATCATAGTCCAGCCTTATTCTTACTCCTTTTTCTCTTTCCCTGCTCACATGTTGGTTAAGAAAAGATCTCAGATGTAAGAAGTTGGTTGCTACTCCTTCGGGTGTCAAATCGATGCGTTCTGGTGTACTTATGGCACCGATTTAAGGAGAAGTAACCCCTGAATGAGAAGGGGTTGGTGTCTGAAAAGAGGAGAACTTCGGGAACATGATTCCCGTTGGAGTGCCTCCCAGAGTAGAAAACAATGTAGATGTAGTTGGTGTTGCATGGCCAGCGTTAGGTGTTGAAGTACGAGGTACTTGATTCACCTTGCTAGGAGGCTCACTTTTAGACATGATAAACTTGATGGAATTGGAGCTACACTACTGGTCTTTTATGATAAACTTAGCGGCGTAGCCCCACGGTGGGAGACAACTTGTTGCTACAACAAATATAAGACCAAGGATAGTGACTGGACTGGTTAGGAAAAATGGTGTAAGGGTTTCAGTTTGTCTAACGCAGGTCGTGGGGTCCCCCCATGTATGCAATACGTAGGGTTGGATCACATTGTTTGTTTTGAATTATGTATTGAAGAATATTCAACCTAGAATGTTTGTGTGTAATGTGATTGTGTTAAAGTGAGTGAGGAATAAAACATGCAAGGAGCAAGTTCTAGAGATAAGGAGAGAGATTTCGGAGTGTTCAGTTGAATGACTAGGTGTTGTCATTTATAGAGGAAGGGCTCGCCACAAGAAGAAGCCTTTGACTAGTGATCCATGACTACAGTTAGGGGCGGACCCAAATGATAAAGGTCGGGGTCCACGGACCCCAATGTATTTTAAAAAAATAGTAGAACCGGTATGTTAAATTTTTTAAGGATCCCATTAAAGAAATTAGTTGGACCCCATAGTATTAAAAACAAAGATGGTGTGGTGGTAAATCCCTTGTATTCCAACAAATAGGTCTCAAGTTCAAGTCTTCCATCTCCTCTATTTAGTTTATTTTTTTTCATCAAAATTAAACTAGTGCTTTAAAACAACACAACCATCCATTAACCCTCTAATTTGCTTCTTTAAAATGATAAATTTAATATCCCTGAATGATTTTATTTCGCATTTGATTACCTAATAAGACTTCCAACATATAGTGGCGTTCATAAAAAAAGCTTAAAAAAAACTTAAACAAAATTTTTAAGTTATGTGAAGTAATTGTGTTGTTTAGGTATATTGGTTACAAACAACTTATTAATCACCACTATGTGATAACTTGATGCTTAAATATGGTTCTTAATAATGTAGTGGTTTTATGTCCACTTAAAGCTTTTACATTATTTCCTAGCCCGACCAGGCCCGACTACGATGACCGACCTGAAAATTTTAATGTTTATTTGTGAAAAAAATTTATAAAAAAAAATGGACCCCAATAGAAAAAAATCTTGGGTCCGTCACTGACTGCAGTGGAGGGCTTACTCTTTTTGGTAGGTAACAGGCTTTGGACCTACGGGTAAAATGATGTATTCTCCCACATGCTCTTTTGCGGCTGAGTGGGAGAGTTCACACGTAATGTGACCTGTCATTGTTTTGTGCTTTTTGTTGTTCACGACAGTTGGTCAATTCCGAACCCTTTTAGCTTTCAACCCTTTAAACTGTATTGCGTTCTAGCCAGTTTGTTAAGCTTGAACTACTTACGTAATCAATAATTATATTCCATTTATATCGTTTGGACGAATGCATTTAAATACGAATCTGGGTTTGTTGTCGTACATTTCGTTGAAATTTCATGTAGGAATTGTCAACAACATCAATTATAACTTTTGAATACAATGTGAGTAGGATAAGATGCATGTGACCAAAAGTTCTGAAAACATGACATGTGGGCCACTGGGCCTCAACTTCCAAAAGCCACAGAACATAATTTTGACCAAAACGTTTCCAACAGGGTCTTTTTGTCATTTCATTTCATATTTACTATAATTAGAACGTGGGGTATGGTGGGGCGGGGGTTTGGAGCATTGGTTGACAAGTGAACTTCGAGAAGCACCGTTGGTCACGTGTGTGTTGGGTCGGTATGGCGGGGCGTGGGTAGCCCGTGTGGGTTGACCACGTGTCAAATATTATAAAAAATTGAAAAAAAAGCCTAAAATTATTATAAAAATACACACAAAATTAAAAAAAAACCTAAAATTATTATTAAAATTTCCTAAAAATTACAAAATCCTAAAAAAAAAAAGGATTACAAATCTAAAAATAACATAATTAGACATATAAAAAAACCCATAATTAAGCGTTAGGTAGATTTCGAACAGGGCGAGCTTGTCAAACGGCTTCCGCTCCTTGCCCCGGAACTCGATGTTGATGTTGGCCACCGCCACCCGGTCTTCGTGACTTATATCACAGCCCGGAACGCAGTCGTAGTAGGTTTTAAAACGGTCGAGCTTCGGTCGTAGTTCGCGCCACTTGTGTTGGCACGCGTTTAGATTGTGCCGGTCGTTCCCCACGTTGTGCCGGTAGCTAGCGTAAGCTTCCGGCCAGTAACGGGTCTCACCGGGTTGGCGGCCCCTCATCTCGTCCACGACGCTCGTTACAAGTGCTATCTCTTCCTCATGCGTCCATGAGGCCATTTTTCAAGTGTGGGTAGCCGGTTCGGGTAGGGGGAGTGAAGGGTTGGGGTAACGATGTGGACAGACGGTGGGGGGTTTTATAGTACTTGGGGTATCGGTTTGGCTTGGCCAAACGGTTATTTTTTAAAATTTAAATCCTACACCTATAACCTAGCCTAGCCAACCCAACCAATGAGAGCCGGCCACGGAAGACGGCTAGGCCCGCCCAACGCCCGGGCTGAAACCCCCGCCCAAGGGACCACGCCAAAACCCAAGCCCATCCGGGGTGGTGACTTAAGCGTTTGTACTCAAACTACGCCCCAACCCCTGTCCCATACCCCATATTCTTATGAACAAGTGTGAATACGTGAAAACGTATGTTTTCAGTAAAATTGGAGTTGATTGTTACCTTCTTAATAATTTCACTAATAGTTACCTTTGAATCAGTCAGAGATAAAATTTGTTTGATTCATTTAAAAAACATATTTTAATGGTTCATAAAGAATTTTAATTGGTAAGCTTTAAAAACATGTTAACCAATTCAGATATCATCTTTTATGCCAAACTAAAAATATGAATTAATAAATTTATGCCAAACACCCCCTTACTCTTATCAATCTCCAAACTAAAAATATGAGAATCGGACTAAAACTCCACAATTATAGATACATTATTCAAAAATAATACTTTAACATTTGTAAAAAAACATTTAACACATTTAAGTTTTAGTTTTAAAGTTCATGTTTTGAATAAATATGTAGTAGTTATTTTGTTACAAAATAACTATTTTTTTTCCAATGGCAAGATTCTATGATTATATATTTTTTTTCCAACGGTAAGATTCTATGATCTATAATCATAGAATCTTGCCGTTCGAAAAAAAAAAGTAGTTATTTTGTAACATATTTGGGTCTAATATTAATCTCTACAAAAGAATATATCAAATTTTGAGTTAAATGTCTAATTAATCCCTATGGTTTACTATTTTTGCAGAGTTAGTCCTAATATTTAAAAATTTACATAGTTGGTCCCTGTTATTGCGATTTTTACACTCAGCCAATCCTTATCATTAACTCTATTAAACTATCTAGTTAAGTATGTTAAATGACTTAAATACCCTTACTCGTTAAGAAAAACAAAATAAAAAGATAAAACAACATATATTTGTGGGTCCCACCCAACCACCACTTCTACTTCTTCTACCCCAAACCACCACCACCACCACCACCATCTATCCTCCACTACCATCTCACCTCCACCCCGAAAACCTACCATCTCACAAACACGACTGAACACCTCCACCACTGAACATCTCCACCACTGAGCACCCACCATCTCACAACCACCACTGCTCACTCTGTTCCAGTGGTCAATGATTGAGTCCGAATTCATATAAGACGGCGTAGAAGGGCAAATCTACATAGTCAAAACTCTTGATTGCCTGAAAAAACAATCCTGCCATGCCATTACAGCCCTCATCAGCACCCTTAACTACCCGTCGCCCCACACATTACAACCAACAACCACAACCCCACCACCCTCAACTACTCGCCGGAAAAACAAGTCTTGCCGGAAAAACTTATATTCCCGAAAAAAATGACACCACTAGCTAAATCCCTTGTTACCCTCAATGTAAACCACCACACCAGTCGTTGCCCTACGGTTTCTGCCCTATAGAAGCTCTCTCGCCACCGTCGTGGCTCTGCTGCCCATGGTGGTGGTCGGTCGGTTCTTAGACAGAGGGGGAAAGGATAATGTTTGGTTGTAGGGTTTTTGAGAGAGGGGGAGAGATGAGGGGCGGGCCCATCTCTTGTTTGTTTTTTTATTTGTTTAATTGTTCATTGTTATTCTAGTCATTTCGCACACACTTAACTAAGAAATTTAACTTACATTAGTGATAAGGATCACCCGAGTGAAAAAATTGCAACCACTAGGACCAACTCTGTAATACTTGAAGTCTGTGACAAACTCTGTAGAAATGGCAAACAACAGGGACTAACCCGACATTTAACTCTTAAACTTTCATAAAATGAATTTTTACCATTCAACTTTAGAAAGAAAAAGCAGTGGAGAAATATAAATATAGATAAACCACCCTCACTCTCCCAACCTGACCCTAACATTTGTATCTCTTAGCCCTCTCAGTAGATCTATCCCTCTCAATTTGGGTCTCTATATCCCCCAACAAACTCCGCTCGATGTTAATGATTCTCCACTACCACCCCTCTCTCTTTCCCAATTTGTAAGTTGTCCATAACTCACATATGAACAAAAAAAATATTGTGAGAAGGTTGATTTGGCAGTCAACAGGAAGGATGATTTTGTATGAATTCTTCTAATTCATGAGAACAAAACCAGTTTTAATATAAAAAAACTTACATTCTATGATAATGGGAACGAACAAGCATCGATTCAAACATGTGACAGCAGGAAAAATTCCATGTAATTCCGTACAACTTAATCACTATTTGTACAATTTAACTGCGTTCTTTTGAGTAAATTTATGAATGATTGATTCGTACAAAGTCTAGCAGTGATAGGACATGTTAAAACATTACAATTCATTTTGCCGATTCTCCGTGTCGCGAAAACAAACAACTATGTCCTAATATGTTGGCAAACAATGCTGAAAAACACTATTCACCTGAACACACTATTCATAACAGGAGAGTTCAGAAACTTCCAGAAACGACTAACGAATGATATGAAAGCATATCATCATAAACGTACACACAAAAACCCTAATTAGGGGCATCACTTGCAATAATACCTAAACTTTCCAGAAAAATGCCTAAACACCTAAAATTGTCCGATCCAAATAACGAACTAATAAATCAACATCTCACAGCATTTTTCAGCATTCTACAACATCAACAAAGCTTTTAGATAATGCTAATTATCTTAAACGATCTCTAGGATATCGAATAATTATTCAAGATATCCCTATCGGTATCATCGAACACCTTCCGTATACTAACCGGTAAGAACCTGGTATCGAATCTAGTGATATATTTTATATCTTAGCATTTAATTAACTAGTCTAGTGAACTAGTTAAAGTTTATTATCACCCTAAAACATCATTAACACCCTAATGATGCAAGGAACCACTAATGACTAAAACATCTAAAAGATTAAGCATTTTAAGCACATGTTATATTTATAAACAATTTCAAACTTACACTTTACCCCATGTGGGTCTCACTAGCACTTCTACATACTAGTGATGATGATGATGGATGTAAAGTATGGCCTATGAAGATCATATATTGACTTATGGAGATCTACACCTTATAAACAAATAACCATATTTCATATATCATCCTACCACATTTCCTACAACTTTTAAACACCACTCTCACTCTCTCTTTCCCATCTCACTTACGTCAACAACAACATCCATCACCACCTCCATTTTCTTCACCATAACACCCTAAATACAAGCAAATATGGGCCTTTTATGATGATCTAAAGTGATTCAAAGCTTGGGGAGTGCACTAAGAGCCTTAATCTCACCATTAGAGCTTCAAGACCATCTTGTTATATTCATCTTTTTCATCTAAGTATCATCCCTAGCTTAGAGCTAGTTGTGAGTCTTCAAACTTGTACTTTTATGCTTCTTATCTTATGTAGATTAAAGATGTACAGCTTGATCATCTTGAATCTAAAGATAAAATACAAGAAAACCCTAAATTAAACAAGATAATCTAACTTAACTATGTGTTTTTCTTGTTATTCTTGATGTTTGTTTAGTGTAGATTATGTTAGATTGAAGGATCTTGTAGATGATGTTCAAAATTATGATCTAAGCATGTAGATGCTTAGATCTAGCAAAATCTACAAACTTCAAGTATCATGAACTTTCTCTCCTCTTAAATATAGTTTTTGAAGATATAAAGTTTGTAAAGAAACTAAAGATATATGTCTAAAATGTAGATCTTGAAATTTAACATAAACAAGCTTATGGAAAATGTTAAAGTAAGAAGACGAACATAGAAGTGTTATTATTTTTAAAGATCTTAACAAAATATACATAAAAGTTCATGATACTAGAAGTTGTACTTATACAAAATTACGTGGAAATTGATCTTGTATGAACTTGTTTGAGTTTTGATGATCATGAGGAAGTGGAAAATTGATTCAAACACATTTTGAAAACGTGGAAAACATCCATAGTATAGGGGAAACTATGGCGAAATTTTCTAAAAATCTAATCATGATTAAGGTGTAATTAACAAGTGATTAACATGGCTAAATGTGATTAGCAACCTTTATGATGATTAGGGAAACTTTTGGTGGGAAAGTTTAAGTTGAAAACTTATAAATATTTTACTAAACTAAAAGATATACATATATATATATATAGAGAAAGTATAATGTACAAAAAGGCTTATCCTACATTATCATACGCAACAGAGTTATAACGTGCGTAATTAGTATCCCATGCGTGATTATCACATTTTTTGATCAACATAACTTGCGTAATTAAGTTCCCATGCGTGATTAGGTCAAAAAAATTGATCCCATGCGTGATTAACTGGTCCATGCGTGATTTTTGGCCTGATCCAAGGGTTACGCGCGTCGCGTACATTTTGTGCTGATATAATTCAGCAAACAAATCACAGACATTTATCTTTAATTTATACACGGGAGGGTAGTTTGGGAAATATACAAGTAAAAAATTATACCGCCTTTCCTCACCAACATTCGTTCAGATCTGAGAAAAAAAGAAACTCTCCATCTCTCTCGGCGACATCCTAGGGTTTCATACAAACGGAGATCGCTGCACAATCGATCCATCACATCGGCAAAAATATCGAAGATCTACCAGGTACGAACTCGTATCACATTAATTTGCCTAAAAATCATCACACATTTTGATGTATCACTCACACAACACATCGATTATAGCTATGTTCGCACCGATCACTGTCATTATATACAAAATTGATAAAATCGTCACACATTTCATGTTTAAGTCGTTAATTGTGGATGTTAATTGACGTTTGTCATCTGTAATATACTGATATTGATTTATACACATATAATCGCCCAAAATATGTGATATATGTATGAGATTCATGACTACAATGTTGAATGATAGTTAGGATGAGTGAAATGTGTATCACATGTGTGATACTCGTGTATATGGTTCACATGTGTAGTACACTGTCGAATGATATTTAGGATGCGTATAATGCGTATCACATATGTGATACTCGTGTATACGGTTCACATGTGCAATATAATGTTGACTGATAGTTAATATGCACGTAACGTGTCACACATGTATGATACTCATGTATATGGTTCACATGTGCAAATATAGTGTTAAACGATAGTTAAGATGAGTGAAATGTGTTTCACATGTGTGATACTCGTGTATACTGTTCACGTGTGTAGTACACTGTTGAATGATATTTAGGTTGCGTGTAATATGTATCACATATGTGATACTCGTGTATACGGTTCACATATGCAATATAATGTTGACTGATAGTTAGGATGCGCGTAACGTGTCACACATGTATGATACTCATGTATATGGTTCACATGTGCAAATATAATGTTAAATGATATTTATGATGCATGTAATGTGTCTCACATGTGTAATACTCATGTATACAGTTCACATGTGTAGTACACTGTTGAATGATATTTAGGTTGCGTGTAATGTGTATCACATATGTTATACTTGTGTATACAGTTCATATGTGTAATATAATGTTGAACGGTAGTTAGGATGTGTGTAATGTGTCACACGTGTATTATACTCGTGTATATGGTTCACACGTGCAAATATAATGTTAAATGATATTTATGATGCGTGTAATGTGTCACACACGTGTGGTACTCATGTATATGGTTCACATGTGTAATACAATATTGAATGATAGTTAGGATGCATGTAATGTGTATCACATGTGTGATAATTGTGTATACGGTTCACATGTGCAGTACAATGTTAAATTAAATTTCGGATGTGTGTAATATGTATCACATGTGTGATACTCGCTTATACGGTTCACATGTGCAATACAATGTTAAATGATATTTCGGATATGTGTAATGTGTCTTACATGTGTTATACTTGTGTATACGGTTCACGTGTGCAATACAAGTGAAATATATATATACATATATATTCTTATGATACGATAGCCATGTGTAATATAAATGATAAATATATTATTGATATACGATGATTATATGAGTTGTAATTACGAATCGTAACCACCACTTGTGTATTATTGTCACACATATAATTGTATTATATTACACATATGTTATATTCATGATATGTTCCATCTAGCAGATAAGGAAATAAAAGAAAAAAAAAAGAAAACAAATGATGGCGAACCTCAACAAGGATGAAGGTACCGACAATATCGAAACCAACCAGGCAAAACCAGGTATTACTAAAAAAAAACATTAATATGCCATTATACATATGCATGATTTCATATAATTTAAAATTCATATTTCTTGTAACGAAAGGTGGAGACGTATCATCGAGATAGGAGTGATTTCCATACCTTGACGATTAACTCCACTCCCCTTTTCTTTAAAACGACCTCACCAACAAGTTCGGGGTGATTCCCTTACCTAGGTGATCATTACCAACGCTTTCTTTTAATAGACTATATTATGTAAACACGATCATGTTTATACCTAAATCATTTATCATGTATTTCAAATGCTTCATTTATTTAAGCGTACCTCTTATTCTATAATCTAATTTCACATCACTCGCATACACAAAATTTTAATGTTACCAATAAACGTGCGTTCCTCGATTTTTGAAATTTCACGAAATACTACTTGTCAGCCTAGTCGGTTTAATAAATCCGTTGCCCACAAATTCACCAATCAACGTAAACATTGAAACACGCTCCTCTCACACCATTAAACTAGAGATTGTTATTCTCAATTGAGAATCAAATCAACTTTTTCGCACATACCTATAAAATATTACCAATATTATTCAATCAATTACAAAAAAAAAAAAAAACTCATTTTCAAAACCAATGGAACATTTTTCAACAATCACTAAGTTCATGTACCAAATTCCTTTTCTAAGGATCAACTTTTCACAAGAAGCTGTAAGTTTCAAAATTTTCTAACACAAAGTTACTTAAAACGATGCAAACTTACTAATCTCTAGAAATTTTTTTCAAGACCTCACTCGATACGTCAATTAAATTCAAAACACGTGGGCAAGGAAACTTCATAAGAACCGACAAATTTTCAACTTATGTAAACTCTTTTAAAACCGCAGTAGCATTTCCATTCCTTTACAAAGTACTTTCCACATAACCAATAGATGTTTTATACTCTCTTTACATTCACAAACTAGAGTCTATATTTCATGACAATTCAATCTATTTTAACTCCACGTTTTGCGCAAACACCTATTTATGCATACCATTTTACACGTTTTAGACAATATCGCACAAAGATCTCACGCGTGTCACTCGTTCCCTGTTTCTTTGATACTCCAACCTTTTAATCTTTTACGTGCATGAACTCACGAGTTTCGGTGTATACTATAAACAAAATCATTATTTCCTAAATCCATACTTATACATTTTATGCCTTCACTTATATTCACACTTACGCATTTATGTTATACTCACGATTCAAAATTCATACGTTTTTACGTTTATACATACACTCACAATTATACATTTATGTTGTACTTACATTCATGTTTATACCGCATTCATATTCTTGATTTAGACATTTTATGTTTTCATTTACACTTGCACAACTTCGTTACACTTATATTCATACGTTTTATGCTTATACTTACACATATACTACTTACACGTTTTATGTTTATGCTCATACATACATGAATATTCATACTTAAACTTATGCTCATACTTTCATTCATACTCATGATTCATACATTTGTACCCGCACGCGAGCGTAATCCGAGGGATTCGCTTGCGTGGGTCCCATACATACTTAAGCATGGACTTGCTTACATACTACATTCTTACACGTACACATTCTTAAATTTTAAATTATGTATACCCTGACACATACACGACTAGTACAAGCTATGCGGATCAGGCGACGATCAATATAATCGCGGGTGCACACGGGATTATAGTGATAGGCGTAGGAGAACCATAGAGTATACTATTGTGTATGGTAAGACACGGAACGTAACATGACACGAATAACGAAACGGACGTAACATGGCCAAAACATGGTGGATACGCCGCTGGTACTTCCTACATATAAGTGTTTTCACCATGTTACCAAACTTTTGTAAAACGTGCCATGAGAAATTCAGTGTTTTGCAGACCTTTTTGGACCTTATACAAACTTTATACAACTCTCAAACGCATTATATCCGATTATCCAATGACGAGACTTCATCCTTAACACACTACGTTCATCTACCCAACACCTATGCTATTCTTATACTTGCACTCCTTAAGAGTCATTCGTTCACTCTATACTCGAATGATCCTCCTTATCCTTTTAATTCATACAAGCCTCGTTCGCAATCAGGCTTGTTTAAACATTCGAGTCCTAACTTACCACGTTACCTATAAAATAGTCTTCCTACTCTAGATTCTTGGGTAACTATACTTAGTATACCTTCAATACTTTATTTTACCAAACTTTTCACTAGAGAAGCAAATTTTATGAATGTGTGGCCTTATACTACTCCAAAACTTCCCACGCAACCTACCTCACTTTCTTGATTTCAAACCATTATATAAATATCCTCTTCGTGAATGCAATACATTTTAAAAGCAACTCCAATTTAGCTATTCAAAATCATTCTTACCTATACATGTTCCACGCATGCTCATGCCTCTAAACCATTTTAGCCAAACCAAACATTTTACAAACCTATTTTTATTCTCCTAAAATTGTGTACTTTCAAGATGTTACAAAATTTTCAAGTCTCAAACTTTTACTAAAACTTTTCAAGTCTACCTCTTGAATAAATTTCGGGACGAAATTTCCTAAAGGAGGGGAGACTGTAACGCCTCGCGTTCTCATACTTTCTATATTTAGTAACCATCGTTCGTAAAACTATTTTTGGGAAACTTCGTAGTCTTGTAGCCGTTCTTTTATTGAAAGCAATGTAAATTCCGAGAATTGGACTATGATTTAAACTCGTATTTTGTTAATCACATGATACACATACTTTATATAATCTTATACATTCAATTTCGTGGAACAATTGGTGCTTATTCGTAATTTTTGGGAACTATGTGCTAAACTTGTAAATACATGAAACTTATGCCCAAAACGTGTTTTGAACGTAAACGACACTTGATTATGATACCTTTACACTCAATTATACTTGGTTTATACTCCTCATACTTGAAATTATCTTACAGTATGCATTTGTGGCAAGAATAGTCCTTAAAAGTCCTAAAAACACCAAAATAAACAAGTCTGGGGGCTAAAGTGTAATTTTTGAAACTTATGTCATATAAACAACCCCCGGGCGGCCCGCTTTAACTTACTGAATATCTAATGCGGGTCGCATTAGCTTCACATTCGGAGAAAACACACCAGGTCGCGAATTGTGCACGAAATCCAATTTTCAAACCATCCCCAATCACCATTTCTTCACCTCTAAACACCCCCAATCACCTCCAAACTCTTCCATTATAAATACAACTCTTCCCCAACCCTTTTTACACTTTCACAACTCATTACACTCCACAAATCCTCTCTAATTCAGCTGCAAATCTGCATTTTGGACAGATTTATACTCACCTACAAAAGTGAGTATAACTTACTCATTTTGAGTCCAAATCACTTGATTCTTTCTTCTACTTCTTTAGTACATCCTTGGGTTTGATTCCTTGGTTTTTCCTTGGAGAAATCATGCTTGGAATTGCCCTAAAAAGGACCTAAACTTTCTGTTTTGTTTAATGTTATTCAAAAACTTGTTTAAACTTGTCCAACTTGTGTCTACCACATCTCATACCTATGTCCCAATGCTTACAACCTCTCTTATGGTTGATTAGGCTTAAAAACAAGGTTGAGACACTAGAAATCAGAGGATTAAATCTCAAATACTTTCTGTTTTGTTAGGGTATTTAACCCACAAATCATGTCAAGCTTAGATCTTGATGCATGAGTGATTATGGAACAACTTGGGTTGTTCCAACATAAAATCCTCACATGATTTGATGATTTCTCTTAGTATAGCTTGTTATATTATTATACCCACCTTAGTTCTTGACCCTCCTTGGTTGTTTTTACACCAAGTGTAGTGGTGAACATACAAGGGGTTCCCAAATGGAAGCTTGTTCTTCCTACCCCATACATGACTTCCATGATAACTAGAGGTGCCTAAATGGAGATTTAATCTCCTACCTCCTACTTGAACTATTGGACTAAAAGAATATGTAATACTTAACCTAAATATATATATGTACTCATTCGAACCTTTGATGTTGAACTTGTGTTTATATGTTAAAGTAGTAGAACATCATCTAAAACCAAAACCTTGTTGTGATTCTTATGGGTGTTCAACTCATGAAAACATTATCTTAGCCCTTGTGGTTACCAAGTGTCATACAAGTGTTAAGTGTTGAAGATAATTATTTTCACATGTTATTCTCATATCTTATTTTTATGTTGTTTTAAATACCGAATCTCGACACTAAGCTTACTTGAACTTTAACCCTTACACATTCAATCCCTTAACCTCATCAACTCGTCAAATTGGATAATTGGAAAGCATATGCAAACTTTGTGAGTATACTCGTATTTCCCCCTTTTTCTTTTACCACTTTTGGGGTGTAACATATTGACTTATCAACAACTTACACATGAACATTTTGCTTAAACACATGAACATTCCTATTAACATGCTTGTATACGTGATGGCTTGATACTTTAAACTTGGGTGAATCTTATGTGTTGAACTTATCATTAACTTCGTACGAGCCAAACCGTGACATATGTAGCGCTATAGGATTAACGACCCGCCGCCCGTAACTTGTGGTTATATCATGAGCATATTGCGTTTTCTTGGTTTGATATGTTAGACACATACCATGTTTTTATGTTTATCTTGAATCACATGCTTGCTATGAGGAATTGTTCAAAACTTATCTTTTGTTATGTACGTACCAAACTTGTATACTCGCCATTGCTTTTGCATTGAATTGTATTTTTAAACATGTTACAGGTTGATGATGATGGTACTATGAAAAGAAGTAGCGTTGATGCCTAGATACACATATAGACGTTAGGTTTAATATGTTGTATCAATTTTGCTTATGTTGTTATGTACTTCTTTGAACTTGTTGTATTTGAATTTCTTGTAATGTTGACAATCACTTTATGCAATGAAATCGGTTTATTTAAATATTGTCACAAATAATGTTATGATGTCTTGAGCAATCTTCACATTTCGTCTCATCCCGATGTTTCCGCCATTGGTTGGGGTGTGACAGTTCATTTGGAAGCATTACATACCGTTCTAACGCACACACACGTTCATATACACATATACATCGTGTATTTTATTTATTTATTTATTTATTTTATTTTATTTATAAAACAGCCAACAGCACGAATCAGTCATTGGCAAATAAAAGGAAAAGGCCGAAAGCATCTGCCACGACCGATATTGTTACGGGTATGTAATTAATACGCAAATACACGTCATTAAGTGTATGTGTATTGCAGACGTGCACCACGGGTATGATATATGATAATGATATATGTACCAAACTGTTATGTAAATGTATTGTACTGTATTTACGTGTGAGTTAAATGCATTTTTTAGTGAACACATGCACCACAATTATGGTTGTTAAGCGTTAACATGTGATTATGTGTTATACGTATTGTATTATAAGTATGCTATTGAATATGATTGTAATGCACATGTGCATCATAAATGTAATGCATATATATGTTCTATCTGTTACCGTGTGATTATATGCTGTATGTGTTATATTACACATGTGATTGAATGTGCATCCAATTCACACGTGTATTTTTTTTAATTTATTTATTTATTTATTTATTTATTTTATAAAACAGCCAACAACACAAATCAGTCATTGGCGAATAAAAGGAAAAGGCCAAAAGCATCTGCCACGACCGATACTGTTACAGGTATGTAATTAATACGCAAATACACGTCATTAAGTGTATGTGTACTGCACACGTGCACCACAGGTATGATATGCGATAATGATATATTTACTAAACTGTTGTGTAACCGTATTGTACTGTATGTACGTGTGAGTTAAATGCATTTTTTATTGAACACATGCACCACAATTATGGTTGTTAAGCGTTAACATGTGATTATGTGTTCTACATAATTACACGTATGCTATTGAATATGAATGTAACGCACATGTGCATCATAAATGTAATGTGAAATATGCAATGCAAGTGAACACCAATAATATAACCTATAACTGTACTGAAATGTATATATGCGTGAATGAACTCATATCTGTTAAACACATTGATACAGTCAAAGGGTTAAAACAACAAAAAAAAAACATGGACTTAAATGTATATTTTGTGAAACGCCTAGACAAAAGTTGTAATTGTATTCAATAGTTAGTTAGTTGGTCACGAATTACTGCCAAAAACTGTTTAACAGTGAATAACAGACTACAATAGATTAATCCCTAACTGTTTGTGTTTCCTTATATATATCTGTTCTACATATTACCGTGTGATTATATGTTGTATGTGTTATATTACACATGTGATTGAATGTGCATCCAATGCACACGTGCACCATTAATGTAACGTCATAACGTCTGATGTTTTACAGGTGTGCATATTAAAGCCAGAAAAACAATGAAACGCTCAAATGCACCTGATGTTAACAATGGCAACCCAGTAAACGAAGGATCTGTTACCGTAAAACTGAGGCCGAGGAAGTCGATACGCTCGAAAACAGTTGACGATGAACACAAAGACGCAAAAAACACACCCAATGGTAAAAGAATGAAGGTTACAAACGGTAATAATTGGTGTTCAATACGAACACGTGTATCTTCGAGACAACTGTGTATAGCGATAAAGGGTATGACAGAGAAACAGAAAGAAGCTGTTAGAAGCCTAGGTTTTGGTAAACTTTTGTCAATCCAAAACGACGGCATACCTGGGAGGTTGGGCCATTACGTAGTTGACAATCTTGACACAGACAATATGGAGATCAATGCAGGATGTGTTACGATTAAGATTGATGGGGATGCAATCCACAACCTTCTGGGGATAAGAAACCATGGTATATATCTGGAAACATTCGAATACAAGAAAAATTTTGTTGGGATTACAAAGGAATGGAGAAACATGTACAAAGGAAGTTACGTTACACCTTCGGCCATATAAAAAAAACATAGAGGAGAACGGCGATGATGATGGAATAATGTTCAAACTGAATTTTTTGACATTATTCATGAGCACATTTGTTGAAATTCAAGACCAAGGAAAGTGTGATCTTAATTTCCTACACCATACGACGGATGAAATAAACCCACAACATGTTGATTGGTGCGCGTACATCGTCAATTCGATCAAGAAATGCAAAAAAACATGGAGAAGGTGTGACAAGAATTGTTTCTTCACGGGCGCGTTAACAATCCTAACGGTATTTATTACATGTTTTATATACGCGCACGGGTGTGTATGTGTGTAAATGTAATTCACAAAGTACGTTTGTTATTACTAAAATGATCACATGTGCATGTTAATCAGATTTCACGTGTAATATGACATGTATTACACATGTGATATAGATTGTATTTATAGTTAACATGTAATATAAAAAATTGTGCTTGTAATTCACTTGTAATGTATGTGCATTTGTAATTCACACGTGTGATTCACATATGTATCAACTGATATGTTCTAACTGTTTTATGTCACACATGTGAACAACTGTTATACATTGATCGAACGAATGTCCCTCCAATAAATGTTGAACGACATATGAGCCCGCTTGAATTCTGGACATTCGAAAAGTTGCGAAAGAGGGAGAGAATCGAATTGAAAAATGGAGGTTTTGGCATGGGCGAGTTAAGAGATCAATATGTTTATCCAAAAAACGACACATCTGAACATGACACAAAAAACAATTTGAACGAGATAATGCTTTATGATGATACGAGTAATCCAGCTGATTTGACGGTACGTTATTGTATACATTTATCCGAACCTGTATTATATATATATATATGTATATACTCCACACGTGTGCTACATACTTATCATTTAATGTCAACAGGGACATGTTACAAAACTGGACGCTCTGTTCGATCGCATCACGAGGGACAAAAAAATATTAGAAAAATCGTTGTGTGATGCATGTTTGGATTTCCCGGACGTACCTGAGATACAAAACTGCATACACAAATACAAAACAATATACAAAGAAGTGATTGATATCAATGAGCATGTAACGCAAACTAGATGGACACAGTTTTTTGAAGAAAATATTGGAGAAATCATTGCAAAAATGAACAAAGTTGAACATGTGCAAAAGAAGAAAGAACGTGACAGCTCAATGCCAAACTTTGATCTCGGCATTAGTTCACAAGAGTCTGGGAGCATATCGGGTGAAATAAACTTAAAATCTGCCGAGCATCAACAAAGCGCGTCTATTAATAAGCTGGTACACATCAATGAAAAACTGAACGACGACGAATAACTGATATGGTCATATATGTTGTCAATCGCCCATGACAAAAATGATGGAGAAAAACGACAAACAACTCAAAAAAAGGATGTAACGTAAAAGAAAACGAGATCAATGCCAGAAGAAGATGCAAAAGCAGAACAAAAACAAATGGAAAAGGAACTGAAGGCAGCAAAAATAGAAGCAGAAAAGAAAGAAGTCGAAAGACTGTTCTTGTAAGTTTTATTACATTTATGCATTATGAAGTTTGCAAACTGTTATTATGATTCACATGTGTAACTGATGTGAACATATGTATACATGAAAGATATTTTCGCAACTACATACGGACTAGAAACAAAAGCGTTTCTGTTAGCACACCTTATTCCAGGCAAACAGCTGTACACATGTGCTATAGATTGTTGGGCGGGTGTTTTGAATCATCAAGAAGGTTTGAAAAATAAGGATGGACCTAAACGTTTGTTTTGTTACACGTCGACAATTGTAAGTATTATATGATAAACAAATTCTTACCATTACTATTAAATATACTCAAACGTTTTTTTTCTCTAATAATAACAAAACAGAATGGATGGATGCTAAACATAAAGCATACTATGGAGGCAAGGACAGCAGCATTCAAAAAGAACCTGTTAATAGTGCTTGAACGTAATGCCGACAGGCTTGATCTGAAATCATATGATGTAGTTGTGATTCCTGTACTGGAAAGTCACCACTATTACATAATATGCTTTGACTTGAGGGAGCCTTCAATTGAAGTGATAGACAATATGCATCCAAAATTTGCTTGGGTATCGATGAAAGACGGTAACAGCTTCACGTCAAAAGGCACGCCAAACAAGATTGTAAGTTATTAACTATAATTACAATGACATTAAATATCAATACACATATGCACCATTTCAATGTGGATGTTGATATCACCTAACATATAGTTTATTATTGGCAGAAACATATCGTATGTGCTTACATGCGTAGTGTCCAACACCCGAGTGCACAAGCATTATCAAGCGTAACGCTATCAAAGAAAGAGATTGGCTGGGCAACAAGAGACAACTTCACTGACTGCGGTATTTTCGCCATGCGGCATATGGAGTTGTACTACGGAAAGAGCAAACCGTTTGAATGCGGATTCAACAACAGGGAATCAATGCAACAAAGTCAGATAAACAACCTCAGAATGAAATATTGTGCAAGAATCCTGCTTTCTGATGTAAACGTGTTCAAAGAAAATGTTATAGCGGATGCAAAGAATGAAGCGAACACGGCCAAAGGATAGATGGAAAATCTAACGCGCATGTGAAACACTATCATTTCGATATTGCTTTTGACTATTATATCGTATTGATACAATCTTTAGATGTTATGATTGATACAATATTATTAGTATGACATGACTGTGTAAGATATATTATGCTTTATGCGCGTTTGAATTCTAGCATATACATCGGATACGAATGTTTATCGGTGTTGACAGTTGTATGCATTTCACGTGTGTAATGTTGTAGCAAACAGTATCATACAAAAGAAAAAACGTATCATAAAAAAAAGGTACAACTTTACGGTAACGTTATACAACACACGTGAAATACAACTACATAACTATATACATATATGTATAAAAAAAAACCTGAATGTATCATTACTTAGGTTATTATGAATAATATTATTTATAATATAATAGCAAAATCATATGAAATATCCATATAAAATGAATGTGAACTAATACATCAGACGTGTAATATAATGTCAAAATCAATGTTACCATAAAACAAGTAATGCATACATGTGGTATAATACCATATTGAATATAACGTCAAAATATGTAACACCATGTATGCTTATGTAACATAAACTCAAGTTTAAACATGTAACACAATCCATAAACACATGTCATCACAAACAGTATGCATGTGTAATACTAGAAAAAAAAATCCATAATCCCACGAAATTTAATCGATGCACATGTGTAATGTAGGAGTCACATTGCTTATTATGTAAAACAAGTCTCAATACTGTATAATCCAAATCACTCATCAAGCGGGTCGGACGAACATATGGTGGATCTTCTAGTGGCCCGAGTACAAATGCGGGACGATGGTCCAGCAGATGTATCACCGTTAGACGAATCAACGACACCAACATGACATGAATCTTATGGAATAGCAACATTACCAGCTTTAGCAAATTTCACAGCAGCAGCCGCGGCTTCTTTGGTAGCCCGAACTTTTTCACAATTACGTGAATCATGATCATTAACGTATTTCTTGCATTTGCCACACAGCCTAGTAGTTTTAGCACTATTAACAACGGCCTTTTCCCCGGGACCAATGAGTCGATGGTTCGTACCGCACCCTTTGTTTCAGATGCCTTGTGGCGGATTTATCGAGACTTCCATATCTTCAGGCTGTTTGAGAAGGTCACTGATCACAGCCGATGTCTTGTTACACGCCGGTTCGGTCGGGAATTCACGAAACACACGATTCCTAATTTCTTTAATTTCCCCAGATAACTCAGAAAGTTTACCAATATTACGCCTTAAACGATCAGTACACTCAATGACCAAATCAAAAATCTCATTCCGGATTACAGATTCTTCATCTGTATCAGCAGAATACCTGTTCGACATGCTAAAAACCCTCCTTGGCAAATATGTCTCGTTTCCATCTACCAGGTTGATACTGAACGGGAATTTCATCAACCTGGTTGTATCTATACACGCAAAAGGCATGCCTACACAAATAGCCAAGGCGCGTATAACCCATACACGAACATGAAACCGATCTATCACGTGTATCAAAACTGACCTGCATCACATGTGTATAGGTTACAAATGTTAAAAAACATAACGTTGTTAATTATAATGAACATATGTAATACAACCATATAATAAGCCAAATTACCTCAAATTCATTAATATCTTTGTACTGCCTGTTAGTATGAACAATGGTATAAATTTTTACCCCATCAAGTTCTGGGGTTTTTGAAGCAATATAGCATAATGTCATGCCTCTATATATCTCTTTTTGCACCTCCAAAAACAGCGTATGTGTATATAATTCCGATGCATGTCTTTCGATAGGCACGTTCTTCGGCATTGATGGTGCTGTTGTGTTACTTTCGAACTCCAGTCTGCGTTGAGTGTACCGTTGCCCATCAATTGCTGTGTCGAAACACATCAAGAATTGCACGAGCGTGTTTGTTCCACTAGAATTTGTTTTAAACAGGGAATTCGAACTCTCACACCTCGAGGTGGTTTTCATTAGACAACACATGTGCACGTCCCTAAAATAGCACGGAACCCATTGATCCCTAATCTCATACATCTCGTTTAGCCAATTATTTTCTTTCAAGTGTAACCCTTCCATAATCAAATTCCATCGTTCTTCAAATTCTTCAAGTGTGATAAACAAATTCCACACAAGCTTATGTATAGCAGCTCTCAAGTCTATATTTTCCAATACATCACCAGCAATCTAAATATAAAAAAATCACAAACATGAATGAATGACATAAAAGTATACAACTATTACACATATTTAGATGAATGTGTGTAAAAATAATATCATACCTTTGCAGGAATTTTCCTTACAATATGCCACATACACAGTCGGTGAATAGACTTATTGAATACACCAGAAACTGCTTGTTTCATCGCAGCATCCTGATCGGTCAACACCAACGTTGGTTGCTTATTATTATGAGCTTTAAGGAATGTGGTAAGCAACCACGTGTAAGAACCAATTGTTTCATCGTATAATAGCCCAGCACCAAAGGTGACACACTTTTTATGGTGATCGACACCGGTAAACGGAACAAATATCATGTTATACCTTCAAAACAACATAAAACAATGAATTTAGTGTGATATGACAAACATAACATCAGTAATACATTCATTAGTAAAATGAAATCGTTATTTCATATATGTAATACAACAAAACAATGTAACTGATTGTAACCACAGTGTTCGTGTCATTTATGCAACATAATAAAGAGAGAAAACTTACTGATTCATATGATATGTTGCATCAAAACCTAACACATCTCCGAAGGCTTCGTAATTGCATTTGGATACGTCATCAGCCCAGAACAATGATCTTAACTCACCGTCAACCACCACACATTCAAAAAAGAAATTTGGCCGATTTATCATACGGGCTTTTAACGTATCAACCACCATCTGTGCATCCTTCTTGCCGATAAAAGACCGTAGATCTCTAGTGAAATTTTTGAATTCTACTACAGTCCCTTGTACGTTATGGTGCCCACCCTTTAACGAAGCTCGAATCTTATGCGCGACATTAGGGCCAATTTTGTTCAAGCTTAGTTTGTGAATGAACCTCTGGTCATCATAACTAAGCTTCCTCTTTTTTCTGGTAAAGTCTAAATTGTCCTTGTCAACCAATCCATGGTTATGAGCTTCAATAAAACCATATAGGAAAAATTTTGTAGTGCCTGGTATAGCTTTAAGCTTTATACGCGCCCTACAGTCAGTAACTTTGTAGCTGCTACTTCGAGATACTTTAAAAGCACTAGGGTCCATCGATTCAAGTTGTGTTTGCTTAGGTTTACTGGATCTGGTACATTGCATATACCTATGTGTAACAACAGTTCCATTTTTCTTCATGGCACCCAAACGTACAGAAAAACCAGACCTCTCAGCATAATACTTGTACATATTCTCAACATCGCTCCATGTGTCAAAAACCACTCCGATAGTAGGTGTATATTCAGGAGACACCAAAGGTTTCCAGAACTTTGTTCCATCAGTTGTTATGTATACATGGCTGGTTATATCTCCTTCAATATGAACACGAAAATTACAGTCAAATAAAAAAAAAACATTGCACGTATGCATTATATTAATATATTTAAAATTAATGATTAATGATATATGCAGTTCACATCATAATACAAACACGTGTACAAATGTGTAATACACATTATTTTTTTTTAATAAATAAATAATTTACCTAATTGATCGACGTCATACAAACGTAATGGACGGACATTATGACTGCCATAACTTGAATTGTTAACATGAGTTGAATCATCGATACGTTCGTGTCCGTCATCATCGTTATCATCTGACCTAGAACCGATTAATGCGTCATCAATAATTGCAACAGTGTTTGTAGAACTGCTAGATGAAGCCATGCCTGAACGATTTAACAACAATATCGATTAAACAACAATCAAACATATCCGAATTCCGATTATTAACAATATGTGATAAAATAAACATGAAATCCGATTACCTACGATTGTTAAACACGAATTTGGATGCGAAACAGCTTGAATTCAGTATGAGATTCGTTATATGTATGAGTAATTGATACAATTATGGAATTGATTGATATAATATTCGAGAATTGTTGAACACGAAACCTCCAGAAAACAAAATCAATACTGTATGTGTGGGTTATGAATTTGGGCGAAACATAAAGCGTGTAATTGTGTTTGTTAACAAAAATGCCCCTATGTTTAGTAGTTTTTTGGTTTTCTCATTTATATCTAGTTTTCTCATGATCCTATCCCTATATATATATATATATATATATATATATATATATAGGGTCAGGATTTAGAGAAAACGGTTAGAAGTGTGAGAACAGTGAGCGGTTATGGATCGTCAGATCAAAACAATTTATGGCTAAGATTGCACGGTGGCGTTTTCGTAAATAACATAAACTTTTTAAAGTGTACGCGCTTCAAATAAGGGCAAAGAGGTAATTGTACATCTACAAAAACACATCAAACATGACCGAAACATATATGTTCTTCCCTAGAAACCTCCTCGACTCCTACAAAAAATGCGAAAACCCTAGAAAACGTGAAACAACAAATATTATGACGTCGAAAGATCAAACCAGATCCAAAGGCAAAAAAACATAGTGAGTTAACTTCGATTTACATTGTGCTAGTTTTATGATGTTTTTGGCGTTCTAAATTTATCAATAAATGTGTAGTTTCTATGGGTGTGGAAGAGGAAGGGTCATCTGCTCCAAAACGCCAAAAACCCAACGAGCAACGAAAGAAGACAACAAGAGAGCATGGTACAGATTGTTAATTTTCATGATGTTGTAATACACTTTGATACTTTGTTACTAAACGCCAAAATTTGTATCGTTTGTTTAATAATGTTCAAATGTATGAGAACGAAATTTTACATATATAATTTGTGTTTATAAACGCCATGAATCATCAGTAATTGTCTTATTAAAAACATATATCATTCGTGTGTTATTAAACGCCAAAACATGTATCAATTGATAGATTTTTACTAAACGCCAAAACATGTATGATTTGTGTTATAAACGCCATGAATCATCTGTTATTGTCTTGTTCAACGACATGTATAATATGTGATTGACTTATGAAAAACATGTATCATTTATGTTATTAAACGCTATAAAATAAAACGCTATGTAATCATGTTTTATAGGCGAGGAGAGGTTGAGAGTGAGAATAAATGTGCACACTGGAAAGGCCTAGAACGCCAATAAGAAGAACGCATTAAGTCAGAATGTTGAAGTTGAGGAAGAACCATATTATGAGTTTAGTGGGGCTAGGGTTTTGTCAAGAGTAAAACCTACAAACTTGACTGGTTGGTTTATAAATCTAAACCAAAATCAAAGACAGGCAGTAGAGCAAATGGGGTTTGGTGCTTCACTAAAGTTGAAAATAGACACCGTACCGACAATGCTTAGGTACTGGTTGGTTGAAAATTACAATGAAAAGACAAACAACCTAAATGTTACCAACCATACCGTACATATCAATGAAGAACTGATAAACTCTTTAACGGGTATACCGTGTCACACCCCGACCACGTAAAACAACAAAACGTGGCGGAAACGTCGGGGAGTGTTGTAACAGAATCATTGTGTTCATAACACATGGAAATTGAAATATTGTTTTATTGAATAAAAGAGTTACAATGTATTGACAATCAAAGAAATATAACATAAATAACTAGTCTTGCATCTTTTATTGTCACTAAGGCCCAAGTCCGCCTAAGTGTATCTTGATAAATCCTATGCATCATATCCTGAAACACATGTGAAAATACATAGGTGTGAGATACACAGGTCAGCATAAAAATGCCTGTGAGATACATAGGTTTTGTGAAAATAGGATTCATGACTTGTAAGTTTAGAAAAAAAAAAAGTTGTTTAGAAAAAGTCAGTCATGAACCTTGTAAATTGATTTGTTTTGTAAATCGTTTGAAAAACAATAAGTTCAGATGATATGTATAAATAAGAGAATAATGTATAGTTAAATGAATAACCAAGTAACATGAGTTTGTATAAGATGAGTTGTTTGTAAAACAATGTCTTGTGAAAAGTATGTTATTTGTATAAAATGTTATATGTCTCAAATTGACATGATTCAAATAACGCTACGATATGTAATACCATACAAACAATTATATATAGGAAGTACCAGCGGCGTATCCACCATGCTTGTATCATATTACACACGCCTCGTGTCACACCCCGAAATATCAGAGCATTGGCGTGACTGGACTGGTATCTTCATTGCACAGCGGAAGAAAAATAAGCTAAGTCTTTTAGAAATTGAACGCCCACTAAGTACTCGACTCTTCATGGTTTTCCTATTCCAACCGTGCCTCGACTTTGAAATGCAACCTGAGAAAGAAACATGCGAAAAAGTCAACATAAAGTTGAGCGAGTTCATAGTTTGTTTGTAAAAGATTTGAAATAAATCTTTTTGAATAACCGGTTTTCGAAGTATTGTTGTGAAAACGAATTTAAAATCATTTTCATATATAAATCAAGTTTTCATGTGTACCCCACGTACTCATGTATAATTCAAGTTTTTCTTGAGTACCCCACGTACTTCAAGTATAATTCCCGTTTTCTTGAGTATCCCACGTACTTCAAGTATAATTCAAGTTTTTCTTGAGTACCCCACGTACTTCAAGTATAATTCCCGTTTTCTAGAGTACCCCACGTACTTCAAGTATAATTCAAGTTTTTCTTGAGTACCCCACGTACTTCAAGTATAATTCCCGTTTTCTTGAGTACCCCACGTACTTCAAGTATAACTCAAGTTTTTCTTGAGTACCCCACGTACTTCAAGTATTAATCAAGTTTTAGTATGATATGAATTTTATGTAAATAAAGTATTCCTGTAAGTATCAGGATTGTTAATGGGTTGCAAAGCCATTAACATGTGACACGACATAGGAAGTCACCAAACCTTAGGCATTTAATTGGTATATTCTGAGACACAAAAGCACTACTCGATTCTCGCGCTCACCGAGAGTGTGGCTGCCCGGCACCCGTTAGATCTAACCTTTTGTTTTGCGGTCTAGGTATATTGTTGATTAATGGTGCTTCTGTACCCTATTCGTGACACGATTTCTCGCATCATTCTCGTAACGCCTCTTACTTGGTTCTCGTCCTCACCAAGTGCGTTTCTCGTATTCTTATATCTCGTCACACTTGGTTCTCGTCCTCACCAAGTGTGGTTCTTGTATTTTTATCATACCATTTGTATACATTTTAACATTTGTATTTTGTAAACTCTTGTATTTGTATTTTCCCGTAGTTTATAAAACTAGAATCTCGTGTGTATGCATATTTTGAAAAATACGCTTGTTTGAAAAACCGGTATAAAACATAAGCTTTTCGTAAACCATTTGTGTCATTTAAACTTGCTTGTAAAATGGTTTAGAAATATGTAATTCTTGTATGCTTTGCAAAAAGTGCATGTCTTTCCACCCCGAAAACATTTACATAAATGTAAAACCATAAAAGGTGGGGTTATGAACTCACCTGAATATTTCTGTGCAAAGCTAGCTATATACGACTTTGTGATGTCGTTTCCAAGACTTGACTCGCTAGCTTGCATTCTACAATATTCCTAACACGGAATATCTTATAAGTTTCTAAATAATGCGGTAGCTAAACTACGTGCTACCGAGCTCTACCGAATCGTTAGTCGAACGGTTCAATGGTAAGTAGTTAACTTATCGGAAATGATAGGTCATCTTTGATAAGTGTCGTTTATTGTCGATAAAACCACTAAGTCTTGAAAAGACTTGATTCTCGAGAGATTTAAAAATAAATAAATATTTATATATAAAATATATAAATACTTCGTTGTAATTGCGTTAGCCGTCTTGAGTTGTCGTACGAAAATAATATATAATAACTTGTATTATATATATCACGTCTTGTGTATATTTGCCAAAAATATACGTATATGCCGTTTCGGCGTTTGTAATAAATATAAAAAGTTATATTTATTTTGCGAAAGTATCATCGAGTTGTTTGAAGTTTGGAATAAATATAAAACTATATTTTTTTTATAAGGGAATTCGTGTGGTATAAATATAAAAACTATATTTATTTTTATAAAACGAATTCGTCGAATTTCCGAAGTTCAAAACCACTATGTTTGTCGTTGTAAATATTTTCCGAATCGTTGTTTTCGTAAGTTGTAAGTTGTTGTCGAAGGAAACTTTATATTTGTATCTCGTAAAAGTCGCTTTATAACAATAGTTGTCGTTTTACAAGAAAAGCACGTTTTTATAATAAAACTCGTTTTATTTTACGGGTTTTCTCGAAAAACGGGCAGAGTTTCCTCTATTTTTGGACGGCCCTGACAACTAAGTGTCGTTATTTTTTTTTTATCAAGATTCAACAATTACTCAACCATTTTTGTGCATAGCCAGTTTATATAAACGAAATAATAAATAAGACCAAGTTAATATTAACTAATAACTCATCATTTTGTGCGGTTCGAGCTCGTTTGTCACGTGAGTAATGATACTATAAAGATAAAAAAATAAACGTGACGTTAATTTTTACCAAGTCTTCGCGGCGTGACGTTTGACTGAGTCGACTGAGTCAACTGGTTTGACCGAGTTGACTCACTGAGTTGACTGGGTTGACTCAGTTTGACTGAGTCGACCCGATCCGCTTCATAAGCTGCTTCGAACTGTCCGACCCGAACCGCCTGACCCGAACCATCTGAGTTGACTCGGTTGACCGAGTCAACCGAAACCGAAACCGAAACCAAAACTGAATCTAATCGAACCCGTTCTGAGATGAGACTGAACCTGAAACCCGAACTGGAACATGCTTGAGCCGACCCGAACAAAACCATCAGTGGATTAAAACATCATCTTCACAAATTTTCATAAATGAAGACAAACGTAAGAAACAGGGATGGTTTACCGGGACAACTTGTTGGATAAAGACTCGAGCCGCTGCGAACCCGTGAGACCCGTCGGGCCAAAGGAAAGACCGCGGGATAATCGACCTGACCACCGGAAAAAGTGGACCGACCGGCGGTCCGAACCTCTGACCGCCGGTTTTCTCTCTCTCTCTCTCGCCGTCGTCGTGCCGTCGTGAAGATCCACCGCCACCGCCACCGCCGCCGTATGCCGACGGTTCTCTGCCGTCGGGTCGTCATCAGAAGGGGGGGTGTTCGGTGTGCCAGTTAACCGGCCCTGTGCTTGTCGCCGGCTTTGGAGGGGAGACCGAGGGTGTTGGTGTGTGTGTGTTTGGTTATGTGTTTGTTTATTGTATATGTAGAGATTGAGAGAGGATGAGAGTGAATATGAGTGTGTATTTGGTTGGCAGAGGAAAAGAAAGAGATGGATGGTTTTCATCTAAATCTTGAAATAAATAGATCCCATTGTCTGTCATGTCTCTTATACATTTAAGTTACCTTCAGGTCACTTCTTTTATCTTTTAAATCAATATCTTTTGAAGGGATTTGTAAGTATTTGCAAGATTTATTATAGATTTTGCAAGGATTTCAAATCTTGTAGAGATTTGACAATATTTTGTAGAGATCTTATAAGATCTAATATATTATGTGCAGGTTTAGGCTTGGGCTCAGGGCCCACAAGCCAATTTTATGTGTAAGTGGCCCGTAATTCCTTCGAGACCCGATATCGCAACCCAAACTCCATGAGCATAAAATATTCGTGTAACATCCATATTTGTCGGTGTCGTCAGTTTTTCATACGGTTTCAGTCCGTTGTCATTTGATGTTTCGCAGATTCCACGCGAATCTTCATACGCGTACTGTATAGCTGAACAAACGTTCCTGGGCACCCCAAGGGCCTAATTAAGTCAATCTTCGACTTAATCACTATTTATTATTGCGTTAATCGCCTGTTAATCACGTAATTACGGGCGTAAATTACCGGTTGTCACATTCTCCCCCTGTTAATAAAATTTCGTCCTCGAAATTTAGACTACGTTAACTCCTTAGAGTTACGTTATGCGTAGAAAATACGAATAGTACCCAAGTGAACGATCATGAAATCGAATCAAGACTTATTCGAATGATGTGAATTCAAGGACGTATCACAAGATGCAAATGAATTCTAGAAATGATCGCATCAAATAAATGAACTTAGATTTCAACAAGCTCATATGTACTAGTTTGCATGAATCGCTCGATCGTGATCAGCGCAAGCTGCAAGTTCTACCGATGCCACAAGGTGTCGTAGTGAATGAAAAAATTCAATAATAGCGGTGATTAAACAAGTATCACCTGTGTTTTGTATCGAATGCTCAATCGTAATTAGCCCAAGCTACAAGTTTATATTGACACCACAAGGTGTCGAAATCAACAAACGACTTAATGGAGTCGTAGACCAAACAAATCTACTACGACTCAGAACAATGAAACGCTTGTTAAAACGAATTCGAATATGATATTTCCAATACATCATATGGTGTCTTGAATTGAATATGTGTAATGAACAAGTTCAAACAATTTAATTTGATTTCGGCGCAAGCCGACAATAAATACATGTATCGACAAGAAAACTTTCGGCATGGTTAAAACGAAAAATCATGTATGTAATCTTGAAAAGAAGAGAAATTTCAAGAGAATGTGTTGACTTGATAACAAAAAGCCAACAATTACAATAATGCGGGTCATTCGAATCACAAATCAATAATTAGATTTAGCGAAATAATATTTGAACTTTAATGAAACGCTTTATTCGAAACGAAACCACATGCGTAACAAACGATGCATGCGTAACATATAAGTTTTCAAGAAGCGAAGCAAATGAGTATTCGCTATTCTGAAGGAAATGATCGTGATACAATGACCATTAAGAGGAGTAGAGATACGAAAATCTACTCAGTAAGTGTGAAAGTCAAAATTTCAATAAAAGAAATTTAAGGACTTTACCTGGGGTTGCATCTGATAACCAGTTGTTAGGTGACATTACCATGGAATGTCAAACATAGCGTATTCGTCGTTATTGAGTCAGGGGGAATGCGGTGACTTGCGTCTTCTCCTTAGCATGACTCGTGTCGTTTGCAGGACTGCGTGCTAAACCGCCGCTTCCTGATCGATAGTCGCATGTGACGTACTTCAACCTCCGTTGATGTATAGCTTAAGTCTCACGATGTCTGTGCGCTAGCGTTTCGTTTCGTTTCGTTTCGCGTAGAACGTGATGTACTCCGACATCTGTTGACATAAAATTTGAGTTCTATGTACTCTCGTGCACTAGCGTTTCGTTATGCGTAGACTGCCTGCTCGGGAAGTTAAAACATCATAGACAATATGTATAATTGTGTGTGCCCGAATTAATATTTGCAGTTCCTACGTGATGACCTTTAATGAACTTCAACATAAGTTTCCGAAGGTCTTACATGCATGTTTCCTAAACTCTCAGAGTTTCGTGTACTGTATGCGACTGTTTTGTGTATCGTGGGTAAAACACCACTTTAGCGTATGTTGGGAAACAAAACTTTTGACTGTTTGTTTTTCGGCAACGGTTGGAGACCATATTCGAGTACTATGCGTTCTGTATGTATTCAGGTTTCAGTATTCTAAGTTCCCAGAGGACAGTGAGGTTAGAGCCAAAGTATTCCTATAGGAAACCCTATTCGCTGTAACCTATAGCTCTGATACCAATCTGTCACACCCCGAAATATAAGAGCATTGGCGTGACTGGACTGGTATCTTCATTGCACAGCGGAAGCAAAATAAGCTAAGTCTTTTAGAAATTGAACGCCCACTAAGTACTCGACTCTTCATGGTTTTCTTATTCCAACCGTGCCTCGACTTCGAAATGCAACCTGAGAAAGAAACATGCGAAAAAGTCAACATAAAGTTGAGCGAGTTCATAGTTTGTTTGTGTTGGATCTGAGTTTCTTTTTTATTGTATTTTCGTTTGTAATTAAGATGGAAATGAAAGAGTTGTGCAGCGGAAATAAGATGAAAGCAAACTTTGCATACAATCAAACGAGAGTAATACTTTTATCAAACATCTTTACACAATGAATCGAAAGATTGAATTTGTTTCAACAACGATTACAATGATTGATGTAAGAATGCAAACTCCCCCTCAGCCAGAGCTTAGTAGTTTGTTCGTGCAAAGAAGACGATGTGATCAAAAGAGCTGATAGAACAGTACAAAGTACTGAACTATTTATAGGCACTTGCAAACCACTGAGCATCTTAGCTGACGTCACCATGAAAGTGACATCTAACCTCCTAACAAACTCTAACTACTGATCTATAAACACTGATGTACTAAACTACTGCTATTACATTACATTACATAAAAGACACTTAAACTGCTGCTGCATCCTTCCACTGCTGTGAACCCAGCAGTGCTTGTCCGGATCAGCAGTACTTGACCCAAGGCAGTAGATTAAGTCAACAGAGCTTTGGTCTTCCATCAGTCTTTGACATTGGTCAGTAGATATAAAGCAGCAGTTGTAAGTCAGCACTTAGTATGATCAGGAGATAGGAGGTCAGCAGATATGAAACCACTTTCAAGGGGAGAGATTTGCATGAACCAACTGTAAACGTCTGCTTATTCTGGATCCACTGCTTTGATCCAGTTTTGGCTTTACATTATCTGTTCCTCTGATAGGGTTCAATCCCAACAATCTCCCCCTGGAACAGATAATGCCAAAACTCTTCATTATTTGTGGAAATCTTTATTGCCTCAACAACAGCTCCCTTATCTGACCTTTAAATTGTAATTCAAAGTCTAGGGCATCTGTATCTTCATCATCCCTGCTGAGTGGAAGATCAAGGAGATCCTGCAAATCTTCAAGACTCAGGCCAAGAGCTTGTTCCCTTGATATTTTCTCCACTCCTCCACCAGACCTGAGCAAAGTCAATACGCAGGTCTGTTTGTCAGTTTCCCACTTTTGTATTTTTGAGCCTGGTGGGTTTCTTGGGAGATGTTTATTTGCAGAAGTATTTGGAGAGGCTGGCCTATTCATAGCTGGCTGAGCAGCGGTTGCAGATTGTTCCAATTCAAGATCTTCCTTTATCATTACTTCTGTGCCAGCTTTTACAATGGCATCTCCGGCTAAAAGATCTTGAATTGTTTCCATGCTAAACTGGTTTTTGCTCCTTCTTTTGTAGATGGCAGCACCAGCTGGAGCAGTGGTTCTTTTGACTTGCAGCTTTGGTGGTCTTTTTGAAACCGCTGCTTTGGAATAGTCAGGCTTTTGTGGAACTCTTGGATCTTTCTTTCTAAGTTCCTCTAATCTTTTATAGGTTGCCCTGACTCTATCTTCTCCCCACTTTGTCACAGAGTTCTTTGACCCATAATCAGCTATAATCAGCTCCTCTTTCATTCTCCTCAGCTCTACCATCTTTTCAGCTTCAAATTGTTTGAATTTTTCAGGAGGAGTCTGCTTGACCTTATTTTTGATCATGTCTTGAATCCTGGCTGCTTCTTTTTCAAGCTCAGGGATGGTCCAGTTCTTGTACATGTGTTTCTCCCCCTTGTATTTCTTGTAGGTCATGATGTTTTCAATGTAGTCTTTTCTTAAGGACTCATCTGCCCTTTCTGAAATTTTCTGACATACATTTTTAGCAAAACGCTCCATAGCATTGACCTGTGAGAGCAAAAACTGATAGTTTTGTTGAAATTCTCTATCAGATTTCCCTTTTCTGTTTTTGATTGCAATATCCTCTGCTTGTTTGGCTTTGAGCTTCAAATATTCTTCAATGTTGTTAGGCCTGGGATAATTTGCAATTGATGGCAAACTCCTTTTGGCTGGGTCATCTTCATAATAAAATGATTTGATTTCTTCTCTTACTGCAATGAGTTCCAGAGGAAATGAGACACCAGCAGGAGGTAGTGGTTTTACAATTTGAGCTGAAGAGGAAGGTATGGGTTTAGGAATAGTGACAAGTGATAGGGATTTTGAAGATGTTGGTGATGGAGGTGTGTCATCATCTTTTAAAATTAGCCTTCTCCTTTTTGGTTTAGGAGAGACTGATGATGTTTTGAATGGAATAGTGGTTGTAGATGTAGTGGCAGTGGATTGTGATTGACTGACAGCTGTTGAAACAACTGGTGTTTCAACCACTGTTGTCATTACAACAGATGTTATAACATCTGCTGTCTTCTGCTGTATGTCAGCAGGTGTTGTTTTTGGTGGTGATGATGGTAAAGCGGTGGATGTTGTGTGTGTTGAAGTGGTGTGTGTTGATGGAACAACTGTTTGGCAAGCAGTAGTTTTTGTAACTCCTGTTGCATCAGCTGTTTTGTATGATGGTTTTAGAGCAGACTTTGAACGTCTGATAGGAATGGATTTGGGTTGCCTTACTTTTTTAGTAGGCCTCTTCTTTTCCTCAACAGGATTTTCATGATCCCTTGACCCAGAAGTACCCTGATCTGGATGATCCATTCTTTCCACCCTGGCTTTCCTTTTGGCCTCTCTATCCCTTTTTACACTTGCAGCTGCTTCTGCTAGTGCATTTGTTGTCACATCAATTTTCTTGCTACCATCTGGCAAAGGGATCTTTTTGGTCATGTTTGAATTTTCTGGTTCAAGATAGAGACCATCCTCTATACCCTTCCTTTTCCACTCCTGAATTTTCTCCCCCTTTTTGGCATTATCTTCTGGGAGTTGATAAATGTAGCGGACTTTTGGAGGAGCAGTGCCAGTGGTGTGTAAGATCTGAGTTTTGAGAGCCTTTAAATCAGCCTGAGTGTTCTTGAACCTTGACTCCATTGCATTTCTCAGCTGTTGGACATGTTTTACATGTTGCTAATCTGCTAATTGTGCTTGTTGTTGGAGAAAAGATTGAAATTGATTCCAGAGCTCATTTGTAGCAGGTGTCCTTTGTGGAGCAGGTGCTTGAGATGGAACAGCAGTTGATTGTACCTTCTGAACTTGTAACACCTGTTGTAGCATATCTTTGAGTTCTGCAACAGCGTTATCAAGCTTTGCAATACGATCCGTCAATTTCTGGTACTTTAAACCATCACCCAAGTTAATGGGTTCATCTGATTTCCCACTAGCAGTGGTTTTATCAGTGGTAGATGTAGGGAATATACTCCAAACATTAACCACTGATGCCCCTTTGTCTTGGTACTGGGGTCTTCTTCCTTCAACACTTGACAACCTTTTGATGTTGCCAGTAGGATAAATAAATCCACTGGTGGTTGGCAGAGGTGCTATAAAAGGAATTGCCTCCAAGGAAGTCTTATGAATGTAACCACTGTCCAAATGTAACCCAGTGGGTGTAACAGTTGTAGTGGCTGCTTCACTTGGAATACCACCAAGAGTTACTTGTAACTCAAGGGGTGTAACCTCCTCAGGTTGTGTTGGTGGGTTAGCAAAGATTGATACATCAGACCCAGTCAGTTGTTAAGGTATATTCTCATTAATAGGTGATTGAGAAGGACTGGATAATGCCTGGTTCAAATCAATTGCATCCAACAGTGGTTTTATTGGTGAGGGAAATGTGGATGTGATGGTTGGTGTAGAAATAGGATGTGTCCCGGGCATTGGACTGTGGATGATAGAAACGAGTGTTTCCAGAGCATCATGATGTGGAGACCCTATTTGTACAACCTGTTCTTTTTGTGAAGAAACAGGAGGAGTTTCGGTTATGGTTTGAGATATTTGTACCAACTGCTGTGAGGAAGTAGCAGCAGTGGTTTCTTGTGACTTTTGTGTTGTCACTGGCAGGAGCTCTGGTATCTCATCCTCCAGAGATGCCTTTTTGAGGGGTTTGGGGGGGTTTTGTGTTTTTCTTTTTGATGGCTTTTTGGTGATTTTAGGTGTGGGTTTCAAAACAGTTGTGCTGCTGCTTTGATCACCTTGAGCAGTGGGCTCAGCAGCAGATACCTGAGGAGCAGTTGTAACTGCTAAAATCTGCTCAGGCACCTCTGCTTGTGTTTTGCAAGGTGCTAACATCCTTGAAAAAGTTTCAGTAGTTAAACTGTTTATTTGAGTAGGATCACCCTGGTTTATTACAGCTAAATCATCCTTACTGAATTTCTTTGAAAAATAGTAACTTAAAAACCTTGGAAACAGTAAGAATGATTTTGTTTCAACATTATTAACCAAATCTTTAAAAATTTCCCGAGAATAGTTAAAATTTTCTCCTTGAAGAATAGCATAACCCAGATTTTGAATCTTTAAAGGGATTTCATTAAAAGAAGTGGTTTTGTTTGAAACACATAGTAGGAGGGTATGAAATAAAAATCTGGTTGCAGAAGGAAAATAACCTTTTTCTAAGGTAATTTTCTTCATCATTGTGGATTCATACCCTCTCTCAATGAAGTCAGTTTGCAACTCGTTTTTAGTGAAAGAGATTTTACCTTCTTGATCATCGAGTTGAAAGACCTCTGAAATGGATTGTGGCGTGATTTGGACAGCTTTACCCTGTATAGAAGAGTTTATGGTGGTTGCAGTGTCTCCTTGTTTTTCAAGGGTTGCATTCTTCCAAAACTCCCTTTGGGTTGCCAAATAGATTGGTGCATCGGCGATGAACAAAGTTTTATACTTTGATTTTGCCATGATGTCAATGATGAAATCAAACACGTTGGTGGTTCCTGGTTTTGTGAGAAGACCCAGGAGATTGTGAGATGGTTTATGTGGAATTTCAGTGGAGATTGCCTTTTGGGAGGCTGTGTTCGAGGATGATTTGGATGAGGGTTTTGAAGATTTCTTTGATTTTGTCATTTTGAGGATGATTGATCGAAGAAATTTGTGAGGAAATGTGAAGAAAAACTGTTTTGAGAAGAGAATTTTTAAGAATTCAATTCGACAGTAAAACCCTGTTTTGGTGGTGAGTGAGGGATTTTATAGGGAAGAAAGTGAATGTTGAGGTGGCAGCCGTTACAAAAGGTCTGACCAATATGTACTGTCCACGTGACAATCCCTGTTGAAAGTGAAGGACAGTACTTTTGTTGAAAGTGACTGATGAAGGCAGTGGTATGAAAGCAGTGGATGATTTTTACTATCAGTGGATAGCATATCAGTGGATAAGACACTGCTTTTGAACAACAGAGTTTATCAAAATAATGAGAGAGCAGGGGTTGACTTTTAGCAGTGGACAGACTTTTGAAGTATAGCAGACTTTTGAACAATCAGTGGTTAATGGCAGACTTTTAAGGACTTAATGAAAAAATTTCATTTTTAACTATTTTTAAGGATGGAGTTTTGATTTTCTGAAAACATTTTGTTGCTTTTATTCATAGAAAAACAAGATGTTGCTTGTTATTCCATGTTCAGCATCCCAATCCTAGAGACCAAACTTTCAAAAGTGGCTGTATCAAGTGCTTTTGTGAGCACATCAGCCAGCTGGTCTTTAGTTGGGACATGATGCAGAGAAATCAAACCTTTTTCATAGCAGTCCCTCACAAAGTGATGTCTGATGTCGATATGTTTGGTGGTTGAGTGGGAAACTGGATTTTTGATGATATTTTCTGCTGCCTGACTGTCCAACATGAGTGGTGTCTTTAAGGCAGTGATACCAAAATCTAGCAACTGATTTTGAAGCCACAGGAGTTGGGCTGTACAGCTTGCAGCAGCAATGTATTCAGCTTCAGCAGTGGATGTTGAAACAGCTGCTTGCTTTTTGCTTTGCCAAGAAACTAAGCAGTCACCTAGAAACTGGCACCCTCCTGATGTGGACTTCCTTGTGGTGTGACATCCAGCAAAGTCACTGTCTGAGAAACCTGAAAGCTTGATGTTCCCATTAGCTGGATACCAGATACCAAGTGTGGGAGCACCTTTTATGTATCTGAAGATCCCTTTTACAGCAATGAGATTTGATTTTCTGGGAGCTGATTGACTTCTTGCACAGACACATGTTGCAAACATGATGTCTGGTCTAGATGCAGTTAGGTACAATAGAGACCCAATCATGCTTCTATAAAGTGTTTGGTCAATCAGCTCATCTTTTTCATCAGACATGACCAGCTTATTTGTTGCCATGGGTGTGCTGCATGGTTTACAATCATTCATATCAAATTTGGTTAAAAGTTCTTTAGCATATTTGCTTTGATGAATGAAAGTTCCATTTTGCATTTGCTGTACTTGGAGACCAAGAAAGCATTGCAGCTCACCCATTGCACTCATTTCAAACTCAGCTGTCATGAGTTCTCTAAACTCTTCACACATTGAGTTACATGTGCTTCCAAAAATAATGTCATCCACATAAATCTGGACAATCATTAAATCCTTCCCTCTCCATTTTAAAAACAGTGTTTTATCAATGGTACCTCTTTTGAAACCATTTGAGAGTAGGAAGTTAGAAAGAGTTTCATACCAGGCCCTTGGTGCTTGTTTCAAGCCATACAAGGCTTTGTTTAGCCTGTAGACATGATCTGGATAAAATGGATCCTCAAAACCTGGAGGTTGACAAACATACACCTCTTCTTGAATTGTACCATAGAGGAAAGCACTTTTGATATCCATTTGAAACACCTTCATATTGTGGTTGACAGCAAAGGCCAGGAACAGTCTAATTGCTTCTAATCTTGCAACAGGGGCAAATGTTTCATCATAATCAATCCCCTCTTCCTGTCTGTAACCTTGAACCACAAGCCTGGCTTTATTCTTGACAACAATACCCCTTTCATCAGTTTTGTTCTTGAGGACCCACTTTGTGCCAATGGGACTAACCTCTTCTGGCAGTGGTACAAGCTCCCATACTTGTTGTCTTTTAAACTGTTGGAGCTCCTCTTGCATGGCTTCTACCCAGCTGTTGTCTTTCAGTGCCTCTTGGTACTTGACTGGCTGATGGAGTGATAGAAAACCAGCAAAAAGACAAATGTTTTGGGTTTGGCTTCTTGTGAGCACCCCTTCATTAATGTTGCCAATGATTTGATCAGGTGGATGAGATCTTAAGAAGATTAAATCTCCTTGGTATGGTATGATGGCATTGGTTGGTGAAGGCTGCAAATGTGTATCATCTGAGCTAACCACTGCTGGGGACTTTGATGATCCAGCAGTGGTTTCAAAAGGTGGTGGAATAGGAGGTAATGAGGTGGACAACTGCTGGCTTTTATCCACTATTAACTGCTGGCTTTTATCCACTATTTGAGGACTTTTGTCAGCAGTGTTTGAGGATGTGGAAGCAGTGGTTGATGGGCTACTTTGGTCAACAATTGTTGAGGTAGCAGTGGTAGAGCTTTGACAACTGTTTTGAACAGCTGATGCTTTTCCCTTTGTGGAAGACCTTTGAGGGATGATGATTTCATACCCATAGTCTGGTGTTGTATCCTCTGATGGACCTGCACTGTTAGTCTTGACAGCAGTATTTTCAAAAGTGAATTTTTCAAGATCAAACAGATCTGCAGGGTTTGCTGGGATTTTCATTGATGAAAGTTCATTGAACTTAACATTCAAAGTCTCCTCCACTGCCTTGGTCCGTGTATTAAACACTTTGTAGGCCTTGGCAGTGGTTGAGTATCCCAGATGATAACCACAATCAATTTTGGCTGCAAATTTTGAAATGGAATCTTTTAAGTTCAAAATAAAGCATGGGCAGCCAAACACTTTGAAATATGAGATCAGTGGTTTAATTTTATACAGAATTTCATAGGCAGTCTTTTTGTGCCTGGGGTTTATTAAAACTCTGTTCTGAACATAGCAAGCAGTGTTTACTGCCTCTGCCCAGAAAGTTAAAGGCAAACCTGAATCTGCAAGCATGGTTCTGGCAGCCTCAATCAGAGTTCTGTTCTTCCTTTCCACTACCCCATTCTGCTCTGGTGTTCTTGGGATGCTGTACTGCCTTACAATCCCATTCTTCACACAGAAGGCATCCAACTCCCTATTTTTGAATTCTGTGCCATTGTCACTCCTGAAGCTTTTTACTGGAAGGTCAAATTGCTTTTCAACCTGTATTACAAAGTCTTGCAAAATGCCTGCAGTTTCATCTTTTGAGTGCAAAAAGAAAGTCCATGTGAACCTAGAAAAGTCATCAACAATAACCAAACAATATCTTTTCTTTTTAAGGCTCATGACTTGAACTGGGCCAAACAAATCCATGTGTAGCATTTGCAAACACTGGGTTGTTTTGGACTCTTCAATGGACTTATAAGAACTTTTATGCTGTTTTCCTTTTAAACAGGAAATGCAATGTTCAGGACATGAAAACAATTTTTGTGGTAGGCCTCTCACCAACCCATTTTTTGAAATTTCTGTGATTGTCTTAAGATTTGTGTGTCCCAGCCTTCTGTGCCAAAGTTCTGTCTCTTTGTTAGAGGCAGCTGAGAACAGACAGGCATCAGCTCTGGGACACTCTTTTGACATGTCAACAACATAAACATTGCCACTTCTTTGAGCAACAAGTTTAGTTTGACCAGTTTTGATTATTGCTTCAATCTTTTTGACCATTTCTGGTCCAACAATCCTACAACAGTCTTTTGTGAAGAATGACCCAAATCCCTTGTCACTCATTTGGGACACACTCAGAAGGTTGAATTTTAGATTGTCTATTAGATTGACATTTTCAAATTTTACATTTCCAGATTGCACTGTACTAGACCCCAGAACCTTCCCTTTACTATTATTCCCAAAGGATATATCACCCCCACCATGGATTTTAAAGTCTTTGAGGAGGGCTTTACATCCTGTCATGTGCCTGGAGCCTCCACTATCTACATACCAAAGACTATCAAAGCATGCAGAAGCTCCCTGCACATGAAGTAAAAAGATTAGTTCATTAAGGTCTCCAAAGCCAACAAGGCTTTGGATGGGGTCTCAACAGTGTCTGGGATGGATGCAAGATGATGGACAGTGGTTAGGTCAGGGGTTTGAACTGTTTTAGGACAGTGTTTCTCTAACCACTGTTGTGGGTCCTGACCAATCATCTGCTGGTAACCAAAAGGATGCTTGTTCACTTTGGGTTTAGAGGGCCTTTTGTAGGCCTCATAAACGTGAGGAATCCTTTGGTAAGACTGTTTTTCTCTGCCTTTTCTGAACTGATTGGCAGGGGGTGCATCAGTAACCTGAACATCTCTTTTGACAGATGTTTGGTTCAGCTGTTTTGTAACAGCTGTTTGTACTGGCACAAACAGTGGTTGTTTCTTGGTGAATTTGACAGATGTTGATGATGATGATGGACTCAAGGATGTTTTAGCAATGTACTCATTCTTTTTCACATCAAAGTTTTTGAGGTACACACATGCTTGAGTTTTGTGGTTTGTTTTCCCACAGACAATGCAGCTTTCTGCTGAAACAATGACACTTGTTTTGTTTAGATCATAAGCTTTTAAGTGGAAACAGTCTTTTGTTAGATGATTCCTTTTCTCACAGAATTCACAAAACAAGTTATCAATTTTTTCTTTCTTCTTTCTCTTTTCAGATTCCTTTGCAGCAGAGGTTTTAACCACTGCTGGGATATCTTTGAGAGGTATGACTTTAGCTTTTGGAGCTTTAGCACCATCAATTGATGTAAAGTCCATTGGCTTGAAATTTTCAAGAATATCACACTCATCAGACCATTTTGGTTTAAACTGATGATCTTCAAGCTCCTTGAAAGTGGAGGAACCCATTGGTCTGTTAAGTGTGATTTTGTTACCAAGTTTGTCAGTGATTTTCACTTCTTGGACATTCTTGTTTGTGGGGATAAGCTCAGTAGCTTCATCAGTGGTTTGAACAGAGTTTTCAAAAGCAGTGTTTTCATCATCATATTTTCTATACCCAACCCCAAACTTCACATTGCTTTTTCTCTGTTTTTCAAGCATAACCTCATATCCTTTGCAGGATTCCACCCATCTTTCACAAGTAATCTGGGCAGACTCCAACTCCTTTTTGCAAACTTGGTATTTTTCTACCATAGTTTGAAGTTGGGTTTTGGTTATACTTTGCTCTTCTTTTAAACAGCTGATTTCTTTTTCCTTTTCAGTCAATTTGTTTTTAAGTTCTTTTAAAGAGCTTTCAAATTTGACCTCATCAGTTAAGATTTTATCCCGAAGGTTTTCATTCACCTCTTTGATGTTAGCAAAAGCAATTATGCAATTGTCTGAACACAGTTTTTCAAGAACTTGAGGAGATACCTTGGCAGCTGCCATCATTGCACAATCACATTGATGATCTTCATCATCATCAGCTCTTACCTTCTTTTCACCAGCCTTTTCTTCTTTCTCTTCTTCTTTGTCCTCTATGGACCATGGATCTGTCATTGGTTCAATCAGAGTACCTGAACTTTCTTCCAACAGTACTTCACCAGCCACAGCAGTGACCACTGCTTCAATCACCTCTTCCACTGTTTCAAAGCACTGCTGTTCCTCCTCAGCTTCAACCCCCTCCTGTATTGACTCTAGTGCCATCAAACAAAACTCATCATGTGAAGAATCATTAGAAGCATAGAGTGCAAAATTTTCATCACAAAGATCATCAGGCATACTGCTCCAGTCAACAAACCCTTGAGTGAAAAAACTTTGTTGATCTGGTTGTGCTGCTGCTGGAGCAGTGGTTTGAGGTGCAACAGGTTGCACTTGTACCTGTGGAACAGGGGTTTGAACATATTGGATTTGTGGAACAGTAGTTTGGACATAATGTACTGGCACAGGGGCAGCAGCATAGTGAGCAGTGTTCACTTGAGCTGCTGGGGCATATTGGGCATAGTGCACAGTGTTTTGGTTTTGAGGTCTAGGATTTGAGCTAGGATGAGTAATTATGGGACCAGTATTTTGACTCCTACATTCCCTAGCGAAATGTCCCAACCTATTACACTTGTAGCACTTGATTTTCGATTTATCCAACCCAACCCTTAGATTCCCATGCAAACCTGGGAATTTTCTCCCTGTTCTTTTGTAGAACTTGCTAGTTCTAACACTTAGCAAAGCCAGTTGGTGCAGGATGTCCATTTCCTCTAAATCAGTGGGATCAAAATGTTGCAAATCATTTAGTTCAAAGCTTAAATTATCTGACATCTGGTTTTCGTTTGCAGTGAATGCATAACTTGCAGAGTGAGGATCAGGGTTGTTAAAATTTGCACCAGCAGTTATGTCAATGAAGTGATCATAACCCTGGTCCTTACCACTGCTCCCAGATTCTTCTTGACCCAGAAGAGCAGTATTACCGAATGTGTAATCATCAACGACTTTTCCTGACTCTTGTAACTTCCTTTTCTGGTTCAACTCCCTTTCGTAGGTCAGGAGTCGACCATGGAGTTGGGTCAAGGTCAGATCCTTGAACTCAGGTGAATTTCTGGTGACAAAGGCTATAGTGTCCCATTTTTCGGGCAGTGACCTGAGGAACCTGCTGTTTTGAGTCGAGTTTGTAAAGGTAGTATTAACAAGCCTCAGTTCACTGATGAGACAACTAAACCGCTCAAATTGTTGAGTCAGTGATTCACCTCTAACATGACAAAATGTTTCATACTGTTGGTTCAGGATTTCCCTATTGTTTTCTATGACTTCTTCAGTACCCCCAAACTGTTCCTTAAGTGCGTCCCACAATTCTTTGGCACTGTTACAGTGTAACAGTCCAGCATATATTTCATTGGGCAGCGCTGATGATATGATGCTAAACGCTTTAGCATCTAGTTCGATCTTTTTAAAATCGGTTTCGGTGTAATTTTCAACTGGTTTTGGAACGAACTTTTTAGCATCTTCAGCGCTTGGCACTGAAGGAACATGAGGACCAAAGGTGACAGACCTCCAACAACCTGTGCTTTGTTGAGCGAGGATGTGACCCATCCTCCTCTGCCAGATGTTGTACTCATTTCTTTTTAGCATAGGTGGTTTAAAAAGTGAGCCGATGTTGTTTTTATCATCCTGAGATTGTGACGTCATTCTTGTTGTTTTACAGACACTGAGAAATCAACTTTAATGGTGATTAATCCTTGCTCTGTTTTTCAACGGACGAACAAACGATCAGTATCAACTGTTATGAGCTGAACTATTTACGTCAAAATGATTGTTAAATCAAATTTGACTGTCCAAGCTCTGATACCAATTGTTGGATCTGAGTTTCTTTTTGATTGTATTTTCATTTGTAATTAAGATGGAAATGAAAGAGTTGTGCAGCGGAAATAAGATGAAAGCAAACTTTGCATACAATCAAACGAGAGTAATACTTTTATCAAACATCTTTACACAATGAATCGAAAGATTGAATTTGTTTCAACAACGATTACAATGATTGATGTAAGAATGCAAACTCCCCCTCAGCCAGAGCTCAGTAGTTTGTTCGTGCAAAGAAGACGATGTGATCAAAAGAGCTGATAGAACAGTACAAAGTACTGAACTATTTATAGGCACTTGCAAACCACTGAGCATCTTAGCTGACGTCACCATGAAAGTGACATCTAACCTCCTAACAAACTCTAACTACTGATCTATAAACACTGATGTACTAAACTACTGCTATTACATTACATTACATTACATAAAAGACACTTAAACTGCTGCTGCATCCTTCCACTGCTGTGAACCCAGCAGTGCTTGTCCGGATCAGCAGTACTTGACCCAAGGCAGTAGATTAAGTCAACAGAGCTTTGGTCTTCCATCAGTCTTTGACATTGGTCAGTAGATATAAAGCAGCAGTTGTAAGTCAGCACTTAGTATGATCAGCAGATAGGAGGTCAGCAGATATGAAACCACTTTCAAGGGGAGAGATTTGCATGAACCAACTGTAAACGTCTGCTTATTCTGGATCCACTGCTTTGATCCAGTTTTGACTTTACATTATCTGTTCCTCTGATAGGGTTCAATCCCAACAGTTTGTAAAAGATTTGAAATAAATCTTTTTGAATAACCGGTTTTCGAAGTATTGTTGTGAAAACGAATTTAAAATCATTTTCATATATAAATCAAGTTTTCATGTGTACCCCACGTACTCATGTACAATTCAAGTTTTTCTTGAGTACCCCACGTACTTCAAGTATAATTCCCGTTTTCTTGAGTACCCCACGTACTTCAAGTATAATTCAAGTTTTTCTTGAGTTCCCCACGTACTTCAAGTATAATTCCCGTTTTCTTGAGTACCCCACGTACTTCAAGTATAATTCAAGTTTTTCTTGAGTACCCCACGTACTTCAAGTATTAATCAAGTTTTAGTATGGTATGAATTTTATGTAAATAAAGTATTCCTGTAAGTATCAGGATTGTTAATGGGTTGCAAAGCCATTAACATGTGACACGACATAGGAAGTCACCAAACCTAAGGCATTTAATTGGTATATTCTGAGACACAAAAGCACTACTCGATTCTCGCCCTCACTGAGAGTGTGGCTGCCCGGCACCCGTTAGATCTAACCTTTTGTTCTGCGGTCTAGGTATATTGTTGATTAATGGTGCTTTTGTACCCTATTCGTGACAAGATTTCTCGCATCATTTCTCGTAACGCCTCTTACTTGGTTCTCGTCCTCACCAAGTGCGTTTCTCGTATTCTTATATCTCGTCACACTTGGTTCTCGTCCTCACCAAGTGTGCTTCTTGTATTTTTATCATACCATTTATATACATTTTAACATTTGTATTTTGTAAACTCTTGTATTTGTATTTTCCCGTAGTTTATAAAACTAGAATCTCGTGTGTATGCATATTTTGAAAAATACGCTTGTTTGAAAAACCGGTATAAAACATAAGCTTTTCGTAAACCATTTGTGTCATTTAAACTTGCCTGTAAAATGGTTTAGAAATATGTAATTCTTGTATGCTTTGCAAAAAGTGCATGTCTTTCCACCCCGAAAACATTTACATAAATGTAAAACCATAAAAGGTGGGGTTATGAACTCACCTAAATATTCCTGTGCAAAACTAGCTATATACGACTTTGTGATGTCGTTTCCAAGACTTGACTCGCTAGCGTGCATTCTACAATATTCCTAACACGGAATATCTTATAAGTTTCTAAATAATGCGGTAGCTAAACTACGTGCTACCGAGCTCTACCGAATCGTTAGTCGAACGGTTCAATGGTAAGTAGTTAACTTATCGGAAATGATAGGTCATCTTTGATAATTGTCGTTTATTGTCGATAAAACCACTAAGTCTTGAAAAGACTTGATTCTCGAGAGATTTAAAAATAAATAAATATTTATATATAAAATATATAAATACTTCGTTGTAATTGCGTTAGCCGTCTTGAGTAGTCGTACGAAAATAATATATAATAACTTGTATTATATATATCACGTCTTGTGTATATTTGCCAAAAATATACGTATATGCCGTTTCGGCGTTTGTAATAAATATAAAAAGTTATATTTATTTTGAGAAAGTATCATCGAGTTGTTTGAAGTTGGAATAAATATAAAACTATATTTATTTTTATAAGGGAATTCGTGTGGTATAAATATAAAAACTATATTTATTTTTATAAAACGAATTCGTCGAATTTCGAAGTTCAAAACAACTATGTTTGTCGTTGTAAATATTTTCCGAATCGTTGTTTTCGTAAGTTGTAAGATGTTGTCGAAGGAAACTTTATATTTGTATCTCGTAAAAGTCGCTTTATAACAATAGTTGTCGTTTTACAAGAAAAGCACGTTTTTATAGTAAAACTCGTTTTATTTTACAGGTTTTCTCGAAAAACGGGCAGAGTTTCCTCTGTTTTTGGACGGCCCTGACAACTAAGTGTCGTTATTTTTTTAACAAGATTCAACAATTACTCAACCATTTTTGTGCATAGCCAGTTTATATAAACGAAATAATAAATAAGACCAAGTTAATATTAACTAATAACTCATCGTTTTGTGCGGTTCGAGCTCGTTTGTCACGTGAGTAATAATACTATAAAGATAACAAAATAAACGTGACGTTAATTTTTACCAAGTCTTCGCGGCGTGACGTTTGACTGAGTCGACTGAGTCAACTGGTTTGACCGAGTTGACTCGCTGAGTTGACTGGGTTGACTCAGTTTGACTAAGTCGACCCGATCCGCTTTATAAGCTGCTTCGAACTGTCCGACCCAAACCGCCTAACCCGAACCGTCTGAGTTGACTGAGTTGACTCGGTTGACCGAGTCAACCGAAACCGAAACCAAAACTGAATCTAATCGAACCCGTTCTGAGATGAGACTGGACCTGAAACCCGAACTGGAACATGCTTGAGCTGACTCGAACAAAACCATCGGTGGATTAAAACATCATCATCTTCACAAATTTTCATAAATGAAGCCAAATGTAAGAAACAGGGATGTTTTACCAGGACAACTTGTTGGATAAATACTCGAGCCGCTGCGAACCCGTGAGACCCGTCGGGCCAAAGGAAAGACCGCGGGATAACCGACCTGACCACCGAAAAAAGTGGACCGACCGGCGGTCCGAACCTCTGACCGCCAGTTTTCTCTCTCTCTCTCGGTCTCTCACTCTCTCTCGCCGTCGTCGTGCCGTTGTGAAGATCCACCGCCACCGCCGCCGTATGCCGACGGTTCTCCGCCGTCGGGTCGTCATCAGAAGGGGGGTGTTCGGTGTGCCGGTTAACCGGCCCTGTGCTTGTCGTCGGCTTTGGAGGGGAGACCGAGGGTGTTGGTGTGTGTGTGTTTGGTTATGTGTTTGTTTATTGTATATGTAGAGATTGAGAGAGGATGAGAGTGAATATGAGTGTCTATTTGGTTGGCAGAGGAAAAGAAAGAGATGGATGGTTTTCATCTAACTCTTGAAATAAATAGATCCCATTGTCTGTCATGTCTCTTATACATTTAAGTTACCTTCAGGTCACTTCTTTTATCTTTTGAATCAATATCTTTTGAAGGGATTTGTAAGTATTTGCAAGATTTATTATAGATTTTGCAAGGATTTCAAATCTTGTAGAGATTTGACAATATTTTGTAGAGATCTTATAAGATCTAATATATTATGTGCAGGTTTAGGCTTGGGCCCAGGGCCCACAAGCCAATTTTATGTGTAAGTGGCCCGTAATTCCTTCAAGACCCGATATGGCGACCCAAACTCCATGAGCATAAAATATTCGTGTAACATCCATATTTTTCGGTGTCGTCAGTTTTTCGTACGGTTACAGTCCGTTGTCATTTGATGTTTCGCAGATTCCACGCGAATCTTCCTACGCGTACTGTATAGCTGAACAAACGTTCTGGGCACCCCAAGGGCCTAATTAAGTCAATCTTCGACTTAATCACTATTTATTATTGCGTTAATCGCCCGTTAATCACGTAATTACGGGCGTAAATTACCGGTTATCACACCTCGTTACTTAAATCACTTACTCAAACCAAACCACCAAAGTAAAATGTTTATGTATAATCAAATGTCAAAATGTTTATGTGAAAACCATGTCTAATCTTTATGTCTAATGTAAATCATGAATTGTGTATGTAAATGTCAAAATGTTTATGTATGGTAAGTGAAATATATCAACTAAACCATATGTAAAATGCACAAAAACAAGGTATTGAAGTAAAACATGGTTTAAATCAAAGTTATCCTTTGTGTAATAATTGCATGCTATACTGATATAAACATCTATGCGGTATTGTGAAAATTCATACATCCAAGCCTTGCGGCAGTCGGATAACCCTTTTAGTAAAGGTTACCAAAAAATGTATTCGGATTCGGTCATTCCTTCCATCCAAACAAACCCGAGATTACAGGAATGGGATTTGTCAAGTCCTATGGTACCACTACCTACTACCGAGCGGCATGATCGGTGTTAATGAATGTACATTGTCTCATTTAAACAAACCAAATGTCATACCAAAATGTATGCATGTGATGAATAGAATAATGTACTAAGTATGCACACAATGGGCATACATAGCATAGATTGTAATGAAAAATAATGTACTAAGTACGCACACAATGGGCATACATAGCATAGAATGTAATGTAAAATAATGTACTAAGTATGCACACAATCGGCATACATAGCATAAAATGTAATGTAAAATAATGTACTAAGCACGCACAAAATGGGCATACATAGCATAAAACACAATGAAATCATGTACTATAAATGTACTAATGAACATAGCAAGTATATGATGTGAAAACAGGAAAGCATGAAAGTAACAAGTAGGCACATGTGTTCCACCCCAAAACGTTTGGAAAATAGTAAAAGAGGGGTCTATGTACTCACTTGAGATTTGCTTAGTAGTCCTTGAGTAATAACCAAACAATCCTAGAGATCACGGATATCAAACGGCACCTAATATAGGTAACTACATTAATAAACCGGACCTATAACGGAAGATCGGATAGAATGAGGCCTGTAAACCAAATGAGTAGGGGAACTCATGTAATATGGTTTAACAAAGCCTTCATACTACAATGAAACCTAACCTAAGTGCTTACGACCCATTACGACCCGTTTAGGTAGCTTATGCTACTCTAACGCGTCGTTCGCGTGAAACGCGTTCGCCTAACTAGTCCTACGACAAGTATTATATGCCTAACATGTTTAATTATGTTACATAATCAGTTAAGTGACGAAAGTTTAGGTTACATATGCTTAATTACCAATTACACATGAAAAGGGTATTTTGGTAATTTACCTAAGGCATATAACTACCTATCATACAACTACTTAACGAAGCGACCATAAGGTATAACCTCAGAAGGTTATCCCCTATATGCTATGGTCACCTAATGTGTTTGGTCAAATCCTAATGATCGACCAAACATGTCGGGTTCGAAAGTATAAACGATTGTTTAGATCGCTTACCTTACGACCCTATATAAGCACTAAACTAAAAGTGACGAGCTAAGCATGTTAAAACATGCTTAACTAAGTTTAGAAAACAGGTTTGGTATCAAAACAAACGGTTTTGATACCTAAAAGTAGTTTGGTTACAAAATACGCAATAACACGCATTTTGGCCGAAACTACGACTCGTCACTAAGCCTAGATAACGTGGTAATCAGTAGGTATTGTCACTAGGGACTATAACCATCGTGATCACGCTCACGTTATGAAGTTCAAATGAACTTCGCATTGACCATAAACTGGTCAATGCAGAAAGTCAAACAAAGTTCGACTTTCGGACTAGAAAAGCGATAAAAGAACGAAGGAACACTTACAAAGGGTCCCCGCAAGATTGATAATCCAAGTATTCTCAGGTATGAGGTGATGAAACACCCCAACTAAGAGAATTCTCAGATTTCAAGTGGGTTTTGCATTGGGGATGGATGGGTATTTATAGTTTTCGGAGAGCCGTTAAGATCGTTTCTTGAATAACGTGATCGAATCCCATCCGTACAAGTGTTGGAATGTTATGGTGCATCATTTTGCCCACCACAAGAGATTGACATGTGGCATTGGCCTTTGGGGAGTGTTTAAATCTGTTAATCAGTAGTCAAAAATGATTTTCTGCATCTGACCCATTCTTGCGCACCGTAACACTCAGAGTGTTGAGGTGAGCAAGGACCCTGCAGACTAGAAAGTTTGAAAAATGGCAGAACAGGCCCCTGAAGCTCCAAACTTGCTATTTGATGCACTTTTGACACATTTAAGCCCCGTTAACCCCATTTCAAAGCTCTAAAATGAAGTTAAAGTATAGGGAACTTAAAATGTGCTCAAAAATATCTCGGATGTCGGTTCGTTTGGCCGTACGATTGCGTTGTTCGGTTAATTACGACGGAATGCGCATAAGCACGAAAAACGATCCAAATGGCGTGACGAATGGATTTTTCTTATGCCAAACACTAAAATAAAATATTTTAGTGCTTACATAAATTTTTGGATGTCCGGATGCATTCAGAACGTAAGTTATGCGCGAAAGTGCAAACTTGTGCACTTTTTAACGCTTTTAGTCCCTGAATGACCCAAAAGTTTATTTTAGCACACCGAACCCCTCAAAGCCTATTTCTAAGATATGTAAAGGATATTTATGGTATGTTTAACTTATGGCCATGATCCGGAATGTCTGTTATAGTTCAAATTGGCATACTTTCGCAGTTTGTCAACTTTAGTCCCTGTAAGCGATTTAACTCGATTTTGCCATACCAAAGCCTTCAAAACTTATTTCTAAGTTATGTAAAGGTTATTTAAGGTATGTTAAGCCTATTTCACTATTCCAGAGCGTTCGTTGCATAAAATGGGTTATATTTACGCATCAGTGCGCGTATAACCTTCTAGAAAGCGATTTAAAGCTTGAAATCGAACAAGAATTGATATGTGCAAAGGATACACATATTTATACATGTCCCAAGTATGAAATACAATATTTCATTGATAAAGTATTTGTTTGATGGCCGTGGAGGCACAGGTGTCACAGTCTCCCCTACTTTAGGAAATTTCGTCCCGAAATTTATTCAGAGGAAACTTGTGAGAGTTTAAAACATGAAGTTGAAAAGATCGAACAACATTGGTTAGGGTTCTGAACTTCTAGTAACTTTAATAACATCATGCTTGCAATGTAAGAGGGATACTTATATACAAGTATATGAAGCGTCATTGGTGCGTCCACCATACCTCCTGTACATTGTTCACATTTCGTTATTGTTGCCACTATCGGTTCTTACACATAATAAATCTTACTGTGGTTTCCGTGCACTGAATTTCATAATTATGTACGCGTCCATAATTAGGCAATTCCTTGCATAGTTCACACAGTCTATTTTATAATGTGTAGGAGAAAACCAAATGAACAAACCTGTGATGAGTGTGACTAGACCACCATAGGGTCCCTTTTATTAAATCAATAAATGATTTTAATAGACAACCAAGGAGTCTTTTCAGCTTATATCATCACATGTCATTCTTAACCAGATTTTTGAATCAATCTTTTTGACTAGACCCCTAAAAGGGTCTCTTATGAATCATGGAATGGTACTATATAATCCAAGGGTCTTAACTATTACATAGAAGCCCATTAAGGATTTAAGGTAGTACCTTTTTGAATATCCTACTACGAATCCCTCATATGAAGATATGACAAATTCTACGAGGATTTGGATAACGAATATCCAGAGTATACAAAAACACAAAATGCATAAAAGAAAACACAAGATGCATAAACACATAGTCATATAACCACAAAGATTGTTTATCTAGATCTTTAATTTGTTAATTTGTTTTGCTAACAGAGCACATGTATTTAAAGCACACTAGGAATCCATCTCGTGGATTTCATTTGGTACTTTAAACATTATCAAGAATCTAACTATAAAGATAGAAAGATTTTTAAAAGAAAAATTCGATTTCGATTATAAGGAACCAAAATGTTCAAATTTAGGTACATAAGGAATCCAAATAAGGACTCTGATTTGAATGATAATCATCCACAAGGGTCTAAATGTGAAGATAAAAAGATCCCATATGGATTTTAGAAGTTGAAGATGTTTTGAAACCTTGCACTTGATGTGCTTAGGTCAAAACATGAAGTAAAATGCTTATGAAGTTGAGATGCCAGATATGCCAAGGCGACATATGAAGCGAAATTTGAAAGTTAAGTCAATGTATGAAGAAAAATATTTTTGAAAACTATGCATGGGGTTCTAAAAAAAATGTGTTCAATGTTTTTGAAACCTTATATATAATACTTTTGAAATCATAAAGTAGGTGTACTAGGTAAGTATATTTATAAAAATGTTTTAAAATCATGCGAGATGAATTTTGAAATTATGTATAAGGTTTTTTTTTTTTTTTGAAAAACATGAATGATGCTTTTCGAAATCATGCACTTGATAAGAAAATGTACCATGTTAATATTGTCTTCAGACTATATGAAACATTTTGAAATTATGAAGGTTGTTTTTGAAAACATAGCCAATGTTTTTGAACTAACATAGACAATGCATTTAAAAAAAAATTGTTTTCAAACTATATGAAATGTTTTGAGATCATGAAGATTGTTTTTGAAATACTTGTACTGTGTATGTTTAAAAATCAAAACGTAATGGGTATGAGATTTGAAAATACCCTTAGTTATTTAACCAAAGATTCAAAGGCACAGATGTGCAGAAGCATGATTACTCATAATGTCACTTTATTTTCTGTACTTTGTTTCTTAGAGTGAAACGAGTACTTAAAATTTTCGAGGGAATCATGAGCGATCATTTGAAAGAGAGAATCACAAGAGTAGTTTGTAAGGAACATAGTTCCTTAATACAGGTATCATAGAGAATTCCCATTTACTCATGTAACTACACTCGTATATCAGAATTTTGAACAACAATTTATTTATAATCAAAACAGATTGTTTCACATTACAAGAAATAGAAGAAACAAAAGCATAAGACAACAACATCTTCTAATCAGCCAACTGCTCATCCGTGGGTTGGATTTGCCTTAGCAAGCTTCGGGCATTTATTCACGAAATGACCCATCTTGCCACATTTGTCGCACGATCCAGGCTGAAAGCGAGCTTGAGCAGGATTGGCTTGTGGTTGATTTGGACCACCTTGGTTCGGGTTACATCGACAAGCACTTGCCAGGTGACCAATTCACCCACATGATACACATAGACGACATTGTAAGTGAGCTTGGTGATGCCCATTACATTTATCGCATATTGGTGCCGTACCGGCATAAGGTTTCCTAGCAGGAGGTTGAGCAGTAGCAAGGTTTATAACAGCTTTGTTTTGGATAGCAAAGTGGCATATGTTAACCAAATGTCCCCGCCGTCCACAGTAGGTACATTTGGAGCAGGGTATGAGGTTTGAATGATGACGGTTGCATCGTTTGCACAGAGGAACAACTCCTTTGTATGGCTTCCTAGCAGGGGGTTGAGCTGGTTGGTTGGGGACGACTTTACCATTGTGAGCGACCATGGCGAAGTTTTGAGAAGCCTTTCGCTTCTTTGACTTCTTAGGGGATCCAGTCTGTTCATCCATGGTCTTTGATTCCTTGATTGGTTTCTTGGCTGGTGGTGCTGTCACTTGGCTAGGTCCCGCTTGATTAGGTGTAACTGCTACGGGTTTCCTGGAAGCCTTACGCTTCCTTGATTTTGGTGAAGGCTTGGTCTCTGTCTTCTTTGGTGACTCCTGAGTGGCTTCATCCTGGAGACGATACATGGCAATGCCTAAGTCCACAGTCTTCAGAATCACTTCGCCTAATCGCTGGGTAAATTTGGCTGTTCGCTCAGACATTTGACCGTTGCTGAGAGGAAGAGACATTCTAGAAGGAAATGAAAGACATAGGAAGAAACAAGTGAAAAGTTATCAGACAATCAAAACAGGATGGCAATGCATAAAAATTGCGATCATTTGTTTGTTACCTAAGGCAAACAAATGAGACGGTGACAAATCAAAGTAAACAGGTCATATTAATGTATCACTGAAGACATGCTCTCCTATAAGTGAACACTCACCCAAAGAGTTCCCAGGTAAGAGTGACTGGTCCGATATTGCGGATTTGTACGAACACTCTAGCCTTCGACAGAAAACTCAGGGTACAGGCAGTCACTCTTCCAGTTTGCACATGTTCACATTATAAGACCCAAACTTTGACGAGATTTGAAAACTTAAAGGGTTCAAAACCTTATAACAGAGGGTTCAAAACCTTACAATAGAGGGTTCAAAACCTAGTAATCAATCATCCTAGAACAGATGATTAGTTTTCAAAGCGGTTTTGAAATTTATGTTCTTGTTGAGGTCGTCGCCTAAGGATAGGTGACGGTATTGTTTTATGACTAAACGCAAGTAAACTCGTGTTAGGGTCCTAGGAAGGTTATAGACTAGGTCAAAGCATTACTAATAACCTAATTCCCTATAAGCATGAGCTCTGATACCATCTTTTCTATCACACCCTGACCACGTAAAACAACAAAACGTGGCGAAAACGTCGGGGAGTGTTGTAACAGAATGATTGTTTTCATAACACATGGAAATTGAAATATTGTTTTATTGAATAAAAGAGTTACAATGTCTTGACAATCAAAGAAATATAACATAAATAACTAGTCTTGCATCTTTTATTGTCACTAAGGCTCAAGTCCGCCTAAGTGTATCTTGATAAATCCTATGCATCATATCCTGAAACACATGTGAAAATAGGTACGTCAGCATAAAAATGCCTGTGAGATACATAGGTTTTGTGAAAATAGGATTTATGACTTGTAAGTTTAGAAAAAAAGTTGTTTAGCAAAAGTCAGTCATGAACCTTGTAAATTGATTTGTATTGTAAATCGTTTGAAAAACAATAAGTTCAGATGATATGTATAAATAAGAGAATAATGTATGGTTAAATGAATAACCAAGTAAAATGAGTTTGTATAAGATGAGTTGTTTGTAAAACAATGTCTTGTGAAAAGTATGTTATTTGTATAAAATGTTATATGTCTCAATTTGACATGATTCAAATAACGCTACGATATGTAATACCATACAAACACTTATATATAGGAAGTACCAGCGGCGTATCCACCATGATTGTATCATATTACACACGCCTCGTTACTTAAATCACTTACTCAAACCAAACCACCAAAGTAAAATGTTTATGTATAATCAAATTTCAAAATGTTTATGTGAAAACCATGTCTAATGTCTATGTCTATGTCTAATGTTTATGTCTAATGTAAATCATGAATTGTGTATGTAAATGTCAAAATGTTTATGTATGGTAAGTGAAATATATCAACTAAACCATATATAAAATGCACAAAAACAAGGTATTGAAGTAAAACATGGTTTAAATCAAAGTTATGTTTTGTGTAATAATTGCATGCTATACTGATATATAAACATCTATGCGGTATTGTGAAAATTCATACATCCAAGCCTTGCGACAGTCGGATAACCCTTTTAGTAAAGGTTACCAAAAAATGTATTCGGATTCGGTCATTCCTTCCATCCAAACAAACCCGAGATTACAGGAATGGGATTTGTCAAGTCCTATGGTACCACTACCTACTACCGAGCGGCATGATCGGTGTTAAAGAATGTACATTGTCTCATTTAAACAAACCAAATGTCATACCAAAATGTATGCATGTGATGAATAGAATAATGTACTAAGTATGCACACAATGGGCATACATAGCATAGATTGTAATGTAAAATAATGTACTAAGTACGCACACAATGGGCATACATAGCATAGAATGTAATGTAAAATAATGTACTAAGTACGCACACAATGGGCATACATAGCATAAAATGTAATGTAAAATAATGTACTAAGCACGCATACAATGGGCATACATAGCATAAAATACAATGAAATCATGTACTATAAATGTACTAATGAACATAGCAAGTATATGATGTGAAAACAGGAAAGCATGAAAGTAACAAGTAGGCACATGTGTTCCACCCCAAAAAGTTTGGAAAACAGTAAAAGAGGGGTCTATGTACTCACTTGAGATTTGCTTAGTAGTCCTTGAATAACAACCAAACAATGCTAGAGATCACGGATATCAAACGACACCTAATATAGGTAACTACATTAATAAACCGGACCTATAACGGAAGATTGGATAGAATGAGGCTCGTAAACCAAATGAGTTGGGGAACTCATGTAATATGGTTTAACAAAGCCTTCATACTACAATGAAACCTAACCTAAGTGCTTACGACCCATTACGACCCGATTAGGTAGCTTATTCTACTCTAACGCGTCGTTCGCGTGAAACGCATTCGCCTAACTAGTCCTATGACAAGTACTATATGCCTAACATGTTTAATTATGTTACATAATCAGTTAAGTGACGAAAGTTTAGGTTACATATGCTTAATTACCAATTACACATGAAAAGGGTATTTTGGTAATTTACCTAAGGCATATATACTACCTATCATACAACTACTTAACGAAGCGACCATAAGGTATAACCTCGGAAGGTTATCCCCTATATGCTATGGTCACCTAATGTGTTTGGTCGAATCCTAATGATCGACCAAACGGGTCGGGTTCGAAAGTATAAGCGATTGTTTAGATCGCTTACCTTACGACCCTATATAAGCACTAAACTGGATATGATCGGGTGGTTCTGCTGGTGGCACGATAATACTCCAGTGGTCCGTCAGTGATCCAAATTTGCCGTTCAAAAAAAAAATATAAGCACTAAACTAAAAGTGACGAGCTAAGCATGTTAAAACATGCTTAACTAAGTTTAGAAAACAGGTTTGGTATCAAAACAAATGGTTTTGATACCTAAAAGTAGTTTGGTTACAAAATACGCAATAACACGCATTTTGGCCGAAACTACGACTCGTCACTGAGCCTAGATAACGTGGTAATCAGTAGGTATAGTCACTAGGAACTATAACCATCGTGATCACGCTCACGTTATGAAGTTCAAATGAACTTCGTATTGACCATAAACTGGTCAATGCAGAAAGTCAAACAAAGTTCGACTTTCGGACTAGAAAAGCGATAAAAGAACGAAGGAACACTTACAAAGGGTCCCCGCAAGATTGGTAATCCAAGTATTCTCAGGTATGAGGTGATGAAACACCCCAACTTAGAGAATTCTCAGATTTCAAGTGGGTTTTGCAATGGGGATGGATGGGTATTTATAGTTTTCGGAGAGCCGTTAAGATCGGTTCTCGAATAACGTGATCGAATCCCATCCGTACAAGTGTTGGAATGTTATGGTGCATCATTTTGCCCACCACAAGAGATTGACATGTGGCATTGCCTTTGGGGAGTGTTTAAATCTGTTAATCAGCAGTCAAAAACGATTTTCTGCATCTGACCCATGCTTATGCACTGTAACACTCAGAGTGTTGAGGTGCGCAAGGACCTGCAGACCAGAAAGTTTGAAAAATGGCAGAACAGGCCCCTGAAGCTCCAAACTTGCTATTTGATGCACTTTTGACATGTTTAAGCCCCGTTAACCCCATTTCAAAGCTCTAAAATGAAGTTAAAGTATAGGGAACTTAAAATGTGCTAAAAAATATCTCGGATGTCGGTCCGTTTGGCCGTACGATTGCGTTGTTCGATTAATTACGACGGAATGTGCATAAGCGCGAAAAACGATCCAAATGGCGTGACGAATGGATTTTTCTTATGCCAAACACTAAAATAAAATATCTTAGTGCTTACATAAATTTTTGGATGTCCGGATGCATTCAGAACGTAAGTTATGCGCGAAAGTGCAAACTTGTGCACTTTTTGACGCTTTTAGTCCCTGAATGACCCAAAAGTTTATTTTAGCACACCGAACCCCTCAAAGCCTATTTCTAAGCTATGTAAAGGATATTTATGGTATGTTTAACTTATGTCCATGATCCAGAATGTCTATTATAGTTCAAATTGGCATACTTTCGCAGTTTGTCAACTTTAGTCCCTGTGAGCGATTTAACTCGATTTTGCCATACCAAAGCCTTCAAAACTTATTTCTAAGTTATGTAAAGGTTATTTAAGGTATGTTAAGCCTATTTCACAATTCCAAAGTGTTCGTTGCATTAAATGGGTTATATTTACGCATCAGTGCGCGTATAACCTTCCAGAAAGCGATTTAAAGCTTGAAATCGAACAAGAATTGATATGTGCAAAGGATACACATATTTATACATGTCCCAAGTATGAAATAAAATATTTCATTGATACAGTATTTGTTTGATGGCCGTGGAGGCACAGGTGTCACATACCGAATGGAAGGGTGCCCATGCAGATGAAAAAAAGGCCAACAACTAAAGACCAGGTAGTGGCTGAGTGGATAGCACAGTTAGAAGGGTTTGACTGGGTTAACAGACCAAGTGTGAAGCTCTACTTTGAAGATATTTTTCCTATGATGCATAGATTCGGGAGAAACTTCTGCCTAAATTTCCTTGTAGCATTCTTCACTATAATGGAGCATGCAAGTGATAATGAAGTCGTTAACAAACAGTTCTTGCACAACGTTAAACCAAACATTCAACTAAACCAAATGAACTAGTGTGGTTATATCATCCAATGCTTGCAACACGCCAAAACCGCATGGTCTCCAACAAAGCATTACACTGGGCCGTTGATCATACTTGCGGTAAGAATAAAATTTCCCTATGTAACATATATCATTTGTGTGTCATTAAAACGCCAAAAACATCTATCATTTGAAAATATATTTTGTTATAGCTTGCCTTGGTGAACGATGATTGCAATAGAAAAAAATGGGACCGAAAAGAATGATACCCAATTGAGTGGGTTACAACAAATACTCTTGACTTGTTTGAGGGTGCACTGGAAAAACACCATGTTGGCAATGAAGTAAAAAAGGAAACCAGTTAAAAAGGCTAAGGAAGCCACACCAAAAACAAAAAAATGCAGGTTGTTGTTGATTAAGAAGTTGATGCTGATGATGTTGAGAATGAAGATGATGTTGACAATGTTGATGACCATGCTGATAATGATGATGATGATGGTTTTGATCATGATGATCATTATGATTATGCTGGGCTCCACCCTGATGTGCAAAACACCATGCATATCAATGACGAGGATGAGAATGAGAATGAAAAGAATGAGGATGAAGAGGCTTCGCTTCAAAGGATGATGATTGAGGATAGAGAAAGCCGGGAAATGATGTTTGAAGTTTCTGCATCAGGGAACCATGCTCTGGTCAGAGGAGTAACACAAGATGACGACATTGTTGCTGATGAAGAAGAACAAAACAATGAAACTGAAGAGGTATGTTGTTCAAATAATAAATTTAATAAAAAACACAAAACGCCATGATTAATAGGAAATGGCTGATAAATTGGATAGGGCATACAAAGAATTAGAAGACTGTTACAATAAAATGAGAAAATTGTTAAAACAGTTAAGATTGAATATCAAAACAGCCTCCTTGTACATATTAAATACTCACAATGTCTGACATTGTTGGAGAATATGTCAAAATTTTTTGATGAAAACGCAAAGGAAGTGGCAGCTGAGAGAAAAAAGGTAAAAATGAAGGTGAGGTTGAAAATGAAGTGGTACTAGAGGTGAAAATGAAGGAGAAGGGGAGAAGGAGATGGCTGGAATAGAAAACGTCATTGAAGTGGAAACAGTTGATGAAAACGCCAATGAAGTTGAAAATGAAGAAGAAGGAGAAGGAAAAGGAGAAGGCAAAGGAGTATGAGAAGGGGAAGCGGAAGGTGATGGAGAAGGGGAAGGGGAAGGGGAAGGGGAAGGTGATGGAGAAGGGGAAGGGGAAGGCGAAGGAGGAGTAGAAAGAGAAAGGGATGTGGACGGAGAACAAAACGCCAAACCCTTAACTGCTACAAAAGCCCCCATATATGATGATGATGAGGATACTATATTATCATATGAAGATATAATCGAAAAAAATATTCAAAGATGGGATTGTGATTTCAAGACACTTGAATATCACATTTCCAAATATAATGGGGAAAAATAATTAAAAGGAGTATTGTTGAGGTTTTGGAGCTACCGGGACAAGATCTAAAACAAATGATTGAAATAAAAGAAGGTCTAGATTGTCCAAGGATGGTGGATGAGTGATTAAAGGAATAAAGAAACATCTGCAACCTGCTGAAGAGACTCTAAAAATGCCTGTATTTGATAAGACACCAAACATCCCCCCAACAGAAACACAATACAGTCAGGCGTTCATCACTGAACTAGAAAAAAACTGAAGGGGAGATGGTGAACAAAAGTGTTGACCAACAAGGTGCAGTGTTTGATAAAACGCCATGTGAGGAGCCACCATCTACAGCTGGGAAGAACCTCTTGGAAACTTTTGAAGAGGAAGAGACACCCAATAAACCCAAAGATGAAAACTCCATCAACACATCACCACCAAAAACGCCAAACAGGTCAGATGTGCAGGAGAAGGGTGATGAGGACAAAACTCCAGACATCACAAAGTTGATGCAAGAAAATACAATTTTAAACCCTGAAGAGCTGCCTGGTGATGAAGAAGCTGATCAAGATGATGAAGAAGATGAAAATATAAACAAAAAGACTGTGGGTGAAAAGGAGAAGAGAGATACAAAATTGAGCAAGACATGTTTATCACCTTATGTAAGGAGACAAGTGGTTATACATGAACCAAGGAAGAACCATGAAACCAATGTTGCCACATACATCTTCACTGGATGCGGTGAATACGAGTATGTACACTTCTCTCAAATAAAAATGCCAAACTTTCCATTTATCACGGTTACTTGAATATGCATGTAAAAAAGCTCAAAATGCCATGTCTTATAATAGAATGAGTTTGTATAACTAAAACGCCATATGATGTTTTTTTAGGACTGTCGTGTTCAAGATGGGAGGAGAGTTTACACTCATGAGGGTGGTTTGTGAGAGCATGAGACCAGGATTTGATGCACACATCAGCATTATTCTATGTTGGGCACATATCCTAAACTATGAAGAAAGATACAAGGCTCTAGAATCACCCTCAAGGTTAATTTACACAGAAATAAAGTTGGTATCTCTTTTTCTATATTTAATTGATGAAATTATATTAGGACTTTGTTTTGTTGTTTAAAATGTGGTACCTCAATATTACAGAATCGTCCTGCGTATGACAAAACGACGAAAGCAATTTATCGATACAAAGAATTCAACAGAATCATGGAAACGGTTTTAAAAAGACCCCGTTGCAAAGGAGACCAGAAAGATAGAAACATCACAGATTATGAACTGGTCTTCGTGCCAATAATATGGGCAAGACATTTCTATGTTGTCTTTTTCAACATAAAACACGAAAGAGTTGATGTATTGGATAACAGCGCTGCAGGGGATGACCTCAGCATTAAAGACAAGTATGATGGATGGGTGGGAAAGTTGGTAAGTATCTTAAAAACTTTGTATATAGGAACTATGTTGACAAAATGGCATACTAATATATGCAAAAAATGTGAAACTGCAGCACCTTGCTTTTGCAAACTACTTGCGTCTTAAAAAACACCCAAAGCATAAGATCATGAAGTCGGCACCCATTGTCAGACAACAGATGGAATGGAGTACAACATCTAACATGGTCGAATGTGGGTTTTTTGCAGTGAGGCATATGGAAACATACATCGGGGATATAGCTGGTTGGAGAAGTGGTTTGGCAATAGAAGATACCCCAAATCAACTACAGCAGAGACAACTAAATGAACTAAGGAGGAAATACATTGTAAAAATCCTGCTTCATAGCGAAAATGAAACCAGAACACAAGTGACAAAATCTGTAAGAAAATTCTTGGATTTAGGGGTGGAAAGAATACATGAATGTATCAAACAGGGGATAAGAGAATAAAAGAAAGGACGAATGAATATGTAGATTAGGTTAAACGCCATGGATTGTATAATTTTAATGTTGACTAATGTGTTTTGCTTTTTAGATTATTGCATCTACATGTTTCGTTGTGTGATTTTCGATAATATTTGTGCAAATATGTGAGAAATCAATGAAAACGCCGATTTGAATAATTAACAAATAGTAACCATTGAAACATAAACAACATTAAAAAGGATAAAAAAAACTAACTTAAAACAAGTAAAAAAACACAAAAACGCCAAATCTGTTGGATATAAATAGAACGCCATTCAAAGATAAACGCCTTTCGTTAAAAATACTTAAAAAAAACGCCATGGAAAACTAGAATAACGATGAAAACGCCATTTCTATTTAAATTTTTTTTTGGAACGAAATCATAACGCCATTATTTAGCGGGACGTGGACAATAACAATCGTACCCCTGGACATAATTTAGCGCGCTATACCACGTGGCCGGCCAGGATCCGTTCTCATTGTTTTCACACTTTTCCCCGTTTTCTCCGGATCCCGTATCTATATATATATATATATTTATATATATATATGGGGAGGGTTCAGTTGAAAACCACTAGTAAGAGTAAAAACTCGAAAATTAACTAAAAAGCCTAAAAAACATACCAATTTTTTTTTTTTTTGCAATTTTTTATTAAAAATCGCTATTTTTATATATAAAAACTTTTTTTTGAAAAACAATTGTAATGTACATGTGCAATAATACACATGTGTAGTACACATATATTGCACATGTGTAGTACAAGTTTTTTTTTTTTTTGAAATTTTTTTTATATAAAAAGTGTAGCGAAAATTTGTAAAAAAAAAAAATTGTATGTTTTTAGGCTTTTTTAGTTAGTTTTCCGATTTTCACTCTAACTAGTGGTTTTTAATTGAACATTCCCCTATATATATATAAGGGAACCTTCGTCCACGTTGTATCCCGTTTTTATATGATTGATAGGGAGTTTTAGTGTGACTGGTTTTAATTTGCCTTATAAGTTAATTTGACGGGTTTTAATTTTGTAAAATTAATAAACCTTCTTTTGACGGTTTATGTTTTGTAAAAATAATTCATCCCATATATTCACATATATATGGTATCAGAGCCATGGATTCAAAGAAGTTATTGTATGTCTTGTTTCAATACTTTAATTTAAGTCAAGATAAATTTGTTTAAAAAGAAAAGTACTATTAAAAATAGTACTAATGAGGCATATGATATACCTCAGGATCTTGATCTACTTAATAAGTGGACGATACCTCATATAAATCCTAAGGTTATATACCAAATTGGAAGTTTTGATAATTTAATACACAAACATGTGGTTAAAACCACTGAAGAATCAGCGTCTATAAAAGATGAGGAAATGGTAATAAAACTTTTGAATATATCTGACATAAACAGATATAAAAAAGATTTTAATTTTATGCATATCGGTTTAGTCCAAGTTGTTTTAAACCGTTAACATTAAAAGGTTTACCAGAAAGTTTTTTAGCTGTGTTACGAGATGCTCGTAATTTAAACTAGAAACAATCATTAATGGGAATTATAGAAACCAGTCTGGCACATGGTCCAATATATTTTAATGTCTATCCTGATATTCGTTTATCCCTAACAGATCAAAATATAGATGATGCTTTAACTTTATATGTTAAAACGCATGGTTATAATTATGTTGAAGGATCCAAAGTCATATGTATCTGTTATAGAATATATTATAGACTACTTACCACTATGAATGCTAGATGTAAAAGGGTTGATAAACCTAATGATGAAACTATTTTAATAGAAACAAATTATGGAAAATCTAATATTTCCATAAGGAGACCAGTTAAATGGGAAGAAATAACTTTTCCAGAAAATTGGGTTATTAATGGGGCTGTTAAAATTCAACCACAGATAAATCATAAGTTAAGGAGATTAATAGAAACTCCTGAATGAAATATAGAAATAAAATTTGAAGAAGAAAGGAAAGATAAAAACACTTTTGAAATCTATTTCTACTAGATCTTATATATCACCTCTTGATTATAAAGTGGAATTACCAGAATCCTCTAGAGCCTCTACTTCTCAAATAAGAAATAGTGGAGTAGAAAATTTAAATGTTGATAACAACAATTTAGTTTCAGGAATATACCAACATGTTAGTGAGGATGATACAGTCTCACATATGAGTTTTAGTTTATAATGATAAAAGAAAAACTTGATTTTAGTCCTGGATCTGTCATTAGACAGCAAATATGTGAAAAATATAAAAATCCTATATGGATACCATTTAAAGAATGGTTTTTAGAGTCATATTCTAGAGATAAAAGGTTTGAAATAGGGAAAGAGTTTTATAAAGATTTGAATGATGTTCAAGAAATCATAGAGTTTCCTGTTTGGTTTATAAACAAATATTCTTTGAAATATATTTCAGTTATTGAAAAAAATTATAGGCTTATTACAGGAGAAATAATAAAATATGTCTTTCCTCCTCAAAATGATTTTGAAATGACAAAAGAAAATTGTGCTATACATTTTGCTGCTTTTAAAAGGGCTTTACATAATGAGTCCATGGCCACGACTATTGCTCATGTTAATCATATTATACAACAAAATAATTATACAAATTTATGTCTTAAAAATTTGTCTGATAATCTCCAAGAAATAAATAATAAAATTGAAAAGGTTTTGGTAAACCAGAAAAAAGAAATTGGAGAATCTAGTAATACGAAATCTTCTGAGCCTGAGTTAGCCATATTAGCTAAAGCTACTATCCAGCCTCCCCCTGAGATAGAAAATTATAGAATAAAACCTGAAGAAGTGCTTAAGTCCATGGATGACTTAATAGGAATTATAAAAGAAAAGTTTTCAAATATCCAGCTTAATGTCATGAGTGAAGAAGAAAACATGGATGATGAAACTTATGAAGCTTATGTTACTGATTCCATAAATAAATTTGGGAAAGGTAAAAAACATAAGACCTATGATAATTATAATAGCAAATATGCTGAGAGGCCTAGACAAATGTTATATTACTATCCTAGGCCTACTCCTCAGGATGTTCTTCATGAGGAACAAGAATTTGAAATAAATAATTCTTATAATGGAAAAGCTATCTATGAATGGAATTTAGATGGTTATACTGATAGGCAAGTTTATATGATGACACATAGACTGTTAATGTATGCACCATAGCTAAAAATAATCATAATACTGACGAAATAGTCTGTAAAATGATAACTGCAGGTTTTACAGGTCAGTTAAAAGGATGGTGGGATAATTATATAGGTGATAAACAAGAACAAATTTATAAACATTATAGGCAAGAAGGTGATAAGCAAATATTTGATGCTGTTTACACTTTAATCATAACCATTATAGAACACTTTACAGGAAGATGGTCAGATAATTCTGAAACCATAAGAACATTACTAAATGGTCTCAGATGTCATACTTTAACTTCATTTAGATGGTATAAAGATGTCTTTTTAAGTAGAGTTTATGAGCTCCCAGAGAATAATAGTTCTCACTGGAAGTCCAAGTTTATTGATGGTCTTCCGTCTTTATTTGTAGAAAGGGTTAGAAAAGTCCTTAGAGGTAATAATATTCAAATCCCTTATGATAATTATACTTATGGCAGACTTATAGGAGTCTGTGTTAAAAAGGTTTAGCTTTATTGTGACAACACTCAAATTTACATGTAACCGTACAGTTTATTAATAATAATTAATGTGCTTGACGACTGTGTGGAATTACGTAACTGCTTTCTGATATCTGTGTTATATTTACATGCGCCTGTTAACACACTAGTAATGTACAGAAAGGTCACTAAATAGTCCGTTATATTTTCTTGAGTGTTGAAAATTAATAACGTTACAAAAACATATATAAAAGACACGTTACGGATTAATTAAACACTTTAACGGATCAGTATCGAAACGAACAACCGGACTTTACCCGAAACATAAAAATATTGCCAAAGTCATTGTTTCTATTTTTCTGAGCCAGTTAGGGTCCCCGAATACCCTAACACCCGTTATACTTAATAACACACTAATAACCTATTTATTTTTCTAACTAAACAAACTAGACACTTAACCAAGTTCCATTGCAACCTAACTAAATCCCCCCCCCCCAACCGATTGGTTCCCCCATATGGGACACACCGCACCATTTTGATTATTTAATCCTAATGGTTTGATATCTAGACTACACATTATACATTGGGTATTAGTGAATTATGGTTTATAAAAAGGTTTAGTGGATTATCATTCTCTTTGATCACCACACCCAACCAAGCAAGCTCTCTCTCTCTCTTTCTTTCCCTTGAGTTCGGCAGCCCCCTTCAACCACCATCTCACCATCATCAACCTCCATTCCAACCATTTTTCATTCATCCATAGAAGCAAGAGATCATATAACGAAGCTTGGTGCTCTCGGAAGTGGAAGGACCTTCTCTATTCGCTTTTAACCACCACTTTTCTACACTCGAACTCTCCTAGCCTTGTGCTAGTGGTAAGAACTTAGATCCGTTCATTCTTCATGTTATTTAAGTGGTTAATAGGTGATTTGATGATTAAAGTTAAGAACACTAAAAATCAAAACTAAAAAGTCTTGCTAGAGTGATGAACTTGTTGGTTAAAGAGTAAATAATGATGAAACATGGTAATACAAGATGAATCTGAAATATATGAGTATTAGTCTGCTGTAAATAACTTATAACCTGTTGTAAATCATTATTAGAATGAATGGTAATCATATGTGTGCGTTTTAGTAGCCTTTAGACTGAAAACAGCTTGCTGATGTGTATTTTCAGCCGCCTTTAACAGGCTGTAAACAGGTCTTAAACTCAACGAAAAACCGATATTTTGAATCTAAAATATGTTATTATGAAATACGGTTCTAATGGCACCGGAATCGTAATTTTTGGACTTCGTTTACTATTTTTAAAGTGTTAATTTGTAACAGACTTAAGCTGAATTTTGACAGCAATAAATGGGTGTCATACTTTCAGTCATAACCTGAGTTTTGTAATGAATCGGACCATGAAATTTGTACAGTAGATGACAACCGATGCATTTGTAATTACCCCACTGGAATTTCGTAAATCGGACACTCGATGAATTTTTGATAAATTGTTCCGTGGACTGTGGTCAGAAATACACAAATCTGAGTTCAGTCCGAAATATGAATTTTTATAAAATATTGGTAATGAACCGGACCCCGATATTTTTACACAATAAAATATGGAACGTTTAAGACATCCTGTAAAAATTTGGGAATTTTTGGAATAATTTAACCATTTTATTAAAATGTCCGAAAACAGCCGGTATTGAATATAAATGCTGAAATGACATAAGTTGTGACTCGCGTGTCTAAATGTCGAGTATGCTATCTGTGAATGATCTAACATGTTATATATGTTATGTGCATTATCGTATGTTTGATTTTGAGTGTGGAATGGATGGGAAACTTAGATGGGCATAAACCGTTAAAATGATGCATGTTGTGTGATAGATACGTGTAGGAACTTTGTGTTCTATTTGAAAGCCACTAAATGACTAGCTGGTAAATCATACTAGGACGTGATTGACCGACCTTGACTGTTAGCTATATTTGAGAATCTAACCGAGCAAACCGAGGTGAGTTCACACTTTTCTACAAAGCATGGTAAATTCCCGGTGGGAATGGGAATGGGTACAGGAATAGGGATTCCTCGTCCTTTGGGACGCATTCAGGAATGTGAATTCCTCGTCCTTGAGACGTGTTCAGGAATGTAAATTCCTCGTCCTGTTGGGACGTATTAGACTTACTGGACTAGAACTCTATCAACGAAGTCCCTCCCTTTTTGTATCGACTTAATCGCCGAGGCTATGGCGAGCGGTGTCACACCCCGACCACGTAGAACATACAAAACGTGGCGGAAATGTCGGGGAGTGTTGTAACAGAATTAATCGTTTCAAATCCATGGCAATTAAAGTTTCGTTTTATTAATCAATTATGAGAGTTTACATTGTTTAAACAAGAAACAAAGGGTACATAACATAAGTTAACTAGTTATTGTCTCGTTTTAAGTCGCTAAGGCACGAGTCCATCCTAAATGTAGCATGTATCAACAATCATTGCAAAGCAGTACCTGAAACATGTGTAAAAACGAGGTCAGCAAAGAAATGCTGGCGAATACATTGGTTTTGTAGGAGTGTCGAAATCATGGCTAGTTTAGACGTTGCAATACTTTATTTAAAAACCTTGTTTAGAAAAGAGTATAATATTGCAACTTAATTAACCAACTCAAATCAAGCGGGTTATAATTTGTAAAACCTCGTAGCCATGACTCTTAATCCAAAAACATTTGTTTTAGTAAATTATTTGAAAACAATGATAAGTTCAGATGATATGTATAAATAAGAGAATAATGCATGATTAAATGAATAACCATGTAAAATGAGTTTGTATAAGATAAGTTGTTTGTAAATAAATGTCTTGTGAAAAGTATGTTATTTGTATAAAATGTTTATATGTATCAAACTGAAATGATTCAAATAACGCCGCGATATATGTAATACCATACAAACACTTATATATAGGAAGTACCAGCGGCGTATCCACCATGCTTGTATCATATTACACACGCATCGTTACTTAATCACTTATTCAAACCAAACCATCAAGATGTAAAATGTTCATGTCTAATGTAGATCATGTAATATGTATTCAATGTGATTTGTATAAATAAATGTAAGATTTAACAAATAACCTTATAGTAGCATATTAAAAGTATACTTTGGATTTGTAAGTAACATATTAAACTATGTTTTTGGTTTCATATATAACATATCAAAATATGCTTTAGATGTGATAAATAACATATTAAACTATGTTTTGGTTTCATAAATAACATATCAAAATATGCTTTAGATGTGATAAATATATGTATGTTGGTTTTGTACAATACCACACATGAGAGTATATTCAACTATACTTTAATAGTGTGATTTAAGAATTCATTCAGACCTGGTGCATCAAGATACACCTTTGAGACTATAGAAATACCACAAAGGCAATCCCTATTTGGATGGAGCAACAAATTGGTTTCAGACATTCCTTGACAACAGGAATGGGGTGTCAAATCCTATAGCGCTATATCATACTAACAATCGGTCTGGTGAACATAAAATAAGTACAATTCAACAATTTATTTTATGTTCTTTGAGAAATCAATGTTTAAATCATAGATAGTTATGTAATTTGTCAAATGATAAATAATAACATGTATAATCAATTATACTTTTGGAATCATGAAAATAACAGATAGGTACACATGCTTCACCCCAAAACAGTTTGAAAACAGTAAAATAGGGGAATAATGTACTCGCCTGAGAATGCTTGGAGGTCTTGAACAACAACCAAACAAAGCTAGAGAGAGCACGGAATCAGTCGGCAATCTAAAACTATATAAATAAACCGGACTTAAATCGGAAGATCGGGTAGCATGAGGGTTTGTAAACCAAACGAGTGTAGAGACTCGTGTCATTTGGTTTAACAAAGCCTACATACTAAATGAAACTTAACCTAAGTGTTTACGACCCATTACGACCCGTTTAGGTAGCTTATGCTACTTTAACGCGTCGTTCGCGTGAAACGCGTTCGGACCGCCTAACTAGTCCTATGACAAGTGTTATATGCCTAAACATGTTACATAATCAGTTATGTGACAAAAGTTTAGGTTACATATGCTTAATTACCAATTATACATGAAAAGGGTATTCTGGTAATTTACCTAAGGCATATAAACTACCTATCATACAACTACTTAAACGATGTGACCATAGGGTATAACCTCGGAAGGTTATGCCCTATACTAGGGTCACCTAATGTATTTGGTCGGATCCTAATGATCGACCAAACTGGGTCGGGTTCGAAGGTATAGGCGATTTATTAGATCGCCTACCCTACGACCCTAGACAACGTGGTAATCAGTGGGCATAGTCCCAAGGGACTATGACCAACGTGATTACACTCATGTTGCGAAGTTCAAACGAACTTCGCATTGACCATTACTGGTCAACGCTGAAAGTCAAACAAAGTTTGACTTTCTGACTCGAAAAGCAATAAAATAAGGAAAAGAACGAAAGAATACTTACGAAGGGTCCCCGAATGCTAATCCCGATCCAAGAACTCAGGTATGAAACAATGGTTTCAACTTAGAGCTCTCAAATCAGAATTCTTGTAAGAAATGAGGTTGGGGTGGATGGGTATTTATAGGAATACCCGAACCGTTAGGATCGTTTCATGGAAACCGTGCCTAGATCTCACCCGTACACTTGTCGAGATGTTATGGTGACTAAATTGGCCACTCACCATAGGGTATCAACATGTGGCAAGGGATTAAGGAGTGGAGAACAGCTGTTAACAGCTGTTAATACGTCGAATCTGGTCCCGAAAGCGAAAAACTGAAGTTTCTGCATGTTTTCTGTCCAGAGTAGGCAGTCGCGTAGCGCGACTGGTAAGGCTACATGCAGTGGCGCTACGCCACTGCCCCCTTGTTTCAGCAAACTTTCAAAAATTGGCAGAAATGGTCCCTGCACGTGTTTAAGGCCTTTTTCGATGCGTTTGAACCCCGTTAACCTCATTTCAAGGCTCTAAAATGAAGTTAAAGTATAGGGAACTCAAAACATGCTCAAAAATATGCCGGATGATGGTTCGTTTGGTCGTACGAACGCGATGTTCGCTTAATTACGACGGAATGCGCACAAGCGCGAAAAACGATCCAAATGACGCGACGAATGGATTTTTCTTATGCCGAACACTAAAATAAAATATTTTAGTGCTTACATAAATTTTTGGAAGTCCGGATGTATTCAGAACGTAAGTTATGCGCAAAAATGCAAACTTGTGCACTTTTTGACGCTTTTAGTCCCTGAATGACCCAAAAGTTTATTTTAGCACACCGAACCCCTTAAAGCCTATTTCTAAGCTATGTAAAGGATATTTAAGGTGTGTTTAACTTATGGTCATGTTCCGGAATGTCTGTTACAGTTCAAATTGGCATACTTTCGCAGTTTGTCAACTTTAGTCCCTGTAAGCGATTTAACTTGATTTTGCCATACCAAAGCCTTCAAAACTTATTTCTAAGTTATTTAAAGGTTATTTAAGGTATGTTAATCCTATTTCACTATTCCGGAGTGTTCGTTGGATTAAACTGGTTATATTTACGCATCAGAGCGCGTATAACCCTCCAGAAAGCGATTTAAAGCTTAAAATCAAACAAGAGTTGATATGTGTAAAAGATACACATAATTTTACAAATCCCAAGTATGAAATACAATATTTCATTGGTTTAGCATTTGTTTGACGGTTGAAGTGACACAGGTGTTACAGTCTCCCCTACTTTAGGAAATTTCGTCCCGAAATTTAATTCTAGAGGAAACTTGTGAAGACAGCTGTGACGGTTTCGCCTTCAAGTAGATCCATTGAACCCTTAAGTAAAACTCTGGGCCATGTTAGGAATCTTAGCGAATTTGTTAACCCTCAGAGTGAATTCCTTGTGGTAGTAAAACATGAAATTTTTGAACTATGGACAGAAGAACGTTTCTTATGAAAACTTATCATAGGAAACTTGTGTGTGCTTGAAATCAGAATTGGGGAGTGTAAGAATAAATGACATTGGTCGAAGTCCAATACTTCTCCCGTATCATTACTCTTGTCACTATGGGTCTTAACACATGACAAAATTCCCTGTGGTTTCTGTGCACTGAATTCCATAATTATGTAGGCCTCCATAATTACGTAGTTCCTTGCACAGTCCGCACAGTTTATTTCATAATGCGTATGGGAAAAAAATCAATTGAATAAACATAAAGCGACCTGACTAGACCACAAAAGGGTCCTTTTAATTTGATCTACGAACGATCTTTTTAACTAGATCAACATATGATCTTCTTAACTAAACCGTCGTATGATCTCCTTAAATAGACCACTTAAGGGATCTTTGTATTTATATCATCACATGATATTTTTGATCAGATTTTCAAAATCAGTCTGTTTAACCAGACCATTCAAGAGGTCCAGTTTTAGAATAGTACTTTAAAACCCAAGGGACTTAACTACAACGTAGAAGTCCATTAAGGATTTAAGATAGTACCTTTTTGGAATATCCTACTACGAATCCTTCATATGAGATATGGAAGATTCTACGAGGATTTGGATGGATCACATAAAACACAAAACACATAAGAAAACACATAAGCACAAAAATTAGTTAACTTGATTCTTTAATTTGTTGTCTTTGAGCATGGATAATTAAAGCACACCAGGAATCCAATCCGTGGATTTCATTTGGTACTTTAATCATTTTCAAGAATCTATCTATGAAGATAGAAAGATCTTAATAAGAATTCGGCTTTGTCCTTATTGAATCGTAATGTACGTATTGAATCATACAAAGAATTCAATTAAGGCTCCGATTTGAGTGATATTCATCCACAAGGATCTGATTATAAGGATAGAAAGATCCTTCATGGATTTTGGAATTTGTGTAACGAGAGGTGATTCGACACCTTGCACTAGGCGTGTTTAAGTCGATACACAAGGTAGAAAATTCATGAGGTTGAGACGCTAGATATGCCAAGGCGACATATGAAGCAGAACTTGAAGGTTAAGCAGCAACAGGGTTTTCAACTGCTTTGCTTTGAACAGCAAAGCGACACATGTTAACCAAATGTCTCCATCGTCCACCGTGGGTACATTTGTAACAGGGTATTTGATTTGGATGATGACGGTTACATTGATTTCTCCAAGGAGTGGTTCCCTTGCACGGCTTCATTCCTGAGCTGACTCATGGTGATAGCTAAATCAACGGTCTTCTGGAGTACTATGCCTATTTGTTGGGCAGTTGTAGCACCTGGTCCGGATACTCGAGTCTTGTTGCGATGAAGAGACACCATGAAGAAAATAGGAGATATGGGAGGGAGCAAGGGAAATGAAAACAGAATAACAATGCATAAAATTGCGATCATTTGTTTGTTACTTAAGGCAAACAAATGAGACGGTGACTAATCAAAGTAAATAGGTCAAAAATAATGTATCGCGAAGACATGCTCGCCTATAAGTGAACACTCATCCCAAGAATTCCCAGGTAAGCACAACTGGTCTCGCGTCTGATGAGATGTATACGAAGTGCTTGCCTAGACAGAAAACCCAGAATACAGGCATTCACCCTTCCAGTTTGCACGTGTTCACATTATTTAAAACCCAAAACCTTGACGAGATTTTAAAAACTTAAAGGGGTTCAAAACCTTATAACTGAGGGTTCAAAACCTAGTAAGTAATCATCCTAGAACAGATGATTAGTTTTCAAAGTGGTTTTGAAATTTATGTTCTTGTTGTGGTTGTCACCTAAGGATAGGTGACAGTATTGTTTTATGACTAAACGCAAGTAAATTCGCGTTAGGGTCCTAAGAAGGTTATAGACTAGGTCAAAGCATTACTAATAACCTAATTCCCTATAACCATTGGCTCTGATACCATCTTTTCTGTCACACCCCGACCACGTAGAACATACAAAACGTGGCGGAAATGTCGGGGAGTGTTGTAACAGAATTAATCGTTTCAAATCCATGGCAATTAAAGTTTCGTTTTATTAATCAATTATGAGAGTTTACATTGTTTAAACAAGAAACAAAGGGTACATAACATAAGTTAACTAGTTATTGTCTCATTTTAAGTCGCTAAGGCACGAGTCCATCCTAAATGTAGCATGTATCAACAATCATTGCAAAGCAGTACCTGAAACATGTGTAAAAACGAGGTCAGCAAAGAAATGCTGGCGAATACATTGGTTTTGTAGGAGTGTCGAAATCATGGCTAGTTTAGACGTTGCAATACTTTATTTAAAAACCTTGTTTAGAAAAGAGTATAATATTGCAACTTAATTAACCAACTCAAATCAAGCGGGTTATAGTTTGTAAAACCTCGTAGCCATGACTCTTAATCCAAAAACATTTGTTTTAGTAAATTATTTGAAAACAATGATAAGTTCAGATGATATGTATAAATAAGAGAATAATGCATGATTAAATGAATAACCATGTAAAATGAGTTTGTATAAGATAAGTTGTTTGTAAATAAATGTCTTGTGAAAAGTATGTTATTTGTATAAAATGTTTATATGTATCAAACTGAAATGATTCAAATAACGCCGCGATATATGTAATACCATACAAACACTTATATATAGGAAGTACCAGCGGCGTATCCACCATGCTTGTATCATATTACACACGCATCGTTACTTAATCACTTATTCAAACCAAACCATCAAGATGTAAAATGTTCATGTCTAATGTAGATCATGTAATATGTATTCAATGTGATTTGTATAAATAAATGTAAGATTTAACAAATAACCTTATAGTAGCATATTAAAAGTATACTTTGGATTTGTAAGTAACATATTAAACTATGTTTTTGGTTTCATATATAACATATCAAAATATGCTTTAGATGTGATAAATAACATATTAAACTATGTTTTGGTTTCATAAATAACATATCAAAATATGCTTTAGATGTGATAAATATATGTATGTTGGTTTTGTACAATACCACACATGAGAGTATATTCAACTATACTTTAATAGTGTGATTTAAGAATTCATTCAGACCTGGTGCATCAAGATACACCTTTGAGACTATAGAAATACCACAAAGGCAATCCCTATTTGGATGGAGCAACAAATTGGTTTCAGACATTCCTTGACAACAGGAATGGGGTGTCAAATCCTATAGCGCTATATCATACTAACAATCGGTCTGGTGAACATAAAATAAGTACAATTCAACAATTTATTTTATGTTCTTTGAGAAATCAATGTTTAAATCATAGATAGTTATGTAATTTTTCAAATGATAAATAATAACATGTATAATCAATTATACTTTTGGAATCATGAAAATAACAGATAGGTACACATGCTTCACCCCAAAACAGTTTGAAAACAGTAAAAGAGGGGAATAATGTACTCGCCTGAGAATGCTTGGAGGTCTTGAACAACAACCAAACAAAGCTAGAGAGAGCACGGAATCAGTCGGCAATCTAAAACTATATAAATAAACCGGACTTAAATCGGAAGATCGGGTAGCATGAGGGTTTGTAAACCAAACGAGTGTAGAGACTCGTGTCATTTGGTTTAACAAAGCCTACATACTAAATGAAACTTAACCTAAGTGTTTACGACCCATTACGACCCGTTTAGGTAGCTTATGCTACTTTAACGCGTCGTTCGCGTGAAACGCGTTCGGACCGCCTAACTAGTCCTATGACAAGTGTTATATGCCTAAACATGTTACATACTCAGTTATGTGACAAAAGTTTAGGTTACATATGCTTAATTACCAATTATACATGAAAAGGGTATTCTGGTAATTTACCTAAGGCATATAAACTACCTATCATACAACTACTTAAACGATGTGACCATAGGGTATAACCTCGGAAGGTTATGCCCTATACTAGGGTCACCTAATGTATTTGGTCGGATCCTAATGATCGACCAAACTGGGTCGGGTTCGAAGGTATAGGCGATTTATTAGATCGCCTACCCTACGACCCTAGACAACGTGGTAATCAGTGGGCATAGTCCCAAGGGACTATGACCAACGTGATTACACTCACGTTGCGAAGTTCAAACGAACTTCGCATTGACCATTACTGGTCAACGCTGAAAGTCAAACAAAGTTTGACTTTCTGACTCGAAAAGCAATAAAATAAGGAAAAGAACGAAAGAATACTTACGAAGGGTCCCCGAATGCTAATCCCGATCCAAGAACTCAGGTATGAAACAATGGTTTCAACTTAGAGCTCTCAAATCAGAATTCTTGTAAGAAATGAGGTTGGGGTGGATGGGTATTTATAGGAATACCCGAACCGTTAGGATCGTTTCATGGAAACCGTGCCTAGATCTCACCCGTACACTTGTCGAGATGTTATGGTGACTAAATTGGCCACTCACCATAGGGTATCAACATGTGGCAAGGGATTAAGGAGTGGAGAACAGCTGTTAACAGCTGTTAATACGTCGAATCTGGTCCCGAAAGCGAAAAACTGAAGTTTCTGCATGTTTTCTGTCCAGAGTAGGCAGTCGCGTAGCGCGACTGGTAAGGCTACATGCAGTGGCACTACGCCACTGCCCCCTTGTTTCAGCAAACTTTCAAAAATTGGCAGAAATGGTCCCTGCACGTGTTTAAGGCCTTTTTCGATGCGTTTGAACCCCGTTAACCTCATTTCAAGGCTCTAAAATGAAGTTAAAGTATAGGGAACTCAAAACATGCTCAAAAATATGCCGGATGATGGTTCGTTTGGTCGTACGAACGCGATGTTCGCTTAATTACGACGGAATGCGCACAAGCGCGAAAAACGATCCAAATGACGCGACGAATGGATTTTTCTTATGCCGAACACTAAAATAAAATATTTTAGTGCTTACATAAATTTTTGGAAGTCCGGATGTATTCAGAACGTAAGTTATGCGCAAAAATGCAAACTTGTGCACTTTTTGACGCTTTTAGTCCCTGAATGACCCAAAAGTTTATTTTAGCACACCGAACCCCTTAAAGCCTATTTCTAAGCTATGTAAAGGATATTTAAGGTGTGTTTAACTTATGGTCATGTTCCGGAATGTCTGTTACAGTTCAAATTGGCATACTTTCGCAGTTTGTCAACTTTAGTCCCTGTAAGCGATTTAACTTGATTTTGCCATACCAAAGCCTTCAAAACTTATTTCTAAGTTATTTAAAGGTTATTTAAGGTATGTTAAGCCTATTTCACTATTCCGGAGTGTTCGTTGGATTAAACTGGTTATATTTACGCATCAGAGCGCGTATAACCCTCCAGAAAGCGATTTAAAGCTTAAAATCAAACAAGAGTTGATATGTGTAAAAGATACACATAATTTTACAAATCCCAAGTATGAAATACAATATTTCATTGGTTTAGAATTTGTTTGACGGTTGAAGTGACACAGGTGTTACAGTCTCCCCTACTTTAGGAAATTTCGTCCCGAAATTTAATTCTAGAGGAAACTTGTGAAGACAGCTGTGACGGTTTCGCCTTCAAGTAGATCCATTGAACCCTTAAGTAAAACTCTGGGCCATGTTAGGAATCTTAGCGAATTTGTTAACCCTCAGAGTGAATTCCTTGTGGTAGTAAAACATGAAATTTTTGAACTATGGACAGAAGAACGTTTCTTATGAAAACTTATCATAGGAAACTTGTGTGTGCTTGAAATCAGAATTGGGGAGTGTAAGAATAAATGACATTGGTCGAAGTCCAATACTTCTCCCGTATCATTACTCTTGTCACTATGGGTCTTAACACATGACAAAATTCCCTGTGGTTTCTGTGCACTGAATTCCATAATTATGTAGGCCTCCATAATTACGTAGTTCCTTGCACAGTCCGCACAGTTTATTTCATAATGCGTATGGGAAAAAAATCAATTGAATAAACATAAAGCGACCTGACTAGACCACAAAAGGGTCCTTTTAATTTGATCTACGAATGATCTTTTTAACTAGATCAACATATGATCTTCTTAACTAAACCGTCGTATGATCTCCTTAAATAGACCACTTAAGGGATCTTTGTATTTATATCATCACATGATATTTTTGATCAGATTTTCAAAATCAGTCTGTTTAACCAGACCATTCAAGAGGTCCAGTTTTAGAATAGTACTTTAAAACCCAAGGGACTTAACTACAACGTAGAAGTCCATTAAGGATTTAAGATAGTACCTTTTTGGAATATCCTACTACGAATCCTTCATATGAGATATGGAAGATTCTACGAGGATTTGGATGGATCACATAAAACACAAAACACATAAGAAAACACATAAGCACAAAAATTAGTTAACTTGATTCTTTAATTTGTTGTCTTTGAGCATGGATAATTAAAGCACATCAGGAATCCAATCCGTGGATTTCATTTGGTACTTTAATCATTTTCAAGAATCTATCTATGAAGATAGAAAGATCTTAATAAGAATTCGGCTTTGTCCTTATTGAATCGTAATGTACGTATTGAATCATACAAAGAATTCAATTAAGGCTCCGATTTGAGTGATATTCATCCACAAGGATCTGATTATAAGGATAGAAAGATCCTTCATGGATTTTGGAATTTGTGTAACGAGAGGTGATTCGACACCTTGCACTAGGCGTGTTTAAGTCGATACACAAGGTAGAAAATTCATGAGGTTGAGACGCTAGATATGCCAAGGCGACATATGAAGCAGAACTTGAAGGTTAAGCAGCAACAGGGTTTTCAACTGCTTTGCTTTGAACAGCAAAGCGACACATGTTAACCAAATGTCTCCATCGTCCACCGTGGGTACATTTGTAACAGGGTATTTGATTTGGATGATGACGGTTACATTGATTTCTCCAAGGAGTGGTTCCCTTGCACGGCTTCATTCCTGAGCTGACTCATGGTGATAGCTAAATCAACGGTCTTCTGGAGTACTACGCCTATTTGTTGGGCAGTTGTAGCACCTGGTCCGGATACTCGAGTCTTGTTGCGATGAAGAGACACCATGAAGAAAATAGGAGATATGGGAGGGAGCAAGGGAAATGAAAACAGAATAACAATGCATAAAATTGCGATCATTTGTTTGTTACTTAAGGCAAACAAATGAGACGGTGACTAATCAAAGTAAATAGGTCAAAAATAATGTATCGCGAAGACATGCTCGCCTATAAGTGAACACTCATCCCAAGAATTCCCAGGTAAGCACAACTGGTCTCGCGTCTGATGAGATGTATACGAAGTGCTTGCCTAGACAGAAAACCCAGAATACAGGCATTCACCCTTCCAGTTTGCACGTGTTCACATTATTTAAAACCCAAAACCTTGACGAGATTTTAAAAACTTAAAGGGGTTCAAAACCTTATAACTGAGGGTTCAAAACCTAGTAAGTAATCATCCTAGAACAGATGATTAGTTTTCAAAGTGGTTTTGAAATTTATGTTCTTGTTGTGGTTGTCACCTAAGGATAGGTGACAGTATTGTTTTATGACTAAACGCAAGTAAATTCGCGTTAGGGTCCTAAGAAGGTTATAGACTAGGTCAAAGCATTACTAATAACCTAATTCCCTATAACCATTGGCTCTGATACCATCTTTTCTGTCACACCCCGACCACGTAGAACATACAAAACGTGGCGGAAATGTCGGGGAGTGTTGTAACAGAATTAATCGTTTCAAATCCATGGCAATTAAAGTTTCGTTTTATTAATCAATTATGAGAGTTTACATTGTTTAAACAAGAAACAAAGGTATGTTAAGCCTATTTCACTATTCCGGAGTGTTCGTTGGATTAAACTGGTTATATTTACGCATCAGAGCGCGTATAACCCTCCAGAAAGCGATTTAAAGCTTAAAATCAAACAAGAGTTGATATGTGTAAAAGATACACATAATTTTACAAATCCCAAGTATGAAATACAATATTTCATTGGTTTAGCATTTGTTTGACGGTTGAAGTGACACAGGTGTTACAAGCGGGTCATTAGTTAATAGCGCTATTAGGTTTAACAAACCGCACACTGTGCCAGTTGGACGGGCGTGTACTAATGGACTATGGCACGTCGGTGGTGATAGAACACCGATGCTAGGGCACAATTGATTTTTGTTAGTAGTCGATATGATAAACGAGTCTGGTAGTTTAAAATACTGGGGCAGCTCCCCACGGCCAAAGTGCCGGGCTGGATAGCCAGGGAAGGTGGACATGGGATGGTTAACTAATAAACGTTTTCGAAATATGGGGTAACCCCCACGGCTGGACGGCCGAATGAGATTAAACTATGTTTTTGGAAACAACACTAAAATGGACAACCAACCGTGAACTCACTCAACTTTGTTGTTGACTCGTTATTACATGCTTTGCAGGTCATTAGATGCTATGGAGCTTGCATATGGAGGTGGTCGTTGTGGGATGCGAACTGATATGTCCCGTACTTAATGAATAAACTTTATGAACTTATTTAACCTACGTTCTGGACTTTAAACTTATGAACTATAGACTTATGTTTTGAACTTATGTTTTATGCTTCCGCTGTTAACCTAAAATCGGTTTACTTCCTTTTGGTCACCAATCGTATTGTGTTTGGTTTTATTTACTTAATTATGTTGTTCAATATGATTGGTGGCTCGATCCTGGTCATGTCACGCCTCCAAGCGGTGGTACTCCGCATGGTGGATTTTGGGGGTGTGACAGATTGGTATCAGAGCCATTGGTTATAGTGAACTTGGTTTTTTTTTTTTAAAAAGGAAAAGTTTTTGATAAAAACCAGACTATAACCAGTACAGTGCTCAACGATCCACAACGACACTTCGCTCCACGTGCAAGACTCGACACCATAAGTGGTATGATTTATGTTATATTGTCGGTTAGATAGTTCTCACTGTGCATTAGATAATGTAGTAATTGCTATTTGAACCTTGTGTGCTTACGCTCTACTATCGTCCCACACTTACGCACTTTCGCGACACTTTCCTCACTTATGTTGCTTCATTATGAAGATCATGAGCAGACGCGGAGGACATATCAACCTCACTCAAGCCCAGTTGACGGCTTTGATCAACGAACGAGTTGCTGAGGCACTCGCAGCAAATCCATCAGGAGGTATAACCTGCTATATCAACTCATCTTAGGACGTTTAGATCCTACCTTCACAAACCAACCCTCATGCTTAGTTTTGTCTTTTATTCTCGCGCAACAGGCCAACATGCTCAACCTCCTGTGTGCACGTCCAAGACGTTCATGGACTGCCGACCTACCACTTTCAGTGGCACCGAAGGAGCAGTGGGCCTTCTTCACTGGTTTGAAAAGCTCGAGTCAGTTTTCGAGATGTGCGAATGCCCCGAAGACCGTAGGGTGAAATACGCTACCGGAACACTTGAAGGGGTAGCGCTCACATGGTGGAACGCTCAGGTTCAACTGCAGGGGTTGGTTGCTGCTAATGCCACCCCATGGAACGGTTTCAAGGAACTGATCAAAGAGGAATACTGTAGTCGGGATGACATCCACAAACTGGAGGTGGAATTTTTCAATCTAAAGATGACGGGGTCTGAGATTGAGGCGTATACCAAGAGGTCGAATGAACTGGCCATCCTGTGCCCTACTATGGTGGACCCTCCCATTAAACGTATTTAGCTTTACCTCAAGGGCCTTGTACCCGAGATTCAGAGTCACGTGACTTCGGCTAACCTGGGTACCATTCAGCAGATCATTAAGTTATCCCATCGTCTCACCGATCAAGCTGTGGAACAAAACAAACTGCCTAAGCGTATTGGTGCTGCTACTGCTGACGCACCAAATGATAACAAGCGAAAATGGGATGGGAATTCAGGCAAAGGTTCTACTTCAGCTCAGTCCCAGCAGCGAAAGACAGATGAGTACAGGAGCCCCAGTCAGCAGTCTTCTGGAAATCAAGGTCAGGGTGGATACAAGGGAAATCACCCCAAATGTAATCGCTGTAACTTGCACCACAGTGGGCCATGTGGTAAAGGCAACTGTCATCGATGCAACAAGCCTGGTCACATGGAAAGGGACTGCAGGAGTCAGCATCCGGCGAATCAGAACCGGCAGCGACAGCAAGCCCCACCCAATCAACGCCAGCAGCGGCAACAACAAGGTAACAACAAAGGGTGCTTTCAATGTGGTGCTGAGGGCCATTTCAAGAAAGACTGCCCCCAGCTAAATCAGAACCAGAACAACAACAATCAGGGGAATGGAAACGGCAATGGAGGAAACAACAATGGAAATGGGGCAAGAGGTCGTGTTTTCGTGATTGGTCAGGGTGACGCAAGGAACGATCCCAACGTTGTGATGGGTAAGTTTCTCCTGGACGACATCTTTGTTACTGTTTTATTCGATTCAGGTGCCGATACTAGTTATGTGTCCGTAAAAGTTAGCCAAATGCTTAAGCGCACTCCAACACTCCTGAACACCAAACACACGGTAGAACTAGCTAACGGTAAAAGTCTTGAAGCCACACACATAGTTAAAGGTTGTAACCTCGTCTTAGCTGGTCAGACTTTCTCTATCGATCTTATTCCTATCACACTGGGTAGTTTCGACGTTGTTATTGGGATGGATTGGCTATCTCATCAGCAAGCGGAGATTGTTTGCAAGGAGAAAATCGTCCGCATTCCTCGTTCTGGTGAAGAACCTCTCATGATTCGTGGCGACAAGAGTGGTGCTGTCAAAGGCATCATCTCTTTCCTTAAGGCCCAGAAGTGTTTGCGAAAGGGCCAAACTGCCATTTTAGCACTCGTTACTGACACATCAACGGAAGAGAAGAGAATTGAAGACATCCCTATTGTGCGCGATTTTCCCGAGGTATTTCCTGAGGAATTACCTGGTCTTCCGCCTCATCTCCAAGTTGAGTTTCAAATCGAGCTAGCTCCTGGAGCAGCGCCAATAGCTCGAGCACCATATCGTCTAGCTCCATCAGAACTCGAAGAAATGTCCACACAACTACAAGAACTCTTGGAAAAGGGTTTTATACGTCCTAGCTCTTCGCCCTGGGGAGCTCCAGTACTATTCGTGAAGAAGAAAGATGGTACTTTCAGAATGTGTATTGACTATCGCGAGCTTAACAAGGTGACTGTGAAGAATCGTTATCCTCTTCCACGTATTGACGACTTGTTCGACCAGTTGCAAGGGTCGAGCTATTACTCCAAGATTGACTTGAGATCGGGATACCATCAGCTGAGGGTCCGAGATGAGGACGTCTCCAAAACAGCATTCAGAACTCGTTACGGCCATTACGAGTTTCTGGTTATGCCATTCGGGCTGACGAATGCACCAGCGGTCTTTATGGATCTCATGAACCGAGTGTGCAAGCCTTACCTGGATAAGTTCGTTATTGTGTTCATCGACGATATCCTGATCTATTCCAAGAGTCAGGAGGAACACGAGCAGCATCTACAACTTATGCTGGAACTTCTTCGAAAAGAGCAGTTGTATGCCAAGTTTTTGAAATGTGACTTCTGGCTCCGCGAAGTCCACTTTCTAGGCCATGTGGTAAACAAGGATGGGATTCATGTTGATCCATCCAAGGTTGACTCAATTAAGAACTGGCCTGCACCCCGCACACCAACAGAAATCCGCCAATTCTTGGGTTTGGCAGGATATTACAGAAGGTTTATCAAAGACTTCTCCAAGATTGCGCAACCTCTCACTTCGCTGACTCAGAAGGGTGTCATCTATCGTTGGGGTGATGCACAAGAGTCCGTATTTCAACATCTAAAGGATAGACTTTGTAGCATGCCTATCCTCTCATTGCCCGAAGGCACCGATGATTTCGTGGTTTACTGCGATGCTTCCATCCAAGGACTTGGTTGCGTGTTTATGCAACGTGACAAGGTCATTGCCTACGCATCGCGCCAACTTAAAGTTCACGAAAGAAACTACACTACTCACGATCTGGAGCTGGGAGCAGTTGTATTCGCGCTTAAGATATGGAGACATTACCTGTACGGTACCAAGTGCACCATTTACACCGATCACAGGAGTCTCGAACATATCTTCAAGCAAAAGGAGTTAAACATGCGCCAACGCCGATGGGTTGAGCTCTTGAACGATTATGAATGCGCAATCAAGTATCATCCGGGTAAAGCCAATGTTGTGGCCGACGCCCTCAGTCGAAAGGATACCATACCCAGGCGTGTACGTGCTTTACAGCTTACCATCCAATCCAACCTTCCTGCTCAAATTCGAGATGCCCAGGTCGAAGCATTGAAAGCAGAGAACATCAGGGCTGAGTCCCTACGAGGATCGAGGCAACGGCTAGAACAAAAGGAAGACAGCGCCTACTATGTAACAGGGCGTATTTGGGTTCCACTCTATGGCAACTTACGCGAGCTTGTGATGGATGAAGCACATAAGTATCGTTATTCAGTACATCCTGGTTCGGATAAGATGTACCACGACTTAAAGACCACATACTGGTGGCCTGGCATGAGAGCCCACATAGCAACCTACGTCAGCAAGTGCTTGACTTGTGCGAGAGACAAGTCTGAATATCAGAAACCATCAGGCCTACTTAAACAACCAGAGATCCCGAAATGGAAATGGGAGCAAATTTCTATGGATTTCGTTACCGGCCTGCCCAGATCTCAACGCGGAAACGATACCATTTGGGTGATCGTAGATCGATTAACCAAGTCTGCACATTTTCAGGCTATCAAAGAAACGAATAAGTTTTCTACTCTTGTAGACATTTACCTAAAGGAAGTGGTATCAAGGCACGGAGTGCCAACCTCTATTATATCTGATCGTGACGCACGTTTTACTTCTGAACTGTGGCAAGCAATGCACAAGTCCTTTGGCTCACGTTTAGATATGAGCACCGCTTATCACCCGCAGACGGATGGGCAATCTAAACGTTCCATCCAAACCCTTGAAGACATGCTTAGGGCATGTGTAATCGATTTTGGTAATGGCTGGGAAAGGCACCTCCCGCTAGTGGAGTTTTCGTACAACAACAGCTACCACACCAGCATCCAAGCCGCTCCGTTTGAGGCATTGTACGGACGCAAATGCCGATCACCTCTCTGTTGGGCAGAAGTTGGTGACAGCCAAATCACTGGCCCAGAACTTGTGGTAGATACCACCGAGAAAATTGCTCAGATACGACAGCGAATGGCGGCAGCTCGTGACCGTCAGAAAAACTATGCTGATAAGGGAAGAAAACCACTCGAGCTCCAGGTTGGGGATCGAGTGCTACTCAAAGTCTCACCTTGGAAAGGTGTAGTCCTCTTTGGCAAACGAGGCAAACTCAATCCGCGTTATGTCGGACCATTCGAAGTCATTGAGAAAATTGGCAAAGTCGCCTACAGGTTGGATCTACCTGAAAAACTCAGCGGAGTTCACAACGTATTCCACGTGTCAAATCTGAAGAAGTGTCTGTTAGACGAGACTCTCATAGTTCCTCTCAAGGAACTCACAATCGACGACCAGCTGCGATTCGTCGAGGAACCAATAGAGATTACTGATCGAGATGTTAAGATTCTCAAGCATACAAGAATACCTCTCGTTCGAGTTCGTTGGAATGCTCGTCGTGGCCCAGAGTATACCTGGGAATGAGAAGACCAAATGAAACTCAAGTATCCCCAACTGTTTAACAAAAACGCAACCACTACTGAGGCTGAAGCTACTGCAGAATTTCGGGACGAAATTCCAAATCAACGGGGGGATGATGTGACACCCCAGGAAAATCTAGAAAACAACGCAACTTAACTAGCTTCCTCAGTAACCACACGCTAAATTTCGGGACGAAATTCTCTTAACAGGGGGAGAATGTGACAACACTCAAATTTACATGTAACCGTACAGTTTATTAATAATAATTAATGTGCTTGACGACTGTGTGGAATTACATAACTGCTTTCTGATATCTGTGTTATATTTACATGCGCCTGTTAACACACTAGTAATGTACAGAAAGGTCACTAAATAGTCCGTTATATTTTCTTGAGTGTTGAAAATTAATAACGTTACAAAAATATATATAAAAGACACGTTACGGATTAATTAAACACTTTAACGGATCAGTATCGAACCGAACAACCGGACTTTACCCGAAACATAAAAATATTGCCAAAGTCATTGTTTCTATTTTTCTGAGCCAGTTAGGGTCCCCGAATACCCTAACACCCGTTATACTTAATAACACACTAATAACCTATTTATTTTTCTAACTAAACAAACTAGACACTTAACCAAGTTCCATTGCAACCTAACTAAATACCCCCCCCCCCCCCCAACCGATTGGTTCCCCCATATGGGACACACCCCACCATTTTTGATTATTTAATCCTAATGGTTTGATATCTAGACTACACATTATACATTGGGTAATAGTGAATTATGGTTTATAAAAAGGTTTAGTGGATTATCATTCTCTTTGATCACCACACCCAACCAAGCAAGCTCTCTCTCTCTCTTTCTTTCCCTTGAGTTCGGCAGCCCCCTTCAACCACCATCTCACCATCATCAACCTCCATTCCAACCATTTTTCATTCATCCATAGAAGCAAGAGATCATATAACGAAGCTTGGTGCTCTCGGAAGTGGAAGGACCTTCTCTATTCGCTTTTAACCACCACTTTTCTACACTCGAACTCTCCTAGCCTTGTGCTAGTGGTAAGAACTTAGATCCGTTCATTCTTCATGTTATTTAAGTGGTTAATAGGTGATTTGATGATTAAAGTTAAGAACACTAAAAATCAAAACTAAAAAGTCTTGCTAGAGTGATGAACTTGTTGGTTAAAGAGTAAATAATGATGAAACATGGTAATACAAGATGAATCTGAAATATATGAGTATTAGTCTGCTGTAAATAACTTATAACCTGTTGTAAATCATTATTAGAATGAATGGTAATCATATGTGTGCGTTTTAGTAGCCTTTAGACTGAAAACAGCTTGCTGATGTGTATTTTCAGCCGCCTTTAACAGGCTGTAAACAGGTCTTAAACTCAACGAAAAACTGATATTTTGAATCTAAAATATGTTATTATGAAATACGGTTCTAATGGCACTGGAATCGTAATTTTTGGACTTCGTTTACTATTTTTAAAGTGTTAATTTGTAACAACAACTTAAGCTGAATTTTGACAGCAATAAATGGGTGTCATACTTTCAGTCATAACCTGAGTTTTGTGATGAATCGGACCATGAAATTTGTACAGTAGATGACAACCGATGCATTTGTAATTATCCCACTGGAATTTCATAAATCGGACACTCGATGAATTTTTGATAAATTGTTCCGTGGACTGTGGTCAGAAATACACAAATCTGAGTTCAGTCCGAAATATGAATTTTTATAAAATATTGGTAATGAACCGGACCCCGATATTTTTACACAATAAAATATGGAACGTTTAAGACATCCTGTAAAAATTTGGGAATTTTTGGAATAATTTAACCATTTTATTAAAATGTCCGAAAACAGCCGGTATTGAATATAAATGCTGAAATGACATAAGTTGTGACTCGCGTGTCTAAATGTCGAGTATGCTATCTGTGAATGATCTAACATGTTATATATGTTATGTGCATTATCGTATGTTTGATTTTGAGTGGGGAATGGATGGGAAACTTAGATGGGCATAAACCGTTAAAATGATGCATGTTGTGTGATTGATACGTGTAGGAACTTTGTGTTCTATTTGAAAGCCACTAAATGACTAACTGGTAAATCATACTAGGACGTGATTGACCGACCTTGACTGTTAGCTATATTTGAGAATCTAACCGAGCAAACCGAGGTGAGTTCACACTTTTCTACAAAGCATGGTAAATTCCCGGTGGGAATGGGAATGGGTACAGGAATAGGGATTCCTCGTCCTTTGGGACGCGTTCAGGAATGTGAATTCCTCGTCCTTGAGACGTGTTCAGGAATGTAAATTCCTCGTCCTGTTGGGACGTATTAGACTTACTGGACTAGAACTCTATCAACGAAGTCCCTCCCTTTTTGTATCGACTTAATCGCCGAGGCTATGGCGAGCGGGTCATTAGTTAATAGCGCTATTAGGTTTAACAAACCGCACACCGTGCCAGTTGGACGGGAGTGTACTAATGGACTATGGCACGTCGGTGGTGATAGAACACCGACGCTAGGGCACAATTGATTTTTGTTAGTAGTCGATATGATAAACGAGTCTGGTAGTTTAAAATACTGGGGCAGCTCCCCACGGCCAAAGTGCTGGGCTGGATAGCCAGGGAAGGTGGACATGGGATGGTTAACTAATAAACGTTTTCGAACTATGGGGTAACCCCCACGGCTGGACGGCCGAATGAGATTAAACTATGTTTTTGGAAACAACACTAAAATGGACAACCAACCGTGAACTCACTCAACTTTGTTGTTGACTCGTTATTACATGCTTTGCAGGTCATTAGATGCTATGGAGCTTGCATATGGAGGTGGTCGTTGTGGGATGCGAACTGATATGTCCCGTACTTAATGAATAAACTTTATGAACTTATTTAACCTACGTTCTGGACTTTAAACTTATGAACTATGGACTTATGTTTTGAACTTATGTTTTATGCTTCCGCTGTTAACCTAAAATCGGTTTACTTCCTTTTGGTCACCAATCGTATTGTGTTTGGTTTTATTTACTTAATTATGTTGTTCAATATGATTGGTGGCTCGATCCTGGTCATGTCACGCCTCCAAGCGGTGGTACTCCGCATGGTGGATTTTGGGGGTGTGACATTTATGTAATGAGTTAAAATTAAATCAACAAATTAAAAAAGAAAACCTAACAGAAAAAAGACAGTTAGGACAATTTTGTGAACAATTTGGTATGGATTGTACCGAAGAAAAGGATAATGAAAAATATTATAAAAAATACAAAAAAGCTAGTAGGGAAAAATACTTCCAGAAAAGAAGAGAAAAAAAAGAAAGGAGAAAAACCCAAAAAAAAAAGAAAAATGGGTTCCTACTTGCTATATATGCAAGAAAAAAGGTCATAAGGCTAACGAATGTCACCAAAGAAAGATAGTAAAAAGGAAAATAAATAGTCTAGACATAGAAGAGAATGTCAAAAATGAATTATATAAAATTTTTGATTCTGAAGAATCCTCAGATTATAGCACAGAGGAAAGTTCTTATTCTGAAAATTGTCAAGAAAATTGTTTAATAAAATTGATTCTGATAATGAAATGATATATAAAGTCATGTCACAATTTCAGGATAATGATCTTAATAATAGTGAGATCAATACAATAGATAGTAATATTTTAGAAAATATTCTAAGTAAAATTAAAAATCCAGAAGAAACATTAAAAATTCTTCAGATGATATATCAAAATGAAGAAGTACAAAAAGATACCAGAATTGAGGAACCTAAAGGCCCTTATTCCATGAAATATGTTCATAATATATTAAATACTAGGGAAAATAATTCCTCTACTCCTGAAGATTTAAAAATGGAGATTACCAATTTAAAAGAAGAAATAATTTATTTAAAAAAGAGAAATTCTAATTTTGAAAAAAAGGATTATAAATCTTGAAGGAAAAATTATAATAGGAGAAACATCGTATCAACCCTCATCTCCTATACCCTCATCTCCTATTAATAATCCTATTGATAATACTAATTATGATCAAGAATATCCTCCTTTAGTTATTAAAAAGAAGGGAGAAGATGAATATATTCATAGAATGGAAAAATTTATTTCAAAAAAATGGTTAGTCAAAATAACCTTATTAATACAAAATACTTTTAAAAAGGGTTTTGTTGCTCTTATGATTCCGGAGCAGATTTAAATTGTATAAGAGAAGGATTAATTCCTACAAAATATTTTGAAAAAACATCTCATATCCTTAGAGCGGCTAATAGACAAGATATGGGAGTTAGATATAAAATTCCTAATGCAAAGATTTGCAATAATGGGGAATGTATTCCTTTATCATTTGTTCTTATTAAAAATATAACAAATGAAGTTATATTAGGAACCCCATTTCTTTCAAAAATATTTCCTTTAAAAGAAGTTGATAAAAAAGGTTTTAAAGCTTTTTATAATAACAAAGAGCTGTATTTTGAGTTTATAACTCAGCCGTTTGAAAAATATTTAAATGAATTTCTTATACAGGTTAAGATTAACCAAATAAATTTTCTTAAAGAAGAAATTAGTATTCATACGATTGAGGAAAGATTAAAAAATCCCAAGTTAATATTAAAAATTGAAACTATAAAAAATCAATTTAATAAGAAAATATGTAATGATCATCCAAATGCCTTTTGGAATAGAAAACAACATATTGTCTCTCTTCCTTATGAAGATAATTTTATAGAAAGCAATACTCCAACCAAAGCAAGACCTTGTCAGATGAACTCTGAATATTTGGAGTTATGTAAACGGGAAATTGATTCCCTTCAACAAAAAGGATTAATATGTCCTTCAAAATCTCCATGGTCATGTACTGCCTTTTATGTTAATAAACACTCTGAAATTGAAAGAGGTGTTCCAAGATTAGTCATAAACTATAAACCTCCTAATAAAGTTTTAAAATGGATAAGGTATCCAATTCCTAATAAAAAAGATTTGTTAGATAGATTATATGATGCTCTAATATTTTCAAAATTTGATTTAAAATCTGGATATTGGCAGATTCAAATTGACAAAAAAGACAGGTATAAAACTACTTTTAATGTTCGTTTTGGGCAATATGAATGGAAAGTTATGCCATTTGGTTTTAAGAATGCCCCTTCAGAATTCCAAACAATCATGAATGAAATATTCATTCCTTTTTCAAATTTTATAATTGTTTATATAAACGATATATTAGTATTTTCAAAAGATATCGAGAACCATTTTAGACACCTTGATATATTTAGAACCATTATTATAAAAAATGGGTTGGTTATTTCTAGTCCAAAGATGATGTTATTTCAAACAAGTATCAGATTTCTAGGTCATATCATAGAAAAAGGGAAAATCGTTCCTATTAATAGAAGTATAGAATTTGCTTCTAAATTCGCTGATAAAATTACAGATAAAACTCAACTTCAAAGGTTTTTGGGAAGTCTGAATTATATAGCTCCTTATTACCATGATTTAGCTAGAGATGCTTCTATTTTATATGATAGACTAAAAAAGAATCCAAAACCTTGGGATGAAAATCATACTCAAGCAATCATAAAAATAAAACAAAAGGTTTTAGGTCTTCCTTGCATGTCTATTGCTAATCCTAATTGGGAAAAAATTATTGAAACAGATGCCTCAGAAATAGGTTATGGGGGAATATTAAAACAAATTTCTCCTCAAACAAAACAAGAATATCTTGTTAGATTTCATTCAGGAAAATGGCTTGATAGCCAGAAGAAATATGATACTATTGCAAAAGAAATTTTAGCAATTTTAAAATGTGTTTTGAAGTTTCAAGATGATTTATACAATCAGAAGTTTATGATAAAAACTGATTGTCAAGCAGCCAAATTTATGTTTCAAAAAGATTTTAAACATGATGTTTCAACACAAATGTTTGCTAGATGGCAATCTCAATTAGCCCCATTTGATTTTGAAATACAATATAAAAAAGGAGAAGAAAATAGTCTTCCAGATTTTCTGACTAGAGAATATTTAAAGATAATATCTTCTGTGTAAATTGCAGGTGTTCTAATGACAAAGGCCAGAGGACGACTAAAAAGGATTTTTGATAATATCCAAACTGATAAAAATAATTATAATATTATAAAAAGAATGACAATTGTAAGAATTCATAATTTAATGAATGATTATAGTAATCCTAATAGAATGAAAGATCTTTCAGATGAATATATTGTTCTAAATGTAATCAAGAATCAAATAAAGGTTCTTGAGGATAATGAGAAAATAATCTCATCAGCCTGATTTTATACTTTCAGGTATGATTCGTCATAACAGAGGAAAACAACCTTTTCCCACTCATAGGGGAAGAGGCAGAGGTAGAGGAAGAAGCCAAGATTTAGTCTTGGTTCAACAAGGAAACAGAAGGCTCATTGCCTCTGATATTGCTTCTAGCAGCTCAAATAATAATAATAATATGGGTATTCAAATTAGTCCCAATGATCCGTCATATGAAAAGATCATGGCTATTATAAAAGCCCAAGAAGAGGAACAAGCCTCAAAGGCTCCCTCTTATGCTCATATAGCACAGAAAGATGATGAAGAGTCATGGGTTATATCCGACAGACAGAAGAAAATAATTCTTCTAAACCAAGAAGATATAAAACTCAGGTAAGAGTGACTGGTCCGATATTGCGGATTTGTACGAACACTCTAGCCTTCGACAGAAAACTCAGGGTACAGGCATTCACTCTTCCAGTTTGCACGTGTTCACATTATAAGACCCAAACTTTGACGATATTTGAAAACTTAAAGAGTTCAAAACCTTATAACAGAGGGTTCAAAACCTTACAATAGAGGGTTCAAAACCTAGTAATCAATCATCCTAGAACAGATGATTAGTTTTCAAAGCGGTTTTGAAATTCATGTTCTTGTTGAGGTCGTCGCCTAAGGATAGGTGACGGTATTGTTTTATGACTAAACGCAAGTAAACTCGCGTTAGGTTCCTAGGAAGGTTATAGACTAGGTCAAAGCATTACTAATAACCTAATTCCCTATAACCATGAGCTCTGATACCATCTTTTCTGTCACCACGTAAAACAACAAAACGTGGCGGAAACGTCGGGGAGTGTTGTAACAGAATCATTGTTTTCATAACACATGGAAATTGAAATATTGTTTTATTGAATAAAAGAGTTACAATGTCTTGACAATCAAAGAAATATAACATAAATAACTAGTCCTGCATCTTTTATTGTCACTAAGGCCCAAGTCCGCCTAAGTGTATCTTGATAAATCCTATGCATCATATCCTGAAACACGTGTGAAAATAGGTACGTCAGCATAAAAATGCCTGTGAGATACATAGGTTTTGTGAAAATAGGATTCATGACTTGTAAGTTTAGAAAAAAAGTTGTTTAGCAAAAGTCGGTCATGAACCTTGTAAATTGATTTGTATTGTAAATCGTTTGAAAAACAATAAGTTCAGATGATATGTATAAATAAGAGAATAATGTATGGTTAAATGAATAACCAAGTAAAATGAGTTTGTATAAGATGAGTTGTTTGTAAAACAATGTCTTGTGAAAAGTATGTTATTTGTATAAAATGTTATATGTCTCAAATTGACATGATTCAAATAACGCTACGATATGTAATACCATACAAACACTTATATATAGGAAGTACCAGCGGCGTATCCACCATGTTTGTATCATATTACACACACCTCGTTACTTAAATCACTTACTCAAACTAAACCACCAAAGTAAAATGTTTATGTATAATCAAATTTCAAAATGTTTATGTGAAAACCATGTCTAATGTCTATGTCTATGTCTAATGTTTATGTCTAATGTAAATCATGAATAGTGTATGTAAATGTCAAAATGTTTATGTATGGTAAGTGAAATATATCAACTAAACCATATGTAAAATGCACAAAAAACAAGGTATTAAAGTAAAACATGGTTTAAATCAAAGTTATGTTTTGTGTAATAATTGCATGCTATACTGATATAAACATCTATGCGGTATTGTGAAAATTCATACATCCAAGCCTTGCGACAGTCGGATAACCCTTTTAGTAAAGGTTACCAAAAAATGTATTCGGATTCGGTCATTCCTTCCATCCAAACAAACCCGAGATTACAGGAATGAGATTTGTCAAGTCCTATGGTACCACTACCTACTACCGAGCGGCATGATCGATGTTAATGAATGTACATTGTCTATTTTAAACAAACCAAATGTCATACCAAAATGTATGCATGTGATGAATAGAATAATGTACTAAGTATGCACACAATGGGCATACATAGCATAGATTGTAATGTAAAATAATGTACTAAGTACGCACACAATGGGCATACATAGCATAGAATGTAATGTAAAATAATGTACTAAGTACGCACACAATGGGCATACATAGCATAAAATGTAATGTAAAACAATGTACTAAGCACGAACACAATGGGCATACATAGCATAAAACACAATGAAATCATGTACTATAAATGTACTAATGAACATAGCAAGTATATGATGTGAAAACAGGAAAGCATGAAAGTAACAAGTAGGCACATGTGTTCCACCCCAAAACGTTTGGAAAACAGTAAAAGAGGGGTCTATGTACTCACTTGAGATTTGCTTAGTAGTCCTTGAGTAACAACCAAACAATGCTAGAGATCACGGATATCAAACGACACCTAATATAGGTAACTACATTAATAAACCGGACCTATAACGGAAGATTGGATAGAATGAGGCTCGTAAACCAAATGAGTAGGGGAACTCATGTAATATGGTTTAACAAAGCCGTCAGTGATCCAAATTTGCCGTTCAAAAAAAAAAATATAAGCACTAAACTAAAAGTGACGAGCTAAGCATGTTAAAACATGCTTAACTAAGTTTAGAAAACAGGTTTGGTATCAAAACAAACGGTTTTGATACCTAAAAGTAGTTTGGTTACAAAATACGCAATAACACGCATTTTGGCCGAAACTACGACTCGTCACTGAGCCTAGATAACGTGGTAATCAGTAGGTATAGCCACTAGGAACTATAACCATCGTGATCACGCTCACGTTATGAAGTTCAAATGAACTTCGTATTGACCATAAACTGGTCAATGCAGAAAGTCAAACAAAGTTCGACTTTCGGACTAGAAAAGCGATAAAAGAATGAAGGAACACTTACAAAGGGTCCCCGCAAGATTGGTACTCCAAGTATTCTTAGGTATGAGGTGATGAAACACCCCAACTTAGAGAATTCTCAGATTTCAAGTGGGTTTTGCAATGGGGATGGATGGGTATTTATAGTTTTCGGAGAGCCGTTAAGATCGTTTCTCGAATAACGTGATCGAATCCCATCCGTACAAGTTATGGAATGTTATGGTGCATCATTTTGCCCACCACAAGAGATTGACATGTGGCATTGCCTTTGGGGAGTGTTTAAATCTATTAATCAGCAGTCAAAAACGATTTTCTGCATCTGACCCATGCTTACGCACCGTAACACTTAGAGTGTTGAGGTGCGCAAGGACCTGCAGACCAGAAAGTTTGAAAAATGGCAGAACAGGCCCCTGAAGCTCCAAACTTGCTATTTGATGCACTTTTGACACGTTTAAGCCCCGTTAACCCCATTTCAAATCTCTAAAATGAAGTTAAAGTATAGGGAACTTAAAATGTGCTCAAAAATATCTCGGATGTCGGTTTGTTTGGCCGTACGATTGCGTTGTTCGGTTAATTACGACGGAATGCGCATAAGCGCGAAAAACGATCCAAATGGCGTGACGAATGGATTTTTCTTATGCCAAACACTAAAATAAAATATTTTAGTGCTTACATAAATTTTTGGATGTCCGGATGCATTCAGAACGTAAGTTATGCGCGAAAGTGCAAACTTGTGCACTTTTTGACGCTTTTAGTCCCTGAATGACCCAAAAGTTTATTTTAGCACACCGAACCCCTCAAAGCCTATTTCTAGGATATGTAAAGGATATTTATGGTATGTTTAACTTATGGCCATGATCCGGAATGTCTGTTATAGTTCAAATTGGCATACTTTCGCAGTTTGTCAACTTTAGTCCCTGTGAGCGATTTAACTCGATTTTGCCATACCAAAGCATTCAAAACTTATTTCTAAGTTATGTAAAGGTTATTTAAGGTATGTTAAGCCTATTTCACTATTCCAGAGCGTTCGTTGCATTAAATGGGTTATATTTACGCATCAATGCGCGTATAACCTTCCAGAAAGCGATTTAAAGCTTGAAATCGAACAAGAATTGATATGTGCAAAGGATACACATATTTATACATGTCCCAAGTATAAAATACAATATTTTATTGATACACTATTTGTTTGATGGCCGTGGAGGCACAGGTGTCACATACCGAATGGAAGGGTGCCCATGCAGATGAAAAAAAGGCCAACAACTAAAGACCAGGTAGTGGCTGAGTGGATAGCACAGTTCGAAGGGTTTGCCTGGGTTAACAGACCAAGTGTGAAGCTCTACTTTGAAGATATTTTGCCTATGATGCATAGATTCGGGAGAAACTTCTGCCTAAATTTCCTTGTAGCATTCTTCACTATAATGGAGCATGCAAGTGATAATGAAGTCGTTAACAAACAGTTCTTGCACAACGTTAAACCAAACATTCAACTAAACCAAATGAACTAGTGTGGTTATATCATCCAATGCTTGCAACACGCCAAAACCGCATGGTCTCCAACAAAGCATTACACTGGGCCGTTGATCATACTTGCGGTAAGAATAAAATTTCCCTATATAACATATATCATTTGTGTGTCATTAAAACGCCAAAAACATCTATCATTTGAATATATATTTTGTTATAGCTTGCCTTGGTGAACGATGATTGCAATAGAAAAAAATGGGACCGAAAAGAAGGATACCCAATTGAGTGGGTTACAACAAATACTCTTGACTTGTTTGAGGGTGCACTGGAAAAACGCCATGTTGGCAATGAAGTAAAAAAGGAAACCAGTTAAAAAAGCTAAGGAAGCCACACCAAAAACAAAAAAACAAAAAAATGCAGGTTGTTGTTGATTAAGAAGCTGATGCTGATGATGTTGAGAATGAAGATGATGTTGACAATGTTGATGACCATGCTGATAATGATGATGATGATGGTTTTGATCATGATGATCATTATGATTATGCTGGGCTCCACCCTGATGTGCAAAACACCATGCATATCAATGACGAGGATGAGAGTGAGAATGAAAAGAATGAGGATGAAGAGGCTTCGCTTCAAAGGATGATGAATGAGGATAGAGAAAGCCGGGAAATGATGTTTGAAGTTTCTGCATCAGGGAACCATGCTCTGGTCAGAGGAGTAACACAAGATGACGACATTGTTGCTGATGAAGAAGAACAAAACAATGAAACTGAAGAGGTATGTTGTTCAAATAATAAATTTAATAAAAAACACAAAATGCCATGATTAACAGGAAATGGCTGATAAATTGGATAGGGCATACAAAGAATTAGAAGACTGTTACAATAAAATGAGCAAATTGTTAAAACAGTTAAGATTGAATATCCAAACAGCCTCCTTGTACATATTAAATACTCACAATGTCTGACATTGTTGGAGAATATGTCAAAATTTCTTGATGAAAACGCAAAGGAAGTGTTAGCTGAGAGAGAAAAAGGTAAAAATGAAGGTGAGGTTGAAAATGAAGTGGTACTAGAGGTGAAAATGAAGGAGAAGGGGAGAAGGAGATGGCTGGAATAGAAAACATCATTGAAGTGGAAACAGTTGATGAAAACGCCAATGAAGTTGAAAATGAAGAAGAAGGAGAAGGAAAAGGAGAAGGAGAAGGCAAAGGAGTATGAGAAGGGGAAGGGGAAGGTGATGGAGAAGGGGAAGGGGAAGGGGAAGGGGAAGGGGAAGGGGAAGGGGAAGGTGATGGAGAAGGGGAAGGGGAAGGCGAAGGAGGAGTAGAAAGAGAAAGGGATGTGGACGGAGAACAAAACGCCGAACCCTCAACTGCTACAAAAGCCCCCATATATGATGATGATGAGGATACTATATTATCATATGAAGATATAATCGAAAAAAATATTCAAATATGGGCTTGTGATTTCAAGACACTTGAATATCACATTTCCAAATATATTGGGGAAAAATAATTAAAAGGAGTATTGCTGAGGTTTTGGAGCTGCCGGGACAAGATCTAAAACAAATGATTGAAATAAAAGAAGGTCTAGATTGTCCAAGGATGGTGGATGAGTGATTAAAGGAATAAAGAAACATCTGCAACCTGCTGAAGAGACTCTAAAAATGCCTGTATTTGATAAGACACCAAACATCCCCCCAACAGAAACACAATACAGTCAGGCGTTCATCACTGAACTAGAAAAAAATTGAAGGGGAGATGGTGAACAAAAGTGTTGACCAACAAGGTGCAGTGTTTGATAAAACGCCATGTGAGGAGCCACCATCTATAGCTGGGAAGAACCTCTTGGAAACTTTTGAAGAGGAAGAGACACCCAATAAACCCAAATATGAAAACTCCATCAACACATCACCACCAAAAACTCCAAACAGGTCAGATGTGCAGGAGAAGGGTGATGAGGACAAAACTCCAGACATCAAAAAGTTGATGCAAGAAAATACAATTTTAAACCCTGAAGAGCTGCCTGGTGATGAAGAAGCTGATCAAGATGATGAAGAAGATGAAAATATAAACAAAAAGACTGTGGGTGAAAAGGAGAAGAGAGATACAAAATTGAGCAAGACATGTTTATCACCTTATGTAAGGAGACAAGTGGTTATACATGAACCAAGGAAGAACCATGAAACCAATGTTGCCACATACATCTTCACTGGATGCGATGAATACGAGTATGTACACTTCTCTCAAATAAAAATGCCAAACTTTCCATTTATCACAGTTACTTGAATATGCATGTAAAAAAGCTCAAAATGCCATGTCTTATAATAGAATGAGTTTGTATAACTAAAACGCCATATGATGTTTTTTTAGGACCGTCGTGTTCAAGATGGGAGGAGAGTTTACACTCATGAGGGTGGTTTGTGAGAGCATGAGACCAGGATTTGATGCACACATCAGCATTATTCTATGTTGGGCACATATCCTGAACTATGAAGAAAGATACAAGGCTCCAGAATCACCCTCAAGGTTAATTTACACAGAAATAAAGTTGGTATCTCTTTTTCTATATTTAATTGATGAAATTATATTAGGACTTTGTTTTGTTGTTTAAAATGTGGTACCTCAATATTACAGAATCGTCCCGCGTATGACAAAACGACGAAAGCAATTTATAGATACAAAGAATTCAACAGAATCATGGAAACGGTTTTAAAAAGACCCCGTTGCAAAGGAGACCAGAAAGATAGAAACATCACAGATTATGAACTGGTCTTCGTGCCAATAATATGGGCAAGACATTTCTATGTTGTCTTTTTCAACATAAAACACGAAAGAGTTGATGTATTGGATAACAGCGCTGCAGGGGATGACCTCAGCATTAAAGACAAGTATGATGGATGGGTGGGAAAGTTGGTAAGTATCTTAAAAACTTTGTATATAGGAACTATGTTGACAAAATGGCATACTAATATATGCAAAAAATGTGAAACTGCAGCACTTTGCTTTTGCAAACTACTTGCGTCTTAAAAAACACCCAAAGCATAAGATCATGAAGTCGGCACCCATTGTCAGACAACAGATGGAATGGAGTACAACATCTAACATGGTCGAATGTGGGTTTTTTGCAGTGAGGCATATGGAAACATACATCGGGGATATAGCTGGTTGGAGAAGTGGTTTGGCAAAAGAAGATACCCCAAATCAAGTACAGCAGAGACAACTAAATGAACTAAGGAGGAAATACATTGTAAAAATCCTGCTTCATAGCGAAAATGAAACCAGAACACAAGTGACAAAATCTGTAAGAAAATTCTTGGATTTAGGGGTGGAAAGAATACATGAATGTATCAAACAGGGGATAAGAGAATAAAAGAAAGGACGAATGAATATGTAGATTAGGTTAAACGCCATAGATTGTATAATTTTAATGTTGACTAATGTGTTTTGCTTTTTAGATTATTGCATCTACATGTTTCGTTGTGTGATTTTCGATAATATTTGTGCAAATATGTGAGAAATCAATGAAAACGCCATGATTTGAATAATTAACAAATAGTAACCATTGAAACATAAACAACATTAAAAAGGATAAAAAAAACTAACTTAAAACAAGTAAAAAAACACAAAAACGCCAAATCTGTTGGATACAAATAGAACGCCATTCAAAGATAAACGCCTTTCGTTAAAAATACTTAAAAAAAACCGCCATGGAAAACTAGAATAACGATGAAAACGCCATTTCTATTTAAATTTTTTTTTGGAACGAAATCATAACGCCATTATTTAGCGGGACGTGGACAATAACAATCGTACCCCTGGACATAATTTAGCGCGCTATACCACGTGGCCGGCCAGGATCCGTTCTCATTGTTTTCACACTTTTCCCCGTTTTCTCCTGATCTCGTACCTATATATATATATATATATATATATATGGGGAGGGTTCAGTTGAAAACCACTAGTAAGAGTAAAAACTCGAAAATCAACTAAAAAGCCTAAAAAACATACCAATTTTTTTTTTGCAATTTTTTATTAAAAATCGCTATTTTTATATATAAAAAACTTTTTTTTTGAAAAACAATTGTAATGTACATGTGCAATAATACACATGTGTAGTACACATATATTGCACATGTGTAGTACAAGTTTTTTTTTTTTTTGAAATTATTTTTTATATAAAAAGTGTAGCGAAAATTTGTAAAAAAAAATTGTATGTTTTTAGGCTTTTTTAGTTAGTTTTCCGATTTTCACTCTAACTAGTGGTTTTTAATTAAACATTCCCCTATATATATATAAGGGAACCTTCGTCCACGTTGTATCCCGTTTTTATATGATTGATAGGGAGTTTTAGTGTGACTGGTTTTAATTTGCCTTATAAGTTAATTTGACGGGTTTTAATTTTGTAAAATTAATAAACCTTCTTTTGACGGTTTATGTTTTGTAAAAATAATTCATCCCATATATTCACATATATATGGTATCAGAGCCATGGATTCAAAGAAGTTATTGTATGTCTTGTTTCAATACTTTAATTTAAGTCATGATAAATTTGTTTAAAAAGAAAAGTACTATTAAAAATAGTACTAATGAGGAATATGATATACCTCAGGATCTTGATCTACTTAATAAGTGGACGATACCTCATATAAATCCTAAGGTTATATACCAAATTGGAAGTTTTGATAATTTAATACACAAACATGTGGTTAAAACCACTGAAGAATCAGCGTCTATAAAAGATGAGGAAATGGTAATAAAACTTTTGAATATATCTGACATAAACAGATATAAAAAATATTTTAATTTTATGCATATCGGTTTAGTCCAAGTTGCTTTTAAACCGTTAACATTAAAAAGTTTACCAGAAAGTTTTTTAGCTGTGTTACGAGATGTTCGTAATTTAAACTAGAAACAATCATTAATGGGAATTATAGAAACCAGTCTGGCACATGGTCCAGTATATTTTAATGTCTATCCTGATATTCGTTTATCCCTAACAGATCAAAATATAGATGATGCTTTAACTTTATATGTTAAAACGCATGGTTATAATTATGTTGAAGGATCCGAAGTCATATGTATCTGTTATAGAATATATTATAGACTACTTACCACTATGAATGCTAGATGTAAAAGGGTTGATAAACCTAATAATGAAACTATTTTAATAGAAACAAATTATGGAAAATCTAATATTTCCATAAGGAGACCAGTTAAATGGGAAGAAATAACTTTTCCAGAAAATTGGGTTATTAATGGGGCTGTTAAAATTCAACCACAGATAAATCATAAGTTAAGGAGATTAATAGAAACTCCTGAATGAAATATAGAAATAAAATTTGAAGAAGAAAGGAAAGATAAAAAAACTTTTGAAATCTATTTCTACTAGATCTTATATATCACCTCTTGATTATAAAGTGGAATTACTAGAATCCTCTAGAGCCTCTACTTCTCAAATAAGAAATAGTAGAGTATAAATTTTAAATGTTGATAACAACAATTTAGTTTCAGGAATATACCAACCTGTTAGTGAGGATGATACAGTCTCACATATGAGTTTTAGTTTATAATGATAAAAGAAAAACTTGATTTTAGTCCTGGATCTGTCATTAGACAGCAAATATGTGAAAAATATAAAAATCCTATATGGATACCATTTAAAGAATGGTTTTTAGAGTCATATTCTAGAGATAAAAGGTTTGAAATAGGGAAAGAGTTTTATATTTGAATGATGTTCAAGAAATCATAGAGTTTCCTGTTTGGTTTATAAACAAATATTCTTTGAAATATATTTCAGTTATTGAAAAAAATTATAGGCTTATTACAGGAGAAATAATAAAATATGTCTTTCCTCCTCAAAATGATTTTGAAATGACAAAAGAAAATTGTGCTATACATTTTGCTGCTTTTAAAAGGGCTTTACATAATGAGTCCATGGCCGCGACTATTGCTCATGTTAATCATATTATACAACAAAATAATTATACAAATTTATGTCTTAAAAATTTGTCTGATAATCTCCAAGAAATAAATAATAAAATTGAAAAGGTTTTGGTAAACCAGAAAAAAGAAATTGGAGAATCTAGTAATACGAAATCTTCTGAGCCTGAGTTAGCCATATTAGCTAAAGTTACTATCCAGCCTCCCCCTGAGATAGAAAATTATAGAATAAAACCTGAAGAAGAGCTTAAGTCTATGGATGACTTAATAGGAATTATAAAAGAAAAGTTTTCAAATATCCAGCTTAATGTCATGAGTGAAGAAGAAAACATGGATGATGAAACTTATGAAGCTTATGTTACTGATTCCATAAATAAATTTGGGAAAGGTAAAAAACATAAGACCTATGATAATTATAATAGCAAATATGCTGAGAGGCCTAGACAAAGGTTATATTACTATCCTAGGCCTACTCCTCAGGATGTTCTTCATGAGGAACAAGAATTTGAAATAAATAATTCTTATAATGGAAAAGCTATCTATGAATGGAATTTAGATGGTTATACTGATAGGCAAGTTTATATGATGACACATAGAATGTTAATGTATGCCACCATAGCTAAAAATAATCAAAATACTGACGAAATAGTCTGTAAAATGATAACTGCAGGTTTTACAGGTCAGTTAAAAGGATGGTGGGATAATTATATAGGTGATAAACAAGAACAAATTTATAAACATTATAGGCAAGAAGGTGATAAGCAAATATTTGATGCTGTTTACACTTTAATCATAACCATTATAGAACACTTTACAGGAAGATGGTCAGATAATTCTGAAACCATAAGAACATTACTAAATGGTCTCAGATGTCATACTTTAACTTCATTTAGATGGTATAAAGATGTCTTTTTAAGTAGAGTTTATGAGCTCCCAGAGAATAATAGTTCTCACTGGAAGTCCAAGTTTATTGATGGTCTTCCGTCTTTATTTGTAGAAGGGGTTAGAAAAGTCCTTAGAGGTAATAATATTCAAATCCCTTATGATAATTATACTTATGGCAGACTTATAGGAGTCTGTGTTCAAAAAGGTTTAGCTTTATGTAATGAGTTAAAATTAAATCAACAAATTAAAAAAGAAAACCTAACAGAAAAAAGACAGTTAGGACAATTTTGTGAACAATTTGGTATGGATTGTACCGAAGAAAAGGATAATGAAAAATATTATAAAAAATACAAAAAAGCTAGTAGGGAAAAATACTTCCAGAAAAGAAGAGAAAAAAAAAAGAAAGGAGAAAAACCCAAAAAGAAAAAAGAAAAATGGGTTCCTACTTGCTATATATGCAAGAAAAAAGGTCATAAGGCTAACGAATGTCACCAAAGAAAGATAGTAAAAAGGAAAATAAATAGTCTAGACATAGAAGAGAATGTCAAAAATGAATTATATAAAATTTTTGATTCTGAAGAATCCTCAGATTATAGCACAGTGGAAAGTTCTTATTCTGAAAATTGTCAAGAAAATTGTTGTAATAAAATTGATTCTGATAATGAAATGATATATAAAGTCATGTCACAATTTCAGGATAATGATCTTAATAATAGTGAGATCAATACAATAGATAGTAATATTTTAGAAAATATTCTAGGTAAAATTAAAAATCCAGAAGAAACATTAAAAATTCTTCAGATGATATATCAAAATGAAGAAGTACAAAAAGATACCAGAATTGAGGAACCTAAAGGCCCTTATTCCATGAAATATGTTCATAATATATTAAATACTAGGGAAAATAATTCCTCTACTCCTGAAGATTTAAAAATGGAGATTACCAATTTAAAAGAAGAAATAATTTATTTAAAAAAGAGAAATTCTAATTTTGAAAAAAGGATTATAAATCTTGAAGGAAAAATTATAATAGGAGAAACATCGTATCAACCTTCATCTCCTATACCCTCATCTCCTATTAATAATCCTATTGATAATACTAATTATGATCAAGAATATCCTCCTTTAGTTATTAAAAAGAAGGGAGAAGATGAATATATTCATAGAATGGAAAAATTTATTTCAAAAAAATGGTTAGTCAAAATAACCTTATTAATACAAAATACTTTTAAAAAGGGTTTTGTTGCTCTTATTGATTCCGGAGCATATTTAAATTGTATAAGAGAAGAATTAATTCCTACAAAATATTTTGAAAAAACATCTCATATCCTTAGAGCGGCTAATAGACAATATATGGGAGTTAGATATAAAATTCCTAATGCAAAGATTTGCAATAATGGGGAATGTATTCCTTTATCATTTGTTCTTATTAAAAATATAACAAATGAAATTATATTAGGAACCCCATTTCTTTCAAAAATATTTCCTTTAAAAGAAGTTGATAAAAAAGGTTTTTATAATAACAAAGAGCTGTATTTTGAGTTTATAACTCAGCCGTTTGAAAAATATTTAAATGAATTTCTTATACAGGTTAAGATTAACCAAATAAATTTTCTTAAAGAAGAAATTAGTATTCATACGATTGAGGAAAGATTAAAAAATCCCAAGTTAATATTAAAAATTGAAACTATAAAAAATCAATTTAATAAGGAAATATGTAATGATCATCCAAATGCCTTTTGGAATAGAAAACAACATATTGTCTCTCTTCCTTATGAAGATAATTTTATAGAAAGCAATATTCCAACCAAAGCAAGACCTTGTCAGATGAACTCTGAATATTTGGAGTTATGTAAACGGGAAATTGATTCCCTTCAACAAAAAGGATTAATATGTCCTTCAAAATCTCCATGGTCATGTATTGCCTTTTATGTTAATAAACACTTTGAAATTGAAAGAGGTGTTCCAAGATTAGTCATAAACTATAAACCTCTTAATAAAGTTTTAAAATGGATAAGGTATCCAATTCCTAATAAAAAATATTTGTTAGATATATTATATGATGCTCTAATATTTTCAAAATTTGATTTAAAATCTGGATATTGGAGAGATTCAAATTGACAAAAAAGACAGGTATAAAACTGCTTTTAATGTTCCTTTTGGGCAATATGAATGGAAAGTTATGCCATTTGGTTTTAAGAATGCCCCTTCAGAATTCCAAAAAATCATGAATGAAATATTCATTCCTTTTTCAAATTTTATAATTGTTTATATAAACGATATATTAGTATTTTCAAAAGATATCGAGAACCATTTTAGACACCTTGATATATTTAGAACCATTATTATAAAAAATGGGTTGGTTATTTCTAGTCCAAAGATGATGTTATTTCAAACAAGTATCAGATTTCTAGGTCATATCACAGAAAAAGGGAAAATCGTTCCTATTAATAGAAGTATAGAATTTGCTTCTAAATTCGCTGATAAAATTACAGATAAAACTCAACTTCAAAGGTTTTTGGGAAGTCTGAATTATATAGCTCCTTATTACCATGATTTAGCTAGAGATGCTTCTATTTTATATGATAGACTAAAAAAGAATCCAAAACCTTGGGATGAAAATCATACTCAAGCAATCATAAAAATAAAACAAAAGGTTTTAGGTCTTCCTTGCATGTCTATTGCTAATCCTAATTGGGAAATTTATTGAAACAGATGCCTCAGAAATAGGTTATGGGGGAATATTAAAACAAATTTCTCCTCAAACAAAACAAGAATATCTTGTTAGATTTCATTCAGGAAAATGGCTTGATAGCCAGAAGAAATATGATACTATTGCAAAAGAAATTTTAGCAATTTTAAAATGTGTTTTGAAGTTTCAAGATGATTTATACAATCAGAAGTTTATGATAAAAACTGATTGTCAAGCAGCCAATTTTATGTTTCAAAAAGATTTTAAACATGATGTTTCAAAACAAATGTTTGCTAGATGGCAATCTCAATTAGCCCCATTTGATTTTGAAATACAATATAAAAAGGGAGAAGAAAATAGTCTTCCAGATTTTCTGACTAGAGAATATTTAAAGATAATATCTTCTGTGTAAATTGCAGGTGTTCTAATGACAAAGGCCAGAGGACGACTAAAAAGGATTTTTGATAATATCCAAACTGATAAAAATAATTATAATATTATAAAAATAATGACAATTGTAAGAATTCATAATTTAATGAATGATTATAGTAATCCTAATAGAATGAAAGATCTTTCAGATGAATATATTGTTCTAAATGTAATCAAGAATCAAATAAAGGTTCTTGAGGATAATGAGAAAATAATCTCATCAGCCTGATTTTGTACTTTCAGGTATGATTCGTCATAACAGAGGAAAACAACATTTTCCCACTCATAGGGGAAGAGGCAGAGGTAGAGGAAGAAGCCAAGATTTAGTCTTGGTTCAACAAGGAAACAGAAGGCTCATAGCCTCTGATATTGCTTCTAGCAGCTCAAATAATAATAATAATATGGGTATTCAAATTAGTCCCAATGATCCGTCATATGAAAAGATCATGGCTATTATAAAAGCCCAAGAAGAGGAACAAGCCTCAAAGGCTCCCTCTTATGCTCATATAGCACAGAAAGATGATGAAGAGTCATGGGTTATATCCGACAGACAGAAGAAAATAATTCTTCTAAACCAAGAAGATTTAAAGTTTTTTGATGATCCTTGGTTTCTTATGCAAAAATATTTAGAACCAGCATCTTATGATGCCACTTCTTATAAACCAAGACAATATTATGAAAGTATTATACAAGTTTCTGAGTCTGCTGAAATAAGACATTTTTATCCAACAGATAAAATTAAGAGTTCATTTAATTTTAGTAAGATTTTTATAAAATCTCTTTTATCTCCTCAAAAGTGGGGATTAAGTACTTTAAATGAAAAGGAATTTATAAATTCTAATAGGCAAACTTATAAATATAATTATTGGGATTACATCCGAAGTTTTGAAAAATGTTTATTTTATGAAAACCCCAGCAAAAAACACTCATGGTTCATAAAAATGAGTGATAAGATTTATAAAGATGGAATTCCTAGTTGGTTCCAAAAATGGTTCATTTTATATGGTCCATCAGTTCAAATCCTCCCTAAACCATTCAAAGGTCTCTACCAAGAATGGGTAGCAGTTTCTCCAGACCTGATAGAAGCCGAGTATAATAAAACTTGGTTTGAGGGAATAGCCTCAATGTACTTTTTTATAGAATTTTCCATACCATGGATTTGGAGATGGAAACCCACAACAGGTTATACCCTGCGGGATAATATTCCCTGTCCCAAAAGAACTTCTTATACAAAGTTCCGGTCAAAGATGACAAGAGTTAATAACTCTACAAAAGAATTTGAAGGTCAAGATACAATAAAATTGATCACCAATAAAACAGAGTATTATAAATCTCAGATTGATAAAAGACAACAAAGACAGCTTCCAAGTCCTTTTGAACAAATATCAAGAAGAATTCAAGATAAGCAAGCAGTCTTCGTAGCCTCAAAGGCTGAAATTCTTTCATTATACAAGGAAGAAATGAAGAAGGAGTTAAAAAAGTTTTTTGAATCAAGCAATGAAAGTTCATCCAGAGCAATGTCAATCTCATCCACCAGCCAAGAAGATGAGAACCGTTTCTCATGTTTAGCAGGAGAATCTCAACCAATAGAAGATATTCCAGAAATAAGACTGGATGATGATCTAGAAGCATATCTTCAAACGGTGGTAGAAGAATTCACCCCAAAGAAAGAATCCAAAGAGGAGATGAAAAAAGACTGATAATTGAGCCGACACAAGGACCCCACTCATAATGGGCATCTTTGAAATATGGGAAAAGTTTGGCCATTATACGGCATCAAGGACAATCATAGAGTCCCCTTTTCTTTTGCTTTTTCCTTTTTTGTCTGTTCTTCTTTTTATATTTTGTTTGTTTCCTTTTTAAATTTCTATACATAGGGATAGTTTGTAAGGAAGAAGGCACGCTAATCTTTAGCCCCTCTCTTCTCTCTCTAAAAATTCTGCACTTGTAAAATATTTGAAGCATATTAAATAAAATCTTCCAACTTTGAAGATCCCTCCGGTGTTCCAAAGTAAGAGTTTTAATTTTGTTTTTCATTATAATCATGATGGGCTAAAGCCCTTAAAGTATTGAAACATGGCTTAATAACGTCTTTTGATAACATGGTCCTAATATTATAAAAGAGTTTTTGGTTAAAACATAAACTGGCAGGGTTAAAATTTTAAACTGGCATTTAATGAACTAAGGGAACCTTCGTCCACGTTGTATCCCGTTTTTATATGATTGATAGGGAGTTTTAGTGTGACTGGTTTTAATTTGCCTTATAAGTTAATTCGACGGGTTTTAATTTTGTAAAATTAATAAACCTTCTTTTGACGGTTTATGTTTTGTAAAAATAATTCATCCCATATATTCACACATATATATATATAGGGTCAGGATTTAGGGAAAACGGTGAAAAGTGTGAGAACGTTTATGGATCATCAGATCAAAATAATCTATGGACGAGATTGACGCGGTGGCGTTTTCATAAATAACATCAATTTTATTACTTGAACGTGCTTCATTAAGGATAAAAAGGGTAAGCACCCTTTCTTACATAAAAACGCCATTAAATATAAAACGCCAACTAAAACAAAACGCCAATTTTATTACTGCGTAGTTTTTTCTGTGTTTTAGTTAATCTTGGCCAACAAAATCGCCATAAAATATAACGTCATAAAATATAAAACACCATAAAATATAAACACCAAGCTTGAAAGATGGGACGTGTTACATACTTAAGAGATAAAGCTGAGCAAAACTGGATACTTTATTTATTGCATTTACTCTTATAACAATATCCCGCCTAAACTACAGCCAAAAACATCCTATCAAGAGAAACGTCTCAACATATTCCATTGATCACACCAAAAAAACAAAAACCATGGTTCCTAGAAACCACTCACTGTAAAACGCCAAAAAGTTAAAAAAAAATCAGAGCAAACATCGTTTCTTGGATATTTAGTATTTTTCTGCGTGAAGATTCACTAAATGGTTTGCTAGATTAGAGGAGTAAGATTTTGCTGCATGAGATGGACAAATCTTCAAGAAAAAGAGACCGATGACAGTCATATGTCATTTTGTCTTCTTTGTTCTTGAAGAAGGCTTTGATGAGGAGAAGAAACCGATCCCAATGTAAATGCTATTTTGGACTCCATGATGATAATAAAGATGACAGACAAATAGCATTCACCCACACATCGTCTATCTATGTCTCCAACATCCACAAAGCCACTTCAACACACAAACAACAAAAAACCACACCAAAACCAAAACGCCATTTATTTGTGACAGTTATTGTAGTTTCAAAAGAAGAAAGAGACTGATGACAGTGAAGATTTAGAAGATAAATTGGATTCGGATTTTTAATTTAATTTTTTTGCTTATATTTTTTTTTAATTTTTTTTCAATTTTTTTCTGTGGTTTGTTATGTAACAACTAAGAACAAATACATTAATTCTCTAAAAAAATGCATGTGAAACGCCATCATGCAACAAGCGCGAAAACTCCTAAACTATAATAAAATTACTTTGGACAAGTATTATTATAAACTAAAAAAATGTATAAAACAATGTGCAAGAAAATAGAACAAAGTGACATCTTTATCTAAACGCCATTAAAAATACAAAACGCCAAAATCTCACAAAGATGGGATGTGTTACAGCCATCAACAGATGAAGCTGAACAAACAGTAACTACAAACAGTAAACTGAAGCGAGGGAAACTTTATTTCTAACATTTATTATATTAAAAGTCACTCCATGGGTAATTGAATTTATTTATCTTTTCAAAACACCATAATTACCTATCATGTTATAGGACTGCATTCTACATGGCAGCAAAAAAAAAATCATTATAAAAATAGAACAGGTAAACACAACTTAACACTCCACACATTATCTAAAACGCCACACATTGTTCAAAACTCCATACAACTTAAAAAAATGGCTAAGGTTATTGCATGGAGGTTTGAGAGGTCGGAGAGACGTTTCATCCTAAAATTCTCTGATAGGAGAAGAGTGAAGGTCAAGACAATCAAGGCCATACTTTATATGGATGAAGCGGTTCAGAGGGATATTCTGGCCCTTGGGATTCCAAGGGCCGACGATTGTGAAAGGACTTGAAAGATAATAAGAAGATTGAATAGAAAATCTCCAGCAAATGATGATGATGATATTGACGATACTCTTCTACCAAAAGTTAACAGTTGGGTGGTGGATGAAGAAGCAAGAACGGTTAAAGTGACTTATCGACACGAGGTGGAATATTTATTACCGATGGACGAAATGTTGAAGACAGAGAGACTACATCTTCTTGAACAACTCTGTGATTTAGCACATTCGAACGATGCAAGATCCAGGGTTGTAATGATATTTAAGTACAGGCTGCAACAAATAACAGACGAGATGATAACGTTATACGCCAATGCAAAATATGATGATGAATCTGAAGAAATTGATGAACAAAGCGATGGGTACATCTCTGATGTAATCCCTTACACAGAAGACTATTAGTTTGTTTTGATTTCGTCTTATTGTAATCTTATGAAATATTAATGAATGGTAATAAATTATTAACGCCATGAACGCCAAAAAATTTACCTTTATAACATATATGTGATTAATTCACCTTGGAACGCCATAACGCCAAAAAATAATCTCTGTGACACAAAAACAATTAATTTAATGAGACAGATCCAAAAAAAAAACAAGTAAAACGCCAAGTAGTTATTGAATCTAACTAAACACGCCAAACAAATCTTAGACACCAAAAATGAAGCAGTATTGCGACACACGAATTGGGAAAAAAAAAGATTAAAAAGACAAAAAAGCCCCTCCCACCCTAATTATATCCCGCACCACGTGTTCCACCAGGATGCGTTCTCACCGTTCTCACACTTTAGGGCGTTTTCTCCTGATCCCGTTTATATATATATATATATAGGAGAAGGATCCATTAGGAACCACCCTTTATTGCGAGAACCGCGAGAACCAGTGTGAACACAAACAGTAATACCTAAAAAAATCTAAAAAACACCCAAATTTTTTTTACTATTTTTTTTGGAAAACTCGCTATATTTCCTTAATAATAAAAAAAATATTTTTTCAAAAAAAAAAAAATTCCGAGTAACAGTTATCCATGCACATGTGCATATGTATCATTTCTTTGACAAATTCCGTAATTCATTACAAATATTAGACAATTGCACTTTCATTTACACTACCACGTGTAATATACTACTTTTTACGTTAACAATATTAGAAATGCACATGTGCATCTATAAGTATCAACATGAAATAAGGTGTTTTGGTACACTACTTTGAATACACTTTCTCTTTCATATATCATTCCATCCATAATACACAAACATGCACATGTGCATATGTATCATTTCTTTGACAAATTCCGTAATTCATTACAAATATTAGAAAATTGCACTTTCATTTACACTACCATATGTAATACACTACTTTTTACATTACCAATATTAGAAATGCACATGTGCATCTATATGTATCAACATGAAATAAGGTGTTTTGGTACACTACTTTGAATACACTTTCCCTTTCATCTATCATACCATCCATAATACACTACCATTACCTCCTACCATCCAAAATACAATAATATTACCTCCTACCATCCATAATACAATACCATTACCAATATTTTCACTTTATTACATGTATATCAACACCATTTATACCATCCAATCAACATATTACATCATAAAGTAACAACTATAGCCAAAACATCTACCACTAGATATAACTAACCAAAAAACATATATATGGGCCTACTTCTCCATTCAAAATCAAAAACTTTTTGTACCAAAACACGTTATATCATGGTTATACTAGGGGTGTTCATGAGCCGATCCGATCCGATCGGATCGAATTTGCAAAACCGAGCACAAAAGTGATGCTCATGCTCGGATTGAATTTGAATCGAGCGGATCGTTTTCGCTCGGTTTTTCTCAAATCCTAACTAAAATCGAGCGGATCATTTTCGCTCGGTTTCGCTCGATTGAATTATAAGCCTGCGTTCAACAAAAACAAATCATAACTTAATTAAAACATGTCCAACACCTTACTAACAAAAGCAATACATAACTAAAATCATGATTCTAAAAATGTTCTTAACAATATCAAGAAGCACAAAATAAAGTGCGAAATACAAATTGTCATTTAGCTCAAAAGCCATAAACTTCTTCTTTAAGCTTGATCATATCCAACCACAAAATTCAACTTCAAATCAACATATAACCTATAAAAACAATCATTAAACAAAACCATTAAGTTCTACACATTACATAACAACTTTTATGGTTTGTTAATTAAAATATAATATATATATACACACATATTATAATAAAAATAATTTGAGCGAAACCGAGCGATCGAACCGATCCAAGCGGCTTATTTACAAACTGAGCAGGAATCGAATGAGCATTTTTCAAGCATTATTCGAGCGATCGTCTAGCGATCCTCGATCGTCGAGCAGTTTGGACAGCCCTAGGTTATACCTAATGATGTACATGTGCATTTTGAATATTGGTAATGTAGAAAGTATTGTAATACGGATGGTATTGTAAATTAAAGTGCAATTGTCTATTACTGATAACATATTACGGAATTTGTCGAAGTAATGATACATATGCACATGTGCATGGAGAAGTAATGATACATATGCACAAGTGCATGGAGAAGTAATGATACATATGCACAAGTGCATGGATAACTGTTACTCCGAAAAAAAAGTTTTTTTTAAGGTAACGAAATATAGCGAATTTTTTTAAAAAGTATTAAAAAAAAATTTAGTGTTTTTTTTTAGATTTTAATTTGTGTTCAAATTGGTTCTCGCGGTTCTCGCAATAAGGGTGGTTCTCAAATGAACCTTACCCTATATATATATATATATATATATATATATATATATATATATATGCTGAGGTTCTTGTAAAAATGATGAAAATTGTGAGAAGTGTGAGAAATATTATCGAGATGACACATGACATTATTTAATGTTATGGATTAAGGGTAATAAGGTAATTAACTTCCAAAACTAATTTAATTATAAAATAGATTGTAACCGCTTTTGGAGTTATTTTAGAAGATAATCATTTTTTAGGTATCAATAACTAATCATGGTGTTTTAACCTCGTGAATGTTTTTTTTTGTTATTTTGTAGGTATAAAACACCATACAGATGTTAAAATACAATGACTTGAATAGCAATGCAATCATTTTCCAGATGTTAAAACATTATGACTTAAATCACAATACAATATTTCAAGATTTCAGATGTTAAAATACCAAGACTTGAATCACAATACAATGTTTCCAGATATTTAAAACACCATTGTATGAACATAGACAAAATACCATGGACTAAAACATTCGATTGAAAAATAATTTTTTTGTATATGTATATCAATATGATGCTCATATTAAAGATAAAAAACGCTCGTAATAATGGTGGAATTTTTCTTAAAGTTACGTAAAAAAAGTTATTGACGTTTAAAAAAGACTAGGGGAACCTGCATGTGCATTGAGGTTGATGGTAGTTTCTTTATTTAAACAATAAAATATAAAAAGACACTATTACCCCTAATCTAGCCAAATTAGTAAAAAAATAAAATAAATAAATAAATAAAATATAATTTACATACCTCTTACATTTGTCACAAAAAACCCCCCTTTTTACAATAATCTCACCATATATATATAAATTACTTTAAATGTGAAAACCAAAAAACTAACTAAAAAAGCCTAAAAAACATACCAATTTTTTTTTATCAAAATTCGCTACTTTTTATGTGTAAAAATTTTAAAAAAAAAATTGTATTGCACATGTGCAATAATACGGAAAAGCCCAAACCACCTAACCCACCCCTCACCGACACCCCCCAAAAACCTAAACCCCACACCCTCGAAAAACCTAAATTCACCCTCCCATCAAAAGCCTAAGCCCCCGCCCTCCAAAAACCTAACCCCCCCCCCCCCCTAAAAAAAAAACCTAAAACTAAACCCTAAACATAAGCCCTCCAAAAACCTAACCCCCCCAGCACCCCCCAAAAACCTAAACCCCCTCCCCCCACACCCAAAACCCTAATCCTAATCCTAAACCTCGAAAAAACATAACCTTAAAAGATAAACTAAACTCAAAAGTTAACTTTTAGCATATAATGAACATGTGCAGTAAAAGTTTTTTTTTTGAAAAAAAGTTTTTTATATATAAAAAGTAGCGAAATTTTATAATAAATTGTAAAAAAAAATTGGCATGCTTTTAGGTTTTTTTAGTTAGGTTTTTAGTTTTCTCATTTATATGTAGTTTTCTCATGATCCTCTCCCAATATATAAGTTGGCTCATGTGGACCCCGCCAAAAGAATAGATGATAGAAAGCCAAAGTGATCTACAAGTATTTGATCATCAATAACAGTGTTTGAAGATCAAACTACTCCCAATGGTAAAGGGATAAACATCTGCTACAACCAAAGGTCTGCTATAGCTAAAGTCTGTTTAAGAACAAAGTCTGCACCACTGATGAAGACTAAAGTCTGCTGAAAGCAAAGGTCTGATCACCATTTGATTGAAGAAGACAAATCTGATGAAAAAGTTCTGCTGAGGCTCAACAGAGGATAGGGCTCATCAGATGTTGAATCAACAAATGATATATAACATAGTTTTTCAACGTAACAGTGTATTAGTATTAGCATATGTTAGAGGTTCTTAGAAGTTGTTAGATGTCATTGTCTAGGTGACGTCTGCTTAGATTCCTTAGAGGTATGCCTTGTACTATAAATAGAACAGTGCATGTACTGTTCTATTCATCACTCCACCTTGACATTTTTGTACGAGCAAATGATCTTAGGCTGAGGGGGAGTTTGTAATTCATGCATACCTAAATTGTTGTAATACCAATCATTTAATTAAAAGTATTCATGATGAAAGAAAATCTCCCATTGTTTATGATTTAAAGTTTATCTTCATTCCGCTGTATTATTTCCATCTTTGTTATTATCTTACATCTTTCATCTTAAACATTCACAAACAATTCAAACTCGGATCCTAACAATTGGTATCAGAGCATAGGTCAATCATATTCGATTTAACAATCAATTTGATATAAAAGATCAGCTCATTTCATTGATATCGTTTGTTCTTTGGAAGTTGAAAAACAGAGTTAAAAGTTTAAATCACGTTCAAAGTAGTTTAAACAAAATCTTTGTAAAACAACCAAAATGTCTCAAAACACACAAGATCCTCATAACACTGGCACACTATCAGATCTGAGTTTAATATCTGGTAACATAGGATGGGTCATGTACTTGAACAACAAAACACCGGATGCTGGAAATCGGTTTTCTTCGGACCACATGTTCCGATGGTGCCGAGTGCAGAAGATCCCAAGGTCCAAGTACCTAAGAAACCTGAAAATTACTCCGAGCATTCAGTATAGTTGCTACAACACTACCTAATGACATCTATGCTGGCCTGTTACACTGTAACAGTGCTAAGGAGTTATGGGATGCACTAAAAGAGCAGTTTGGTGGTACAGAAGAGGTTATTGAGAACAAACGAAAGGTTTTGAACCAACAATATGAAACATTTTGTCATGTCAAAGGAGAGTCATTAACCCAACAGTTTGAAAGGTTTAGTTGTCTGATTAGTGAGTTAAAACTGGTAAACGTAGAATATGCTAATTCAACTTTGAATAGTAGATTTCTTGGATCACTACCAGAAAAATGGGACACTATAGCCTTTGTTACTAGAAATTCTGTGGGTTTTAAAGAGATGAGTTTGACTCAACTTCATGGTAAGCTCCTCACTTATGAAAGAGAGCTTAACTAGAAAAAGAAGCTACATGAGTGAAGAAAGGTGGCCGATGACTACTTGTTTGGTAGCACAACACTTTTTGGTCAGGAAGATACATCTGGTAGCAGTAAGGATCAGAGTCATGATCATTTCATTGACATAACATCTGGTGGGGCATTCAACTCTGATTCTTACTCACCCAACTATGCTTTCACAACAAATGGGGAAAATCAGGTTTTGACAACTTGTTCTTTGAATTAAATGATCTCAAACATTTTGACCCCACAGATCTGGAAGAGATGGACATTTTACATCAACTTTCCTTGTTGAGTGTGAGAACAAGCAAGTTTTACAAAAGAACTGGTAGGAAGTTTCTAGGGTTGCATGGTAACTTAAAAGTTGGGTTGGATAAATCAAAGATAAAGTGTTATAAGTGTAATAGGCTTGGTCACTTTGCTAGGGAATGTAGGTGTCACACCCCGAAATATCAGAGCTGGCGTGACTGGACCGGTATCTTTATTGCACAGTGGAAGCAAATAAGCTAAGACTTCTATAAATAAACGCCCGCTTAGTACTCGAATTCCCATGGATACTCCTATTCCAACCGCTCCATGATTTGAAAAAGTAACATGAGAAAGAAACATGCGAAAAATCAACATAAAGTTGAGCGGGTTCATAGTTTGTTTGTAAAAGATTTGGAATAAATCTTCTGGATAACCGGTTTTTGAAATATGTTTGAGAAAACAAAAGAAAAATCATTTTCTTGGCATGTTATATGAAAACTGTAAGTTTAGCCCACGAGAGTCTTTGTGCATTGCACGAGAGAGAATGGGCCGAGCCCAAAAGAGTCTTTGTAAGCAGGACCATCCCGTCCTCTTACTTATACATAAGTTGAAAAACATTACCAAAGTTCGTAAATCCATGTATTTAGAAGTTATCATCAAATGAATCTAAAAAAACATTTGAAAATTGGAGTATTAAAAACTAGTATGTAGCGTCTATGAACAGATCATTAATGTTTCGCAGGGACATTAATATATGTCGCAACATAGGAAGCACTCAACCCTAGCGAATTTCCTCCAGTCCACCCGGTTGGAATAACAAAAGCACTACATGGGCCACAGAAGGACCCAAGAGTGGGGCTCGCTACACCCGATAGATCTACCACTTCTGCCCCTCGGTCTATACAAGATTAATGGCACTTAAGAGAGATACTATTCGCTCACGTGATCTAACAGTTCATTTCCTAGCCAAACCATACCATTGAGAACTTGTATTTCCCCAGAAAGTTATAAATACAAAAACATTTAAAAGAGAAGGGGGACTTAAAATCACTGGGTGTCCCATTCTACAAACGCAGACCAACCCAATCCCGTTGTTATAACTAGGAAGATCCCGTCCTTAGTCATGAAAATCATGCATGTTTTGAGAATACGCATTTGTTTTGTAAAACTGGTATATTTAGTATAAATCGTTCGTAAACCATTTGAGTTCCTTGAAATCCATTCGTAACATGGTTTAGAAATATGAGTTTTTCGTTTATTGAAAAATTGTTTACTTTTGCAAAACTTGCATGTCTTTCCACCCCCGAAAACATTTATAAAAATGTAAAACCAAAATAAGTGGGGATTATGAACTCACCTGGATATTCTTGTGCAAAGCTAGCTTAATACAACTCTGCGATGTCGTTTCCAAGACGTGACTCGCTAGCGTGCATTCTATAATATCCCTAACACGGAATATCTTATAAGTTTCTAAATAAATGTGGTCACCGAGCTCTACTGAATCGTTAACTGAACGATTCGATGGTAAGTTGTTAACTTAATGAAAACGATTAAGTTATACTTGTTAGTTCATTTATTGTCAGTAATAACTAGTAAGTCTTGAAAAGACTTAGTTCTCAAAAGATTTAAAATATATAAATATTCATATAAAAATATATAAATATATCGATATAATCGCGTTAATCGTTTCGAGAAGTCGTAGGTTTATGTAAAGAATAGTTATATGAAAATAAAACAATATATAACCAACTCGTATTATGTATCGCGTCTTGTATGATAACTTAACAAAATATAGGTATATGCCGTTTAGGCGCTTGAAATAAATATAAAAAGTTGTATTTGTTTTATAGAAGTATCATCGAGTTGTTGGATGTTTGAAATAAATAGATAAACTACATCTATTTTTATAAAGGAATTCGTGTTGTACGATATTTGAAATAAATATATAAACTATATTTATTTTGTAAAACGAAATCGTGTTGTTTGATATTTGAAAAAAAAATATATAAATTATATTTATTTTTATAAAAAGAAGTCGTGTTGTTTGTTATTCGAAATAAATATATAAACTATATTTATTTTTATATAAGAATTGTCGAAATTTCGATGTTTAGAATAAATATAATAACTATATTTATTGTTGTGAATAGTATCCGAATCGTCGTTTTGTTTAAAACAATCATGATAAACATATTTGTTTCGTAATTTAATTCAAATCCGTAAATTTTTCTTTATTATAAAATACATTTTGTTTTCGGGTTTTCTCGAAAAACGGGCAGAGTTTCCTCTGTTTTTGGACGGCCCCGACAACATAGGTTTTCGTTATAATTTTCAAAATTCAACAAACAATTCAACCAATAATCATTTCAACAGTATATTTGTATGTGTAAGCGAGTTATATGATCAAATTTAATATACGAATCCGCAAAATATTATATATATATATATATATAACTATTTCATTAACCGATTCGATCCAAGAGCTCGTTTTCACGCGATAATAAATGAAACTATGTAAATAACGTTATAAGTTGCGCTGTAAATTCTTTATCCATTTTCACGTTGAGTCGTTGACCATTTGACTGTGTTGATCGAGACTGAGTTGACCAGTTGACTGTGGGGCTCGGGGAGTCGAGTAACAGAATCATTGTTTCATAACACATGGAATTTAAAGTTTGGTTTTATTAATTAAAATGTTTACATTGTCTTATTTCAAACAGAAAACGGAACATAAATTAAACTTGTCTTGCTTGATTTTTAAGTCACTAAGGCCCAAGTCCGCCTAAGTGTATCACGATCATCCTCATACATTAGCTCCTGAAACACACGTGAAAATAGGTACGTCAGCACAAAAATACCTATGAGATACATAGGTTTTGTTGACGAGAATTCATGACCTGCAAGTTAAAAGAAGTGTTTAACAAAAAGTAGTCATGAATCTTGTAAAATGTTTTCATTTATAAAATCATGTTAAAATCGATATGAAAATCAGATGATATAAAAGAATGATAAATGGTTAAACAAATAACCAAGTGAAAATGAAATGTATAAAAAGTGTCATTTGTAAAACAATGTCTTGTGAAAAATATGTCATTTGTATAAAATGTGTCATGTCTTTCTCTTTGTCGAAATGGTTTAGATAATGCTACGATATGTAATATCATAAAAACATTTATATATAGGAAGTACCAGTGGCGTATCCATCATGCTTTTATCATATTACACACGCCTCGTTATTTAAATCACTTACCAATAATCACCAAAAATGTCTTATTTAAACTAATGTCAAATTTCATATGTAAACAATGTCCGATGTCAAGTATAAACCATATCTTGTATAATCAAATGTCAGATAACAACCAATGTCTTGTATGGTGAATAAAAAGTCTTTACTCAAACCATATGTATAATATCATATATAATCAAATGTTATGTACAAAACAAGGTCTTTGAATAAACAAAAGTTTAAATTAAAAGTTATGTTTTGAAAACCAATGCTTTATTTGATATGAACATTTATATGGTTGTGTTTATCGCATACATTCAAGCCTTGAGACTGTCGGATAAACCCTTAACAAGTCAAAGGTTTATCAAAAATGTATTTGGATTCTGTCATTCCCTACTTCCAAACAAACCTAGGAAGCGGGGAACGGGATTTGTCAATTCCTGTGGTACCATTACATACTACCGAGCGGTGTGATAAATGTTAATGAATGTATTCTTGTCCCGTTAAATGTACCAAATGTCATAACCACTGTAAGCATGTCATGTAAAAACCATGTACTAAGTATGCTAAGTAAACATACGATGTAGAAATGTCCATGAAATCAATGTGCTAGCATGCTCAGTCAACATACATAGCAAAAATGCAATGTAAATTAATGTGCTCATATGCTGAGTAAACATATGCCGTAAAAGTATCTTTGAAATCAATGTGCTAGCATGCTCAGTTAACATACATAGTAAAACATAATTGAAATCATGTACTATATGTGTACTAGATGAACATAGCATGTATATGTCATGAAAAGCAATGAAAGCATGAAAGTAACATATAGGCACAAGTTTTCACCCCAAAATATTTGCAAAAAGTAAAAGAGGGACTATTTACTCACATAGTTACCTCAAAACATTTGGAAAGCGTAAAAAGAGCAGGACTATGTACTCAATTGAGATTGCAAGTATCCTTGATCTAGTGAACTAACAAAGCTCGGGAAGTCAAGGAATCAAGTGGCACCTAGTATGGAATCACTATGTTAATAAATCGGAACCTAAATCGGAAGATCAGATAGAATGAGGTCTTGTAAACCAAATGAGTGTTGGAACTCATAGGATATGGTTTAACAAAGCCTACATTCTGATTTGAAAGCAATCCTAAGTAATTATGACCTGTTACGACTCGTTAAGGTAGTTTACGCTACTTGAACGTGTCGTTTGCGCAAAAGCGCGTACAGATGGTCTAACTAGTCCTATGATAAGTCTTATATGCCTAAACATGTTTAATAATGTTGCACAATCAATTTAAGTGTCAAAATTTAGGTTACATATGCTTAAATTGAATTCATGCGCAAAAAAGGCATTTTGGTGATTTTCCTAAGGCATATAAACTACCTATCATACAACTATTTAAAAGAAGTGACCATAAGGTATAACCCCTGGAGGTTATTCCCTATGCAACTATGGTCACAATATATGTTTGGCTAGATCCTAATGATCGACCAAACGGGTCGGGTTTGAAAGTCTAAGCGGTTGTTGAGACCACTTGACTTACGACACTAAATAAGCACTAAACTAAAAGTGACGAGTTAAACATGTTAAAACATGTTTAACTAAGTTAGAAAACTGGTTTGGTATCAAAACAAAGTGTTTTGATACCTGAAAATAGTTCCGTCGCAAAATGCACATAATCGTGCATTTTAACAGAAACTTTGACTTGTCACTTCGACTAGTGAACGTGGTAATCAGTAGGTATAGTCGCAAGGGACTATAACCATCGTGATTACGATCATGTTGCAAAGTTCAAAAGAACTTTGTCTTGACCAATTCATGGTCAATCCTGAAAGTAGTGTTTGACTTTTTAGCTTGAAATAGCTAAAAATAACTAAACAAGACTAGGAAGAACACTTACAAGTATTATAGGAAGAACACTTACAAGTATTCTAGGAAGAAGATGAACTCAGGTGGGAGGCCTCCAACAATGTGGTAGCACTCTAATTAGAGCAGGTGTTAAGAAAGAAAAGAATTGAGCAATGAAGGATGGAAAGGAGTTGGCTATTTATAGTGTTTGAGGATTTACAAGATCTTGCCAAGTGGATTGTGTGGTCTCCAAGGAATAATCTCTACCCTACAAGTGTGTGGACTGGAGTATAAACCTTGGAGAACACTTATCTTGCCCACAAGATCATAAAACTAGGCTTGAAAACAGCAGGAAACATCTTAGGAAGCTGTTTTGAAGCTTCTGGTCTGATGGCTCTCGTGGTCCGCGACTCAGTTAGGAAATTTTCTCGCGGGCCGCCAGCCACCTCAGATCAGAACTTTCAAAAATTGGTAGAAATGGTCCCTCCAGCTCAAAAACTTGTTTTTTGACGCGTTTAACCCCCGTTAACCCCTTTTCAAGGGTCTACAAGGATGTTAAGGCATAGGGGACTTGAAATATGCTTGGAAATATTGTGGATGTCGATTCGTTTGTTCATACGATCGCGTTTTTTTGGTTAATTACGATGAAAACTCGAACGTACGCGAAAACGATCCAAATTGCGAAACGAAAGGTATTTTTGCATTCCCATCACTAAAAAATAATATTTTAATGATTACAAAAATTTTTGGATGTCCGGATATGGTCAGAATGCAAAATATGTGTGAATTTGCATACTTTCGCATTTTTGACGCTTTTAGTCCCTATGATCAAATAAGCATATTTTCGCATACCGAACCCCTCAAACTTATTTCTAAGCTATATAAAGGGTATTTAGGGTATGTTTAGCTTATGAACTTGTTCCGGAGTGTACGTTGCTACGCGAATCGGCAGACTTTCGCAGTTTGTCTCAAATAGTCCCTGTGATCGAATAAACTTGTTTTTGCCATACCAAACCCTTCTAAACTTATTTCTAAGTTATCTAAAGGTTATTTAAGGTATGTTAAGATTATTTCACTATTCTGGAGTGTATGTCGCATTAAACTGATTACGTTTACGTAACAGTTTGCGTATAACTTTCGAGAAAGTGTTTAAGAGTTTGAAATCGAACAAAAATCAAAACGTGCAAATGTCAAACATAAATAAAACAAATATTGGAATCAAAACTCATTGTTTTATTGATAATTGAATTGTTTGGAGTTATACAATGTTTACACAAGCACAAATGTCACAGTAGTCGCGTCTGGCGCGTTGGTTTGTCGTTTACGATAATAATCGCGAAAAATCACGTCGTTACCGGTTTAATCCTTTTTCTGATCCGATTCCTACTGCGGTCACTAAAATTTTATTACGGAGCTAAATATTGCATAAAATCTAAGTTTTGGAGGTAACACGCGTGTCCGATGCTCCCGTTTTGTTGACGGTGCGTTCCTACATTCGCGTTTTTCGTTCACGTTTACGCTTTGTGGAGTACAGAAGCACTATAAATTCGCGAAACTAAATTTGTAAGTATAAAATTATCATATAAAATTCTTATTTGTCGGTGTTGTCAGTATTTTATTCGGTTTCAATTCGTTATCATTTAACGTTTAGCAGATTTTCCGCAAATCACCATTCGCGCACCGTAAAGCCAAATAGACGTTTCTTGGCACTCCAAAGGCCTAATTAAGTTAATCTACGTCTTAAACACTATTTATTATCATCCTAATGTTTGTTAATCATGTAATTAAGAGCCGTAAATCACTGGTTGTCACAGTAGGAGCCAACCAGTGGTCCTATAGTAACACACCCCAGTCCAAGACCTCAAAATACCCAAAACACTGTTCATTTTTCCCAATATACCCCTGCACCTCACATGCAAAGCACTACTCACTTTGCACACCCTGCTAACATTGTTCCTGTCAAGTATGTCCAAACCACTGTTCCTCAAGTTCAATATGTTGAAGCCCAAGCACCCCATGTCCAAGTGCAACCTGCATTACAAGCTACACAAACATCTGCTCAGACAGAGACTAGTCAATAGAGCTTCTTTACACAGGGCTTTGTTGATTGGAGTAACTTACTTGAGGATTTAACAGATGAAAACTTTGCTCTAGTTATTAATTCTGATAAAAAAAACCTAATGAATTCTATTTTATGGAACTAGGAACAATACAAGAAGGGCTTGAATCTGGGGAAGTGGGGTCCAAATCTAAGGTGGTGAAAGAGAATGCTGAAACAACCATTTCAGAAGAAAATGTTGGTGAACAACTGTTAGAAGAAAAGGTTGCTGAACAGTTGTTGGAACCTCTGACTGACACATGGGATTCCAGTGTGTGTGATGATGAATGTGATTGTGCCATGATGGCTCCTACTAAGGTATCACCTCAAGTTCTCAAAGACTTTTGTTCAGAAAAATGCATTGTTGCTTTTGCCAACATCAAAGAGGTGAATGAAAACCTTAGAAACAAGATCTTAAATAATGAAGTACAATTTGAGAAAACTTTTAAAGAGTTAAAATCAAAATTGTTTGAAAAAGAAAATGAAATCAGCAGCCTAAAACATGAATCAAGCATAACCAAAGATCAACTCCAAACAATGGTAGAAAAATACCAGAACTGCAAAAAGGAGCTTGAGTCTACCCAAATCACTTGTGAGAAATGGGTAGAATCTTGTAAAGGTTATGAGTTGATATTTGAGAAGCAGATCAAAAGCAATGTGAAATTTGGCATTGGGTTTAGAAAAAATGACCAAGTTTCTGAAAATACTGTTGTAAATGAATCTGGCTAAGTTAAAGTAATCCCCACAAATTTGGCTGGTCAAGAAATAAAAGTCACATATCAAAATGGTAAGAAAATTGTTTTAGAAAAAAACCAGAGGGATCCTCAACCTTTGAGGAAATTGAAAAATATCAATTTAAACTCACCGGGTCTGATGTGTGTGATATTCTTGAAAATTTCAAGCCAATGGACTTCTCTACAATTGAGGGTGTTAAAGCACCCAAGGTTAAAATCATTCCCTTGAAAGACCTTCCAATAGAGGCTATAAATTCTGTTGAAAAGGAGGCTGAAAAAAGGAAGAAGAAAGAGGAAGTCAAAAACCTGTTTTGTGATTTCTGTGAAAAGAAGAATCATGTCACTAAAGATTATTTTCTTCTAAAAGCATATGACATTAACAAAACAAGTGTGATTGTGCCTGCACCCCATTGCACAATTTGTGGGAAAAAGAACCATCAAACTCAACAGTGTGTTTATCTCAATAATTTTGAAGTCAAAAGAAAAGAGCTTAAATAAAAAACACTAGAGAGTCCACAAAAATCAACATCCAAAAACAAACAGACCTTTGTCCCTGTCCAAATGTCTGTTACAAAACAGTTGAACATAACCTCTGCTCCCATAGAGGTTCAACTAACAGATGCACCACCTGTAAACAATTCCCAATGGGATATGATGAACCACTATACCAAAAGGTCCCTCATGGTTATGAAGCCTACAAAAGGCCATCTAAACCAAAAATGAATAGACATCCTTATGGTTATCATCATTTGACAGGAAATGGTCCCTAGTAGAAGTTACAAAAATCTGCCCAAACCACTGACCATTCTCCTGGACTTGAGGCTGACTTTTCTGTGACCCCATCCAAAGCCATCTTGGCTTTGGTGACTCACCTAAACTAATTTGTTACTTGATGTGCAGGGAGCTTCTGCATGGTTAGATAGTTTATGGTATGTAGATAGTGGAGGCTCCAGGGACATGACTTGATGTAGAGCCCTACTCAAAGATTTCAAAAAACATGGAGGGGGTGATATATCCTTTGGTAACAATTCAAAAAGGAAGGTGTTAGGGTCAGGGACTGTTCAGGCTGGGAAACCCAAGTTTGAAAATGTCAATCTTATTGATAATATTAAATTTAATCTCCTTAGTGTGTCTCAAATGAGTGAGAAGGGCTATGGGTCATTCTTTAGTAAGGAAACTTGTAAGATTGTTGGGCCAGAAGTGGTTAAAAAGATGAGGAAATCATAGCAAGGAGCAAAACACAACTTGTTCCTCACAAGAGTGGTAATGTGTATGTTATTGATATGTTGAAGGATAATCCAATGACTGGTGCGTGTCTGTTCTCAGCTGCCTCTACCAAAGAGACATAATTATGGCATAGGAGACTTGGGCACACAAATCTTAAAACTATCACCACACTCTCAAAACAAGGCCCTGTAAGAGGCCTTCCACCAAATTTTTTTCCTTGTGATGAGCATTGTGTTCCCTGTTTAAAAGAAAAACAACATAAAAGTTTATACAAGTCCATTGAAGAGTCCAAAACAAGCCAGTGTTTACAACTGTTGCACATGGATTTGTTTGGCCCTGTAAAAATCATGAGTTTGAAAAAGAAAAGATATTGTCTTGTTATTGTTGATGATTTTTCAAGGTTTACATGAACTTAATTTTTACACTCCAAAGATGAGACTGCGGGTATTTTGTCGGACTTTGTGAAACAAGTTGAAAAGAAATTTGATTTGCCAGTAAAAATCTTTAGGAGTGAGAATGAAACAGATTTTAGAAACAAGGAGTTATATGAGTTCTGTGTGTCAAAAGGGATTGTAAGGCAGTATAGCATCCCAAGAACACCAGAACAAAATGGGGTGGTTGAAAGAAAAAACAGAACATTGATAGAAGCTGCTAGAACAATGTTTGCAGATTCAGGTTTACCCTTAACCTTTTGTGCAGAGGCTGTAACACTGCTTGCTATGTACAGAACATAGTTTTAATCAACCCTAGACATCAAAAGACTGCCTATCAAACTTTGTTCAAGATCAAACCACTGATCTCATACTTCAAAATCTTTGGCTGCCCATGCTTCATTTTAAATCTAAAAGATTCAATTTCAAAATTTGTAGCCAAAGTGGATTGTGGTTATTTTCTGCGATACTCAACCACTACCAAGGCCTACAAAGTGTTTAACACAAGGACTAGGTGTGTGGAAGAGACATTGAATGTAAAGTTCAATGAACTTTCTTCACTAAAAATCCCAGCAAATCTTGTGGAACTGTTTAACCTTGATAAATTTACATTTGAAGATGTATATGTCAACACTAACCCTGCAGGTACACCACAATCTTTCCTACAAGATCATGAAATTGACATTGTAATTCCACAATACAAAGTCACTTCCAGCACCAGCGAAGCAGATGTTCAAAACAGGTGCTAAAACTCTACCACTGTTGCATTAAAAGTTGTTAATCAAACCTCTGCCACTTCATCAAGTCCAACCTATGTTGACAAAAGTCCATCATCTGTGGATAAAATTCAACTCTGTGCCACACCCATTCCTCTTATTCCTCCACCTCCATCTCCAACAGATGTTGGCTCTTCAAAATTACCAACAGATGTATCCTCTGCTAAACTCAAAACCAGGTGCAACTCTCGAAAAATGGTCAAAAGTAGTCTATAACTCGTCCCCCATTGAGAAAACTTCAAAATTCACGACAGTCATAAGCAAGGGGCGTCGGCGACGTATGTGTATGTCTGGGTTCTTCCAAATGGGTTAATACACTACCTACGCACTTGACTCTCAACGGAACACATCAGACGGCGTCGCCGACGGCCTAGGAGGGCATCAGTGACGATGCTCCCAACTCCTGTTTTCTGTTTTCGCTATTTCTCGCTCCTGATTGACCCGTTTTCCATCCCGATGCTCCGTTTAACTCCCAAATAGCTCCTTAAACTCCGTTAGACCTGCAAAACACAACTCCAATCAAAAGTAGGCTATTCGAAACTAAAAAGTCACGTAAAAACATCAACTTAAATATAAACGAACACCGTTTTTCGACCACGCATTAGTGTTCACATTGGTTCTCGTGGTTCTCGCGATAAAGGGTGGTTGCTAACGGATCCTTCTCCTATATATAGGGTTAGGTTAACGTACAATGGCTCTTATCACACAATATGTACGCGATCATCTCAGCCGTACGATCTGGTGCGAATTCAGTCTTGAACAGGCGATTTGTGCTGAAAAACCAACATTCGAAATTGCTTTATATACCGACAAGCGATTTCATCAAAAATACCAACATATGATTTCATAAAAAATACCAACATGGTTTTTTTATAACATGCGGTTTCACAATATCGTACGAGCGTACGATAAGCTCTAATTGTACGTTACACTTCTTATATATATATATATATATATATATATATATATATAGGGAAAGGATAAATCGAAAACCCACCTTAGGTAAAGAAACTCAGAAAACTTCATCTCCACCATCCATCTCATTTGATCAGTGGTGGATATTAAAAAGGTACAAAAAAGTTATTTTTTCATACTTTTTCAGACAAATGTTACAGTCTGACAAAAAGTGTAAAGTGTTACACTTTTCTCTCTCCTTTCTCCTCTCTCATCTAACACAAAAAATGTGACAGCTGCATTGTTAGTTAAAAATATCGCTATAAAAAACGTAACAGGTTTTTACGCACATTACAAAATAAAAACTTCATAAATTATAAGTTCTAAAACCCATACACTTTTATATAATCTAAAAAACAGTTGTCAAAACACAATAAAAATGTGTTACAGATGGGTTATTGATGCGTGTGTAGAGTTATATATATTTTTTGATATTTTAAGCCCATTTTACACAGTAGTCAAGTTTTAAATTTATAAAACACGATATTCTACTAACACTAAACACACATATGGGCAAATGCACCCATCGTGAGCGTAGTATAGCATTGGTAAGATACCGAGGTCGTCAAAGGACACAAGAGCTTTTAGTACCGGTTTATCCTCAACGTCTAATCAAATCAAAATTTTTAGAAGAGGTTTTAAACATGAAAAATAAAAAAACTAAAATGCTGAAAATAAAAATAAATAAAAAACAGATAGACAAGATGAATCACTTGGATCCGACTCGCCTTTAATATAACCTTTGATGATTTCCGCACTTTTGCACTTTTTAAGAGATTATCTTAGTTATAGTGGTAGGCCCCTTTTTGAAGGTGACGTTACCCTCAACCCAGTCTGACAACTGTGCTCTGTAAACGATGTACGATGTAAAACAATATCAATTATCAATAAAACGATGTGATTTGGTGTTAATATTTGTGTATTTGTGTTTGACGATTTTACGATTTGATTCGAGTTTGATTTCAAGCTTTAAATCGCTTTCTTGAAAGTTATACGCAAACTGATGCGTAAACGTAATCAATTTAATGTGACAGACACCCTGGAGCAGTGTCATAGGCTTAACATACCTCAAATAACCTTTACATAACTTAGAAATAAGTTTTGGATGGTTTGGTGTGTCGAAAACAAGTTTATTCGATCGCAGGGACTATTTGTGTCAAACTGCGAAACTATACCGATTTGTATAGTAACGAACATTCCGGAACTTGATCATAAGCTAAACATACCCTAAATATCATTTACATAGCTTAGAAATAGGCTTTGAGGGGTTCGATGTGCGAAAATAAACTTATTGGATCAATAGGGACTAAAATTGTCAAAAAGTGCAGAAGTTTACATTTACGCGCATATCTTACGTTCTGAACATATCCGGACATCCAAAAAATTTTTTAATCATTAAAATATTTTATTTTAGTGATTGGAATGCAAAAATACCATTCGTCGTGAATTTTGGATCGTTTTCGCGTCCGTTCGAGTTTTCATCGTAATTAACCGAGTAACGTGACCATACCACCAAATGAACCGACATCCGAGATGTTTTCAATCATATTTCATCTTTCCTATGCTTTAACTTCATTTTAGAGCTTTGAAATGGGGTTAACGGGCCTTAAATGCCTCAAAATCAAAGTTTTGGACATGCAGGGACTAAAATTGACAACTTCTGATAGTTTCCTAGGCAGGGCGCGAAGACCTATGCTCCAGCCTTCGCGGGGCGCGACCAACCTACAGACAGAAACATTGAATCTGGCGTTTACAGCCTGCTCTAAAGGTTTTAACCCCAGATTTTGGATACTATGGACTTGTTTTGAGATCCCATTGTATTCTAATCTATGTGCCACAAGTGTATGGCTTGGATCAAGCTTTGATTCTTGCAAAAACACTTGTAAAGATCTTAGTGGGTCATGACTTTCTATAAATACCCATCTTGTTCAAGTTTCATTCCTCACACATTTGATCTAAATCTGCTCTAAGTTGAAGCTAAGGCTTCATACCTGAGTATTTTAGTTCAAATCTTCCTAGCTTGGACCTTTTGTAAGCTTCTTTCATGCTTGTTTATGCTTTTCAAGCATGAAAGTCAAACAGTGTTTGACTTTCTGCTTTAACCATGATTTGGTCAACACAAAGTTCGTTTGAACTTTGCAACGTGAGAGTAATCATGATGGTTATAGTCCCTTGTGACTATACCTACTGATTTCCTCGTTGATTAGTCGAAGTGACACAGATGCAAGAGTTATCTTGTAACCAATGCCAACCCGATTACCAAAGCACCTTATCGTCTTGCACCGTCAGAGATGCAAAAGTTATCTTAACAGCTTCAAGAGTTATCTGATCAAGGATTTATCCGACCGAGTTATTCACCTTGGGGCGCTCCAGTCCTGTTTGTGAAAAAGAAAGATGGGTCTTTCCGTATGTTTATCGATTATTGTGAGCTCAATAAGCTCACCGTCAAGAATCGATATCCCCTACCACGAATAGATGATCTTTTTGATCAGCTGCAAGGTGCTACATGTTTTTCCAAGATCGATTTACGTTCTGGGTATCATCAGCTTCGTGTACTCGAACAAGATATTCCCAAAACTGCATTCCGCACGAGATATGGTCACTACGAGTTCACTGTCATGCCTTTTGGTTTGACGAATGCCCCAACGATTTTCATGGATTTAATGAATAGGGTTTGTAAACCTTATTTAGACAAGTTCATCATTGTATTCATTGACGATATTCTTATTTATTCGAAGTCTCGAGCCGATCACGAACAACACCTTCGTCTGACGATGGGACTCCTAAAGAAGGAACAACTTTTTGCCAAATTCTCCAAGTGTGAATTCTGGCTTAAGGAAGTTCAGTTCTTAGGTCATATTGTTAACGAGCAGGCTATTCATGTGGATCCTTCCAAAATAGCTGCTATTAAGGATTGGAACACACCTACTACACCCACATAAGTTCGTTCTTTTCTTGGTCTTGCTGGTTACTATCGAAGATTTATTTCGAACTTCTCGAAGATCACGGTTCCTCTCACTACTTTGACTTCAAATAATAAGCCTTTTGAGTGAGGACCCAAACAAGAGGAAGCTTTCCAAACCTTGAAACGAAAACTCTTTGATGCTCCTATTCTATCTTTGCACGAAGGAAACGATGATTTTGTTGGCTATTGTGAAGTGTCGAATCTAGGCCTTGGTTGTGCTCTTATGCAACGAGGTAAAGTTATAGCTTATGCGTCAAAACAATTGAAAATTCACGAGAAGAACTGCACGTCTCCTTCAAATGACCATTCTTTCCACAAGTCTTCGGGAAAGACTTCAGGATATTACCTTACAACTGGGATATCTTCCAGCTTCGGCTCAGCGGCTTCCTTGTCCACGACGTGTGCTAAGAAGGCAACACATCCTTTCTGTAAACATCTTCGGGCTTTCAAACAACTGATGATCCTTAGAGGCGTATCATGCTTCTCTCCATGTACTACAATCGTTTCTCCATTCGCCAACGGGATTCAGATTATCTTCTCATGGCATACGATCTCCGCTCGGTTGCTTTACAACCAATCCATTCCAACTACCACGTCAAAGCTTCCCAACTCGACTGGCAGAAGATCAAGCATAAACTCATGCTCCCCAAGCTCTATTACACAGCCTCTAATTACTTCGTTTGCCTCTACTAGCTTCCCATTAGCTAGTTCTATCGAGTACGGAATATCTAGCTTACTAGCTACCAACCCAAGCATTTTCTTAAATTCTAGGGATACAAAGCTATAATTGGCACCAGTATCAAACAGTACAGATGCAAAGTGTTGGTTGATAGGGAACGTACCCATAACTACGTTCGGATCTTGGCCAGCTTCCCTAGCTCCAATGTTAAAGACTCTCCCTTGAGCTTGATTGTTCTTTGGGCAATCTCTCTTGAAATGTCCAACATCACCGCAGTTAAAGCAACCTTGTCTATTCCCAGAACTGCCTTAATTGATGGTTGCTCCACGGTTTCCACTACCAGCTTGGTTTCCACAACCACCACGATTTCCATTTCCTCCTTGGTTGTTTCTATTACCATCACCGTTTCCACCACAGTTTCCATTGCCATTTCCTCTCTGGCCACCATTCCCACGACTAGTACCAACCCAACACGTCTCCTTCAAATGACCATTCTTTCCACAAGTTTCGCACTTCTTAACTCTACACTGGCCGGCATGATGATACTGACATGTATTACATTTGGGCAAGGTGCCCAAATATCCTTTCCCTTTGATCTCAATCCCAGCAGCAGCGCCAGTAGCAGTAACATGTGCTTCAACTGGCGGGTTAGCGTCCTTACGCTTGTTGGCATTGCTCGCACGAGTACCTTTCTTGAAGTTGGAGAATTTCCGCTTGTTCTCCAGATAACTCGACATGAGTCTCCTTTTTCTTTCCATCAGAGATTGAGAACTTGTTCAGCCTAATCGCTTCTTCCGTTAATGCCACACTCAGATCAATAGCCTCAGTGATTGTTGGAGGCATGGAGGTGGTCACCATGCTCATGATTTGGGGTGCCAATCCCCAGATAAAATGCTCTATTCGCTTGAATTCCGGTTCAACCATGTAAGGAACAACACGAGATAAGTCATGAAATCTCTGTACGTACTCAGCAATCTTCGGACCATCCAGCTTGAGATTCCAGAACTCAGTTTCTTGCTTCTGAATCTCTGCCCTGGAACAGTACTTCTTGCGCATGAGTTCCTTCATCTCATCCCAAGTCAAAGCATATGCAGCTTCCTCTCCCAGAGTCTGAACCTGAAGGTTCCACCATGATAGAGCTCCGTCTAGGAAAAGTCCAGAAATGTAGGTGACCTGGTGCTCCGGCGCACACTTGCTCATTCTTAGCACGGAATCAGTTTTCTCAACCCATCTAAGGAAAGCTACAGCACCTCCAGTGCCGTCAAAGTTTAGTGGCTTGCAGTCCAAGAACTGCTTATAGGTACACCCTGTACAAGCAACATCATTCACAGAAAACATTAGCAAACGCTCATGGAATATCCAATTGTAACGTAATGTGTCTTTAGTGACTTAAACATTACCATGAGGTGGGTTATTTCCTGAGGTACCTCCGCTGTGTTCAGAGCGCAAGGCCTCGTGTTGTGCTATTGCTTGTGAAATTCGTTCTTGTAGCTCAGCCTCTGTTGTGGGCAACTGATTGTTTCTTCGAGGAGGCATCTTCTAAAGAAGATTGTATAGGTTAGGTCTTATGTATATAAGTATGTTAAGTAAGTAGTATCCATATGTAGTAGCATTTATCAACGCAGGCAAGCATATAACATCACATTCATGTTACCAATGTATAATTCAACAGTGTATATAATGAGAACATTGCGATTGAGCTTTCATAAATCATCGACCACGAATACAGTTACATGTTCTACAAATGTATCGTATCACGTCAAAAGGGACTACATGGTCACACTACCCTTGTCCAAAATGTCTATCAGTCTACAACAGTCATATACTCAAAAAGTGGTCTTCAAAAGGTTGTGCAGGCTAGGCTCAATAGCGATACTCTCATCAAAAGCAAGCTACCTACATAAAACCAAAAATCGGCTATGCTGATGGTGGTGGAGGAGGAGGTGGAGGTGGAGGAAGAGGAAGCAAAATGCGCACATGCGCGAGCTCCTCCTCAAGATCGTAAACGTGTCGCAACAGATAGCTGATCTGCTGCTCCATAGTGAGAAATCGAACATCAAAATCTGGATAAGGAAAAAGAGGGGCAGGTGGAGTCGCAAAAGGTGACTGACATGAACAAGATGGATGACGTGGAATCCTCTCAAGCTCCATAACTCTACGACACAAGATCTCCTGCTGAAGCTGCGATGACAAAAGTAACTCATCCCTGGTGTAACCAATAAAGTGGGAGGGATGATATGGATCAGAAACTTGTATAGTGTTCGGCGGAAACCATATGAGTGGCTCGCCTGGCGGTGCAGAAGTAAAATGAGCGGTCGGTGTATACTAAGGCATGTGGGGAAAAACTGCTGACACGTGTGGAACATGGTTAGGCTGCTGACTGGACGGGCCTTCCCTTGGACGGGGTGCGTGAATGTCCTTTAAGAAAGTGACAGGCAGGTCTGTGCGGTGAACATCGGACACAATTGGGTGAAAAGGGGCGCATCAAAAGGTGCATGTGTAGGTGCATGTGGGGGAGTAACGGGCTCAACAAAAGGGGGTATATCATCATGATCCTCTATCCGCCCATTGCTGGTGAACGCGTATCGAGGGTCGATCTGTCCGGCAAAAGCAGCAGGGTCAGCGAGTGCAGGAATCAGGTCTGGTATAAGTGGGGCAACATCAGGTATGCCAAATGGTACGGGATCATGACCAGGTAAAGGATCAGGTGCAGGTATCGGCACAGGAGCTGGTATCAGCTCAGGATCATCGGGTACATCAACATGCTGATTGTCAGGGGCAATGTCTAGCTCAAGGTCAAGATCAAATTCGTGTGGAGGAGTAGGTGCAATAGACAGGGCCGTGTCAGTATCAGAATCAGTGGGGTAATGCTGCAATCCCAATACATGCAAAGTGGATGATGAAACAGACTCAAATGAATCTGGAACAAAATGATCAGAGGAAACCTCAATGATAGGAATCTCAACGAGTGGAACAACAATGGCATCATCAGCTGGAACTCCATCAGCCTGGGCATCATCAGGGGGACCATCAATAAAAAGATCGACATCATCATCAGAAAAGTCATCAAAAGGCAAGTCCTCGAAAGGAAAGGCCGCAAGAGGCAAAAGGGGCGAGGATCGGAGCCACGACGTGCTCACCATCGGGATGTCCGAGGATGAGGTGGTCCTGGTCAGGAATAGGAATAAGAAAGGGATCCTCGTCGGGTAAACCATCAGCATGCGGTACATCGTCGCCAAAATCGGGTAATGCAAAAGGCTGGAAATCATCGTCGTCATCTGACATCATCTCCGGATCACTCTCAGTGTCGGAGGTAAAAATATTAGGCTCTGGGACAATCTCATCGTCCGAAACGATAGCCATAGGGTCGACAGTATCAGATAGTCCACTCTCAGACGAAGACATAGTGCTGTAACAAAACAATCACAACATATGCACATATATCAACAATCATCAATAAGCATGTAAGTAATAACAATGTAAGCACGTATCCGTCCTAGTCTTCCTAGACTACCCACTTAGTCTCCCAGACTAAACCCCCAGTCTCCCAGACTGAACTACCTAGCCTCTCAGACTAAACTTCCCCAGTCTCTCGGACTGAACTACCCAACCTCTCAGACTGAACCTTCCCCGGTCTCTTAGATTGAACTACCCAGCCTCTCATACTGAACCACCCAGTCTCTCAGACTGTACCAACCAGTCTCTCAGACTGAATCATAAACATAAACTTTGAAAAGTGTTTCGTGTCTTTTGTTTGTAAAAATGTTTGTCTTCCTGGATCTGGGCGTTGTATGCAATGAAGTTATGTTGTGAAAACATTTTCGTGAGAGCCCTAAGGATTGTAGTCTAGACTCGAGAAGGAATCCTAGTTCGCTACAATCAAAGCTCTGATACCAAGCTATCACACCCTGACTTTTGTGGAAGCGTGATTATGGTGTGACTTTCTTAATACCATTGCATTCAATCATAACAACAACTATATGATAAATACCGTAGAGTGGTCATCCATTAAATAAGTTTAAACATAACGACGTTGTCTTAAAACGTAGACTTCAAACACAAGTTCTACAAACCATACGAATTGTTTTAATAGTTCACTAAGGACTCATCAAAAGACATTAAATAAAACCAAGGTTTGGAAGACGTGTCTCGTCCAGGAATAAGACACACTGCCCAACCCAAAGACCATGGATGACATCTTTATTCACAACACAACATGAAACTTCCAACGCCCGCCAGATCCACTTACTAACTCCCTGAAATACATGTATTTTGAAAACATCAACAAAAGTTGAGCGAGTTCATGTGTCTGTTTGTGTGTATGTATAAACCTTTGAAAGTATATCTGTATGTATGTAAATCCTGGTATGAAAGCAACAAGGAGAACAGATCACCAAAGGGTTGCAAAGCCATTGATATGTATGAAGTGATGCAGGAAAACTCAAACCTAGCAGATTTGTCTCTGGGAATAAGACATAGTCACCACATGGGTCACCCTGGTCCGCATGGGTGTGGGCTCGCTACACCCAAATAGATCTATCACTCATGTCCCTCGGTCCTACAACGAGGATTAATGGCCTTAAGTGTTGTACCCACCACTCACATGATCAAGTAGTACCCTTCCTTAGCTAACCATACCATTTATAAAACATTTGTAAACAGTTGTAACATGTATTTCACCCCCGAGGTTATAAAACTGAAAACAGTTAAAAGAAAAAGGGGACATGAAACTCACAGTCTTGCGTCTTCGACAATCGTAACTCGTACTTCTCCGGTGAACATGACTACCTGCAACGTACTAATGTCTATTAGACGAACGGGTCGTGCCTTGACTTAGTGTTAATGTTTCAGAGTTACGTTTCTTTTACGCTTCTGATATTATCCCAAGTATTGGTTCTTGTATTTCCTTCCCAATGATGGGGGTATCTTATGCATGTGTATTCGTATTCTTTTACTTGTATATTTTGCCATGTATTGGTGCCGTATTCCGATGTGTATTTTATACGCGTGAGAATACGTATTTTATGGTATTCATTAAGTATTCATATACTTAAATTTGTAGTAAACCTTCCGGAATATTATTTCTAATAAAAGTCCACCAATATATATATTTCCAAAATATATATATATATATATATTTAAGAAATATCACTTAGAAAAATTATAAATAGTTTTTCTCACGGCAAAATATTTATAGCTCCAAAATAATATATTTTCAAGTCTAACTTTAGAAAATATATATATAAACTTACTTTTTCCAAATATAATGTATTTTGTCACACCCCGACCACGTAGAACATACAAAACGTGGCGGAAACATCGGGGAGTGTTGTAACAGAATTAATTGTTTCAAATCCATGGCAATTGAAGTTTCGTTTTATTGATCAAAGTGTTACAATGTCTTAACAAACAAGGAAATACAACATAATTAACTAGTCTTGCATCTTTTATTGTCACTAAAGCCCAAGTCTGCCTATATGTATCTTGATCATCTTATGCAACAGTTCCTGAAAAACACATGTGAAAATAGGTACGTCAGCATAAAAATGTCTGTGAGATACATAGGTTTTGTGAAAATAGGTTTCATGACTTATGTTTGAGAAAATGTTTAGTCATAAACCTTGTAATTTGCTTTGTTTTGTAAATCATTTGAAAAACAATGAGTTCAGATGATATGTATAAATAAGTAAATAATGTATGGTTAAATAAATAACCATGTAAGATGAGTTTGTATAAGATAAGTTGTTTGTAAAACAATGTCTTGTGAAAAGTATGTTATTTGTATAAAATGTTCTATGTCTCAAACTGAAATGATTCAAATAACGCTACAATATGTAATACCATACAAACACTTATATATAGGAAGTACCAGCGGCGTATCCACCATGCTTGTATCATATTACACACGCATCGTTACTTAATCATTTAATCAAACCAAACCACCAAAATAATGTTTAACAATAGTAGAAGTGTTTATGTATGGTCAAATACGGTTCACACGGTTCGCAGATACAAACGGTTCACAGATACAAACGGTTCACAGATACAAACGGTTCACTGATACAAATGGTTCACAGATACAAACGGTTCACAGATACAAACGGTTCACAGATACAAATGATTACAACGGTTCACATAGTCAAATAGTTATAAACGGTTCAAAATGTAATATAATGTGTTCATATACTGGATGAGCATATGCAACAAAATGTAATGTAAAACAATGTACTAAGTATGCACACAATGGACATACATAGCATAAAATGTAATGTAAAACAATGTACTAAGTAATGCACACAATGGGCACACCTAGTATAAGATGTAATGAAATCATGTACTATAATGTACTAATGAACATAGCAAGTATATGATGTCAAAACAGGAAAGCATGAAAGTAACAAGTAGACACATGTGTTCCACCCCAAAACAGTTTGGAAAACAGTAAAAGAGGGGTCTATGTACTCACTTGAGATTTGCTCAGAAGTCCTTGAGTGACAACCAAACAATGCTAGAGATCGCGGATATCAAACGGCACCTACTATAGGTAACTACATTAATAAACCGGACCTAAATCGGAAGATCGGGTAGCATTAGGGTTTGTAAACCAAACGAGTGTTGAGACTCGTGTCATTTGGTTTAACAAAGCCTACATATAAATGAAACTTAACCTAAGTGTTTACGACCCATTACGACCCGTTTAGGTAGCTTATGCTACTTTAACGCGTCGTTCGCGTGAAACGCGTTCGGACCGCCTAACTAGTCCTATGACAAGTGTTATATGCCTAAACATGTTACATAATTAGTTATGTGACAAAAGTTTAGGTTACATATGCTTAATTACCAATTATACATGAAAAGGGTATTCTGGTAATTTACCTAAGGCATATAAACTACCTATCATACAACTACTTAAACGATGTGACCATAGGGTATAACCTCGGAAGGTTATTCCCTACCTACTATGGTCACCTAATGTGTTTGGTCGGATCCTAATGATCGACCAAATGGGTCGGGTTCGAGGTATAAGCGATTTATTAGATCGCTTACCCTACGACCCTAGACAACGTGGTAATCAGTGGGCATAGTCCCAAGGGACTATGACCAACGTGATTACACTCACGTTGCGAAGTTCAAACGAACTTCGCATTGACCATTACTGGTCAACGCTGAAAGTCAAACAAAGTTTGACTTTCTGACTCGAAAAGCAGTAAAATAAGGAAAAGAACGAAAGAATACTTACGAAGGGTCCCCGAATGCTAATCCCGATTCAAGAATCTCAGGTATGAAACAATGGTTTCAACTTAGAGGTTCTCAAATCAGAATTCTAGTGATTTTAGCAATGGGGGGTATGGGGTATTTATAGGAATACCCGAACCGTTAAGATCGTTTCATAGAAAACGTGCCTTAATCCCATCCGTACATGTGTTGCAAAGTTATGGTGCTTAAATTCCATCCATACATGTGTTGCAAAGTTATGGTGTTTAGGTGCTTAAATTCCATCCATACATGTGTTGCAAAGTTATGGTGCCTAAATTCCATCCTTATCCGCTGACTAAGCATGTTAGAATGTGTGGTTGTGAATTAAACAGCTGTTTATACATCGAATCTGGTCCCGAAAGTGCAAAACTGATATTTCTGTATGTTTTCTGTCCAGAATAGGCAGTCGCGTAGCGCGACGGGTAAGCCCATAGGGCTCGCGCTACGCTAGCACCCCCCTGAATCAGAAAAGTTTCAGAATTGGCAGAAATGGTCCCTGCACGTGTTTAAGGCCTTTTTCGATGCGTTTGAACCCCGTTAACCTCATTTCAAGGCTCTAAAATGAAGTTAAAGTATAGGGGACTCAAAACATGCTCAAAAATATCTCGGATGTTGGTTCGTTTGGTCGTACGAACGCGATGTTCGCTTAATTACGACGGAATGCGCACAAGCGCGAAAAACGATCCAAATGACGTGACGAATGGATTTTTCTTATGGAGAACACTAAAATAAAATATTTTAGTGCTTACATAAATTTTTGGATGTCCGGATGTATTCAGAACGTAAGTTATGCGCGAAAATGCAAACTTGTGCACTTTTTGACACTTTTAGTCCCTGAATGACCCAAAAGTTTATTTTAGCATACCGAACCCCTCAAAGCCTATTTCTAAGCTATGTAAAGGATATTTATGGTATGTTTAACTTATGGTCATGTTCCGGAATGTCTGTTACAGTTCAGATTGGCATACTTTCGCAGTTTGTCAACTTTAGTCCCTGTAAGCGATTTAACTTTGATTTCACCACACCAAACCTTCCAAAACTTATATCTAAGTTATGTATAGGTTATTTAAGGTATGTTAAGCCTATTTCACTATTCCGGAGTGTTCGTTGCATTAAACTGGTTATATTTACGCATTAGTGCGCGTATAACCTTCCAGAAAGCGATTTAGAGTTTGAAATCGAACAAGAGTTGATATGTGCAAAAGATACACATATTTATACAAGTCCAAAGTATGAAATATAATATTTCATTGGTTTGGAATTTGTTTGATAGTTGAAATGACACAGGTGTCACAGTCTCCCCTACTTTAGGAAATTTCGTCCCGAAATTTATTCGTAGGAGTCTATTTGTGACTTTGTGTCAGATAACCACCAGAGATATGTAAAGCATAATCCTGTCATTTCCTTAACGGACATTCTTCAGAACGAAAATGAACAAACGGAGTCATTTTCCTCAACGAGTATTCTTCAGAAGCGGAAATGAAGGAATAAACAAACGGGGATTCATTTCCTTAACGGACAATCTTCAGAAACAAAAATGAACAAACGGAGTCATTTTCAACAGATGCTTCCTCAGAAACGGAAATGAAAATGATAGACAAACGGATATTCATTTCCTCAACGGATAAATCTTCAGAAACGAAAATGAACAAACGGAGTCATTTTCAACGGTTGCTTCCTCGGAAATGGAAATGAAAATGATAGACAAACGGATATTCATTTCCTCAACGGACAAATCTTCAGAAACGAAAATGAACAAACGGAGTCATTTTCAACGGTTGCTTCCTCGGAAATGGAAATGAAAATGATAGACAAACGGATATTCATTTCCTCAACGGATAATCTTTAGAAACGAAAATGAATTAACGGAGTCATTTTCAACGGTTGTTTCCTCAGGTTCGGAAATGAAGGATTAAACAACGGGTATTCATTTCCTCAACGGATAATCTTCAGAAACGAAAATGAACAAACGGAGTCATTTTCAACGGTTGCTTCCTCGGAAATGGAAATGAAAATGATAGACAAACGGATATTCATTTCCTCAACGGACAAATCTTCAGAAACGAAAATGAACAAACGGAGTCATTTTCAACGGTTGCTTCCTCGGAAATGGAAATGAAAATGATAGACAAACGGATATTCATTTCCTCAACGGATAATCTTCAGAAACGAAAATGAATTAACGGAGTCATTTTCAACGGTTGTTTCCTCAGGTTCGGAAATGAAGGATTAAACAACGGATATTCATTTCCTCAACGGATAATCTTCAGAAACGAATATGAACTAACGGAGTCATTTTCAACGGTTGTTTCCTCAGGTTCGGAAATGAAGGATTAAATAAACGGATATTCATTTCCCTCGACGGATACTCTTCAGAACGAAAATGCACAAACGGAGTCATTTTCCTCAACGGGTATTCTTCAGAATTGGAAATGAAGGATAAACGGATATTCATTTCCCTCGACGGATACTCTTCAGAACGAAAATGCACAAACGGAGTCATTTTCCTCAACGGGTATTCTTCAGAATTGGAAATGAAGGATAAACGGATATTCATTTCCTCAACGGATATTCTTCAGAAGTGAAAAATGAATAGCTAGTTCATTTTTCCTCAACGGATACTTCATCAGAATTGGAAATGAATAGGGTTAACTTCTAGGTACATGACAAAGCTCGCTGTGGTTTCTGTGCACTAAATTTCATAATTATGTATGCATCCATAATTACGTAATTCCTTGCATAGTCCGCACAGTTTGTCTTGTAATGTTCATAAGCACATAATCACATAGTTGTTTAATTGTTATTATCTTGTTATTGATTGCTATTAACTTGGCACCTCGTACTTCGTTTCTCTTGGAAGAAACAGGTACTTAGGATTTTCGTGAAAAACGCAAGAGATCATACAATGGAAGAAATTTGGGAGTAGTCTGTTCTTCAAGGAATGCGGTTCCTTGATTGTCGGTATTGTAGGGGATATGTTGTTTATACATACAATCACATAAATACATTGCAATGTAAATAAAAGATTTATTTATAAACAACGATAACAACTGTTTCTTGGATCTTGACAACAAAAGAAAATAATACATAAGACGTGATTATTTCTAAACGATGTTGTCTTCTGGTTGATCATATGCTCATCCCTGCGCTGGATTTGCATTCGCAAGCCTTGGGCAATTCCTATGAAAATGGCCCATCTCGCCACAGTTGTAGCAAGACCCCTGTGGAAAACGAGCTTGAGCAGGATTGTTGCCAGCTTGATTTGGTGCAGCTGCGGTTGGGCAAACCCTAGCTGTATGACCTATAAGTCCGCAAACTTGGCATGTGCGGCACTTCACCCCAGCATGATGATGTAGGCCACATTGGTTGCACAAGGGTGCAGTTCCGTTGTAGGGTTTCCTGGCAGGGGGTTGAGCTGGTTGGTTGAGGACGGCTTGATCATTGTGAGCGACCACATCGTAGTTCTGAGAAGCCTTTCGCTTCATTGACCTCTTAGGGGATCCAGTCTGTTCATCCATGATCTTTGATTCCTTGATTGGTTTCGATTCTTCGACCGGCTTCTTGTCACCTTTTCGGAAAAGTTTACCTTTCCTGATCTTTGATTCAGTCAAGGTTGCAGATAGCTCAATGGCCTGTCTAACTGTAGTAGGGTTGCTACCAGTCAAAATGTCTTGTATTGAATCAGGGAGGCCATCAATGTACTTTTCGATTGCCTTATCCAAAGGCGTGACCATGTTTGGACATAACAGACTTAACTCTTCATAACGGTCCGTGTAGGCTCGATGCTCACCGCTGTCTTGCTCAAGATTGTCGAATTTCCTTTCCAAAGCCCTGATCTCGTGTCGAGGACAGAATTCCTTCATCATAAGGGCCCTAAGTTCCGCCCATGTCTGTGCTAGTGCAACTTCTGCACCACGATCTCTCATAACACCGTTCCACCACGTAAGGGCTCTCTTCTGGAACACACTCGAAGCAAACTCGACCTTGCGATTGTCAGGACACTGCACGTGGCGGAAAGTATTCTCAATGCTCTCGAACCATTAAAGAAGCCCAGTCGCTCCCTCAGAACCACTAAACTTGAGTGGTTTCGCCGAGTTAAAACTCTTGAAATTGCATGGACCATTGTTGTTGTTGTTGGCTTGGTTCCATTGAGCAAAGAGGTTTGGGAATTGAGCAGCCATTTGCTGCGCAATAATTTCTGCCAGTTCGGCAGTCGCTATCTGGTTTTCGCGTCGAGGAGGCATTCTAAAAGAGGAAACATGAAAGGAAACGAGTGAGAGGATTAGACGAAAAGAATGAGATGAAACAAATTTGATGAAAGCAATGGATAGTGGTCATTTGTTTGTTACTACAAAGCAACAAACGACCTCGGTGATTAATCAAAGTAAGTAGGTAAAAAATAATGTATCGCGAAGACATGCTCGCCTATAAGTGAACACTCATCCCAAGAATTCCCAGGTAAGCACAACTGGTCTCGCGTCTGATGAGATGTATACGAAGTGCTTGCCTAGACAGAAAACCCAGAATACAGGCATTCACCCTTCCAGTTTGCACGTGTTCACATTATTTAAAACCCAAAACCTTGACGAGATTTTGAAAACTCAAAGGGGTTCAAAACCATATAATAGAGGGTTCAAAACCTAGTAATCAATCATCCTAGAACAGATGATTAGTTTTCAAAGCGGTTTCGAAAATTATGTTCTTGTTGTGGTAGTCGCCTAAGGATAGGTGACAGTATTTTTTTTTTTGACTAAACGCAAGTAAACTTGCGTTAGGGTCCTAAGAAAGTTATAGACTAGGTCAAAGCATTACTAATAACCTAATTCCCTATAACCATTGGCTCTGATACCATCTTTTCTGTCACACCCCGACCACGTAGAACATACAAAACGTGGCGGAAACATCGGGGAGTGTTGTAACAGAATTAATTGTTTCAAATCCATGGCAATTGAAGTTTCGTTTTATTGATCAAAGTGTTACAATGTCTTAACAAACAAGGAAATACAACATAATTAACTAGTATTGCATCTTTTATTGTCACTAAAGCCCAAGTCTGCCTATATGTATCTTGATCATCTTATGCAACAGTTCCTGAAAAACACATGTGAAAATAGGTACGTCAGCATAAAAATGCCTGTGAGATACATAGGTTTTGTGAAAATAGGTTTCATGACTTATGTTTGAGAAAATGTTTAGTCATAAACCTTGTAATTTGCTTTGTTTTGTAAATCATTTGAAAAACAATGAGTTCAGATGATATGTATAAATAAGTAAATAATGTATGGTTAAATAAATAACCATGTAAGATGAGTTTGTATAAGATAAGTTGTTTGTAAAACAATGTCTTGTGAAAAGTATGTTATTTGTATAAAATGTTCTATGTCTCAAACTGAAATGATTCAAATAACGCTACAATATATAATACCATACAAACACTTATATATAGGAAGTACCAGCGGCGTATCCACCATGCTTGTATCATATTACACACGCATCGTTACTTAATCATTTAATCAAACCAAACCACCAAAATAATGTTTAACAATAGTAGAAGTGTTTATGTATGGTCAAATACGGTTCACACGGTTCGCAGATACAAACGGTTCACAGATACAAACGGTTCACAGATACAAACGGTTCACAGATACAAATGGTTCACTGATACAAACGGTTCACAGATACAAACGGTTCACAGATACAAACGGTTCACAGATACAAATGATTACAACGGTTCACATAGTCAAATAGTTATAAACGGTTCAAAATGTAATATAATGTGTTCATATACTGGATGAGCATATGCAACAAAATGTAATGTAAAACAATGTACTAAGTATGCACACAATGGACATACATAGCATAAAATGTAATGTAAAACAATGTACTAAGTAATGCACACAATGGGCACACCTAGCATAAGATGTAATGAAATCATGTACTATAATGTACTAATGAACATAGCAAGTATATGATGTCAAAACAGGAAAGCATGAAAGTAACAAGTAGGCACATGTGTTCCACCCCAAAACAGTTTGGAAAACAGTAAAAGAGGGGTCTATGTACTCACTTGAGATTTGCTCAGAAGTCCTTGAGTAACAACCAAACAATGCTAGAGATCGCGGATATCAAACGGCACCTACTATAGGTAACTACATTAATAAACCGGACCTAAATCGGAAGATCGGGTAGCATTAGGGTTTGTAAACCAAACGAGTGTTGAGACTCGTGTCATTTGGTTTAACAAAGCCTACATACTAAATGAAACTTAACCTAAGTGTTTACGACCCATTACGACCCGTTTAGGTAGCTTATGCTACTTTAACGCGTCGTTCGCGTGAAACGCGTTCGGACCGCCTAACTAGTCCTATGACAAGTGTTATATGCCTAAACATGTTACATAATTAGTTATGTGACAAAAGTTTAGGTTACATATGCTTAATTACCAATTATACATGAAAAGGGTATTCTGGTAATTTACCTAAGGCATATAAACTACCTATCATACAACTACTTAAACGATGTGACCATAGGGTATAACCTCGGAAGGTTATTCCCTACCTACTATGGTCACCTAATGTGCTTGGTCGGATCCTAATGATCGACCAAATGGGTCGGGTTCGAGGTATAAGCGATTTATTAGATCGCTTACCCTACGACCCTAGACAACGTGGTAATCAGTGGGCATAGTCCCAAGGGACTATGACCAACGTGATTACACTCACGTTGCGAAGTTCAAACGAACTTCGCATTGACCATTACTGGTCAACGCTGAAAGTCAAACAAAGTTTGACTTTCTGACTCGAAAAGCAGTAAAATAAGGAAAAGAACGAAAGAATACTTACGAAGGGTCCCCGAATGCTAATCCCGATTCAAGAATCTCAGGTATGAAACAATGGTTTCAACTTAGAGGTTCTCAAATCAGAATTCTAGTGATTTTAGCAATGGGGGGTATGGGGTATTTATAGGAATACCCGAACCGTTAAGATCGTTTCATAGAAAACGTGCCTTAATCCCATCCGTACATGTGTTGCAAAGTTATGGTGCTTAAATTCCATCCATACATGTGTTGCAAAGTTATGGTGTTTAGGTGCTTAAATTCCATCCATACATGTGTTGCAAAGTTATGGTGCCTAAATTCCATCCTTATCCGCTGACTAAGCATGTTAGAATGTGTGGTTGTGAATAAAACAGCTGTTTATACATCGAATCTGGTCCCGAAAGTGCAAAACTGATATTTCTGTATGTTTTCTGTCCAGAATAGGCAGTCGCGTAGCGCGACGGGTAAGACCATAGGGCTCGCGCTACGCTAGCACCCCCCTGAATCAGAAAAGTTTCAGAATTGGCAGAAATGGTCCCTGCACGTGTTTAAGGCCTTTTTCGATGCGTTTGAACCCCGTTAACCTCATTTCAAGGCTCTAAAATGAAGTTAAAGTATAGGGGACTCAAAACATGCTCAAAAATATCTCGGATGTTGGTTCGTTTGGTCGTACGAACGCGATGTTCGCTTAATTACGACGGAATGCGCACAAGCGCGAAAAACGATCCAAATGACGTGACGAATGGATTTTTCTTATGGCGAACACTAAAATAAAATATTTTAGTGCTTACATAAATTTTTGGATGTCCGGATGTATTCAGAACGTAAGTTATGCGCGAAAATGCAAACTTGTGCACTTTTTGACACTTTTAGTCCCTGAATGACCCAAAAGTTTATTTTAGCATACCGAACCCCTCAAAGCCTATTTCTAAGCTATGTAAAGGATATTTATGGTATGTTTAACTTATGGTCATGTTCCGGAATGTCTGTTACAGTTCAGATTGGCATACTTTCGCAGTTTGTCAACTTTAGTCCCTGTAAGCGATTTAACTTTGATTTCACCACACCAAACCTTCCAAAACTTATATCTAAGTTATGTATAGGTTATTTAAGGTATGTTAAGCCTATTTCACTATTCCGGAGTGTTCGTTGCATTAAACTGGTTATATTTACGCATTAGTGCGCGTATAACCTTCCAGAAAGCGACTTAGAGTTTGAAATCGAACAAGAGTTGATATGTGCAAAAGATACACATATTTATACAAGTCCAAAGAATGAAATATAATATTTCATTGGTTTGGCATTTGTTTGATAGTTGAAATGACACAGGTGTCACATATTTCATGTTTATTCAAGAAAATATATATTTTTCCCAAAAACAATATATTTTCTAATAATTCCAAGGAAAATGTATATATATTTATATTTGTCGAAAACGCTATATTTTCCTTTTTCAAAATAGGATATAATTTTGTGATAACCATAAAAATCATATTTTCATTTCCTTGTGTCCAAAATATTATTTACCAAAATATACTTGTGAATTTAGTTCCGGAATATTTTGTAAGTTACATTTCTTGTTCGGTTTTGCTAATACTTTTGTGTGTGTAACTTGTATATTTATACCTTGACATTTTGGTAATATTTTGGATTGTAATCCTTGGTATATTGATGTGTTATATTATTTCAAGTCCTAAAATAATATAACTATTACACAAAGTATACAAATAATCACATATGTGTGTCTTTAATGTATATGCATATTCTAAATATATATATCTAGCCACTTTTATTTATAAAAACTAACCTCCAATATTTGTATTTTTGTAACAAAAAATTATGGCAAAGTTTATATAACCATTTATTGTTGAAAATACACTTGTAAGTGTAGGTTTATAAACATTTTCTAAGTGTTTATATTTTTAGAAAATTTTGCCATAGTTTCCCCTAAAAATGGAGGTTTCCATGCTTCAAGCATATCATTTTCTTTTGTAAAATCATCATAATCAATTCACAATCAACTCTACATAACTTATACTTACCAATCTTGCCAAACTGATGCTTATTCTACTACTTCATGAACTTGAAAGTTTATTAAAACTTGTAGTAACTTGGTAGTGTGCTTAGTGAGTTTAGTTACCCTTTAAAGTGTGGTTGTTTATATCAAAACATCATTCTTGAATGATTTGGATGTTTACAACTTGTAATCATAATTTACAAAAATGTTTCTTCATGAATTTTTCTTGTTACTCTAGTGTTTCTACACTTGTTTAACCATTAAAAATAGTGTTTATTTATGTAAGAACCAAGATCCACTAAAACTCATATTTTAAGCTTGGTTCTTTGGATGATCATTCATCCTACAACCTTCTTACTTTCTCATCTTGCTAAACTGTGTTTCTAATCATGGTTTAGCAAGATGTTATGATGATCAACATCATCTTTACAAACAATCAATGATCAACAAGCATTCATCTCATAAGCAACTTAGTTTTATCAAGATTACTTCATAAATCAAGCTTATGTTCAAGTTACATGCTTATGTTCTTTTGTGTTCTTGATGCTCTTCATAATAATTAACGTGTATCATCTTTTAACCTACTAAAATAGAAGTAATATGGAGTGTTCAAGGATCTTACCACTAGCTCAAGGCTAGAGATGAATCAAGTGAAGAAAATGAGTGGATAAAAGCAACGAGAGAAGGTCCTTGAAGTTCCAAAGCCACCAAACTTCCTTATACACCTTTTAACACCTTTGTATGATCTTGGAATGGATGATGAAGATTGAATGATGATGGTGGTGGTGTGGTTAGTGTTCGGCCGAGAGGGAGAGCAAGAGAGGGAGAAAGGTGAGTGTGTGTTAGTGTGTGAAATGTAATAACCCTTTAACCTCTCATATGTTACTTATAACCATCATCCTTATTATCTCATGTATAATATGCCATAAAAAGCAAGAACAAGATCCATTAAAATAAGGAAATCAAATCTTGAAGTATGGTGGTGGTGGTATGGCCGATTGTAGGTGGGGGGGGGGGGGTATGTAGAGTAGGTTCAATCATTTGGTTGCAATTTAGTTCAATTTCAAGTGTAGGTTAAGTTTTTTAGTTACTAGATATTTTGTATGGGGTGTTATGATGTTCGGGGACCATAACTAGCTTGGAAACATTAAAACAATGCTTCTAGTGTAAATCTGGTGTTTCGGGTAGTGTCCGGTTGTTCGGTTAGATATTGATTCGTTAAAGTGCTAAACCTTACAGTTTAGTGTGCTTTATGTATCTTTTGGTGACACTTTTAATTCCCGACACTTAGGAAAGCATTCAAGATCATTTTACCATGTTTCTGCATAAAATTTAATATGTTAAAATGTTGATTTATGCTGAATTTTGCTAAATTCAGCACTTTGGGTGAGTTTTAGGCACTTTCCAGCACTTAAACTATCACCTAGAAAAACAGTTTTGTGATCCTTACTTCCCTACACTCTACACTAGTGTAGTTGTTAATTTCTGACACATACTGGGTCTCAAAACACTGTGTGTCTATGTACTGAACTACGTCAGCATTTTCCCGGTTTGTCTGTTAACTGTGCTAACTGTGCATCTCTTATGTCAATAAAGTCCTCATGCAATCAATGATATGTCATTTTCAATATGTGATGCACATGTGTGTATGAAGCAATAATCAGAAAGAAGTTAACTGTAATTCAGCACAGTCATTAAGCACTAATCAAGATTAATTAATTGTACGAATACCTGAATTTTTGACGTGTGTCACATTCTCCCCCTTTTAAGAAAATTTTGTCCCGAAATTTTAAGCTTCACTATTAGCAGCAGGTGTGTTAGGGAATAAGTGCGGGTATTTAGCTTTCATGCGGTCCTCACGCTCCAAAGTAAACTTTGGGCCGTGACGTGCGTTCCATCTAACCTTAACAAGTTTAACACTACTCCTTCTAGTCTTGTTAACTTTCTAATCCGTAACCTCAACAGGTTCCTCTGTAAAATGGAGTGTGTTGTCAATGTGAACTTCGTCAGCTGGAATAACAACCGTTTCCTGTGTTGGACTCTTCTTCAGGTTGAATACATGGAATGTATCATGAACACCATTAAGTTCCGTAGGTAGGTCCAACTTGTAAGCCACAAGACCAATCCTTTCCAGGATTTTGAACGGTCCAATGAATCGTGGGTTTAACTTTCCACGCTTCCCAAAGCGTGCCACACCTTTCCAAGATGAAACTTTCAACAAAACCATATCGCCCACTTCGAACTCCCAAGGTTTCCTTCTTTGGTCCGCATAGCTCTTTTGTCGGTCAGGAGCCGTCTTAATGCGCTCTCGGATCTGTATGATCTTATCTGTCGTTTCTTGAACCAATTCAGGACCAACTAGTTGTCTATCGCCCGCATTTGCCCAGCATAATGGCGATCGACACTTGTGTCACACCCCCAAAATCCACATGCGGAGTATCACCGATTGGAGGCGTGACTGACCAGGATCAAGCCACCAATCATACTGAACATAACAAGTATTAAGTAAAATTCAACCACACAATATGAAAGGTGTTTCAAATCAAAAACGTAGTTAAGTGTTTAGCGGAAGCATGATTGTAAAACCCAATGTAAGTATTAAGAACGAAATAAAGTAATGTTTTTAGCATGGCACACACTGCCATGTCTCACAACGACCGCGCCTCCCTGTGCAAGCTCCATGAGTACCTAACGACCTGCAAGGCATGTAACAACGAGTCAACAACAAAGTTGAGCGAGTTCACAGTTGGTTGTTTAGTTTTAGCATTCGTTTCGTAAATCATATGTTCGATTTGTAAACCATGTATCGTATTAATTCGTATCGCGGTCTCCCATACATGTTTGCGAAGATTAGTGGGGGCTTCCCATGTGTTACTAGACCGTGCGTATCGACTACTACGAAAATGTAAGTGGTGCCCTAAGTCAATGTCTATCAGCATTGACCCTTTGCCCATAGTCCATTAGTACACGCCCGTCCGACTGGCACGGTGTGAGGTTTGTTAAACCTAATAGCGCTATTAACTAATGACTCGCTCGCCATAGGCCTCGGTGATTAAGTTGATATAAATGAGAGACTTCATGATAGAGGTTTGGTCCAGTGTGTAATCTTGGCATCCTACCCACGGAGGATGGCTGTAGTTATCGTTTAAATCATTAACCCATTCCCAACCCTTGGGAATCCCATGCCTTGGAAAGAGTGTGAACTCACCTTGGTTTGCTCGGTATGCTAAACTATGTGCTCACAAGAAATCAGTCAAGTCCTATAGTATGCACGTATATTCAATCAGTTCAAGTTCGTAAAGTTTCACGTACAATTAATACCACAAAGTGTGTTTGGCAGTTAACATCACGCATCACACAACAGTTAATCACATTCATACAGTTCATGTTCCACATAAATGTCTTTTACAGTTTATTCTAATATAATTATCCAACAATACACTTAACAGAGTTAGCATCTAACAGAACTAATAAGCTAACTGAGTTTACTGAACAAACAGAGTTAATACTTAATAGGTTTAATAGACTAACAGAGTTACACAGTTAATAAGGGTTACATACTTAACGGAGTTACATAACTTAACTGAGTAAATAGAATTAACAGAGTTAATTGATTAACAGAATTAATCAACTTAACTTAACTTAACAGAGTTAATAAACTAGTAATGTTATATACTTAACAAATTTAACAAAGCTAACAGGGTTAATAACTTAACCAAGTTAATAAATTAACGGAGTAATTAAACCAACAATGTTACTGAGTAACACTCACATGTGACAAATCACAGACTTTGGCGAAATCCCCCAACTGGCGAAATCACTAGTGGCGAAAACCCTAGGGTTTTCGTTGAACATGAGGTGTGACGAAAACACAAAGGGTTTTCGTCTGACCCTTGTGTTTTCGTGGTGTCTGTGTGTTCCCTGATCTCAATCATCATCAACAGCAGTTACGCAATCACAACCCTAGAATCTATCTAACAATAACAACGCCTTCATCATACAATCATTATTCAATATCAGCAAGTTGTGATCATTCAGTAGCCGACATATGTTTAAACATGGAACCATTATCTGCTAATCATACCCTTAACATGAAAAGATCATTAACATTAACCGAACACAGACAATAAGCATCACACAACCGATCTTGCATCAGAATAGAATATATACGGATCCCTATCATGCAAATTGATTCAATCAAAACAATTCATGGAATCATATGAATTACTTAATCGTCAAGATCATCATACAATTACCAGATCATTCGTAGAAAGGTATAACATAATCACATAGCATCAGCATCAAATCAATCACATACACATACAGATATGAAATCATGCATCATTCAAACGACAGTGCAACTAACCGAGATGGAAGGTCACTAGATTGATCGAAAGGAAAAGTTTGGAGACTTGCAGTTGCCGTCGCAATAGGGCTCTAGGTTTTGGAGATTAAGCTTTCACGTAAGGGTTGAGAATACTATATATAACTGAACCACTACTGGGCCTAAAGCCCATTTGATTTCGTCGACCACATAGTGGACGAAAACACTTATGTTTTTGCCACATGGGTGTTTTCGGACATGGGGTGTTTTCGGCTATGGTTCCACTTACAATAATTAATACATATTAATCATATTATTCATACCAAACATATCTCAATACATGCACACATATAACGCACACTACGAATCTATAACAACACGTATATTGCATATCAGATAAGTTAAATCGAATAGAGACCTTGAAAACTCGGGTTGTCACATTATCCCCAACTTGAAAGAAATTTCGTCCCGAAATTTAGCATGCGGTTACTAAGGAAGCTAGTTAAGTTTGCATGGTTTACTGGTTTTCCTGGGGTGTCACATTATCCCCCCGTTGATTTGGAATTTCGTCCCGAAATTTCGCAGTAGCTTCAGCCTCAGTAGTAGTTGCATTGTTCTCGAACAACTGGGGATACTTGAGTTTCATTTGATCTTCTCATTCCCAGGTGAACTCTGGGCCACGAGGGGAGTTCCAGCGAACTCGAACAAGAGGTATTCTGGTGCGCTTGAGGACCTTAACGTCCCGGTCCGTGATTTCAACTGGTTCCTCGACGAATCGCAACTTATCGTCGATAGTGAGCTCCTTCAAAGGGACTATTAGGGTCTCATCTGACAGACACTTCTTCAGATTCGACACATGAAAAACGTTGTGAACTGCACTGAGTTCTGTGGGTAGGTTCAGTTTGTAGGCCACTTTGCCTATCTTCTCAATGATTTCGAACGGTCCGACATATCGTGGATTGAGCTTGCCTCGTTTGCCAAAACGAACAACACCTTTCCAAGGTGACACTTTGAGTAGCACTCGATCCCCAACCTGGAACTCGAGTGGTTTCCTGCGCTTATTTGCGTAACTTTTCTGACGGCCACGAGCTGCCGCCATTCGTTGCCGTATCTGAGCAATTCTTTCCGTTGTGTCTACTACAAGTTCTAGACCCGTGTTCTGACTATCCCCCACCTCTGCCCAACAAAGAGGTGATCGACATTTACGCCCGTACAATGCCTCAAATGGAGCGGCTTGAATGCTGGTGTAGTAACTGTTGTTATACGAAAACTCCACCAAAGGGAGGTGTTTTTCCCAGCCGTTGCCAAAATCGATTACACATGCACAAAGCATGTCTTCTAGAGTTTGGATGGTGCGTTCAGACTGCCCATCTGTTTACGGATGGTAAGCTGTGCTCATATCTAATCGTGAGCCAAAGGACTTGTGCATTGCTTGCCACAGTTCTGAAGTAAAACATGCATCACGATCGGAAATAATAGAGGTTGGCACCCCGTGCCTCGAGACAACTTCCTTAAGATAGACGTCTGCTAGAGTGGAGAACTTATCCGTTTCCTTGATAGCCAAAAAGTGTGCAGACTTTATGAGTCGATCCACGATCACCCAAATAGTATCATTTCCACGTTGAGATCTAGGTAGGCCAGTAACAAAATCCATGGAAATTTGCTCCCATTTCCATTGTGGAATATCTGGTTGTTGGAGTAGGCCCGATGGTTTCTGGTATTCAGTTTTGACTCTCGCACAAATCAAACATTTGCTGACGTAAGTTGCTATGTGGGCTTTCATGCTAGGCCACCAATACATAGTTCTGAGATCGTGGTACATCTTATCCGAACCAGGGTGTACCGAGTAACGAGACATATGTGCTTCATCCATTATAAGTTCTCGTAGATGGCCAAAGAGTGGGACCCAGATGCGTCCTGTCACGTAGTAGGCACCGCCTTCCTTTTGTTCTAACCGTTGCCTTGAGCCGCGTAGGGCTTCAGCCCTGACGTTTTCTGGTTTCAATGCTTCTGCCTGAGCATCTCGTATCTGGGAAGGAAGACTAGATTGAATGGTGAGTTGTAAAGCGTGTACGCATCTAGGTGTAGCATCTTTTCGGCTGAGGGCGTTGGCCACAACATTGGCTTTGCCCGGATGGTACTTGATGGCACATTCGTAATCATTCAATAGTTCGACCCATCGACGTTGTCGCATATTCAGTTCCTTTTGCTTGAAGATATGCTCGAGACTCCTGTGATTGGTGTAGATGGTGCACTTGGTACCGTACAGGTAATGTCTCCATATCTTAAGTGCGAAAACAACAGCTCCCAGCTCCAAGTCGTGTGTGGTGTAATTCCTTTCATGAACTTTAAGTTGATGTGACGCATACGCAATAACCTTGTCACGTTGCATCAACACACACCCAAGACCCTGAATGGATGCGTCGCAATAAACTACAAAATCGTTTGTGCCCTCTGGCAATGAAAGAATAGGTGCGCTACAAAGTCTATCCTTTAAATGCTGAAATGCTGATTCCTGTGTATTACCCCAATGATAGATAACGCCTTTCTGAGTTAGTGAGGTGAGGGGTTGTGCAATCTTGGAGAATTCTTTGATGAACCTTCTATAGTAGCCCGCCAAACCCAAGAATTGACGGATTTCCGTTGGTGTGCGAGGTGCAGGCCAGTTCTTAATCGAGTCTACCATAGATGGATCAACATGAATCCCATCCTTGTTTACCACGTGGCCTAGAAAGTGGACTTCACGAAGCAAGAAGTCGCATTTTGAAAACTTGACGTACAGCTGTTCTGCTCGAAGGAGTTCCAAAATGAGTCGTAAATGCTGCTCGTGTTCCTCCCGACTCTTAGAGTAGATCAGAATGTCGTCGATGAATACAATCACAAACTTATCCAAGTAAGGCTTGCACACTCTATTCATAAGATCCATGAAGACCGCAGGCGCATTTGTTAACCCGAATGGCATGACCAGAAACTCGTAGTGGCCGTAGCGTGTTCTGAATGCTGTTTTGGAGACGTCCTCGTCCCGGAATCTCAGTTGATGGTAGCCTGACCTCAGGTCACCTTGTTTAGTTCGTGGTAATCTATGTACGTACGGAGGGTACCGTCTTTCTTCTTCACAAATAATACTGGAGCTCCCCAGGGCGAAGAGCTAGGACGTATGAAACCCTTGTCTAAGAGTTCTTGCAGTTGTGTAGATAGTTCTTCCAATTTTGATGGAGCTAAGCGGTACGGTGCACGAGCTATTGGCGCTGCTCCAGGTGCTAGCTCGATTTGGAATTCGACCTGGCGATGAGGCGGTAGCCCTGGTAAGTCTTCAGGAAACGCTTGAGGAAAGTCGCGTACAACTGGGATATCCTCTATCTTCTTCTCTTTCGTTGATGCGTCAGTAACAAGTGCTAAGATAGCGGTGTGGCCCTTTCGCAAACACTTCTGGGCCTTAAGGAAGGAGATGATGCCCACTACAGCACCACTCTTGTCGCCTTGAATTTCGAGAGGTTCCTTGCCAGAACGGGGAATACGAACAATCTTCTCTTTGCATAAGATCTCTACTTTGGGATAACCAATCCATCCCAATGACAATGTCGAAACTACCCAGAACTATAGGAATGAGATCGATAGAGAAAGTCTGACCAGCGAGGATAAGATTAAAACCCTGAACTATGTGTGTGGCCTCTACGCTCTTACCGTTTGCTAACTCTACGACATGCTTGGTGTTCAAAAGTGTTGTTGTGCGCTTGAGCATTTGACTAACTTTTAGAGACACATAACTGGTATCAACACCCGAATCAAATAAAACAGTAACATAAAAGTCGTCGAGAAGGAACTTACCCATCACTACGTTAGGATCATTCCTTGCGTCACCCTGACCCAGCACGAACACGCGGCCCCGGGCGCCATTGTTTCCATTGTTTCCCCCATTGTTATCCCCATTGTTGTTCCCATTGCCCTGATTATTGTTGTTGTTCGGATTTTGATTTAACTGGGGGCAGTCCCGCTTAAAGTGGCCTTCAGCACCACACTGAAAGCATCCCCTATTACCTCGTTGTAGCTGCTGGTTCTGTGGAGCTGGTGGTTGTTGTTGTTGGTTCTGATTCGCAGGTCGTGAGCTCCTGCAATCCTTAGCTTCATGACCCATCTTGAGACATCTCTGACAACGACCCCTGTTGCACTGACCATTGTGGTGTCTGTTGCATTTGTTGCACTTTGGAAGGTTTCCTCAATATCCACCCTGCCCTTGACTACCAGAAGACTGCTGACTGGGACTCTGGTAATCATCGATCTTTCGCTGTTGTGCCTGAGACTGAACTGTAGTTGAACCCTTGCTGGTGGCTCCATCCCATTTTCGCTTGTTATCATTGGGAGTAGCAGGAGTAGTAGTAGTAGTAGTAGCACCGATACGCTTAGGCAGCCTGTTCTGTTCCACTGCCTGGTCTGTGAGACGATGAGCAAGACTAATAACATCCTGAATGGTAGCAAGGTTAGCCGAAGTCACATGGCTTTGAATTTCTGGTATAAGACCCCTGAGATACAGCTCGATACGCTTGATGGGAGGATCCACCATAGTTGGACACAAGATGGCCAGCTCGTTTGACCTTTTCGTATACGCCTCTATCTCTGACCCTGTCATCTTCAGGTTAAAGAACTCCACTTCCAACTCGTGGATGTCATCACGACTACAGTATTCCCGCTTGATCAGTTCCTTAAAGTCATTCCATGGGGTGGCATTCGCAGCTACCAGCCCCAACATTTGGACTTGTGCGTTCCACCAAGTCAACGCAATGCCTTCGAGAGTACCAGTGGCATACTTCACCCTACGAGCCTCAGGGCATTCACACATTTCAAAGACCGATTCGAGCTTCTCGAACCAGTGGAGGAGTCCAACGGCCCCTTCAGTGCCACTGAAAGTACTAGGACGACAGTCCATGAAAGTTTTGAACGTGCACGCAGGCGGCTGAGCATGCTGGCCTGTTGTGTAAACAAGAATAGGACAGTGTTAAACACACAAGTTGGTTTAGGAGTGTAGGATCTAAAGATCCTAGAGTGAGTTGCGACTGCAGGATATACCTCCTGCATGGGCGGCTGCAAGTGCCACAGCAACTTGTTGGTTAATCAGAGCCGTCAACTGGGCTTGAGTCATGTTAACGCATCCAGCCATGATCTTCATATCAAAGGAAACATGAGTAAGAGGGGTTCGCGAAAATACGATGACAGAAGAGAGTAAGCACACACGTGTTTTCAAACAATAATTGTCACGTTTATCTAAACATACCATGAGCAAAGTTCTATGTAATCTAGCAAGTAGGAAATGTAAATATAAATCATACCACCTAGAATGTCAAGTCTTGCACGTGGAGCGAAGCGTCGTTGTGGATCGTTGAGCACTGTTCAGGTTATAGTCTGGTTTTAACAAAAACTTTTTCCTTTATTAAAACCAAGTTCACTATAACCAATGGCTCTGATACCAATCTGTCACACCCCCAAAATCCACATGCGGAGTATCACCGCTTGGAGGCGTGACTGACCAGGATCAAGCCACCAATCATATTGAACATAACAAGTATTAAGTAAAATTCAACCACACAATATGAAAGGTGTTTCAAATAAAAAACGTAGTTAAGTGTTTAGCGGAAGCATGATTGTAAAACCCAATGTAAGTATTAAGAACGAAATAAAGTAATGTTTTTAGCATGGCACACACTGCCATGTCCCACAACGACCGCGCCTCCCTGTGCAAGCTCCATGAGTACCTAACGACCTGCAAGGCATGTAACAACGAGTCAACAACAAAGTTGAGCGAGTTCACAGTTGGTTGTTTAGTTTTAGCATTCGTTTCGTAAATCACATGTTCGATTTGTAAACCATGTATCGTATTAATTCGTATCGCGGTCTCCCAGACATGTTTGCGAAGATTAGTGGGGGCTTCCCATGTGTTATTAGACCGTGTGTATCGACTACCACGAAAATGTAAGTGGTGCCCTAAGTCAATGTCTATCAGCATTGACCCTTTGCCCATAGTCCATTAGTACACGCCCGTCCGACTGGCACGGTGTGAGGTTTGTTAAACCTAATAGCGCTATTAACTAATGACCCGCTCGCCATAGGCCTCGGCGATTAAGTCGATATAAATGAGGGACTTCATGATAGAGGTTTGGTCCAGTGTGTAATCTTGGCATCCTACCCACGGAGGATGGCTGTAGTTATCGTTTAAATCATTAACCCATTCCCAACCCTTGGGAATCCCATGCCTTGGAAAGAGTGTGAACTCACCTTGGTTTGCTCGGTATGCTAAACTATGTGCTCACAAGAAATCAGTCAAGTCCAATAGTATGCACGTATATTCAATCAGTTCAAGTTCGTAAAGTTTCACGTACAATTAATACCACAGAGTGTGTTGGCAGTTAACATCACGCATCACACAACAGTTAATCACATTCATACAGTTCATGTTCCACATAAATGACTTTTGCAGTTTATTCTAATATAATTATCCAACAATACACTTAAGAGTTAGCATCTAACAGAACTAATAAGCTAACTGAGTTTACTGAACTAACAGAGTTAATACTTAATAGGTTTAATAGACTAACAGAGTTACACAGTTAATAAGGGTTACATACTTAACGGAGTTACATAACTTAACTGAGTAAATAGAGTTAACAGAGTTAATTGATTAATGGAATTAATCAACTTAACTTAACAGAGTTAATCAACTAGTAATGTTATATACTTAACATAATTAACAAAGCTAACAGGGTTAACAACTTAACCAAGTTAATAAACTAACGGAGTAATTAAACCAACAATGTTACTGAGTAACACTCACATGTGACAAATCACAGACTTTGGCGAAATCCCCCAACTGGCGAAATCACTAGTGGCGAAAACCCTAGGGTTTTCGTTGAACATGAGGTGTGACGAAAACACAAAGGGTTTTCGTCTGACCCTTGTGTTTTCGTGGTGTCTGTGTGTTCGCTGATCTCAATCATCATCAACAGCAGTTACGCAATCACAACCCTAGAATCTATCTAACAATAACAACGCCTTCATCATACAATCACTATTCAATATCAGCAAGTTGTGATCATTCAGTAGCCGACATATGTTTAAACATGGAACCATTATCTGCTAATCATACCCTTAATATGACAAGATCATTAACACTAACTGAACACTGACAATAAGCATCACACAACCGATCTTGCATCAGAATAGAATATATACGGATCCCTATCATGCAAATTGATTCAATCAAAACAATTCATGGAATCATATGAATTACTAAATCCTCAAGATCATCATACAATTACCAGATCATTCGTAGAAAGGTATAACATAATCACATAGCATCAGCATCAAATCAATCACATACACATACAGATATGAAATCATGCATCATTCAAACGACAGTGCAACTAACCGAGATGGAAGGTCACTAGATTGATCGAAAGGAAAAGTTTGGAGACTTGCAGTTGCCGTCGCAATAGGGCTCTAGGGTTTGGCGATTAAGCTTTCACGTAAGGGTTGAGAATACTATATATAACTGAACCACTACTGGGCCTAAAGCCCATTTGATTTTGTCGACCACATAGTGGACGAAAACACTTATGTTTTCGCCACATGGGTGTTTTCGGACATGGGGTGTTTTCGGCTATGGTTCAACTTACAATAATTAATACATATTAATCATATTATTCATACCAAACATATCTCAATACATGTACACATATAACGCACACTACGAATCTATAACAACACGTATATTACATATCAGATAAGTTAAATCGAATAGAGACCTTGAAAACTCGGGTTGTCAGAACTTGCGTCCGTACAGAGCTTCAAACGGTGCAGCTTGAATGCTTGTATGGTAGCTGTTGTTATAGGAGAACTCAACCAAAGGTAGGTGAGTGTCCCAACTACCACCCAAGTCCATTACACAAGCTCGCAGCATGTCTTTAAGTGTCTGAATTGTTCTCTCGCTTTGACCATCCGTCTGTGGATGAAAAGCAGTGCTCAAATTCAACTGTAAACCAAACGCTTCTTGGAAAGATTGCCAAATCCTTGACACAAATCTTCCGTCCCTATCAGATATAATCAAGATAGGCACTCCATGACGTGCAACTATCTCCCTTAGGTATAGCTCAGCTAGCTTACCAGTGTTATCCTTTTCCCTGTTCGGTAGAAAGTGCGCAGATTTTGTCAAGCGGTCTACAATTACCCAAATCGTGTCATGACCTCTGGGTGTCTTTGGTAACTTGGTTATAAAATCCATTGAGATTTGCTCCCATTTCTACATGGGTATCTCGGGTTACTGCAGAAGACCTGAAGGCTTCTGATATTCGGCTTTTACCTTAGCACAGGTTAAGCACTTTCCAACATAAGTTGCAACATCACCTTTCAATCTCGGCCACCAGTAGAAATCCTTCAAATCTTGGTACATCTTGTCTGATCCAGGATGGATCGAGTACCTCGATTTATGGGCTTCATAAAAAATTACGTCTCTAAGACCACCAAAGAGAGGAACCCAAATTCGTCCCATGAAACACAATGTTCCTTCCCAATTGGGTACCAGTTGTTTCTCCATTCCACGGAGATATTCATCCTGAAGATTCTCCTTCTTAAGAGCTTCTCTCTGCGCAGCACGAATGCATAACAAGAGGTCTGTTTGTATAATCATCTCCAAAGCCTTAACCCTTATGGGCTTAATCCTCTCTTTTCGACTCAAGGCGTCTGCCACCACATTCGCCTTTCCTGGGTGATACTTGATGTCACAATCATAATCGTTTAATAACTCAACCCATCATCGCTGTCTCATATTAAGCTCATTCTGATCAAATATATGTTGTAGGCTCTTGTGATCTGTAAAGATCGTGCATCGGGTGCCATACAAGTAATGTCACCAAATCTTTAATGCAAACACCACTGCGCCAAATTCCAAATCGTGCGTGGTGTAGTTCTTCTCATGAACCTTTAACTGGCGCGAAGCATAAGCGATAACCTTCTGTCGCTGCATCAGCACGCATCCTAATCCCTAACGTGAGGCGTTACAGTACACCACGAAGTCATCGGTGCCTTCAGGTAGGGATAAAATAGGTGCATCGCAAAGCTTGTTCTTCAGCAACTGAAATGCTTCTTCTTGTTTATCTCCCCACTCGTACTTCTTGTCCTTTTGAGTAAGGGAGGTCAACGGTTGAGCAATTTTAGAAAAATCTTCAATGAATCTGTGATAATACCCAGCTAAACTGAGAAAGTAGTGGATCTCTGTTGGCGTCTTCGGAGTTTCCTAGTTCTTAATCGCCTCGATCTTGGTGGGATCCATATGGATTCCATCTTTGTTTACCATGTGACCAAGGAACTAAACCTCACGCAACCAGAACTCGCACTTTGAGAACTTTGCATATAATTTATCCTTCTTGAGCAGCTCTAAGATGGTTCTCAGGTGTTGTTCATGCTCTTCCTTCATCCTTGAATAAATCAAAATATCGTCGATAAACGCAATCACAAATTTATCGAGATATGGCTTGCAGACTCTATTCATCAAATCCATAAACACTGCTGGCGCATTTGTCAAACCAAACGGCATCACCAGGAACTCGTAATGTCCATATCGAGTTCTAAAGGCAGTCTTCGGAATACTCTCCTCTTGAATTCTCAGCTGGTGATATCCTGATCGAAGATCGATCTTCGAGTAGTAGCTCGAACCTTGCAGTTGATCGAAAAGGTCATTAATCCTCGGTAAGGGATACCGATTCTTGATGGTTAACCTGTTTAGCTCTCGGTAGTCGATACACATGCAAAAACTACCATCCTTCTACTTGACAAATAGTACCGAAGCTCCCCAAGGCGAGAAGCTTGGTCTAATGAATCCCTTGTCCAAAAGCTCTTGGAGTTGCGTCGACAACTCTTGCATTTCTGAGGGTGCAAGTCGATAAGGTGCCTTAGCTACGGGCGAGGCACCTGGAACCAAGTTAATATGAAATTCGACTTGCCGTTGAGGCGGCAATCCTGGAATGTCTTCGGGAAAGACTTCAGGATATTCCCTTACAACTGGGATATCTTCCAGCTTCGGCTCAGCGGTTTCCTTGTCCACGACGTGTGCCAAGAAGGCAACACATCCTTTCTGTAAACATCTTCGGGCTTTCAAACAATTGATGATCCTTAGAGGCATATCATGCTTCTCTCCATGTACTACAATCGTTTCTCCATTCGCCAATGGGATTCAGATTATCTACTCATGGCATACGATCTCCGCTCGGTTGCTTGACAACCAATCCATTCCAACTAACACGTCAAAGCTTCCCAACTCGACTGGAAGTAGATCAAGCATAAACTCATGCTCCCCAAGCTCTATTACACAGCCTCTAATTACTTCGTTTGCCTCTACTAGCTTCCCATTAGCTAGTTCTATCGAGTACGGAATATCTAGCTTACTAGCTACCAACCCAAGCATTTTCTTAAATTCTAGGGATACAAAGCTATAATCGGCACTAGTATCAAATAGTACAGATGCAAAGTATTGGTTGATAGGGAACGTACCCATAACTAAGTTCGGATCTTGGCGAGCTTCCCTAGCTCCAATGTTAAAGACTCTCCCTTGAGCTTGATTGTTCTTTGGGCAATCTCTCTTGAAATGCCCAACATCACCGCACTTAAAGCAACCTTGTCTATTTCCAGTACCTCCTTGTTTGATGTTTGATCCACGGTTTCCACTACCAGCTTGTTTTCCACAACCACCACAATTTCCATTTCCTCCTTGGTTATTTCTATTACCATCACTGTTTCCACCACGGTTTCCATTGCCATTTCCTCTCTGGCCACCCTTCCCACGACTAGTACCAACCCAACACGTCTCCTTCAAATGACCATTATTTCCACAAGTTTCGCACTTCTTAACTCTACACTGGCTGGCATGATGATACTGACATGTATTACATTTGGGCAAGGTCCCAAGTATCCTTTCCCTTTGATCTCAATCCCAGCAGCAGCACCAGTAGCAGCAACTTGTGCTTCAACTGGCGGGTTAGCGTCCTTACGCTTGTTGGCATTGCTCGCACGAGTACCTTTCTTGAAGTTGGAGAATTTCCACTTGTTCTCTCCAGATGACTGGACATGAGTCTCATTTTTCTTTCCATCAGAGATTGAGAACTTGTTCAGCCTAATCGCTTCTTCCATTAATGCCACACTCAGATCAATAGCCTCAGTGATTGTTGGAGGCTTGGAGGTGGTCACCATGCTCATGATTTGGGGTGCCAATCCCCAGATAAAATGCTCGATTCGCTTGAACTCCAGTTCAACCATGTAAGGAACAACACGAGATAAGTCATGAAATCTCTGTACGTACTCAGCAATCTTTGGACCATCCATCTTGAGATTCCAGAACTCTGTTTCTAGCTTCTGAATCTCTGCCCTGAAATAGTACTTCTTGCGCATGAGTTCCTTCATCTCATCCCAAGTCAAAGCATATGCAGCTTCCTCTGCCAGAGTCTGAACCTGAAGGTTCCACCATGATAGAGCTCCGTCTAGGAAAAGTCCAGAAATGTAGGTGACCTGGTGCTCCGGTGCACACTTGCTCATTCTTAGCACAGAATTGGTTTTCTCAACCCATCTAACGAAAGCTACAGCTCCTCCGGTGCCGTCAAAGTTTAGTGGCTTCCAGTCCAAGAACTGCTTATAGGTACAGCCTGTACAAGCAACATCATTTACAGAAGGCAATAGCAAACGCTCATGGAATATCCAATTGTAACGTAATGTGTCTTTAGTGACTTAAACATTACCATGAGGTGGGTTATTTCCTGAGGTACCTCCGTTGTGTTCAGAGCGCAAGGCCTCGTGTTGTGCTATTGCTTGTGAAATTCGTTCTTATAGCTCAGCCTCTGTTGTGGGCAGTTTATTGTTTCTTCGAGGAGGCATCTTCTAAAGAAGATTGTATAGGTCAGGTCTTATGTATATAAGTATGTTAAGTAATTAGTATGCGTATGTAGTAGCATTTATCCACGCAGGCAAGCATATAACATCACATTCATGTTACCAATGTATAATTCAACAGTGTATATAATGAGAACATTGCGATTGAGCTTTCATAAATCATCGACCACAAATACAGTTACATGTTCTACAAATGTATCATATCACATCAAAAGGGACTACATGGTCATACTACCCTTGTCCAAAATGTCTATCAGTCTACAACAGTCATATACTCAAAAAGTGCTATTCAAAAGGCTGTGCAGGCTAGGCTCAATAGCGATACTCTCATCAAAAGCAAGCTACCTACATAAAACCAAAAACCGGCTATGCTGATGGTGGTGGTGGAGGAAGAGGAAGCAAACTACTCACATGCGCGAGCTCCTCCTCAAGATCGTAACCGTGTCGCAACAGATAGCTGATCTGCTGCTCCATAGTGAGAAATCGAACATCAAAATCTGGATAAGGAAAAAGAGGGGCAGGTGGAGTCGCAAAAGGTGACTGACATGAACAAGATGGAGGACGTGGAATCCTCTGAAGCTCCATAACTCTACGACACAAGATATCTTACTGAAGCTGCACTGACAATAGTAACTCATCCCTCGTGTAACCAATAAAGTGGGAGGGATGATATGGATCACAAACTGGCATAGTGTTCGGTGGAAACCATATGAGTGGCTCGCCTGGGGGGTGCAGAAGTAAAATGAGCAGTCGGTGTATCCTGAGGCATGTGGGGAAAAGCTGTTGACACGTGTGGAACATGGCTAGGCTGCTGACTGGACGGGACTTCCCCTGGACGGGGTGTGGGAATGTCTTGTAAGAAAGTGACAGGCAGGTCTGTGCGGTGAACATCGGACACAATCGGGTGAAAAGGGGTGACATCAACAGGTGCATGTGTAGGTGCTGGTGGGGGAGTAACGGGCTCAACAAAAGGGGGTGCATCATCATGATCCTCTATCCGCCCATTGCTGGTGAACGCGTATCGAGGGTCGATCTGTCCGGCAAAAGCAGCAGGGTCAGCGGGTGCAGGAATCGGGTCTGGTATAAGTGGGGCAACATCAGGTATGCCAAATGGTATGGGATCATGACCAGGTAAAGGCTCAGGTGCAGGTATCGGCACAGGATCTGGTATCGGCTCAGGATCAGCGGGTACATCAACAGGCTGATTGTCAGGGGCAATGTCTAGCTCAAGGTCAAGATCAAAGTCGTGTGGAGGAGTAGGTGCAACAGACAGGGCCGTGTCATTATCAGAATCAGTGGGGTACCGCTGCAATCCCAATGCATGCAAAGTGGATGATGAAACAGACTCAATGAATCTGGAACAGAATGATCAGAGGAAACCTCAATGATTGGAATCTCAACGAGTGGAACAACAATGGCATCATCAGCTGGAACTCCATCACCCTGGGCATCATTAGGGGGACCATCAATAAAAAGATCGACATCATCATCAGACAAGTCATCAAAAGGCAAGTCCTCGAAAGGAAAGGGCGCAAGAGGCAAAATGGGCGAGGATCGGAGCCACAACGTGCTCACCATCGGGATGTCCGAGGATGAGGTGGTCCTGGTCAGGAATAGGAATAAGAAAGGGATCCTCGTCGGGTAAACCATCAGTATGCGGTACATCGTCGCCAAAATCGGGTAATGCAAAAGGCTGGAAATCATCGTCATCATCTGACATCATCTCCGGATCACTCTAAGTGTCGGAGGTAAAATTATTAGGCTCTGGGACAATCTCATCGTCTGAAACGATAGCCATAGGGTCGACAGTATCAGATAGTCCACTCTCAGACGAAGACATAGTGTCTGTAACAAAACAATCACAACATATGCACATATATCAACAATCATCAATAAGCATGTAAGTAATAACAATGTAAGCACGTATCCGTCCTAGTCTTCCCAGACTACCCACTTAGTCTCCCAAACTAAACCCCCAGTCTCCCAGACTGAACTACCCAGCCTCTCAGACTAAACTTCCCCAGTCTCTCAGACTGAACTACCCAGCCTCTCAGACTGAACCTTCCCAAGTCTCTCAGACTGAACTACCCAGCCTCTCAGACTGAACCACCCAGTCTCTCAGACTGTACCAACCAGTCTCTTAGCCTGAATCATAAACATAAACTTTGAAAAGTGTTTCGTGTCTTTTTTTTTGTAAAAATGTTTGTCTTCCTGGATTTGGGCGTTGTATGCAATGAAGTTATGTTGTGAAAAAATTTTCGTCAGAGCCCTAAGGATTGTAGTCTAGACTCGAGAAGGAATCCTAGTTCGCTAAAATCGAAGCTCTGATACCAAGTTGTCACACCCTGACTTTTGCGGAAGCGTGATTATGGTGTGACTTTCTTAATACTATTGCATTCAATCATAACAAAAACTATATGATAAATACCGTAGAGTGGTCATCCATTAAATAAGTTTAAACATAATGTCATTGTCTTAAAACGTAGACTTCAAACACAAGTTCTACAAACCATACGAATTGTTTTAAGAGTTCACTAAGGACTCATCAAAAGACATTAAATAAAACCAAGGTTTGGAAGACGTGTCTCGTCCAGGAATAAGACACACTGCCCAACCCAAAGACCATGGATGACATCTTTATTCACAACGCAACATGAAACTTCCAACGCCCGCCAGATCCACTTACTAATTCCCTGAAATACATGTATTTTGAAAACATCAACAAAAGTTGAGCGCGTTCATGTGTTTGTTTGTGTGTATGTATAAACCTTAAAGTATGTCTGTATGTATGTAAATCCTAGTATGAAAGCAACAAGGAGAACAGATCACCAATGGGTTGCAAAGCCATTGATATGTGTGAAGTGATGCAGGAAAACTCAAACCTAGCAGATTTGTCTCCGGGAATAAGACATAGTCACCACATGGGCCACCCTGGTCCGCATGGGTATGGGCTCGCTACACCCAAATAGATCTATCACTCATGTCCCTCGGTCCTACAACGAGGATTAATGGCCTTAAGTGTTGTACCCACCACTCACATGATCAAGTAGTACCCTTCCATAGCTAACCATACCATGTATAAAACGTTTGTAAACAGTTGTAACATGTATTTCACCCCCGAGGTTATAAAACTGAAAACAGTTAAAAGAAAAGGGGGACATGAAACTCATAGTCTTGCGTCTTCAACAATCGTAACTCGTACTTCTCCGGTGAACACGACTACCTACAACGTACTTATGTCTATTAGATGAATGGGTCGTGCCTTGACTTAGTGTTAATGTTTCAGAGTTACGTTTCTTTTAAGCTTCTGATATTATCCCAAGTATTGGTTATTGTATTTCCTTCCCAAGGATGGGGGTATCTTATGCATGTGTATTCGTATTCTTGTACTTGTATATTTTGCCATTTATTGGTGCCGTATTCCGGTGTGTATTTTATACGCGTGAGAATACGTATTTTATGGTATTCATTAAGTATTCATATACTTAAATTTTTAGTAAACCTGTATTCATTAAGTATTCATATACTTAAATTTTGCCATTTATTGGTGCCGTATTCCGGTGTGTATTTTATACGTGTGAGAATACGTATTTTATGATATTCATTAAGTATTCATATACTTAAATTTTTAGTAAACCTTCCGGAATAAATTTTTAGTAAACCTTCCGGAATATTTTTAAGAAATATTACTAAGAAATATATATATTTCTCTCGGAAAAATATTTATAGTTCCAAAATAATATATTTTCAAGTCTAACTTTAGAAAATATATATATAAACTTACTTTTAACCAAATATAATGTATTTCATGTTTATTCCAGAAAATATATATTTTTCCCAAAAACATTATATTTTCTAATAATACCAAGGAAAATGTATATATATTTATATTTGTCGAAAACGCTATATTTTCCTTTGTCAAAATAGGATATAACTTTGTGATAACCATAAAAATCATATTTTCGTTTCCTTGTGTCCAAAATATTATTTACCAAACTATACTTGTGAATTTTGTTCTGGAATATTTTGTAAGTTACATTTCTTGTTCGGTTTTGCTAATACTTTTGTGTGTGTAACTTGTGTATTTATTCCTTGACATTTTGGTAATATTTTGGATTGTAATCCTTGGTATATTGATGTGTTATATTATTTCAAGTCCTAAAATAATATAACTATTACACAAAGTATACAAATAATCACACATGTGTGTCTTTAATGTATATACATATTCTAAAAATATATATCTAGCCACTTTTATTTATAAAAACCAACCTCCAATATTTGTACTTTTCTAACAAAAAATTATGGCAAAGTTTATATAACCAATTATTGTTGAAAATACACTTGTAAGTGTAGGTTTATAAATATTTTCTAAGTGTTTATATTTTTAGAAAATTTTGCCATAGTTTCCCATAAAAATGGAGGTTTCCTTACTTCAAGCATATCATTTTCTTTTGTAAAATCATCATAATCAATTCACAATCAACTCTACACAACCTATACTTACCAATCTTGCCAAACTCATGCTTATTCTACTACTTCATGAACTTGAAAGTTTATGAAAACTTGTAGTAACTTGGTAGTGTGTTTAGTGAGTTTAGTTACCCTTTAAAGTGTGGTTGTTTATATCAAAACATTATTCTTGAATGATTTGGATGTTTACAACTTGTAATCATAATTTACAAAAATGTTTCTTCATGAAATTTTTCTTGTTACACAAGTGTTTCTACACTTGTTTAACCATTAAAAATAGTGTTTGTTTATGTAAGAACGAAGATCCACTAAAACTCATATTTTAAGCTTGGTTCTTTTGAAAAACCATTCATAAATTTTAGATCTCTATGATTAATAACTCACTTTGATTATTATTTTTCAAGAAACCAAAGTATCCTTTTCAAGTTCATGATTCAAGTGTGGATGATCATTCATCCTACAACCTTCTTACTTTCTCATCTTGCTAAACTGTGTTTCTAATCATGGTTTAGCAAGATGTTATGATGATCAACATCATCTTTACAAACAATCAATGATCAACAAGCATTCATCTCATAAACAACTTAGTTTTATCAAGTTTACTTCAAAAGTCAAGCTTATGTTCAAGTTACATGCTTATGTTCTTTAGTGTTCTTGATGCTCTTCATAATAATCAACATGTATCATCTTTTAACCTACTAAAATAGAAGTCATATGGAGTGTTCAAGGATCTTACCACTAGCTCAAGGCTAGAGATGAATCAAGTGAAGAAAATGAGTGGATAAAAGCAATGAGAGAAGGTCCTTGAAGTTCCAAAGCCACCAAACTTCCTTATACACCCTTTAACACCTTTGTATGATCTTGGAATGGATGATGAATATTGAATGATGATGGTGGTGGTGTGGTTAGTGTTAGGCCGAGAGGGAGAAAGGTGAGTGTGTGTTAGTGTGTGAAATGTAATAACCCTTTAACCTCTCATATGTTACTTATAACCATCATCCTTATTATCTCATGTATAATATGCCATAAAAAGCAAGAACAAGATCCATTAAAATAAGGAAATCAAATCTTGAAGTATGGTGGTGGTGGTATGGCCGATTGTAGGTGGGGGGGGGGGGGTATGTAGAGTAGGTTCAATCATTTGGTTGCAATTTAGTTCAATTTCAAGTGTAGGTTAAGTTTTTTAGTTACTAGATATTTTGTACGGGGTTTTATGATGTTCAGGGACCATAACTAGCTTGGAAACATTAAAACAATGCTTCTAGTGTAAATCTGGTGTTTCGGGTAGTGTCCGGTTGTTCGGTTAGATACTGATTCATTAAAGTGCTAAACCTTACAGTTTAGTGTCCTTTATGTATCTTTTGGTGACAATTTTAATTCCCGACACTTAGGAAAGCATTCATGATTATTTTACCATGTTTCTGCATAAAATTTAGTATGTTAAAATGCTGATTTATGCTGAATTTTGCTAAATTCAGCACTTTGGGTGAGTTTTAGGCACTTTTCGGCACTTAAACTATCACCTAGAAAAGCAGTTTTGTGATCCTTACTTCCCTACACTCTACACAAGTGTAGGTCTTAATTTCTGACTCATACTGAGTCTCAAAACACTGTCTGTCTATGTACTGAACTACGTCAGCATTTTCCCGGTTTGTCTGTTAACTGTGCTAACTGTGCTTTGTGCATCTCTTATGTCAATAAAGTCCTCTTGCAATCAATGATATGTCATTTGCAATATGTGATGCACATGTGTGTATAAAGCAATAACTAGAAAGCAGTTAATTGTAATTCAGCACAGTCATTAAGCACTAATCAAGATTAATTAATTGTACGGATACCTGGATTTTTTATGTTTGTCACAAAAATGTCGTTCACCTGTCTGTTGGAATGAGATCGGTGAAGCTCAGCTTACTGGACCTGAACTCATTCTGGAAACAACAGATAAAATCAAGAAAATTCACGATAATCTTCTGACAGCTAGAAGCCATCAAAAGAGTTATGCGGATATGCGACGCAAGCCCTTGGAATTTCAAGTCGGAGATCGTGTCCTACTCAAGGTATCTCTTTAGAAGGGAGTGGTGAGATTTGGAAAGAAAGGAAAACTTGCACCTCGATATGTTGGATCATTTAAGATTGTCGAAAGAATCGGAAAGGTTGCCAATCGACTAGAGCTACCTCCTGAACTTGGGAATATTCACCCAACATTCCACGTGTCCAATTTATGAAATTTTTTAGCCGATACTGATCTTCATATTGCACTCGACGAAATTCAAGTTGATGACACAATGCACTTTGTCGAGAAACATGTGGAGATAATGGACCGTAAAATCAAGCGACTGAAGAACAATCGAATACGATTGGTCAAGGTTCGTTGGGAGTCCAAACGTGGCCCCGTGTTTACTTGGGAGCATGAGGACCAAATGAAGGCGAAATATCCACAATTGTTTTCACAAGTTTCCTCTAGTTAAAATTTCAGGACGAAATTTCCTAAAGTAGGGGAGACTGTGACAACTGTGCTCTGTAAACGATGTACGATGTAAAACAACATCAATTATCAATAAAACGATGTGTTTTGGTGTTAATATTTGTGTATTTGTGTTTGACGATTTTACGATTTGATTCGTGTTCGATTTCAAGCTTTAAATCGCTTTCTAGAAAGTTATACGCAAACTGATGCGTAAACGTAATCAGTTTAATGCGACAAACACTCTGGAGTAGTGTCATAGGCTTAACATACCTTAAATAACCTTTACATAATTTATAAATAAGTTTTGGATGGTTTGGTGTGTCGAAAACAAGTTTATTCGATCGCAGGGACTATTTGTGTCAAACTACGAAACTATACCGATTTGTATAGTAACGAACATTCTGAAACTTGATCATAAGCTAAATATACCCTAAACATACTTTACATAGCTTAGAAATAGGCTTTGAGAGGTTCGGTATGCGAAAATAAACTTATTGGATCAGCAGAGACTAAATGCGTCAAATATTGCATAAGTTGCACATATCTTACGTTCTGAACATATCCAGACATCCAAAAATTTTGTAATCATTAAAATATTTTATTTTAGTGATTGGAATGCAAAAATACCATTCGTCGTGAAATTTGGATCGTTTTCGCGTCCGTTCGAGTTTTCATTGTAATTAACCGAATAACGTGACCGTACGACCAAACGAACCGACATCCGAGATGTTTTCAAGCATATTTCATGTTCCCTATGCTTTAACTTCATTTTATAGCTTTGAAATGGGGTTAACAGGCCTTAAATGCATCAAAATCAAATTTTTGGACATGCAGGGACTAAAATTGACAACTTCTGATAGTTACCTAGGCGGGGCGCGAAGACCTATGCTCCAGTCTTCGCGGGGCGCGACCAACCTGCAGACAGAAACATTGAATCTGGCCTTTACAGCCTCTTCTAATGGTTTTTAACCCCATATTTTGGATACTATGGACTTGTTTTGAGATCCCATTGTATTCTAATCTATGTGCCACAAGTGTATGGCTTGGATCAAGCTTTGATTCTTTCAAAAACACTTGTAAAGATCTTGATGGGTCATGACTTTCTATAAATACCCATCTTGTTCAAGCTTCATTCCTCACACATTTGATCTAAATTTGCTCTAAGTTGAAGCTAAGGCTTCATACCTGAATATTTTAGTTCAAATCTTCCTAGCTTGGACCTTTTGTAAGCTTCTTTCATGCTTGTTTATGCTTTTCAAGCATGAAAGTCAAACAGTGTTTAACTTTCTGCATTGACCATGATTTGGTCAATACAAAGTTCGTTTGAACTTTGCAACGTGAGCGTAATCACGATGGTTATAGTCCCTTGTGACTATACCTACTGATTTCCGCGTTGATTTGTCGAAGTGATGAGTCAAAGTTTCGGTCAAAATGCCGATTATGCGCATTTTGCGAGAGGCTATTTTCGGCTATCAAAACACTTTGTTTTGATATCAAACTTGTTTTCTAACTTAGTTAAATATGTTTAACTCGTCACTTTTAGTCTAGTGCTTGTATGGCGTCGTAAGTCAAGCGGTCTTGACAACCTCTTAGACTTTCGAACCCGACCCGTTTGGTCAATCGTTAGGATCCAACCAAGCATATTTTGTTACCATAGTTGTATAGGGAATAACCTTCCGAGGTTATACCTTATGGTCACTTAGTTTGATTAGTTGTATGATAGGTAGTTTATATGCCTTAGGAAAATGACCAAAATACCCTTTTCATGCATAATTTGAATTTAAGCATATGTAACTTAAATTTTGTCACTTAAACTTATTATGAAACATATTTAGACATGTTAGGGCATATAATACTTGTCATAGGCTAGTTAAGGGCCTCGAATGCACATTTGTGCGAACTACGGATTAAAGTTGCATAGGCTACCTTAATAGGTCGTAACGGGTCATAAGCACTTAGGATACGTTCCGATTTAGAATGTAGACTTTGTTAAACCATATCATGAGTTCCAATACTCATTTGGTTTACGAAACCTCATTCTACCCGATCTTCCGATTTAGGTGTCGATTTATTAAGTATCGATCCGATTACTAGGTACTACTTGATTCCTTGGTTTGCCCGAGCTTTGTTAGTTTATTAGATCAAGGATACTTGCAATTCAATGTGAGTACATAGTTCCCCTATTTTACTGTTTTCAATTGTTTTGGGGTGATTCATATGTGCTAAATGTTTTCAAAAACGAATACTATGGTTTATGTTAAACACAACGATTTCGATAATGTGAACGAACTTGTTGGGACGTAATTACATATCGAATTACATTCATTAGCTTTGGCCAAGCCAACCAGTACTAGGTTATGGTACCATAGGATTGGATAAATCCCGTTATCGGACTGCCACCATGGTTATGTATGGGGGTTATGTGGGTAACGACTGAACCTGATGATTGTTAACTTACCCTTTGGTGGTTTGTTAATACGAGTTGAATGATGGACGAGTTACGAAGGTTTGAATGTATTCACAAGACGACCAAAAGTTAGTTTTCACAATTAAAACGAGAACGACTTGAACGATTGAATGATTTCGAACGATTGAACGATTTTGAAAGATTGAACGATTATGAATGATTTGAACGATTTAAACAAATAAACGATGGTCTATTACATGAACGAGTTAAACGATGTAAACGATAGGTTTTTGTTATGTGATTAAATAACGGGACGGGTGTAATGTGATAAAAGCATGGTAGATACGCCACTGGTACTTCTTATATATAAGTGCTTCTATCATATTACATACCGTGGCGTTATTTAGTTTACTTGGACGAACGATTTTAAACGATGTCACACAAAGATGTTTACTATACGATATAAACCATACGAGTTTTATTACGAGAACGATTTACAATTCGATTTACATAAACAAATGTTTTGGGTTAAGATTCATGGCAACGAGATTTTATAAACTATAACCAACTTATTTTGAGCTGGTTATTCATATTGCAATACCAAACTCTTTTCAAAACAAGGTTTTCAATTATCGACTTTTGTAGTCAAACAAGGTATTGCAACATGTAAACAAGCCATGAATCTGACACTCTCACAAAACCTATGTGCTCGCCGGCATTTCTTTGCTGACTTTATTTTCACATATGTTTCAGGTGGTGTTGAATGATGTTGATTGCGACTAGGATGCATGCTCACTTAGGACTGGACGAGGCCTTAGCTACTAAATAACAAATGATAGACAATGTGGTTGTGTTTTAACTTTAATTTCAAGACAATGTCAATGGTTAATATTTGAATAAAACGAAACTTTTGAATCCATGGTTGTGAAACAATAATTCTGTCGCTCCACTCCCCGACGTTTCCGCCGCGGTTTCGTTGTTTTACGTGGTCGGGGTGTGACATCCAGTGGTTTGAGTCAGCAAGGATACAATCCCAAAGGGTCAGAATATTGAAAGATAATTAATTAAGTTATTAATGCGTAAAGTGGTAGGCCCCTCTTTTGAAGGCGACGTTACCCTCGGCTAAGTGGTTTGAGTCAGCAGGGATACAATCCCAAGTAGCCGGGTTAATGTATTAATAGTAGTTTACATATGAGGGGATCAAGCCATTCGCACCCCCGCCATCCCATACTAGTGGTTATTGAAGAAGGTCCTAGTAACCAAACCATTCCCTTAACCCCCGACCAGGTAGGCAACATACCTCTATATAGACCGTAGAGATATGAATGGTGAAATATTTTATTTTATATAGACAGTAAAATAACGCCAAGACACCACGGACAAATGATAAGGAAGTTTCACCTTCAACATAAGAAACTAGTAATTAAAGTCATTAATATAAAACAAAATAAAAGGTGCGAAAAGATTAAAAATCAAAAGTATTACATTAAATGCTTGTCATCACCAAGTGATGTAAGAGACTTAGCCAAACATGGCCTTTGATTGACAAGAACTCTTACTATCAATCTTGGATCCCGAGACTACTACACACATTCTATGGTGGATGATGGATGATGGTGGTGGATGTGGGTGTTGTAGTGGCGGTGAAGTGGGAGAGAGGTGGTTTGCCAAGGGATGCCTTTGAAGTGAACCAAGCACCCCTATTTATAGCCTCTACAAAAGCCCGGACACGGCCCCGTGTCCGCTGGACACATCCCCGTGGCCATCCTCTTTCTTTTTCTTCATTAATTACAATTGTCTGCATTAGGCTCCACACGCCCCCATGTTCACTGGGCATGGCCCCGTGTTCGGGGTGTGACAGAAGAGTTGGTATCAGAGCTCATGGTTATAGGGAATTTGGTTATTAGTAATGCTTTGACCTAGACTATAACTTTTCTAGGACCCTAACGTGACTTTCTTGCGTTTAGATTTTAAAACAATACCGTCACCTATCTTTAGGTGATAACCACAATGAGAACACAATAACAAATCCAATTTGAAAACCAATTATCTCTTTGTAGATGATTTATTATAAGGTTTTGAACCTTCAATGTTTTCAAAAATCTCGTCAAAGATTGGGTCTTATAATGTGAACATGTGCAATCTAGAAGGGTGGGTGTCTGTATCCTGAGTTTTCTATGTAAGGCTAGAGTGTTCGTACAAATCCACATAATCGGACAAGTCACTCTTACCTGGGAACTCTTGGGGTGAGTGTCCACTTATAGGCTAAAGCAAGTCTTCGTGATACATTATATTGACCCATTTACTTTGATTAGTCACTGTGTATCGTTTGTTTGTTCGAGGTAACGAACGAATGATCACCTTCCTTATGTTTTGTCGATGTTTTCAATACCTCTTTTGTTTATCCAATTGTCAATCTCACTCGTTTCTGATGTTTCCTTCTTCTTATTAGAATATGCCTCCTCGACGAGATGCACAACCACAAACTAACACCGAAATCGCAGCCCTTGTCGCTCAGCAAATGGCTGCCGTGATTCCGAACCTAATAACTCAGATTAATCAAGCGAACAACAATAACAACAACAATGCTCAGTGTAGTTTCAAAACGTTTAATTCGGCTAAACCACTAAAGTTTTCTGGGTCTCAAGGAGCAACTACGCTCCTACAATGGTTCGAGAGTCTGGAGAACACATTTAGACATGTTCAGTGTCCGAATGAACGAAAGGTTGAGTTTGCATCCAGTGTTTTCGAGAAGCGTGCTCTTACATGGTGGAACAGTGTGATGCGTGATATGGGTGCCGATGTGGCAATGGCACAAACTTGGGAAGAGCTTCGAGCTCTCATGATGAAAGAGTTCCATCCCCGTCATGAGATAAGGGCTTTGGAACGAGAGTTCAATGATTTGAAACAAGATGGGGGAGAACACTGTGCTTACACTGATCGTTATAAGGAGTTAAGTTTGTTGTGTCCTACTATGGTTACCCCGTTAGAGAAAGCGATTGAGAGGTATATCGATGGTCTTCCTGATTCTGTGCAAGACATTGTAACTGGTAGTAACCCTACCACTGTTCGTCAGGCAATCGAATTGGCTGTAACTCTGACTGAGTCTCAAGTCAGAAAAGGAAAACTGACCCGAAAGGGTGACAAAAAGCAGTCAGCCGATGCTGTTCAAGACAAGGGTAAGGGCAAGAAGAAGGGCGAGTTGTCAAGGAGGTCGAGGAAGCGCAAGGCTTCCCAAAACTTTGTTGTTACCAATCAGAATTCCCAGAACCCACCAGCTCAATCTCCTGCAAAGAAACAGTGTGCTGGTACCGCACCTCACTGCAATCGGTGAAATGGTCATCATGCGACCCAACAAGCTTGTAAGCAGTGCACCACTTGTGGTAAACTTGGGCACACGGCCAACATATGTCAATTGGGCCAGAATCAAGCTGCTCAGAATCCAGCACAGGTTCAGGGAAACGCTGCTAGATTTCCACCAGGTTCATGTTATAATTACGGAGAGATGGGTCACTTCCGCAACAACTGCCCGAAATTGGTGAACGCAAATGCAAATCCCGCTCGTGGATGAGCGTACAACTTGAACGCCAATGAGGCTCGTGCTGACAATGAGGTTGTTAATGGTACGGTCCTTGTTAACCATCAACCTACATCTGTTCTTTTCGATTCTGGTGCTGATAGAAGTTTTGTTTCATTATCATTTGAGCCTTACTTGCGATACCTAGAACTAAACTGAGGAATCCCTTATCTGTTGAAGTTGCTACTGCTAAACCTCTTGTAATCGATTCGGTTATTCGCGATTGTCAATTGAACCTCGATAACCATCTTTTTCCTATTGACCTCACACCGATGCAACTTGGGAGTTTCGACATTATTGTAGGGATGGATTGGTTAACTAAGTTTCATGCTGAGGTGGTTTACTTCGATAAGATTGTTCGTATTCCTCTTTCGTCTTGTGAAGTCCTAGAAGTTCGTGGCGAGAAACCATCTGGTGGTTTGAAACTCATGTCGTGTACGAAAGCCCAAAGTTATTTACGAAAAGGATGTGTGTCCTTCCTGGCACATGTCACAGACGAGAAAGGCAAGATAAAGTGTATCCAAGATATTCCGATTGTTCGCGATTATCCAGAGGTGTTTCCTGATGAACTGCCTGGTTTGCCTCCAGTTCGTTAAATCGAATTTCATATTGATCTTGTACCCAATGCCAACCCGATTGCTAAAGCACCGTATCGTCTTGCACCGTCAAAGATGCAAGAGTTATCTAAACAGCTTCAGGAGTTATCTGATAAAGGATTCATCCTACCGAGTTATTCACTTTGGGGCGCTCCAGTCCTGTTTATGAAAAAGAAAGATGGATCTTTCCGTATATGTATCGATTATCATGTGCTCAATAAGCTCACCATCAAGAATCGATATCCCCTACCATGAATAGATGATCTTTTTGATCAGCTGCAAGGTGCTACATGTTTTTCCAAGATCGATTTGCGTTCTGGGTGTCATCAGCTTTGTGTACTCGAAGAAGATATTCCCAAAACTGCTTTTCGCACGAGATATGGTCACTAAGAGTTCACTGTCATACCTTTTGGTTTGACGAATGCCCCAACTATTTTCATGGATTTAATGAATAGGGTTTGTAAACCTTATTTAGACAAGTTCATCATTGTATTTATTGACGATATTCTTATTTATTCGAAGTCTCGAGCCGATCATGAACAACACCTTCTTCTGAAGATGGTGTCACACCCTGACTTTTGCGAAAGCGTGATTTGGTGTGACTTGCTTAATATCATTGCATTCAACCATAACAAACGACTATATGATAAAACCAAGATGTTCATCCATAGATAGTTTTAAAACATTACAAGCAAAATTGTTTTAAATCCCAAAACACAGATTTCATAATACAATACCAGCAAGTTTTAGATCCATAAGGACTTCACAAAAGACACAAACAAACTAGGTCGTGAGCCATGTATCTTATCCACGATAATATACATAACCCAAACCCTTCGACTTTGGATGACACCTTTTATTAGAGACATGACTTGTAACTTCAACGCCCGCCAGATCCATACTTAATTTCCTGAAATACATGTAGTTTGAAAACATCAACAAAAGTTGAGCGAGTTCATGTGTTTTGTATGTGTGCGCGAACAACCTTGAAAACATTTGTAAGTATGTATGTATGTACATGTAAACTAGAATGAAGCAACAAGGAAATAGATCAATTAATGTGTAGCTAATACATTAATATGTGTGACATGGTATAGGAAACACTCAACCCGTTATGCGTATTTCGTACCGGGCCCTCCGGCGGAACGACATAGTCACCACATGCGGCCAACTCGCAGGCCCATGGGTGGGGCTCGCAACACCCAATAGATCTATCACTCATGCCCCTCGGTCCTTATACAATGATTAATGGTCTTAAGTTAATCTCCTACCCATTCACATGATCTAGCAGTTCATTCCTTAGCTAACCATACCATTTGAAATCACCAAAACATTTGTAACATGTATTTCACCCCCGAAGTTGTAAAGCTGAAAATAGTTAAAAGAAAAGGGAGACATGAACTCACAGTTTTGCGTTCTTCGTATCCAATAGAACTCAAAGCTTCCTCTAGAACGCACGACTACCTACGTGCGTACTACGGTTCATTAGACGGGTGGGCCGTGCCTTAACCTCGGTCTTATTTAGTAATTTCTGAGTTATGTTTCTTTGTGTCATCAATGTTATTCCAAGTATATAATTATTTGTTAAAATAGTAATATTTTAACTTAAATTATATTTATTAAATAGTATGTTTTAACTTGACACATAAGTCTATTTGTACATGTATATCCTTCCCAAGGATGGGTGTAATTGTATTCGTATTCTTATACTTGTATATTTTTGCCATGTATCGGTGTCGTATTCCGATGTGTATTTATACATACGAGAATACGCATTTTTATTGTGTTTATTAAGTATTCTTATACTTAATTTTTTATCAACTTTGTCGGGAGTAATATCTTTAATAAAAATACATCAATATATATTTCCAAAATATATATTTTGAGAAATATTACTAAGAAAAATTATTCATGATTTTCCCTTGGCAAAAATATTTATAAACCTCATACAAGTCTCAAAACTAATATATTTCCAAGTCTAACTTAGAAATATACATAAATCCATTTTTCTTCCAAAAATAATGTATCTTCGAATAATTCCAAGAAAGATTTATATACTTTTACTAGTGTATTTAGTAAGTCTTGTTACCCTTTAAAGTGTGGTTGATTCTTCAAAAACATCATTTTTAAAGGATTTAGATCTTTACAACTTATAATCATATTTTCTAAAAATGTTTCTTCTTGGATGTCTCTTGTTACATAAGTGTTTCTACACTTGTTTAACCCTTAAAAATGAGGTTTATTTATGTAAGAACCAAGATTAAGTAAAACTTGTATTTTTAACTTGGTTCCATGAAAAATCATTCTTGAAATCTTAGATTTACAAGACTTACAACTCACTTTAATCATCATTTTACAAGAAAACATTATATCCTTTCAAGTTCATGTCTTTCAAGAGTATGATCAATTTTCATCCTCTTGATTCTTACTGTTCTTCAAGTTTATCATCATGTATCACTCTTTAACCACTTATATAAGATGTAAAATGGAAAAATTAGTGTTCTTACCACTAGCTCAAGACTAGGGATGATCAAGAGAAGAAATAGAGTGGATAAAAGCAAATAGGGATGAACTTATGGGTTTTATAAGCTTTCATCCAACATGATTTAATCCATGGTGTAATGTGTCTTTAAAATCTTAAACAAGATCAAATAAACAAAGCTAAGAAAATCAAGGAGGCCAATAGTGACCGTCCACTAGGTGGGGGGGGGGGGGGTAGTAGACTAGGTTTAAACCATGTAGTTAGTTATTTAGTTGAAAATCAAGTATACAGTTAGGTGTTTAGTTATAAAATATTTATGTAGTGTGTTATGATGTTCGGGGACCATAACTAGCTTGGTAATGTTAAAACAGTGCTTGTACTGTAAGTTTGGTGTTTCGGATAGTGTCCGGTTGTTCGGTTGGTTACCGGTTCGTTAAGGTGCTAAACTTTGCAGTTTAGTGTGCTTTATGTACCCTTTGTGACAGTTTCGATTTCCGACACTTAGGAAAGCATTCAGGACCATTTAAGCATATTTCTGCATGATATAAATGTGTTAAAATGCTGAATTTTGCTGGATTCTGCAGAATTCTGCAGTTTATGTAAGTTTTAGGCACTTTCCGGCACTTAAACTATCACTAGGAAGGCGGTTTTTTGATCCTTACTTTTCTACACACTATACTAGTGTAACTCTTGGTTTCTAGCCCATTCTGTATCTCAATACCACGTCTGTCTATGTACTGAACTCCGTCAGCATTTCTCTGATTTGTCTGATAACTGTGCTATCTTTGTTTCGTGCATCATTTGAATCAATACGGTTTGCATGTAATAATGTTCTGTCATTTGTAATATAGGATGCACATGTATGTACAACAAAAGAAATCAGAAAACAATTCATGTCATAAATTGTGGATCAGCACAGTCATTAAGCATTAATCATTGTCTAATAATTGTACGGATGCATGCAAATTTGACAGTTGTCACATTCTCCCCCTGTTAAGAAAATTTCGTCCTCGAAATTTAGACTACGTTATCTTCTTAGAGTTACGTTATGTGTGTATAGGTATGAATAATACCAAAGTGAATAACCACGGAACTGAACCAAGACTTATTCGAATCAAGTGAATTCATAATCGTATTACAACAATAAGAACCCAGCAGTTAAAAGGTATGTGTTTTCAGAATTTGATGTCAAATGATTCGAGACGTATAGATGTATAATCTAGTGTAACTTAGTTAACAGGGGCTTAACAAAAGAGGAGTTTCGACCAATATAACTTCGATCGATTATTCACAATATGCAAATGAGTTTTCAGAAACAATAGCATCCGCTAGATGAACTCGAAATCAGCAAACTCAAATGTGGTAGTAACATGAAAATGATCTGTCAACTTTCAAGCAAATAATGAATAAAATTAGTGTGTTGACATTATTGAATTGCGAGAATACACCGAAATGAAATGAAATACAATCGAATCTGGTGTATCATTGTCTTAATTCTTAGTTGCAATAAGAATGTTTAAACGTCAAGTTCAAACAAGAGTATGTGTAGTTTCATGTGAAACGGTTGACCATGATTAGCACAAGCTACAAGTTTGTATCGACACCACAAGGTGTCGTAATTACATAATTCAATAATAGCGGTGACCGAACAAGTTCACCGTGTTTGAAATCAAATGAAAGTGTAATGAAGCAAACCCGAAAATTTGGTTCAAACGGCATCGTAGGATTTTTCAATTGAATATAGAATACCAAGGAACTACTGTTTCCGATCGAAGATGAAAAAGCAATAAATACCGCAAGGCATTCGATCGATAATGAAAGAACCATTAGGAGGTACACTGGGATATAAAATGAATTTATGTACCAATGTCGTAACACACGATTGTGTTAAGACTGCTTTAATCATGATAAAACAAAATGAATTTAGAGCAAGTCGATAAATAAACATTCAAATCCGTGCATGAGATGCGTAAACGAGATTAGCGCAGGCTTCAAATTAACGAGACACCATCACAAGGTGTGGGAACCAACAGACGACTTAATGGAGTCGTAGACCAAACGAGTCTACTACGTCTCGGAACAAAGAAACGCTTGCAAAAATAAATTTGAATATGACGCGCTCAATACATCATATGGTGTTTTGAATTGAATATGCGAAATGGACAAGTTCAAGCAATTGAACTTGGTCTCAATGCAATCTGACAATAAACGTATGTATCGACAAGGAGATTTCGGCATGGTTACAATGATAAACCATGTATGTAATTGAAAAGAAATGAAATCTCAAGAAGGTTTTGTTGACTCAATATCAAGGAGTTGATATTTACCGTAATGCAGAATATCCGAGTCACAAGGCAATAATCGGATATAACGAAATAATATTTGTAACTTTGATGAAAACGATCATTAGAAAGGAAGCTACATGAGTGACAAACGATTGCATGTGTGTCGTATGAAATGATCAAGTACTGAAGCAAATAAGTGTTCGCTCAAATGAAGAAAATTGTCATGATGCAACTACCATTAAGAGGAGTAGGAATGGGAAAATCTACTCATTAGATGCAAAAGTGGGAATTTCAATAAAAGAAATTCGAGTACTTTACCCGTTCGGTTAACAAAATAGCTTGCATGACAAAATAATAGTGTTTGCCCGAGTTAATAGACATGGTTCTTACGTGACACCTTCTAGTGGACTTTGAAATGAGTCCCCGATGGTCCTAAATGCATGTTTTCGTAAGCCCTCATAGCGTTGTGCTCTGTGTGTAACTATTTTGTGTATCATGTATAAAACATAGTATTAGTGCACGTTTAAAACAACTTGTTGACTCACTGTACCTTGGTATACTTTCTTCCTAAATTCACAGCTAATGATACTCGATCAACATTCAATCTTAGAATAGTAGTTGGATCCTTGCAGTTAGTTAAATAAATCGTTAATCCTCGGCATGGGATTCCGGTTCTTGAGGGTTGACTAGTTCAGCTCTTGGTAGTCGATACTCATTCGAAAGTTACCACCCTTGTTTTCGATGTGCAACACTGGAGCTCCCCAAAGTGAGAAGCTTGGTCTTATAAACCCCTTATCTAACAGTTCCTGAAACTATGTTGACGACTCTTGCATTTCTGAAGGCGCAAGTCGATAAGGTGCTTTGGCTACAGGCGCTACGTCTGGAACCATGTCAATGTGGAACTCAACTTGTCGTTGAGGGGGGTAACCCTGGCAAGTCTTTGGGGATGACTTCAGGATATTCCCTTACCACAGGGATTTCTTTGTGCTTCGGTTCTTTGGCCTCTTTGTCCACGACATGAGCTAAGAAGGCAATACACCTTTTACGCAAAAACTTCTATGCCTTCAAACAACTAATAATCAGTAGAGGCGTATCCTGCTTCTCCCCATGAATCACGACCGTCTCTCCTTTCGCCAATGGGGTACGGATTGTCTTCTCATGGCATACGATCTTATCTCGATTACTTGACAACCAATCCATCCCAACTACTACGCCGAAGCTTCCCATTAGCTAGTTCTATCGAGTACGGGATATCTAACTTACTAGCTATTGAACCAAGTATATTCTTAAACTCTGGAGATACGAAGCTATAGTTGGTACTAGTATCGAATAACATAGATGCAAAGTGTTGATTAGCAGGGAATGTAACAGTGACTTTGTTCGGACCCTGGCATGCTTCACGAGCTCCAATGTTGAACGCTCTTCCACGGTCTTGGTTAATCCCCCTTGGGCAATCTTTCCTAAAGTGCCCCACGTCACCGCAGTTAAAACACCCTTGACCTCCCTTTCCACGTCCCATCCCATGCCAACACGTCTCCTTGCAGTGCCCCACTTTGCCACAGTTATCACACTTTCCATTTCTACATCACCCGGTATGATGACGTCGACAATTGTCGTATTTAGGTAGTTTACCCATGTACTCTTTTCCATTTTTGGCATTGTTGTTGTTTTTCGCCCGAGTACTCTTCTTGAAGTTTGCGAACTTTCTCTTGTTATCTCCAGATGGCTCCACATGAGTCTCCTTCTTCTCTTTAGAGATTGAAAATTTTCCTAGTCTAACCGCTTCTTCAGTGAGCGCCACACTTAAGTCAATAGCATCGGTAATTGTTGGAGGCTTTGATGTTGTCACCATGATCAGAATCTGAGGTGCCAATCCCCAGATGAAACGTTCGATCCTCTTAAACTCTGGTTCCACCAGATATGGAACAACTCGCGATAAATCATGAAATCTCTGCACATACTCAGCTATCTTTGGACCTTCCATCTTCAAGTTCCAGAACTCAGTTTCCAGCTTCTGGATTTCTGCTCTCGAACAATACTTCTTATGCATCAGATCTTTCAGTTCATCCCATGTCAAAGCATACGCAACAGCCTCGCCCAACGTCTGAACCTGAAGGTTCCACCATGACAGAGCCCCATCCAGAAACAGTCCAGAAATGTACGTGACCTGATGCTCTGGTGCACATTTTCTCAAACACAAAACATAATTCGTCTTCTCAACCCAACGCACAAAAACTATGGCACCCCCAGTGCCGTCGAAATCCAGGGGCTTGCAGCCCAAGAACTGCTTGTAGGTGCAGCCTGTGACATAAGCAAAATCATTCGCATAAGGCATTAGCAAAGCACACTTGGAAATGTCCAAACGTGTTGTAATGTGTCTTAAGTGACTAAACATTACCATTGGGTGGGTTATTTCCTGAGGTACCTCCGCTGCGTTCGGGGCGAAGGGCCTCATGCTGTGCGATGGCCTATGAGATGCGCTCTTGTAATTCTGCCTCTGTCGTCGGCAGAGGGTTGATGGTATCGGTGTTCCTTCGAAGAGGCATCTTCTAAGAAGAAGATCAGATAGGTCAGGTCTTATTAAGGATACAAGCACGTAAGCATATACTTAACGACTAAGACCTAGAAGGTGTATATAAATATGTATATAAGTTATCGTCATAGTAAGTAATCATATAACATCACAATTATAGCACAAACATGTAAATCAACAACGTGTTTAATGGGAACATGACGACTGGGCTTTCATTATTTACCGACCACAATCACATTATCTACAAAGTGTATCTCATCAAAAGGGACACTGGGTCGCACTACCCTTGTCCAATAAGTCTATCAATATACCAAAATTCACGTGGTCAAAAGTGGTTTTCAGAGGTCTTCACAATCTCGGCTCGATAGTGGTGCCCTCACCAAAAGTAATGCAATCTGCATAAAACCAAAAACCAACTATGCTGATGGTGGAGGAGGAGGAGGGAGGAAAAGCTAACTGCGAACGTGTGCGAGCTCCTCCTCAAGCTCGTATACATGGAAAAGTAAGTAACTGATCTGCTGCTCGATAGTAGAGAAACGAGCATCAAAACCTGGGAAAGGTGTAAGAGCAGCAGGTGGGAGTGCAAAAGGAAACAGTGATGAATGTGGAGGATCAAAAATATACTGGCATAGACAGGGTGGAGGACGTGGTGTCAGTTCAAGCTCCAAAACTCTACGACTCAAAACCTCAAACTATAGTTGAAGTGACAGGAGCAACTCATCCCGTGTGTAGCCTCCATGATGTGAAGAATGATAGGGGTCTGAAATCGGCATAGTGCATGGTAGGAACTATCGGAATGGCTCGTCCCGCGGTGAAGAAGTGAAGGGAGCAATCGGTGCAGCCTGAGGGATCCATGGAAAAGCTGCTGAAACAAAAGGATCGTCACACGGATGCTGACCAAAAGTACCTTCCCCTGGACGGGGTGCGGGCATGTCCTGAAAGAAAACGATAGGCAAACCAGTGCGATGGACGTCATACTCCACAGGAGGAAAGGAGCAACATCAGCGGGTGCGGGTGCAGGAACAAATGTCTCAACAAAAGGAAGATCAACAGGTGCAGGTACTGGGTCAGGTATAAACGGTGCAAGTTCTTGTAAACCAAAAAGGAACATGGACAGGATCAGGAATCGGCTCAAGATCAACAGGTGCAACATCAGGTTGATCAAAAGGGGCAAGAGCTAGCTCAGGAGCAGGCTCTGGGTCGTGTGGTGGTGTGGGATCTCAAGCAGGTGATAGTGTGGCAGACATAGTGGTGTCAACGTCTGAGTCAGTAGCAAAAAGCTGCAATCCGGTCGTTTGTAAAGCTGAAGATGCCACAGACTCAAAGGAGTCTGAAATTGAGTGTAAACTGGAAGCAGAGGATACTTCAATGGCAGGAACCTCAGGAGATGGGACAACAACAACATCCTCATCTATCTCTCCATCACCCTGGGCGTCAACAGGAGGACCGTCTGCGAACAAATCGGCGTCATCATCAAACAAATCATCAAATGGCCAAGTCTCGGGAGGAATGACCACAAGAGCTACGGCATCGAGGATCGGAGCCACGATGTGCTCGCCATCGGGGTGACCAATGATAAGGTGATCATGGACTGGAACAGGAATGGCAAAAGGATCCTCGTCAGGGAAACCACCAGCAAGGGTAAATCATCGCCATAGTTTGGTAGCGCGAATGGTTGGAAGTTGTCCTCGTCCTTGGACAACATGTCAGGATCACTCTCAGTGTCTGACGTATTCATTGATGATATTCTTATTTATTCAAAGTCTCGAGGCGATCACGAACAACCTTTTCGTCTGACGATGGTGTCACTCCCTGACTTTTGCGGAAGCGTGATTTGGTGTGACTTACTTAATATCATTGCATTCAACCATAATAAACGACTATATGATAAAACCAAGATGTTCATCCATAGATAGTTTTAAAACGTTACAAGCAACGTTGTTTTAAATCCCAAAACACAGATTTCATAATACAATACCAGCAAGTTTTAGATCCATAAGGACTTCACAAAAGACACAAACAAACTAGGTCGCGAGCCATGTATCTTATCCAAGATAAAATACATAACCCAAACCCTTCGACTTCGGATGACACCTTTTATTAGAGACATGAGTTGTAACTTCAATGCCCGCCAGATCCATACTTAATTTCCTGAAATACATGTAGTTTGAAAACATCAACAAAAGTTGAGCGAGTTCATGTGTTTTGTATGTGTGCGCGAACAACCTTGAAAACATTTGTAAGTATGTATGTATGTATGTACTTGTAAACTGGTATGAAGCAACAAGGAAACAGATCAATTAATGTGTAGCTAATACATTAATATGTGTGACATGGTATAGGAAGCACTCAACCCTTGAAATACATGTAGTTTGAAAACATCAACAAAAGTTGAGCGAGTTCATGTGTTTTGTATGTGTGCGCGAACAACCCTGAAAACATTTGTAAGTATGTATGTATGTACTTGTAAACTGGTATGAAGCAACAAGGAAACAGATCAATTAATGTGTAGCTAATACATTAATATGTGTGACATGGTATAGGAAGCACTCAACCCTTTATTCGTATTTCGTACCGGGCCCTCCGGCGGAACGACATAGTCACCACATGCGGCCAACTCGCAGGCCCATGGGTGGGGCTCGCAACACCCAATAGATTTATCACTCATGCCCCTCGGTCCTTATACAAGGATTAATGGTCTTAAGTTAATCGCCTACCCATTCACATGATCTAGCAGTTCATTCCTTAGCTAACCATACCATTTGTAATCATCGAAAGATTTGTAACATGTATTTCACCCCCGAAGTTGTAAAGCTAAAAAGTGTTAAAAGAAAAGGGGGACATTAACTCACAGTTTTGCGTTGTCCGTATCCAATGTAACTTAAAGCTTCCTGTAGAACGCACGACTACCTACATGCGTACTATGGTTCATTAGACGGGTGGGTCGTGCCTTGACCTCGTTCTTATTTAGTAATTTCTGAGTTATGTTTCTTTGTGTCATCAATGTTATTCCAAGTATATAATTATTTGTTAAAATAATAATATTTTAACTTAAATTATATTTGTTAAATTTTGGAGTATTAGTTAAAATAGTATATTTTAACTAGACACATAAGTGTATTTGTACATGTATATCCTTCCCAAGGATGGGTGTAATTGTATTCGTATTCTTATACTTGTATATTTTTGCCATGTATCGGTGTCGTATTCCGGTGTGTATTTATACGTACGAGAATACGCATTTTTATTGTGTTTATTAAGTATTCTTATACTTAATTTTTGTATCAACTTTGTCCGGAGTAATATCTTTAATAAAAATACATCAATATATATTTTTGAAATATATATTTTGAGAAATATTACTTAGAAAAATTATTCATAATTTTTCCCTTGGCAAAAATATTTATAAACCTCATACAAGTCTCAAAACTAATATATTTCCAAGTCTAACTTAGAAATATATATATAAATCCATTTTTCTTCCAAAAATAATATGTTCAAAGTTTATTTAAGAAAATATATTTTCTTCCAAAAATAATGTATCTTCGAATAATTCCAATAAAGATTTATATACTTTTACTTGCCAAAAATAATATATTTTCTCTTTGTAAAAAATATGATATATTTTTGTAGTAATTATGAAAATCCCATTTTCATTCCCTTGGTGTTCGAAATACCAATTACCAAAATATATTTGTAAATAATTTTCCGGAATATTTTGTAAGTTATATTCCTTTGCTCGGTTTGTCCAATATTTTGGGTATACTTTATATGTTAATTCCCTTGGAATTTTGGTAATATTTTGGATTGAAATTTCTTGGTATTTTGATTAGTTATATTATTTCAAGTCCTAAAATAATATAACTAATACACATAATATACAAATAATCACACACATGGTGACATCTAAATATAAATTTCCCTAAATACATATTTAGTCACTTTTGTTTATAAAAAACAACCTCCAATATTTTTAATTTTTGTAACAAAATTTATGGCAAACTAAAACAATCTATACTTACCAATTTTGCCAAAAACAAGCATAACTACCATTTCATGAACTTACAAAATTTTAAAAATTTGTAGTAACTTACTAGTGTATTTAGTAAGTCTTGTTACCCTTTAAAGTGTGGTTGATTATTCAAAAACATCATTTTTAAATAATTTAGATCTTTACAACTTATAATCATATTTTCTAAAAATGTTTCTTCTTGGATGTCTCTTGTTACATAAGTGTTTCTACACGTGTTTAACCCTTAAAAATGAGGTTTATTTATGTAAGAACCAAGATTAAGTAAAACTTGTATTTTTAACTTGGTTCCATGAAAAATCATTCTTGAAATCTTAGATTTACAAGACTTACAACTCACTTTAATCATCATTTTACAAGAAAACATTATATCCTTTCAAGTTCATGTCTTTCAATAGGATGATCTTTGAATCTTTAACACTTTCATCCTCTCATCTAGTAAGATTATATGATGATCTACATCATTTGCACAAGTAAACAACAATCAACAAGTAAATCAACACATAAACAACATGGTTTCTTCATGATTTAAGCTTGTGTTCAAGTTTCATTCTCTTGATTCTTAGTGTTCTTCAAGTTTATCATCGTGCATCTCTCTTTAACCACTTATATAAGATGTAAAATGGAAAGATTAGTGTTCTTACCACTTGCTCAAGGCTAGGGATGATCAAGAGAAGAAATAGAGTGGATAAAAGCAAATAGAGAAGGTCCTTGAACTTCCGAAAGCTCCTAGCTTCCTTATGCACCTTCTAACCCTCTTGTATTTGCTTGGAATTGTTTGAATATGAGTGAATGATGGTGGTGATGGGGTTGTTGGTTACGGCCGAGAGCAAGCAAGGATGAGGAAGAAGTGAAGTGTTGTTCTGAGAAAATGAAAGATGAGTATGAACATATGGGTTTTATAAACTTTCATCCAACATGATTTAATCCATGGTGTAATGTGTCTTTAAAAGCTTAAACATGATCAAATAAACAAAGCCAATAAAATCAAGAATTGGGGCCACTAGTGACCGTCTACTAGGTGGGGGGGGGGGGGGGGGGTAGTAGACTAGGTTTAAACAATGTAGTTAGTTATTTAGTTGAAAATCAAGTATATAGTTAGGTGTTTAGTTATAAGATATTTATATAGTGTGTTATGATGTTCGAGGACCATAACTAGCTTAGTAATGTTAAAACAGTGCTTCTAGTGTAAGTTTGGTGTTTCGGGTAGTGTCCGGTTGTTCGGTTGGTTACTGGTTCGTTAAGGTGCTAAACTTTGCAGTTTAGTGTGCTTTATGTACCCTTTTGTGACAGTTTCGATTCCCGACACTTAGGAAAGCATTCAGGACCATTTAAGCGTATTTCTGCATGATATAAATGTGTTTAAATGCTGAATTTTGCTGGATTCGGCAGTTTATGTAAGTTTTAGGCACTTTTCGGCACTTAAACTTTCACTAGGAAGGCAGTTTTATGATCCTTACTTTCCTACACACTATACTAGTGTAACTCTTGGTTTCTGGCCCATTCTGTATCTGAATACCATGTCTATCTATGTACTGAACTCCGTCAGCATTTCTCTGATTTATCTGATAACTGTGCTATCTTTGTTTCGTGCATCATTTGAATCAATACGGTTTGCATGCAATAATGTTCTGTCATTTGTAATATAGGATGCACATGTATGTACAACAAAAGAAACCAGAAAGCAATTCATGTCATAAATTGTCGATCAGCACAGTCATTAAGAATTAATCATTGTCTAATAATTGTACGGAAGCATGCAAATTTGACAGTTGTCACAGATGGAACTCCTAAAGAAGGAACAACTTTTCGCCAAATTCTCCAAGTGTGAATTTTGGCTTAAGGAAGTTCAGTTCTTAGGTCATATTGTTAACGAGCAGGGTATTCATGTGGATCCTTCCAAAATAGCTGCTATTAAGGATTGGAACACACCTACTACACCCACAGAAGTTTGTTCTTTTCTTGGTCTTGCTGGTTACTATCGATGATTTATTTCGAACTTCTCGAAGATCGCGGTTCCTCTCACTTCTTTGACTCAAAAGAATAAGCCTTTTGAGTGGGGACCCAAACAAGAGGAAGTTTTCCAAACCTTGAAACGAAAACTCTGTGATGCTCCTATTCTATCTTTGCCCGAAGGAAACGATGATTTTGTTGTCTATTGTGACGCGTCGAATCTAGGCCTTGGTTGTGTTCTTATACAACGAGGTAAAGTTATAGCTTATGCGTCAAGACAATTGAAAATTCACGAGAAGAACTACACGACTCATGATCTTGAGTTGGGTGCTGTGGTTTTTGCACTCAAAATCTAGAGACACTATCTTTATGGCACGAAATGTGTGGTTTTCACAGACCACAAAAGTCTCCAACACATTCTCAATCAGAAGGAGCTAAACATGAGACAACGACGTTGGGTTGAACTCTTGAACGATTACGACTGCGAGATTCGCTACCATGTTGGTAAGGCGAATGTCGTAGCCGATGCGCTAAGTCGAAAGGAACGAGCCAAGCTTCATTTTGTTCGCACTCTATCTGATATCCAAACGCGTGTCTCTCAAGCTTAACGTACTTGTGTTTTATAAAACTTGATGGGTAAGGAATTACCACGTCAACTTGAGCTTAAACTTGAAACGAAAGACGATGGGTTACTCTATTTCAAGGATCGGGTGTGGATTCTGAAGCAAGACGATCTTCGCACTTTAGTGATGAAAGAATCTCATAAGTCTCGATATTCCATTCATCCTGGTGCTGAAAAAATATACAAGGATCTTCATACTCAGTACTGGTGGCCTGGTTTGAAGAAGGATGTAGCCTTGTATGTATCAAAATGCCTAACTTGTTTCAATGTCAAGACTGAACATCAACGACCGTCTAGTTTGCTTGTACAACCAGACATACCGGTATGGAAGTGGGAGAACACTGCGATGGATCTCATCACTAAGTTACCGCGCACAACTAGAGGTCACGATGCTATTTGGGTTATCATTGATCGATTAACGATGTCAGCTCATTTTATACCGATTCACGAGGATCTATCTGCTGATAAACTTGCCAAGATTTATGTTGATGAGATTATGTCTCGACATGGTGTTCCTTTGGATATCATATCTGATCGTGATGCTCGATTTTCATCTCATTTTTGGAAGACCATGCAATCTTCTATGAGAACCCAACTAAATCTAAGCACTGCTTATCATCCCCAAACAGATGGACAATCCGGGAGGACGATACAAACATTGGAGGATATGCTTAGAGCATGTGTGATAGACTTTGGTGGTAATTGGGACTCTCATCTTCCGTTGATCGAATTCTCTTACAACAACAGTTATCATGCTAGCATCAATATGGCACCGTTTGAAGCTTTATATGGTCGAAAATGTCATTCACCTATCTGTTGGAATGAGATCGGTGAAGCTCAGCTTACTGGACCTGAGCTCATTCTGGAAACAACAGATAAAATCAAGAAAATTCACGATAATCTTCAGACAGCTAGAAGCCGTCAAAAGAGTTATGCGGATATGCGATGCAAGCCCATAGAATTTCAAGTTGGATATCGTGTCCTACTCAAGGTATCTCCTTGGAAGGGAGTGGTGAGATTTGAAAAGAAAGGAAAACTTGCACCTCGATATGCTGGACCATTTAAGATTATTGAAAGAAACGGAAAGGTTGCCTATCGACTAGAGCTACCTCCTGAACTTGGGAATATTCACCCAACATTCCACATGACCAATTTACGAAAGTGTTTAGCCGATACTGATCTTCATATTCCACTCGACGAAATTCAAGTTGATGACACAATGCACTTTGTCGAGAAACCTGTGGAGATAATGGACCGTGAAATCAAGTGAATACGATTGGTCAAGGTTCTCTTGGAGTCCAAACGTGGCCTCGAGTTTACTTGGGAGAGTGAGGACCAAATGAAGGAGAAATATCCACAATTGTTTTCACAAGTTTCCTCTAGTTAAAATTTCGGGACGAAATTTCCTAAAGTAGGGGAGACTGTGACAACTGTGCTCTGTCAATGATGTATGATTTAAAACAATATCAATTATCAATAAAATGATGTGTTTTGGTGTTAATATTTGTGTATTTGTGTTTGACGATTTTACGATTTGATTCGAGTTCGATTTCAAGCTTTAAATCGCTTTATGGAAATTATACGCACACTGATGCGTAAACGTAATCAGTTTAATGCGACAAACACTCTGGAGTAGTGTCATAGGCTTAACATACCTTAAATAACCTTTACATAAGTTAGAAAAAAGTTTTGGATGGTTTGGTGTGTCGAAAACAAGTTTATTCGATCGTAGGGACTATTTGTGTCAAACTGTGAAACTATACCGATTTGTATAGTAACGAACATTCTGGAACTTGATCATAATGTAAACATACCCTAAATATTCTTTACATAGCTTAGAAATAGGCTTTGAGGGGTTCGGTATGCGAAAATGAACTTATTGGAACAACAGGGACTAAAAGCGACAAAACGTGCATAAGTTTACATTTACGTGCATATCTTACGTTCTGAACATATCCAGACATCCAAAAACTTTTATAATAATTAAAATATTTTATTTTTGTGATTGGAATGCAAAAATATCATTCATCGTGAAATTTGGATTGTTTTCGCGTCCGTTCAAGTTTTCGTCGTAATTAACCGAATAACGTGATCGTACGATCCTAACGAACTAAAATCCGAGATGTTTTCAAGCATATTTCATGTTCCCTATGATTTAACTTCATCGTATAGCTTTGAAATGGGGTTAACGGGCCATAAATGCATCAAAATTAAAGTTTTGGACATGCAGGGACTAAAATTGACAACTTCTGATAGTTGCCTAGGCGGGGCGCGAAGACCAATGCTCCAGCCTTCGCGGGTCGCGACCAACCTGCAGACAGAAACATTGAATCTAGCCTTTACAGCCTGTTCTAATGGTTTTTAACACCAGATTTTGGATATAATGGACTTGTTTTGAGATCCGATTGTATTCTAATCTATGTGCCACAAGTGTATGGCTTGGATCAAGCTTTGATTCTTGAAAAAACACTTGTAAAGATCTTGATGGGTCATGACTTTCTATAAATACCCATCTTGTTCAAGCTTCATTCCTCACACATTTGATCTAAATCTGCTCTAAGTTGAAGCTAAGGCTTCATACCTGAGTATTTTAGTTCAAATCTTCCTAGCTTGGACCTTTTGTAAGCTTCTTTCATGCTTGTTTATGCTTTTTAAGCATGAAAGTCAAACAATGTTTGACTTTCTGCTTTGACCTTGATTTGGTCAACACAAAGGTCGTTTGAACTTTGCAACGTGAGCGTAATCACGATGGTTATAATCCCTTGTGACTGTACCTACTGATTTCCACGTTGATTAGTCGAAGTTACGAGTCAAAGTTTTGGTCAAAATGCCGATTATGCGCATTTTGTGACGAAGCTATTTTCGGGTATCAAAACACTTTGTTTTGATATCAAACTTGTTTTCTAACGTAGTTAAACATGTTTTAACATGTTTAACTCGTTACTTTTAGTCTAGTGCTTGTATGGGGTCGTAAGTCAAGCGGTCTTGACAACCGCTTAGACTTTCGAACCCTACCCATTTGGTCGATCGTTAGGATCCGACCAAGCATATTTTGTGACCATAGTTGTATAGGGAATAACCTTCCGAGGTTATACCTTATGGTCACTTAGTTTGATTAGTTGTATGATAGGTAGTTTATATGCCTTACGAAAATGACCAAAATACCCTTTTCATGCATAAATTGAAGTTAAGCATGCGTAACTTAAATTTTGTCACTTAAACTAATTATGCAACATATTTAGACATGTTAGGGCATATAATACTTGTCATAGGGCTAGTTAGGCGCCTCGAACGCGCATTTGCGCGAACGACGAGTTAAAGTAGCATAAGCTACCTTAATGGGTCGTAACGGGTCGTAAGCACTTAGGATAGGTTCCGATTTAGAATGTAGGCTTTGTTAAACCATATCATGAGTTCCAATACACATTTGGTTTACGAAACCTCATTCTACCCGATCTTCCGATTTAGGTGTCGATTTATTAACTAGCGATCCGATTACTAGGTACTACTTGGTTTCCTTGGTTTGTCCGAGCTTTGTAAGTTCATTAAATCAAGGATACTTGCAATTCATTGTGAGTACATAGTTCCCCTATTTTACTGTTTTCAATTGTTTTGGGGTGATTCATATGTGCTAAACGATTTCGATGTTTTCAAAAACGAATACTATGGTTTATATTAAACACAACGATTTCGATAATGTGAACGAACTTGTTGGGACGTAATTACATAATGAATGACATTCATAAGCTTTGTCCGAGCCGACCAGTACTAGGTTATGGTACCTTAAGATCTGATAAATCCCGTTATCGGACTGCCACCATGGTTATGTATGGGGGTTATGTGGGTAACGACTGAACCTGATGATTGTTAACTTACCCTTTGGTGGTTTGTTAATACGAGTTGAACGATGGACGATAATTCTGTCGCTCCACTCCCCGATGTTTCCGCCGCGGTTTTGTTGTTTTACGTGGTTGGGGTGTGACACCCAGTGGTTTCAGTCAGCAACGATACAATCCCAAAGGGTCGGAATATTGAAAGATAATTAATTAAGTTATTTTATGCGTAAAGTGGTAGGCCCCTCTTTTGAAGGCGACGTTACCCTCGGCTAAGTGGTTTGAGTCAGCAGGGATACAATCCCAAGTAGCCGAGTTAATGTATTAATCCTACTTTACATATGAGGGGATCAAGCCATTCGCACCCCCGCCATCCAATACCAGTGGTTATTGAAGGAGGTCCTAGTAAGATTGAGCCAGGTCCTTGCAGGATCTATACACTGAACAAGGCAAGAACCTTACCAAACCATTCCCTTAACCCCCGACCAGGTAGCCAACATATCTCTATATAGACCGTTGAGATATGAATGTGAAAATCTTTTATTTTATATAGAAAGTAAAATAACGCCAAGACACCACGGACAAATGATAAGGAAGTTTCACCTTCAACATAAGAAACTAGTTATTAAAGTCATTAATACAAACACCCCCAATATAGCCTGTACAAAAGCCCGGACACGACCCCGTGTCCGCTGGACACGTCCCCGTGGCCATCCTCTTTCTCTTTCTTCATTAATTACAATTGTCTGCATTAGGCTCCACACACCGCCGTGTTCGCTGGGCACGGCCCCATGTGCAGAAGCGTATCTGTACTATCCAGATTTGCAAGATTATGTGAATCTTAGCGTTGACCACGGCCAGTGTTGAGCTGGGCACGCCCCCGTGCTGGGAATAGAAGCTTCTATAGTTTTGTCCTTTCTGCAGACATCTGACCACGCCCCCGTGTCCGCTGGGCACGGGGCCATGGTCAGCCTTATGTTTCTTATTTTTGCTTGGGAAGATGCTATCGAGGGGTCGGGCATGCCATGTTTATTCCTTTTCTTTGTATTTATGTTAGTTTTTGCTGCATATTTGTTCCTTTTGTTCATTTAAGCTCATTATGTCCTGAAAATACAAAAAGTAGACAAAAGCACACTTTTTCCAACATTAGTACTAAAAAAGGGTTAGTTTTATGCCTCGTTTGATGTAATTTATATGTTGCATTTTACACACATGAAATACCCCCACACTTGAATCTTTGCTTGTCCTCAAGCAAAACTCTTTATTATGTGGCTTACACACCCAAATGGAATGGGTAGAAGAGAAGTTTTTGGGCTTGTCTTGAGTGTCGGGAATCCAAGATCTTTATTGAGTTTTGTTTTTATGCTATTTACAATCCTATTCGTTATGATTTATTTAGAACGTTTCATAAGGGAAATTACTTATTTGGGCAAAACATGCCTCTTTAAAATTCCATTTATATACAAGTTCACACACCTCATGGGAGATCACTCAACACTCGGCCAAAGATGTATTTTTGTGAAACACTCAAGACCGGCAGGGAACTTACTTCTACCATATGCTTGCCAAGCAATCAATCCTCCTCCTTTTTAACTATAAACCTTTGTAAATATCAAAAGGACTTGGGGAAGGGTTAGGCTTGGGTTAAAGGTAGGTGGTTTTGGGTTAGTGGTTAGTAAAAAGGGCTAAAAGCGTAAAAAGTTTCGGTCGTCGTAAAACTTTTTGTTTTATGACTTTTATTTAAACTAAACACTTTCAAACAAAGTTTCTTTGAGGAACTTGTTTGTTTATTGCTAGACTTCATTTTTTATAAGGAACATCACAAGAAAACCGAGCTTTTTACTAAAATAAAGGGTTTAAGAGAAAAAAGGTTTTGGTGGGTAAAGGGTGTTTGTTTTGTGGGTTTAGAAATGAAAAGGTTTAGGCTCAAAGGGGTTAACTAGGGGGATTTTGGGTAGGTGAACAAATGAAAAATAATAGTGTTGAAAGAAAAATGGGTTAGTCCTAATGCCTCTATCATTTACTTACATGGGTTTAAGTTGGTAAGGACCGGGAATGTATTGTCGTGGCAAGTTCTAGAGTCGTGAGAAACCAAGCGGTTATTCACACAAGAAAAGAAAATTGAGCATTTAGTTTAAAGATGTATGATTGTATGCTCAATAAAGGCTCAAAACTCACTTTTTGTGGGAATGGGTTTATAATGTGATCAAGTATATATAATCAAATTTTAACTAGATTTGTCATGCCGTTTCATAATTTTCTTATGTTGGTTCTTTTTATCACGACGCTATCGGTTGTAAATTTGTAAAAATATAACCTTTTTAGAACTTGTTATTCCCAAATTAAACCAAGACAAGTAAGAAAAATGAAAAGTTTTTGAAAAAATTGTGGTGATTAGCGGTTCCAATAGAATTTTGTGTAAGGCTTGTTATTAGGACTTGCAAAATTCAAGGTTTAGCATCCCCCCCCCCCCCCCCCCCGCCACACTTAAATTACACATTGTCCTCAATGTGTCCCAAAAATAAGTTTTTAGGTTGATTGAATGTGTAAAAAGGTGTTTACAAACAAAATTTTATGTTACTGGGCGTCTGAGCACGGGCCCGTGTTGGTCCGGGCACGGCCACGTGTTAAGATCGCCAGTATCATATTTAACAGAAGGCTGGGCAGATCCTTGGGCACGGGGGCGTGTTGGGCTGAGCATGGCCCCATGCTGAACTTGCTGTAATGAAGAAAAATTATCGGGAGGCTCTGTTTTTGTGCATGGGGTGTGGGTTCAAGTTTCCCTTAGTAACCTCCACTATTTTGAGTGTGTTCTATTCCTGAAAATTAAAACTAAACTAGAAAACATAAAAGTTAATCTAAACTAAAACTAGGGATATTTCCACGGAATGCCTCCGTGGTGTGCCAAGTTTATAAGGGTCCTTGGCTAGACCCAAAGTCAGTCATATGTTACCCAAGTGAGATGTTTTGCATCCCATGTTGCACCGTCGGAGAGCATCATCCAAGATTAAGTCTATGACATTCATGTAGTTAACCGGGTCGTCGTCTTCTACTCTTTTTCCAACCCCAAACTCTATCTCTTTGTCCCCAACCCTCAATGTTAATTTCCCACCATTCATGTCTACCATTGCGTGAGCGGTGGCTAGGAATGGTCTTCCTAGAATAAGTGGCACTTCGGTATCTTCCTCCATATCAACTATAACAAAGTCGGCCGGGAAGACAAAGTCTCCGACTTTTACCAATAGATTTTCGGCGACACCTTGTTGATATTTGATAGACCTATCGTCGAGTTGTTTGCACATCTTTGTGGGGCTTGTTTTAGCTAGTCCGAGTCGGTCAAACATTGATACGGGCATGAGATTGATGCTAGCCCCAAGATCGGCTAGCACATTGCGTACGGGTGATCCCCCAATGGAACAAGGGATGGTGAAGCTTCCGGGGTCAATTTTCTTTTGTGGGAGTTTATTAAGTAGAACGGCAGAGCATTTTTCACTTAAGTTAACTAATTGTAGTGTTTCAATTTTCTTTTTGTGAGTGAGAGAGTCTCTCATAAATTTTGAATATTTAGGCATTTGAGTGAGGACTTCCAAAAAGGGTAGATTGATGTGCAATTGTTTTAGTAAGTTTACGAATTTTGTGAATTGCTCATCGGTCTTTTGGTGAAGGAACCGACCGGGGTAAGGCACCAGGGGGTTCTTGGTAGGTTCTTGATTTGGCGGAGGAGTTGTCTCTTTTATGGGTGTTGGTGAATCTATGGTTTGGTTAGACGGACTCTTTTCGGTTGGAGGTAGCAGAGCCTCCTCGGGACCTACGGTATGGTTTCTCAATGTGATGAGATGCACTTGCGCCTTTGGGTTGGTTTCGGTATTGCTGGGTAACGCGCCTTGTGGTCTCTCGGAGAAATTTTGAGCTAGTTGATTTAGTTTTTTTTCAATGTTTTGAATACTAGCTTGTTGATTTCTAAAGCTTTTTTCCATTTGTTGGAATCGATCCGAGTTTTTCTTTTCGGTGTCGGAGATGAGGCGTGAGATAGTATCTTCAAGCCTCTCTCGTCCCCCTTGTTGTTGTTAAGAGAAATTTTGTGACTCATTTCTTGTTTTTTTGAAAGTTTGTTCGTTGGTTTTGATTTTGTTGGTTACTACTATTGTCGGGTTCTCTCCAACCAAGGTTAGGGTGGTTACGCCATCCTTGGTTGTAGGTACCCGTCGGGGGACCTGACGTCCTAGGTCTATTATCAATATAGTTTACCGTTTCCGTTTGATTATCCATTTCTTTCATACAACTCCAATTTTCATGTGGCCCACCACACCCTTCGCAAGCCATAACCGAGGCCGTTTTTGCCATTTCTAACTTTTTGATTTTCGAAGAGAGGGCCTCGATTTGGGCTTGTAAAGAAGTGCTTTCGTCTACCTTATGGGCGCCCGAGGCAATAAATTTTGTGCCTCAGTGAGTGTGCCACCGAAAATTTATTTTGAGCAATTTCCTCAATTTGATTATAAGTTTCATTTGGGCGACGATTACCTAGAAGTCCCCCGGAGCTAGAGTCGAGTGTTTGTCTTGTTTGTGGCAACAACCCATTGTAGAAGGTGGATACTTGTTGCCAAACCGCAAGACCATGATGAGGGCACTTTCTTAGTAGCTCCTTGAACCTTTCCCAAGTTTCATATAAGGATTCCCCATCCTCTTGTGAGTATGTATTAATTTTAGTCATTAATTTAGCCGTTTTAGAAGGAGGGAAATACTTATAAAAGAACTTTTGGGCTAGTTCATCCCAAGTGTTTACTGAACCACTTAGGAGGGTGTTAAGCCAAGCCTTAGCTGGTCTTTTAGTGAAAACGGGAACATTCAGAGACGGATTGCGTCGCTTGATGCCCAATTGATTCGAAAAGTATCACATATTTCCAAAAAGTTGGTAATATGTAAGCGGGGATCTTCGTCCACAAGCCCATGGAAAGTTGCAGAGTTTTGGAGCATTTGAATCAAATGCGGCCGAAGTTCGAAGTTGTTGGCATCGACATTCGATGCATTGATAGCGGCGCCGAGATTACCTACCATGGGCCGTAGGTAATCCATTAGGGTACGTTGATCCGCCATTGGGAGTGGGTCCCCCGAAACTTTCTCTTGGATTTTAGCTTTAAGTCTTTTTCTTAGAAAGCATTCGGTTTCATCTAGAGGTTCTTTTAAGTCTTTATTGGAACTAGAGCTCATGCACTGCGTAGGAAGTTCAGGTGCGGCACCGGGGTTCCAAGTCTTGCGATAAAAACAAAAAGATCGCTAGTCAGAAGTCTCACCACGGCCACGTGGTCGCTGACCACGGCCCCGTGGTCATGGTTACAGTGATTGTTTTCTGGATCCCTGTTACTGGAGAGTTCAACACGGCCCCGTGCTGCACCAACACGGCCACGTGCTCACCTCTCTATAACTAAAAAAAAAACTGCCAGTAAGTATGTTGGCATGACCCGTGTTAAACCAGGCACGGCCCAGTGCTGCAGTCTGCAGAAGCTGAAAAATTTAGAAAAATCCTAAAAAACAGAAAAAAAAAAAAAAAAAAGCGATTAGGCCGTTGATTCCTAACTTTGTTAAAATCCTTGTGTCCCCGGCAGCGGCGCCAAAAACTTGATGCGTGTGTAGTGTTATATATTTTTATTGATATTTTAAGCCCATTTTACACATTAGTCAAGTTTTAAATTTATAAAACACGATATTCTACTAACACTAAACACATATATGGGCAAGTGCACCCATCGTGAGCATAGTATAGCTTGGTAAGATACCGAGGTCGTCCAAGGACACAAGAGCTTTTAGAACCGGTTTATCCTCAACGTCTTATCAAATCAAAATATTTAGAAAAGGTTTGAAACATGAAAAATAAAAAAAAACTAAAATGCTAAAAATAAAAATAAAAGGAAAACAGATAGACAAGATGAATCACTTGCATCTGACTCGCCTTTAATGTAACCTTTGATGATTTCCGCACTTTTGCACTTTTTTAAGAGATTATCTTAGTTATAGTGGTATGCCCCTCTTTTGATGGTGACGTTACCCTCAACCCAGTGGTTTGAGTCAGTAAGAATACAATCCCAAAGGGTCGGAATATTGAAAGATAAATAATTAAGTTATTAATGCGTAAAGTGGTAGGCCCCTCTTTTGAAGGCGACGTTTCCCTCGGCTAACTGGTTTGAGTCAGCAGGGATACAATCCCAAGTAGCTGGGATAATGTATTAATATTAGTTTACATATGGGGGATTAAGCCATTCGCACCCCCGCCATCCAATACCAGTGGGTGTTGAAGGAGGTCCTAGTAAGCTTGACCCAGGTCCTTGCCTGAATTGTCCGTTTTCAGTGAACACGGCCTCGTGTCCAGTTACCTGAACTGGGCAATTTCTGCAGATCCTTGGGCACGGGGGCGTGTTGGGCTGAGCCCGGCCCCATGCTGAACTTGCTGTAATGAAGAAAAATTGTCGGGAGGCTCTGTTTTTGTGCATGGGGTGTGGGTTCAGGTTTCCCTTAGTAACGTCCACTATTTTGAGTGTGTTTTTTTCCTGAAAATTAAAACTAAACTAGAAAACATAAAAATTAATCTAAACTAAAACTAGTGATAGTTCCGCGGAATGCCTCCGTGGTGCGCCACGTTTATAAGGGTCCTTGGCTAGACCCAAAGTCAGTCATATGTTACCCAAGTGAGATGTTTTGCATCCCATGTCGCACCGTCGGAGAGCATCATCCAAGCTTGAGTCTATGACATTCATGTAGTTGAGCGAGTCGTCGTCTTCTATTCTTTTTCCAACCCCGAACTCCATCTCTTTGTCCCCAACCCTCAATGTTAATATCCCACCATTCATGTCTACTGTTGCGTGAGCAGTGGATAGGAATGGTCTTCCTAGAATAAGTGGCACTTCGGTATCTTCCTCCATATCAAGTATAACAAAGTCGGTCGGGAAGACAAAGTCTCCGACTTTTACCAATAGATTTTCGGCGACACCTTGTGGATATTTGATAGACCCATCGGCGAGTTGTATGCTCATCTTTGTGGGGCTTGTTTTACCTAGTCCGAGTCAGTCAAACATTCATGCGGGCATGAGATTGATGCTAGCCCCAAATCGGCTAGCACATTGCGTATGGGTGTTCCCACAATGGAACAGGGGATGGTGAAGCTTCCGGGGTTGATTTTCTTTTGTGGGAGTTTATTAAGTAGAACGGTAGAGCATTCTTCACTTAAGTTAACTAATCGCAGTGTTTCAATTTTCCTTTTGGGAGTGAGAAAGTCTCTCATAAATTTTGAATATTTAGGCATTTGAGTGAGGACTTCCACAAATGGTAGATTGATGTGCAATTGTTTTAGTAAGTTTACGAATTTTGTGAATTGCTCATCGGTCTTTTGGCGAAGTAATCGACCGGGGTAAGGCACCGGGGGGGGGGGGGTTCTTGGTAGGTTCTTGATTTGGCGGAGGAGTTGTTTCTTTTTTGGGTGTTGGTGAAGTTGTGGTTTGATTAAACGGACTCTTTTCAGATGGAGGTAGCGGGGCCTCCTCGGGACCTACGGTATGGTTTCTCAATGTGATGAGATGCACTTGCGCCTTTGGGTTGGTTTCGGTATTGCTGGGTAACGCGCCTTGTGTTCTCTCGGAGAAATTTTGAGCTAGTTGATTTAGTTATTTTTCAATGTTTTGAATACTAGCTTGTTGATTTCTAAAGCTTGATTCCATTTGTTGGAGTGGGTCCCCCAAAACTTTCTCTTGGATTTTAGCTTTAATTCTTTTTCTTAGAAAGCATTCGGGTTCGTCTAGAGGTTCTTTTAAGTATTTATTGGAACTGGAGCTCATGCACTACGTAGGAAGTTCAGGTGCGGCGCCTGGGTTCCAAGTCATGCGATAAAAACAAAAAGATCGCTGGTCAGAAGTCTCATCATGGCCCCGTGGTCGCTGACCATGGCCCCGTGGTCCTGGTTACAGTGATTGTTTTCCGGATCCCTGTTTTTGGAGAGTTCAACACGACCCCGTTCTGCACCAACACGGCCCCGTGCTCACCTCTCTGTAACTCTGAAAACAAAAACTGCCAGTAACTATGCTGGGCACGGCCTGTGTCCAACCAGGCACGGCCTGTGTCCAACCAGGTACGGCCCCGTTCTGCAGTCTGCAGACGCTGAAAATTTTAGAAAAAATCCTAAAAAAACAGAAAAATAGTGATTAGGCCGTTGATTCCTAACTTTCTAAAAATCCTTGTGTCCCCGGCTGCGGCACCAAAAACTTGATGCGTGTGTAGCGTTATATATTTTTTTTTTGATATTTTAAGCCCATTTTACACATTACTCAAGTTTTAAATTTATAAAACACGATATTCTACTAACACTAAACAAAAATATGGGCAAGTGCACCCATCGTGAGCGTAGTATAGCGTTGGTAAGATACCGAGGTCGTCCAAGGACACAAGAGCTTTTAGTACCGGTTTATGCTCAACGTCTAATCAAATCAAAATTTTTAGAAAAGGTTTTAAACATGAAAAATAAAAAACTATAATGCTGAAAATAAAAATAACAGAAAAACAGATAGACAAGATTAATCACTTGGATCCGACTCGCCTTTAATGTAACCTTTGAAGATTTCCACACTTTTGCACTCTTAGTTATAGTGGTAGGCCCCTCGTTTGAAAATGACATTACCCTCAACCCAGTGGTTTGAGTCAGCAAGGATACAATCCCAAAGGGTCAGAATATAGAAAGATAATTAATTAAGTTATTAATGCGTAAAGTGGTAGGTCCCTCTTTTGAAGGCGACGTTACCCTCGGCTAAGTGGTTTGAGTCAGCAGGGATACAATCCCAAGTAGCCGGGTTAATGTATTAATAGTAGTTTACATATGAGGGGATCAAGCCATTCGCACCCCTGCCATCCAATACCAGTGGGTATTGAAGGAGGTCCTAGTAAGCTTGACCCAAGTCCTTGTAGGATCTATACAATGAACAAGGCAAGAACCTTACCAAACCAGGCCCTTAACCCCCGACCAGGTAGCCAACATATCTCTAAATAGACCGTAGAGATATGAATGGTGAAAATCTTTTATTTTATATAGACAGTAAAATAACGCGAAGACACCACGGACAAATGATAAGGAAGTTTCACCTTCAATATAAGAAACTAGTTATTAAAGTCATTAATACAAAACCAAATAAAAAGTGTGAAAAGATTAAAAATAAAAAGTATTACATTAAATGCTTGTCTTCACCAAGTGATGTAAGAGACTTAGCCAAACATGGCCTTTGATTGACAAGAACTCTTACTATCAATCTTGGATCCTGAGACTACTACACACACTCTAAGGTGGACGATGGATGATGGTGGTGGATGTGGGTGCTGTAGTGGTAATGGAGTGGTGGTGAAGTGGGAGAGAAGTGGTTTGCTAAGGGATGCCTTTGAAGTGAACCAAGAACCCCTATTTATAGCCTGTACAGAAGTCTGGACACGGCCCCGTGGCTGCTAGACACGGCCCCGTGGCCATCCTCTTTCCCTTTCTTCATTAATTACAATTGTCTGCATTAGGCTCCACACGCCCCCGTGTTTGCTAGGCACGGCCCCGTGTACAGAAACGTATCTGTACTATCAAGATTTGCAAGATTCTGTGAATCTTAGCGTTGACCACGGCCTGTGTTGAGCTGGGCATGCCCCGTGCTGGGAATAGAAGTTTCTATAGTTTTGTCATTTTCTACAGACATCTGACCACGCCCCCGTGTTCACTGGGCACGGGGCAGTGGTCTGCCTTATGTTTCTTGTTTTTGCTTGAGAAGATGTTGTCGAGGTGTCACACCCCGACCGCGTTAAAACAACAAACCGCGGCAGAAACGTCGGGGTGTCATCCATGGTATTTAAAGTTTTGTTTTATTTATTATCAGAGTGGTTACATTGTCTTAAAACAAGGAAACAAAGAGTACATAACATAGTTAAACTATTCAAGCTTCATTTTATGTCACTAAGGCACAGGTCCGCCTAAGTGTATATTGACCAATCCTATGCATCAGCTCCTGAAAACACCTGTGAAAATAGGTACGTCAGCATTAGGGTTGTAAACGAACCGAACGAACACGAACAAGGCCATGCTCGTGTTCGTTCGTTAAGGAAATTAACATGTTCGCAAACTGTTCATGAACGCATACCGAACATAAGTTTATGTTCGTGTTCGTTCGTTAAAGAAATTCAGTTATTCACGAACAGTTCGTGAACACTGGTCTCGAACACAAACGAATGCAAGTAAATAAAAACAAACGCAAACAAACATTTAAGTTGAAAATAAAATAATAAAAACATCGTTATCCTTAAACATTGAATATAAGTAGTTAAATACAACCATCAAATAATAAATCAAAACACAAGAAGTCTGCTAGACCACCAAACGATGAATCAATTTTAACTAATTTAGACATAATTATCCCCAAAAATGTATGAGAATGTCCAAATTTTAGCTACTTAGAAAAAAATAGGGTTTCAAGTTTTCAATATGTTTAGATAAAAGGATTATTATTTATTATATTTTTTATATAATCAAACAAACACGAACAAACGTAAATGAACATATTACCGAACGTTCACGAACGTAGTCGAACGAACGAGACCTGCGTTCGTGTTCGTTCGCTAAGCTAACCGAACGGAATTTTTTGTTCGTGTTCGTTCGTTAAGCTAATCGAACGAACATAAACGAACTTTCCGCCGAACGGTTCACGAACTGTTCGCTGAACGTTCGGTTCGTTTACAGCCCTAGTCAGCATAAAAATGCCTGTGAGATACATAGGTTTATTGATTTAGGATTCATGATTTGTAAGTTTAAAGAATTGTTTAACAAAAATTAGTCATGAACCTTGTAAAGTGTTTTTCTTCGTAAATCATATGAAAAATCGATAAAAATAAGATGATATAAAAGAAAGATGTGTGGTTAAATAAATAACCAAGTAAAATGAATTTGTATAAGATATGTTGTGTGTAAAACAATGTTTTGTGAAGTTATGTTCTTTGTATAAAATGTAATGTGTCTAAATTGAAATGGTTTAAATAACGCTACTATATGTAATATCATAAAAACACTTATATATAGGAAGTACCAGCGGCGTATCCACCATGCTTTTATCATATTACACACGCCTCATTCTTTAAATCACTTACCCAAACAAACCACCAAAATGTCTTGTTTAAACAAATGTCAAAATGTTCATGTATAATCAATTGTTATGTATGGCAAATAAAAAGTATCTACTCAAACCATATGTAAAATGTACAAAACAATGTATTTGAATAAATCATAGTTTAAATCAAAAGTTATGTTTTGTAAAATTAATGCTTTATTAATACAAACATCTATGCGGAAATGTTAAAACGCATACATTCAAGCCTTGCGACTGTGGAGACAAACCCTTAAACAAATTAAAGGTTTATCAAAATTTATGAATATCGGATTCAGTCATTTCCTACTTCCAAACAAACCTAGGAAGCCAGAAATGGGAGTTGTCAATTCCTATGGTACCACTACTTACTACCGAGCGGCGTGGCCAATGTTAATGAACGTACTTTTTTCCCGTTAAACAAACCAAATGTCATACCAAATGTAAGCATGTAATTTGAAAATAATGTACTAAGTACGCAAAAATGAACATACATAGCATGGATATGATGTAAATCAATGTGTACATATGCTGAAATGAACATATGAAACAAATATTTTTATGAAATCAATGTACTAGCATGTTAATAAAACATACATAGCAAAAACATGGATGAAATCGTGTACTATACATGTACTATATGAACATAGCAAGCATATGATATAAAAACATGAAAAGCACGAAAGTAACAAGTAGGCACATGTGTTTCACCCCAAAATGTTTGAAAACAGTAAAAGAGGGGTCTATGTACTCACTTGAGAATGCTTAGAAGTCTTTGAATAACAACCAAGCAATGCTAGAGAGATCACGGAATCAAACGGCACTGAATATAGGTAACTATGTTAATAAACCAGACCTAAATCGGAAGATTAGATAGAATGAGGTTTCGTAAACCAAGTGAGTATTGGAACTCATATGATATGGTTTAACAAAGCCTACATACAAAATCGGAACCTATCCTAAGTGCTTATGACCTATCACGACTCGTTTAGGTAGCTTACGCTACTTTAACGCGTCGTTCGCGTAAAACACGTTCGGACCGCCTAACTAGTCCTATGACAAGCATTATATGCCTTAACAAGTCTAATAATGTTGCCTAATCAGTGTAGATGTCAAAATTTAAGTTACTTATGCTTAGAATGAATTTATGCGCAAAAGGGGCATTTTGCTCATTTTCCTAAGGCATATAAACTACCTATCATACAACTAAGTAAACGAAGTGACCATAAGGTATAACTTCAGAAGGTTATTCCCTATACAACTATGGTCACAAAATATGTTTGGTCGGATCCTAATGATCGACCAAACGGGTCGGGTTTGAAAGTCTATGCGGTTGTTTAGACCGCTTATCTTACGACCCTATATAAGCACTAAACTAAAAGTGACGAGTTAAACATGTTAACACATGTTTAACGAAGTTAGAAAACTAGTTTGATATCAAAACAAATGGTTTTGATACCCAAGAATAGTTTGGTTGCAAAATACGCATAAACGCGTATTTTGACCGAAACTATGACTCGTCACTATGCCTAAATAACGTGGTAATCAGTAGGTATAGTCATAAAGGACTATGACCATCGTGATTACGCTCACGTTGCGAAGTTCAAACGAACTTCGTGTTGACCATTGACTGGTCAAAGCAGAAAGTAAAACATTGTTTGACTTTCGTGCTTAAAACGCATAAAAGCATTAAAGAAACTTACAAAAGGTCCAAGCGATGAAGATATTGATCTAAAATACTCAGGTATGAAGCATAAGGCTTCAACTTAGAGTATAAATCAGATCAAGTGTGAGGATGCAAGTGAATTCAAGGTGGGTATTTATAGAGTTTGGACAACCATTAGGATCGTTTCTTGGATTATGAACTTCAATCTTGGCCCTCCATGTGTTGCCCACTGAAATACAATACTATGGGTGCCCAAAACAAGCTCATAGAGTTGAAAAACCATGTGCAAAAGCCTGAAACCAGTTGCTGATTGTAGAAAGCTGGTTTGGCTGATCTGGGAAGCTCTCACGCCCCGCGTATGAGAGAGAGCTGGCCTACACGGCCCGCGACCGCTGAATAATTCAGAAACAGTTTCAATATTTACAGAAACAGTCCCTGCACATGTTTAATGCCATTTTTGACACGTTTAAGGCCCGTTAAACCATTTTCAGGGCTCTACAATGATTCCTAAGCATAGGGAACATGAAATATGCTCGAAAAGGTGTCGGATGTTAGTTAGTTTGGTCGTACGGTTGCGTTATTCGGTTAATTACGACAAAACACGAATGGACGTGAAAACGATCCAAATTGCGCGACGAATAGAATTTTAGCATGCCAATCACTAAAATAAAATATTTTAATGATTACAAAAATTTTTGGATGTCCGGATATGTTCAGAACGTAAGATATGCACGTAAATGCAAACTTATGCACTTTTTGACGCTTTTAGTCCCTGATTGACCAAAAAGTTTATTTTTGCACACCGAACCCCTCAAAGCCTATTTCTAAGCTATGTGAAGGACTTTTAGGGTATGTTTAACTTATGATCATGTACCAGAATGTTCGTTACTATACGAATCGGTATAGTTTCGTAGTTTGACACAAATAGTCCCTGCGATCGAACAAACATGATTTTGTCATACCAAAGCCTTCAAAGCTTATTTCTAAGTTATATACAGGTTATTTAAGGTATGTTAAGCATATATTGATGTTCCAGAGTGTTTGTCGTGATAAACTGATTACGTTTACGCATAAGTTTGCGTATAACTTTTCAGAAAGCGATATAGAGTTTAAAATTGAACAAAAATCAAAACGTGCCAAATGTCAAACATAAATAAACAAACATTGGGGTCAAAATACATTGTTTTATTGATAACTGAACATATTAGAGTTTATACAATGATTACAAGCACAGATGTCACAGTCTCCCCTACTTGTGGAAATTTCGTCCCGAAATTTATTTAGAGGAAACTTGTGAGAATAGATGTGGATATTTCGCCTTCATTTGATCTTCACGTTCCCATGTAAATTTTGGTCAATGTTTAGATTCCCAGCGAACTTTGACAAGTGGAATGTGCTTGCATTTGAGCCATTTGACTTCACGTTCCATGATTTCCACAGGTTTCTCAACAAAATGCATCGTGTCATCAACATGAATTTCATCAAATGGTATGTGGAGGTTCTCATCAGCTAAACACTTCTTGAGATTGGACACGTGAAAGGTTGGATGAACGTTTCCAAGTTCAGGAGGTAACTCAATTCTGTAGGCTACCTTTCTGATTCTTTCGACAATCTTGAATGGTCCAACATATCTAGGTGCAAGTTTTCCTGTCTTTCCAAATCTGATCACACCTTTCCAAGGTGAAACCTTAAGTAAGACGCGATCACCGACTTGAAATTCCAAGGGCTTGCGTCGTCGATCCGCGTAACTCTTTTGACAACTTCTAGCTGTCTGAAGGTTATCGCGAACTTTCTTAACCTTATCGGTTGTCTCTAGAATGAGGTCAGGTCCAGTAAACTGAGCCTCACCAATCTCATTCCAGCAAACTGGTGAATGACATTTTCGACCGTAAAGTGCCTCGAAAGGAGCCATGTTGATGCTGAAGTGATAGCTATTGTTGTAGGAGAATTCAATTAACGGAAGGTACGAATCCTAACTACCACCAAAATCGATCACACAAGCTCTAAGCATATCCTCCAGTGTCTGGATTGTTCTTTCAGATTGACCATCTGATTGCGGATGATAAGCTGTGCTCAAATTAAGTTGGGTCCTCATAGCAGATTGCATGGTTCTCGAAAAACGAGAGGAGAATCGAGCATCTCTGTTAGAAATAATGTTCAAAGGAATGCCATGATGGGATACAATCTCATCCACATAGATTTTAGCCAGCTTGTCAGCAGACATATCCTCACGGATTGGCAAGATATAACCGACTTTGTAAGACGATCAACAACTACCCAGATAGCGTCATGACCTCTTTTAGTGTGCGGAAGTTTGTTAATAAGATCCATAGCAATGTTTTCCCATTTCCAAACTGGAATCTCTGGTTGCTCCAATAATCCAGAGGGATGTTGATGCTCAGCCTTAACCTTATGACAAGTAAGGCATTTGGATACACATAAGGCAATGTCTTTCTTCATACCAGGCCACCAAAACTGGGGGCGAAGATCCTTATACATTTTGTCTGGGCCAGGATGAATTGAATAATGAGACTTATGAGCTTCATCCATAAGCAAGGTGCAAAGATTATCTTGACTTGGGACCCACAAACGGTCCATGAAATAATACAATCCATTGTCTTTAAGCTCGAGATCAGGCTTAATATGAAATGGTAATTCCTTACCCATCAAATCTTGTGAAACACAAGTATGTTGAGCTTGAGAAATGCGGGTTTGAATATCAGATCGAACTCGAACACAATGAAGCTTGACATGCTCTTTACGACTCAAAGCATCAGCTACGACATTCGCCTTACCCAACGTCGTTGCCTCATGTTAAGTTCTTTCTGATTGAAAATATGCTGAAGACTTTTGTGGTCAGTGAAAACCACACATTTAGTACCATACAGATAGTGTCTCCAGATTTTGAGAGCGAATACAACTGCACCTAACTCAAATAAACAGAGGAACCTGAGTAGAATTTAGCTGATACATCTGATCCTCAGGTTTCTACTGTTGAGACCACTGCTCTTGGTGATCACAGCAGCACAACCACTGCTGTGACACCCCCACCAAAACCCACCAAAAAGCCCAAAAAGAAAATTACCAAAAAGCCCACAAACCCATCCAAAAAGGATCTTCTGGAAGATGAGATCCCAGAAGTAACTCCTGTGATAACACAAAAGTCACCTATAACCACTTCTGCTACTTCCTCACAGCAGTTGGAAGAAAGATCTCAACCTGAGCCTAAAACTTCTCCTGCATCCTCACAAAAGGATCAGGTTGTATACACAGGGACACCATATTATGAAGATCTGGATCCACTTAAATCCATCTTCCACAGCCCTGCTCCCGGGGCAAATTCTCTTTCTACAACCATCCCCACTTCACAAATTCCACCAACTTTGTTACCCTTATTGAATACATTGGATATGGATCAAACAAAAATCAGTTCTTCTCAACAACCTATCACTGAGAAAATACTCCAACAAGTGACTGAGTCTGATTCCTCTATCATTGCTATCCCATCAACAGCTGAGGAGTTTACACTGCAGGAGTTACAAGTAAGTCTTGTCAAGTAGAGCAGCTACTACAGGTATTGAATCTACTGATTTATACCTGGACAGTAGTTTCATCAGTAAACCTCCCTTGAAGGCAACCATTTCTGATGCTATCAAAATTACCAATGGTGTGTTTGAATTACCCACTGGTGTGTTAAACAAGATAGTTAAAGAAAAGGGAAGTCCCCGGTACCAAGAACAAGGGGCATCAGCGGATGATCCATGGGAAACTTCTCCTGGACCAACTACTGATACAACCACTGCTGGTGGGAAATCAGATGATCCCATTCACTTTGGTAATGGTTTAAAATACCAAGAATTGATGGAACGAGTAGGCAAAATGGAAACATCTGTTGCAGATATCAAAAATATGTTGCAACAGTTGTTACAATCTCAAAAAGTTCCATCCACTGCTTCAACATCTGCTTCATCCCCCACTGAGCTATGGAAAATGTTTCAACCTATTCTTCATCAACAGAGACAGTATGTTGATCAACAACATGAAATTCAGCTTCAAATGTTCAGAAAGGTGATGGAAGCTAGGTATAAAGATACACAAGCTGATATGAAGGCCATCAAAGCTCATCTGCTTCAAACCACTGGCACTTCTCCTCCTACCATTATTTATGTGGAAAACCCTGATGATGCCAAAAAGGGGGAGAAAGGAAAGAAAGAAGGTTTGCATCTACCACCAGATCCAATGGCTAAACCTGTGGTAGAAATTCCAAAGCCAGATGGTTCAAAGAAAATTGATGTAACTCTCAATGCTTTTGCTGAAGAAAAAGCAAAGAAAAAAGAGAGAATAGAAACAAAGGGAGATAAAAGATTTCAGGAGGAAAAGAAAGTTTTGATGGAAAGGGAAGAGCAGGGTACTTCATACAGAAGAAAGACTACCAGAAAGGTCAGCCAACCCAAAACCACACCTTCCAAAACCACTAAACCTACTCCCAAAATCCCCAAAAGTTCCTCACATCAAACCACAAAACCAACAGATGTTGAGACACCTGTTGTATCAACAGTTGTTGATACTTCGGTGGTTTCAAAAAATGTTGTTTCATGCACTGGCCTCATCATTTCACCAACCATTACCCAATCCACTACCTCACCAAAAACAACATCACCATCACAAAAACCACCTGCCATAAAGCAGAAGACAACAGTTGTAGTGACAACAGTGGTTGAGACACCAGTTGTTTCAACAGTTGTTAGTCAGTCACCCATCACTTCAAACACCACTTCTCAACCCACAAATACACCACCAACCACTCCAAAACCCAAAAGAAGAAGGATAACCAATGTCATACTTGAAGATGACACTCTACCTTCTCCACTTCCAATTTCTTCACAACCTCTGGTCCTATCCACTGTGCAAAAACCTATTCCAATTTCTTCAATTCAAGCCCCTGACCCGAACACTGCATTGGTCCCCTTAGGAGTAAAATATCCTTTGGATCTTCTAGCAGTAAGGGAGGCGATCAAATCCTTCTACTCTGAAGATGATCCTGAAAAGAGGAATCTCCCATCTCTTCAAGGTTATCCTTTGCCAAGAAACATAGAAGAGTATCTTCAACTAAAGGCCAAACAAGCAGAGGATATATCTAAAAGAGACACAAAGGGAAAATCTGATAAAGAAATTCAAAGGAATCTGCAATATATGCTTACCCAATTCAAAACTTTAGAACAGTTTTCAAAAGACCTTTGTCAGAAGTTGTCAGAAAAGGATGATGAAAGCTTAAAACAAGACTACATTAAGCACATTATGACATACAAGAAATACAAGGCTGAAAAGCATCAATTCAAGAACTGGACCATAACTGAGCTCAAGCAAGAAACTACAAGAATAGAAAAGATGCTTGAAGACAAAGTAAAACAGAACCCACCAGTTTGGTCATAGTATAAAAAGAATGTACCTGAAAGGGCCTTGAAGATGAAAAGAAGGAAGGAAGAGCTTATAGCTGCAAACTATGGCTCAAGGAATCAGGTCACAAGGTGGACAGAGGTGGAAGTGTTAGAAACCTACAAAAGTTTGGAAGAAATAATAAAGAAAGATCCCACTGCTCCCAAAAAGCTAGATTATCCAGAAGTAGTGGTTCCAGTCAAACAGGCCCTGCCAATCAAAAGAACTGTCAAACCCACTGTTCCACCTGCTGTTGTCTTTTATCAAAGAAAGAAGCAAAAGAAGATGGATGAACAAGCAGACAAGGCTCAAGAAGATTACATCATGAAGATGGTCCTTCAGCAGATGTTGACAGATAATCCTGACTTAGCAAAATCTCAAGACCCTTCTAAAGGAGTCATAACCAGGCCTCCATCAACAAACTCATCAAAAATAAAGACTCTCCCAAGAAACCCACTGGACTCAAAAATACTAAACTGGAAGTTTGATCAAAAGACCCACGTATTGACTATGCTCAAGTCCAGTGGTGAGGTTAAGCACATATTTAGGGGAAATGCACTAGGCCTGAGTGTAGAAGATTTACAAGATCTCTTAGAGCTTCAACTGTGCAGGGATGAGAATGATGAAGATTCCATGAACTTTGAATTACAATTCAAAGGGCAAGTTAGGGAATTATTGATGAGGCGATAAAGATCCTAAAATAATGAAGTGTTTTGGCATCATATGTTCCAGGGGAGATTGTTGGGATTGAACCCTACAAAGGAACAGTTGATAAAGCCAAAACTGGTTCAGAACAGTGGATTCATAATAAGCAGTTGTTTGTAATTAATCTTTCCCCTTGACAGTGATCCTAACATCTAATGACTCAAAGTACCGCCCCTCACAACTACTGCTGATCTAAAGAACTGATGAAGATAAAGTACTGAAGCTCAATCTACTGATGTGTCTCAAGTACTGCTGAAGACCAAAGCACTGCTGGAGCTATAACAGTGGAATGAAGAATCAGTAGTTTAGTTATACATTGTATTGTTCTATGTAAATCAGTATTTTAGTATCAGTGGTTGTATAGATCAGTGGTTGTAGGTTGTTAGGAGGTTAGATGTCACTTTCATGGTGACGTCAGCCGAAGATGCTCAGTGGTTGTTCTGTACTATAAATCAAACAGTATCCTTTACTGTTCTATTAGCTCTCTTTCACCAAGTCATTCTGTATGAACGATCAAGTGAGCTCAGGCTGAGGGGAGATATGTGCATGCATGCATTTAGTTTGTTTATTGTAATCAAATCAATTAAATGTTAAACATGTTTGTTGAAACTTTTCTTCCATTGATTGTGTGTTAAAAGTTTATTTCATTTATTCCGCTGCAATTCATCTCTGTTTCATCTTCAATCTTATTAAACAAACACAATCTAAGAAACTCAGATCCTAACATATATATATGGGATTTGGGTTCTCTCATTTGGAGGTTTTTGGTTTTCCCAGAGGGGAAACGCTGGCGAAATTTCTCCATAATTTCGCCATCTTGTAAAAGATATAAACTCTTTCGGTATGAATGAAGCATTCAACTTATGACGTATCTTTCTACTTCTACTCCGTTCTTAGTAATAATATTCTATCGAATTAGTATCGGGGTCAAAACTCCATCTAATCCGCCGAATCCTAGACTCTCAGCAACATTATGTCCATCCATTAGTTTTTCAGAGTTTTTGCAACTCATATGACATTTCTTCCTATAATTTACCTATATATATATATATATATAGGGTTAGGGTAAAATGAAAACTTATACGAGTTGTGAGAACTTAGAGAACTCGGCCTTACGAAAGATTTTTTTCAATTTTTTTTTTTTACCAAGAATCCTAAAAAAATCAACTTTTCCAAAGAAATAAAAAAATAGTTTTTTTTTTCATAGACGTAAATGTTATAAATGGTGATGTCATGCTTATGTCATCAACTTTTTACCATTCTTCGAGCCGATGTATAGTTGTTTTTCGGACGTAAGTGTCAAAAAGGTTAATCTTCGAGCAGATGAATTGTTTTTTCGGACTAACCACCGGGGAATGATGATGTTTGTTGATTAAGTTGCTGTCGAAACTAGCGGAGAAGACTGTACATCTGTTATCATGAATGAAGAGGAAGAATGTGAATTTGATCGTGGAAGAATGTTTTGAAGATCTGAATGTGTTACCAGATGATTTGTTATCCGATGAAGATGTGTTGTTTGTGGAGATTACCGTTTACACTGATCAATCATTCAGGAATGTGCTTAAAGGTGATTACGAAAAATGGTATTTCAGATTTTCATGGGTATTCATAGACTTGAAGTTTACCGGTGTTGTGATTCAAAGTTTCTATCAATTGCCGGTTGGGTTTTTAAGGATTTAGAGATGGAGCTAAAATGGTAAGTCAAAAACCGAACGCGGAGGTGGTTACTGCCGAAATAGAGAAGCTGCATTGATTAGTTTCAAGTTGATGATTATTCGTGAAGATTGAAGTACAACAAATTAGAGGAGGTTGGGAATCGTGCAAACAAAGACCTGAAGATTAATTTCAGGGGGAATGTGTGCATAATGAAGATAATGCAAGCCCGAATCATCAATCAAGGGGGAATTAATTGAAGATTTCAAGATGCCTGGTTGAAGTTGCAGAATATTCAAAACACGCATCTCGTTTTCAAAGATCAAGATTCGACAGTGACGGCCAAGGGGGAATTTATTGGTGCATATTTTGTATGTCCGCCACTGTACGAATACGCTAGATAGAGCATGTGTTGAATATTGTTTAGATTAGTGTGAAAAGTGGGACGGAACGTATGTTTTGAAGCTCGTTCGCATGAAAGAGCCTTTCGTGCGAAAGGAGCCAATTGCCATTTCGTGCGAAAGAGTCCTCTCGTCCCTTGTGCATTTGTGCGACAAGCATTGCCTGTATATATGGGACTTGGGTTCTCTCATTTGGAGGTTTTTTTGTTTTCCCGGAAGGGAAACGCTGGCGAAATTAATTTCGCCAGCTTGCACAAGATGTAAACTCGTTCGGTATGAATGAAGCATTCAACTTATGATGTATCTTTCTGCTTCTACTCCATTCTTTGTAATAATATTCTGCCGAAGTAGTTTTATCGGGGCCAAAACTCCGTCTAATCCACCGGATCCTGAACTCTCAGCAACATTATGTCCATCCATTAGTTTTTGAGAGTTTTTGTAACTTATATGAGATTTCTCCCTATAATTCACCTATATATATAGGGTTAGGGTGAAATGAAAACTTATACGAGTTGTGAGAATTTTGAGAACTCGGCCAAAAACACCACTTCGAAATAAAAAAAAAAAACTACTTTTTTTTTCATTTACGCAGTCATAAATGTTATAAAAGTTGATGTCATGCTTGTGTCATCAACATTTTACATCTGTTGTAAGGGGCCAAAAACACCACTTCGAATTTTTTTTACGGCAGTCTCTTTTTACACTTTAATCTAGGGGTGTGACAAAAATGGGGGCAAAACTTGCACGGGAAGACCAAGTTCTATAATTTCTCACAACTTGGTAAGGTTTTCCTTGATAGGGTAATGCTCCATAGGAAACCCTTATGTTTTTAAAAAACCCTAGAAAACCTAACCTCCCGACATTTTTTTTTTGAAAAAAATAACACATGTAATATACATGTTTTTCAGATTTTTGGGCCAAAAAAAAAAAAACAAAAAAGCGCCGAAGGAATTCAAAAAAAAATACACAAGTTTCAGCATTTTTTTTCTAACACATGTTAGTCACAAAAGTTGCTGAAATTTGTTTATTTTTTTTTAAATAATCCTTCGGCGCTTTTTTGTTTTTTTTGGCCCAAAACTCTTAAAAACATGTATATTACATGTGTTATTTTTTTCAAAAAAATAAAATATCGGGAGGTTTGGGTTTTCTATGGTTTTTTTAAAAACATAAGGGTTTTCTACCTAGCCCTACCCTTCCTTGATATATATATATATGATTTGGTTCAAGAGTGAACACTAGTGTATTTGCGAACTGAGTGAACTAATCATGGCTATACACGTGTGTAAATCAATGGCCAGGATTTGTTCACTCAGTTCGCAAATACACTAGTATTCACTCTATAACCCATATATCTATAAGATAAAACGAAATCTCGCTTGAGTTGAGAAAACTCAAAACACCTTTTGTAAAAACCCCATGTAACATTTTTTTTCTAAAAAAATAGGAAATGTAACATACATATATTTGAATATTTTTATGAAAAAACAAAAAAGCGCCGAGTAGTTTGTTTTTTAAATGTTATAAAAATTTCATGTTACATAATATATATAAAAAAATGTAACATACAATTTTTGAACATTTAAAAAAAACTAGTAGACGCTTTTTACATTTATTTTAAAAATGTTCAAATACATTTATGTTACATTCCCTGCTTTTTAGAAAAAAATAAAAATGTTACGTGGGATTTTCTTGAGTTTTCCCAACTTAATTGAGTTTTGGTTTTATCTTTCACCTGTATATATATATATGGTAAGGTTATTGTAAAAAAGGTTAAAAGTGTGAGAAATGTGAGAAATATTGTGGAGATGACATGTGTCCTAAATCTAAATTAATTCAAAAGGGTAAACATGTAATTTTATCATTAATTCAATCAATTAAAAACTTCCCATAACCGCCACCTTAATTATAGGAACTGGATTTTTTTTTAAAGATCTTTATAAACAACATTCAGCACATATATAACACCATACAGTAAAGTATATAACACCATTCAGTAAGTATATAACACCATACAGTAAGTATATAGTACCATACAGTAAGTATATAACACCATTCAGCAAGTATATAACACCATACAGTAAGTATATAACATCATTCAGTAAGTATATAACACCATTCAGCACATATATAACACCATTCAATAAAGTATATAAAACCATACAATAAAGTATCTAACACCATTCAGCACAAATATAACACCATTCAAAAAAGTATATAACACCATTCATCACATATATAACACCATTCAATAATCATTACATCTCTGTATCATCTTCTCCACTGCCGGCAACACCACTTTCGCTCTGCCGTCGCTGACGTGTAGAGGTGGCCGGCACTACCGCTACCGTTAACATTAACCGTTGCACCGCCGCTAACCGTTGTTGATCCGCCGCCACTGTTGCTCCGCCGCTAACCGCTGCACCGCAGGAGATGATGAACTGGTGCTGCTGGAACCTCCGCTCCACTGTGATGTAGAGAGACAGATCAAAATTGTAGAGAGAGATTGAAATTGTAGAGAGAGAGATCATCTGGTCGTGCGATGTAGAGAGAGAGATCGAAATTGTAGGGATTTTGATTTACAGTTTCCTATTTTGAATGGATATAAAGACTTTATTACCCCTACAATTTTCAATTCAGTCCAAAAAATTAAAACAAATTTTACAATTTGGTCCCTATTAATCTCAACCATTAGATCAAAGATCTAATGGTGTAGATTCTTTCTTACCCTTTTCACACTTTTGGTCTTTTTTACAGGAAACTAAATATATATATATTGATGGGTTAAAATGAGAACCACTACCAGTTGTGAGAACCGTGAGAACTTTTTGATCACACGCAAGTTGGGCCAAAAATTTTTAGCACAAACGTAGATGAAAACATTATAAACATATCTGTAAAAAAAAGTAAAAAAAATGTTGAGTTGTTAGTTTTGACTGATCCAAGTTTTTTTACGCCCTGATAAAAAAAATAGTTATCAACTGTAAAACCTTACATCAGCGCGTAAAAAAAACTTGTATCAGTCAAAACTAACGTCTCGACATTTTTTTTTTTTTTACTTTTTTTACAGCTGCCTTTATAATGTTTTCATCTACGTTTGTGAAAAAAAAAATTGGCCCAACTTGGGCAGGAATAAAAAGTTCTCACGGTTCTCACAACTCGTGGTGGTTTTCATTTGAATCGAATTATATATATATATATATATATATATATATACATATATATACATATACATATATATATATATAGGGAGAGAATTATGAGAAAAGTACATATAAATGAGAAAACTAGAAAACTAACTAAAAAAAAAGCTAAAAAACATACCAAATTTTTTTACATTTTTTTATAAAAAAATCGCTAGTTTTTATATATAAAAAAATTTCAAATTGTTTTTTTGTTGTACTGCATATGTGCATTATATGTGTACTGCACATGTGCACTATATCCGTAATAGTGCACATGTGCAATACAACAACAAAAAATTATATATTTTTTTTGAAAAAAAAAATTAAGGCATAAAATCCTGCGATTTTTTTTATATAAATATAAAAAAAATAATTTGTTATGTTTTTTAGGCTTTTTAGTTAGTTTTTTGGTTTTCTCATTCAAACTAGTTTTCTCATGATCCATCCCTTATATATATGAGAAGGATCCGTTATGAATCACCATTTATTGCGAGAACCAAGTGTGAACACAACCAAAAAATACCTAAAAAAATCAAAAAACACTCAAAAAAAATTTTTTTTACTATTTTTTTATAAAAAATCGTTATATTTTGTAAAAAAAAAAGTTTCGAGTAACAATTATCCATGCATTTGTGCATATGCATCATTTCTTTGACAAATTCTGTAATACATTACCAATATCAGACAATTGCACTTTCATTTTCACTACCATTCATAATACACTACTTTTTGCATTAACAATATTAAAAATGCACATGTGCATCTATATGTATGAACTTGTTATAACATTAACAACATTAGAAATGCACATGTGCATATATATGTATAAACATGTTTTAACGTGTTTTAGTACACAACTTTGAATACACCTTCCCTTTCATCTATCATACCATCCCTAATACACTATAATTACCTCCTACCATCCGTAATACAATACCATTGCCTCCTACCATCCATAATGTAGGATCGATGATTCGTCCAAACGAGTCAATCAAAGTCAGATCTAGTTTCTAGAAAGGCGGAATCAGACTAGAAACCGTCAATCAGTGTTAGAACAGGAGTAGAAGAGTAGAAAGTCACTTTAAACATGTTCTACATTGATTTTAGACGTTTTGGTACAGAGAGAATCGGACAACACTTCGGTACAAAAGTCTCCAGAAAATTACAAATGAAGAACACTATTGGCCTATTTATAGACCTGCCAGACCGCACAGGATAACACATCCAGACCACACGAGTTGGACAACTCACTTCGTGCGACCTGGCCATTCAGGTCGTGCGACTTGGCCAAGATACACATAAACTTTATCATTTAAAACCTATTACATACTAATGACACGACATAGACTGATGACGCAGGCGATAGACATTATGCATCAACAAACTCCTCCTTGGATATTGTTGCAGTCTTCAGTCAGCCGGTCTTCAAAACATTCTTCACAAAGACTTGAAAAATTCTTCCCTTTGCTTCGGCTTTTTCAACAACGCTTTCCTGAGTTGTTCCTTTTCTTTGGCAGCTCTCTTTTCTTCCTCAGCTAGCCTTTGCCTCAAAGTAGCTCGAGCGATTCTGTCTTTCTCTTCACGTTCTTCTCTCTCCTTCTCTGCTTTCAAAAACTCTTCTCTTTCAATCTATCTCCAACTTGTTAACCACATATTTTCAGAATTTATACCCTTCTGAAAACATACTGTAGCTACCTTCTGAAACTGCAGAGCTTGTTCTCTATCTTCTGCTTTATATCCAATATTGTTCACAAACAGACATTCAATATCCTTTTGCAGAACAATTTACTATCCACATCGGATCATATAGATGAATATATCTGAGTTCATTCTCAACCCTGTACACAATTACTGCTTCGGTCGTCATGTAACTATAAACCCAGCATACAAACCCTTCACAAAAATTCTGTTCCATCTTTGGCAATGGAATATTCTTCATAACCCTGGGCTTCTTGATCTTCCGAATTGTTTCCACAACACCTGTAACAGGATCCTTCCTCTTGACTTTCTTAGGATAATGTGGCTTCCAGTGATGAAATTCTCTGAATGCTTCAAATTTCATCAAGCCACACGTTGGCATATCATGAACTCTAACTGGATATGATAATGTTCTGACTTGGGACAACTTTTCAACATCTCACCAAGGTAGAGACATTATATCTTGAAAATATTGAACACCAAATTCTCTTCTAATAGCATAGGTGTTGACTTGTGTCAAATACCCCCAGCTTATGATATCACCCAGAGAAACATCTCTATCCCTTCTGTAATACTGTAGTGGTTTTTTGAATTTTCTTTCCGTATCCTTCCTGAACCACTTCTTTCGTTCTTCACGTTGTTCTTCTTTAGACATTTCTCTAAAACTCTAACTCTTAACACTTTCAGCAACTTTTCTTCTCAATTCATCCTCATTTGCTTGACTGAATAACTCAGCAAGAGTTGGAAAGCTAGAAGTATCAACATTAACATTCTCAGACTGATCATCGTCGCTCCAGTCTTCTACTTCCACTTTATCATAATTATCAGCTTCTTCAACATACTTGTACTGATATGCAGGTTGATGATTGATATCAAATTCATTCAACTCCTCTTCAAAATCGAAGTTAAACTCACCTTCTTCAACATCCATCATCTTAATAATCTCAGCTCTAGTGTAAGTATGCAATAACTCACCTTCCTCTACATCATGTTTAAGACGTAGAATCAAACCTGCTCCCTGATCAACAATCTCATCAACATTTTCAGCATCACCATGCTCCCCCTCTCCTCCTTCATTTTCTGGTTCTTCGTTTGCATCATCATGAAGATACTTGTCAATATTCTCTTCTTGTGACGCTTCAGTTACTTTTATACCAGAATTACCTTGATCAGCATCATCATTTCCATCATCATCATCACTATGAACAGAATATACTTCATCTGCATCATCTTTCAGATTATCATCTTCGTCTTCTTCATCATCTTCGATCTTAATCACACCAGATACTGAAGTTAATGGACAAGGATCTGGAATAGACAATTCTGGAACTTTTGTCGGGGATTTCGGCTCAATCAGAACAATTTCCCTTTCAGTCACTTGAACATCCTCTTCAACTTGAACATTTTTACCCTTATCTTTCATTCCAGCTTCTATTTCAGCTTCACGTCTTTCTCTAACTTCCGCAAGTTCTATCTCTTCAAACCTTTGTTCAATAGGCTTACCAATCAAATCTTCCAACACTTTCTTTAACACATACTCTGCATGTTCCTTTTTAGCATTCTTGGCTTCTAACTCTTGATTTTTCAACTTGAAGTACTCATTCTGCTCATCCCTTCGAGACTTTTCTTCTTCCAAGACAGCTATTCGAACTTTCAGAATGTCTATGTCGACTTGATCAGCTTCAATTTTTTTCAACAAAGATGAATTCTCAGATTCAACAGACTTGACACGTTCCTCTAACTTCTTTTTCTCACTTAACACCTCATTCACCTTCTTTAGCAACTTCTTCACATGATCATCATTCACAAAGCTAAAATCAGCAAGCTCTTCAAGAACTGTACCCTCTGGAATATGTGGAAAATTTTTAAAACCAGACGATCCAGGAGTAGTATGAACTGATGGTTGTGTGGTTGGTGGTGTTTGTTGGATGTGTGGTGATGTTATTGGTGGTTGTTCATGAATGGGTAATGAAATATGATGTTGTGGTGGTGATTGTGGTGATTGTAAAGGATCAGGTAATGGTTGTTGTGGTAGTGGTGATATTGGTTGATTTTGTGGTGGTGATGGTGGTTTAGTTTGTGGTTCTGGTGGTGGATTTAGTTTCAGCTTGAATTTTAACTTTCTCCCTGCTGGAGTTCTGACACGTTTTCTTGATGTTGATTTCTTTCTACCTCCTGAAGATGGTGAATTCACAACCTGAACATTCTCTGGTGGAACATATGTTTCATCATCATCATCCGAACTCCTCTTTCTCTTCTTTTATTTCTCTCTATCTTTTGGATCATAGTTTTCTCTGATCCAACGTTCAACTTGAGCATCAATATCACTTTCTGAACCAGATTAACTCTCCTTTTCATCATTAACTGCTATCTTACTAGCTTCTGTAGTATCATCAATATCTTTCAACAACTGCTCAGTTTCAGGAGTTAACGGTTCTTGATCTTTTTCAACATCAGCTTCTGTCTCATCTACTTTTGGTTCATCAACCAGCAATGTTTCAACTGCTTTCTTTTTACGTTTCTTCTATGGTTGAGAAGATGATCCTTCTTCAGCTTGGACTTTCGGTGTAGGATCTCTCTTTCCACCTTTTTTCTTCTTTTATTTTTCTATTTTTGTATACCAATCATTTCGAGTTTCACAGAAATCTTCTAACTTCTTTAATTCATCAATTGCACTCTGTTCTTTCATTTCAGCATCATTCCTCCACTTTAAATGATTTACTGGATCTGGATCCTCATACTTTTCACTTTTGATGAACCCGAAAAACTCTGTCTTCTACAGTTCAGGCCAATTCTTTGTATACTTGGATAATCCGATTAACGTTTCATTATCCATTTGATGCAACAGCATTAGATCATTTTGTTCATCTTTCTTCAGATTTGGATACGCATGATCCAACATCATCTGCACAAACCTTAGATACACCCAACTTCAACTACCAGAAGTAATATTATCTTTCATGTAATGAAAAACAATTCTAGAAAAGTTGTATTTCTTGTTTAGCACCAACGCCGTCACCATACACATTTGATAGTCTTTCATAACATCATATCCACCTTTCCTGTGACTCAACGCTTGAATCACTAAGTGAATGAAAAATTTGTACAGCTTCATAAAACAGGCTTTCAAATAATTTTCTTTATTCAATGGGCCGTTATAACCCATTCTAAGCATACATCCTTTGACCATCCTTTCCGGAAACCCTGTTGGCGAATTATCATCATCTGGAAACTCTAATACTTCTCGTACAAGCTGTTCTGTGATTATGATTTCTTTATCTTCATCATCTATACTCACACTTGAATTAATAACATCATTCACTTCATCATAACTAGCATTCTTCCAAAAATGATGAACATGAGATTTGAATACTTTGTGCTGATCCGTTAAAGCTTTCTGAATTGGTAAACATCTCATGAATGGTAAAATCTCCTTAAACACACTCATCTTTGGTAGTGTTTCATCGTAAACACAGCAAATATTGTGCGATGGATCAAACAACACATTCGATGCCTGAAAAACAAACAAAAACACGCAAGTTAAACAATTTGCACAATTTTCAAGACAACACTAATATTCACACGATCTGGCCTCAAGCGATGTGGCCAATTCATGCGACCTCGTGCCAAACTGATTAAACTGTTCAAAACGATCTGGTTTCATACGATCTGACCACACATACGGTCTGATGATCAAACGAACTAACCAAACCAAATGACCTAGAATCAAACGAACTGGCGAATCTCAAACGGTCTGGAACATTCAAACGATCTGGCCATCTCGTGCGGTCTGAATCAAAATATCAGCCACATCGTGTGGACTTGGTCCACCTCATTTGAACACACATGAATGAACAGTAAATTTGGAGGTTTTCAAATCTTGTTTCTATCATGAAGTTGATACCCTAGATCTGTTCTACAACACAATCCGAGCATCCTGATATGATTTTTATTCAATTTAATCAACTACATAAGCCTAGATCTAAGTTCAAACATTATATTCATTCGAGTTCATACGAGTTCATGAAATTTGGTTCAATTTAAAAACAATTTGTACCTTTCCCATGATATAAGTTGTGCGAACCAAAATCACAAGATTACAGCTCGAAAACACTGAAATCGTTTAAATCGCTTGAAAGGTGTGTGTTTGATGCGGTGTGAGAACTGAAAGCTGTTCACGCGATCTGGGCTCTCCTTTATATAGAGGATGCCAGGTCGTGCGAGTTGGATGTTGAGGCGGTTTGAGGTGTTCATGCGGTCTGGCCAGTATTTGACACGGTTTGGACAGCTCGCACGAGTTGGCACCTCATGTGAAACTTTTATGTTTTTCAAATTTTTGAAATTTTAATTTTTAACTTTTTACCAACACACTCAGTTAACCAAGTCCAATTTAATGACCCTAGTCAACTGTTTAGCCTGCCAAATCCAAATTAATGACTTTGGCCGACCAAATTATGATCTCGCTGACAATTTTGAAACATTTTAAGTTCAAATTAATGAACTTTTAAACATTTTGAGCAATTACCAACATTGTTCTCAAACTCTTCTTATCCAACCCAAATGATCCAACTTGTTTAGCGATGTTGGACTTTGATCATCAGATCCCCAACGTCTGTTGTCGAAAATAAGATGAAATGACAAATCTTTTTGAATTTTTCAACATTTTGGCTAAACAAACAGAACATCTTTTTGGATTAGAAGAAACTGGAAACTGTACAAACATATTTACAGACAATTTTTTGTGAGTTTGTGTAAGAGGATCATATCAGTTTTTGAGACTTATCACCAACACCATTAATCTTGATTTAACTTTAATTCTTAAACAAATTCACTTCTGATTGTCAGTATTGTTGTCCACTTAAACTTCTACACAAGTTTCAATTGATTCAAGATACGAATTAGTGTTTTAAGAACATAACTTATATGCGTGTACCACCTCAGAATATACTCCCGTATCCAGACTTCGATATTCAGTCTTACAGGTGAATGCACACTAATGATATCTGTAAGGGGTAAATGCGAGGCCATGAGAGCTCAGGCTAGAACTTTCGTTCAATCAGAGAGATTATGGCTCGACTTTAGGTGGGTCCCCCTTAGGGATCTTCTTTTCAAGAGCACATGATTAGCATTTTTCAATGTTTCATCATTTTTTATGCTGGGGGTAGGCTTTAGGATTTAAAGCAGTGCATAGTATTATACAAGGACTAGGCTATTGCTCCCGCAAAATCAGAAGTCCCGGTATAATACCCCAGATATCATCACGTACAAAGACCTAGTATGTCAGAAATAGAAAGCCCTTCAAACAAGATTTCAGGGGTTACCCATATATCCTAGAGATGTTCCCCATGAGATAAGCAGTTATTCATTATGTTTATATCTCGAACTCAATCTACTAATCGTGTGAAGTCTACTGGCACATCATTAGTGAGACTCGTTTAAAAACATTTTGACTTTCCATTTCTTTAGCATGTTGTGATAGTCCACTGATGTACTATAATTTCTCTTTTTACACAAACCTCTTTTTGATTTTTTCAATGTTTTTGTATTTTCTTTAAACTTTCTCCCCCTAAAATCAAAAACATATATTTGTATTTTTGATTTTATCAAAAGCAGTAAAGAAACTGCACAAAAAACATGACAACTAGACGCAGATCACTTCTGATCGCCGTCCGCCTCAGCCACACACTCTACCACCCTCCCAGAAAACAAATTCTTTAACATGTTCAATTTTAAAAGATAATTAAATCTTGTTTTATCAAAGGGTTTAGTGTAAAAATCAGCTCTCTGATCATCGGTGTGAATATAATCAATTCGAATCAATTTTTTTCTCGTTGCAATCACGAATAAAATGATGTCGAATCTCAATATGTTTTGTTTTTGAGTGTTGAACCGGATTTTTAGTGATATTAATGGCTGCCTCGTTGTCCACAAAAATTGGTGTGTCTAAGAATTGCAAACCATAGTCCCTCATTTGCTGTTGAATCTAGAGAATCTGGGAACAACAGCTGGAAGCCGAAACGTATTCAGCCTCACAAGTCGAGAGAGCGACTGTGGTCTGTTTTTTACACTGCCAAGTGATTAACCGAGTTCCGTAGAACTGGCAACCAGCAGTTGTGGACTTAGCGTTCAACTTACAGCACCCGAAGTCAGAGTCAGAATATCCAGTTAGAGAGAAGTCACCGGATCGGGGATACCACAAGCCGGTGCTTGGGCAACCTTTGAGATACCGTAAGATCCTCTTCACTATCTTCATGTGTGAAGCTCTGAGACTTGACTGCTACCGGGCGCTGAGGCAGGTTGGTTACATGATATCCGGTCGTGATGCTGTCAGATACATTAGCGATCCTATGATTGACCGATAATGCGTTTCATCCACTTTCTCACCACTTTCATCCGGTCATATGCCATGATTCATAGCCAGGGGGTTGATATGGGAGATGATTCGGACATATTGAATTTGTCCAACATATCATTCACATACTTGGTCTGGTCTATGAAGATTCCATCAGGCAGTTGCTCAACTTGAAGCCCGAGAAAGAACTTCATCTCCCCCATTGAACTCATTTCAAACTTCTGCTTCATGACCTTCTTAAACTCCTTACACAACTCATCGTTCGTTGATCCGAAAATTATATCATCAATATATATTTGCACGATCAATAGATGTCCTGCAACCTCTTTAGTGAACAGGGTACTATCGATAGTCCCTCTGGTGAACCTGTTGGTCAGCAGATGCTGGGAAAGCGTCTCGTACCAGGCTCTCGGGGCCTGGTGTAATCCGTATAACCCCTTGTCGAGTAAATACACCTTGTCCTTGTGTACAGGATCAGTAAAACCCGGTGGTTGACCGACGTACACCTCTTCTTTAATCTTGCCGTAGAGGAATGCAAATTTGACATCCAATTGATAGACCTTGAACCCATTCCATGACGCGAACGCCAAGAAGATTCTGATTGCCTCATATAGAGCAACGGGAGCATATACTTCAGTAAAATCAATCCCTTCTTGCTGACTAAATACTTGGACTACCAACCGTGCTTTGTTCCTAACTATAACCCCTCTATCATCTCTCTTACATTTGAAGACCCACTTGGTCTTGATCACCTTCTGATCTTTCGGGAGATCAACCAACTTCCACACTCCAAGCTTTTCAAACTGTTGTAACTCTTCTTGCATTGCATTTACCCAACTCTCTTCGGTCAATGCTTCTCTATACGTTTTCGGCTCTACCTGCGAGATAAAACATTTTAATGAGAAGTCTACTTGTAAAGGTGCTACATATGAGTAAAAACATGTAAGCCCTTTGTTTATTTGTTCGCGGGTTTTCACGCCGCTTTGAAGGTCACCAATGATTTGCTCCGACGGATGGTAAGATAACGTTCTTGGCATCACCGTATCCTGTATGCTCACTTCCTATTGCAAATTTGTTATATTCTGATCACCCGTGTGATCAATAGCATTTGAAGTCGCAATATTTGGTTTCTCGTCATAAATCGGATCGGTTTCCGATTCTGAGTCGTCAGAATGGTCAAATATTGGAGCTGTTTCTTCTGGGGTTACATGTGCAGTTCCACTAGGACCAGCCTCATGATCATTTGAACCCACGGTGGGTGAAGAAACCACCAACGGTCTTGGAACTTGTTCTTGTGAAATAGACTGTTGTTGTTGGTATAAGAACGCCAGTTCCTTCTCATTCGTCTCTATCGGTAAATGGAATGACTCCCAGAGATTGTCGTAATCAAATAGCAACCTGTTTCCAGGAAGTTGATTTGGAGCGGTAAACCGTTGAGAGTCAACGTGTTGAACTTGTATGATCTTTCCCAAACTCGGAACAAAAACACTCTTCAACAGACTAGCATATCCTACAAAAAAACCTTCATTAGCTTTCGAACCAAATTTACCGTCTGGATCAACGAATGTGCAAGGTGAACCGAATGGTTCTAAAAATTTCAGATTTGGTTTGTAAAGATGAAGCAATTCAAAACAAGTTTTCTTGTACTTCTTCACCGTAAGAACCCAATTGAGCGTGTAACATGTCGTGGCAGCCACTTCACTCCAAAAATATATCGGTAATTTCGAATCTGCTAACATGGTACGAGCCGTTTCGATCAACGTACGGTTTTTCCGTTCTGCGACACCGTTTTGTTGAGGAGTATACAGTGCGCTGAACTCATGAAGAATGCCCTAAGCGTTGCAGAATTCGAGCATACGGTTGTTCTTGAATTCCGTGCCATTGTCGCTTCGAATACGTCTAATCGGCAGTTTGTAAACATTTTCCATCTTTTTTAATAGCCTCATCAAAGAATCATACGTTTCCTCTTTTTTCTCTAGAAACATCACCCAGAAGAATCTTGTAAAGTCGTCAGTAACAACTAAACAATATAGATCTCCACTTATGCTTTTCACATTTACCGATCCGAAAAGATCCATATGGAATCTTTCGAGCGGTAATCTGATGGAGTTCAAGAGCTTTTTCGGGTGTGATTTCTTCGTCTGCTTCCCTTTCTTACATTCAATACAGTCATCGTTAAGATGGAAGCTTTTCAAATTAACACCATCTACAAGATCATTATGAACTAAAAAGTTCATCTTTCTCAAGTGAATATGACCCATTTTACGATGCCACATGATGGATTCTTTTTCAGTCTCCTTCGTCTTACTCACAAAGCATTGTGCCTTTTTATCTGTCGTTGTTGCAACGCTCATGTCTAGTATATAGAGATCGTTTTCACGAGGAGCGCGCATCAACACCATTTCTTCTGGTATTTTAAACCCTGGTTTAAGAATCAGACATTCATCTTTTGTAAAATGAACAGTAAATGACTTGTCACAAATCTGAGAAATGCTCAACAGATTGTTTTCTAACTCAGCAATGTAGTTCACTTTATCTAATGTTACGACCCCATTAGTAAGTATTCCTTCTCCAACAATTCTTCCACCTTGAGTTCCAGCAAACCCGACATAACCTCCATTGATTTATTTGACATCGTATAGCAGTGCTAACATCCCTGTCATGTGCCGTGAGGCGCCGCTATCCATTATGCATTTAGTACACTACCAAAGACAATATCATGAGCTACTTTTTCAACTTTTGGAATGTTAAAAAAACATTTGGAACATCAGATTCTGGTTTTGATTTTAGAGCTCCTTCCTTGATAGGTGGGAATTCTTCAATCAACTTATCTAACTCAAACTCAATTTTCTCATCAGAGGTTGCAAAGATTTTCGGTTCAGATTTTAAAACTTCTTCCATTTTCTTTTCCTCAAAAGAATGTTTAGGTTTCTCCACCCATAATTGACTTTGGGAAGTCTTTGTTTTAGAATAAACCTTTGAAGTCTTTTGTAATTTTGAAGATTCACCAATTTCAAAAGTTGATTTTGGTTTGTCCTCTGACTTCAATGATTCATCGCGTTTAAGAATACGCACGGGGGATACCATAGGTGATTTTCCCTTAACATCCTTTGAAATTTTTGGTTTTGGTTTATGGAAAAGTGCTTTTATTATCTTTTTTACACATTGTTTGGCCATGTGACCGATTTTATTGCATCGATAACAGATTCTTTTGTCATATTCAACAAAAGTGGATCTGTTGGTCTCGTCTCTTATCTTTTTGGCCGCAATAAAATCGTCAATTGCTTGCTTACTAAAGATATAATCCTTTTCGACTTCTGTATTATTACCAGACACAAACACTTCACTCAATTTTTCTTTTGGCTTAACTGCTTTTTAGCCATTTTCATCTCAAAACCAACACCTTTCTTTTTGTAATTATTACCATGTCTCTTGTTATTACCATTGTTACCCACCCATTCATTTTTCTTTCCCGGGTTGTTTGTCGGTTGTTGTTTAACAAAAGATTTTTTCGGTTTTGATAAAAACGAATTGTTGTTAACTTCTGAGATATCAATTTCCACGAGTTTAAAAACTTTTTCAAACTTTTCCAGGTTCGCATTCTGAATCGGGTACTCAAAATCAGTATACAGTTTGTCAGTTCCGGTCATCGTGTAAACCACAATGATCGAATCGTCATCCAGAACTTTATCTGACTTTGGGATAAACTTATCAAGAAAGTTTCCGTCATCTTCAGAATCTAAACTGGAATTCTCAAAATGAGTTTTAACCGTTTCGAAATCAGTGTTATCACTCTCTTCATCCAACACTTGGTCTACAACTGTTTTAACCAGTTGTGACTCGTTGTCGGTGTCAGACGGAGAGAGTGTAACATCTATGTTTTCTGGTAACTCATTCTCTTCTGTTCTCAGTTTGAGATTCAATGCCTCCTCCACCCGTCTGGATATTTCTGAGTATAATGATTCCACATTGGGGGTGGAACATTTTTGAAAGCTGATTTAACTTCAGTTTGTTAAGGAACGATCAGATCAATCACATATGAAGATGAAAGATAACTGATCAACTTTTGGTCGACTCTTTCTGTCTCAATGCGCATCAATTCAAGTTCCATGATCGTAGCTTTGAGCAAATTAGCAATTTTATCATTTTCTTTACTCTTAGTGTGAATCATTTTAATTGATCGTGACAGAGTGTCATAAGCTTCTTTAACATCATTAAAATCAAATTTTAATTTGTCGTTAAACTTTTTCAACTCTTGAAACTGTTTGTCTTTCTCAAGACAATCCATGCATGGTTTCAAACAGTTTTCGCATGGCTTTTCAAGAATTGGATCAACTTTTTCAAAAACATTTTCTTGTTTATCATTTTTACTTTCCGATTTACCAAACTCTCTGGACTCAGACTCAGATTTCTCTTCAGATTCGGATTTCACATTTTCTGATTTGTCATCAGACTCGGACTTCTTTCCTGACTCATACGTATCACAAGTCTCGATAATTGACTCCTTTTCAACTGACACTGACTCTTGAGTTGCATCTTTGGTCTCATTGTTATCAGAAGGTGTTTTAGTTTGTTCTACCTCTTGCAGCTTGACCATAAGAGCTTTGTCTGCTATTTCTTTCAAAGTCTCTTCATTCAATTCCTTTGAGACATCAATGATCTCTTGAACCGGAATTTATTCAACTTCGTATTGTGGGCAGTGTAGGGTCGAGTTGTGACCCAAACGAGTCATTCAGAAGAGCTCTAGTCTGTTTCAAAGGCGGAAACTAAGAAACTGATTTGGAAAACAGCTAATTTCACTATTAATCGTCTTGTTTTATTAATATCACATCTTTACAGATCAAACGACGCGTCGGCAGCAGTTCGGTACCGGAATAACCAGAGTTACAAATGATCTCGCTCCAGACCTATTTATAGAGATGGGATTTCGCTTGAAGGTGTCAAGTGTCAGTTCAAGCGAAATTAACATAGTTGATTTCGCTTGAAACTGCACATGATGCTTTCAAGCGGAATCACTTCTTTCAAGCGAAATTACCACTAAAACAACCTAAAATCTCATATTTTCTCGTACAACGCACCCTGATCTAACAATTCTAATACTAGACTCAATACAAGACGAAGTCGACAGACGTATGCACCAACAGACTCCCCCTCGGATGTTGACGAGTCTTAAGTGTCGAGTCTTCAACGTCTTCAGTCTTTATCTGTCTTCGGGCTTACAGAATCTCTATCTGACTCTTATCACACTCTAATTCTTTTGATCAGATCTCTTGATTCCTTAAGTTTATCAGCATTAGCAATCTTAGGAACAGAACCAGGCTCTTTGTCATTCAAACTCCCCCTCAATTTGTGCTGGGATCGAAGTCTGGCTCACATTCTCCTCAGGTATTTACAGGTTTAGGAATCACAACCTGGCTCACCTGCATATTCTCTACCCAAAACATAAGTTTCATAAAAGATAAAATATAGCAAATTTAGAAACTTTGCTAATCACTTGAAGACACAACCCTGAATACATCATTTTCATTTATCAAACAATAAAGATTTATTATGTAAATCACTGATGAACCACTTGTATGAATATCATTTTTCAAAACACACACTCCCAAACATGTTCGTCATGTTTAGCGCTCGGAATTTTGAAAATCAGCTTTTCAACATCAGTCGCCTAAAATCTTTTTGAGTTTTTCAAAATTTATGCTAAAACACTCCGAAAATATTTTTGGATTTTTGAATATAACAAAAATGAAATGCATTAAAGAAATATTTACATACAATATTTTTGTGAGTTTGTGTAAGAGGATCATATCAGTTTATTAGACAAATCATCAACATCATTAAGCTTTAAACATTTTAAGTTCTAAACGATTCACTTAGATTGTCAGTATACTGATCCATTTAAATTCTCACACAAATTTCAACTGTTTCGAGATATGAGATTTAATGTTTTAAGCACTTAAACTTATTCGCGTGTCCCACCTCAGAATATACTCCCGTATCCAGATCCCAATATTCAGTCTTACAGGTGAGTATACCTAAATGATATCTGTAAGGGGTTAAATTGCGAGGCCGTGAGAGCTCAGGTCAAAACTTCCGTTCAGCAGAGAGATGACGGCTCGACTTTTGGTGGGTCCCTTTTAGAGGATCTTTTTTACAACAGCACATGATTTTCATTTTGCAATGTTTTATCATTTTTTATGCTGAGGGTAGGCTTTTATTTCAAGCAAGCGTAAAGTATTCTCCGAGGACTAGGCCATTGCTTCCGCAAAATCAGAAGTTTTGACCTGTATCTCATAAAGAGGGGTCCTTCAAACAAGATTTCGGGGGTTACCCATATATCCGAGAGATGTTACCCACGAATTAAGCAAGTTTGAAATTTAGGTTTATATCTCGTCATAATCTACTAAATGTGCAAAAACCTACTGGCATATCATCAGTGAGACTATCACTATTTAACTTTCCATTTCTTTAGCATGCCGTGATCGTCCACTGATGTACTATCATTTCCTCTTTTATACAACAAAACTCATTTTTGATTTTATCATGTTTTTGACTTTTTCAAATTTTCTAATGTTTTTGGATTTTCTGAAATTTTACTCCCCCTAAAATGCAAACACATTTTAGGAAATTTGAAAACAAACTATACAATAAAGTGACAACTGATATCGAATTACTTCACTTCGCCATCCTCTTGGCATAAACAATCAGAACTCCCCCTCACAACAAACTATTTTCCCATTGTGATTTCAAAACACTTAAGTTTGTTTTAATCAAATGGTTTTTCCGGAAAATTAGTTTTGTTGATTTTCAAACCACTTGTAGGTTAGGGGATAAACTCATCATTTTGTTCTCCAAAATACCACTTGAAAGTATGGTCCAATCAAGTTCAACTTAAAGACCTTGATTAAACATTTGAAGATGAAAACCTTCTTCAACCACTTGCAGATTCACTCACCAACCATCCCATTTGTAAATCAAAATATAACAATATAAAGATATCACCTGTAGATTTACCAAACAAACATTTCAAGAATGATGCCGATTCCTGCTCCACTCTTACCAACCTGAGAGCTCCGGCAAGTCCGGATTTTCAGTTAGGAAAAACTTTCCCCCAAGCCTGACAAGCCTTGGGAGATTCTGGTACACATCTATCCCACCAACATTTTGATTTGTAAAATTCTTTTGCACCTTTAACCATCTTTCCAAAAAATATGTTTAACATTTCCATTAAAAACCTTTTCAGCATCAAATTCTTTCTTATCAGCAAAGAATTGACCTGATATCTCAAATCTACCTTTTGATTTTAGATTATCTTTCGACAATGGCGGAAAATTTTCCTCGTTCAACTCAGGAACGGAATTATCAACCTTTTTCTCAACACATGACTCTTCTGATTTTATGGAATCAGATTCATTGTCAGAACTTCTTTCAGATTTTACAACCCATTTTTGTTTGTTTAAATCAACTCTTCTTTTGTAAAAACGTTTTGAACTTTCACCTTCTTCGGAAGTTGAATTTTCAAACACTTTCGATTTCTCAGTTGATTGTTTCTTCTCAAAGACAAGTTTTTCTTTCAGTTTTGAGTTAGAAGTAACTTCCTGTTTTGTGTTATTGGACTGTTGGCAATTCCAAGCAATATGTCCAACTTTTTGGCACTTAAAGCAAGTTCTTCTATCAACTCTTTGAGCAAACTTCTTTACATTCCTCTTTACCTCAGCAAGAAACTCTTGGTTTGACTGTTTCCAGAATGGTTTCTTCTGCTCATCTTCAGAACTTCCTCCTGCAACAAATGTTGTTTTTGGTTTATAATTTTTCTCATTTTTATAATTTTCTGAAGAATTAAAACCAAGACCTTTCTTTTTGAAATTACTGTTATGGTTTGGTTTCTTTTGAGAACCATAACCAGAACCGTAACCCTTTTTCTTGTTCAATCTCTGTTGAACTCTTGAAGTGTACTTTTTAGGTTTTTCAGCAAGATTTAAATCTTTTATTTCAGAAATATTAATTTCTGTTAATTTGAAAACCTGTTTGATCATTTCATTTTTGACACTTCTTATTGGAAATTCCTCATCAGAATATAATTTGTCTGAATCATTCAAAGTATAAGCTACTTTGATTGGTCCGTCATTCAAATTAGATTTTGATAACAGGAATTCTTTATTGTAAACCCTTTTAACCGGTGAATTCGGACTCTTTTCTGACAAACTCGAACTTTCAGACTTAGACTCCGGTTTTGACTCTTCATCCATATCCAACACCTGATCGGCCACTTTCTTTAATAACTCAGACTCATGATCAGTGTCAGACGCTGTGAACGTAACATCAATATTATCTGGTAATTTATCAATGATTTCAGACTTTAACTTGATGTTGACTGCTTTTTTTAGACGCTCCTCGTTAGGATTCCTGGGAGAATAACTTTCATGGATCGGGGGCAGACATCTGTTATACTTGACACTTTGTTTCTTACCAGTATCAGTATCTTCAGTCTTTTTCTCCATAAATGCTTCAAGACCTACAACAGTAGGATAAACACGATCAATCAAATAATCACATGTTGTATAGCTCAACAACAATCGTTTAATCCTTTCACTCTCAATTTTTTCAAGTTCCAACTCCTGTTTCAGCTTAGCACAATCTTCAATATACTCATTGATGACCTTTTGCTTTCTCATTAAAGTTCCATTCATCCTCATCTGAGCAGTTTCAACTTTTAAATTTGTCTTTTTCAGACTATCAACTGTTCTATTCAGAACATCATACGACTCCTTCACATACTTCACATCGGACAGTAAGTCTTCTTTAATCTTCTCCAAATCAGCAATTTTCTTATCTTTCTCCTCATAAACTTTGCCAGATTCTAAACACTTCAAGCATGATTTTTCAACTTCAACCACGTTTTCAATTATCTTTTCAACCTCGACAGTCTTTTCAACTTCAAAGAGTTTCTCAACTTTAACAATTTTTTCTACTTCCACGATTTTCTCAACTTCGACTAGTTTTTCAACTTCAACTATCTTCTCCACTACTTTCTCCACTTCAACAATTTTATCTACAACTTTCTCAGTTACTGTTTCAACATTTGCTTCTCCAGCTTCTGTCTTTGCCTTTTCATCAGCTAGGATTCTTGCTGCTTCCAGCTCTTTCAACAATCTGGCAATCTTCTTCTGATACAGCAATTCAACTTTATCTGCAAAAAACAAATTAAAACTAGTAGGATCTATGCCTTTTCTAGCTTTGTTGAGATGTTCTTCCTCAGCATCAGTATCAACATCACTTCCAAGATCTTGAAAAATCGGGATTCTATTCTGATTAGTCTCATCTTCACCCTGAATTCTAGCAACAAAACCTGAACCAGATGGAATATATTTATCCCAGCTAAATCCTTCAGCAACAAATTCATCATCTTGATCAATGATACCAAAATAAGCTTTCTTATTTGCATCTTCGATCATTTTCCTTTTGTCATCCACAATTGGCCGAGCATGTGCAGTTTGTGGTTCCTTTTGTTGAGTAATCTGATGAAAAATTGATTTCTGATAATAATTGTTCTTTTCTTGATTCCCGGTAGCTTCTTCGTTTTTGCATTCTCGTTTAAAATGTCCTTTTCCTTTGCAACGAAAACAAGTGACTTTTGATTTGTCAAAACCCAACGGAGAAGTAGCCATTCCTCGAAACTCATCTCTACCAGTGATTTGTTGAAACTTTTCTGCCCTCCTCCAAGCACTAGCCAAACACCATTTCACATCCATCAACTCAAGTTCCTCTGCATCAATTTGGTCATAATCTTCCTTGGTAAGCATCGGATTTCCAATTCTGCCACCAATCAAGCTTTCATATGATTCCAACATAGCAACGAGTGATGCCATGTGTTGCTTTGCTATTTCCGAAGACAGATCTTGACCATTTTGAATGTTCAAAGTGACGTTACATTGAAGATTTGTTGAATTTTGTCATTGAGAACTTGATGTTGTGCTGTTTGGATCAAAACTTGAAAATGAGGACGAAGATCCACCACTCTGTGTCACATTACTACTCTTTGTTCCAGACAAAGTATCAGCAAGGTAACCTGTTTGGATCTTTGGACTTGGGCTGGGAGTAGCCTCAAACTTGTTTCCTCTGTAATATATACTGACATTTTGTTGAGCATTTGGATTCTTCATGATTTCTGTTTTCTGAATATCTAACTCATGCTCTTCAATTTTCTGAATAAACTGTGCCTGATTCATATTCTCAGACTTCCTCATGTGTTTCACAATCATCAAATAAGTTCCCCACTTTTACTGCGGTAATGCATCAGCAAGTTTATCAACCCATTCTTCATCATCTTTCTTTATATCCAATCTCCCCATTTCCAAAACAAGATGACAATATCTGTCAATGGTCTGTTTCGTTGTTTCATGATCAAAAGCTACAAACATATCAAAAGATTTCTTCAGCAACGCCTTTATGTTTTTAATCATATCTGCACTTCCTTTGAACTTTTGAATCAATGCATTCCAAATCGATCTAGCAGTACCCTCATGTTGAAGTAAAACAAAGATATCTTCTTTAATCGCTTGTTGAAGGATACTAATCATCATTTTATCACTTGTATACTTCAATTTATCAATCTCTGTAAAGTCACTGAAACCCTTTTCAAGCCCACGTTTGTTTTTCGGTTTCTCATAATCTTTCTCTAAAGCACACCATGCATCAAACTTGTAAGCTTGCACCCACTTCTCATATCGATTCTGCCACCCTTTAAAATCTTTAATGTACATAAGTTTTGGTGGTTTTTGGTGAGTTCCTGTTTCATTCTCACTGTACAATGTTTCAGCAGCTGTAACTGGTGCAATCGGTGTCGCAAATGCATTGTAGAATTCCTCGTCCATGTTTCAAATTTTTTTTTTACAAAAACTCAGTTTCAAACGGAATATCACACTCAAGCGAAATAACTGTCTTAAGCGAAAATACTATCTGAAACGGAATAACCCTGAAGCGGAATCACTGTTGAAGCGGAATCACCCCTTTGAAGCGAAATCACCTAATTTCTCTTGAAACGGTTCAAGCGAAATCACCCACTGAAGCGAAATAAGGTGAATTTTCAAGCGGAAAATCGGATTCAAGTGGAATCAACCTGCTTATCTCGCTTGAAATGTTGCTGACGTCATCTTTTGCGATCATGTTTTTAAGCAAAATTAAGTAGTTTTACCAGTTTTAATCCGAATTAAAGTCCAATTCTTTCAAGGATTAGTTAAAACACAGTTTCGCACTTAATATGTGAAATTCGGAACTTTTTGACCGTGAAAACTAGTTCAATTTCAAAAAGAAAGTGTAGAAGTCAGAAAATAAGGCTGTTTTGGCAAGAACTCTTCTTCCTGAGCTCTGATACCACTTGTAGGATCGAGTTGTGACCCAAACGAGTCGTTCAGAAGAGCTCTAGTCTGTTTCAAAGGCGGAAACTAAGAAACAGATTTGGAAAACAGCTAATTTCACTATTAATCGTCTTGTTTTATTAATATCACAGCTTTACAGATCAAACGATGCGTCGGCAGCAGTTCGGTACCGGAATAACCAGAGTTACAAATGATCTCGCTTCAGACCTATTTATAGAGATGGGATTTCGCTTGAAGGTGTCAAGTGTCAGTTCAAGCGAAATTAACATAGTTGATTTCGCTTGAAACTGCACATGATGCTTTCAAGCGGAATCACTTCTTTCAAGCGAAATTACCAGTAAAACAACCTAAAATCTCCTATTTTCTCGTACAACGCACCCTGATCTAACAATTCTAATACTAGACTCGATACAAGACGAAGTCGACAGACGTATGCACCAACAGGCAGAAACCCATAGTCGGTTCACTAAAGAAACCTGCAAAAGAATCAAACACATTAGCTGGCATTATAGATGTGAATGCATTAGTAATAACCTCCTATTCAGACTGATAATAGTAGACCGCTGCTGCCTCCTCTTCTAGATCTGCAAAACTTTCTTCATTCACCACTTCATTGACTTCTTCAACTTCAGGAATACTTTCCTCGATTTCCGGTTCCGACTCTTCAATAATTCCAGCCATCATTGCAAGACCCCCTCTTGGAACGTTCTTATCCCAACTGAAACCTTCTGGAATCTTTTCGTCATCTTGATTCACCAAAAGAGATTTTTCTGTTTGTTTGGATTGATTGTTCTCGATTTGAGGTCGTGGAATGAATGGTTGTTGACTGTTTTTATGATAGATGGCCTGTCGGTAATAATCGTTGGCGAATGGATTCTGGTGGTTATTAACTTCTCTGTTCGGGCATTCGCGCTTGAAGTGTCCCTTCTCTTTACACTTGAAGCAAGTCACCTTCGATTTGTCGAATCCAAGTTTAGAATCAGGACCTGCGAGACTACTTCTTCCGGTAATTTCCATGAACCTCTGAGCTGTTCTCATAATGCTCGCCATACCCCATTTTATGTCGATGAGTTCTAGTTCCTCCAGATCAATTTGATCATAATCTTCTTTAGTCATGTCTGGGTTACCAATTCGTCTGGCTACTGGACTCTCGTAAGATTCAAGTACAGAAGCTAGAAGTGTTATATGCTGCTTTGCGGCTGTCTCGGTAAGATCTTGACCGTTTTTTATATTAACAGCGATATTGCACTGTATCCCTTGACTATAACTCTGATTGTTCGATCCTGAATAACTTTGAGGAGAAACCTGTTCTTGTAAACTCTGAACCTTAGGATTCGGTTCGTAATTTGAAAACAGTGAAAAGTTGTTGTTAGGCATGCTTTGAGAAGTTACTCCCGATGAAGAATCTGCACTGAATGCCGTTTAAATCTTTGGACTCGGAGCAGATGTGGCAGATGAGTTTCCTTTATAATAAAGCTGAACATCTTGCTGTACGTTTGCAGATTTCATTTTCCGAAGTTCAAGCTCATGAGCTTCAATTCTCTCGATAAACGTACTCAAATTGAAACCCACGTATTCCAAATTGTTCTTCAACACCAATAAGAACGTACCCCACTCTTCTTGTGGTAGTGCGTCAGCCAACTTATCAACCCACTCTTCGTCTGATTTATCTATATTCAAACGTTTCATCTCCACTACCAAGTGACAGTACCTCTCAATCAACTCTTTCGTTGATTCTCCTCTGATAGCAGTAAATATGTCAAATTCTTTTTTCAGTAGCGCCTTTTTGCTTTTGATCATTGAAACACTTCCAAGAAATTTGATTTTAAGAGCGTTCCAAATAGATTGCGCATCACCCTGATGCTGTAACAGTACCAAAATGTCTTCCTTAATTGCCTGTTGCAATATACTGACCATCTTCTTCTCGGCTTTAAAGTTTTCTTGTTCAGACGGAGTTAATGTGTTAAGTGTTTTCGAAAGACCAGCATCATGCATAGGAACAACATATTTCGTTTCAACTTTCAGCCAGCATTCGAGGTTATTCGCCTGAACCCACGTGCGAAATCTATCCTGCCACCCCGAATAATCTTCAATGTTGAGCAGTTTCGGTGGTTTTTGCATGGTTCCTAGCTCGTTCTCCATATTCACATTCTGGGCTATACTTGCTGGAGTTTGAACAGTCGTACCTCCTCCGAAAAACGCATTGTAAAACTCTTAATTGTCCATTTTTATATTTTGAAAAATGTTTCGAAAAATTTCTAAGTTTTGAAAAATTTCAATTTCAAGCGACCTGGACTTTCAGATGACCTGGACTTCAAATGACCTGATTTCAAACGACCTGTATTTCAAATGACCTGAATTTCAAACGACCTGAATTTCAAACGACCTAGACTATCTAAACCGTGCGAGGTGACAAATACCAGTTAAAAATTTTCAGTTTGTGCGGTCTGACCACTCAAGTCGTACGAGTTGGTCACAATGTCTGAAACTTTCAAACGATCTGGTCCAATCCGTGCGATCTGGACAAGAATTTCATACGATTTGATAAAAACTCAAACGATCTGGTTCATTTTACACGATTTGAACATCATTTTCATACGATTTGGACAGTTTCACTTCGTTTGAAGAATTACCTTATCAAAATTTCAAGTTTTTGACATTTTTGGATCAGTTTTAGTTCGATTTATGGTCTGCAACTTTGTACAATTGTTCAAAATGATGTTTTACACATAATATCTAAAATTCAGTCCATTTTATCCGTGAATTCGTCAGAAAATCCAAGAAAGAGTAGAAGTATATGGTTCTAAACCGTTCAAAAACTGATATCAACAGATTTGACTAATCCTGAGCTCAGATACCACTTGTAGGATCAACGATTCGTCCAAATGAGTCAATCTGAGTCAGATCTAGTTTCTAGAAAGGCGGAATCAGACTAGAAACCGTCAATCAGTGTTAGAACAGGAGTAGAAGAGTAGAAAGTCACTTTAAACATGTTCTTCATTGATTTTAGACGTTTTGGTACAGAGAGAATTGGACAGCACTTCGGTACAAAATTCTCCAGAAAATTACAAATGAAGAACACTATTGGCCTATTTATAGACCTGCCAGACCGCACGGGATAACACATCCAGACCGCACGAGTTGGACAACTCACTTCGTGTGACCTGACCATTCAGGTCGTGCGACCTAGCCAAAATACACATAAACTTTATCATTTAAAACCTATTACATACTAATGACACGACATAGACTGATGACGCAGGCGATAGACATTATGCATCAACACATAATACAATACTATTACCAATATTTCACTTTATTACATGTATATCAACACCCTTTATACCATCCAAACAACATATACATCATAAAGTGACAAATATAATCAAACCATCAACCACTAGATATAACTAACCAAAACACTCGGCCTTACGAAAGATTTTTTCGATTTTTTTTACCAAGAATCCTAAAAAATCAACTTTTCCAAAGAAATAAAAAATAGTTTTTTTTTTCATTTACGCAACCGTAAATGTTATAAAAGGTGATGTCATCAACTTTTTACCATTCTTCGAACAGATTTATAGTTGTTTTTCGGACGTAAATCACAAACTTTTGGTAACAAAACACGTTATCTGATAGTTATACATAATGATGCACATGTGCATTCTTAATATTGGTAATGTAAAAAATAGTGTATTGCGGATTGTAATGTAAATGAAAGTACATTTTTCTACTACTAGTAATATATTACGGAATTTGTCCAAGGAATGATACAAATGCACATATGCATATTTGTGTATTATGAATGGAATGATAGATGAAAGAGAAAGTGTATTCAAAGTAGTAGTATACCAATTTTTTTTTTTTTTTTTTTGTGTTTTTTAGATTTTTTTGGTTTACTATTTGTATTCACACTGGTTCTCACAATAAAGGATGGTTCCTAACGAATCCTTAACGTGTGTATATATATATATATATATATATATATAGGGAGCCGCTAAAATAGAAACCACCTCCAGTTGTAAGAACCGCGAGAACCACTATCAACCAATCAAATTATGCCAACTAAAAGGGTAATTTGGTCTTTTACCCCAAATGTCAAATCCCCTCTTATCTCTCTTCATTTAAGTCTCTCCTCTCTCCTCTTTCATTTCATTTGTCAGTTACATCCTTTATCTCTCATCTCTCTCTCTAGAAAATGCTTCACCACCATATCTCTTCTTCTTCTTCTTCTTCTTCTTCTTCGAAATAATCTGCACAAGGAAAAACCCCAAATCAAAACTCAAAACAACCACCACACACCCTCCTTCTCCGGCCCCCCTCCCCCCATGTACAACCTCCTTCTCCGGCCACAACTCCGGCGGAGCAGGAACATCGGTGGCGGCGGCGGCGGAGCAGCAACATCGGCGGTGGCGGTGCAGCAACATCGGCGGCGGCCACAAAGTTCGGCGGAGCAGCAACATCGATTCTTGTCATTTAGTTATGATGTTTGTTCGGATTCATAAGACGCCTTCCCGGTCCCCGTCTCCGGTGGTTGCCGCTGCCGCACAGTTGGTGGCTGAGCCGGTGAAGCCGGATCCAGGTTTGAGTTTTTGTATGATTTTTTTAATCTTGTTTGATTTCTGGATCTTTATGTGGTTTGATGTTCCATCTGGGGTTTGTTTTGATCTGTTAGAACTTGTAAATTGATGTTGATTTCTTTGGAGGTTATGGTTTTTGGTTGGTTCAAGTCTAGTTCATCAGTTCCTTGCCCCTGTGTTGTTGATTTCTTTGGGTTTTTTTTTTATCTCTGTTTTGATATGTTGGGGATTATGATTTGGTATGTTGGGGATTTTGATTTGGTATGTTGGGGATTTTGTTGGGTTTGATTTTGTGAATCTGGTGATTTTGAATGTTTGGCTAGTGTTTTTGTTGAATCTGGTGATTTTGAATGTTTGGCTAGTGATTTTGAATCTGGGGATTTTGATCCCGTTTGGCTAGTGTTCTAATCTTGTTTCCTTTTTTTATGGTGATTTTTGGTTCTGATCTTTGTAGGGAGGTGGTGGTCGGTGGCGTGAATTTTTGCTGGTAACTGTTTTTGGTAACTGTTTTCGGTGACGTGATCTTGTTAGGGGTTTGATTCTGTTGAATATGGTGCTTTTTGAATCTGTTGAATCTGTTTGAATCTGGTGAATGTGTTTTGAATGATGTTCATCAGGTGCTTTTGAAATGTTTGAATGTATGAGTTTTGATCCGTTTTGGATTTTGGGCGATGATGATGCAAAAAAAAAAAAAAAAAAAAAAAACCGTATATTTTGATGACGAGGGCGCGGCAAGGATGGTGGAGGGTAGGTTTTTGAACCTGCAACCCTACTTTGCAACCTCTGATTATCGGAAAATCTGAGCCAAAACATCGTTTTTTTTTTAAGATTTCACTCGTTTTTTTTTTATTTTTGTTTGTTTGGTTTTTATATTTTTTTGAGGCGTCGATGATGATAACAATATATCTGAGACACCTCCCGAGTTTGCGATTTCTGCCTGCGTTCGTTTTTGCGTAAAAAAAAATTAAATCGTCAACTTTTTAACGTAAACCGTAAACTTTTTTAACGTAAAACGTAAAAACGTGAAGCGTAAAAAGTTTTACGTAAAACGTTTTATGTAAAACGTAAAAAGTTTTACGTAAATCGTAAAAAGTTTTACGTAAAACGTTTTACGTAAAACGTAAAAAGTTTTAACGTAAAACGTAAAAAGTAAAAAGTTCTACGTAAAACGTAAAAAGTTTTACGTAAAACGTAAAACGTAAAATTTTTAACGTAAAACGTAAAAACTTTAACGTAAAACTTAAAATGTAAAAAGTCTAAAAAGGTTAACGTAAAAAGTGTAAAAACGGCGCGTAAAACCGGGAATAAAAAAACGCACGTAAAAACCCGGTCGCAAAAACGACATGAAAAAAACGGGGCGTAAAAAAACGGCGCGTAAAAACGGGACGCTAAAACGGCACGTTAAAACGGGACGTAAAAAATGGGGCTCAAAAACGGCATTGTAAAAAACGTGACGTAAAAAACGGCGCGGCAAAAAACGGCGCCTAAAACCGGGCCTAAAAAACGGCACTGAAAAACTACGGTCGCAAAAACGGCGTAAAAAAACGGAGCGTAAAATGGGTCGTAAAAAACGCGCGTAAAAAACGGGTGGTAAAAAAACGCGCGTAAAATTTTTCTATAAAAAAATCTGATTTCAAAATTTTTGTTTAATAAAGAAATCTGATTTAGAACAAAATAATTAATGTAATAGGAAAAAATTGTAATAAAAAACAATAAACTTATTAAGACAAAAAAACAAAATTACTTAAAAATCCTTTTAGATTAAAATATTAAAGACATAATAAGACAAAAAAAAATTAATATTACTTTTAACTACTTTTAATTTCATCCATTCATTTTTAAGATCTAATGACCAGAAAGTGGTTCCCGCGGTTCTTACAACTGGAGGTGGTTTTCATTTTAGCGATCCCCTATATATATAGAGGACCGCTAGAATGAGAACCACCTCGAGTTATGAGAACCGCGAGAACCACTTGATTCCGGGCGAGGTGGACCAAATTTTTTTTTTTCAAAAACGTAGGTGCATGTATTAGAAACACATTCGTAAAAAAAAATTTAAAAAAAAAAAACGCCGTGTGGGTAGTTTTTTACACCACAAAAACGTGGTTTACGAGTTCCGTAAATTTACGGAACTCGTAAACCATGTTTTTGTGGTGTAAAAAACTACCCACAAGGCGTTTTTAAAAAAAAAAAAATTTACGAATGTGGTTGTGATACACTAATCTACGTTTTCGAAAAAAAAATTGGTCCACCTCGCCCCGTACGGTGTGATTCTCGCGGTTCTCATAACTCGGGGTGGTTCTCATTCTAGCGGCCCCCTATATATATAGGGGAGGGTTATCTTGAGAACGCTAAATATTGCGAGAACCGTGAGAACGAATGAAAAAACCAATCAAAACCAATTTTTTTTAATACAAACCTCATTGTAATTAAGATACAACATCAAGAAAAGAATTTACAACATCAAACAATTCATTTCTTCTTTCAAAATCACTCTTTTTAGTTTTTTACACATGTGTAAACATAACAGATTTACACATGTGTAAATGGCAAACTTACACATGTGTAAATTTTCTTTATTTACGAATTCGCGTAAATTTAAACGTGTAAATTTAGTTTCTAAATTGTATTCGAATAATAATGATAAGTGTAAAAAGAAATTTTGAATTTGAATTGTTTTTGACCAAGTTCTCGTGGTTTTTTCATTTGTTCTCACGGTTCTCGCGATATTTAGCGTTATCATTTAAACTCTCCCCTATATATATATATATAAACTAGGAATCCATTTCTTACCACTAAAATCCAAGTCGATAACCTCTAGATACCTAACAAAATTGGGAATATAGTACATGATGTGATTAGGTTGATAACAATCTTATTATTTAAAAATAAAGGTAGGAAGAAACAGTAGTATATTATGGTATTGACTATGAAGACACATGTTTTGTTATCTTGTTTCTTGTTCCAAGACCCTCTTTTCTCCTTCACCTTCTTTCTGTCATCCACACTTAGACAAACTAAGAGTTCATCGGTGTTTTGTCTTTGGGTTATAACATCAAATCCCATGTTGTGTCCACTATGAGCAACCAATGAGACCAAAAACAAAGAATCAAGAATAATCCCCATTAGCATAGATTCTACCAATCAACAAGAATACATATTACTTATATACAGTTCAAAACAGTTGACAAAGTTCCATACTCTCTGTGTCTTAAACATGTCAAATATCTCAGGAGATGAAGGAGGAAGCTTCTCTTCAGGCAATACTGGTGGTGGTGTTGACGAAGGTCAACAAAGACCGCCACCAACAGTCAACTCTTCAGATTTTAGATCCACTTCTCAAGAACTTGTTCCAGATTCATCTAAAAAAAAGAAAAGATCCCTACCAGGAACTCCTGGTAAAATTACTTACCCTATTTATTTCTAATAATATATGTGTGTGTGTATTAAAATAAAAATAGCAACAGTTTATTTCTGGGGTTGTTTTTTTTATATATTCAAAATTAATATTGATTATCTGGCTATGATTTTAATGTTGATCAGAAATGAATTATTGGTTTATGGATTGCAATAATTGAATGCTCTTTAATTCTCATATTTTTCATCTTTTTTTTTGCTGCTGCTAATTAAACATACATGTGTACAATTTTGTTTTCATACTTATCCAAGATCAAGAGATGTTGTACTAAAGATATTTGTTAATGATCAAACATAGATATCGGTTGTTAAGATCAAGTTGTCAGATTAATATTGCTGTTGTGTTGCAGATCCAAATGCCCAAGTCGTCGCTTTATCGCCTACAAGTCTAATGGCAAAGAACAAATACATATGTGAAATCTGCAACAAGGGTTTCCAAAGGGATCAAAACCTCCAACTCCACAGAAGAGGTCATAACCTACCATGGAAACTTAAGCAACGAACAAGCACCGAAATAATTAAGCGTGTGTACATATGTCCTGAACCAACATGCGTCCACCACAACCCGGCTCGTGCGTTGGGTGATCTAACCGGAATCAAGAAACATTATAGTCGAAAACACGGCGAAAAGAAATGGAAATGTGAGAAATGCTCCAAAAGATATGCTGTACAATGTGACTGGAAGGCTCATTCCAAAATTTGTGGCACCAAAGAATACAAGTGTGACTGTGGTACCATCTTTTCCAGGTTTGCTTATCTCTCCCTGACTATGCATATTACCCCTTTAACTTTTAATCTGAAATCATATTTTTTTAAATTCGGATATTTAGTTATATGATCAAATAAATAAGCACAAGGTCGTGGGTTCGATTCCGATCCTAAGCGTCAATCGCCTTGCCGCTGAATTAGGCATATTTACCTCTCACATGTTGGGCCTGGGGCGGCCTGGTGTGGGCCGGTTAGCGTGTCCGGACATACACGTTTTGCACAATCAAATAAATAAGCTATATTTGTTAGTATAATCCTTAACTGGTTCCTTTATTTTATTATAAATTATGTGTTCGGTAGGATGAAAAACATATAGGTTTTAACATACAAATCATATGATTTGCTAAAAATAAAGATGTGGCATTTTTGTATATATCATAATAATGTTATTTGGCAGATAATTACACAACATAATTGAACCAGAGTAATAATATTATCATACAACAAAATTGGAGTAACGTAATAATCATTACCCCCACGTCAGTTGTTAGAGTAATGGTTATCACGTTAATTCAGTTTTGTTGTAGATTAATAATATTACACTAAGTAGCATAATAATATTACTATACTTTAGTTATAGTATAATAATAGTTACTCTAGCTCAATCATATTGTATGGTAATTATTTGCTAAATATAATATTCACGAAAAAAATTACCACTTCCTTTATCTCTTCATTTTGTAAACTTCGCATGGAAAAAAGTTACTTGTACCTAATGTAACCCCTATAGAAAAGCCTTTATATAGTTTTAAAATTGTTTAAGTCAGAACTTGGCTGGAGTACATTATTTTATTTGTAGTTTTCTTATTTTTTCTCCTTTTAGTTTTAGGAAGACATGTGAAATTTTTAGGGTTTAATCCTGGACAAGCGTTATCATTAAAAGGAAAATTTGAAAATTTTAATTAGGCAATTATCAAATTATTTTCTATGGTTATATGTTAATGATTGGTATTGTCAACTGCCTATCGAAATTGAAGTCTAATTTTAGTATTCATTTTCATATTAATAATAAATATATCTGTTGATCTTAGTTTACTACGTCATTTTCTCTACCTGCTCACAATAGGCCAACTAGACTCATTATTGTTGCAAAGCTTGTATATTTTTTGTAGTTTTTTGGGAAAAAAAATAGTATATGGTTGAGGGTGAGCTATCTCAACTCTTTTATATTAAAATAAGAAATTGTTAATTGAGTTTTTTTTTTTTTTTTTTTACTCCAAGCGCTACACCATATTTTTTTATATTATTTTATAAATAATGTTTTCAAATTATTTTTACAATATTGTTTCATTTGTTCAGTATAACTCACAATGATTCTTATACAACAATCTTTAAATATATACATAAATGATTTAAACCTGAAAATATGTATGAAAAAAAAATAAGTCACAGAATTTATCATTAGTCAGAAAGCAATGACGCCCATAAAGTGAGCTTGCATCTTAAAATTATCATAGAACAAAATTGTTTTAGCAAAGTACCTCTAGAGTTAGGGTGGTCCACCTTATGCTTACAGAGAAGTATGCTTACGCACAACCTGTTTATCTATAATAAGATAAGGTTATGTGTAAATGACAACAAATTATGTTTAACCAAATAAATCTCTGGCACATGCACTGTACCAATATAACAACAATGTGAGAATCAATATTCTTAATGCTAACAACGTAAAGAATAATAGTTTCCAATGGCTAATTTAATTTACCAATCTCAATATAGTATTTACCAAGATCTTAGCCTACATAAATTAAGCTGGAAAGTAACTAATTTAAAAGCCACATAGATGTTATATTCCAATTTGACCCTTTGTGAAAATCTTTGTTTTTCATGTCTAGTTCATTAGTTCTAAGACCCCCTTCTTGTAATCATAGTACCTAAGGTTTTATTTGCTTATTAGGTAACCATCAACTTATCACTTTAGTCTGTCCAGTTGAAATTAGCATGTTATTCATATCTATATAGGTACACATTGTGTCACACACAAGTCAAAACATCAAATTGGTTAACTAAAGAAGTTAGCTAATTCAACCATTCTCATCCATGACAATTTAGTGTATATAATGTTTTATAAGCACCTATGTATTCACATTGGGAGTATATACAAGCTCCCAAATTTCTTATATTGACCAAAGACAATTAACTCCCTAAAAAGTCTTAAACACATTCTCAATTTATGTGTAAGCACAATCATCAATTACTTGATCTATTCTCTTTTAAAATGTACATTGTCCATTTAGTTATGTTTAGACACATGTGAGTAGATTCATTTACATGAGCTTAATCATGAAACTAAACCCGCCTGTTTTCTTTCAGATTTCATTGAATATCGATAAAAGTAGACCTGTTTGTTTTAAGTTTTACTGAATTGGTGTAATCACCCTTCATAACTATCTTGTAAGTTCAAAAATACTAAAGGAAGTAATATTAATTTGCTAGAACTATTTCTGGTTATCGTGGTGATAAATTAACAAATTGTCAGTTTTGCTTAAATTTTGCCAAAAATAACCATTTTTATAAAAACCCATAATTTTACCATTTTAGTGTTATTTGAAAACTATTTACCAAAGTAGTGTTTTCCCCTTATTTTATATTGTGTTTACTTTTTATTTGTTGAAAATTTAAAAAATGGACCCCGACATTGAGTTGAATACTTACTCAAATTATTTTTTTATGTTTGACTCATTCTAACAGAACTGAAAGATTGAAAACTCTAAATCAGCTTTTAATATGGAAAAGGACTACATAGTGTAAACGTTGACTTCGTGGACTTCGTTTTTGAATTCATCATTTTGATTTTTATGATCGAACTGAAAGATTAGAATTTTTAACATTAATCTGTAATATGGAACAGAATGACTACATAGGATTAAAGCTGACTTTGTTTGTATTCTTATAATTTTTATGATGGAACACAAAGAAGAACACATTTCATATCTTTTTTGTTTAAAAAAATGGGTTTCTTTTACATAATGAACCCATTTTAATGCAGTATTTCATAGGATTCAAAACTAGATAAAAATGATTGTCCTCGCTTAACAAACGTGTTTTTAATATGAATCAGATTAAAACTTTTATTTTGTTTGATATAAAGACTGGAATTGACTCGCTTTTATTTGACACTGAGACCGGCAACGACTTGACTTTATTTGACATTTCTTTTTGTTTTTATTTGATATGGAGACTGATGGTGAGTCAGGTTTTAATGTTTGATTATTCAAAAGGGGGTAGCGGCGCAGCTTGTTGCCCGCTTACCGGCTATCTTGGTGTAATTTGTTTGACCTTATTATATAAATATATTAATCATTAAAAGAAAAAAAAATATTTTTTTATTTCATTGTTAAATCATTTGGGATGATTTGTATAGTCGAACTTTCACATAATTAAGTTGACCGAAAATGGAAAGAATTATATGGAGTTGTTAAAAACACTACAATCAGTTGATTAATAAAAATACCTGAAATACTAAACCTAAAAAAGAATAAGAAAAATGGCTGAGTGAATAAAAAAAAAGTCTAGTATGTGAATAAAAGAAAAGGTAAATACAAAACAAATTAAAAACACTATTTAGGTAAATAGTTTTCAAGAAACACCAAAATGGTAAATACTTTTTCCACCAACACTAGTTTGGAAAAAAAGTCAACAAAGTTTAATAGTCATATACTAAATTTCTAAACTATGGATGCCAAATATAACTTATATCAAGTAAACCACTTATAGTGAGGTTCACAACCCAACTGAAAACCTCTACAAATGAACGGAGAGGTTATACACACTAAATTGGTCTGAATTGATTCTAATCATTTGAGGATGCTGAAATAAAGTTTGGATTAAGGTTTGGACTCTTAAATTTTAATTTTTTATTTTCTGGATTTTCTAGGAGTAGTTTTTTTTTTTCCTTATAACAACTAATTTAAACACTCTCTAAATCTATTCTTATATCTAAACTAATATTGACTATGAGACTAGAACATCCTTAACTACTTAGGAAGTAATATATTTTCGGAAATCTTGATTAAACTATAAGCCACTTGTTTCTTTAAGAGAAGATGCTTTGGTAGTTTGGCACATAAGACAACTACTAGGTAGTTGTTTAGGGTGGTGGTCCAATAAAATATATTTATTGGATTTAAGTTTGCCATTATATTTTCACCCTCCTTAGGGTGAAGGGAGAGGTTAAACAGGTGAAAGTGGTAAACTTTAAAATGGACCGATCAGAGTGTGCCATGTCAGCAAGTGTGAAGAGTTTAAACTTTGGTGAAAAGTGTTGGCAGTGGTGTAGACACTTGAAAGTGGCAAACTTTTTTTATTCTTTTTTTATTTTTTTATCTTTAAACACCCCTTCACCACCACCACCACCGGTTCCACCACCACCACCACCACCACCCTCAAAATCAACCCACCCTTATCACCTCCACCACCACCACCGGTTCCACCACCACCACCACCACCACTCTCAAAATCAACCCACCCTTATCACCTCCACCACCACCGGTTCCACCACTACCTTACCAATCATCATCAGCCGCCGTGGCTCCGCCCATCGCCGCCGCACCCGTTCGATCGCCGCCCATCGCCACCGCCCAACAACAGCCGGCTATATTGTCGTTACACACAAAACAAGGCTCCAATCATTACAAATCAAGCTTTCCCGCATCGGCTAACCTTTACCGAGTTCTTTGGTTTGCCGAGCGGCAAAGGTGGCCGGCGGCGGTGTTGCCGCGCGGCAAATACCTTTGCCGAGTGGTTTCCCGCACCACTCCCTTCACCCTAAGTTTATCAACTCCCTTAAAAATGACAAACACTGGAATTTTATTTTCACCCTCCTTCAAGTTTATCAACTCTCTGGTCTAATAATTATCATAATAACTAGAGCGAAGTCATGCCAACCTTGTTTGAATGAAATTTCATCATTTGTCGTCGAAAATATAATATATACTAATATACATATCTATAATAATATATAATATATGTATATATATAATATCCAAAATTTGGGATAAAAATAAAATTAACTAAGTGAAAATTAAGATTCTTATTGTAATAACTCGCTTAATTATGTGATTAGCCTTTGGTATTAGTTATTTTGTGTGAGATTCAGCGAGGAATACTAAAAAGTAGAAACTGTGGAACAATTTATTTAACATGTTAGATATATCTTAAAAAGTCAACTTAAAATGCTTAAAATTATTATTTTTATAAAAAAATCAATATTTTTGCATAAAAATATATGTAGAAGCTATTTCAATAAAACAATTATTTTATGTTTTTAAGAATTATTTTTTTTCGTTTTCAATATTTTTTTTGTTAAAAAGCTTCTATATGTATTTATATGCAAAAGCTTCAAAAGATTTTAAAAATATTAAATTGAATTTTTAACATGCTAAATGTCTAGTTCTCTGTTTTCCTACTTTTTTGTATTCCCTAATAAACCCTCCTCTATTTATTTATACACTTAATACGCATATTTATTTATAGTATGTAACTAGTAAATTTTCTCACGCGTTTCAGCGTCGTCGAAATATAAATTAGCTTGAATTTATACCGTCTATTGAAAATTTACTTATGATTAAGATATATATAGGGTAGGGATTTTAATAAAAGTCCACGCTATTTGAGAAAACTTGAGAAACATTCTCCACCACACATTTCCTAAAGTTTTTCGTAATATACACATATGTATAGTTTAAAAGTGATTATATACATATGTGTACAATTCAAGATTTGAAAATATACATATATGTATATAGTAAATTTTAAACTATACATATGTGTATATTAGGAAAAATTTATGGAAAATGTGTGTTTTAGAATGTTTGTCAAGTTTTTCAATTAGTGTAGTGCTTTTCACAAGATCCTAACCCTATATATATACATCTCTATTCAAATCTTCATCGTATAACTCAGATTTAAATTTATTGACTTCTAAACATCTTAAATGCAAAGTGGTAATATAAAACTTCTAAACATCTCAAAAGCAAAGGGGTAAATATTGTTTCATGCGTTGCCATTGAGGTTCGTAAGGATTACAAATATGGATGAGTATGAAAACTTTGAGCTTCCTTTTACGACCCAAGTCTTCAACAACTTTGAATAATAATAAGAAATGATTATTAAATTTCAGATCATAAATGATTGGAAAATAATACAGTTCACTTCAATACTAAAAAATGATTAAATGCACACTTACTTTAAATAAAATATGTTTCATTTTTGTCATTATTGGCTTTCCACGAATGCTATCAACTGTGTTGTCAATATTTTTTTCTAGTTTATTTTGTAAAGAAGGCTCCAATATTATATACATTGAACTTGATAGTATATTAGCATTCAAGAGGGTAGTGACAAGTTTATTCGAATAGTGACACATTTATTCCACTAGAAAAGTCTTTCATTTGTCAAACTTTCAACGAATTAAAGTCAATTTCATCGGCCAAGTGGGGTATAAATACTGTTCACTTATTCAGTAAATAATTTAACAATTTAATTAAAAATTTACGCATATGTATTATGGATTACGATAACAAAACAAAACAAAACAAAAAATACTAGCAGAAATATACTTTGAGAAAATCACTAAATTATCGTGGGCTCAACATATATTTTGCAATTTTCCATTTTTTTCACCACGTACATGTATAATATGTAATATTGACTACGATAACCAAATTATCTCAAAATCCAACTTTTGTTTTTAATCTATTTTGAAATTTTAGAAGTCTAAAAGAATTTAGTGTTTGTTTTAATCCTTTTTTAATTATTCTTCAAGCATATTTATTTTTTTATTATTATTATTTTTTTTTCTAAATTTTCCCCGCATACATGTTTAATATGTAATATTGAATACGATATGTGTACTACGTAATATTGACTACCATAACCTCAAGTTCCAACTTTTGTTTTATTCTATTTTGAAATTTCAGAAGTCTAAAAGAATTTAATGTTTGTTTTAATTCTTTTTAATTATTCTTCGAACTTTTTAATTTTTTTTTCTTTCTGTTATTTTTTTAAATTAATTGATACGGGATAATTTTAACATATTTGTTGTAATAAATAAATTTATTTTAATATTTTGTCGTCTATGTTTTTATTTTGGTCTTCTTATTATTTCTTGAACTTCTAATTCCTCGTTTTAACATTTTGGCCTAGGTTTTATATTGAATTTTTAAATATATTCACTGATCAAATTTCTTTTAAAAAGTTTATTTGAAAAGTGTCTCCTTAATAATTATTTGAACTGTGTTTACTTTTTTAGTTATTATTTGAAAAGTGTCACCTTAATATTTATTTGAACTGTTTTTACTTTTTTAGTTATAGATTTTTAGACTTATCTCGTTTCACGAACAAGAGGATAAGATATAATTCACATCAATCTATATCCGTCAGTACGTATGTAAATATCGACAATTCCTACAAATATGAATAATAATTTTACCAAAATCGTAGCTATAATATATAGATGATTTTGTTTAATATGCTTAATAAATAGATTTTTAATCTGTTTTAAAAAAAAATTATGTGTTGGCTTTCATTATGTCCTTTAATTGTCTTTACTTTAATAGATGATTTACAATCTTTTTTTTGTTATCTGAAACTATATGCAGAAGGGATAGCTTCATAACTCATAGAGCCTTTTGTGATGCATTAGCTGAAGAGAACAACAAACTAACCCAAACCATGCAACAAGACCACCTCAATGTCCCTAATCATCATCCCACACCCTCCATCACTTCACCTGAATTTAGCCATGGTAGCATGCAAGATTCCAGAACCCCATCCGAATTACTACCTTTCAACATCATGCAAGGTGGTCATGGAAGCCTATTTGGCATGAGTAGCCCTAGAACCGCCTCGCCTTCTTCCCTGCAGCTCGGCGGCACCACCCTCTCCTCTCCCATGACTTCGGCCACTGCCTTGTTACAAAAAGCGGCACAAATGGGAGCAACGTCTAGCAACAATAACAACAACAACAACAATAACAGTCATTATGGCATCATGAACAATATTATTACTACTATGGCACCACCATCCTATGGAGGCAGTGGTGCATACAATAATACTGAGACCTTGGTTGACCAGTATCACCCTCATCAATCACAACTAGCCGCGATTATCAGTCAAGGATTCTCAACCCAATTTCAAGAAAGCACGATGTCACACTTTTTTAACCCAAGTGTTAATGGAGGTGGGAATAGTGATGGAATAGGAGGATACTGGTCCATGAACCATGGGAAAGAGGTCATTGTGGACAATAACAACAATAATGTCGGTCATAATGCAAATTCAGGAGTTAGTGATCCCAAAAATGGTGATAACACGACGGTTGATTTCATGGGTGTGGGCGGAATGAGCCTCATGAGTTTCAGTGAACAACATCACCAGGAAATGGAAATTTGAAACATGTGATTTTGCTAATAATAGATCACATACATTGAAAGCATTTTCAAGTGTACAGACTATATCGAGCTTGTTATGTAATATATTGCACTCTTCATGAGTTTTTAATATGAAGCATAATGTGCTTATAAATAGCGTTCATTCTATCATTGTAGAAGGAACTTGCCCGCTAACTTAACAAAGTTTAAAGGCATGCTACGGAATAAATAATCATTGACATATAACATTTGAGTTTTAACCTTTGAGTTCACATGATTCATTCATTAAACATATATAAAAAAATCAAGAAATTAAAATGAAGGAACCCCCCTCATCAAGCAGTGGCAGACCCATGAATTTTTCCATGGTGGTGCAGAACATTTTTAAAAATTTTAGGCCCCAAGGTATATAAGTAAAAAATTGGTTCTTATCGGGTCGGGTCATGTAAAACAAAAGAACATCGAACTAAATTTATATAATCATAAAAAATATGTCAAACCTTGTTACAAACATAATTAAAACGTCACCCTACGGGTGTTCATTTTTTGAAATCTATCCAAAACATGGCTCCATAACATATTACATAATATATCAACTATTCAAGCCCTAGAAATCATAATGTAAATAACCCTAAAAATCATCTAAACAATATATACACCATAAAAAGAAAAAAACCAAACATTCTTCACTAACAAAGATAACCCACCAGATCTACTGTGTGGTGTATGCCGCTATAAAAAAAAAGCAAAATATCACCACTAACAAAATATAACCCACCATATAACATAATGAAAAACAAAACGAAGCACATGTCTACTGTCATGGTTAGTATGCGGCTAATATCAACAAAAAAAATCAACCAAAATTCATCAAAAATAACAAAGAAATTTACTCTTGTTCGATCGGTGGTGGTATGGTGGCTGATTACGGTGGTATGCGGCTGCTGACTGTTCACTGTTGTCGCTGATGTTCTGATTCCCTGGAGTGCAGGGAAGATAGAGAGAGCGGGAGAGAATATGTAAGGGTTTTGGGCTTGTTTATTTTATTTTAGTTTGAAATATTGTTGATTTGTTGGGTTTGTTTATTGGGCTAAGACTTAGTAGTGGGCTAGTTAAAAGTCTTAGGTATTTGGGTTTAGTTATTTAGGTATTAAAAGTTATATAATTTAGGTAGTATTTTAAAAAAAATAAGAGTTTACTAAAAAAAATTTAAAATATAAATTGATAACAATTTTTACCTAAGGGGTGCTGACGAAAAATTCCAAGAGGTGCGGACGAAAAATTCCAAGGGGTGCGGACGAGATTTTCGACGGAACTTAGCACTAAATTTTTTTTCCCAGGGATGCGTCCGCCCACCTTCACTTTGTCTTAAGTCCGCCACAGTCATCAAGTATGAAATTAATTGTTAAGTATTTGCATGCCCCAATCTCATATCCAATAAGAAAATCATAATTAAACTAGAGGGGCAGGGACGGGTATTGGCAATCTCAATCCCATACCCAATTAGAAAGTTGTAGGTGTCATACATCTCGGGTACTCGTTACTCAATAACCGTTAGCTTTGTGGGTATCGGGTATACACATTTATGGTCTTATATGGGTAAAAATTACCTATTTGGATGCCCATTATGTTGGTGCAGTTTTTGTGTCCGATGCTGTTCGAATACATTAGATTATTTTTATGTTGATTATGTAATAGTTAGTGAAATGGTCAAACGAACGTGTATAGACCCGCTCGTTTGAAGTGGTCAAACGAAAGGTTTATTCGCTTGACCGTGTGTGTTTGCAAGTGAATGCGGTGTGGCTATAAATACCACCCCTTGGTCATTTGCAACACTTGAAGGTTTTAGACTTAGGGGAGAGATCACCACTTGGTCTCTCCCCGGATGTATGCTCCTTTGGTATAGTTTGGCTAGTTAGTAATCGGGCCGATTTGTAATGTTATGCTACCAAATTTATACAAGAAAGTTGTTTATCCGTCTCAAATCTCCCGTCTATGAACATAATCACACTCTAATCAAAGGTTTCGGTCCGAAATCTCGAACCTACAATTGGTATCAGAGCCATGGTACCCGACTTAGTGAATCGAACCATTTGCTAAGTCACATGTGCTCTTGATCAGTGATTTTTGTGGTTTTTGTTCAAGATGTAAAAGTGGAGAAAACATGAAGAAAACTCAGATCTGGACCCGAATGTATGGGTCTGAGCTGAAATAGATCACACCAGAGGGTTGGGTTTTATGTTTCACACCAAGTTCATCAAGTTTTTCATCATCCATCGAGGCATTTTTCGTCAAATCTGCAGATGTTGTTCTTCGCTGTGTTCTTGAAGGGGTGGCGGCTGCGTAAGAAACATTAGGGTTTCTTCAGTTCTGAACCCAAAAGCCTTCACGAAGAACCTACTCTCCACGGAGAACCCTCACGAAAAACTCCAAGGCGAAGAACCCCCCCCCCCCTTGTTGAAAAACCTCCTTGCCGAAGAACCTCCTTTGCCTAAAGACCTGAATGCGAAGAGCCCTCCCTTTGGACGAAAAACCTGTCTACCGAAGAACATTCTGACTGAATGTCTCTTCCGAAGAACCCCCTGGCGAAGAACCTTTGGATGAAGAACATGCTTTGCCGAAGAACCTTCTTCGTCTAAATGATTCTGCCGAAGAACCTGCGAAGAATAACAATTGACAAAGAACATTCTTCGTTGCTTTGTTTGATCGCTGATGTTGGTCTATACGAAGAACATCCGCCGGAGAAACCTTGGTGCCGACAGCTGTCACACCCCAACCGATAGAGGAAACATCGGGGCGTGGCACTAAGCCAAACAGATTGTTCAGGAGAATCCATAACAACTATTAATGTCATTATATTTAACATTTAACGTCCCATACCATCAAACATATAAAGCATACAATCTTTACAGTTATAGTCTCAAAAACAAATAAGCTGTTCCGACAACTTAGATTTATTTAGTTTATTTCTAGACTCCCTAGCTTGTTCCCATAGCACAACATCCTATCAACCTGTCACATACGTTAAAATAAGTCAATACACAGAGTGTAAAGGTGAGTACACAAATTTGATTAGCATAGTATATAGTGTAGCGAAAGCGTTTACGCATAACAAGATGTTGTGCGTTGGTAAGACCAAAGGGCATAACGACAAATTCATAATGGCCATAGCGGGTTCGAAAAGCGGTTTTAAGTATATCTTCCTCCTGAATTCGTAAGTGATGATAACCATAGCGTGGATCGATCTTAGAAAAACACGTAGCGCCTTGCAATTGATCAAATAAATCGTCGATTCGAGGTAAGGGATAACGATTCTTGATAGTAAGCTTATTGAGTTCCCTATAATCGATGCACATTCGAAACTATCCATCCTTCTTTTTCACAAAAAGGACAGGTGCACCCCATGGAGATGTGCTAGGGCTTATGAAACCTTTATCAAGTAATTTCTGGAGTTGACTAGAGAGTTAACGCATTTCAGACGGTGCGAGACGATAAGGAGCTTTAGCGACAGGGTTAGCTTCAGGAATGAGGTCGATACGAAAATCAATATCACGAGACGGGGGTAGACCAGGTAAATCGTCAGGAAAGACATTAGGAAAATCATGAACCACAACTACCTTTTCCATCGGCTTCTTTTCCTTTTCCTTCTCCGCTACTACGATGTGTGCTAAGAAAGCTGTGTATTCCTTTCGGAGATACTTGCTTGCTTGAATGCACGACATAAGTTTTAGTTCCTTCGAAGACACTTCACCATAAACACAGAGTTGGTCGCCATTAGCAAGAGAAAAACGAATTATATTTTCGACACAAACGACTTCAGCATGGTTTTCACGAAGAAAATCCATGCCTACTATGATATCGAAACTACCCAGTTGCATCGGAATAAGATCGATCGGGAAAATGTGATTGTTGAGTTCAAGAGTACAATCACGGAGAACAGAACTAACGGTGACGGTTCTTCCAGTGGCAATTTCTACGTCGAACATCGTTGGGAGGTTAGCGCGTTTACGGTTTAGGAGCTTTTCGAATTCAAACGACACAAAACAGTTATCGGCTCCAGTATCAAATTAACACGAAGCATAAATACCGTTAATGAGAAACGTACCATTGACAACATTGTTGTCAGTTTGAGTCTGGCAGACGTTGATGTTGAAAGTTCTTCCGCGGGCTGCTTGTTGCGATGGCTGTTGCTGCTGCTGTGTTTTTGTTGCTGCTGTTGTTGCGGTGGCTGCTGCGGTTCTTGTTTCACCACACGGTTCAGGCAGACATTAGCAAAGTGGTTTGGGTCACCACACGACTAGCAAGCTCACGCATGGGCAGCGGGCGCATGAGCTGCTTGGTTACCCTGAGGAGCGGGGAGTGGAGCTGGCAGTGTTGGAGGAGTTTGAGCTTGAGCTTGTTGACACGGTCCTAAACGGCAATGAGAGGTAAAGTACCCATAGATATTGCAATTGGCACATAAACGACAATTCACCCCAGCAGTGATGGTAGGTGCGTGTTGGGCACAGAGGGTGGAAACCAGTGTACGCACGCTTAATAGGCGGTGCATTGGTGCTAGGAGCTGCAACTTGTCGGTTCTGGCTCTGGTTGGGTTGGACAGGTACAGCGTTGAGAGAAGCGGCGGTAGTAGCGTAGTTCTTGTTGTTGTTAGCCTTGCGCTTGCGATTCCGGCGTGAAGATTTCGAGACTTGAGGTGCTACAGTTTCGGGAGCGAGAGTAGCGGTAACTTAGCTGAGATTCTTGGTTGAGGTTTTGAAATAACCAGCCAAAACTCGCTTATCATTGATCTCAGCTGCGAGTTGGTAAGTTTCCTCAATCGTAGCAGGTTTAGCTGCTTGAACAAAGTCAGCTACACAGTCGGGTAAAGCTCGAATGTACTTCTTGATTATTATTTCTGGCGTTGACACTTGACCAGGAGGACAGATAATACTGAGCTATTTGAAGCGAGCGGTGAGACCCGCGTTGTCACCTCCTTCTTGTTTGATACCCCAAAACTCATTTTCCAGCTTCTGAAGTTCATGTGGGGGACAAAATTCTTTCATCATGACTTCCTTCAGTTCCTCCCAGGAGAGTCCATAGGCTGCATCATTACCGCGCCTGTTGCACTCAGCAGTCCACCAATCCAGTGCCCTAGACTGGAAGACTCCAGTAGCATTCACAGTACGCAGATTGTCCGGACATCCACTTTGACGAAGAGTGACTTCAATTGCGTCAAACCACTGGAACATAGCACTGGGTCCATCTTCTCCAGTGAAGTCTTTAGGACCACAGGCCTTGAATTGCTTAAAGCTGAACGGAGCTTTAGGCGAGTCGCTCTTATATTCGACAGATGATTTGCTGCTGACCTCATTGATCTCACTGAAGATCTGAGGTATGACTTTGGCCATTTCCTTGGCGACGAGAGAAGCGATACGCCTGTTATCTCTGCTTCTCTAAGCATTTCGGATAGTGTGAGAACCAAGGGAAGACATTGTCTGCAGCAGACATCGTCGTATGATTTACACGAGATTTGATCATATCGGGTTTTGAAAAGTTTAGTGTTTAACCATAGTACTTATTATTATTATTATTATTATTATTATTATTATTATTATTATTATTATTATTATTATTATTCCATAAAGCACAGGAACACGTCGGCACATAACGCATAGGCACATAGTCCACACAAGCACGTATTTTGCACGTATCACCTATATTTTGCATGTATTCACCTACATATTTTGCACGTATTCACCTATCTTTCAAGTGCGCGATTTGCGTTCGAGAGTAGTGAGTGATAGCGAGTAGCGATAGCGAGTAGGGTTGCGAGTAACATAGCGTGCGAGAGTTCGAGTTGCGATTAGTTAGCGTTTTTGAGCTAAGAGGGTTGTGCGAGTTGTGCGTGTTTGATAAAGCGAGGATCAAAAAGCCTAAATTTTTCAAAATCGAAACATATAAACAAATAAACACATAAAAGCACAAAAGACGAGGAATCAGCGGCTGCGAGCTCAGAATTGAAATAGAATGTCTGGCGTGTTAGACATCGACTGCCCAAAGTGATTCGCCTATCCATAGCGACTTCGAGTACACGCTTTGGCCTATTAGACTATGCTCTCGCCAAAATATGGCGAACGGCACTCATCCTTCGCTTACCACGTGAATCGAGTCATTGGGATCCATCGAGACTTTAGTGAGAGTTTTGTAAAAAAAAATTAAAGTAAAGAATAGAACGTGTCGTTAAGGTGCGGGTCTCACCCCTAACTTAACAACTTGCCCCATGACACTGTTTTAATAGATAGAGGGGGAGATTCCCATTGAGATGTGGATGTCACTCCTAACTCAATCAAGGATTCTCGTGCTGAGAGTAAAATGCGTAGAGTGAGAGATTTCGTCGAGAGTTCTCTGTTTTCACACCTAGTCTCGACCAAATCACTCGATTGTGTATGGAGTGTTTTTTGAAAACATGTGTATTGTGTCGGCTTTAGGAAAAGCAAGTAGTGTTCCAGCTTTAGGAAAAGTTGTCTTTGCGCAAAGTTGTAGTATGCGGTGTTCGCACAAAGTTGCGAGTTCGAGCGAGAGTATCAATTGTGGCTCGTGCAAAACCCCTACTGGGTTTGCACAAGCTGGTCTGTTGGTACTTAGACTATAGACTAGGTCAATCCTACGACATCAACCCGGACTAGGTCGTGTCTTTCCTAATTCCCTATAGTTATGGCTCTAATACCAATCTGTCACACCCCAACCGAATGGCGGAAACATCGGGGCGTGGCACTGAGCGAAACAGATTGTTCAGGAGAATCCATAACAACTATTAATGTCATTATATTTAACGTTTAACGTCCCATACCATCAAACATATAAAGCATGCATTCATTACAGATATAGTCTCAAAAACAAATAAGTTGTTCCGACAACTCAGATTTATTTAGTTTATTTCTAGACACCCTAGCTTGTTCCCATAGCACAGCATCCTATCAACCTGTCACATATGTTAAAATAAGTCAATACACAGAGTGTAAAGGTGAGTACATGTCACACCCTGATGTGTGTAAAATGCAACATATAAATTACATCAAATGTGGCATAAAACTAACCCTTTTTTAGTACTAATGTTGGAAAAAGTGTGCTTTTGTCTTCCTTTTGTATTTTCACGGTTAAAAGAGCTTAAACGAACAAAAGAAGTTAAAATACAGCCAAATCTAACATTAATACAATAAAAGGAATAAACGTGGCATGCGCGACCCCTCGAAAACATCTTCCCAAGCAAAAACAAGACAACAGAATGCTGAACACGCCCCGTGTTCATTGAACACGGGGGCGTGCCCAAGTGTCTGCAGAAAAGACAAAGTGGTAGAAGCTTCTATTTCCTAACACGGGGGCGTGCCCAGCGGGCACGGGCCCGTGGTCAACGCAAAGATTCGCAGAATCTGAGCAAATCTTGATAGTACAGATACGCTTCTGCACACGGGGCCGTGTCCAGCAGACACGGGGGCGTGGTCAACTAATACAGACAAACTGCATTTAATGAAGAAAGAGAAGAAGGGTGGACACGGGGCCGTGCCCAGCGGGCACAGGGCCGTGTCCGGGCTTCTGTGCAGGCTATAAATAGGGGTGATTGGCTCACTTGCAAATCATCCCTTGGCAAACCACCTCTCTCACACTTCACCCACCCACCACCACCATCACAACCCACATCCACCACCATCATCCATCATCCATCATCCATCATAGAGTGTGTGTAGTAGTCTCGGGATCCAAGTTTGATCGTAAGAGTTCTTGATAATCAAAGGTCATGTTTGCCTAAGTCTATTACATCCCTTGGTGAAGACAAGCATTTAGTGTAATACTTTTTATTTTTAATCTTTTCGCACTTTTTATTTAGTTATGTATTAATGACTTTAATAACTAGTTTCTTATGTTGAAGGTGAAACTTCCTTATCATTTGTCCATGGTGTCTTGGCGTTATTTTACTGTCTCTATGAAATAAAAGATTTGCACCATTCATATCTCCACGGTCTATATGGAGATATGTTGGCTACCTGGTCGGGGGTTAAGGGAATGGTATGGTAAGCGTCTTGCCTTGTTCAGTGTATAGATCCTACAAGGACCTAGGTCAAGCTTAGTTGGACCTCCTTCAATACCCACTGGTATTGGATGGCGGGGGTTTCGAATTTCTTGATCTCCTCATATGTAAACTACCATTAAAACATTAACCCGGCTACTTAGGATTGTATCCCTACTGACTCAAACTACTTAGCCAAGGGTAACGTCACATTCAAAAGAGGGGCCTACCACATTACGCATTAATAACTTAATTAATTATCTTTCAATAATCCAACCCTTTAGGATTGTATCCTTGCTGACTCAAACTACTGGGTTGAGGGTAACGTCACCTTCAAAAGAGGGGCCTACTACTATAACTAAGATAATCTCTTAAAAAAGTGCAAAAGTGCGGAAATAATCAAAGGTTACACTAAAGGTGAGTCAGATCCAAGTGATTCATCTTGTCTATCTGTCTTATTTTTATTTTTATTTTTTCAGCATTTTTATTTTTTATTTTCATATTTAAACCTTTTTCTAAAATTTGATTTGATTAGGCGTTGAGGATAAACAGGTACTAAAAGCTCTTGTGTCATTGGACGACCTCGGTATCTTACCAACGCTATTCTACGCTCACGATGGGTGCACTTGCCCATATGTGTGTTTAGTGTTAGTAAAATATCGTGTTTTATAAATTTAAAAGTTGACTAAAGTGTAAAAAGGGCTAAAAATATACATAAATATATATTACACTACACACGCATCAAGTTTTTGGCGCCGTTGCCGGGGACACAAGTATTTTAAGAAAGCTTAAAATCGACGGCCTAATCACTTTTTCAAAACCTTTTTAAAAAAGCGTGCAATTTTCTGCATTTTAGTTAGTTTTTTCATTTACAGTAGCCTGAACACGGGGCCGTGTACATTGAACACGGGGTCGTGCTGCATTTTTTTTCATAAAAAACCCAGATACAGAGTCTGAACACGGCGTGCTCACTGAACACGCCCCCGTGCTGCACAAAACCAGTTACTTTTATTAAAACGCCCAGATATAGAACCTGAACACGGGCCATGTCCACTGAACACGGGGTCGTGTCCATCTTTTGTTTCCGTTTTTATTTTTATTTTCTGGTCTCGAGACTCTGTTGTGATATGCTTAGTGATTCTTATGGATCAATACTCAGGAGGTTACAACTACACCTATGAGGAGGATGATTATAGGGAAGACTATTGCACCATTTATGATAACCCTCACTCGGTACAATATTGTGACTTATTTCAACCATCCACTTCATACACATACTATGAGGAGCCCAGGTACGAGCCATCAACTTCATACACAACCTATGAAGACCCAGGGTATGAACCTTCTCCCTCATACTCATATTTTGATGAACCAAGGTATGAGCCGTCATACTCGTACTTTGAGGAACCATGATATGGGCCACCACCTTCATATGCTTATTATGAGGAACCATGGCGTGAACAACCCACCTCATATGAATATTATGAAGAACAAAATTACAACCCTTATCCATTGTATACTTACAATGAAGAACAATGGTGTGAACCATCTACTTCATATGAGTATCATGAGGAACAAAGGATCGAACATCCAGATTCAAGCTTTGAGGATCCTGATCCTTACTCTATCACCCACATAGCCGATACGATAATAGAACACATTAAAACTATCGAACGTTGCATAAAAGAATCTCGCGCAAGGGAAGAGGAGTCACGCGCAAGAGAAGAATTAACTCGTAATAAAGAATAGATAGTTGAAAATGTAAAAATGGAAGAACAAGTAAGTAAAAAACCGACACATGAGTTAAACAACGAAAAAGGTGAGTCAGACAACGTTAAAATTCAAGAAGAGTCTAATTTTGAAAAAATTAATCTTTTGTCACCTTCTTTCGAAAATCATTGTTTAGTACCCACTCATGCTAAGTTTTTAAAAGAGTTAAACACTAACACTAAAATTGACGAAACGGTAAGCATTAAGTTAACAAATTATCAAACTTCGCTAATAAAAGAAGACCCATTTGAAATTAACATTACACCGGTTCCATGTTTTTTTCAAAACTCCTTTATTAGTAATATCACAATTAATAAAGATATTTGTGTTAAGATAATGCCAAACTACATTTTCGAAAAATTAAGTATTAGTGATTTTTCTCCACTTCAAATACCCATTTTTCTATCTAATCGGAAAATAATAAAATCAATAGGGGTAGTTGAGGATGTCTTGGTCCAAACTAACCAAATGGTAATCCCAACCGACTTTGTCATCCTTGGTGACGCTCCTCTAGTGTTGGACGACCTTTTGTAAAAACCCACGAAGCTTTGAAAAATTGGAAGTACAACAATCTATCTATTCAATTAGGGGCATTTAAAAAGAGTGTCGATCTTGAGCGTTCAATGAAATATCCATTCGGCAATAATGACCCCCTAATTGAAGATGAAGATGAACCACCCGATACAAGAGAAGAAATTGACCACTTTGTTGAAGAAGAGGTCGCCATAGAACAAACTTTTGTGGTTCTTGATTGAAATGAGCAACCAAATAAGGAGTCACCTAAAGACCCACCTCTTGAGCTCAAAGACCTCCCAAAAGTTTTGGAGTATGCTTTTCTAGACAAAGATGGTAATTACGCTTTTGAAAAAAATAATTATCAAACTTCGCTAATAAAAGAAGACCCATTTGAAATTAACATTACACTGGTTCCATGTTTTTTTCAAAACTCCTTTATTAGTAATATCACAATTGATAAAGATATTTGTGTTAATATAATGCCAAACTACATTTTCGAAAAATTAAGTATTAGTGATTTTTCTCCACTTCAAATACCCATTTTTCTATCTAATCGGAAAATAATAAAATCAATAGGGGTAGTTGAGGATGTCTTGGTCCAAACTAACCAAATGGTAATCCCAACCGACTTTGTCATCCTTGGAGACGCTCCTCTAGTGTTGGGATGACCTTTTGTAAAAACCCACGAAGCTTTGAAAAACTGGAAGTACAACAATCTATCTATTCAATTAGGGGCATTTAAAAAGAGTGTCGATCTTAAGCGTTCAATGAAATATCCATTCGGCAATAATGACCCCCTAATTGAAGATAAAGATGAACCACCCGATACAAGAGAAGAAATTGACCACTTTGTTGAAGAAGAGGTCGTCATAGAACAAACTTTTGTGGTTCTTGATCGAAATGAGCAACCAAATAAGGAGTCACCTAAAGACCCACCTCTTGAGCTCAAAGAACTCCCAAAAGGTTTGGAGTATGCTTTTCTAGACAAAGATGGTAATTACGCTTTTGAAAAAAATAATTATCAAACTTCGCTAATAAAAGAAGACCCATTTGAAATTAACATTACACCGTTTCCATGTTTTTTCAAAACTCCTTTATTAGTAATATCACAATTGATAAAGATATTTGTGTTAATATAATGCCAAACTACATTTTCGAAAAAATAAGTATTAGTGATTTTTCTCCACTTCAGATACCCATTTTTCTATCTAATCAGAAAATAATAAAATCAAGAGGGGTAGTTGAGGATGTTTTGGTCCAAACTAACCAAATGGTAATCCCAACCGACTTTGTCATCCTTGGTGACGCTCCTCTAGTGTTGGGATGACCTTTTGTAAAAACCCACGAAGCTTTGAAAAACTGGAAGTACAACAATCTATCTAATCAATTAGGGGCATTTAAAAAGAGTGTCGATCTTGAGCGTTCAATGAAATATCCATTCGGCAATAATGACCCCCTAATTGAAGATGAAGATGAACCACCCGATACAAGAGAAAAAATTGAGCACTTTGTTGAAGAAGAGGTCGCCATAGAACAAACTTTTGTGGTTCTTGATCGAAATGAGCAACCAAATAAGGAGTCACTTAAAGACCCACCTCTTGGGCTCAAAGAACTCCCAAATGGTTTGGAGTATGCTTTTCTAGACAAAGATGGTTATTTCGTCAAAGTTGAGTAGTTTAGAAAAAGAAAAAATAATTACGCTTTTGAAAAAAAAACACAAAAATGCGATCGCTTGGAAGGTTATAGATATCAAAGGAATAAGTCCTTCCATGTGCATGCACAAAATTTTAATGAACGATGACTACAAATTGGTAATACAACCACAACGTAGAGTAAATCCAAATGTCCAAGAAGTGGTTAAAAACGAAGTCATCAAATTACTTGACGCCGGACTCATTTACCCAATCTCCGATTGTCCTTGGGTAAGTCCCGTCCAAGTAGTTCCAAAGAAAGGAGGCATGACGGTAATAACTAACGAGAAAAATGAATTAATACCAACGAGAACCGTCACAGGATGGAGGGTGTGTATAGATTATTGTCGATTAAATGAGGCAACAAGGAAAGATCACTTTCCTTTGCCTTTTATTGATCAAATGTTAGAAAGATTATCCGGTCACAAATTTTATTGTTTCTTAGATGGTTTTTCAGGTTACTTTCAAATTCCGATAGCATCCAAAGACCAAGAAAAGACAACATTTACATGTCCCTACGGAACTTTTTCTTATCGACGCATGCCTTTTGGTCTATGTAATGCCCCCGCAACCTTTCAACGTTGCATGGTGTCCATCTTCCATGATATGATAGAAAAGACAATGGAAGTCTTCATGGACGACTTTTCTATCTTTGGAGATTCATACGACCAATGCCTCGATAACCTTGAACGAATGCTATCCCGATGTGAGGAAAGTAACCTCGCCCTTAACTGGGAAAAGTGCCATTTCATGGTAACGGAGGGAATAGTACTCGGTCACAAAATCTCAAGCGAAGGAATAGAGGTTGATCGAGCAAAAATAGACACTATTTCTCGATTACCACCCCCATCCTCCGTTAGAGCTATCAGAAGTTTCCTAGGGCATGTCGGATTTTATAGACGATTTATCAAGGACTTTTCTAAAATCTCAAGGCCTCTAACAAAATTACTTGAAAAAGATGCCACTTTCATCTTTGACAAGGATTGCAATCAAGCATTTCTAACCCTAAAAGAAATGCTAGTCAATGCACCTATCATGATAGCGCCTGATTGGAAATAACTTTCGAAATCATGTGTGATGCAAGTGACTTTGCAGTTGGAGCCGTCTTGGGACAAAGAAAAGATAAGCATTTTCACCCAATTTATTATTCTAGTAAAACACTTAACGATGCACAAGAAAATTATACAACAACAGAAAAGGAATTGCTAGCTGTGGTATTTGCTTTTGATAAATTTCGTTCTTATCTTGTTCTTTCCAAAACAATAGTCTATACAGATCATGCAGCCATTCGATATCTTTTCAAGAAACAGGATGCTAAACCACGTTTGATTCGGTGGATTCTACTCTTCCAAGAATTCGACATTGAAATTAAAGACAAAAGAGGAGCAGAAAATACCGCCGCAGATCATCTTTCGCGCTTTGAAGACCCAGCTTTGGAGGCAACCAGGGACGAGCAAATCAATGAAAAGTTCCCAACGGAGTCCCAGGAAATGGTGGAATACCGAGAAGAGCCATGGTACGCCGACTATGCTAACTACCTAGCTAGCGGTATAGTCACGAAAGGATGGCCACATCATCAAAGAAAGAAATTCTTTGCCGATGTAAAGCATTATTTTTGGGAAGATCCTTATCTTTTCAAAATGTGTGCCGATCAACTCATCCGCCGATGCGTACATGGTAGTGAAGCAAGAAGAATTCTCCGCCATTGTCATGAAGGTCCATACGGAGGACATCATGGTGCCGCTAGTACCGCACGAAAGGTATTTGATTCAGGATTCTATTGGCCAACCATTTACAAAGACGCCCAAAGTCTTGTCAAGACATGTGACGCTTACCAAAGAACAGGTAATATTTCTTCCAAAAACGAAATGCCACAAAATGGCATTTTTTTGTGAAATTTTTAATGTGTGGGGACTCGACTTTGTGGGACCTTTCCCACCATAAAAAAGAAACAAATACATACTTGTGGCGGTAGATTACTTGTCTAAATGGGTCGAGGCTGAGGCACTTCCAACAAATGATGGAAGAGTCGTGGTAAGATTTCTGAAAAGATTATTCTCTCATTTTGGAACTCCAAAAGCATTAATAAGTGATAGAGGTACCCATTTTTGCAACCATCAACTTGAAATTTTTTTAACAAGGTATGTGGTCTATCACCGGGTCTCAACGGCGTATCACCCTCAAACAAACGGACAAGCCGAAGTGACTAATAGAGGTTTAAAAAGAATACTTGAGAAAACCGTAGGGTTAAATAAAAAAGAATGGGCCGATAAAATAGACGATGCTTTATGGGCTTTTCGAACTGCTTATAAAACAACAATAGGTACAACCCCATATAAGCTCGTCTATGGAAAAAGTTGTCATTTGCCGGTAGAAATAGCACACAAAGCCTATTGAGCAATTAAAAATCTAAACTTAGATTTAGAATTTGCAGGTAAAAATCGACTTTGCCAATTAAATGAATTAGACGAACTAAGGAATTATGTATATTCTAACTCCGAAATTTATAAGGAAAGAATGAAAAATTTGCATGATAAACACATTAAACCTAATGAATTTCGGATAGGAGATCAAGTTCTGTTGTTTAATTCATGACTTCGATTATTTCCTGGTAAATTAAAGTCTAGGTGGTCAGGACCTTTTTCCATCACCCATATTTCCCACACGGTGCAGTCAAAATTAAATCTCAGAATGGAATTCCATTCAAAGTCAATGGCCAACGGCTGAAACTCTATCAAGGATTTATTGAGGATGAAGAGGAAGAAATCTCGCTTCAAACAATCGAAGAATGAAACAAAGGTTCAAGCATCAACATAATACCTGGTAAATTACGAACAATCGGGAAAACATCTAAATTGGTAAGATTTCTAGAACCAATTTTTGGGAAACAGGGTATTCACACGAGCACTTAAAAAAATAATAATAATAAAATTGCCCGACCACGGGGCCGTGTCCACGCAACTGTCGGGAATAAAACCCCCTTTTTCTTTCACTTTCTTCATTCCACATGCCCCGTTTCCCCCAAAACTCTCTGGTTCCGGCGAATTTTTCTACAGATTTCGACGTTTCCCCTACTTCATACAACATTAAGGTATGATTCTATCATCATAAGTAGTTAGATTAAGCAGTTGCATGTAGTTTAACACCAAAAATTTGGGGAAAAATCTAGTGTTCTTCAACTTGAACCGGATCGAACCTCAAATTTTTGCATAAATCTGTTAGCATTAGTCCAGATACATGTTATAAGAAGTAAATCAATTTGTATTGTTTGTAGATTTGCCCGATTTCTCACAAAAACCCCAAACCCTTGTTTTTGAACCGAAAAAGATAAAATTGAAGGGGTAAACGGTTTGTTTTGGGAAAAACGGCACTTGGGGTTTCATTTTCGGGGAAAACCGCCCCTACTGGACCAAAAATTTTCAAGTTTTCGAGACCAGGTCGAAAACTGAGATTTTTGTGAAACAGAAGCCTGGACACGGGGTCGTGCTCAGCAAGCACGAGGCCGTGTCCAGCTAAACTCAAGCCAACATGGGGCGTGTCCGCTGAACACGGGGGAATGTTCAGCCGACTGTTTTCAGTTTTATTCGAAAATTTCACTATTTCGTACTGATTGTTTGGTGTGTTTTCTTTCAGATAGCCAAGAAATTCACCAGGTTCAACGCAAGTGAGTTGGCGGATCAAGCTCGTTACGATGTGTTAAGGACTTGGCCCGAAGAAAACCCCAGACAAGTGTGCATGGACACTCTTGAAGTAGTGAACTAGATAGACCGCTTCAACACCATTGTCACAGGCCCGCTACGAGTGGCTCTCTGCACTCGACTTCACTCCGTGCATGAATACACCATGGAATTTTACAGCACGTTTGTCCTTATGTCAAGAGCGGAACCGTTTAACAATGAGGGGGTAGAGTTCCGTTATGGAGGGACCACATACAGAATCTCAATCGCTCAATTTGGGGCACTGGTCGGGTTGTACTCAGAAGAGGATGCTGGGGATGAAGAGAACACCGGCAGTCTACGTGAGATTCAGGAAAATCAACGCCAAGCTGCTTGGGCTTAGATCAGAGAGGGCGACTATAACCCAAGCCGAACTAAGAGCACACTGTTGAGAGACCCTCTCTACCGCTACATCCACAGGGTCCTGACCTACTCTCTTAGCCAGAGACAGGACAGCAGCGGTGTTGTAGGGTTATGGGATCTGCTGGTCCTCCATTGCATCCACAACCGTGTCAACCTCAATGTTCCACACCTGCTACTCCGTAACATGCACCTGAACTAGCTTGCTACTCCCCTGACTCCTATCTTCTTTGGAGGGTGGATTTACCGCCTTTTCAAACACTTCACAAGGATGCCGAGGTCCTTTCAAAAGGGCCCATGGTCGGGAAAAGTGGACATGGTCATCTGCCGCTCCATGAAATTTATCAATGAAGCGGATGACGGGATAGTCAGATTCCAAATGGTCCAAGGGCATGCATGGAACCCTCAAGAAGCTCTCGTCTTACACGTTCCACACATGCGTCCTCCTCCTCAGTACCACTACCAGCACTCGGGTGATCCGGGTCAATCCTCCTCACAAGGAGGCGGTTTTCCTAACTTTCAAAGCGTACATGATTTATTGCAGGAAAACCTTATGTGCACCAGGAACACCTACAACATGGCTAGCAACACATACGCCCGGGTCGGAGTGATTAAGAGAAACATCTCCGACATGCAGGATGACATTGGAAACATCCGGGAGTATATGGCGGGCCACGGAGGAGGTGATGATGATGATGATGACGAGGACATGGATTGAGCGGGAGGAGTTGGAGGTAGCATCCCACGGTTGGAGGTCTCACAGGTTAACTCCCTTATCCCATGAACAATTTCTGGCCAGCGTGCCACTTGTTGAACAATTTACTTTCTCTAACACTTTTTAATTTCTGCATTTCTTTTTCTTTTTAACTTGTGACGTGGATGATTAACTTTGGTAATTTAGGATGTTGGTTATTGTTTGGTGTGGTATTTATTAGTTAAACAGGTACATACGAGGCTTAGAGCACTAAACATTAGTGCTACTAAAGCCGGGATAGCAAAACCGAAGCCGGAAACCTGTTTTACACTTTTGCAGTTTGTCCACACGGGGTCGTGCTCAGCCGACTCGCCCCCGTGCCCATCGCCCAGACCTGCTGTTTGTTTAATTCCGCAGATTGCTGTTTAACTTATGCCAACACGGGGTCATGTTCACCCAACACGCCCCCGTGTCCACCTTCTGTAAGTCATCGTTACTGGCAATCTGACCTCGGGGCCGTGTTCATCCAACACGGGGCCGTGTCCAGATGACCAGTAACATAAAATTCTGTTTTTAACACACCTTTTACACATTCAATCAACCTAAAAACTTATTTTTGGGACACATTGAGGACAATGTGCAATTTAAGTGTGTGGGGGATGCTAAAACCTTGAATTTTGCAAGTCCTAATTACAAGCCTTACACAAAACTCTATTGGAACCGCTAAACACCCCAAATTTTATTCAAAAATTTTTCATTTTTTTTACTTGTCTTGGTTTAATTTGGGAATAACAAGTTCTAAAAAGGTTAGATTTTTATAAATTTACAACCGATAGCGTCGTGATAAAAAAGGAACCAACATAAGAAAATTATGAAACGGCATGACAAATCTAGTTAAAATTTGATTATATATACTTGATCACATAAAAACCCGTTCCCACAAAAAGTGAGTTTTGAGCCTTTATTGAGCATACAAATACACATCTTTAAACTAAATGCTCATTTTTCGTTTCTTGTGTGAATAGCCGCTTGGTTTCTTACGACTCTAGAACTTGCCATGACGATACATTCCCGGTCCTTACCAACTTAAACCCGAGTAAGTAAATGATGGAGGCATTAGGACTAACCCTTTTTCTTTCAACACCATTATTTTTCCTTTTTTTACCACCTACCCAAAATCCCCGTAGTTAACTCATTTGAGCCTAAAACTTTTCATTTCTTTACCCAAAAAAAACACCCTTTAGCCACCAAAACCTTTTTCATTTTAAACCCTTTATTTTAGTAACAAAGCTCGGTTTTCTTGTGACTTCCTTATAAAAAAAAATTTATAGAGAAGAAAAGAAAAATGAAGTTAGCAATAAACAAACAAGCTCATCAAAAGAAAGTTTGTTTGAAAAATGCTTCATTAGAATAAAAAGTCACAAAAACAAAATGTTTTACGAGAACCGACGCTTTTTACGCCTTTTCGCCCTTTTTCTACTAACCACTAACCCAACCACCTACCTTTAACCCAAGCCTAACCCTTCCCCAAAAGTCCTCTTGATACTTGCAAAGGTTTATAGTTAAAAAGGAGTAGGATTGATTGCTTGGCAAACATATGGTAGAAGTAAGTTCCATGCCGCTCTCGAGTGTTTCACAAAAAATACATCTTCGGCCGAGTGTTGAGTGATCTCCCGTGAGGTATGTGAACTTGTATATAAATGGAATTTTAAATAGGCATGTTATGCCCAAATAAGTAATTTCTCTTATGTAATGTTCTAAATAAATCATAACGAATAGGATTGTAAATAACATAAAAATAAAACCTAATAAAGAATCTTGGAATCCTGATACTCTATGACAAGCCCAAAACATTCTCTTCTACCCATTCCATTTGGGTGTGTAAGCCACAAAATAAAGAGTTTTGCTTGAGGACAAGCAAAGATTCAAGTGTGGGGGTATTTGATGTGTGTAAAATGCAACATATAAATTACATCAAATGTGACATAAAACTAACCCTTTTTTACTACTAATGTTGGAAAAAGTGTGCTTTTGTCTCCCTTTTGTATTTTCAGGGTTAAAAGAGCTTAAATGAACAAAAGAAGCAAAAATATAGCCAAATTTAACATAAATACAAGAAAAGGAATAAACATGGCATGCCCGACCCCTCGACAGCATCTTCCCAAGCAAAAACAAGACAACAGAAGGCTGAACACGCCCGGTGTTCATTAAACACGGGGGCGTGCCCAAGTGTCTGCAGAAAAGACAAAGTGGTAGAAGCTTCTATTTCCCAACACGGGGGCGTGCCCAGTGGGCACGGGGCCGTGGTCAACGCAAAGATTCGCAGAATCTGAGCAAATCTTGATAGTACAGATACACTTCTGCACACGGGGCCATGCCTAGCAGACACGGGGGCGTGGTTAACTAATACAGACAAACTGCATTTAATGAAGAAAGAGAAGAAGTGTGGACACGGGGCCATTCCCAGCGGGCACGGGGCCGTGTCCGGGCTTTTGTGTTGGCTATAAATAGGGGTGCTTGGCTCACTTGCAAATCATCCCTTGGCAAACCACCTCTCTCACACTTCACCCATCACCACCACCATCACAACCCACATCCACCACCATCATCCATCATAGAGTGTGTGTAGAGTCTCGGGATCCAAGATTGATCGTAAGAGTTCTTGACAATCAAAGGCCATGTTTGCCTAAGTCTCTTACATCACTTGGTGAAGACAAGCATTTAGTGTAATACTTTTTATTTTTAATCTTTTCGCACTTTTTATTTGGTTATGTATTAATGACTTTAATAACTAGTTTCTTATGTTGTAGGTGAAACTTCCTTATCATTTGTCTGTGGTGTCTTGGCGTTATATTACTGTCTATATAAAATAAAAGATTTACACCATTCATATCTCCACGGTCAATATGGAGATATGTTGGCTACCTGGTCGGGGGTTAAGGGAATGGTTTGGTAAGCGTCTTGCTTTGTTCAGTGTATAGATCCTGCAAGGACCTGGGTCAAGCTTAGTAGGACCTCCTTCAATACCCACTGGTATTGGATGGCGGGGGTTCGAATTTCTTGATCCCATCATATGTAAACTACTATTAAAACATTAACTCGGCTACTTAGGATTGTATCCCTGCTGACTCAAACTACGTAGCTGAGGGTAACGTCACCTTCAAAAGAGGGGCCTACCACATTAAGCATTAATAACTTAATTAATTATCTTTCAATAATCCAACCCTTTAGGATTGTATCCTTGTTGACTCAGCCTACTGGTTTGAGGGTAACGTCACCTTCAAAAGAGGGGCCTACTACTATAACTAAGATAATCTCTTAAAAAGTGCAAAAGTGCGGAAATAATCAAACGTTACACTAAAGGCGAGTCGGATCCAAGTGATTCATCTTGTTTATCTGTCTTATTTTTATTTTTATTTTTTCAGCATTTTTAGTTTTTATTTTCATATTTAAACCTTTTTTCTAAAATTTTGATTTGATTAGACGTTGAGGATAAACCGGTACTAAAAGCTGTTGTGTCCTTGGACGGCCTCGGTATCTTACCAACGCTATACTACGCTCACGATGGGTGCACGTGCCCATATGTTTGTTTAGTGTTAGTAAAATATCGTGTTTTATAAATTTAAAACTTGACTAAAGTGTAAAAAGGGCTAAAAATATACATAAATATATATTACACTACACACGCATCACACCCCGACCACGTAATACAACTAACCGCGGCGGAAACGTCGGGGAGTGGAGTAACAGAATCATTATTTCACAACACATGGTATTTAAAGTTTGGTTTTATTAGAATAATTGTATACAATGTCTTGGAATTTAACCGAAAGCATAACGTAAATTAAATTGTCTTGCTTCATTTTAAGTCACTAAGGCCAAAGTCTGCCTAACTGTAGCACGATCATCATCATACATTAGCTCCTGAAACACATGTGAAAATTGGTTCGTCAGCATAAAAATGCCTGTGAGATACATAGGTTTTGTTAAAGCAGGATTAATGTCTTGTAAGTTAAAAGAAGTGTTTAACAAAAAGTAGTCACGAATCTTGTAAAATATTTTCTTTTATAAAATCATGTGAAAATCAATATGAAAACCAGATGATATAAAGGAATGATGCATGGTTAAATAATAACCAAGTAAAATCGAGTTTGCATAGAATATATTATTTGTAACACAGTGTATTGTAAACAATATGTCGTGTCTTTGTATAAAATGTATCATGTCTTCGTTTTTGTTAAAGTGGTTTAGATAACGCTACGATATGTAATATTATAAAAGCACTTATATATAGGAAGTACCAGCGGCGTATCCACCATGCTTTTATCATATTACACACGTCTCGTTATTTAAATCACTTACCAAATAAACCACCAAAAATGTCTTGTCAACCAAATGTCAAAATGTTATATGTAAACAATGTCCAATGTCAAGTGTAATCCATGTCATGTATAATCAAATGTCATGTGAAACTAAATGTCATGCACAAAACAATGTATTTGAATAAACCATAGTTTAAATCAAAAGTTATGTCTTGCAAATCAATGCTTTATTGTTACGAACATTTATGCAGTAGTGTTTATCGCATACATTCAAGCCTTGAGACTGTCGGATAAACCCTTAACAAGTTAAAGGTTTATCAATTATGTATATCAGATTTTGTCATTCCCTACTTCCAAACAAACCTAGGAAGCCGGGAACGGGATTTGTCAAGTCCTATGGTACCACTACATACTACCGAGCGGCGTGATCAATGTTAATGAATGTATTTTTGTTTCGTTAAACATACCAAATGTCATACCAAATGTAAGCATGTCATGTAAAAACCATGTACTAAGTATGCTAAGTAAACATACAAAGTAGAAATGTCCATGTAAATCAATGTGCCCATATGCTGAGTAAACATATGTAGCACAAATGTAATGTAAATCAATGTGTCCATATGTTGAGTAAACTTATGCAACAAAAGTATTTATGGAATCAATGTGCTAGCATGCTTAGTCAACATACATAGCAAAGCATAATGTAAATCTTGTACTATATGTTTACTAGATGAACATAGCAAGCATATGTCATGAAAACGTGAATAGCACAAAAGTAACAAGTAGGCACATGTGTATCACCCCAAAATATTTGAAAGCGGTAAAAGAGGGGACTATGTACTCGCTTGAGCTTGCTTAATAGTCTTGGAATTAAGACCAAAAAAAGCTCGAAGGATCATGGAATCAATCGGCACCTAATATAGGTAACTATGTTAATAATCGGATCCTAAATCGGGAGATAGGATAGAATGCGGTCTCATAAACCAAATGAGCATTGGAACTCATATGATATGGTTTAACAAAGCCTACATTCTGATTTGATACCTATCTTAAGTGCTTATGACCCGTTATGACTCGTTAAGGTAGTTTATGCTACTTTAATGTGTCATTCACGCAAAAGCGCGTTTGGATGGTCTAACTAGCCTTATGACAAGTATTATATGCCTTAACATGTTTAATTTCAAATTATGCTTAATTTCAAATTATTCATGAAAAGGGTATTTTGGTCATTTTCCTAAGGCATATAAACTACCTATCATACAACTAATTAAACTAAGTGACCATAAGGTATAACCTCAGAAGGTTATTCCCTATACAACTATGGTCACATAACATGTTTGGTTGGATCCTAATGATCGACCAAATGGGTCGGGTTTGAAAGTCTAAGCGGGTTTTTAGACCGCTTGACTTACGACCCTATATAAGTACTAGACTAAAAGTAGCGAGTTAAACATGTTAAAACATGTTTAACTGAGTTAGAAAACTGATTTGATATCAAAACAAAGTGTTTTGATACTCAAAAATAGTTTCGTCGCAAAATGCACATAATCAGCATTTTGACGGAAAGTATGACTCGTCACTTTGACTAGTCAACGTGGTAATCAGGAGGTATAGGTACAAGGAACTATAACCATTGTGATTACGCTCACGTTGCAAAGTTCAAACGAACTTTGTCTTTACCAATTCATGGTCAAAGCTGAAATTCAAACACTGAAACAAGCATGAAAGAACACTTACAATGGTCTAATGCTAGAAGAGAGGACTAAGAATGCTCAGGTAGGTGGACCTCAACAAGAGATTGCCTCCACTTAGAGCAGGTGAAGAAAGAAATAGCAAATGAGCAAGTTGAAAGCTTGAAATTCTTGGGTATTTATAGGAAATCAAGCGTCCATTGATCATTTCCAAGTGTTTTTGAATGGATCAAAGCATGATCTTGACCCTACAGATGTTACACACTGATTTGGCAACTTGGGGAACACATAAACCGGCTCATGGTATGCAAAAACTATGGTTAAAAATGGATTTAGCAGGCTCTTTTGAAGATTCAATGAATCTGCCAGCTCCAGGCCTCGTGGGCAGCGAAGGATACACCTTCAGTCTTCGCGCCCAGCCAGAACCTCAGACAAAAACTTTCATTTTTTGGCAAAACAGGCCACTGCATGCTTAAAACTTGGTTTTTGACGTGTTTAACCATGTTAACCCAATTTCAAGGATCTACAAGGTTGTTAAAGCATAGAGAACTTGAAATATGCTTGAAAAAATCATGGATGTCGGTTCGTTTGGCCGTACAATCGCGTTGTTCGGTTAATTACGGCGAAACTCGAACGGATGCGAAAACGACCCAAATTGCACGACGAATGGTATTTTTGCATTCCAATTACAAAAATTTTTGGATGTTCGGATATGGTCAGAACGTAAGATATGCGCGTAAATGCAAACTTACGTCGTTTTTGACACTTTTAGTCCCTGTTGATCAAATAAGCATATTTTCTCACACCAAACCCCTCAAAGCTCATTTCTAAGCTATGTAAAGGATATTTGGGGTATGTTTAGCTTATGATCTTGTTCTAGGGTGTACGTTGCTATATGAATCGGCAAACTTTTGAAGTTTGTCGCAAATAGTCCCTATGATCGAATAACCTTGTTTTTGACATACCAAACCCTTCAAAACTTATTGCTAAGTTATGTAAAGGTTATTTAAGGTATGTTAAGCATAGTTAACTATTCTAGAGTGTTTGTCGCGTTAAACTGGTTACATTTACGTATCAGTTTGCGTATAACTTTCCGGAAAGTGTTTAAGGGTTTGAATTTGAACAAGGATTGTTATTGTGCAAGTATCATAGATAATTACACAATCCAAGAAATAAAACACAAGGTTTTATTGCTTACGAAATTGTTCGCCATTGGTTAGTGATAACTGTAGGCACAGTTGTCACAGTCTCCCCTACTTTAGGAAATTTCGTCCCAAAATTTATTCGAAGGAGTCTGTTTAAGTAATTGTGATGCGCGGAATCTAGAGTTTCATCTATTCTCATAGAATAACTCTTCAAGGATCTCTACGTAAGGCATAACTTTATTATTCCCTAATGGATGCTTCCTTAGATAATGCAGGAAGTAGGAATGAGGGATTCTATTAATGGTAAAACTAAATCAACCAATAGTACATGTAAGTATCCTTTAAGAATCTAACTATTTAAAACAGAAGGGTCTTGTAAGGATTTGTATTTCATTTTCCCCAGTGGATATTCTTCAGAAGCGGAAATGAATGGATAGTTCATTCTCCTCAATGGATACTTCGTCGAAAGTAGAAATGAAAGTGTAACACCTCGAAAATTTCGGGTTTAATATTAAATCGACACGTGTCATGTAAGACAAAACGCGTTGAAAACCCGGATTTAATAAAGATGTTTGGGTAGGATTTAAAGCGGCGTCATGTTAAATCGTTACCTCTGAACGACCTTATTTTGATCCCAAGACCCAATTAAATATTACACACACCTATGATGCTCTCAATTCAGTGAATTATTGTCATTGATAGGATTCAAAATGCAAGGTAGGATCCTACGAAGAAATGAATGATAAACCGTCATTTTCGGGTCTTGTTTTTGGATTGAAAGGAAACAATACTTCATGGTGGGGTTTAGAACAGTACAAAGGCATTCTTAGAGACCCTCAATTGACAAATTATTGTTCCAAAATCGTGCAAGTGGGTTATATGGTCAAAACTTCAACAAACAACAACAAACAAAAATTTTGATCAGCGAAGGCGTCGCGTGACGCGACGGCCCCTCGCGCGACGCGAGGGGTGCCCAGCGACAGCAGACCTGCTGTTGGCTGTTGGGTGCGAATGTGACCTCCTTGGCCGGTTTTTCTTGCACATACATGGCCCCTAGACATCCCTACACACTAATTACAAGTGTTGATCAATTGTGGATGGCCCTAGACTTGGTTGTCACTTGCTTGTGGTGCTTGATTCTTGTATATAAAGACCCTTCATGTCACAACATTTTCCACACATCATATTCAAGCAATCTGAGCATTGGAGGAGCTTACAATCTGATTGAAGGCCTTCCTAATCATTCATTAACCATCTAGTAAGTCTCTAATCCCTTCTAAATTAATTCTAGCTTAGTAATTAGCTTAAAAGTCAAACCGACGTAACTACGGTTTGACTTCGCGATTAATTAGCGATAGCTCAGTCGTGTGTCGAATTAAAAGTACCATTAGATAGGTAATTATATGGGTATTAAACCCTTATAAGGGCAAGTACCAAATCCAGACCTAACTAGGTCGTTTGTCGGGTCAAACGTTGACCGAAAAAAGTCAACAGAATTACAAAATGCGATTTAATGCACGACTAGCAATCCGCGAGGCGTGCAACCTGTTTTAAACTTAATATAACTTGGTAATAAGTATAAAAACTTGTCTACGCTTGCCCGACTCGACAAATTTCTGTTTAAACCCGGTTCAGAACCGAAAGACGCAAGACTTTGACTTTTGCGTTGACTTCGGTTCTGACCCGTTTTAATTTGAATTAGACATGCCTTAAAGTCTCATTAGGGTTGGGTTACATGCTAGTATAAGTCTCTGTACTTGTTTCATTGATTATCCGATGCATGCGCACGTTTCCGTTAATCGCTTAAATTGGACCATAATGCCCTTATGACCCTACAACGAGAATTTTGAAAATGTGGAAGTACTATAATCTTAGTTACTGATTATTAAACATGCACGTAAATTTTCACGTCAATCGGAGGTCTAGATTATGAGATATGCGCATTAGCGTAAATATTAAGCTTTTTATTAATTAAACGGCGCGATTAGCGCATAGCCTATCTAAACCCAATTTTCGGTACCAAAACTTTTACCCACTGATGTTAAATAATATTTTGGGATTTTTGAAGATTTTTAATTATTTTTAAACTGATCTTAAGCTAGGCTTATCGCATTGATTCGGTTAATACCGAATATGCCCTTTTAGGCTATAAAACGAGTTTTACGAATCCGTTTGATTCCAATCCAATGGCCACTGATCTAAAATAATAAATATAGGATTTTGAGCCTGTTTTACTGATCAGAAAACTCAGATTGGTATTTTAACCCGTACGTCGCTTAAAACGGCTTTATACGCGTATTAAACGCGTAGTTTGGTATTAAAACCATTTTGACACGTAAGACTTAATACCAATAGACATAACCTGTTAAATTAAGATATTTTTCTGATTTAATCAGACCCATACCTCTGAAGTATTATAAGTCTCTTTTATAACCTTTAAAATGACCAAAATACCCCTACGGGGCATAATTAGGGAATAAACTCGTTACGGGCATTATGGAAGATATCATAATGATATCACAACATATTTGAAGCGTATTAACTTAGGAAACCTGTTCACGACCCTTTCGGTTACCCGTTATGCATTTTACGCGTTCGGTTCGGTTTATGTAAATAGTTTGCATAAACTAGCCGAAACGGGTCAAACGATATCATTTTCATCTCAAAATCCAGAATGTGAGTAGTAAACCCATGTTAAACAAGTCTTCAAACTTGTCGGGTCTAAATCACATTCTATCCGGTCTTCGCTTAATCGTGCGTACGAACCGCATCTTTGAAACTAGCCGGTCTAAGCTTAAGCATAATTAAAGACCCGCTAGGATTCTAATAGGTTATATTTAACCTTCGTTCCAGATTAGGAGAAACAGTAAAAGCTACCTGCTATTTGATTATTGTGACTATACTTTGCATCAAGGTAAATACTTTTAACTTATTTTCCCTATACGGGCTTGGGTTACGGTACATAGCGTACCGCTTGATCGGGCATCAAATCTTCCACGCTTAGTGGTTAATTGAATAATTTGATCGGCTCGTTTTAAACAGATGTGTTTACTTTACAGCCTTTGGGGGGTTAATGACCATGTCCCGGATATCCTCGGCATTATCTTACGAGATTGCCACGACCTGAGCACGGGGTGTAGGCGTACTCCCGTGTATAACTCACTTACAGTGGTGTGTCTATTGATCTTTAACCCGGATACGTCCGGGCTACTGAACGCATAAGTAACATGTAAATCGTTAACAAGATTATCATATAAAATAATTCTCCCAAGTTAAACAAAATGTTTATGCCATGTGCATCCAAACAAATTTTCAATCATTTTATAAAATGAGTCAGTTGAATGTATTTACCAGTGTAAACTGACGTATTTTCCCAAAAAGATTAAACGCAGGTACTAGGCGAAATAGGCTGGGAGTCTCCTAAGCGTCACTAGAAGTCTCGCAAACTTAAGATGCCGATGTCTGTTGAACCATAAACAATATTTTTATTATTCGATCCTACTGTGGATAAACACCGGATAATTGTGACTTTGTTTACAATAAATAAATTCGGTTGTATCTTATTTATATTTGCTTCCGCTGTGCATTATTATATTGTGTTGTTTGACTATTACGTTGCCAACCACGTCACGATACTCCCCCACCGGGCCCACCGGTGACACGTGGAAATCGGGGTGTGACAGGTTGGTATCAGAGCCAACACTGAGTGAATTAAACACTAGCCTTTTGTGTTTAATCTCAGTTACACAATTGCACATATCTAAACTTTCGAGTCTAGACTTATAACATAGGACAAATTCCACCTTTTCGGGTTTTTGTTTTGTCCTTTAAAATTTTATATTTTGCTATTGTTATCTCATGCTTTATTGACAGGAATAACAAAATGCCGCCAAGATTTTTACGTATGCGAGGACGAGGAGGAAAGGGGCCGACCACCGCCCCCAACGACCATGAAGCTGGGCCATCCAATACACGAGGTCCTATCCCCGCCGAGAGTGATGGTACTCGACGGAACCAGAGAGGTCTATTTCAACCGGCAAGACGGTCGACTTCGAACAGCTCGACGACTCCCGCCCAGGACTCCTACGGGCCACAATCAGAAAATGAGCCTAGAGACCCCCACCATTCGCACATACCGTTACAGCGATCTATGTCGCACCGCCCTTTTGGAGACCCCACTCCAATCTTTCAAGGCCAGTTTAACCCGGCGGATTATATACAAGAACCAGTGGGTTTTAACCCATTGGGGCCGGAGGACCATTTTTCTGGAGGAAACGATATGGATGAGGAAGACGACCCAGAAGAACCCGCATCAGGAACTCCCAACCACCCAATCGAGGTCTCGGATAGTTCCATTTATCACGGGCCACCCTATAATGGTCCAGATAGCTTCCAGGCTATCTTTACTCGGCACGAATGGTATTATACACCTTCTCACCATTCGTCGCCGCATGAGCAGCCGCAGCCTCACTATTCTCCGCCGCATGAGCAGCAGCAGCAGCATCATCAAGATTCCTCTGGGAATCACCAGTTTGAGGCAGTTACGCCACCGCCTCCACCGCCACCAGTTCAGCCGGCGCCTCCACAGCCGCAAAGACATAGGAGATCCGGAGCCCGGATGTCCACACGAAGAGAAGAGTTTCACTTTAACTCTCCTCTACAATCAAGTGGCAGAAATTATCAGCCGCTTCCAGAAGTTCCACAGATGGATGGACCATCAAACCCCTTCGCGCAGCAACCGCCACCAATGGGTTTCGATAATCAGATACCAGCATACACGGGTCCTTCGATGTATAACCCGTTTGAGCTACCAACCCACACTAACCCCGGTTACGCTGAAGCCGACCCATACCTGGTAGCTGCTAATTACAACGCTCTTAACCCTGAAGGACCGTATGGGGGTCCTTGGGGAGTAGGGTACCCAGTCCAGGGGTACCAGATGCCTACACAACCCCCGTTTTACCAACAACCCCCGCCGTCTCTACAAATGTCGCCACCACTGCATCAGGAGATCCTGCAAAGTATTAGAGAGGTGCGACATGAGGCACGGGAAGATCGACGGCGCAACCAGGGAATGTTCAAGACCTTGACGAACCTAATCAAGGGAAAGAGCAAAAAGGATCAGTAAATCCTTTATGTGTATATGTCTACTTTAAAATTAAGTCCCTGCGTGGACATTTATGTGTGTATGTTTGTTGTGTGTATTGACCCCTACGTGGGTCTATCTTTCCATAAACCCCTACGAGGGTATGTTGTATGTTTAGTCCCTACGTGGACTTATGTTTGTTTAAGTCCCTACGTGGACAATTGTTAGTGTGTTAACCCCTACGCGGGCATGTCTTCTGTAAGACCCCTGCGTGGGCATGTTGTTATGTTGTAGCTCCTACGTGGGCAAATTTCATGTGTGAAAGACCCGTTTAGGGCGATATGTAATGTTGTTATAAATTATTGGAGTGTTGTTTTATAAATTTCATGTTTGCCATTTGTGCATATATAATAATTATAAATGAAATAAATAAATTAAAATCATTCCTTTTAATCTGCCTAAGTAATTATTTAATTAAGAATCTTAAAGTGTGGAACCTAGCCTCGTGTCAAATATAAGACCGGGCCAAAATGGTAATACCGGGTTAAAAGATTCAAATTCTTGTTAACATCTTAAAACATGTTAACACTCCTGGCAGAAGTGATTCGTTAAAAATCACATGTCATTTTTTTAAAAAAATGAATAAGGATTCTTTAGAAGTTTCCTAATCCAGTATAATGATCTCTGAATCCTGGATTTACATCATCAATTAAGGTGATCATATTCAACCATACGTGGTAAAATAGCGCCTACGGGCCATGCTCATTTCTATATAAGCCAAAAGACGGTGGTAGCTAGGACTCCCTGTCTAATAAAGGTAATGAACTAGGTTCAAACCTTAAAAGTCTTGATTCTCAGAAATCATAGTATATTAAATTGTCCATGTGACCAAGCCTTATGTGCTAATATATATATTGTTATTGTTATATGTTTAGGATAAATTTAAATTGAAATCCTAAATTAATACGATTAATGAGTTAACCAAGAAGGGTCTCTGTTACCATGGTTAACGAGTTACCCTAAGGGGGTAATTCTATAATAAACTTTCAAATAAAATATTGTTCTTGTTTCTGTAACAGTTCAATACGAATGGCAAATTCTAATGAAGTCAATAGCCCTACAGCGGCGCCAAATGAAAACGCCCAGATTACATTGACGGGCGCCGAACTAAAAGCTATCATTGATGGTGCTGTCACTCAAGCCTTGGATAGGCAATATGAAGAATACAGTGGTACCAGGAGTAGGACCCACTCCGTATCACACTCAAAGCCAAGAACACATTCTGAGGCTCATAACAAGCCTCCTCCCAAGAGGAACGGACCAAAGAAAGACGGTGATGACCGTCAGTCCACCAACAATCAAAGTGACCCATCCCAGCACTTGGTACTGCATCAAGGACCCCGTAATAAGGGTTGCACTTACAAATACTTCGTGTCTTGCAAGCCCCGGGATTTTATAGGGGAAAAGGGGGCCGTTGATTGCATGACGTGGCTGGATGAAATGGACACAGTGGTGGACATAAGCGGGTGCGCTGAACGGGATATAGTGAAGTTTGTGTCACAGTCCTTCAAAGGTGAAGCATTGGTCTGGTGGAGATCTCTGATGGAGGCCTCCGGAAAGATCCCGTTGTATAGCATGACGTGGGATCAATTCATTGCCTTGATCAAAGACAATTACTGCCCTCAACACGAGGTGGAAAAGATTGAATATGACTTTCTGTCATTGGTAATGAAGAACCTCGACTGCCAAGCTTACCTGACAAGCTTCAATACGCTGTCCAGGTTGGTTCCCTACCTGGTAACCCCCGAGCCAAAGAGGATCGCTCGTTTTATTGGCGGGTTGGAACCCGAGATCAAGGCCAGTGTTAAAGCTTCTCGGCCAGTTACCTTCAGGTCTGTAACTGACCTTTCCTTATCCCTCACACTTGATGCGGTCCGTCAGAGATCGCTGAGGAATAAGGATACTGAGAAGAGGAAGCGAGAAGATGATGGTTCGCGTAGGTCGAACAAGAAACACCGTGGGAACGGTGATCGAAAGAAGGGATCGGAGTCGAAGAAAGATGGGCATCGTTCTGATGAGAAGCCCACGTGCAAAACTTGCAAGAAAAAGCACTTTGGAAAGTGCAGATTTGGATCAAACTCGAATAACGAGTCAAGGTCTTTTGCTTGTGGTTTGTACAAATCCAAGGAACACAAAACCTTGGATTGCAAGAAGATGAAAGATGCGACGTGCTATCGTTGCAATGAGAAGGGCCACATAAAGACTAACTGCCCCAAGAATAACAAGAAGCCTGAGGAGGCTAAGAAGACTAACGCCAGAGTCTTCAGGATGGATGCGCAGGAGGCTGTGCAAGATGATAACGTCATAACAGGTACATTCCTTGTAAATGATGTCTTTGCAAGAGTACTTTTTGATTCCGGTGCAGATAAGTCTTTTGTGGATCAGAAGTTTTGTAAATTGTTGAATTTACCTGTCAAAACCCTAAGCGTAAACTATGAGGTAGAGTTAGCAGATGGTACCATAGAAACCGTCTCTACTGTGTTAGATGGATGTACTATATCCATTAAGAACCATTCTTTTCCTCTGTCTCTACTTCCGTTTAAATTAGCTGGTTTTGACATAGTGCTGGGTATGGACTGGTTATCTCATAACCAGGCCCAAATCGTCTGTAAACAGAAACAGGTAGTAATAAAGACTCCGTCTGGTGAGTCACTTACCATTCGGGGAGATACCCAGTACGGACTGCCTGAGCAGGTGACTATGCTCAAGGCTTCCAAGTGTTTGAAGAGGGGATGTGTCATTTACATGGCGCAAGTGATTTTGGAGGAACCTAAACCGAAGTTAGAAGACATCCCTGTCATTTCTGAATACCCAGGAGTGTTTCCTGAAGATCTACCTGGCCTACCACCAGATAGACAAGTCGAATTCAGGATCGATATCATTCCCGGAGCGGCACCAGTTGCCAGAGCACCATACAGATTGGCACCCACCGAAATGAAGGAGTTGCGGACGCAGCTAGATGAACTGCTGGCTAAGGGTTTCATTCGACCTAGTTCATCTCCTTGGGGAGCGCCAATCCTGTTTGTCAAGAAGAAGGATGGATCGATGCGTCTATGCATCGACTATCGCGAGCTTAACAAGGTCACGATCAAGAATAGGTATCCATTGCCCAGAATCGACGATTTGTTCGATCAGCTTCAAGGGGCAAGTTACTTCTCAAAGATTGATTTGAGGTCTGGATACCATCAGTTGAAGGTTAAGGATGAAGACGTTCACAAGACTGCATTTAGGACTCGTTACGGTCACTACGAGTTTCTAGTGATGCCTTTTGGGCTCACCAATGCACCGGCTGCGTTCATGGATCTCATGAATCGCGTTTGCAAGCCGCACTTAGATAAATTCGTCATCGTTTTCATCGACGACATTCTCATTTATTCTAAGAACAAAGCTGACCACGAGAAACATCTTCGATGTATTCTCAAACTTCTGCATAAGGAAAAGCTCTATGCCAAATTCTCCAAATGTGAATTTTGGCTTAGGGAAGTCCAATTTCTTGGACATGTGGTCAGTGAGTGTGGTATCCAGGTGGATCCCGCTAAGGTTGAAGCAGTAATGAACTGGCAAGAGCCAAAGACGCCAACAGAAATCCGTAGCTTCCTAGGGTTGGCAGGATATTACAGGCGCTTCATTGAAAATTTTTCAAGGATTGCTGCACCCCTAACTTCCCTGACCAAGAAGAAAGTAAAGTTCGTTTGGGGTCCTAAGCAGCAAGAGTCCTTCGATGTTTTGAAACAAAGGTTGAGCAACGCTCCTGTGCTTACCTTACCGGAAGGCGCTGAAGAATTTGTAGTTTATTGTGATGCATCACACACTGGCATGGGGTGTGTGCTTATGCAGAAAGGCAAGGTGATTGCCTATGCATCACGGCAGTTAAAGGTGCACGAAAAGAATTACACCACCCATGACTTGGAATTGGGTGCCGTTGTGTTCGCACTAAAACTGTGGAGGCATTATCTTTATGGAATCAAGTTTGTGATCTTTTCTGATCACAAGAGCCTCCAGCATCTGTTTAACCAGAAAGAATTAAACATGAGGCAACGCCGTTGGATGGAAACTTTGAATGATTATGATTGTGAAATCAAATACCATCCCGGCAAAGCGAATGTAGTCGCTGATGCCTTGAGCAGAAAGGAAAGGGTTAAACCCATACGAATTAACGCCAAGCGTATGGAGATAAAGAACAGTTTGATAGAAAGGGTGTTAGCTGCACAGAAGGAAGCTGTGTTGGAAGCTAACTATCCTAATGAAAAGTTAGGAGTAACTGAGGAGCAGTTAACTCTTAGCAAGGACGGAATTTTACGGTTAAACGGACGAATATGGGTTCCAATTTTTGGAGGACTTCGTGATGTCATCCTCCAAGAAGCCCATAGTTCCAAATACTCCGTTCATCCTGGAGCTGACAAGATGTACCAGGATTTAAAGGCAAATTATTGGTGGATAGGCTTGAAAAAGTCTGTGGCCGCCCATGTAGCAAAATGCTTGACATGTGCGCAAGTCAAAGCCGAGCATCAGAAACCGTCAGGTTTGCTACAACAGCCTGAACTTCCTACGTGGAAGTGGGAGATGGTAACTATGGATTTTATTACCAAGTTACCCAAGACAAGGAAAGGAAATGATACGATATGGGTTATAGTTGACCGACTGACTAAGTCAGCTCATTTCTTACCCATCAAGGAGACTTATAGCTCCGATATGTTAGCCCAGTTATACGTTGACAAGATTGTAGCCCTACACGGCATACCTGTAGCTATTATCTCTGGCCGGGATACTAGGTACACGTCACATTTTTGGAAGAGCTTCCAGCAATCTTTGGGCACACGTTTGAACTTTAGTACGGCTTACCATCCTCAGACTGACGGTCAGAGTGAGCGTACTATTCAAACGTTGGAAGACATGCTGCGTGCATGTGCGATCGATCTGGGAGGTAGCTGGGATAAGAACCTACCCTTGATCGAGTTCTCCTACAACAATAGCTACCATACCAGCATTAAGGCTGCGCCTTTTGAGGCATTATACGGAAGAAAGTGTAGATCGCCAGTTTGTTGGGCGGAAGTTGGAGAAGTCCAGTTATCAGGACCAGAGATCGTGTTTGAAACGACGGACAAGATTGTCCAGATTCGTAACAACCTCCAAGCTGCCCGGAATAGGCAGAAGAGTTACGCGGATCCAAGTCGTAAGGACTTTCACTTCGAAGTAGGTGACAAAGTCCTACTTAAAGTGTCACCCTGGAAGGGGGTGATGCGATTTGGTAAGAAAGGCAAACTAAGCCCGAGATACATAGGACCTTTCGAGGTTATCGAACGTGTCGGGTCAGTTGCCTACAAGTTGAACTTACCAGAAGAGCTCAGTGGAATTCACAATGTGTTCCACATTTGCAATCTAAAGAAGTGTTCCGCTGATGATTCACATGTCATGCCACATACAGATGTGCAAATAGATAAGAGCTTAACGTTTGTAGAAAAACCTTTGTCAATTGAAGATCGACAGGTAAGGAAGCTTCGAAGAAAGCACATACCTTTCGTAAAGGTCAAATGGGATGCCCGAAGAGGTCCCGAGTATACGTGGGAGTTGGAATCCACCATGAAAGAAAAGTACCCTTACTTGTTTCAGTAAATCTCGGGTCGAGATTTATTTTAAGGGGGTGAGGATGTAACACCTCGAAAATTTCGGGTTTAATATTAAATCGACACGTGTCATGTAAGACAAAACGCGTTGAAAACCCGGATTTAATAAAGATGTTTGGGTAGGATTTAAAGCGGCGTCATGTTAAATCGTTACCTCTGAACGACCTTATTTTGATCCCAAGACCCAATTAAATATTACACACACCTATGATGCTCTCAATTCAGTGAATTATTGTCATTGATAGGATTCAAAATGCAAGGTAGGATCCTACGAAGAAATGAATGATAAACCGTCATTTTCGGGTCTTGTTTTTGGATTGAAAGGAAACAATACTTCATGGTGGGGTTTAGAACAGTACAAAGGCATTCTTAGAGACCCTCAATTGACAAATTATTGTTCCAAAATCGTGCAAGTGGGTTATATGGTCAAAACTTCAACAAACAACAACAAACAAAAATTTTGATCAGCGAAGGCGTCGCGTGACGCGACGGCCCCTCGCGCGACGCGAGGGGTGCCCAGCGACAGCAGACCTGCTGTTGGCTGTTGGGTGCGAATGTGACCTCCTTGGCCGGTTTTTCTTGCACATACATGGCCCCTAGACATCCCTACACACTAATTACAAGTGTTGATCAATTGTGGATGGCCCTAGACTTGGTTTTCACTTGCTTGTGGTGCTTGATTCTTGTATATAAAGACCCTTCATGTCACAACATTTTCCACACATCATATTCAAGAAATCTGAGCATTGGAGGAGCTTACAATCTGATTGAAGGCCTTCCTAATCATTCATTAACCATCTAGTAAGTCTCTAATCCCTTCTAAATTAATTCTAGCTTAGTAATTAGCTTAAAAGTCAAACCGACGTAACTACGGTTTGACTTCGCGATTAATTAGCGATAGCTCAGTCGTGTGTCGAATTAAAAGTACCATTAGATAGGTAATTATATGGGTATTAAACCCTTATAAGGGCAAGTACCAAATCCAGACCTAACTAGGTCGTTTGTCGGGTCAAACGTTGACCGAAAAAAGTCAACAGAATTACAAAATGCGATTTAATGCACGACTAGCAATCCGCGAGGCGTGCAACCTGTTTTAAACTTAATATAACTTGGTAATAAGTATAAAAACTTGTCTACGCTTGCCCGACTCGACAAATTTCTGTTTAAACCCGGTTCGGAACCGAAAGACGCAAGACTTTGACTTTTGCGTTGACTTCGGTTCTGACCCGTTTTAATTTGAATTAGACATGCCTTAAAGTCTCATTAGGGTTGGGTTACATGCTAGTATAAGTCTCTGTACTTGTTTCATTGATTATCCGATGCATGCGCACGTTTCCGTTAATCGCTTAAATTGGACCATAATGCCCTTATGACCCTACAACGAGAATTTTGAAAATGTGGAAGTACTATAATCTTAGTTACTGATTATTAAACATGCACGTAAATTTTCACGTCAATCGGAGGTCTAGATTATGAGATATGCGCATTAGCGTAAATATTAAGCTTTTTATTAATTAAACGGCGCGATTAGCGCATAGCCTATCTAAACCCAATTTTCGGTACCAAAACTTTTACCCACTGATGTTAAATAATATTTTGGGATTTTTGAAGATTTTTAATTATTTTTAAACTGATCTTAAGCTAGGCTTATCGCATTGATTCGGTTAATACCGAATATGCCCTTTTAGGCTATAAAACGAGTTTTACGAATCCGTTTGATTCCAATCCAATGGCCACTGATCTAAAATAATAAATATAGGATTTTGAGCCTGTTTTACTGATCAGAAAACTCAGATTGGTATTTTAACCCGTACGTCGCTTAAAACGGCTTTATACGCGTATTAAACGCGTAGTTTGGTATTAAAACCATTTTGACACGTAAGACTTAATACCAATAGACATAACCTGTTAAATTAAGATATTTTTCTGATTTAATCAGACCCATACCTCTGAAGTATTATAAGTCTCTTTTATAACCTTTAAAATGACCAAAATACCCCTACGGGGCATAATTAGGGAATAAACTCGTTACGGGCATTATGGAAGATATCATAATGATATCACAACATATTTGAAGCGTATTAACTTAGGAAACCTGTTCACGACCCTTTCGGTTACCCGTTATGCATTTTACGCGTTCGGTTCGGTTTATGTAAATAGTTTGCATAAACTAGCCGAAACGGGTCAAACGATATCATTTTCATCTCAAAATCCAGAATGTGAGTAGTAAACCCATGTTAAACAAGTCTTCAAACTTGTCGGGTCTAAATCACATTCTATCCGGTCTTCGCTTAATCGTGCGTACGAACCGCATCTTTGAAACTAGCCGGTCTAAGCTTAAGCATAATTAAAGACCCGCTAGGATTCTAATAGGTTATATTTAACCTTCGTTCCAGATTAGGAGAAACAGTAAAAGCTACCTGCTATTTGATTATTGTGACTATACTTTGCATCAAGGTAAATACCTTTAACTTATTTTCCCTATACGGGCTTGGGTTACGGTACATAGCGTACCGCTTGATCGGGCATCAAATCTTCCACGCTTAGTGGTTAATTGAATAATTTGATCGGCTCGTTTTAAACAGATGTGTTTACTTTACAGCCTTTGGGGGGTTAATGACCATGTCCCGGATATCCTCGGCATTATCTTACGAGATTGCCACGACCTGAGCACGGGGTGTAGGCGTACTCCCGTGTATAACTCACTTACAGTGGTGTGTCTATTGATCTTTAACCCGGATACGTCCGGGCTACTGAACGCATAAGTAACATGTAAATCGTTAACAAGATTATCATATAAAATAATTCTCCCAAGTTAAACAAAATGTTTATGCCATGTGCATCCAAACAAATTTTCAATCATTTTATAAAATGAGTCAGTTGAATGTATTTACCAGTGTAAACTGACGTATTTTCCCAAAAAGATTAAACGCAGGTACTAGGCGAAATAGGCTGGGAGTCTCCTAAGCGTCACTAGAAGTCTCGCAAACTTAAGATGCCGATGTCTGTTGAACCATAAACAATATTTTTATTATTCGATCCTACTGTGGATAAACACCGGATAATTGTGACTTTGTTTACAATAAATAAATTCGGTTGTATCTTATTTATATTTGCTTCCGCTGTGCATTATTATATTGTGTTGTTTGACTATTACGTTGCCAACCACGTCACGATACTCCCCCACCGGGCCCACCGGTGACACGTGGAAATCGGGGTGTGACAGAAAGATAGTTAAATAGATTATTCATTTCCCCGATGAATATTCTTCAGAAGTGAAAATGAATGGATAATTCATTCTACTCAATGGATACTTCGTCAGAAGTGGAAATGAAAGAATCAATACAGGACTATTCATTCCTTCAGTGGATATTTCTTTAGAGGCGAAAACGAATGAACAATTCATTTTCCTCAGTGGATACTTCACTAGAAACAGAATGAATTTATTCATTTTCCTCGGTGGATATTTCATCAAAAGCGAAAATGGACGGATAGTTCATTTTCCTCAGTGGATACTTCGTCAGAAACGAAAATGAACACGGTTCACGAATAGATTATTCATTTCCCTCAGTGGATATTTATTTCAGAAGCGAAAAATGAGTAGCTAGTTCATTTTTCCTCAGTGGAGACTTCATCAGAAACAGAAATGAATATAGACAACCTTTGTTTCTTGTTTAAGTTGACACATGACAAAACTTGTTGTGGTTTCTGTGCACTGAATTCCATAATTATGTATGCATCCATAATTACATAATTCCTTGCACAGTCCGCACAGTTTATTTTATAATGTGTAGGGGATAGAATCAAACGAATAACCTTGTTATGACTCTGAATTAGACCACCATAGGGTCTCTCTAATTAAGTCAACACAAAACACATAAACATCTAATCACATAATCAAATAACTGTCAACTTGATTATCAACTTGCTATCAGCTTGTTATTAACTTGTTATTAATCTTGTTATCATTTGTTATTAACTTGTGTTGATTTGTTTATATGCATTTAAAGTATACCAGGAATCCAATCAAATGGATTTCAATTAGTACTTTAAATATTCACAAGGATCTAACTATGAAATTAGGAAGATCCTATAAGGATTTTGGAATTTGAGTAGTGAGAAATTGTTTCGGAACCCTTGTACTAGGTGGGCTAAGTCAACACACGAAGTCAAGGGGCTGGATATGCAACTATGCAACTATGGTCACCTATGCAACTATGGTCACCTAATGTGTTTGGTCGGATCCTAAAGATCGACCAAACGGGTCGCGTTCTAAAGTATAAGCGGTTGTTTAGACCGCTTACCTTACGACCCTACATAAGCACTAAACCTAAAGTGACAAGCTAAACATGTTAAAACATGCTTAACGAGGTTTGAAAACAGGTTTCGTATCAAAACAAACGGTTTTGATACCTAAAAGTAGTTTGGTTACAAAATACGCAAGAATACGCATTTTGGCCGAAACTACGACTCGCCACTATGCCTAGATAACGTGGTAATCAGTAAGTATAGTCACAAGAGACTAAAACCATCGTGATTACGCTCACGTTATGAAGTTCAAACGAACTTCATGTTGACCATAAACTGGTCAAAGCAGAAAGTCAAACACAGTTTGACTTTCACGCGAAAAAGAACGAAAGAGGACTTACAAAAGGTCCAAGAACGGAAGTTTGACCCGATTATTCTCAGGTATGAAGTGAAAGCACCTCAACTTAGAGAAATATCATATCAAATGCGAGTTTCAACAATGAGATGGATGGGGTATTTATCGTTTTTACAAAACCGTTAAGATCGTTTATCGTAAAACGAGCTTCGATCTCATCCATACACATGTGCCCATGGTTTTGTGAAACCATGGGAGCCCCTAGTTTCATTAAAACCATGTGAAAATGAGAGGAATAGCTGGAACAAGCTGAAATTTAGATTTTCCATTTTGGCCCCTTCCTAAGATAACTTTGGCAGATTGTCAATTTTGGTCCCTGAATGTGCAAAACATGGTTTTTGATGCATTTTGACACATTTAAACCCCGTTAATCCCATTTCAAGGCTCTAAAATGAAGTTAAAGTATAGGGAACATGAAAAATGCTCAAAAATATCTCGGATGTCAGTTCGTTTGGTCGCACGGTTGCGTTGTTCGGTTAATTACGACGGAATACGAACGAATGCGAAAAACGATCCAAATTACGCGATGAATGGAATTTTATCATGCCAATCACTAAAATAAAATATTTTAATGATTACATAAAGTTTTGGATGTCCGGATGTATTCAGAACGTAAGATATGCGCGAAAATGCAAACTTATGCACTTTTTGACGCTTTTAGTCCCTGAATGACCAAAAAGTTTATTTTAGCACACCGAACCCCTTAAAGCCTATTGCTAAGCTATGTAAAGGATATTTAGGGTATGTTTAACTTATGGTCATGTTCCGGAATGTTCGTTATAGTACAAATCGGCATACTTTCGCAGTTTGTTGAAATTAGTCCCTATAAGCGAATAAACTTGATTTAGCCACACCAAACCCTCCAAAACTTATTTCTAGGTTATGTAAAGGTTATTTAAGGTATGTTAAGCCTATTTCACTCTTCCGGAGTTTTCTGTTCATTAAACTGGTTATATTTACGCATCAGTGCGCGTATAACCTTCCAGAAAGCGATTTAAAGCTTGAAATCGAACAAGAATTGATATGTACAAAAGATACACATATTTATACAAATCCCAAGTATGAAATACAATATTTCATTGGTTTGGTTTTTGTTTGATGGTCGCAGAGGCACAGGTGTCACAGTCTCCCCTACTTTAGGAAATTTCGTCCCGAAATTTATTCGTATGAGTCTGTCTGTGACGCTGTGTTAAATAATTTCCTTGCATGGAATCTAGGGTGTTTATATATTTACGTAGAATAACCCATCAAAGATTATGCATGGCATAATCCTGTCATTTCTCTTAACGGACAATCCTTAAAAATGAAAATGAAGGAAAAATCAAGGATATTCATTTCCCTCGATGGATATTCTTCATAAATGAAAATGAACGGAATGAGTCATTTTCCTCAATGGGTATTCTTCAGAAAAAAAAATGAATGAATAATCAAGAATTTTCATTTCCCTCGATGGATATTCTTCAGAAACGAAAATGAACGGAATGAGTCATTTTCCTCAACGGGTATTCTTCAGAAACGGAAATGAAGAAAAAATCAAGAATATTCATTTCCCTTGATGGATATTCTTCAGAAACGAAAATGAACGGAATGAGTCATTTTCCTCAATGGGTATTCTTCAGAAACGAAAATGAAGGAAAAATCAAGAATATTCGTTTCCCTCGATGGATATTCTTCAGAAACGAAAAATGAACGGAATGGGTCATTTTCCTCAATGGGTATTCTTCAGAAACGAAAATGAAGGAAAAATCAAGAATATTCATTTCCCTCGATGGATATTCTTCAGAAACGAAAATGAACGGAATGAGTCATTTTCCTCAATGGGTATTCTTCAGAAACGGAAATGAACTGAGTCAACTCTAGACACATGACAAAACTTGTTGTGGTTTCTGTGCACTGAATTCCATAATTATGTATGCATCCATAATTACGTAATTCCTTGCACAGTCCACACAGTTTGTTTTGTAATGTGAAGGGGAAGAAAATCAAATCTGTGATGAGTGTGACTAGACTATCATAGGGTCCTTTTAATTAGTTCGATAAATGATCTCTTTAATTAGACCACCAAGGAGTCTTTTCAGCTATATCATCACATGATATTCCTAACCAGATTTTTGGATCAATCTGTTTAACTAGACCACTCAAGGGGTCTACTTAAGGAATAGTACATTATAATCCAAGGGTCTTTACTATTACGTAGAAGCCCATTAAGGATTTAAGGTAGTACCTTTGGATATCCTACTATGAATCCCTTATACGAAGATATGGAAGATTCTACGAGGATTTAGATAACAAAAACTTGGATCACACAAAAACATAAAAGGGAACACATAAGCACATAATCACATATTTGTTTAATTTGACCTTTAATTTGTGATCTTTGGACACGGATATTTAAAGCACACCAGGAATCCAATCCGTGGATTTCATTTGGAACTTTAATCATTTTCAAGAATCTATCTATGAAGATAGGATGATCTTCCGAAAATTCGATTTTGTTTTCAAAGAAACGTAATATTCGAATTAAGGCACATAACAATTTTAGGATTTACGAAAATACCCTTAGGTACCCTATTAAGGATTTATAGTGGTACTTTGGGTATTCGTCCAGAGTTGTAACTTGCGCCTTGTACTTCGTTTCTTTGGAAAAAACGGGTACTTAGGATTTTCGTGGAAAACGCAAGAGATATTAAAATGGAAGAATTTTGGGGGTAGTCTGTTCTTCAAGGAGTACGATTCCCTGATTGTTGGTATTGTAGGGGATATGTTGTTTATACGTGCAACCACATAAATATATTGCAATGTAAATAAAAGATTTATTTATAAACAACGATAACAACTGTTTCATGGACCTTGACAACAAAAGAAAATAATACATAAGACGTGATTATTTCTAAATGGTGTTGTCTTCTAGTCGGTCAGATGCTCATCCTTGTGCTGGATTTGCATTAGCAAGCTTTGGGCAATTTCTTCAGAAATGACCCATCTCGCCATAGTTGTAGCAAGAACCTGGTGGAAAATGAGCTTGAGCAGGATTTTCGTCAGCTTGATTTGGTGCAACTGCAGCTCGGCAAACTCTTGCTGTATAACCTATAAGTCCACAAATTTGGCATTCGCGGCACTTCACACTAGCATGATGATGAAGGTTACATTGGTTGCACAAGGGTGCAGTTCCGTTGTATGGCTTCCTAGCAGGGGGTTGAGCTGGTTGGTTGGGGGCAGCTTGATCATTGTGAGCAACCACGACGAAGTTCTGGGAAGCTTTTCGCTTCTTTGACTTCTTGGGGGATCCAGTATGTTCATCTTTGGGTTTTGATTCCTCGATTGGTTTCTTATCACCTTTTCAGAAAAGTTTACCTTTCCTGATTTGAGATTCAGTCAAGGTAGCAAATAGCTCAATGGCATGCCTAACTGTAGTGGGGTTACTACCAGTCACAATGTCTTGTACCGGGTCAGGGAGGCCATTAATGTACTTTTCGATTACCTTATCCAAAGGCGTAACCATATTCGGGCATAAAAGACTTAACTCCTCATAACGATCCGTGTAGGCTCGATGCTCACCGCTATCTTGCTTAAGATCGTCGAATTCCCTTTCCAACGCCCTGATCTCGTGACGAGGACATAATTCCTTCATCATCAGAGCTCGAAGCTCTTCCCACGTTTGAGCCATTGCCACATCGGCACCCCTATCTCTCATCACACCATTCCACCATGTCAAAGCTTGTTTCTCAAAGACACTAGATGCGAATTCTACCTTTCGCTCATTTGGGCATTGAACATGCCTAAAGGTGCTCTCTAGACTCTTGAACCATTGCAGAAGTGCAGTCGCTCCTTGAGACTGAGAAAACTTTGATGGCTTAGCGGAGTTGAACGTATTGAAGTTGCAGGGGACACTATTGTTGTTGAGAGTTTGGTTACATTGAGAAACGATGTTCGGGATTGCAGCAGTCATTTGCTACGTAATGATAGCTGCCAGTTCTTCAATAGGTACCTGATTTTCGCGTCGTGGAGGCATTCTAAAAAGGGGAAACAAGAGAGAAAACAAATGAAATGGCATTGGGTAAGAATAGGATGTTACAATTACCGACCAAAATCATGGGTGATGGTCATTTGTTTGAACCATGAAGCAAACAAACGACACACGAAGGCTGAATCAAAGCAAATAGGTCCTCATAATGTATCGCGAAGACATGCTCGCATATAAGTGGACACTCACCCCAAGAGTTCCCAGGTAAGAGTGACTGGTCCAATATTGCGGATTTTTACGAACATTCTAGCCTTAGACAGAAAGCTCAGGGTACAAGCACCCACCCTTCCAGTTTGCACGTGTTCACATTATGTAGCCCTAAACTTTGACGAGAATTTGAAAACTTTGAAGGTTCGAAACCTTATAATAAATCATCCTAGAACGGATGATTAGTTTTCAAAGCAGATCGAATTTTGTGTTCTTATTGTGGTTGCTACCTAAAGATAGGCAACGGTATTATTTTATGACTAAACGCAAGTAAACTCGCGTTAGGGTCCTAGGAAGGTTATAGTCTAGGTCAAAGCACTACTAATAACCTAATTCCCTATAACCATTGGCTCTGATACCAACTTTTCTGTCACACCCCGACCACGTAAAACAACAAAACGTGGCGAAAATGTCGGGGAGTGTTGTAACAGAATCATTGTTTCACAACCATGGATTAAACAGTTTTGTTTTATTGAATTAAATGTATTACATTACATTGGAATTAGAAACAAAACATGAACAAATAGACTTCCATTGTTATTAAGTCACTAAGGCCTCGTCAATTTCTATGTGAGCGTACACAAATATCATCATCAAACATCATCAACTATGGTACCTGAAACACATGTGAAAATACGTCAGCATAAAAATGCCGGCGAGTACATAGGTTTTATGTGAGCGTCAGATTCATGGCTCGTTTTACATGTTGCAATACTTATTTAAAAACCTTATTTTGAAAGTATAGTAATGCGACATAATTAACCAACTCAAATCAAGTTGGATATGATTTATAAAATCTCGCCATGATTCTTAACTCCAAAACATTTGTTTTATGAAATCAAATTTTAAAACATATCGTAGAAACTTGTTAACAAAACTCGTATGGATTATATTATTCAGAAAACATCATTGTGTGACATCGTTTCAAAATCGTTTACCCAAGTGATCTAGATAATGCAACGATATATAATGTGTTAAAAACACTTATATATAGGAAGTACCAGCGGCGTATCCACCATGCTTTTAACACATTACACCCGCCCCGTTACCTAATCGCTTCCCTAACCCAATGGTTCAAACAGTTACAAATGGTTCCCATATAAAAAATGGTTACAAATGGGTCACATACATTAAATGGTTACAAATGGTTCACATATATCAAATGGTTATAAATGGTTCACATATATCAAATGGTTACAAATGGTTCACATATATCAAATGGTTACAATGGGCTAGCATGTTAAGTGAACATACATAGTAAAACATAATGAAATCATGTACTAATAGTGTACTAATGAACATAGCTTGTATATGATATGAAAACATGGAAAACATGAAAGTAACAAGTAGGCACATGTGTTTCACCCCAAAACGTTTGAAAAACAGTAAAAGAGGGGTCTATGTACTCACTTGAGGATGCTTAGAAGTCTTGAATAACAACCAAGCAAAGCTAGAGGGATCACGGAATCAAACGACACCTAATATAGGTAACTATGTAAAAAAACGGACCTAAATCGGAGGATCAGATAAAATGAGGTTTCGCAAACCAAATGAGTGTATGGACTCATGTAATATGGTTTAACAAATCCTACATTCTAAAACGAAACCTAACCTAAGTGCTTACGACCCATTACGACTCGTTAAGGTAGCTTACGCCACTTTAACGCGTCGTTCGCGTAAAACGCGTTCGGACCGCCTAACTAGTCCTATAATAACTAAAATATGCCTTAACATGTCTAATATCGTTGCCAAATTAGTTTAGATATCAAAAATTATGTTACATATGCTAAAAATGAATTTTGGCGTAAAAAGGGCATTTTGGTCATTTACCTAAGGCATATAAACTACCTATCATACAACTACTTAAACGATGTGACCATAAGGTATAACCTCGGAAGGTTATTCCCTATGCAACCATGGTCACCTAATGTGTTTGTTCGGATCCTAAAGATCGACTAAACGGGTCGGGTTCGAAAGTATAAGCGGTTGTTTAGACCGCTTACCTTACGACCCTACATAAGCACTAAACCTAAAGTGACGAGCTAAACATGTTAAACACATGCTTAAAGAGGTTTGAAAACAGGTTTGGTATCAAAACAAAGGGTTTTGATACCTAAAAGTAGTTTGGTTACAAAATACGCAAGAATACGCATTTTGGCCGAAACTACGACTCGCCACTATGCCTAGATAACGTGGTAATCAGTAGGTATAGTCACAAGAGACTAAAACCATCATGATTACGCTCACGTTATGAAGTTCAAACGAACTTCATGTTGACCATAAACTGGTCAAAGCAGAAAGTCAAACACAGTTTGACTTTCACGCGAAAAAAGAACGAAAGAGGACTTACAAAAGGTCCAAGAACGGAAGTTTGACCTGATTATTCTCAGGTATGAAGTGAAAGCACCTCAACTTAGAGAAATATCAGATCAAATGTGAGTTGCAACAATGAGATGGATGGGGTATTTATAGTTTTTGCACAACCGTTAAGATCGTTCATCGTAAAACGAGCTTCGATCTCATCCGTACACATGTGCCCATGGTTTTGTGAAACCATGGGAGCCCCTAGTTTCATTAAAACAATGTGCAAATGAGGGTAACAGCTGGAACAAGCTGGAATTTAGATTTTCCATTTTGGTCCCTTCCTAAGATTACTTTGGCAGATTGTCAATTTTGGTCCCTGAATGTGCAAAACATGGTTTTTGATGCATTTTGACACGTTTAAGCCCCGTTAATCTCATTTCAATGCTCTAAAATGAAGTTAAAGTATAGGTAACATGAAACATGCTCAAAAATATCTCGGATGTCGGTTCGTTTGGTCGTACGGTTGCGTTGTTCGGTTAATTACGACGAAACACGAACGAATGCGAAAAACGATACAAATTACGCGACGAATGGAATTTTATCATGCCAATCACTAAAATAAAATATTTTAATGATTACATAAAGTTTTGGATGTCCGGATGTATTCATAATGTAAGATATTCGCGAAAATGCAAACTTATGCACTTTTTGACGCTTTTAGTCCCTGAATGACCAAAAAGTTTATTTTAGCACACCGAACCCCTCAAAGCCTATTTATAAGCTATGTAAAGGATATTTAGGGTATGTTTAACTTATGGTCGTGTTCCGAAATGTTCATTACAGTACCAATTGGCATACTTTCACAGTTTGTCGAAATTAGTCCCTGTAAGCGAATAAACTTGATTTCGCCACACCAAACCCTCCAAAACTTATTTCTAAGTTATGTATAGGTTATTTAAGGTATGTTAAGCCTATTTCACTATTCCGAAGTGTTCTTTGCATTAAACTGGTTATATTTACGCATCAGTGCGCGTATAACCTTCCAGAAAGCGATTTAAAGCTTGAAATCGAACAAGAATTGATATGTACAAAAGATACACATATTTATACAAATACCAAGTAAGAAATACAATATTTCATTGGTTTGGTATTTGTTTGATGGTCGCAGAGGAACAGGTGTCACACTATGGTACCACTACATACCACCGAGCGGCGTGATCAATGTTAACGAATGTATTTTTGTTCCGTTAAACATACCAAATGTAAGCATGTCATGTAAAAACCATGTACTAAGTATGCTAAGTAAACATACAAAGTAGAAATGTCCATGTAAATCAATGTGCCCATATGCTGAGTAAACTTATGCAGCAGAAATGTAATGTAAATCAATGTGTTCATATGTTGAGCAAACATATGCAACAAAAGTGTTTATAAAATCAATGTGCTAGCATGCTTAGTAAACATACATATCAAAGCATAATGGAAATCATTGTACTATATGTGTACTAGATGAACTTAGCAAGTATATGTCATGAAAACGTGAATAGCACAAAAGTAACAAGTAGGCACATGTGTATCACCCCAAATTATTTGAAAGAGGTAAAATAGGGGACTATGTACTCACTAGATCTTGCTTAATAGTCTTGGAATTAAGACCAAAAAAATCTTGTAGGATCACGGAATCAATCGGCACCTAATATAGGTAACTATGTTAATAATCGGATCCTAAATCGGGAGATAGGACAGAATGAGGTCTCGTAAACCAAATGAGTATTGGAATTCATATGATAAGGTTTAACAAATCCTACATTCTAATTTGATACCTATCCTAAGTGCTTATGACCCGTTACGACTCGTTAAGGTAGTTTATGCTACTTTAATGTGTCGTTCATGCAAAAGTGCGTTCGGATGGTCTAACTAGCCCTTTGACAAGTATCATATGCCTTAACATGTTTAATAATATTACATAATCAGTTTAAGTGTCAAAAATTAAGTTACATATGCTTAATTTCAAATTATGCATGAAAAGGGTATTTTGGTCATTTTTCTAAGACATATAAACTACCTATCATACAACTAAATAAACTAAGTGTCCATAAGGTATAACCTCGGAAGGTTATTCACTATACAACTATGGTCACATAATATGTTTGGTTGAATCCTAATGATCGACCAAATGGGTCGGGTTAGAAAGTCTAAGCGGTTGTTTAGACCGCTTGACTTACGACCCTATATAAGCACTAGACTAAAAGTGACGAGTTAAACATGTTAAAACATGTTTAACTAAGTTAGAAAACTGATTTGATATCAAAACAAAGTGTTTTGATACTCGAAAATAGTTTCGTCGCAAAACTCACATAATCGGCATTTTGACCGAAACTATGACTCGTCACTTTGACTAGTCAACGTGGTAATCAGTAGGTATAGTCACAAGGGATTATAACCATCGTGATTACGCTCACATTGCAAAGTTCAAACAAACTTTGTCTTGACCAATTCATGGTTAAAGCTGAAAGTCAAAAACTGTTTTACTTTCTTGCTTGATTTAACTAAACAAGCATGAAAGAACACTTACAATGGTCCAATGCTTGAAGAGAAGACTAAGAATGCTCAGGTAGGTGGCCCTCAATAAGAGATTGCCTCCACTTAGAGCAGTGACGGGTATTCCGTAGGACAACCCTTAAGTGGTATAAATGATAATAAAATCCTACATTTAATCGGGTAGTTGTCTAGAATTAGATAACTACGGTTGTTTGTGTTTCAGGTACAAACAGGAGCTTAAAATGGAAGGAACACAGAGAATAAATGAAAAAAATCAATTTTTGGAATTGAAGAATTAAGTGGATAGCATGATATAGGACGAAATTACGAGAACGTAGGCGAAAACGGTGAAGAAAACGGAGTTGAAAAGAAAAAGTTATGCAGAAAACAAGTTTTCATGTTGAAGCCTGCCGTAAGCTACGGCACGCTACGACAAGGGCCGTAGCTTACGGCGCCGACTGACACTTTTTGACCACCGTAGTCCAGTATAGAGCCACCGTAGCACTTTTATTACCGCCGTAGCCTACGGCGGGTGCCGTAGGTTATGGCGCCGATTGAGTTGTTCTTGTAACTTACGCATTTATTGAGCTTTTGATGATGTTTTTTATGGTCCTATCATGGTTATTCAGTTACACTTCACTTGGGAACGAATTGGGGAGCACTTAGAGACTACTTTGAGCTTGGAGAACAATCTTTGATCTTGGTTTTTATGTTTTTGATTTCTATGATCATTGTAACTTGTATGATGATGTTTGTTCAAGCCATGAGTGGCTAAACTCTTTATGATTGTCTTTAGTTGAAGGTTTGTAAGAATTTATGCTTTGATTGTCTTTAGCTCTAGGCCTCGCGGGCCGCGAAGGATACACCTTCAGTCTTCGCACCCAGCCAGAACCTCAGACAGAAACTTTCATTTTTTTTGGCAAAACTGGCCCTGCATGCTTAAAACTTGGTTTTTGACGTGTTTACCCCCCGTTAACCCAATTTCAAGGCTCTACAAGGTTTTTAAAGCATAGGGAACTTTAAATATGCTTGAAAATATCATGGATGTCGGTTCATTTGGCCGTACGATCGCGTTGTTCGGTTAATTACGATGAAACTCGAACAGATGCGAAAACGACCCAAATTGTGCGACGAATGGTATTTTTGTATTCCAATCACTAAAATAAAATATTTCGATGATTACAAAAATTTTTGGATGTTTGGATATGGTCAGAACGTAAGATATGCGCGTAAATGCGAACTTACGCAGTTTTTGACATTTTTAGTCCCTGTTGATCAAATAGCCATATTTTCTCACACCGAACCCCTCAAAGCTCATTTCTAAGATATTTAAAGGATATTTAGGTTTTCTTTAGCTTATGATTTTGTTCCGGGGTGTACGTTGCTATACAAATCCGCAGACTTTTGTTGTTTGTCACAAATAGTCCCTGTGATCGAATAAGCTTGTTTTTGAGATACCAAACCCTTCAAAACTTATTTCTAAGTTGTGTAAAGGTTATTTAAGGTATGTTAAGCATGAGTAACTATTCCTGAGTGTTTTTCGCGTTAAACTGATTACGTTTACATATCAGTTTGTGTATAACTTTCCAGAAAGTGTTTAAGGGTTTGAATTTGAACAAGGATTGTTATTGTGCAAGTATCATAGATAATTACACAAACCAAGAAATAAAACACAAGGTTTTATTGCTTACAAAATTGTTCGGGATTGGTTAGTGATAACTGTAGGCACAATTGTCACAGTATACAAGTTTGATTAGCATAGTATATAGTGTAGCGAAAGCGTTTACGCATAACCAGCATATATCACGTAACGGGCGAAGCAAGTAACTATCAAAACTATGTTCACACTTAACCATGAGACTGCATTGTAGAGTATGCGCGACACATGTCCAGTGGACACGTGAAGTAAGAGATGTGATCCCTAGCAACCCCTGTCCACGACAGGTGCTGAGTCCAAACTATAGTACTATCGTTGCTAGAGGAGTTATCGTGTAACACTATCTAAGCATAGTAACAAGCATTCATAGATCACGTATAACATGCGGGGGCGGTTAGTGTTGAAAGTTTTTGCGTTGTGTTGGTGTATGTTGTTATAGCGAACGTATGTAACACCCAAAAGTGCGTTAAAAGAAAATGGGTTCGAGTATATTCACAGTATGTGTTTAATAAATAAACACAGCCTTGAATTGGATTGAAGGGAGCGCATTGAAATTAGCCTGAGCATAGAATGATAATGTAAGCGTTGAACAGCGTGTAAACAGTGTGTCAGATGTGATAAGTTTCGAATGGTGAGTCGAACGGATGGTCATCTGGACAGATGGTCATCCGGATGGATGAACAGATAGCCATTCGAATGAGTTGTGAGTTTTGTAAATTTGTTTTGAAACTTCTGAAGTTTTTGTTGTGGTATAAATCAAGTCATCCGGTTGGATGGTCATCCGGACGGATGCCCATTCGATCGGATGGCTATTCGATCGAGGGTTTGGGTAGTTTGAAGTTTTGAGCAAATTGTTTTTAACAAGAAATAGTATAAAAGACAAGTCACCTGGTCGAATAGTCATTTGATCGGATGGTCATCCGATCGGATGGCTATTCGATTTGAGCGACCTGATGTTTTGAAAATTTCACAAGTTTTCTAAGTTAAAAATTTGAAGTTTTAACGGAGACGGCATGACGACGTGTCGAACAACGAGAATCACCCCATTCGTTCGGACTTGCTGTCCCCGATGAAGTTTCATGTTCAACTCGTTAATCGGTCGTCTCTCCGGTGGAAATCCGTTTTCAGACCGGTTCTCTACTAGAGAATGAGTAGAGAGCCTGAATGAGTCTAGATTCCATCGATTTTGAGTAAAAAACTAAGGAATGTTGAAGAAAAGTTTGAAATCGGTTGAAAATGTTTGATCTTGTTGAGATTTGTGTTAAATAGTGTTGAAATCCTTTAGATCTGAACCAATCTTGATGAGATGAGATCACACAACAGTTTTCAAAAGAAACTGAGATGACGTCACCTTCAAGGAGTCCAAATCAGGTGATTTCTAGGTGAAAATCAGTGATTTTGATGGAGAAGATGATGAGAAGGTGTGTAGTGATGATGATTGTACAAGATTTAGGGCGAGATACTTACGAAATAGCCTTGAATCGAGAGAAAAGTGCTTGAAAGAGACTTGGGAGCGTCTGGGTTGGATTGAGCTGTCACATCAGTGAACAGTGATGTGTGTACTGGTATTTATAGTATGAGAGAGGGAGAAAGGCGGTGCAAGTGAGTGCGAGGGTCGGATGGCCATCCGATCGGATGGTCATCCGGTCGGATGTCCATTCGATCGGGTGGTCATTCGACCAGCCGAGTTGCGTTTTGTTGGTTTCCAACTTTCGTTTCGTGTGTTGAGCGTTGCGTTGCGTTTGAGCGAGTTGGGAGTAAGCGTTCCGTTGGGATAACCACATAAAATTAAACAAGTAATCACACAATTAACACACATTGCACATAAAATGCATAAAAGTAAATATGCGTTTCGAGTTTGCGATGAGATTGCGTTGAGAGTGCGTTGCGATAGCGTTTAGTATAAACATGCGATGTGATATGCGATAAAATGCGTTGAAATAGTAAGCGTTGTAAGCTGCGTTAAATGCGATAACTGCATTTGAAATAAGCGTTGTGAATGCGTTGTAAAACATAGTTTAAAATGTAGCGGAAACCCTTAGCGATAATCGAAATCTCGGGAGTACAAGGCAATTAAGCAATAAATGACAGATCTAACTAATGACCCAAAAAGTCGGGTTGTTACAACAGCAGCTACTCCGATCAGAACAGATAGTGCTAACCTGCGGGAGATAGATGCGTCGATGTTCTAACATCGTCAAGTTTTTGTGAGCAACATAAGGTGGTTATGGTGGCGACAAGGTGAAAACGGAGGAAGATAAAAGGTGTCGAGCGGTTGAAGATGATCAGAGTTTGTTTTCCCGGTGATGGCGGCTGCTGATGTTATGTATCGCAGAGAGAGAGAGAATGGAAGATGATGTCGGCTGTTCTTTGATTGTGGCCACTGATGTGGTTTTTAGTGGAATTAGGGTTTTCAAGTTTTGAATGTTTGGTTGGCAGCTAGAGTTTTTCTATTGGGCCCACTTGGTGTGAGATGAAAATTGTTTTGAAATTGTTGGACCGAACAAAAGGCCCAGTAATGTGGGACCTATTTGATTGGCCAAATTAATTTTGGGTAAATTATTAAAGATGGGATTTATTGGACCAAATTTTTTAGATGAAACATGGAGTCGTGGACCCGTTTCTATTCGTGAGTTGCAAAGTGGGGTCGGGTGTTCGCAAAGTGTATCTGAACCGAGCTTCTATTTTTCGATGTCAAATTCGTACGGGTTCAGGAGAGCGCGGGATCACTTTAGGATGATGAAAACAAATGATTTTTAAGAATGTGGGGTAGTCACGGTTACTGATGCAAATGTCAAATTTGGTAACTTGACTATTATGGGCCAAAAAACGGTATATTTATTTCCGCACATGAAAATTTGTTTTGTTATCGGTGTTCGTAAATACTCGAAAGCATTTTGTTTATTGTCATATTCTCGCATTTGGTAACGATTGAAGGAACCTGGAGAGCCAAGACCGGTCCTAACGAGTTCACAAAGTCGAAGAGTTATGCTTATGATGGAAGTTTTTGGATTAGGTGTTAGCAGAACTTTGGGGGGATATAAGTCGGATCCTACGGGGCAAGGGGACTTTCTTTATCAACTAGAATATGCAAAGAAGAAATTCGCTTTCGTGATTTTTTGAAAAAACGAGAACATTTGAAAGATTCTGCTCAGTGGAGAGAATTTGTTCAGTGAAGTTGACGACAGTTCCGCTTAGAAGAGGGAATTTGTTAAGGTTTAGAGATTTCACCAAAGAAATGAGGGGATAAAAATATTCATATGTTTTGGAATTTCTTCGGTAAATTTATAAACGCAATCACAGGTGGTAGAGTTTGTGATTTTCTGGTGACACCAAAGGTTCTGCGTGGAATGTTTTGCACAAACATATATTTGAGGATTTTAATTCATTCTCCAGCCAGCGTGAAGGGTTTTGCACGGAAACATACAGGTATCTAAAGTCAGCAGTAGTTTCAAAAACTGTTCACTGAAGACCTAGGGAATCTTTATGAGAATTGATAGTTCAAGGCTGACAAGTGTGGATTCCAACTCTATCAGTTGAGGGGGAATTTGCAGGATTCGGTTTTGGGTTTGATGCCTCTTTGGGATTTTACAGGGATCTGGGTGTAACTAAATTCGTTGAGTTTGCAAACGATGTACTTGGTCAAGGAGACATCCTAAGTACTGATGCTGAAGATCCCTAGTGCATTACGTGGTCAACTTCACAAAGGCGAGACAATGAGATCTGGATGTAGTTCAACCAAGCATGCTGGTTGAGCTTGCAAATGATATACTCGGTCTAGCTGACTTCCTGAGTGTTGATGCTGATGATCAAAGTGCATTACTTGGTCGATTCCACAAAGATGGTTTACAGAAGACAGTTCACCAGAAAACTCTACCAATGTAGTATGCTTGAATGAAATAGAGTTCTTATGACAAGATCAAGACTTGAGGCAGTTTTTAAAGAATGGAACCCTTATCAAATGCCAGTTGGAGTACTGAAAGATCAGCGGAAGATCGGTCAATTTAGCCTTGCGAGGAGATTGCACAACACCCAACACGGATCCACGTACTTTGAGGGGGAAATATTATACGAGAAGCTTCAAGGTCTTGGTATTGCTATGAAGACTCAAGTCAAGATACTACTTACCTGGATCATCGGTCAAGGGAGAATTTGTTAACACATAGAAGATAACATCAACAAATACTTGACTGAAGATCGATTGCATTTGCATTTTCAGCATTCGACAGCAACGGACAAGGGGGAATTTGTTGGTGCAGTTTTTTTGTCCGATGATGTTCGAATAGATTAGATAATTTTTATGTTGATTATGTAATAGTTAGTGAAACGGTTAAACAAACGTGTATAGACCAGCTCGTTTGAAGTAGTTAAACTAAAGGGTTTGTTGGTGCATGCGTCTGTCGACTTCGTCTTGTATCGAGTCTTGCATTGTTCATGGCACGAAGTTCAAGAAAATGACAAGAAAGCTAATTCCGCTTGAAGGTTATAATTCTGCTTGAAGAGGTCTCATGTAATTCCACACGGAATTACAAAGTAATTCCGTTTGAATGTTGTAATCTCGTTTCAATGTAATTCCGTTTGAACATGTTTGGAGCGGAATTAGAAGTATATATATATAGGTGCTAGGTCCGTTTCATTTGAAACGGAATTAGTTTGTGTGTTTCCGACGGTGAAGCTCTGTCGAAGTGTCTACAGATCTGTAATTGCTCAGAAATCAATCAAAAGACAGTTATTAGTGAATATCTTGCTGAATTACACACAATATGTCTGTTTCCGCCTTTCATATTGTGTAGAACGCCTCTGAACGACTCATTTCGGGTCTACACACGATCCTACATGTGGTATCAGAGCACAGGAGGAGGAGTTCTGCAGATTTCAGCTTGATTTCATCTCATTTTCTTACTTCTACACCTTCTTTTATCAATTGAAGTTTTACCAGTTAAAATGGCCTGAATTTTTCACAACATAAGCGAAATTGTGTTTTAACAAACCCTTGAGAAAATCAGATCAAAATTCAAAGTAAAAGTGACAAAAATGGGTCAAACAGTTAATTCTGTTTGAACGAGTACCCTAATTCCGTTTGAAAGTTGGTAATAATTCTGCTTGAAAACGTAATTCCGCTTGGGTATTCCGCTTCAGTGTTGTTATTCCTTTTGAAAGTTTGAAACGGAATTAGTAATTCCGCTTCAAATTGGTATTTCGTTTGAAAGTTCAAACGAAATCTTCCATTTGAAGTTTTTGTGTGCAGGTTAATTCCGTTTGAAGGAGTAATCTCGCTTGAAGTAATTCCGTTTGAAACACTAATTTCGTTTGGAAGTATTTGTCTTGATAAATTTTTTACCGAATCATGAGTGAAGAATTTTTCAACGCATTTGCAACATCCCCAACTACTTCGGCTACCATTGCTCAAAACATGAACTTGGAAAATGAGACTGGAACTACACAAAAACCTCCAAAGCTAATGAGCATTGAGGAGTATTATGGTTAGAAAGATCGGTTTGAAAGCTGGGTTCAAGCAAATCATTTGAGATCTTTGGAGTGTATTTTGAAAAAATATGTAGTACCACGTACTGATCTGCAAGTTAAGAAAACAATCTCTGAATTCACTGATAAAGAACGAGACATGTACAAAGCTGAAAAGATGATGGTTAGTCTACTTCAGCATGCTATTAAAGAAGACATCTTTGTATTGATTCAACATGACAAAACTTCAAAATCAATTTGGGATGCTCTTAAAATCAAATTTGAGGGAAGTGAGAAGATGATCAAAAGTAAAAAGGCATTGCTTAAAAAAGAATTTGATATATTCACAAGTTTTCCAGGGGAAGATACAAAGAAATTGATTGAAAGATATTGCCATTTAGTGCGATCGATGTCATTGTTAAGCATAACCAAAGAACGAGAGGAATGGGTTGACAAATTAGCTGATGCTTTACCTCAGAAAGAGTGGGGTACATTTTTGATGATTTTAAAGAACACCGGAGAATATGATGATTTGACGATTTCTCAGTTCATCGAAAAGATTGAAGGACAAGATCTTAAACAGCAAAAGATTGCAAGGATGAACAATCCGAGTAATCAATAAGATGTAAAAATGTATTACAAAGGCAGTATTCAAGAGGTTGAAATGAGTCCGAAGATTCAAACTGCTTTTAGTGCTAGAAACTCATCTGGAAATGTTCATCAAAATCTAAACAGTAGCAGTGGATTCTCTTCATATCCGAATGTTAATCCAAAGAGTTCAACTTCAACCTTTCATTCTCAAAGTTCAAAAGGTGGAAATGGTTGTGTGATACAGTGCAACATTGCATTGAATCTTCCAGATGGTCAAAGATTTTCTGAAGAAATTGCAAAAGATCACATGGCGTTACTTGCAACTGTGCTACAATCCTATGAAGGTTTGGTTGCAGGAAGGATCGGAAATGCTATGCTGACGAAAGAGGATTACGATCAGATAGACGCTGAAGAGTTGGAGATCATGGATATCAAATGGTGTTTAGCTAGTGTCTTAAGAAGAGCAGAAAAGTTTAAAATGATTACAGGAAGAAATGATTTCTTGGATGCACATGTTTCTACTTTGGGTTTTGATAAATCTAAGGTTACTTGCTTTCGATGCAGGGAGAAAGGCCATTTCAAGAGAGAATGCAAAAATCAGGAAGCGAATGGAGCAAAGAATCCATTTGGAAAAGATGATTACTATCGGAAAGCCATATATTAACAAGTTGCTCATCAACGCATCAACAAAAAGATTCACAAACTGCTCATGGGAAAATGATCGAAGATGTAAACAAGAAAGCTTATTATGGTATCATTGATCAAGATGATGAGAAAATGGCTCCAGGATTTAGCTGGGATAAGTATGTGGATGAGAATGGGGAGTTTAAAGCTTTCATTGCAAAGATAGTTCAAGAACCTGATTTGTTTACAGAATGGATGAAAGCGATTGGTGTTCAAGAGAAGAATCAAAAAGAAGAATCTATTTCATCCGATGAAAGTTCAGAAGAAGCAACTGTTTTTGATCAAACATCATCTGATTCTGGTTCTTCAGATGATAGTTCTGAAAAGACATTAGATTTTGATCAAACACCATCTGATTTTGGTTCTTCAAATGATAGTTCTGAAAAAACAATTGTTGCTGACAGAAGCTATTGAAGCTGAAGCTATCCAAAGACCAAAGACAGTGCAAGATTACATGAAGATTGCAAGAAGACTGAAGACAAAGTTATTTTATGAAGCTATTGTCAAGGGGGAGTTTGTTGGTGCATGTTTGTGACAACAGCTTAGATTTGGTCTTTGGATATCTTGTAATTAGTTAAACGATAAACGGTTAGCGAGTTTAGCTTTGTATTAGTGAAATAATAGAGTTTGGGCTAAACAAAACCCAATTAGGGTGATGGGAGCGAATTGGGCTTGTCCAATTCGCAGTCCATGAGGTTTTAACCTTGGCCCAAGTTGCAAACCTTGTGTTATATAAACAAGGTTAGGCTTTAGGGTTTAGGTTAATCAGCCAAAACAGTTTGTGAGAGCAATTTCGTGAGAGACTTTAGGCTTGGACGAAATTGTTGTTGGTTAGGGTTTAATTGATTGTAATTCTTGTGAGATTGATAATCAATAGAAGCCCAGTTTGAAAGTGATTTCTGTTTCTACTCATTCTGCTATATTCTGATCAAGAGGATTCCGCACTCTTGATTAGATTGACAATTCTGTGAAAGATCCATACGACTCAAGGGGACCTACAATTGGTATCAGAGCATTAGGCTCTTGAAGGCTCGGTTCAGAATTGTATTCTGCAGAAACAGGGAGTTTTTCGAATTTTCTATTAAACTTGACAATTAGGGTTTTGAATTTTCTGACTGATTTGATAAAAATTTTTGAATTTTTTGGCTGTTTTGATCTTCTGCACTGTTTTCGAATTGTTTGCTGTTTTGCAGGTTTTAGAGATTGTTCTGGTTGACTGTCTTTGAAGGATTTTGGGCTGATATTCGAAGACTGTTCTTGGGATTGTTCTTGGTTTCTTCATTAAGTTCATCAAAATTGGGTCAAAAGTTTGCTGATTTGGTGGCTCGATTTTGCAGAAACTGTTAAGGAATCCGGAAAAATCTTCAAAATTCCAAACAGATTTAATTTCCAAAATTACTTGCGAATTTGATTAATTTCGCAATCTGGACCTGCGAAATTAACTGACCTGCGAAATTACCGGCGACGTTAAAATCCAAAGGCGACTTTGGTAACCGTATAATTTTCCTCAGCGAAATTATTACGGTTTTAGGCGACTTTACCAGTCGTCGTAATTGCGAAATTAAGCAGTGAAATTGCCAGCGAATTTGAGCGAATTTAACTGAACTTTGATCAGCGAAATTGGACGAATAACAGACCAGCGAATTTAACCTGATTTTCCAGCGAAATTACTAGAAAAATTAAGTGGTGGTATATTTTCTGGCAAGCGTCGATAAAATTTCAGTGTTTTGCAATTAGAAAGTGAACCGTAACTCATCTGACGAAACCGTCTGCACCATTTAATTCCCCGTATTTTTAGGACAAAAAACTCTGGAAAATCCCGATTTCGGTTTTTGACATTAGATATCATTAGACTCGTCTTTTCGATACGATTCTAACGGTGTAATTTGGTAACCACTGTTTTCGGAAAAATTTTGTACGGTTTTATCAGTCTGTTACGTTAAAAATGTCGAACATGTCTAGTTTGAATGAGCTGTTGAGAATGGAGCATGAGGTTGGCACTACCAACAAACCGCCTAAGATGATGAAGGTGGAAAATTATTTGAAATGGAAGGATCGTTTCCAATCCTTCATTGAATATCTAGACATGCGCATGTGGATATGTATTGAAGATGGGTACACAAACCCTACTCACGACTTTGAGGGCAGACCACGTAGAACAGCCTATGTGAACATGGAAGAGAATGATAAAAAGATGTATGAGGCTGAAAAGAGAGCATTGGCTGCTATTAAAATGTCGTTACCTGATAGCATCAAGCATACATTCACAAAGTACACAAATTCAAAAGATATGTGGGATGCATTAGAAAAACGATATGCAGGAAATGCAGATGTTAAGAAAAACAAGATTGATCTACTGAAGAAGCAGTTTGCTATTTTCAAGCACATGAAGCATGAGTCACTTGAGGACATCATCACTCGTTACTATCATCTGATGTCAGAAATGGAAAACTATAAGATTGATTGCTATTCTGATGTAGAAAAGAATGACAAGCTGCTCGATGCCTTACCTACCAAGTGGGATATCTACACTCTCATGATCAAGGGTGAAGCAGATTATGAGACAAAGGAGCTGGAAGAAGTAGTTGGCAAGCTGAGAGCTTATGAGCTCAGTATGAAGAAGAAAGATACTGGATATGATCAGGTTCAAGATCCAGTGATTTACAATGGACTTACGTCTTCTTCATCTCACAACGCTTCTAGCGACTCTGCTACTGCATTTCTATCGTGTGAGAATGAGCAGGTCACAGTTAATGAGGATGGTGATGTGTGTTTTGTAGCTGCCTTAGGAGGATCAACAGGAGCCAAGAAAACATCAGCTTCTAAGCAGAGTAGTGGTGTTAAGTCGATGCCTATGAGTGTGAAGTCTGCTGAAGAACATCTTGCTCTACTTGCTTCATTCGTTGCTTCCTATGAGAACTACATTCAGGGGAAGATATCTGATCCTGCTACTTTAGATGAAGATTACGATCAGATTGACCCTGATGATCTTGAAGATATGGATTTGCAGTGGCAAATAGCCATGATCACTAGAAGAGTGAAGAGATTTATGAACCGAACAGGAAGGAAGTTTATAGGAAAGACTGTTGGTTTTGATAAGACCAAAGTGAGATGCTTCAACTGTCAAAGTTATGGGCATTTTGCTAGGGAATGTCAAAAACAAAAGCAGGAGACTTCAAGTTAGAGTTCAAACAATAGGAATGCATCAAACAACTCTAACTCGAGAGCGCTGATCTCTACAACTAGAGAAGGTTCATATGACTGGAGTGTTCACTTGGAAAAAGATGACAATGTCACACAGGCATTCATGGCAGAGATAACTCCAGTTGATGATGGTGAAGCTACTGTGGGAGATGCTGAAGCAAAAGTGGATGCTGAGGCAGAGGTCAAGATAGAGAGTATAAAAGAATGGAAGCTCAACTTGCGGCTCTAATGGCTAACCTTGATAAACAAACAGGAGAGGTAAAGTCTAATTCTGTGGGTTTAAAATGTCGTGAACTACAGGGTGAGGTTGACAGGTTGTCAACACAAAACCAAAGTCTGGTAAGCGAGATGTCTAACATAAAAGAAGCAAATTTTTTTGCTAAAAGAAATGAATCATCATACTTGAAGAAGATAAAAGGTTATGAAAGTAAAATTGAAGCTGTAACCTGCAAATTAAATGAAAAACTTCAAGTCATAGACTTAGCTCATGAAATGATGGCTGAGAAAACAAAAGAGATTTCTGATAAATGCAAAGAGTTGTCAGATGCACAACTCAAAATTGTTGAACTTGAAAAGAAATTAGGTCAATTCAGGGACTCTACTTTTGTTATGAAACATATGATGGGTGGCTTGAAGAAAAGTAATGACAAAACCAGTATGGGATTTCATGGTTTCAATGAAGTTCCACCTCCTGTTAGTCATGACTATTCTTTCTTGCCTGATGAAGATGAGCTCATGGACTTTGGGTCAACATCACCAAGTAGTTCCACTTCAAGTCAAGGAAATGTGTTTGAGAGTGCTGATGCTAAGAAGGATAATAACAGCACACTTGTTTTGAAAAAGAAAACTTCACATCCTAAAAATAACAATCCGACTTTTGTTAAAAAGGTTAATTTTGTTCAAGGAAGTGACATGAAAAACGAAACAGCTGTTATTGAAAACGAATCTAATATAGAGTTTGCTAAAAACAAGAACAAAGAAAATTCTGACACTAAGCAAACTAAAGAAAATCCTTCTAAGGCATCATCATCAAATCCCGAATCTAGTTCAAAGGCTTCTGAGAAGAAGTCTTCGAAAAAGAGATCGTGCTTTAAATGTCACACCAAGGGACATGTAGCTAGCTGCTGTCCTAACAAAAAGAGTGAAGCACAAGTTAGTGAGAGAAAGAGAGAGAAGTCACCAGAAAATAGTGGTGATAAACAGGAGAAGGAGTCCAACTCTCCAAAGAAATCTGCTCCTAAGCAACCAGAAAATGTTGCTGTTGGTGTAGATAAGGCTGAAAAAGGAACTCCACAAGTTCCACGTTTTCAAAGAAATCAACCTAGATTTCAACCTAGATCTCCACCAGGCAGATACGAGAGACCTAGAAGCAGTTCACCAAGAACGAACAATTTTAATTCTAATAATTTCAGAAGTCAAGGTCAATATCAAAATCGATACCAAAATAATGGTGGTCGAACTTTTTATAACAATGGCTTTAGAAATTACAACAATAATACTTCTTGGAATCAAAATCAAAATTTTCAAAGGTCAAATAGTCCAAACACATATAGGAACCCTCAGGACCATAGACCTAGTGGAAATCAAAATCAAATTCCATCAACAGGTCTGAGATCCAAGACTCCAGTTAGGAGTAATGGATATTGGATGGATGTTGCAGTGGTTGGTGAATTTGGATGACCCAAGACCATTAAGGCTTGGGTCCCCCAATCTAACTAATTTCTTGGTTGGTGTGTGCAGGAGCTACTAAGGAGGATTATCAACCTATGGTATGTTGATAGTGGCTGCTCCAGGCACATGACGGGGGATGCGAGATTGTTGACTGAATTTGAAGATTATGATGGTGGAAATGTGAATTTTGCGGGTGCTAAAGGTGGTAGAATTACAGGACGAGGAAAAGTGACCAATGGGAAGATCACACTGGACAAATTGAATTATGTTGAGCAGCTTAAACACAATCTGATGAGCGTGTCACAAGTCTGCGACAAGGGTCACTCCGTCCATTTTACCAAGAATGAAGCATTAGTGTTGAAACCAGGTTTGAAGATTCCGGACGATTGGATAGTGATACGAGCGCCAAGGAGAAATGACACTTATGTCATGGACATGGGTGCTAAGGATCCAACTGCTGTGGTGGAGTGTTTACTATCAAAAGCATCTGAAGCTGAATCGATGTTGTGGCACAGACGCATGGCCCATATTCACTATCGAAAAATGAATTACCTTGTTAAAAATGAGCTAGTGAAAGGGGTTCCAATGCAGAGGTTTCAAGTGGAAGATAAATGTCTTCCATGTCAAAAGGGAAAACAACACAAGAAACCTCGTAAGTCTAAAACAGTAAATTCCATAGATTCCCCTTATGAATTACTTCACATGGATTTATTCAGTCCAGTGAACGTGAGGAGCATAGGTGGAAACTACTATTATCTTGTTGTTACTGATGATTACTCACGATATTCATGGGTTTTCTTTTTAGTTACAAAAGATGAGACGGCGGAGATGCTGATAGATCTTTTTACGAAATTGGAAAACGTCCATGATGCAAGAATCAAGAGGATAAGGAGTGATAATGGCACGGAGTTCAAGAATCGAATTCTGGATCTCTACTGTCTTCGAAAGGGAATTGAACATCAATATTCTGCTCCTTATACACCTCAACAAAATGGAGTTGCTAAGAGGAAAAACAGGACGTTGATTGAAGCCACCAGGACGATGCTTTCAGATTCAAAGCTACCAGTTTTTTTCTGGGGAGAAGCTGTGAATACAGCTTGCTACGTCCTAAACAAAGTTTTGACTGTTAAACGTTTTAATAAAACTTGTCATGAATTGATGTTTAACAAGAAACCAAACTTAGAAGGCTTTGAACCATTTGGATTACCCTGCACCATTGTGCGTAATAAAGATAAACAAAAATTCGGTGAGGTTGCTGACGAAGGCTACTTTCTAGGTTACGTACCTGGCGCACCGAATAAAAGGGTTTTTAATCTAAAAACTGGTAAAATTGAGGTTGTGTTTAATGTGGAAATTACTTCATACAAACCTCAACAATCAACGAGTGGTCCTGCTATATTATATGATTATGAAAGCACTTTTAAATCATTTAATATTCCTGAGTTTCCAAATGCAGATGATTCTCAGTTGATTCAGACAATGATTGGTGGAGACGATGAAGGAGAGTTCATGCCTAGATCGAATGTTGATATGACAGATGCTGGGAAAACTTCCCAAGGTGCTGCTGATCCAGATTCAAGCGATAGTGACTCTTAACCCATTGAGGGGGAGGATTTCATTAATCCGTTTGCAAATCAGAATATTCAGGGGGAGGTTGGATCAAACCTGGGTTACAATTTAGAAGTCGATGCTGTTGCTACTACACGAGCAAATAGAGATCATCCAGTTGACATGATACTTGGGGATCCTACTGCAGGTGTTCAGACGAGAAGAAGCATAGCAGCGAATACTGGTTTATTTGTGTCGATTGAAAAGACTGGGATTGTGAACGAATGCTTGTATAGCTGTTTTATTTCCCAAGAGGAGCCGAAGAACATACATATGGCTCTTAAAGACAATTCATGGGTTGAGGCTATGCAAGAGGAATTGGCCCAGTTTGCAAAGTTGAAGGTTTGGGAGTTAGTGGACCTTCCTAAAGATGAAAGAGAGATAGGCACTAAGTGGGTATTTAAGTGCAAGAAGGATGACAGAGGGATAGTGACGCGAAACAAGGCTCGATTGGTGGTAAAGGGTTTCAATCAGCAAGAAGGGATTGATTACAATGAAGTGTTTGCACCAGTGGCAAGGTTGGAGGCAATTCGTTTGTTTCTAGCTTTCGCAACATTCAAGGGCTTCAAAGTTTACCAACTAGACGTGAGAGTGCATTTCTTTACGGGAAAGTCCAAGAAGTGGTGTATGTCTCACAACCAGATGGGTTTGTTGATCCAGATTATCCAGATCGAGTGTACAAACTTGATAAGGCTTTGTATGGGTTACATCAAGCTCCCAGGGCGTGGTACGAGACACTGTCTACACATCTGATCAAGAATGGGTTTGAAAGAGGTCAGATCGACAGTACACTGTTCATCAAGAGGAAGAAGGAAGATTTTCTGGTAGTACAGGTGTACATGGATGACATCATCTTTGGGTCATCAGATGAGAGCATGTGTAAAGAGTTCGAGCAGGTGATGAAGAGCAAGTTCGAAATGAGCGCTATGGGTGAGCTGTCTTACTTTCTGGGATTACAAGTTGAACAGAAGGAGGATGGGATGTTTATTCATCAAACAAAGTATGTGTATGACATTTTGAGTCGGTTCAAAATGAATGATTGCTCTACTTTCAACACACCCATTTGCGAAAATCATAATCTTGGCCCAGATCATGAAAGTACTGAAGACGTTGATCCAACTCAATACAGGGCAATGATTGGTTCTCTAATGTACTTGACTGCTTCAAGACCTGACATTATGTTTGCAGTATGGTTGTGTGCCAGATATCAGGCTAATCCAAAGGAGTCACACATGAAGGCGGTGAAGCGTATTCTTCGTTACTTGAAGGGGAAACCTAAACTTGGGTTGTGGTATCCAGCTGATAGTGATATGAATTTTGTTGCTTACACTGACTCAGACTTTGGAGGATGCAAGTCGAACAAAAAGTCTACAACAGGTGGTTGTCAGTTCTTAGGAGGCAGGATCGTGTCTTGGCAATGCAAGAAGCAATCATGTGTGTCTACATCTACGTGTGAAGCTGAATATATTGCTGCGGGTAGCTGCTGCTCTCAGGTTCTCTGGATACAACAGCAGATGCGCGATTACGGTTTGGATTTCACTCGTACTCCTATTATGATAGACAATAATGCCACAATTTCTATAACTAATAATCCCGTGAAACACAGTCGCACAAAACATATTGACATACGTCATCATTTTATACGGGATTGTGCTGAAAAGAGACTAATTGAATTACATCGAGTTGACACACTAGATAACCTGGTAGATCTTTATACTAAAGCTTTTGACAGGGCTCGCTTTGAACATTTAGTCGAACTCAACGGGATGAGGAATCCTGAATAACTGGTTTTTCATAAGAATTTTGTAAATAGTTTACTGCTTTTCTTAAAAATCAAAAATACAAAAACATTAAAAATTTGAAAAACATAAAAAAATAGAAAATTAAAAATGAGTTATCACTGTGTGAAAAAGAAGAAATGATAGTACATTGGCAAGTTAGACTGTCACACTGAAAATAAATTAAATTGCTTAAGTGTGATAGCAGCTTCATCATATGATGTACCAGTAGGCAAAAAGCATGAAATAATCAACTTACCAATGTGATATAAACCTAAATAAACTGTGTATGAGTGGGGAACACATCAGTGGTGTATGGTTTAATGACCTTAAATCTTGCGTTGATAGATTGCCAAAATCTAAAGTTTTGGGTCTTTATACTGTTATTTCATCTGGGGATATCAGGGGTGTCCTTCTGCTGCATCCAGATACATGCTGACCTAGACACACCCAGGATATCTTAAAAGAGCTAAAAATGCCAAAACCCTTAAATGAAGAAGCTCTCAAAGAGAGTTATTCAAATGTGCAAAATGCATAAATCGTACCAAAAATGGTATTTGTCTTAGCCCTCGTTAGATATTTTGGCCTCTCTGCTGTACGGAAGTACTGACCTGCTCACCAATTATCTAAACGTTGAAAAATAAAACGGATGAATTCAGTATACTCACCTACTACGATGAATCTTTGTGCATACCTTGATCGCGGGGGTATATCCTGAAGTGGGACATACTAATATTTCAGTAATAAAATTACCTTAACGTATCATACGGTAATGGTACTTGAAATGTTCATGCATTTTGTTTAAGAGGACAAACATACTGGTAATCGTCTTGGACTGCTTTTCACGAAAAATTAAATAAAGAATTTTCTAATAGTGTGAAACAGTTTGATTTTGTTGATATGATCTTCTTACCAGTGATTCTCACAAAAATAGAGTGTTTATTGCTTTTGTTATTTACTTGCTTTCAGAAAAATATAAAAATCCAAAAATAGTGTCTTTTTCTGTTTAAAATTCTTAATGTACAGAAAACTGTTATTCTTGGAGGATTTGTTACTGATAGGGGGAGACGGTGTTGGAAAGTGAGTTCAAAATTTTAAATCATGTGGGTTATAGGGTGTGTGATTAAAAAGTTTTGCGTGTTGGTGATAAGTTGAAAATGCTTAATCTGTAATACAGTTTAACTATCTCTTGAATAATAATAATTTATTTAACGTTGTTGAAAAATTCTTATGGTTTCTCAAGATGTTTGTTTTATAGTATACAGATTGAAGCGGTATGTTGCTGAGAAGTTAAAGTGTTGAGTTGCTGTGAAGATGAGAGTTTGATTGGATGCATGGTAGAACCTCCTTTCTACATTGCAGACAAAGATGAAGAGTTTGAAGATTGCTATACATATGCTGAACTGGAGTTTACTCAAACGTTTTTTTGAAGATTTGGAGATTGGATGCATCAGCTTAGGGGGAGTCTGTTGCTGACAGAAGCTATTGAAGCTGAAGCTATCCAAAGACCAAAGACAGTGCAAGATTACATGAAGATGCAAGAAGACTGAATACAAAGTTATTTTATGAAGCTATTGTCAAGGGGGAGTTTGTTGGTGCATGTTTGTGACAACAGCTTAGATTTGGTCTTTGGATATCTTGTAATTAGTTAAACGATAAACGGTTAGCGGGTTTAGCTTTGTATTAGTGAAATAATAGAGTTTGGGCTAAACAAAACCCAATTAGGGTGATGGGGGCGAATTGGGCTTGTCCAATTCGCAGTCCATGAGGTTTTAACCTTGGCCCAAGTTGCAAACCTTGTGTTATATAAACAAGGTTAGGCTTTAGGGTTTAGGTTAATAAGCCAAAACAGTTTGTGAGAGCAATTTCATGAGAGACTTTAGGCTTGGACGAAATTGTTGTTGGTTAGGGTTTGATTGATTGTAATTCTTGTGAGATTGATAATCAATAGAAACCCAGTTTGAAAGTGATTTCTGTTTCTACTCATTCTGCTATATTCTGATCAAGAGGATTTCGCACTCTTGATTAAATTGACAATTCTGTGAAAGATCCATACGACTCAAGGGGACCTACAATAATCAATTTTGATCAAACACCAACTGATGGCAGTGGTGATGATGAGGAAGAAAGACATATTAATGTTGCAAAAACTCATCTATCTCCTGAAAGCTTTCAATTTTATTTTGCAGATCGCTCGGAGAAGCTGAAGGAGAGACGAGCAGCAAAAGAACAAAAGAAAATGAAGTGTGAAAATGTTGATAAAAACGAAGAGACTGTTCAAAATGAAGAAGTTAAAGCTGAGAAGGTGATTGAAGCTGAACTACTGATTGAGGTTGAGAAGGTCATCGAAGTTGAAAAGATTGTGGAAGTCATCAAGCCTTGCTTAAAGTGTTCAGAATCTTGCAAGCAATGTGCAGAAAAAGATGAGAAACTGAGTGAGCAAGAAAAGATGAAATAACAATTATTGTTCAATCTCAATTATATGAAAGAGTCGTATGACGTTTTGAATAGAACAGTAACTGGTCTTCAAAAGACAAATTCTGAGAGAGAAGATGCATTGACTATGATGAATGCTGTGATGATGACAAAGCAGAAGGCGATTAATCATTACATTGAAGAATGTGCAAAGTTGCAGCGGGAGTTGGAGACAGAAAAGATTGAGAATGAGAGAATCAGACGTTTATTACAGAGTTATTCTAGTTCTGATTATCTCATTGATCAAATTTATCCAACTGTTGCAGGTCTTGAAGCATTTAAAGATGAGAAGCCAAAGAAGAAGGATACTGGTAAGAAGCAGAGTGTTAGTTATAACAAGTGTCCGCCTCCAATTTGGGAAGGGTATTCTCCTAGAAAACCGAATGAGGAGCAAGTCGAAAAGGCAGTCAATATAAAGTTAAACTCCGATATAATCGATGAATTACCAGAAAACATTGACTTCGTTTTTACCTCGTCTGATACTGATCATGAGTCCGAGTTAATAAAAAAAGTGGTCGATCAGGTGTTGGATACAGATGAGGAGTCGGAGTTAAAGTCCGGGTTAAAAAGTTCGGGATCATCATCAGTAAATAGTTCAAAGTCGTCGGTTAAACAGTTTTATAATAAAGAATTTCTTTTATCAAAATCTAATTTCAAGGATGAAACATTCGAAGTTGCATACACTTTGAATGATTCTGACAAATTATATTTTGATAAAGAATCTCCAATAAGAAGTGTTCGCATTGAAAAGATCAAAAAGGTTTTCAAACTAACAGAAATCAATATTTCTGAAATACAAGATGTAAATCTTACTGAAAAACCTAAAAAATACACTTCAAGAGTTCAACAACGTTTAAACAAGAAAAAAGGTTACGGTTCTGGTTCTGGTTTTCAAAATAAACCAAACCATAACGGTAATTTCAAAAAGAAAGGTCTTGGGTTTATTCCACCAGAAAATTATAAAAATGAAAAATATGTTCGAGAATTTAAATCAAAAATGAAATTTGTTTCAGGAACAAGCTGTGAAGAGGAATAAAAAAGCTCATTCTGGAAACAATCAAACAGAGAATTCCTTGCCAAAAAGCAACAGAATGTGAAGAATGGAGCTAATCAAAGAAAGGAGACAAGAACCTGTTATAAATGCAATGAAGTTGGTCACATTGCATGGAACTGTTCTCAAGCAACAAAAACAAAATAGGAAGTCTCTAAAAAACTCAAAGAAAAGGTTGTTGAGGAAATTAAACCACCAACTGAAAAATTCAAAATTTTTGAAAATTCAACATATGAAGTTGGTGAGTGTTCAAAGACACATTTTTACAAAAAGAGATCTAAGTATGACAACCAAGTGTGGGTTGTTAAAAAGGTTCATGAGGATGTTAAAAAGTTTGATGTGAAATTTGGAGATGAATCTAATTCCACAAAGTTAGACGAGCCACAAGTTGAGTTAAAAGATGAAAACTCAGTACCTCAAATGGTTGATGTTCATTTTCCACCATTGAGGGCTGAAAATTTTAAATCAAAAGTGGGAAAAGTTGAGATCTCGAATCAGTTCTATTCTGAGAAGAACGAATTTGATGTCGAGAAAGCGTTTAATGGAAATGTGAAAAAGATTTTTGGAAAAATGGTTGAGGGTAAGGTGAAAGGGTTAAAAGAGTTTTATGAAACAAAGAAAGCAACTTTTTACTCAAGTGAAGTTAAGGAGGAAACATCCAAGTTTTGTGAAGCTTGGATGTCTGTTTTTCATAAGTAAGTAGTTTGACTTGCCGGAGCTCCCAGGTAGGTAATCGCGGAGCATGAATCGGCATCATTTTTGAAAAATTATTTTTGAACATGTATGAGTTGCCGGAGCTCCCAGGTTGGTAAGTGTGGAGCAGGTATCGGCATTTTTCTTGAGAAATTCACGCTGGTATTATTTCGTCTTACAAGTGGTAAATCAGGGACATTAAGTTGTACTTGATTTTCTACAATTGGTATTTGTTGATTGAATTTAAAACTGTTATTTTTATTAAATGATTGAAAGAACAAGGTGATGAAGTGAACCCCGAACCTACAAGTGGTTTAAAATCAACAAAACTTATTTTCCGGAAAAATCATTTTGGTTAAAACAAACTTAAGTGTTTTGAAATCATAATGAGAAAATAGTTTGTTGTAAGGGGGACTTCTGATTGTTTATGCCAAATGGATGGCGATTTGAAGCGATTCGATATCAGTTGTTACCTTACTTGTACAATTTGTTTTCAAATTTCCTTAAATGTGTTTGCATTTTATGAGTTTGTTTTCAGAAAATTTGAGAAAGACAAAAACATGATAAAAATCAAAATGAGTTTTGGTGTCAAAAAGAGGAAATGATAGTACATCAGTAGACGGTTAAAGTATGCTAAAGAAATGTAATGTTTAATTAGCGTTAAACGGTCTCACTGATGATATGCCGATAGATTTTTACACATTTAGTTAGCTTTTTCGGGATATAAACTTAAATTTTAACTTGCTTATTTCGTGGGGAACGCTACTTTGATATGTAGGTAACCCCTGAAATTTCGTTTTAAGGATCCCTTTTTCTGAGATACTAGGTCTTTATGCTCAGTGATATCCGGGGTATTATCCCGGGACTTCTGATTTTGCGGAAGCAGTGGCCTAGTCCCCGGAGAATACTTTACGCTTGCTTGAAATATAGCCTACCCTCAGCATAAAAAATGATAAAACATTGAAAAATGCTAATCATGTGCTGTTGTAAAAAAGATCCTCTAAAGGGGACCCACCAAAAGTCGAAGCCGTCATCTCTCTGCTGAACGGAAGTTCTGACCTGAGCTCTCACGGTTCTTCGCATTTAACCCCTTACAGATATCATCTGTGGTATACTCACCTGTAAGATTGAATATTGGGATCTGGATACGGGAGTATATTCAAGAGGTGGGACACATGAATGAGTTTAAGTTCTTAATACACCTAATTCATATCCTGAATCAGTTGAAATTTGTGTGAAAATTTAAGTGGATCAGTATATCGGCAATCTAAGTGAATTGTTTAATTCTTAATGTGTAACTAAGCTCAACGGTACTTGTGACTTGTCAAAAACTGATATGATCCTCTTTCACAAACTCACAAAAATATTTTCTGTAAATATTTCTTTATTGCATCGCATTCTATTCAAAAATACAAAAAGTTTTTAGTGTGTTTTAGCATAAATTTTGAAAAATTCAAAAGGATTTTTGACAACTGATGTTGGAGAGTTGATTTTCAAAATTCCAAGTGCTAAACATGATGATAACTTGTGAGGGGGAGTTTGTTTTGAAACAAGAAATGGTTCTTAAAAGAAAAATGTTTTTCATACAAGTGGTTCATCAGATTCTAATATTGATAAATCACTCTGGTTAAATTTGAGAGAGAGTCTGGTTATATAAATTTGTCAAAATGTTAAATTTGTGAAATTTATTATGAGGTAGAGAATGTGCAGGATATCTGAGTGATAGAGAGCCAGGTTCGGATACCTGAAGACTCTGTGATTTCAACAAGCCAGACTGCTATCCCAGCAAATCGAAAGGGGGAGTCTGAAGACATCCGAGTAGAGATTATCTATTGAAGAAGAGTATGTTGGTGCTGATGAAGAAATAGAGTGATCAGACTGATAAAGACTGAAGACGTTGAAGACTCGACACTTAAGACTCGTCAACATTCGAGGGGGAGTCTGTTGGTGCATGCGTCTGTCGACTTCATCTTGTATCGAGTCTTGCATTGTTCATGGCATGAAGTTCGAGAAAATGACAAGAAAGCTAATTCCGCTTGAAGGTTATAATTCCGCTTGAAGAGGTCTCATGTAATTCCACACGGAATTACAAACTAATTCCGTTTGAATGCTGTAATCTCATTTCAATGTAATTCCGTTTGAACATGTTTGGAGCGGAATTAGAAGTCTATATATAGGTGCTAGGTCCGTTTCATTTGAAACGGAATTAGTTTGTGTGTTTTCGACGGCGAAGCTCTGTCGAAGTGTCTAAAGATCTGTAATTTCTCATAAATCAATCAAAAGACAGTTATTAGTGAATATCTTGCTGAATTACACACAATATGTCTGTTTCCGCCTTTCATATTGTGTAGAACGCCTCTGAACGACTCATTTCGGGTCCGCACACGATCCTACAGGGTTATTCGTTTGCCGTGTGTGTTTGAAAGTGAATGTGGTGTGGCTATAAATACCACCCCTTGGTCATTTGCAACACCTTAAGATTTTAGACTTGGGGGAGAGATCACCACTTGGTCTCTCCCCGGATGTATGCTCCTTTGGTATAGTTTGGCTAGTTTGTAATCGGGTCGATTTATAATGTTATGCTACCAAATTTATATAAGAAAGTTGTTTATCCGTCTCTAATCTCCCGTCTATTAACATAATCACAATCCATTTCCTCCAGATCAGTTGGATTAAAGTGCTGGAGATCATTGAGTTCAAAGGATAAGTTGTCAGAACTCTGGTTTTCATTACTAGCTATGAAAGCATAGTTAGTTGAGTAAGAATCGGAGTTATTAAAGCTCCACCAGCAGGTATGTCAATGTAATGATCATAACTCTGATCCTTACTACTACCAGAATCCTCTTGACCAAGAAGTGCTGTGCTACCAAATGTATAGTCATCAGTAACCTTCCCAGACTCTTGTAACTTCTTTTTCTGGTTCAACTCTCTCTCATAAGTGAGGAGTTGACCATGAAGTTGAGTCAGACTTAGTTCTTTGAACCCAACAGAATTTCTGGTTACAAAAGCAGTTGTGTCCCATTTTTCAAGAAGTGACCTTAGAAACATACTATTTAGAGTTGATTTTGCAAATTCAACATTAACAAGTTTCAATTCACTAATGAGATAACTAAAATGTTCAAACTGTTGTTTTAGTGATTCTCCTTTCACATGGCAGAATGTTTCATACTGTTGATTCAAAACCTCCCTGTTATTTTCTATCACCTCTTATGTACCACCGAATTGTTCCTTTAAGGCATCCCACAACTCTTTGGCACTGTTACAGTGTAACAGTCCAGCATAAATGTCATTAGGAAGAGCTGAGGCTACTATGCTAAAAGCCTTTGCATCTAGTTCAATATTTTGAAAATCTTGTTCTGAATAGTTTTCAGGGCTTTTAGGCACAAAGCCTTTGGGATCTTCAGTACTAGGAACCTGTGGAACATGTGGTCCATAGATGACTGACTTCCAACAGCCGGTATTTTGTTGTGCCAGGACATGACCCATCCGACTTTGCCAGATATTGTACTCAGATCTGACCAACATCGGTGGTTTGAAAAGAGTCCCGGTGTTGTGAGTGTCGTGTGATTATGATGCCATTCTGGTTGTTTTACAAGTCTTGAATAATCAACTTTTATACGTGATTATACTTTACTCTATTTTTCAACTAAATACGAACAACTGAAAGTATCAATGAATTCGAGTTGAACTTTTACGTTAAAATGATTGTTAGATCAAGTTTGACTGTCCAAGGCTCTGATACCAATTGTTAGGATCTGAGTTTCTTAGATTGTGTAGTTTAATTAGAAATGAAGATAAAATAGAGAATTAAAGTGCAGCAGAATATGGAAATAAACTTTGATTACACAATCAAGGAAGAATAGCTATAAGCAACCATGTTTTCTATTGAGTCGAATGATTGTATCAAATTACAATAATCAAAACAATTGCATGCATGCACTAGACTCACCCTCAGCCCGAGCTCAGTGATTTGTTCGCACAGTATGACTTGTGAAGAAAGAGCTAATGGAACAGTACAGAGTACTGTTCTATTTATAGTACAGACGAAACCACTGAGCATCTTTGCTGACGTCACCATGAAAGTGACATCTAACCTCCTAACAAACTCTAAACACTGTTATATACAAACACTGATTACATAGACACTGATTACATAAAACACTGATTCTACTTTCCACTGTTGTAGTCTAAGCATTGATGATGAGCATCAGTGCTTTCTTCATTGAGTCATCAGTCTTTGAATGGGCAGTGCTGTAGGATCGAGATTCGATCTAAACGAGTCAAGCTGAGTCAAATCTGAGTCACTAGAAAGGCAGAAACAGACTAGTAACCGTGAATCAATTTTAAAATAGGAGTAAAAGAGTAGAAATACACTTTAAACACGTTTTCCCTTGATATTAAATGTTTTTACACAGAGAGAATTTTGGCAGCACTTCGTGTCAGAAATCTCCAGAAGTTACAAATGAAAAACCCAAACAGCCTATTTATAGGCATCACCAGTTCGCATGAGATAATAAGTCCACTTCGTGCGAACTGGACCTTTAACATGCCACTTCGTGCGAACTGGACATAATACATACAAAACTTAACTTTAAATCCTATTACACGTAATTGACACGACCTTGACTGATGACGTATGCGATAGACATTGTGCACCAACAAGTGCTATGGTCTTCAACAGTGCTTGGAGGACATTAGTAGATAGAGCTTTAGTCTTTATTCTTCATCAGTACTTTGGATAACAGTAGTTGAGATGATCAGTGCTTGGAGCCTGTCAGTTGCTGGAAAACCACGGTTAAGGGGAGAATCTTGTACAAGCTCTGCTTATGATGATCAACTGTTCTGAACCAGTTTTGGCTTTCCTTATCATTTGTTCTTCTGGGTTTGAATGCATGGACCAACATAGGCACAATGAGTAAGGATGTTATGGTGCGATTTCTCAACAAGAGAAAAGCGGTTGAAATTGGATCATCTTCTGATTTTGTTGATATGAATGATCTTCCCTCGGATCCACATGATCGCAAGCCGATTGCATCATACAACGTGAATCAACGAGATGATTGCTTCAATGTGGTTCTAGATTTGCAAATTCAAGAATTTGGGAACCGTTTTAACGAGGTAACATCCGAACTACTTCTTTGTATGAGTTGTTTGAGCCTGTGTGATAATTTTAGTGCATTTGACATTCCAAATATACTAAAACTAGCCAAAAAGTATCCATATGATTTCGATGAATCCAAAAAAAGAAGGCTTCCAGTTCAACTCGGAAACTACATTGGTTTTGTGAAAAAAGATACACGATTTGCCAAGTTGGATGGTTTATCGAGTCTTGTAAGGTTAATGGTTTCAACAAATATTCACATAAATTTTACATTGGTATATCGTTTATTGAAGCTTGTTCTCGTATTACCCGTCACAACCGCAACCATTGAAATATGTTTTTCGGAAATGAAGAATTTGCAGACCGACTTGTGTAATCGGATTGGCAATGAGAATTTAAGTGATGGTTGTATATGTTATATAGAGAAAGACTTGCTTAAGAAAGTACCTCTAGATGATGTTTTGGATAGGTTTCAAAAAATGAAAACCCGTAGGGCGACATTTTAAATATGTTTGTGACAATGTTTAACGTGTTTTTGATGATTATATAAATTTTAGTTTGATGTTCTTTTTTTACATGACCGGACCCGACCTGAACCGACTTGACCCGAACTGATTTTTTATGTATATATCTAGAGGCCTAAAATTTTTAAAAATTTTCCGCACCCCCATGGAAAAATTCTTGGGTCCGCCACTGGGTGGCGGACGTCAAAGTGATAGTTGGGGTGGCAGTGGCCAATAGCCAATAGTTAAGGGTGATAAAATCCAATAAACCAAACCAAAATATTGTTGATAGGGTAAATTACTTTTTGAGCCCCTATGTTTTAGGGTTTTTAACCACTTAAGTCCAAAATTAAAATGTTTAATTTCCTGAGTCTCTATAGCCACATTTTTAATCCATTTGAGTCCAAATTTTTAACATTGTTAGAATTTTTTGGTTAACTATTGTTAAATAACCAAAATACCCTTATAATTAAAAAAATAAAAAAATAAATTATTATTAGATTTTTCTCTCTCTTTCTCTCTCTTTTATATATCTCTCTCCCCCTTATCTCTTTCTCTCTCTCTCTCTAAACATTCTGCACCCTTCATTTCTCTCTCATCTTTCTTTCTCTCTCTAGACCACCTGCATCCCCTCACCACCATCAACACCACCACCGTCACCACCACACCACCCACCACCGTCTTACCACCGCTATTGAAAACTCTCCACCATCAACACCACACCACCCACCACCATCTCACCTCCACCATCAACACCACACCACCCACCACCACTGCACTTCCACCGTCACCACCTATAAAACAACAGCGATCTGGCACACCACCAGAAGGCCTAATCAACCGTCTAGATCTCGCATGGAGCCACAATCCTATAAAAACACTCAAACTCATCTACAACCTCATATCTGTTCGTGGCACCAGCAAATCAGACAAACAGAGCTTCTATACAGCAGCGATCTGGCTCCATAACAATCATCCGAAAACCCTAGATTATAATATTCCGGTTCTAGTTGAGTTTGGATACTTCAAGGACTTGTTAGAGATTCGCTATTTTCTTATCAAAGGTTTGATTAACAGCTTCCGTTTTTTACTTCCTACTGATTCGTCTTTTTCACCTTCTCCCATGTGTTCTTGCGTTAATCTTCGGTGTTATTTCACCATCTTCATGCTTCCTCCTGTTACCTAACCCAACACGCACGCACCCTTTTGGTTTCGATCCACACACACCCATCTCTCTCTATCTCACTCACACAAACACCAATCACACATAGTAGGAATTAATATGGTGATCAAATCTTGTGGGTGGGTTTATGCACAATTTTGGCTTATGTTAGATAGGTTCTAATTTGTAATAGTTATCTGTAAGGATTTAGCAAGATAAGATATTCTGATTAATAAACAAGAAAATATCAGATGGAATCAACCAACGTGGTTCAGAATCTTGATCATCGGTTGGAGATTCACCTAAATATTATTCAGATAACAAATTCTGACGCTAGTGTGAAGATGAGCAGGGAGTAAAGAGGGGGTGTGTGAAACAATTTTACAAAAATTGGAAAATAAAATTAATAATAATAATTAAAAGTTTATGCATTAAAGACTTGTTACTTATACTCATGTGCATATAAGACATGTACTTTGTGTGTAAATGACCAAATTACCCTCATAGTTAACAGATTTGGTGGATGGTGTTAAAAATTAGAACTCAAATGGTTAAGAAAAGTGGCAGTAGGGACTCAGGGCATTAAACATTTTGATTTTGGACTCAAGTGGTTAAAACCACTAAAACACAGGGACTCAAAAAGTAATTTACCCTTGTTGATATTATGAATGTTCGAGGACCCATTTCTGTTAACCAAATAAATCCGTTATGTAACTGTATAAAGCGTGCTTGGAGATCTTCGTATCTTCCTATATAATAAAGCAAAGTTATCAAATCCTATGTGTCACACTCTTAAGCCCCCATGTTAATATCATCCTATTGATGCATATTCTGTGACAACAGCTTAATAGTTTGATTATTTAGTCTTTGGATATTTTGTATTGGGCTTAGCATTATTGGTTAGGGAGTTATTTAGTGTAATGGGCTAGGAGAATGGCCTAGCCCAGACCAAAGCCCATGTGCAAACCTTGTCTTATATAAACAAGGCTTGGCATAAGGGTTTAGTATGCCAGTTTAGTGACACACTTAGAGGAATAGAGAGAGAGTTAGAGAAATCTACAGAGAGTGGCTGAGAGATTACTTGTGGGTCTTGAGTTGATTGTAAACTTCGTGTTGGATAATTAATAGAAGACCGGATTGAAATTTTATCGTGTTCTTGATTCTGTTTCTACTCGTTTTCTGTGAAATCTAATCTAGAGGATTCCGCACTCTAGGTTAGATCGACGATTCTATTATGATCCGCACGGGTTAAGGGACCTACAATTGGTATCAGAGTGTTAGGCTCTTGTTTGGCTTGGTTCAGAATCGTTTCTGCAGAAAATACAAACTTTTGGACGTTTTTTACGGCTGTTCTAGGGTTCTGCTGCTGATTTCGGACAAACAACAAGGATTTCGGATACAAATCTTGCATTTCGGATCCATTTCGGATTGAAATCAAGTATTTTAGATCAGTTTCGGACAAGAAATCAGTCATTTCGGATTAACAGCTTGGATTTCGGACAAAACAGCATCATGTTCGGACCATTTTGGATAGAAATCAAGGATTTCGGATAGATAAGTTGCATCTCAGATCATTTCGGATTAAAACAGTTGCATTTCGGACCAGTTAATTTGCATCTCGGATAAATCAGAAGGATTACGGATCATTTCGGATAAAAAGGTGTTCATTTCGGATAAAAAGGTCTCATTTCGAATCAGCTTAGGTCATTTCGGACCAGAGGGTGCTCATTTTGGATTTAGGGCCATTTCAGACAATTTCGGATCATTTCGGAAGGGGTGGAATTTTTCTTGGCTTGCGTAAGAAAAATTTCACTGTTTCGCGTTTAGAAAATTATCCGTAACTCATCTCAGTAAACCGTTTGCACCGTTTGAAAAGAAAAACAGTTTTCCGAGACAAATCTAACGGTATAATTTGGTAAAAACAGTTTTCCGATAATTTTTGTACGGTTTTATCAGTTCGCTTACGGTAAAAGCTTAACAAGGACCAGTACAGAAATTAGATTTGGATTTTGACACAGGTTACCAAAATCCATTTAAACTTTTACGCTGCGTGATGGCTAATATGGATAAGGTCAGGGAGACTGTTAGGAATTGGCCAAAGCTTACAAACGTCAAAGAATATGCTGACTGGAAAGAGAAGTTTGAGTTGTTTATGAAAAGTGAAGATACTAAAATGTGGAGTTGTATGATAGATGGATATGTTGCTCCTACACGTCATGTTGAAGGAAGGGTTAAAGTTATTTCTTATGACAAGATGGATGAATCTGAGAAACTTGTGTTTGATGCTGAAAAGCGAGCTTTAGCAGCATTAAAGATGTCCTTGCCGATTGGAATAAAACACTTATTTAATAGGTATGGGACTTCTCAAGGGCTGTGGGAAGCTTTAGAAAAACGTTATCAGATTCCTTCAAAATTGAATACTTGTGATTAAGCATGTGTAGCTGAGCTTGCAGCGGTGAAGATTGGAGAAATAGCTGCTGAGGTGGAAGAGAAGAAGCAAGCTGATAAGGAAAATGCTGAGAAGAAGACTGCAGAAGTTTCAAAGGGCTTGAAGGATGTGAATGGACTTACATCAGAGGTAAAGGTATCATCAGAATCTGTAAGTCATACATGTCTTAATTGCACAGAACTACAGGGTAAGGTTAACAGACTATCGGAGCAAAACAAAATTATGTTAGCTGATTTGGAAAACCGAAAAGAATTAAATGTTCTTTTGATTAAAAGAGAGTCAAATTGTTTAGATAAACTCAAATCAAATGAACAAGAAATTAGCAGTTTAACTAGCAAACTCAATGAACAGTTACAGGTCATTGATTTGGCTCGTGAAACTGTGAAAGAAAAGACTAACGAGCTTTCAGAAAAGTGCACAGAATTGGCTGATGCACAAGCCAAAATTGTAGAACTTCAGGGTAAGTTAGACAAATTTGGAAATTCTTCGTTAGTCAGGACTCATATTCAAAAAGGTTTAAAAAGGAGTAATGATAAAACAGGGGTGGGGTTTAGTAAAGCTTCATCTTCTGAAAATCAAGACTACTCTTTTCTACCAAATGAAGAAGAGCTAATTGATTTTGTAACCACTGCACAAGAGGTAGTGGATCCGATAGCTGTGGACTTGCCAAATAGTCCAGTTTCTTTGAAAGAATCTATAGGGTCGAACAGTACACCTCATAAAGTGGATGAGGATACTAAAGACGGAAATGTCAAAACATTTAAAAAGGGATCAAATAAAAAGAAAAGTTGTAAGAAAAGATCCTGTTTTAGATGTCACAACAAAGGGCATGTGGCGAGTTGTTGTCCTTTGAAGAAAGGTAAACAAACGGTTGATGAGGTTAAGGATGGGAATCAGGTTGGGTCAAGCAATAGTGTAAAACCAAGTTGCCAGACAAAGAAACCTGAATTTCAATCAAAACCTTCAACTTCGAAAAGATTTGATAGACTAAGAAGTATTTCTCCACAATTTAGTCAATATAGTGGTAAATCAAATCGGTTTCAAAGTCAAAATAAAAATTTTGGATATCAAAATCGATACCAGACATCTGGTAATCGAAATTTTCAAAGAAGAAATGGACATAGGGGTTTTAGTAACTCAAATGTTCAACAACATCCAAATTTTTTCCAAAATTCATGGTATGAGAATGGGAGAAGAAGATATCAAGGTAATAATTTTCAAAGGTCAGAAAATCCGAGAGTTTATTGGAACTCTCGCAATCGAAGACTTAGTGAAAATTTTCAATCTTGTTCAACAATGGGTAAACAATCCAAGACTCCAGTCAGGAGTGATGGATATTGGATAGAAGCATCTTATATGGATTAACATGGTCGACCCAAAACCGGTAAGGTTTGGGTTCTTAAGTCTAACTGAGTTGTTAAGTGTCTGAGGTGGATAGTAGGTTAACATGGGTAACGAACTATTTACTTTAACATTGAAAAACTTTTGCCAGATTTAGAGTGGGAGTCTGTTTGTGTTTTTAATTTTATGTTTTTAAATCTTACTCCATAAAAACAAAAATTTAGGGGGAGAAATCACCTTAAGCCGAAAAGAGTTTAGATAGTGCGTGTGTTTAGGGGGAGTAAGTTAGAAAATTAAAAAAAATGAAAAACATAAAAAAATAGAAAATCAAAAATGAGTTTTCACTGTGTGAAAAAAGAAGAAATGATAGTACATCAGCAAGTTAGACTGTCAGACTCGAACTGAATTAAATTGCTTAAGTGTGATAGCAGCTTCATCATATAATGTACCAGTAGGCAAAAACATGAAATAATCAACTTACCAATGAGATATAAACATAAATGCACTGAGTATGAGTGGGGAACACATCAGTGGTGTATGGTTTAATGACCTTAATTCTTGCGTTGATAGATTGCCAAAATCTGAAGTTTTGGGTTTTTATACTGTTATTTCATCTGGGGATATTAGGGTTGTCCTTCTGCTGCATCCAGATACATGCTGACCTAGGCACAACCAGGATATCTTAAAAGAGCTAAAAATGCCAAAACCCTGAAAATGAAGAAGCTCTCCTAGAGAGTCATTCAAATGTGCAAAATGCATAAATCATACCAAAAATGGTATATGTCTTAGCACTCGTTAGATATTTTGGTTTCTTTGTTGTACGGAAGTACTGACCTGATCACCAATTATCTAAACGTTGAAAAACAAAACAGATGAATTCAGTTTACTCACCTACTACGATGAATCTTTATGCATACATTGATCGTGGGGGTATATCCTGAAGTGGGACACACTAGTATTTCAGAAATAATATTACCTTAACGTATCATACGGTAATGGTACTTGAAATGTTCATGCATTTTGTTTAGGTGAACAAACATACTGGTAATCGTCTTGAACTGCTTTTCACGAAAAATTACATAAAGAATTATTAAATAGTGTGAAAACAGTTTGATTTTGTTGATATGATCTTCTTGCACATGATTCTCACAAAAAGAAGTATTGTAAATATTTTTGGGTTTAGTTTAGTTAGTTTAGTTTGTGTTGAAAAATATCAAAAATACCAAAAAGATTTCTTTTTTAAAAAGACTTCCATTTTGAACTGAAAGGTAGTTGTTTTTGCAATTTAAGATAAAATATTGGTTTATCTTTAAATGTGAAAAAGACTAATGGTTTTTCGAGATACTTGCTTGTGTTGCTAAACAGATTGATGCGGTTATCAAAATGAAGTGCAGAATACAAGTAAAGTGCAGATTGAGAGTGAAGTGAAGATCGTGTGAAGATGCATGGTAGGATCCTTCTAATACATTGCAGAGAGAGATTTGGAAAATTTGGAGATACTTGCTTAACCAAAGATTGCTAGTTCACTGATCTACAGCGAAGGAAAGTTTTGGAGATTGGAAGCATCAGCTAAGGGGGAGTTTGTTGATGTCAGAAACTGTGTAGCTGACGCTATCCAAAGACCAAAAGACTGCAAGATGTTTGAAGACATAGTTACACTATGAAGCTATTGTCAAGGGGGAGTTTGTTGATGCATATTCTGTGACAACAGCTTAATAGATTGATTATTTAGTCTTTGGATATTTTGTATTGGGCTTAGCATTATTAGTTAGGGAGTTATTTAGTGTAATGGGCTTGGAGAATGGCCTAGCCCAGACCAAAGCCCATGTGCAAACCTTGTCCTATATAAACAAGGCTTGGCATAAGGGTTTAGTAAGCCAGTTGAGTGACACACTTAGAGGAATATAGAGAGAGTTAGAGAAATCTACAGAGAGTGGCTGAGAGATTTCTTGTGGGTCTTGAGTTGATTGTAAACTTCGTGTTGGATAATCAATAGAAGACCGGATTGAAAGTGTATCGTGTTCTTGATTCTGTTTCTACTCGTTTTCTGTTAAATCTAATCTAGAGGATTCCGCACTCTAGGTTAGATCGACGATTCTGTTACGATCCGCACGGGTTAAGGGACCTACACATCCTAGGTGTAATTTTCATAGATTTTTTTTAATAAAAGCCCAAAGTAAATTCTTAAAAAACCATAGTCAAAGTACAAGTTATGATGCATCAGATACAATATCTTTAAGCATAACATTTTAAGCGGCTAAATGTTGCATTCAACTTTTCAATTCCCGCTCATCCCCATCCCCAGTTCCCCATATACCCAAGTTTTCTTTTCATTTGCAGACAAATAAAGAGAGAGAACGAGAAAAGACAGAGCTCATCCCGATCCTCTCCACCGATGACACCACTAGTGACCATCGAAACCATCTTTTTCTCTTAAAGAGCCGATGATCTAGGTAAGTTACGATTCTTCTTTCCACATATGATTTTGCTTTGGTTCTTTTATAAGGGTGCGTTCTAATTTATCTTTGTTTTAGCAAATAAGTTTATGAACAGTTTCTAGGGTTTGTTGTTTTAGTACAAAATCATGGCTGGTTCTCCTAAACATACCCTTTGTTGATGCAAAAATGGGTCAAGCAGAAGAAGACCTAACTGGCCTTCACCGACCGAAAGGTAACTGTTATCAAACGTCTAGAAGGTTTCTTTTAGTTGTAACCGAAGAACTTTCTTGGAGGAGAATGGTTGAAGAAGCTAGCGACAGTGACGACGGTTTACAAGGGCACCATGAATCCATGAGTTAGTACACTTTTGTTTACTTTATTTGAGTATGTGTTTCGGATTTGTTGTTTCAGATCTCGATTAGTGATATTTTGTTGAGAAAGATAGTTCTTCAGCTAGAATTGACAAGGAAAACTATTCTTCATTTCTTTGTATTTTATAATTAATAGTTGTTCCCTTTTGGTAAGACATTTATCCTCTTAACGAGTTAGCTAAGTGACACCAAACTATATAAAGTTTTCTAGTCATATTCGTTGTTCATTATGTGTTTTTTTAATAATTCGGTGATAGTTAAGAAAAGCAAATTTCAACAATGTACATATTTATGTAGTTGGGTTGACTTGTCTTTAACTTTTAGATTTTTATCCACATAGTAACTCAGGTTTGATTTTGTTTAGGCCGGCTTTCTGGTTGGAATCACAAATATTGTACCAGGTATCATATCTTAGAATGACCTTAATGCAATTTTAAACCGTACATACCCAAGTCTTTATACAAGAACCAGGTTTATTTTACATATTGTTTGTGTCGATTTTGACCCATTTACAACTATTGAAGGTGTCGATATCTTTTACGGGTCAAATTAAAAACTCTTAGCTCATAATGAAAGAAAATTAGATCAGCTATGGTAACAATATATTTTTGTAATATTTTATCAGTTGTTATTTATTAAAAAACCAACAAAAAAATGTTTCAGATCAACCAAATTAACCTGTCATAAAATGTGACCCGTTTTAGCCGGTCACTCGAACCGCACCTGTCATGAATAAGAACATTGGTTTTGTATTTAGTTAGATAGTTTGTAAGAAAAATGAATAGTACTCTTTTCTTATTTACCTATTAACATAGTGTTTGTGATGTTGCTTGTGATGTTAGTACAAGTAGAAGAGCTACTACATTTTCTTAATTCATATATGCATAGCTACTTAATGTTTAGATTTGTTCCTTATGATTTATTTGAATTCTTGCAGGTCCGATGGATGATACAAAGAAGTTCCCAAAGTAAAGTTACGATGGGTCCAATGGGTTTGGGTCATAAGGTTCCAACCAAACTGGTTCAGGTGAAAGGAAATATTTTAGAAAGTGGTCGTTTGGTTTAGGTTAGAACGGATTCGGGTCTGGGTGGGTTCGGACCAAACTGGATACGGGTCAAATCAAAGTACTTCAAAAAGTGGTCATTTTGGTTCGGGGAACACAAGTTTAGAGCGTCGGACAGGGTGAAATCTATCATTAAGCATCATATGTTTACAATATGAGATTATATATATGGTTCTTTAATTCTGCAACACCCTAAAAACGGGTTTGGTAATTCAAACCCGGCTAATATAAAGGAACGGGTAAAGTACCCGTTAATGATAAAAGTTAAATCGTAAACAAAATTAACTAGAAATGATTAACCAAGTTGATTATTTGTATCGTTAGTGGTAAATATTGGAAGATATCCATTTATAATTAAAATATCAAAACATGAGGGACCAAAAAGGGGAAAAACCTAAAACTTGGGATTAATAAGGTTAAAACACAAAACACACACACTGAGAGTGTGTGTGTGATCGATCATGGCTAGAGAAACAAGGGGCAAACCCTTGTTCATCAAGAATCATCAAATTGAAGATCAATTCAATACCCAAATTGATGCATGAACACGTATTATAGATCACCTAGACGAGGGGATCATAAGGTATGTTTAAAAACCTAGATTTGGTGAAGGTCATGATATCAGACAAGTAGAATACTTGCAATTAGGTTGTTGGATTATGATCCAAAGATGAAATTAAGTGTATATGTATGCTTGATTTCGTTAGACATAAAGAAATTGTGAAATATTTGATGTAAGATTTCTTGTAAGTAATTAACAAGTAGATTATCAAGTGGGTTTTGATAATATGATTAAGTTTATGGTAAACTTATGTTTAAAACCATCATGGATGGTAGTAATAGGAAGATACTTGAACAATTATGAGTTTAGGTATGTGTTCATAGTTGCCATGAAATGGGTTTTTGTATGTTACGGCGAAATTAATGATTAGGTTCATGTAAATAGATGCTTGAAATCATGTTATCTACTAGTTTGTATGTAGAACTTGATTATATTAGGTATTCAGATGAATGCCTAGTAATATGATGACACTGGTTTTACATATAGATGAAAACCCTTAGTTCTTGCATAATGAATGAATAAATTAACTTTGATAATCGAGAGCTAAGTCAACTTGATATTAAAAATCTCTTGAACTTGTTAAAATGACATAAATGAGTTGAACGTAGTTAGAAATTTAGTTAAAACGGTGGCCTAAAAATAACGCCTACCGGGTAATTGATGGAATGCCTAAATGAGTTGTTAAACTTAATTATGCATTTCATATGTTAAAAGGCAGTTAACTTTTGAAAGTCAAACTCATTTGCTAAGCCCAATCCCATTTTGGTACATCTTACTATAACAATTTTAATAAAACCGAATCTTGATCTTGTTAATGTTTGTGACTTCGATAATTTTGTGTTTCTTGAAGTGCGTTTTTTGAAAATTAAATCTTGATCCTGTTAATGTGTGTAAGTTTGATTAATGTATGTTTCTTAATTGAACTATAGAGTGGTGAGAGAGAACAAAGAAATGTTGGGCCTGTTGACACTACTTGAGGTTGAGAGAAAGATGAAAAGAAACAGAGAGTTGATTCACGAGGCATACACATGGGAACACAAGCTAAAGACAATTCTAATAGTGGAGGTGCTCCTAAAGAACACAACATTCATGCGAAGGCCAAAAGCCGTCAGCTACAAACACTCACAGTCTTGAAGAAAAGGTTAAACGTTGTCTCTTTTTAAACAAGTTTGATAGTTTTATGCATTCTATTTTTAAGTTCTTAGAAGTTGGTTCATTCATGTTAGGAGAGAAAGGATCAGTGAACCCCGTTCTAAATCTGCATAGTATTAGGCTGCCCATTTCGACCCATTGTTTGTTATGTTGTTGCCTATTTTGACCCGCTATAGACGTACATAAGTTTTAGGCAGCAACAGTGGTCGATGAGGAATTTTGTTGATGGGTTGGAGCTGTCGTTTTAGAAAATGGTTATTAATTAAGGTTTTTAAATAGTTTTAACTATTTTTTTGGTTCTATTAGGAGTCACTCACAACATCCGTTTACATGCTCTTATAAAGCTTGAAAATTCAAATGTTAAAATGTTTCTTATGACCATCGTCATGGAAATCAGAATGGAACAATATTCCTTCATTAAAAGCTTGCTTGACCATTTTTTATTTATCTATTTTTTGGACCCCTTGTGATAAAACATTACCTCAATTCGTTCATGTGTAAATGGGTCGGCTTAATATTTAACATCAAACACAAACACGTGAAGTAAACTATTATGTTCGGATCTTTATTAGTTGGTTTGCTGACACTAAGATTAAGATGAATGTTTTATCAAACAGATAAAGTACCAAATCAGAAAAAACCTCAAGAAATAAGATCAAAAATCAAATACCTAACAAAGTTTTGCGTCTGCCGTGCGAATCCAGTTGATTTAGGAGGTTAGCTTAGAGAATCTTATGAGAGAAGATTGTTTTTAATGATGAAGAAAGCCAATAATTGAGATATATGTTTATTATATAGGAAGATCCGTTAGTACACGTTGGATGATCCGAATTAAAAGGTCCGATTCATATTCATTCGGATCCCGTGTTCATCTGAAATTAAATAGATATTTTGTGGAGAATTAATAGTATTGCAATTTCTGATACTTATTGCCATATTGAAGTAGGGGATGGTTCAAATGAAAACTACTTTTATTGTGAAAACTCGAAAACTAACTAAAAAAAGCTTAAAAAACACACCAAATTTTTTTTTTCAATTTTTTTATAAAAAATCACAGGTTTTTGTATATATAAAAAAAACTAATTTTTTTTTTTTTTTTGCATTACACATGTGCACTACAAAAAAGATTTTTTTTTTTGAAATTTTTTTTATATACTAAAAGTAGCGAAAATTATTATGCAAAAAAAAATGTTGGTATGTTTTTTGGCTTTTTTTAATTAGTTTTCGAGTTTTCATAATAACTAATAGTTTTCATTTGAACATTCCCCTATTGAAGTAATGCCCTAAGTAATTCAATTTCTGTTTTTTTTTCTTCTTGGTAAGGTTTGCCAAACATAGGTCTTACTATGAAGAGATATCAACTTATAAATCATAAAAAAAAAATTACTTTTATAGATATATGTTTTTTTTAACACAACCCTTAACCTATAATGCTCACAGGTATATAATCTAATTCTATTTATAGTATAAACAATGTAAACTATAACTAAAATTCCTCTATGGAAAAAGTTTTGGATACCAATATGATAGTAATATAATATATTATAAGAACTCTTTTGTTCAACATGTTTTGGATACCAATATGATAGTAATATAATATATTATAAGAACTCTTTTGTTCAACATGCTCCTTTGTAGCCGCAACAGTAATCTCGTAAAATCATAGACCGGACACATAATTGCAATGGTCTTTTTATATGTGCTAGCAAACTAATGGGGTAAGAGAACATGTATCACTGTCACATGGATCTAACCAACCATAACACCTTTTTCTAACAAATTGTAAATCAATATTCTTTTTGAACTATGGTGCAAACGAGCCGAGCTACTCGAGCTCGGCTCGAAAAAATTATCGAACGAGCCGAGCCCGAGCTTCGCTTATCGATCTCGAGCCGGCTCGCAAGCCTTAACGAGCATTCTTTTTATATATCTTTTTATTAATATATTAAACTTATATTTAAATAATAATATTTACCATTTATATAAATATAAAAAAATAACAAAATTATATGCATAACAATAATTATAATTAATAAATACTAAATGAGTCGAGCCCGAGCCAAGCTTGAGCTTGAAAATTTACCTTCGAACCGAGCTCGAGCTTTAGAAATAAAGCTCGAATAGAGCCAAGTTTGAGCTCGAGCTTTCATAAGTTAAACGAGCTCGGGCTTGGCTCGGCTCGTTATATTATTAAAAATCGGAAACACAACTAGCCAGAAACTAGTTGCGAGAAACCAAAATAATTACAAATGTATCAACTAGCATTCTCTTAGAAAAAAAAATAATTAAAACATTACCAAAACAAATATAATCCACATTATATTGAGATTGATTTTTTCTCTCCCCATATTTTCTCTCAATCAAATATTCTTACATATTTCCATGATCATTTACAGCCGTGTATTTTGGCTGCCATTTATTATGTTTCCCATTTTGCTTTTCTTGTATTGCCTATTTAGGCCTGTACCTTCTTGTTCATTGTATCATAAAAAAAATATATACACAGTGAATAAACAAAACCCTTTTGAACCATAATTTTCATGGTATCAGAGCGGTAATCGTCACGCTCGATCCAAACCCGAATCCTAAAGTCTTTCTCACCATCTCACCGATATGGCAGATGGTGCAAACAAAGATCTTGCCAAGACCGATGCTAACAACCCAGACCACAACTCGCCATACTATCTCCACCCCTCCGATTATCCGAGGCAGATGCATGTCAACGACGCCTTGACCGACAACAACTACCTTGATTGGGTCCAAGAGATAGAGAATTTCTTGTTCGCCAAGAACAAGATTGGCTTCATCGATGGAACCATCAAAAGGCCAGAAGCGGACAACGCTAGTTATATGGCATGGATGCGATGTGATGCGATGATTAAAGGGTGGCTTACTACAGCCATGGAGAAAGAAATCCGAGGAAGCGTGAAATACGCCAATTCGGCGTCGGAAATCTGGAAGGATCTTAAAGAACGATTCGGTAAAGAAAGCGCACCGCGTGCGTATGAATTGAAGCAGGCTATCTCGAACACTAGACAAGAAGGGATGATCGTTTCAGCCTATTACACGAAACTGCGTGGATTATGAGATGAGATGCAGTCCTTCTTGTCACACCCCAACCAATGGCGGAAACATCGGGATGAGACGAAGTGTGAAGATTGCTAGAGACATCATAACGCTAAATTGTGACAATAGAATTAAAGATAAATTGATTTCCTTCATAAATAAATGTTACAATACAAGAAATTTGAAGTACAACATGTTAAATACAAAAGAACAATACGACAACAATTATGACTTTTATACAACGTATTTAATCTAAACGTCTATATGTGTATCTAGGTATCAACGCTACTTCATTTCATGGCATCATCATCCTCAACCTGTAACATGTTTAAAATAAAGTTCAATGCAAAAGCAAAGGCGAGTATACAAGTTTGGTACGTACATAACAAAAGATAAGTTTTGAACAATTCCTCATAGCAAGCATGTGATTCAAGATAAACATAAAAACATGGTATGTGTCTAACATATCAAACCAAGAAAACGCAATATGCTCATGACATAACCACAAGTTACGGGCGGCGGGTCGTTAATCCTATAGCGCTACATATGTCACGGTTTGGCTCGTACAAGTTAATGATAAGTTCAACACATAAGATTCATCCAAGTTTAAAGTATCAAGCCATCACGTATACAAGCATGTTAATAAGAATGTTCATGTGTTTAAGCAAAAAGTTCATGTGTAAGTTGTTGATAGATAAACATGTTACACCCCAAAAGTGGTAAAAGTAAAGAGGGGAAAATACGAGTATACTCACAAGGTTTGCATATGCTTTCCAATTATCCAATTATTGACGAGTTGATGAGGTTAAAGATTGAATGTGTAAGGGTTAAGGTTCAAGTATGTTTAGAGTCGAGATTCGGTATTTAAAACAACATAAAAATAAGATATGAGAATAACATGTGAAAATAATTATCTTCAACACTTAACACTTGTATGACACTTGGTAACCACAAGGGTTATGATAATGTTTTCATGAGTTGAACACCCATAAGAATCACAACAAGGTTTAGGTCTTAGATGATGTTCTACTACTTTAACATATAAACACAAGTTCACATTAAAGGTTCGAATGGATGTATATATATATCTAGGTTAAGTATTACATATCATTTAGTCCAATAATTCAAGTAGGAGGTAGAAGATTAGGATCTTCATTTAGGCACCTCGAGTATCATAGATGTCATGTATGGGGTAGGAAGAACATGCTTCCATTTAGGAACCCCTTGAATGTTCACCACTTCACTTGGTGTAAAAACAACCAAGGAGGGTCACGAACTAGGATTAGTACAATAATATAAATAACCTAATCTATGAGAAATCATCAAATCACGTGAGGATTCTATGTAGGACAACCCAAGTTGTTCCATAATCACTCATTCATCAAGATCTAAGCTTGACATGATTTGTGGGTTGAAAACCCTATCAAAACAGAAAGTATTTGAGGTTTAATCCTCTGATTTCAAGTGTCTCAACCTTGTTTTTAAGCCTAATCAACCATAAGAGAGGTTGTAAGCATTGGGACATAGGTATGAGATGTGTTAGACACAAGTTGGACAAGTTTAAACAAGTTTTTGAATAACATTAAACAAAACAGAAAGTTTAGGTCCTTTTTAGGGCAATTCCAAGCATGATTTCTCCAAGGAAAAACCAAGGAATCAAACCCAAGGATGTACTAAAGAAGTAGAAGAAAGAATCAAGTGATTTTGACTCAAAACAAGCAAGTTACACTCACTTTTGTAGGAGAGTATAAATCTGTCCAAAATGCAGATTTGCAGCTGAGTTAGGGAGGATTTGTGAAGTGTAATGGGTTGTGAAAGTGTAAAAAGGGTTGGAGAAGAGTTGTATTTATAATGGAAGAGTATGGAGGTGATTGGGGGTGTTTAGAGGTGGATAAATGGTGATTGGGGAGGTTTGGAAGTTGGGATTTCGTGCATATTCGTGAGCTGCTGTGTTTTTCTACGATTCTGAGGGCCATGCGGCCCGCATTAGGTTTCTGGTAAGTTAAAGCGGGCCGCCTGGGGGTTGTTTATTAGACATAAGTTTCAAAATTTACACTTTAGCCCCCAGACTTTGCTATTTTGGTGTTTTTAGGACTTTTAAGGACCATTCTTGCCATAAAAGTATATTTTAAGATAAATCCAAGTATGAGGAGTATAAACCAAGTATATTTGAGTGCAAAAGTATCAAAATCAAGTGTCGTTTATGTTCAAAGCACGTATTATGCATAAGTTTCATGTATTTACAAGTCTAGCACATAGTTTCCAAGAATTACGAATAAGCATCAATTGTTCCACGAAGTTGAATGTTTGAGCATGTATAAAGTATGTGTAACATGTGATTAGCAAAATACGAGTTTCATTCATGATTCAAGTCTCGGATTTTGCATTGCTTTTAATGAAAGAACGATTACAAGACTTCGAAGTTTCCAAAAATTGTTTTACAAATGATGGTTTCTAAATATAGAAAGTATGAAAACGCGGGGCTTTACACTTCTTGCCTGCTCCGATTTTCAAATGCAATGGATGTACTTGTGGCATTGGAAAATCTCTTAGAGAACTCAGGGAAAAGGAGCAGCTCTATGAGTTTCTTATGGGTCTAGATAGTGAGTTTTCCATCATAAGAACCCAAATACTTGCCACTAAACTAATCCCATCTTTGGGAAATGCATACCATCTCGTTGCCGAGGATGAGAAGCAAAGATCCATAGCAGGCGGGAAGAAACCTGTGAATGAAACGATGGCTTTCCAAGCCTCCGCAAAACGCGGCGGGACACCGAACCGGGTCAACCAGAAAGAAAATAAAGGCCACTGTGATCACTGTGGCAGAGACGGACATACACGTGACGGTTTTTTCAAGATAGTCGGCTACCCGGAATGGTGGAACGTGAAGAATAAACGAGAAAAAGTGAAGCCAAAGGCGGCCTGCACGGAACCGGAACCGGACCTGATTGCGAACCTGACAAAAGAGCAATACGAGCAGTTCCAAAAGCATTTCGCTGCTGAAGGTAAACCGGCACATAGTGAGCCTCAACGCACCGCAAATATGGCTGGTAAGTTTAGACACAATGATAAATGGATAGTCGATTCCGGATGTACGGAACATATAACACACAGGTCCGATGTTCTCGAAAATCGAATCGAATCGAGAGATGAACCACCTGTAATCATACCGAATGGAGAAAGCATACCAGTCGAAGGAAGGGGCAGCCATACTTTACAAAATGGGACAAAAGTGCAAGATGTGTTGCATGTTCCACAATACACTTTTAATCTCTCGTCAGTAAGCGAACTCACAAAGGATCTAAGTTGTGTCATAACTTTTTTTCCCAATTTTTTTGTTATGCAGGGACTGCGTTCGAGGAAATTGATTGGAGCGGGTAGGTGCGAAGATGGTCTATATCAAATGGGGATGCTTGGGGCTAGGAGGAAGACAATGATGGTGACTAGTGATTTATGGCATAAACGGCTAGGACATGCTGGTGATGAGAAGTTATCCCAAATAAAGTTTCTTAGTAATTTTTCCTTTAAGAACAGTAACAATGTTTGTGATTCTTGCATGAAGTCTAAATTTACTAGATTACCTTTTCCCACTAGCATGACCAAAACAAGTGCTTGTTTCGAACTTATTCATTGTGATATATGGGGTAAGTACCGTACGCCTTCGTTTACAAAGGCCAACTATTTTCTAACAATTGTCGATGACTATAGTAGGAACGTATGGGTCTACCTTCTCAAACATAAACATGAAGCAAGCACGTGCATAACACATTTTTACGAGATGGTCAAAACACAATTTGAAAAGAAAATAAAAAGAATAAGATGCGACAACGGTGGGGAATTCATTTCTAACCGAATGATGAATTTCTATGAAGAACGAGGAATCATGTTGGAAACAACTTGTCCACATACTCCGCAACAAAACGGAATCGTAGAAAGAAAACATAGGCACTTGCTTGATACGGCACGTGCCCTCATGTTCGAAGCAAGTCTCCCGAAAAGATTTTGGGGGTAATGCTTCTTGACCGCAACATACATCATAAATAGATTACCCTCAAAAGTCATTGAAGACAAATGTCCATACGAGTTGCTACACGGCGAGAAACCGAACTATGACCATATGAGGGTCCTAGGTTGTTTGGCATACTATCGAAGCATCGAAACAAATGGAGACAAATTTGAGATAAGAGGGAAACCGGGTGTATTCATGGGGTATCCTAATGGAACAAAAGGATACAAAATTTATGACCTAAAAGGTGGGAAAATTATTACTTCAAGAAACGTTCGATTCGCTGAAAAGACTTTTCCATTTGCCACAAAAATCGAACAAATTAAATATGAAGAGGATGACGTTTTTACCACGTTCATAGATGAAGAAGATGGGCCCAGCAGGCCCAACGAAGCAAGCACCGAAAATTTGGGTTTAAGCAATCCAGAAGACCAACATGATAAAGAAGAAGAACTAGAAGTGCCAAACCAATTCAGCCCAAGTGATGGTGGTACTAGGCCAATTTTTGATGGGCCGAGTAATACCACTTCTCAAATAGAAACAACAAATGAGCCTTCTGTTGGTGAAACCCAAAATGAAAATGGTGAGAATGTCGCACAAGGAAGGGAAAGACGAACTCGAACTAGACCCGCACGACTTAAAGACTATGATGTGAAGCTTCCGCCATCTATAGACCATCCGCCCCCCGCCTCCGATCAAGAACCCTCAATGGTATGTCCCATTGCCAACTTTATTTCTTATGAAAAATTTTCGAAATCTCATAAAGCCTTCTTAGCGTCCATCACTGAAAATGATGAGCCAAAAAGTTTTAAACAAGCCGTACAGGACCAACATTGGAGGGATGCCATGCAAAGTGAGATAAAAGCTCTTGAAGAAAATGGCAATTGGACCATCGAAGATCTACCCGATGGCAAACGAGTTATAGACTCAAAGTGGGTGTACAAAACGAAATTTAAACCAAATGGTGAAGTCGAAAGGTACAAGCCAAGACTCGTCGCCAAAGGTTACACACAAATGGAAGGTGTCGATTACCACGACACGTTTGCCCCCGTAGCAAAGTTGGTGACCGTGAGAAGCCTCATTGCCGTCGCCATAAAAAAGGATTGGAGTATTCATCAACTTGACATGAACAATGCGTTCTTGCACGGTGACTTACATGAAGAGGTGTACATGCGAATACCACAAGGTTACGATAAAGGGGGAGGAACAAAGGTGTGTAGGCTAAGGAAATCACTATATGGGTTGAAGCAGGCCTCAAGAAATTGGTACCAAAAATTTACATCGGCCCTTTTGGAACTCAATTACAAACAATCTGCTGCGGACCACTCGCTCTTTATATACAAGGAAAGAAACATCTTTGTCACCGCCCTCATATACGTAGACGACGTCATCATGACAGGAAATGATGAACACAAAATCAAAGAAACTAAGAAGTTCCTGAATGACAAGTTTAGTATCAAAGATCTCGGGCCACTGAAGTATTTTCTCGGGATAGAAGCCGCTCGAACCAAAGACGGAATAGTGCTAAGTCAACGAAAATACACCCTTGACATCCTTGAAGATAGCGGAATGCTAGGATGTAGACCATGCACATTCCCAATGGAACAGAATGTGAAGCTGGATAAAGGAGAAGAGGACGTTCGTGTCGATGCTAGCAAATATCGAAGACTAGTTGGCCGATTGCTCTACCTCCAAGCCACGAGACCAGACCTTGCCTACTCGGTAAACGTCCTAAGCCAGTTCGTCTCGGACCCTCGACAGAAACACATGGACGCAGCCATGAGGGTTCTTCGCTACCTAAAGGCAACTACGGGACAAGGTATTTTCTTTCCGAAAGAAGGAGGAATTGATTTGGTAGCATACTGTGATGCGGACTGGATGGGATGCTCACTCACTCAGAGGTCTAGGACAGGATACGTTCTTCTTTTGGGGGGAGCTCCTATCTCGTGGAAATCAAATAAGCAATCAGTCGTTTCTCGCTCCTCGGCTCAAGCGGAATATCGCGCCATGGCCAACGCCACTAGTGAAATCCTGTGGATGCGTTGGTTGTTAGAAGGACTAGAAACAAGACAACATAGCTCTACACCTCTCTTCTGCGATAACAATGCGGCACGACATATTGCTAATAACCCGGTCTTCCACGAACGAACAAAGCACGTGGAAATGGACTGTTACTTTGTCAGGGAACGAGTTGAGTCACAGGAAATCAAGCCGCTTTACGTTGACACGAAGACACAGATAGCCGATCTTCTCACAAAGGCTTTGGGGGCTAAACAACTTGAGTTTCTTCTAGTCAAGATGGGCATGCGAAATCTACATGCTCCACCTTGAGGGGGAGTATTGAGATTGCTTTTTTCTCTCCCCATATTTTCTCTCAATCAAATATTCTTACATATTTCCATGATCATTTACAGCCGTGTATTTGGCTGCCATTTATTATGTTTCCCATTTTGCTTTTCTTGTATTGCCTATTTAGGCCTGTACCTTCATGTTCATTGTATCACAAAAAAAAAATATACACAGTGAATAAACAAAACCCTTTTGAACCATAATTTTCACATTAAACATGTTTTCCGTGTTTATAATCCTAAAATTTTATCTTTTACGGATGAAATCTTGATTAGATACGTAATTGCTTCATATTTGTTTTGTAGGTACAAATCCTAATTGGTTTGATCACATGAATGAGGAATGAACGATCTTAGAAAAAAGATAGAAAAAATAATGAAAGATGAAATCACATGAACAAGTGGCCTTTATTCAAATAGTTGTTATGTTTTTCATCTTTTAGCATTATTGATAACTTTTCCTATTAGTTTTATTAAACTGACAATTTTGCTCTTAAGAAAGAACAAAATGTGTAATTTTTACGGTTCTTTTCTTTTCTGGTTTTTAATTTTCTTTGTAACCGAACGTAAGTCAGGCATGGATTGCTAGGCTTGTTTATAAATCTAAAACGATTGATTAATTTGTTTTAAATAAAATAATGATAAATGAGAAACGTAACTAACTTACTCAAACAAGGGAAATTAAATATATTTTTAAAATAGAAGTGATAAAAAAGAGTTGTGAAAATAACAAATTTTGTGTTGTCAAAAGTGTCACTTCTAAAAAAACTAACACAAAAAGTTAACAGCTTTTTGAATAAATACCACTTAGTATAATTATTAGGGTGTCCGGTGTGGAGATTGGCAACACTCGGCAAAGTGAGTTTGCCACTCGGTAAACACCACCACCAAAACTAGTTTACTGCTCAAACTTTACCAAATCGGTGGTGGGTTGACGATGCGGTGAGGATGGTGTGTGTGTGGTGGGGTGTGGTCCATGCAATCTCTCAACCAATCACACTCTTTTCCTTTAAAGTTTACCACTTCAGCAAGTGTCTAAACCATTGCCAACACTTTTCAGCAAAGTTTAAACACTTTTCACTGATTGACGTGGCGCACTCTCATTGGTTGATTTTTTAGTTTGTCATTCTCAAGTGTTTAACCACTTCTTACACCCTTAAACTTAAAATTAAAGAACATAACTTGCAAACTGATGTATAAATAAAAGACATGCTATGTAATTTAATTTACGAGTAAATTACAAAGTATGTCTTTTAATCATAAGTTATTTTGCAGGCTATGTACTTTAATTTTAATAATTTTACTAAGTGTTATTTATTAAAAAAATTATTACGTTTCGTCCTTTACACCAACTCATATTATATTTTTCTATTAGTATTTTTAAAATGATAATTTTGCTTTTACAACCAAAGAATAAAATGTGTAATTTTCACTTTTTTTTTATTTTCTTTCTTTTACTTTTATTATTATCATTTTTTTATATTTTTTAAAATTTATTTATCAATTAGTCAACTTATTTATTAAAAAAAAAACTTATTTTTTATAATTTATTTATGTTTGTTTGATTATGCTATTTACTTTTATAATTTATTATTACTATATATAAATCGATGATTTAATCGTTTTAGCTTTGTGAGCAAGCTTAACGAGCCACGCTTGACATCCCCTGCTCTTGATTTTAGCTCAGTTTAACTTAAGAGACATTGAGCTAAGCTCACGAGTAGATAAATAAATAGAAGGCTATAAGGTAAAAAATAATCTTGAAAATTTGAAGCGTATTGTATTACTTATATTTGTTTTGTTGATATATGTTTGTAAAATTCTCCAAAAATTTGATGATTAACGGATTAAAGGAATGCGAAATATTGTAGTAAAATGAATAACGTGTTATGAATGCACCATAATGTGGTGACTCTCCACATATGTAACCACCATCTATTGATTATCTTTGTATTAATATAAGAACACTATATATATAGTACTTTTGTATTACATGTTTACAACTCAATGAATAAGAATTTACATTCTCCATATTCTCTTTTTCTACTTGATCTCTATAGTCTTGTTCTCATGTTGCTAATAGACCGTTATTTTACAACACGTTATCAGCACGAAAGTGCTCTCTATAAACTTTAATTATTTCTTCCCAGCTGCTTAGTTGAAAGTCGATATTCTGATTTTATATTAAAGATCAACAAGCCGCAACAAAGAACAACCAATCGAAATAGCATGGAGCTAATGTTGTGTAACTAAGTTGGTTACCATCTCTAATGACCACTTCAAGTCTTTGATATCAATGTCTCTTTATCATCCGGTATGTATTCTAATTCTAATTACTAGTGTTTACAAATTAAAGTATGAATTTGATTAAAGTGTGCAACAATATTTGTTTAGAAGTATTATATTAGTTATGATATTGAATTCAAATTCCCTACAGTAACTATTATGTGTAATATAGAAAATATGTTGCTAGATGACTATGATTTCAAATATTTAAAATGATCAGTCGGTATGTTTCTTAACTTATCTTATGGTGGATTTCGTTGGTATGTTCATCTTTGCGAACAATTGTGGCTTGTTCATATTTTCTACTCTAATGTTGGATTTCGTTGGTATGTTCATACTGGATTTCTTATAAGATTTAATTATTCGTTTTTCCTGTCTATATGTGCACACACACTCTCGTATTTGTCTACATACACACATCAAACCTAAAGATTAAAAGTTTTTAGTTTGTTATCATATCTTGTCTTGCCTTGTTTATGATAGACCCTTATTTTAGAAAAAAGTAACTGATTTGCACATTAAGTTGCATTATGGTATCCATATCTTTAGTTTTCGGTTTACTTGTTTATTATAGTTATTATATAATTTTGATTCTAAGGTTCTAATAATTTTGTTTAACATAAAAATTAAGTATGTAGTATATATTTATGGATATACACCTATAATTTATGATTTAAGAATGTATTTTTTCATAGCCCTATTGGTTATCCATCAATATTGTAATTTAGGGAACAACAATGTTTTGAAAGTCTCGTGTACTTGATGCCTATAGAATATACCTAATGATTTTTTTTTATTGAAATAACTTTTGCAAATTACAATTGCTTGTCTTTTAAATGCTATACAATATTTGTTTAGAGATTTATGAATATAGAAACTAAAAGAACAAAGTTAATTGGTTGTTATTACTATCATGAAACCGTAATATTATTTATTGCATTCAATTATATAGCTATAAATGCTATTTTGTTTTAGAAAAGGGGATTTCGTAACTGAAGTTTGATTGAAACATTAAATATTTTTAAAAGTTCGTAACTGAAGCTTGATTAAAGTTAAAAGTTAAAACATTAAATAATTTTCAAAAGAATCGAATAAGGTGAACTATTTTCTTTAGTTTTTGAAAATTAACTTTTATCATAGAAAACAAAACAAAGTTTGGGTCTCAGTCCCCTATGTCACACCCCTTTCTGCGGCGGAAGCACGAGGTGTGATCATGAAAGGTTCTCATTGCATACGAAGAGTAAACATGCTACATGCTCGTAAAATAACATTCAAATACCATAATTTGAAAACATACGTTAGCGTTTACATCGCTAAGTCGCATAAAACATTGTCTTAAAAGTTTACAACTTTATTTAAAGTTAAACACAAGCGACATCCACGAGCATAAGCAAGACCACGCGCACATCCATCCTAGATACCTGAAATACATGTGAGTTTTTGGAAAAACGTCAACATAAAGTTGGTGTGAATTCATGCAGTTTTGTATTTCATGTTTGTATACTTTGTATGAAAACATAGTTTGTGAGTAAATCAAGTTTTCATATGTAAATCCAGTTTCATGTGTACACCACGTACATCTGTATAATTCAATTTCTTCTTGAGTACCCCACGTACTCAAGTTTAATTCTCATTCTCTTGAGTACCCCACGTACTTCAAGTTATTTATCAATTCTCTTGAGTACCCCACGTACTTCAAGTTATTTATCACTTTTTGTATGGTATGAATTTTATGTAAATACAGTATTTCTGTACTTATCAGATTGTTAATGGGTTGCAAAGCCATTAACCTGTGACACGTCATAGGAAGTCACCAAACCTAAGGCATTTAATTGGTATATTCTGAGACACAAAAGCACCACTCGATTCTCGCCCCGACCGAGTGTGAGGCTGCCAGGCACCTGTTAGATCTAACCTTTTGTTCTGCGGTCTAGGTATATTGTTGATTAATGGTGCTTCTGTACCCTATTCGTGACACTATTTCTCATAACGCCTCCTACTTGGTTCTCGTTCTCACCAAGAGCGTTTCTTGTTATCATTTCTCATAGCGCCTTATACTTGGTTCTCGTCTCACCAAATGCGCTTCTCATATTTATATATTTCGTCACACTTGGTTCTCGTTCTCACCAAGTGTACTTCTTGTATTTATATCATACCATTTATAAATATTGTACTTTTGTACATGTATTTCACCCCCGAAGTTATAAAAACTGAAAACCGTTAAAGAGAAAAGGGGGAGCATGAACTCACAACTTTGCGTTCCTAGCGTCGTAAACTCCACCGGATTTGCTTACTTAACGTCGTAACCTATACGCGTTTTCTTATCGTTAGTCACTAGACTTGCGTCGCACAAGTACAGTCACTCTCTTTTGTGTATATTTTCTTGTGTTAAAAATATTCTTATATTTTTAACTACGTATCTTACTTATATTATTTTCTCCAAAATAAATATAAGTCTTTTGTGTTTTGCACTTTGCACCTGAATTATGTATCTTGTATGTTGTATGTGTATTTTTATATTTCTACTCCTCATGAGTAATCAGTGTATTTTTAAGTCTTAATACACTAGCACGTATAACACATACTATATACACTTAACACACAAGTTGGTGATCAAATAATATATATTTTTCTCTCAAAAATATATGCTTATTATCCATTTTTATTCTTGAAGAAATCACCATTTCTTATCATCAAAAATTAGGGAAGCCTTAGTAATACTTTTAAACACATTTTTAGGGAATAAGTTTCTCAAAACTTATATTTTTCTAAGTGTCAAAATTTATAAAAATTTTGACAGAGTTTCCCCTAAAAATGGAGGTTTCCCACGTTTTCAAAACGTGTGTTTATTTTCTTTTAAATCATTATCAATCATCAACAACAATTACCAACAATCATCATCAACAATAATCACTAATTTCCCCACTTCATGAACTTGGATATTTACCAAGATTGTGTAGTATCTTACTAGCACATTTAGTAAGTCTTGTTATCTTTAAAAATAAGTTTAATTTCTTAAAAACCTTATTTTTAAAGAATATGAAGTTTCACAACTTCTAGTCGGTTTTTACGAAAATTATTTCTTTGTTAAAGCTTTTGTTGCACAAGTGTCCATACACTTGTTTGTTCACAAAAACCACTTTTGTTTGTGTAAGATCCGGTTTCAAAACATGATCTCTTTAATGCTTGGTCCTTTGAAAATACCACTTGTAGATACATAGATCTACTAGTTTTAAACACTTTTGTACAAGTTAAAACACTTTTACACAAGTTCATGGTTTATGTGTGGTAGGGTTTCACCTTTTAACCCTTGTTACTTCTAAAATAGCTTTATGTTAAGATCCATGATCTTACCAAACCGAGTTAAATGATGATCCGAGCTACCACAACATAGATCGGGTCCAAATAATCACACAAATCAAATACTACAACTTTTACACAACACATGAGCTATTAACCACCATTTTTAGTGTTTTAAGTAGACTTTAAAGCATCACCTTGCATGTTAACGAGTTTTATCCGACAAAAATCCTTTTAACCACTTTAGAATAGTTTAAATACGAGTTCTAAGTGTTATACCTCTAGCTCAAGGCTAGGGAAGAATCTAAGCGCAAATAGGGTGGATAAAAGCAAGGTAAAGAGGTCCTTCGCCTTCCGTTTGCTCCAAGGTTCCTTATATGCGATCTTTAACACTTGTGTGATGTTGGAATTGGATGATCAAACTCAAAAAATGATGGATGGATCTAGGGATGTTTGGCCGTGAGTTTTTAGGGAGAGAGAGAGTTGTTTTGTGTAGAGTGAAATGTGGGGAATGATAAGTGTGCAAGAGTTTGATCTTATAGGCAAATCATTCAAAGATTAACCAAAGGTTAATATGTCTAAATGATATTAGACATGAAGTACTAAAATAATCTTCATGGTACCACGTGTGTTCCCTTAATGGGGACGGTTGTAAAAAGGGGGGGGGGTCTTGGTCCATTTCCAAGTATTAGTTAGTTACTAGTTAGGTTAAGTTAGTTAGTTAGGTACTTAACCTGGTTAGTGGTGTGTCATGCGTTGTAGTATTCGGGGACCCTAACTGGCTAAAAAAAAGATAAATAATGAAAATAACAATATTTTCATATTTCGGGTAAAGTCCGGTTGTTCGGTTGCATACCGATTCGTTAAAGTGCTAAATTACACTTTTTAGTGTCGTTTAAGTACCTTTCTTGTACCCTTTCAATTCCCAACACTTAGGGAAATATTCTGGATGATAAAACGAAATTTCTGCATGATATTTATATGCTTAAATGCTGAATTATTGCTGAATTTTTATAAATTCTGCACTTAAAGTGCGTTTCGGGTGCTTTTTAGTGCTTATTTTTGCTTTCGCAATGTATATAAATTAAACCCTTGTATGTACTCTTGGGTTTTAATGTACTTTTGTCGTCGGACCTACACCTAGGCCTCTATTTTAATGTCTGACTGCTTTCTGCAGTTCTGTTGACACAGTGTGTCTTACCGGTGAGTTTACTATTATTCTGACGCAACGCTCTCGTTTATGCATAAAGCAATATTTTGTAGTATACAACATGCATGAATTCACTTGTTTAATCATGTGTTCAGACATTGCTGACACTTAAACTCATAATTGCAGTCATTAAGCAATAATCAATGTGTACAGAAATTACCGGTTTGGGCCAGTTGTCACAGTCTCCCCCCGTTAAAAGAATTTCGTCCCAAAATTCAGACTGCACTAACTCTCGCCGGAGTCTTCTTGAATAGGTGGGGATACTTTTTCTTGAACTGGTCTTCACGTTCCCATGTGTACTCGGGTCCGTGCTTAGAGCTCCAACGTACTTTGACAAGTTTCACACTGCTCCTCCTGGTCTTGTTGACTTTCCAGTCAGTAACCTCAACGGGTTGTTCTGTAAATCGGAGGGCTTCATCAATATGCACTTCATCCAACGGGATGGTCACGTTTTCTTGCGTTGGACTCTTCTTCAGGTTGGATACATGAAACGTATCATGTACTCCATTAAGTTCTGCCGGTAACTCCAACTTGTATGCCACGGTACCAATTCTTCTCAATATTCTGAATGGTCCGATGTATCGTGGATTCAACTTTCCACGCTTTCCAAATCTGACTACGCCCTTCCATGGTGAGACTTTTAACAACACTTTGTCTCCCACCTTGAAATCTACCGATTTTCTATTTGGATCCGCGTAGCTCTTTTGTCGCTCTCGAGCCGCCCTAATGCGCTCTCGGATCTGCGCAATCTTGTCGGTTGTCTCTTGTACAAGTTCAGGACCAACCATACGCTTATCTCCAGCGTCTGCCCAACATAAGGGCGATCGGCATTTGCGGCCATACAGAGCTTCGAACGGCGCGGATTTTATGCTCGTATGATAACTGTTATTGTAGGAAAACTCAACTAAAGGTAGATGAGTATCCCAGCTGCCGCCTAGGTCCATGACACATGCGCGAAGCATATCTTCTAACGTTTGTATAGTCCGTTCGCTCTGGCCGTCTGTTTGTGGATGGAATGCCGTGCTCAGATCTAACTGAGATCCAAAGGCTTCCTGAAATGATTGCCAGATTCTTGAGACAAAGCGTCCATCTCTGTCTGAAATGATTGAGATTGGCACTCCATGTCGTGCCACAATTTCTCTTAAGTATATCTCTGCAAGCTTTCCAGTGCTATCCTTCTCTCGGATTGGTAGGAAATGCGCAGACTTCGTTAATCGATCAACTATTACCCATATCATATCGTGCCCTCTCGGGGTCCTGGGTAATTTCGTTATGAAGTCCATCGAGATTTGTTCCCACTTCCACACGGGAATCTCTGGTTGTTGTAGTAGGCCGGACGGTTTCTGATATTCGGCCTTAACCTTCGCACAGGTTAGGCATTTTCCAACATAGACAGCAACGTCGCTTTTGAGTCTCGGCCACCAATAGTACTCTTTCAAGTCTTGGTACATCTTGTCCGATCCTGGATGGATCGAATATCTCGATTTGTGGGCTTCATTAAGGATGACTTCTCGTATGCCACCATAGAGTGGAACCCAAATACGCTTCTTAAAGTATAAGGCTCCCTCTTCGTTTGGCACCATGTAATTCAATGCACCCCGGAGGTATTCAGCTTTACGGTTCTCTTCTTTAAGAGCTTCTTGTTGTGCATCCCGAATGCGTGCAGTGAGGTTCGTTCGAATCGTCATTTCCAATGCTCGAACCCTTAGGGTCTTAACCCTTTCTTTTCGGCTCAACGCGTCTGCTACAACGTTCGCCTTTCCAGGATGGTACTTAATCTCACAGTCATAATCATTCAGCAGCTCGACCCAACGTCGCCGGCGCATATTCAATTCCTTCTGATCAAATATGTGTTGCAAGCTTTTGTGATCTGTGAAGATTGTACATCGAGTACCATATAAATAATGTCGCCAAATCTTCAAGGCGAATACCACTGCGCCCAACTCTAGGTCGTGAGTGGTATAATTTCTTTCATGAACCTTCAGTTGTCTTGAAGCGTAAGCGATGACTTTTTGGCGTTGCATGAGCACGCAACCCAAGCCTTGTCGTGAGGCGTCGCAGTATACCACGAAGTCTTCAGTGCCTTCGGGTAATGATAGTATCGGTGCATCGCAGAGCTTGTTCTTAAGTAGCTGAAAGGCTTCTTCTTGTTTGTGACCCCAGTCGTACTTCTTGTCTTTCTGAGTCAGGGTCGTTAGCGGTTGAGCTATCTTCGAGAAATTCTCAATGAATCGCCGATAGTAGCCCGCTAAGCCCAAAAATTGACGAACTTCAGTTGGGGTCTTGGGAGCTTCCCAATTCTTTATTGCTTCAATCTTGGACGGGTCTACATGAATGCCTTTCTCATTCACCACGTGACCAAGAAATTGTACTTCGCGAATCCAGAATTCGCATTTCGAGAACTTTGCATAAAGCTTCTCTTTCTTCAGTAGTTCCAGAATAGTCCGGAGATGTTGCTCATGCTCTTCTTTCGTTCGCGAGTAAATCAGGATATCATCGATAAATACAATCACGAATTTATCGAGATATGGCTTGCATACGCGGTTCATTAGGTCCATAAAGACCGCTGGCGCGTTCGTCAATCCAAACGGCATCACAAGAAATTCGTAGTGCCCATATCGCGTTCTGAATGCAGTCTTTGGCACGCTTTTATCTTGGATTCTCAGCTGATGGTATCCAGATCGAAGGTCGATCTTGGAATAGTAGCTTGATCCTTGCAATTGATCAAATAAATCATCAATCCTTGGTAGCGGATACCGATTCTTGATTGTGAGCTTGTTCAGTTCCCTGTAATCGATACACATCCGCAGTGTTCCATCCTTCTTCTTCACGAATAATACTGGAGCTCCCCAGGGTGAGAAGCTTGGCCTTATGAATCCTTTATCCAACAACTCCTGGAGCTGTGTAGATAATTCTTGCATTTCGGATGGTGCAAGTCGATAGGGTGCCTTGGCTACAGGAGCAGCTCCTGGAACCAAGTCTATACGGAATTCGACTTGTCGTTGCGGAGGTAGTCCCAGCAGATCTTCAGGGAACACATCAGGAAATTCCTTCACCACAGGAATGTCTTCGAGTTTTGGCTCCTCAGCCTTCTTGTCTATAACGTGTGCTAGAAAGGCAACACATCCTTTCCTTAGGCACTTCTGCGCCTTCATACAACTGATGATTCGTAGAGGTGCGTTTCGTCTTTCTCCATGCACGATGAGAGTTTCACCATTCGCTAAAGGGATGCGAATGATTTTCTCATGACAAATAACTTCCGCTTTGTTCTTGGACAACCAGTCCATCCCGACTACTACATCGAAGCTACCCAATTGGATAGGTAGGAGGTCGATGCTAAACCTTCGTTCGCCAAGTTCCAGTGTGCAGCCTCTAACAACTTCGCTTGATTCAACAAGTTTACCATTGGCTAGTTCTATGGAATAAGGAATTTCTAATCTACTAGATTCTATTCCGAGTATGCGTTTAAATTCCACTGACATGAAGCTATAATCGGTGCCAGTGTCGAATAATATGGATGCAAAGTGATTGTTAATGAGAAACGTACCGGTGACCACGTTAGGGTCCTCGCGTGCGTCTCTTGCTCCAATCACAAATGCTCGAGCCGGAGCGTTGTTTCTCTCTGGGCAGTTCTTCATGAAATGATCATTGCTTCCACACTTGAAGCATCCTTGCCCTTTCCCGTTGCCATTCTTGTTACCAGCACCGTTCCCATTTCGGTTCTTTCCTTTTCCCCAACAGTCTTCTGTTTGATGACCCAATTTACCACATTTGTCGCACCTTGGAATGCGACAAGCTCCATCATGGTGATACTTACATTTTTGGCATCTAGGCATGGAGCCTTGGTATGCTTTGGTTGCATGAGTTTTCGTCTCCTGAGGCGGATTAGTGTCGCGCTTCTTGCTGAAACCCTTGTTGTTACGAGTTGCTTGGTTCAAGCTCGTATGCTTTCTCTTTTTGTCACCGGACGACTCAGCATGCGTCTCGGTCTTCTCAGTGGTGTTCAATGATAGCTTCTTCATACGAACACAATCTTCAGTAAGGCTGACAGCCAGAGTTACAGCCTCGGTGATTGTTTGTGGTTTGGCCGACGTTACCATGCCACGAAACTCTGAGGCCAGTCCCCAAATGTAGCGTTCCACACGCTTAAATTCAGGAGTCACCATGTAGGGAAGCACTCTGGACAGGTCGTGGAACCTTCGAGTGTAACCATTGATGTCAGCACCTTCCATAGCTAAGTGCCAGAACTCTGTTTCCAGTCTTTGGAGTTCTGCACGAGAGCAGTACTTCTCTCTCATCCTTTCCTTCAGTTCCTCCCAAGTGAGGCCATAAGCGGCGTCATCACCCAAGGTTTGGGCTTGCAGGTTCCACCAAGTCAGAGCTTCATCGACGAATAACCCAGTAGCAAAAGTGACTTGTTGATCTGCGGTACACTTGCTCATGCGGAAAGTAGCTTTAGTCTTCTCCGTCCAGCGCACAAATGCTACTGCACCTCCTGTGCCGTCATAGTTTATCGGCTTGCAGTCGAGGAACTGCTTGAAAGTGCAGCCTGGAATTGATTCAACCAATTCACATGCGAGCAATCGAAGAAATAATGAAACAAAGACCGTTCATAAATTTCCTCATGCTTAGTACAGTGTCTCAAGGTTACCTTGAGCTGCATTGCCTCCAGACGAATCTCCATTCCCATTACGCCTAGCGTTGCTTGGTCCTCCACTGTCTTGAGTTCGGTTCGCCTCGTACTGGGCGATAGCAGCGGAGATCCTTTCCTCCAGTAGAGCGTCCAGCTCTTCAGCAGTTCTTGGCAGTGGGGGAGGAGGAGGTAGATCGTCATTGCGAGCATTCACAGCTTTCCTGGGTGCCATGTTCTGACAGAACATAACACAGCAGGGTTAGGCATTTGTTTGATATCGTCATACTAGGCCGTAGTAGTATATATATACACAGGCATATACCACATAAGTGACGTCAAACAATTGTTACTCTAGCAGAGTATTTAGTAGGCTTGCACTGAGGGAATCTATACGTGACAAGACTTGCTGTGATTTCTGTGCACTGAATTCCATAATTATGTATGCATCCATAATTACGTAACTCCTTGCACAGTCCGCACAGTTCGTTTCATCCTCGTATTTCTTCCTTCAGGTAGGCCATTGCTTTCAGGTAAAGTCACATATACTTGTGACATTCCACTTCTAGTACATGCTAATTATCACACATAATTGCAAGTAATTTCTAGTCAACGACAAGTGCTACTCAAGTGCACTCTAAGTCTTGTAGTGTCTTTTCTAGACTCATGTAGACAGTTTCAGGTAGTGGATGTCGCGGGACGTTTTATGCAATGAAAACTCTTTGAAAATTGTTTTCGTGAATGGATCCTAGAGATTGTAGACTAGACTCGAGAAGGAATCCTGGTTCACTACAATCGCAGCTCTGATACCAATCTGTCACACCCCTTTCTGCGGCGGAAGCACGAGGTGTGATCATGAAAGGTTCTCATTGCATACGAAGAGTAAACATGCTACATGCTCGTAAAATAACATTCAAATACCATAATTTGAAAACATACGTTAGCGTTTACATCGCTAAGTCGCATAAAACATTGTCTTAAAAGTTTACAACTTTATTTAAAGTTAAACACAAGCGACATCCACGAGCATAAGCAAGACCACGCGCACATCCATCCTAGATACCTGAAATACATGTGAGTTTTTGGAAAAACGTCAACATAAAGTTGGTGTGAATTCATGCAGTTTTGTATTTCATGTTTGTATACTTTGTATGAAAACATAGTTTGTGAGTAAATCAAGTTTTCATATGTAAATCCAGTTTCATGTGTACACCACGTACATCTGTATAATTCAATTTCTTCTTGAGTACCCCACGTACTCAAGTTTAATTCTCATTCTCTTGAGTACCCCACGTACTTCAAGTTATTTATCAATTCTCTTGAGTACCCCACGTACTTCAAGTTATTTATCACTTTTTGTATGGTATGAATTTTATGTAAATACAGTATTTCTGTACTTATCAGATTGTTAATGGGTTGCAAAGCCATTAACCTGTGACACGTCATAGGAAGTCACCAAACCTAAGGCATTTAATTGGTATATTCTGAGACACAAAAGCACCACTCGATTCTCGCCCCGACCGAGTGTGAGGCTGCCAGGCACCTGTTAGATCTAACCTTTTGTTCTGCGGTCTAGGTATATTGTTGATTAATGGTGCTTCTGTACCCTATTCGTGACACTATTTCTCATAACGCCTCCTACTTGGTTCTCGTTCTCACCAAGCGCGTTTCTTGTTATCATTTCTCATAGCGCCTTATACTTGGTTCTCGTCTCACCAAATGCGCTTCTCATATTTATATATTTCGTCACACTTGGTTCTCGTTCTCATCAAGTGTACTTCTTGTATTTATATCATACCATTTATAAATATTGTACTTTTGTACATGTATTTCACCCCCGAAGTTATAAAAACTGAAAACAGTTAAAGAGAAAAGGGGGAGCATGAACTCACAACTTTGCGTTCCTAGCGTCGTAAACTCCACCGGATTTGCTTACTTAACGTCGTAACCTATACGCGTTTTCTTATCGTTAGTCACTAGACTTGCGTCGCACAAGTACAGTCACTCTCTTTTGTGTATATTTTCTTGTGTTAAAAATATTCTTATATTTTTAACTACGTATCTTACTTATATTATTTTCTCCAAAATAAATATAAGTCTTTTGTGTTTTGCACTTTGCACCCGAATTATGTATCTTGTATGTTGTATGTGTATTTTTATATTTCTACTCCTCATGAGTAATCAGTGTATTTTTAAGTCTTAATACACTAGCACGTATAACACATACTATATACACTTAACACACAAGTTGGTGATCAAATAATATATATTTTTCTCTCAAAAATATATGCTTATTATCCATTTTTATTCTTGAAGAAATCACCATTTCTTATCATAAAAAATTAGGGAAGCCTTAGTAATACTTTTAAACACATTTTTAGGGAATAAGTTTCTCAAAACTTATATTTTTCTAAGTGTCAAAATTTATAAAAATTTTGACAGAGTTTCCCCTAAAAATGGAGGTTTCCCACGTTTTCAAAACGTGTGTTTATTTTCTTTTAAATCATTATCAATCATCAACAACAATTACCAACAATCATCATCAACAATAATCACTAATTTCCCCACTTCATGAACTTGGATATTTACCAAGATTGTGTAGTATCTTACTAGCACATTTAGTAAGTCTTGTTATCTTTAAAAATAAGTTTAATTTCTTAAAAACCTTATTTTTAAAGAATATGAAGTTTCACAACTTCTAGTCGGTTTTTACGAAAATTATTTCTTTGTTAAAGCTTTTGTTGCACAAGTGTCCATACACTTGTTTGTTCACAAAAACCACTTTTGTTTGTGTAAGATCCGGTTTCAAAACATGATCTCTTTAATGCTTGGTCCTTTGAAAATACCACTTGTAGATACATAGATCTACTAGTTTTAAACACTTTTGTACAAGTTAAAACACTTTTACACAAGTTCATGGTTTATGTGTGGTAGGGTTTCACCTTTTAACCCTTGTTACTTCTAAAATAGCTTTATGTTAAGATCCATGATCTTACCAAACCGAGTTAAATGATGATCCGAGCTACCACAACATAGATCGGGTTCAAATAATCACACAAATCAAATACTACAACTTTTACACAACACATGAGCTATTAACCACCATTTTTAGTGTTTTAAGTAGACTTTAAAGCATCATCTTGCATGTTAACGAGTTTTATCCGACAAAAATCCTTTTAACCACTTTAGAATAGTTTAAATACGAGTTCTAAGTGTTATACCTCTAGCTGAAGGCTAGGGAAGAATCTAAGCGCAAATAGGGTGGATAAAAGCAAGGTAGAGAGGTCCTTCGCCTTCCGTTTGCTCCAAGGTTCCTTATATGCGATCTTTAACACTTGTGTGATGTTGGAATTGGATGATCAAACTCAAAAAATGATGGATGGATCTAGGGATGTTTGGCCGTGAGTTTTTAGGGAGAGAGAGAGTTGTTTTGTGTAGAGTGAAATGTGGGGAATGATAAGTGTGCAAGAGTTTGATCTTATAGGCAAATCATTCAAAGATTAACCAAAGGTTAATATGTCTAAATGATATTAGACATGAAGTACTAAAATAATCTTCATGGTACCATGTGTGTTCCCTTAATGGGGACGGTTGTAAAAAGGGGGGGGGGGTCTTGGTCCATTTCCAAGTATTAGTTAGTTACTAGTTAGGTTAAGTTAGTTAGTTAGGTACTTAACCTGGTTAGTGGTGTGTCATGCGTTGTAGTATTCGGGGACCCTAACTGGCTAAAAAAAAAAGATAAATAATGAAAATAACAATATTTTCATATTTCGGGTAAAGTCCGGTTGTTCGGTTGCATACCGATTCGTTAAAGTGCTAAATTACACTTTTTAGTGTCGTTTAAGTACCTTTCTTGTACCCTTTCAATTCCCAACACTTAGGGAAATATTCTGGATGATAAAACGAAATTTCTGCATGATATTTATATGCTTAAATGCTGAATTATTGCTGAATTTTTATAAATTCTGCACTTAAAGTGCGTTTCGGGTGCTTTTTAGTGCTTATTTTTGCTTTCGCAATGTATATAAATTAAACCCTTGTATGTACTCTTGGGTTTTAATGTACTTTTGTCGTCGGACCTACACCTAGGCCTCTATTTTAATGTCTGACTGCTTTCTGCAGTTCTGTTGACACAGTGTGTCTTACCGGTGAGTTTACTATTATTCTGACGCAACGCTCTCGTTTATGCATAAAGCAATATTTTGTAGTATACAACATGCATGAATTCACTTGTTTAATCATGTGTTCAGACATTGCTGACACTTAAACTCATAATTGCAGTCATTAAGCAATAATCAATGTGTACGGAAATTACCGGTTTGGGCCAGTTGTCACACCCTATTCAATAGATATTTAAATGAGGTAACTAATATTTTAAAAGCTCATTAGTTGAATATTTTTAATTAAGTATTTAATCATTCATCAGGTCGTTAGACCTGACAATTAGTAAACATTTACATGATGCTATACATTATATGATGTTATGATTATTTATTTTATGTAGACTGTAGTTACTAGAAAATGAACTAGTTTTCTTTCAAAAAAAAAGTGAACTAGTTAGTGGTATCCATTATCTCAGATATCGTATTATTGGTTTTCATAAATTGAGTGGTATATATGTTAACAAAATGAAAAATTATTCTAAATTATGGGTACCATAGATGAAATCATTAAATTTAATTCAAAGTAGTTGGTGGAATTCCATTAGCCTTGTCTTTGTTAACCACGTTTTAACTTTCACTATGTATGTGATTTGAGTTTCCTACGGGTCGTTCTTTTTAATGCTTTACAAATTCGACCTTTAATTTTTTTATAATTTGATTTTTGTTAAAGCTTATTATACAACAATTTACAACAAAATAAGGTTATGTGAGTATGTTATATCCCCAAAATGAATTAAGAAAACTTTATATCGATGTGTATGGAGTTTTTGGATCATGGGTTTTTGATATTACAAGTTTTACAACACGTACTGAAGTTGTTACAACATTGTCTTCTAGATGTTATAATTAGTTTTTATAGGCTTGTATCGTATAACTTGTCTTTATCATATACATTAATTGTTTGTGAAATTTAATTAAATATTTATATAGAGATAATTGGATAAAGCGAATAAAAGACCAAATTTGGTTGATATCATGCCTGAATTATCATATTTCCTAAATTTCATGATCAGTTTATAGAAGGTCGTAAGGTGTTAAATCAAGAAATATTATATAACTCGGACATGTAATTACTTCTTGATTGATGTTATATGCTGAGAATATTATTTATATGAAAATGTTGAATAAAACAATTCACATTCGTCAAACCTCAAATATATATATATATATATATATATATATATATATATATATATATATATATATATATATATATATATATATATATATATATAGGGAGGGGCTCATGCAAGAACTCCATTTATTGTGAGAACCATGAGAACCAATGTGAACACAACCTAAAATAGCTAAAAAAACCCTAAAAAAACCTACCCCCCCCCCCCCAAAAAAAAACCTAACCCCCCCTCCCCCAAGCTAAATGCTAAAAACTAAAACCCCCAAAAAACAAAAAAAAAAAACCTAACCCTCCCCCCCCCCCCCAAAAAAAAAAACCTAAACCCCCCTCCCCCACCCCCCAAAAACCTAAACCCCCCCCCCCCCCACCCCCCAAGCTAAAATGCGAAAAACTAAACCCCCAAAAAACCTAAAAAAATCTAAAAAAAATCTAAATTTTTTTTTTTGATTTTTTTAATATTTTTTAGGTTAAAATCGCTACTTTTCGAAGCCAAAAAAAAATTTAAAAAAAAAAATTTATTTTTGACTTCGAAAAGTAGCGATTTTAACCTAAAAAATATTAAAAAAATCAAAAAAAAAAAAATTTGTGTGATTTTTAGCTATTTTTAGGCATTTTTGTTGCGTTCACAATGGTTCTCGCGGTTCTCGCAATAAGAGGTGGTTCTCGCATGATCTTCTCCCTATATATATATATATATAAGGTTTGAAACAACCACCACGAAAGTTGAGTGGTTAAAATCCATTCGTAGAAGTGAATGTGATGATATAATAATTTGTGAAAAGGTCACGATTATATATATAGTAAAGGAAATTGTAATTATGACACCATGAAAGTTGTCCGATTATAATCCATTCCTTGAAGTGAATGAAATGATATAGTGATCATTGTAAAGTTCTCGATCATGGTAATGAGGAAATTGTTATGATACTCATGTTAATAGTGAGATCAACCTTTTTAATAATGTGATGACTATACAATGATCGATATAAAGGTCGTAAGATATAAGATTGATAAATTTTATACGACTCAACTACTTCTCAATTGATGGTAAGCAAAGAGAACATTATTTACAAGAAAAATCGATTAAATTCTTTTCATTTGTCACACTTAAGACATATGCTCCTAAAGTAGAAAAATCATTATAAGAGTTATGAAAAAAAAAAATGAAATGATTTTATACTTATGTGAGTGAGTAAATAATGAAAAGTTGTGAAGCTTGTTTTGGTTCTACTCCATTCCCTAATATGAATGTGATGATGATCAATTCAAAGGTTATGATCATATACATAACCAAGAAAATTGTAATGATGCCACCATGAATGTTATATGGGAGTATAACAAATATGGTCAGAAGACTATATTAGAAGTTACTAGAAATGATACTAATTTTCTACAATATTCCATTAAATCAAATATGGTGAGTAACCAGAAGTTACTAGAATATTTATACGTTCACCACATGGCATGACCAAATAGGTCATCGAGATAGCATCATGATATGCTAAACAATCAAACATCTAATCGGCACCTTAGCACCTCTAAGTAATTTAAAAACATTGCTCCCAAAATGCCTTATCATATGTCTAGTTAGTTTTTTTTTTTTTTTTTTGTGGCAAATAAATTTTTATACCCTTCCAAACAATAAACTCTTACAAAGAATCTCTCTTATATGGGACCATTGAAATGTACAATTGTGTGGATTGTGGCATTCATACATGGTTACATGTGAGTTTTAGCTACCCGTATGTAGCATATGCCCAACACTATGGAACGTTGTTGTTTTTTTGACATGGTTTAACACTGTTCTTTGACAACCCAATTGTAGGGACCATTGTTGGGAACAATGTGAAATATAGTGAGAGGCATACGTAGTCGAGACGGAATTCGTCGATTGATTATATCAATTCAAAACCAACTGCTTATCACAAATACTCCCCATTACAACTGGTCTCCTGAAGAGAACCAAGTTTCCATTTTTTTATATATTTTGTTGTGCAGCCTATGTACCAATAGCACCACCTTAACATATAAAATGGGATATGTACATCGTATTCCCAGTTTTAGGGGGAGACAAGAAAATGAAAAACTGGTAACACAAAAAAAAATGCATCATATTATATATCGACCCCTGAAGTGGTCAATGCAAATTTGAAGTCCAAAAGAAAGAGCGCGTATTTGCAAATAATAACAAATAAAATACAAGATGCATTCATAACACAAATAAGGTGACAAAGTCACATATACCAGCTTAAACTTATCTGCTCGAATGGAAGTACTCACAAAATGATTATCATATTAATAAATTGTGAGAGATAAATCGGTTCCAAAAAGATAAAACCCACAAACACAAAAAGAGTAGAGTAACGCAGTTGGTGTAACCCCAAAAGAGGTGGCACATAAAACACCATAAGTGGTTGCATACAAAACCCCAGAAGTGGTTGCATACTAAACCTTAAAGAAGGTTGTTGTCAAAACCCCAAAAGAGGCTAATGGAGTTCTAAAAGAAACTCTAGTACCAAACAAATATGAGATCGCGATGAATTATGTACAAAATAAGTACAATATGGAACCGTAATGAAACACGTGTAAAATGATATATTTGAATATGCTATAGCAATAGATGTAATCGACGAAAAAGATTACGTATATGGAAACTGTGCAAGAGTGTAGGCACATAAATAGCCAAAATGGCTAGATGACTTAAATGCCAATTAAATTCGCTCGATAAACTAAGCGTTTTCGAACCAGCAGTTCGAACACCCATAGACGTCAAACCAGTAGGTTATAAATGGGTGTCTTTAAATAAAAGGAAACGTAAATAATGAGTTTTTGCGATGTAAGGCACGCGTTTTAACATAAAGATTTTTCCCAAATCCCAGCAGTTGATTACGAGGAAACGTATACCCCTGTAGTGGATGCGATAATCTTTAGATGTTTAAGCGGCCTCGCAATCTTTGAATGACTTCAGATAAAACAACTTATGGATGTCATCATCGTATACATGTATGAGATAATTGCAAATGACATCTGTATGAAAACCCCCTGAAGGATTAAAAATGCTCAAAGCATTATGAAACAATAACCCCATAGGTGTTATATATATGAATCGTAAAGGAAACTACTCGTATGTGGTACAGTCGACTATACTCTGAAAAGAGAGGTATAATTTTGATAAAATGAGCTACATCTATTTAAACAAGATTTCACTCTTACAGTGATAATGTAAACATCATCAAGAGGGAACTCTCAAAATAAAGAGGAAAATTTTGAATGACCTTTACAAAGTGTAGTTATTCTCGACCTGTAGTTCGAGTATATATGTACTATTTTTGCTCATCAATCTGACTACACCTAGAAGATGTTATATAGAAAAAGCTCATTCGTTGAGTACATGAACGATTGTCTGATCGCTTGACATTGAAAAAAATATTCTTATCAACCCCAAGAAAGGGATGTTGAACTACTTAGTCAAAAAGTACCATGGCTAAAGTGCAATTGTGTATTAACTTAACTTTCTAGCTATGCATGATAGTATATATTTTTTATTTGAATTTATCAACATGATATAGCACATGTTCAATGAGGAGACATTTGAATGGTAAATCAGATATGTCGATACCCTAAAAGTAAGAATGATATGTGTCTATATTTTACTAACCCATCAAAACAAGTTTGGTTAGTCTTGTAGATGCAGGAATGTAACAAAACACAGTCGTGCACATTAAGGGATCAAGCGACAAATCATTGGCTACAAAAGCTTTGTTCGACTTTCAAGGAAGATGGACACATGTCACTTAAGGATACATGTTAAAATGAGGGGGAGACTTATTCAAGTTGCACTCTTTTTCCCTTGACTAAGTTTTATCCCATTGAGTTTTCTTAGTAAGGTTTTTAATGAGGCAACATACCTGATCCAGAAGTATTAGGGGGAGAAAATACGCGCTGCACTCTTTTTTTCCTTAGCTATGGTTTTATCCCACTGGGTTTTCCTAGCAAGGTTTTTAACGATGCAGCATCACCTAGCGTATTAAAAGAATAGTAGACTATTATATTTCATCATGTGGATAGTCAAGGGGGAGTGTTATGAATGCACCATAATGTGGTGACTCTCCACATATGTAACCACCATCTATTGATTATCTTTGTATTAATATAAGAACACTATATATATAGTTCTTTTGTATTACATGTTTACAACTCAATGAATAAGAATTTACATTCTCCATATTCTCTTTTTCTACTTGATCTCTATAGTCTTGTTCTCATGTTGCTAATAGACCGTTATTTTACAACATAACGGACTTAATGAATTATTAAGATAATTATGAACTTAAAAAGGCTGGGGAATTTAAAAGACCCAAAAAGAAAATTGTAATGAAAACTCGTATGCGAGACGAGCTTCTGGCTCATACAACTAGGGCTGAAACCCATGGGAAGTTTAGAAGCGATAGAGAGAGCCAATAGCTGACAGTCGGGGTGGGGATAAGCTTCCTTCTAGGTAAACTAGTTATTGTATGTATGAAACGCTAAAATGAAAAGACCAACAACATCAACCCCCACCATTTCCCCATCTTTTACAAGCCTTCTAGAGAGAGAGACCATAGAGAGAGCAAGAGGGACCATAGAGAGAAAGTTGTTTCTTTCAAGGGTTGATTCTAGTCGATTTCAAGTGGGATTGAAGGGAAACAACATTGGTATGATTTAACGCTGTCATTGAATGAGTTTGGGATGACCCGCTTGCGGTGTGCACATATAATGTATATATGTGTGGGGCACTCAGGGGCAAAAGTGAAATGGTCCTAACTTTAACGTTATTTTACTAATTTCGTGAAAATAACGTTAAAAGCGGCGGATGATTAATCATGCATCATGTGATGATGTCACACCCTGACTTTTGCGGAAGCGTGATTTGGTGTGATTTGCTTAATACCATTGCATTCAACCATAACAAACATCTATATGACAAAATTGTGATGTCATCCATGAATTAAGTTTCGAAATATTACAATCGTCATTGATTAACCACAAACCAGGACTTCAATTTCTAGTACATAACACCCCAAGTTTTAGGTTCCAATCTGGACTTAACAAAAGACACTAACAAACTAGGTTTCGAGCCATGTATCTTATCTAAGATAAAATTCATAACCCAAACCCTTCGACTTCAGATGACACATTTTATTAGAGACATGACTTGTAACTTCAACGCCCACCAGATCCATACTTAATTTCCTGAAATACATGTAGTTTGAAAACATCAACAAAAGTTCAGCGAGTTCATGTGTTTTGTATGTGTGCACGAACATCCTTGAAAACATTTGTAAGTATGTATGTATATACTTTGTAAACTGGTATGAAGCAACAAGGAAACAAATCAATTAATGTGTAGCTAATACATTAATATATGTGACATGGTGCAGGAAGGCTCAAACCTAGCAAATTTTGTCTCCGGCAATAAGACATAATCACCACACGGTCCACTTGGCGGACGCATGGGTGGGGCTCGCTACACCCAAATAGATCTATCACTTATGTCCCTCGGTCCTACTACGAGGATTAAAGGTCTTAAGAGTGCGCCTACCCATTCACGTGATCTAACAGTATTTTTCCTTAGCTAACAATACCATTTGTAATTGTTTGTAAACATTTAGTAACATGTACTTCACCCCCGAAGTTATAAAACTGAAAACAGTTAAGAGAAAAGGGGGAACATGAACTCACTGGTTTGCATTCTTCGAATCCGCCTGTAACTCAAAGTTTCCTCTGGTGTACGAGACTACCTACAACGTACTATGGTCTATTAGACGAGTGGGTCGTGCCTTGACTTGGTATTAATTAGTGTCTTTGAGTTACGTTTCTTTGTGTCATCAATGTTATTCCAAGTATATAATTATTTGTCAAAATAATAAATATTTTAACTTAAATTATATTTATTACATTTTGGAATATTAGTTAAAATATTATATTTTAACTTGACACACTTATGTATTGTATATGTATATCCTTCCCAAGGATGAGTGTATTTGTATTCGTATTCTTATACTTGTATATTTTTTACATGTATTGGCATCGTATTTCGGAGGGTATTTATACGTACGAGATACGTATCCTTATTGTGTTTATTAAGTATTCTTATACTTAACTTTTCCGAAATAATATTTCTAGTGGAAATTCATCAATGTATATTTTCAAAATATGCATTTTAAGGAATATTATTTAGAAAAATTACTTATAATTTTTCCTTTGGCAAAAGTATTTGTAATTTCATACAAGTCTAAAAAATGATATATTTTCAAGTCTAACTTGGAAAATATACGTAAACTTATTTTTTTCTCCCAAAAATAACATGTTTGATGTTTGTTGGTGAAAATATATATTTCTTTCAAAAGTAATACATCTTCTAATAATTCCAAGAAGATATATTTTCATTCACCCAAAATAATATTTTTTCTTCTTGTCAAAAATATGGTATATACTTGTAATAATTCTAAAAATCATATTTTCATTTACTTGGTGTCCAAAATATTAATTACCAAAATATACTTGTGAATAAATTTTCTGGAATATTTTGTAAGTTATATTCCTTTGTTCGGTTTTTCCAATATTTTGGGTTTTCTTTGTATATTTATTCCTTGGAATTTTTGGTAATATTTTGGATTATAATTTTTGGTATTTTGATGAGTTATATTATTTCAAGTCCTAAAATAATATAACTAATACACAAAGTATACAAATAATCACACACATGGTGTCTTCTAAATATATATTTTCCTAAATACATATTTAGTCACTTTTATTTATAAAAACCAACCTCCAATATTTATAATTTTTGTAAGAAAAATTATGGCAAAGTTTATGTAACAATTTATGGTTTAAAATACACTCGTAAACATTTGTTTAAAAATATTCTTCTAAGTGTTTAGATTTTTAGAAAATTTTGCCATAGTTTCCCCTAAAAATGAAGGTTTCCTTGCTTTCAAGAATATCATTTTCTTTTGTAAAAATCATCACAATCAATCAACAATCAATAATAAACAACCTTTACTTACCAATTTTTCCAAAAACAAGCATAATCTAATACTTCATGAACTTGAATGTTTGTAAAAATTTGTAGAGACTTACGAGTGTTCTTAGTAATTCTTGTTATCCTTTAAAGTGTGGTTGATTCTTTAAAAACATCATTTTTAAAGAATATAGATCTTTACAACTTATGATCATGTTTTCTAAAAATGTCTCTTTATGAATTCTTCTTGTTACACAAGTGTTTCTACACTTGTTTAACCACCAAAAAATAAGGTTTATTTGTTTAAGAACCAAGATTTAGTAAAACTTATATTTTTAACTTGGTTTCTTTAGAAATCATCCATGAAATTTTTAGATCTACATGATTAACAACTCACTTTGATCATTACTTAACAAGAAACAACTTTATTCTTTCAAGTTCATAATCTTTGTGTGGATGATCCATTTACTTCTATCATGTTCATCCCCCATCTTGTTAGATTATGTTTTTAATCATGATCTAGCAAGATCATATGATGATCAACATTATTTTCTCAAGCAAACAACGATCAACAAGTATATCAACACATAAATAACTTAGTTTCTTCATTATTCATGCTTATGTTCAAGTTTACTTCTTGTGATTCTCAGTGTTCTTCATGGTTAACATTATGTAACATCTTTTATCCACTTAAAATAGAAGTAAAATGGGAAGATTAAGGTTCTTACCACTAGCTCAAGGTTAGGGATGATCGAGAGGAGAAAACAAGTGGATAAAAGCAAACGATGAGGGTACTTCAACTTCTGAAAGCTCCAAGCGTCCTAATGTTGCTAGAGACACCTTGTGGACACCTTAAAATGGTTGATTGTTGAATGAAAATGGATGTGTGTGGGGTGTGTATGTGAGCCGTAAGTATGGAAGGAAGAAGAAGGGGAAATTTTTGTGTTGAAGATGATGAAATGAACTTGGCTTAATCTTATGGTTTATAGGAAATTTCTTCCAACATGTAATGGAATATGGTATAATATGTGTAGAATATACCCAACATAATCTAATAAATAATTCAAAGAATATCTTCATGTGGGTCACTTGTTGGGGCCGGATTTTGTGAAGGGGGGGGGGGGGGGTAAAATGTAAATTTTTTTTTTAAGTTAGGGGTTTAAAGTGCAAACTAGAAGGTTTAAGTATGTTTCAGTGTGTTTAGGTGTTTTTATGATTTTTAAGGTGTTCTACCACCAATACTAGCTTAATATCATTAAAACATTACTTCTAGACAAATTTTGATGTCCCGGTTGTTCGGTTCGTTACGGTTCGTTAAAGTGCTGAATTGCGCAGTTTCACTAAGTATGAAGCACCTTTTGTGGCTGTTTTAATTCCCGACACTTTGTAAGTTATTTTGGACAACAAAACATAAATTTTGCATGATATTATTGTGTTAAATAGCATAATTGTACTGATTTCGCAGAATTTTGTATTTAAAGTGTGTTTCGGGTGCTTTCCGGCACTTAAACTATCACTAGGAAGGCAGTTTTGTGATCCTTACTTTCCTACACACTATCCTTATGTAATATTTGGCTTCTGGCTCATTATGTGTCTCAATACAATGTCTATCTATCTACTGAACTCTGTCAGCATTTTTCTGATTTGCCGGATAATTGTGCTAACTGTGTTTCGTGCACCATTTGAGTCAATAAAGTTCTCATGCAATAATGACATGACATTAAGCAATATGTGGAGAGTTCAAATGAGAAGAATTTTTTTGTAAGAAGAAGTTTCAACCAATAAGAATGCTTAAATTTACTTCATTTAATATTTGCATTTAATTTTAATATAAGGGTATATTGGTAAACTTTACATAGATCATTAAATTGTAATATTCCCCTTTTATAACTAACTAACTTAAATTTGTAACTCCTTTTCAAAATATATAGTTTTTCAAATTAAAAAACGACTTAATTTAAAATGTAAAATAAATTAAAAGGTGGTGTGTAAGATAAATTACGAGTTGTGTAGGATATATTTCGAGGTGTGTAGGATAAATTTCGACGTGTGTAGGATAAAATTCTATAATGTGTAAGGTATATGTAGGAAAATTTTGATATGTGTAGGTTTTGTAGATTATATGTAGGATAATTAATGATTAGTTGACTAATTAATTAAAGTGAGAAAAATTAATGAGCTAAGTTATAAATGAATTAGTATTTTACCAATATGTCCTTTCTTCTTTTTCTTCTTTCAATAATTTTCTTCTCAAATGAACCTACCCCTAAGCAATATATGATGCATATGTATGTATATGGTAATAATCAGAAAGCAGTTCAAGTAATTAATTGAAATTCAACACAATCATTAAGCATTAATCATTGTTTAATAATTGTATGGATGCATGCAAATTTGACAGTTGTCACATTCTCCCCCTGTTAAGAAAATTTCGTCCTCGAAATTTAAACTACATTAACTCCTTAGGGTTACGTTATGCGTGTATGGATATGTATAACACCAAAGTGAATAACCACGAAACCGAATCAAAACTTATCCGAGTCAGGTGAACCCAAGGACATATTACAACAATCAAAACCCAACGGTTAAAAGGTATGTTTTTCATAATTTTGTCGTCAAAGGATACGAGACGTATAGATGTATAATCTAGTGTAACTTAGTTAACAGGGGTTCAACGAAAAAAAGAAATTGCGACCAATAGAATTCCAAACGATCGTTCACAATATGCAAACAAGTTTTCAGAAATAATAGCATCCGCTAGATGAACTCAAAATCAGCAAGCTCAAATGTAATAGTGACACGAAAATGATTTGTCAACTTTCGATCAAGTAAATGAATAAAATTTGCGTGTTGGAATTATTGAATTGCGAGAATACACCGAAATGAAATACAACCGAACCTAGTGTATCTTTGTCTTAATACATAGTTGCATTAAGAGTGTTTAGAAGACGAGTCAGACATAAATTATATGAAGTTTTGTATGAAACGAGTGACCATGATTAGCCCAAGAAACAAGTTCACCACAAGGTGTCGTGGTGAACGACATAATTCAATAATAGCGGTGACCGAACAAGTTCACCGTGTTTGGATTCAAATGAAAGTTTACTAAAACAATCTGAAGACTTGATTTACGCAATGTCATAGAGTTTTCAATTGAAAATGGAACATCAAAGGACTACTGGTTTCGATCGAAGACGAAAAAGTAATAAATACCGCAAGGCATTCGATCGGTAATGAATGTTGGTAGGTACACCGGAGTATAAAAATGAATTTGTGCACCATTGTCTTAACATGCGACTGTGTTAAGACTGCTTTAACATGATAAACAAAACGGATTTACAGCAAGTCAATAAATAAACAATTAAATCCGTGTATGAGATTAGCGCAAGCTTCAACTTAGTGAACGCATCACCTCAAGGTGTTGTAATAAATGAACGATTTACTGGAGTCGTAGACTCGGAAACAAAAGAACATTTGTAAGAATAAACCTGAATATGATGCCCTCAATACATCATATGGTGTTTTGAATTGAATATACGAAATGGACAAGTTCAAGAAATTGAACTTGGTTTCAGCGTAATCCGACAACGAGTACATGTATCGACAAAGGAATTTCGGCATGGTTACCAAGATAAACCATGTATGTAACTTGAAAGAAAAGAAGTTTCAAGAAAATGTGTTGACTTGATAGCAAAGGAGCCAACAATTACAATAATGTAGGTCATCCGAATCACAAATAAAAAATTAGCTTTAGCAAATAATGTTTGAACTTTGATGAAGCATTTATTCGAAACAAAACCGCATGCTTACAAATGGTGCATGCGTAACATATGACTTTCCAAGAAATGAAGCAATGAGTATTTGCTAAAATGAAGAAATGATCAAGTATCGAGACAAAGGAGTGTTTGCTTTAATGAAGAAAATTGTCGTGATGCAACTACCATTAAGAGGAGTAGATATGCAAACATCTACTCGCTAGAAGCAAAAGTGGAAATTTCAATAAAAGAAATTCTAGTACTTTACCCGTTTGGTTAACTAAAATAGCTTGCATGACAAATAATAGTATTTGCCCAAGTTAATAGACGTGGTTCTTACGTGGTGACCTTTAATGGATCTCGACATAAGTTCCCGAAGGTCTTAAGCGTCTGATTCCTAAACCCTCAATGTTCTTCATTTTGTGTGTAGCTATTTTGTGTATCGTGTATAAAACATTGTATTAGCGTATGCCTAAAACAACTTGTTGACTCACTGTATTTTGGTATGCCTTCTTCCTGAATTCACAGTTAATGATACTCGATCAACGATCAATCTTAGAATAGTAGTTGAATCCTTGCAACTGGTCGAATAAATCATTAATCCTTGGCAGGGATACTAATTTCTTGATGGTTAGCTTGTTCAGCTCCTGGTAGTCGATGCTCATTCGAAAGTTATCACCCTTCTTTTCGACGTGCAACACTGGAGCTCCCAAAGCGAGAAGCTTGGTCTTATAAATCCCTTATCTAACAATCCCTGGAGCTGCGTTGACTACTCTTGCATCTCTGAAGGCGCAAGTCGATAAGGTGTCTTAGCTACAGGCGCGACGCCTGGAACCAAGTCAATATGAAATTCGACTTGTCGTTGTGGAGGTAATCCTTACAAGTCTTCGGGGAAGACTTCAGGATATTCCCTTATCTCAGGGGTATCTTCGAGCTTCGATGCTTCGGCTTCTTTGTCCACGACATGAGCCAAGAAGACAATACACCCTTTACACGAAAACTCCCGTGCCTTTATACTCCGTGGAGGCATATCTTACTCCTCTCCATGAATCACAATCGTCTCTTTACTTGCCGTCGGGCTGCGGAAAATCTTCTCATGGCAAACAATCTCTGCACGATTACTCGACAACCGGTCCATCCCAACTACGACGTTGAAGCCTCCCAGCTCAACTGGCAGAAGATCTATCGAGAACTCACGCTCTCTAAGTTCTATCACACATCCTCTAATTACTTCGTTGGCTTCCACTAGCTTCCCATTAGCTAGTTCTATCGTGTACGGGATATCTAACTTACTTGCTACTAAACCAAGTATACTATTAAACTCTAGAGATGCGAAGCTGAAATTGGCAACAGTATCAAGCGGCACAGATGCATAACGTTGACTAATTATGGGACGTACCGATGACCATGTTTGGATTCTGGCGTGCTTCCCTAGCTCCGCTGTTGAGCTTTCATCCTCGCGCCTGGTTGTTCTTAGGGCAATATTTCCTTAAATGGCTTTTATCTCCACAGTTAAAACAACCTTGAGCACGTTTTTGATCGTCACTCTTTCTGCCTTGGTAGTCGTCGTTGTTTCCTTCATGATTCTCGCTAATCTTGGCCTCCATTTCGACGTTCAGTACCTTGCCTACAAGTCTCCTTGACATGCCCCCTCTTGCCACAGTTATCACATTTTCCATATTTACATCGCCCGACATGATAACGTAGACAATTGTCGCACTTAGGTAGGATACCCATGTACTCTTTTCCCTTTTTGGCCTTCTTCTTGTTACTTTCCCGAGTACCCTTCTTGAAATTTGCGAACTTCTTCTTATTATCTCCAGATGGCTCCATAGGAGTCTCCTTTTTCTCCTCTAGGGTGGAAAATTTTCCCAGTCTAATTTGCTTCTTCAGTGAGCGCCATACTTAAGTCGATAGCATCGGTAATCGTCGGAGGTCTAGATGTTGTCACCATGCTTAAAATATGAGGTGCCAATCCCTAGATGAAGCGTTCGATCCTCTTAAACTCTGGTTCCACCAGACGTGGAGCAACTTGTGATAAATCGTGAAATCTCTGCACATACTCAGCTATCTTTGAACCTTCCATTCTCAAGTTCCAGAATTCAATTTCCAATTTCTGGATTCTTGCCCTCGAGCAATATCTCTTACGCATCAGCTCTTTCAGTTCGTCCCACGTCAAAGCATACGCAGCAGTCTCGCCCAACATCTGAACCTGAAGGTTCCACCATGACAGAGCCCCATCTTGAAACAGTCCAGATATGTACGTGACCTGATGCTCTGGTGCACATTTGCTCATCCGCAAGATGGAATCCGTCTTCTCAACCCAGTGCACGAAGGCTACGACACCACTAGTGCCGTCGAAATCCCGGGGCTTGCAGCTCAAGAACTGCTTGTAGGTGCAGCCTGCGACACAAGCAACATCATTCACATAAGGCGTTAGCAAAACACACTTGGAAATGTCCAAACGTTTTGTAATGTGTCTTAAATGACTAAACATTACCGTTGGGTGGGTTATTTCCTGAGGTACCTCCATTGCGTTCGGAGCAAAGGGCCTCGTGCTGTGCGATGGCCTGTGAGACGCGCTCTTGTAATTCCGCCTCTGTTGTCGGCAGAGGGTTGTTGGTATCGGTGTTCCTTTGAAGCGACATCTTCTAAGAAGAAGATCGGTTAGGTCAGGTCTTATTAAGGACACAGGCACATAAGCCTCTACTTAACGAATAAGACCTAGGAGGTGTGTATACATATGTATATAAGCAATCTTCATAGCAAGCAATCACATAACATCACAATTATAACACAAACATGTAGATGGGAACATATTTAATGAGAACATAATAAGCAAGCATGTTGTTGATTTACATGTTTAATGAGAACATGATGATTGTGCTTTCATTAATTATCGACCACAAAGTATTGTTACATGTTTTACCAAGTGTATCATATCAAAAGGAACACAGGGTCACACTACCCTTGTCCAGCAAGTCTGCTAATCTACAAAAGTCTTATAATAAAAAGGTGGTCTCCAAAAGGCTTCACAGCCTCGGCTCATTAGTAGTGTCCTCACCAAAGGTAATGTAATCTGCATAAAACCAAAAACCAACTATACTGGTGACTGTGGTGGAGGAGGGAAGAAAAGCAAACTGCTAACATGTACGAGCTCCTCCTTGAGCTTGTATACACGTCGAAGTAATTAACTGATCTGCTGCTCGATAGTAAAGAAACGAGCATCAAAACCTGGGAAAGGTGTAATAGCAGCAGGTAAGAGTGCAAAAGGAGACAGTGATGAATGTGGTGTCAGCTCATGCTCCAAAACTTTATGGCTCGAAACCTCAAACTGTAGCTGAAGTAACAGGAGCAACTCATCCCGTGTGTAGCCTCCATAATGTGAGGGATGGTAGCGGTCTGAAATCAGCATAGTGTATGGTAGGAACCATCGGAATGGCTCGTCCTGTAACGCCCTGCGTTTTCATACTTACTATATTTAGAAACCATTACTTGAAATTCTATTTTTGAAAACTTGAATTCTCGTAATCATCCTTTCTTCTTAATCAATTGTAAAATACGGGACTTGATTCATAAATAAAACTCGTACCTTGTTAATTACATGTTATACATACTTTATACATAATTATACGTTTAATTGGGAAACAAATAGTTACATATCCGTAACACTTGCAAACGTATAATAAACCTACAAATACATAACATACATGCTTCGTACGATACTTACATACGAGTCTTATACTTAATCTTATTCATTTGATACTTTTTTTACCTTTAGTACATGTTAAGTATGCCTAAATACCCCTAAAATGATCATAAAATACGTAATATATAGCATCTAGACTTGTTGCAAAACATTAAAAAAAATGACATTTTTGTGGACTGCCATGGCTTACAGACCGTAAGCCACCACCCTTACGGTTCGTAAGGGGTGCTAGGCGGGCAGAATGTGTTTCTTCCGCGTTTTTGCACGAAATCCCATCAAACTTCCTCCCCCAATCACCTCTAATCCACCTCTAATCACCTCCAATCAACCCCTATATATACCCACCTCCTCCAAGCCATTTTACACTTTCACAACCCTCTAATCTCTACAAAATCACTCTCAAACTCTTGTAAATTCTGAAATTTGGGCAGATTCATACCTCCTTACAAAAGTGAGCATAACTTGCTCAAAACTCAACCAAATCACTTGATTCTTATTTCTAAATGCATGGATAATCTTTGGGCATGATTCCTTGATCTCTCCTTGGAGAAATCAGACCTGGAAATACCCTAAAAGTGTCCATAAACTTTCTGTTTGTTTTAAAACTTTCTAAACTCTTGTATACTTCACACAAACTTGTGTTCTTATGCTTCTAGTCTATTGTATGGTTAGTAAAGCCAAACCAAGGTTGTTTTTCACTTAATATGAGTGTCTAAACACTCTAAACTTTCGGTTTTAATCGAGTTCTTAACTCACAAGTGGTGCCAAGTCTTGAACTTGAAGATGGTGTGACTAATTGGCTAGCCTAGGCTAACCTACATAAACAAGTCCACACACCACTTGATGTTTTGCTTACTTAAATTGTATTATTTCTTGTACATATCTATGAGGTTCCTAAATGGAAGGTTCGCCTCCCTACCTCCTACATGACCTATATGTTAACATATCATTCGAGGTACCAAAGTGGAGGGTTTCACCTCCCACCTCCTACTTGACTTATGACACCAAGAGGTACCAAAGTGGAAGGTTCAACCTCCCGCCTCCTACATGACTATATATATATTATTATGTACCTAATACGACTATAATAATCCTTAAAACCGAACCCTTAATAGTGATTATATAATCCTCTACCAAGTCAATAAGTTTATCACTATGTGTATAGTTCCTTGTCACGATTCTAATAGGTCTTGAACCTATGAAATCACATACAATCCATAAGGATTACCATAGTGTCAAAGACAAGTGCTAATACCATAGAGATTATTTTCATAATACTTACTTTGTTATTCTTTGAATCTTAATCCCGAATTTCGACCCTAACCATGCCTTGAACTTTAACCCTTATACAATCGGACTCCAAGTTTCTACTCGTCAACAATTGGATAATCGGAAAAACATATGCAAATTGTGAGTACACTCGACCCATTTACATTTTAAACCACTTTTGGGTTGCAACATGTTACCTTACAAAAATTACACTTACACACACACTTAACATGCTTTATGAACTCAATCCGTTATACATGCTACTTGTTATGCTTGATAATACATGCTTTATACTATGTTATACCCTCGCTTAACAAATATAGCGCTATAGGAGTAGCACACCACCCGACGGGGGTTTGTTAGGTCATTATACTATACGGTCTCGTCACTTTTGTGGCGAGGGATGCTAAATACTAGTGGACACTTTGGGTTAAAACGTAATGTTATGCATGCTAGTTACCTTGTATACAAATTGCCATGTGGATTCGAGTAAAATGTTTTTATACTTATGCTATACTTATTCCAACCTTGTGTACTCGCCTTTGCTTTTGCATTGAACTTTATTAAAACATGTTGCAGGTTTAGCGATGATGTTGATGATGCATGGAATCTAGTAGGATGCTTAGATACACACTTTAAATTTGTATTTTATTTGTATTGTATTTCATTATTCATGTTGTACTTGTTTCAAACTCTTGTAATTGATTTCTTAGAAATGAAGTGAAATTTACTATTTAAATACTTGTCACGATTATTAGTGTTATGATGTCTCGAGCAATCTTCACACTTCGTCTCATCCCGATGTTTCCGCCATTGGTTGGGGTGTGACAGATTGGTATCAGAGCCATAACTATAGGGAATTAGGTAGATTGCCATGCCTTTTACCTAGTCTATAGTTCTAGAGCCTTATTCTTATGTTTTGCTTGAACTACTTGCATGTTACTTTGTTTGCTCATTATTTATTTTCTTTTGGCCTTTTAAACTTATATGTCACTTTTGTGTTAATACTTGCTTTATTATTTGTTAATACTTGCTGTATTATTCCATCCTTTATGTGTTATCCTTGAAATGTCTTTTACGTATTATTTCTTGAGATGCTTATTGTGCTTATACCGTTTATTATTATTTTGAACATACATCTTTTTACTCGTTATTATACTAAAATCGAAACCACTCGTAGTACACAAACGAGACGACTTCACCAAAATAGGCGTGAAACCCACAATTTGGTGAACGACTCTCAATCCATCTACTTTTTCCTTTTACACGAAATTCACCATCAAGTTAGGAGTGAAATCCTCACCTTGATGGAGAAATTCAAATTTCAAAATTCTAGTGGACCCTCGTCAAAGTGTTGAAACCAAATTTTGACCCGACGAGTACCAACCACACTTAGGATACTAAATCGCCAAGTTAGGGGTGAAACCCGCACCTTGTCGACTAGTTCCACTCTTTGATTTTCATAAATCCCGCCATGTCTCGAAATTTCAATTGATTTGGGACATGTAGTAACCGGAAGGGTAAATACCGTTAACCGACTTGTCGGCGAGAGTATTTCACCTATTAGGCCAAAGCATGCTCCTCAAATTCGAAAGACTTTTCGACCACTTTGGTTAGTCAAGGTTCCGTTTTGGAACCATCCAAATTTTGATCAAACATGTATTTCTATTATTTATTTTATACGATGCAATCTTTCAAATACGAATTTACTTTCAGTATTTCTCCTCACACACACCCAACATATTAAATCCTTTTCACACATTTATACATATGCATGTTTTCATATAATTTAAATTCGTATTCCTTGTAACGACGAGTGGGGACATATCATCGAGATAGGAGTGATTTCCTTACCTTGACGATTAACTCCACTCCCTTTTTCTTAAAAACGACCTCACCAACGAGTTAGGGGTGATTCCCTTACCTAGGTGATCGTTACTAAAACGTCCCTTCCAAATATCTTATTATGCAAACTCGATCATGTATTATACCTAAATTAGTTATCATTATTCAAAATACATACGTATACGTATACAAAATACATTGTTTCATCAAGCGTACTTTCTATCCTACAATTTATTTTCACTCAACTCATATATACGAGATTCTTAATCATATCTTAAACGTTTTACTACACAAATTTCCAAACCTTACGAAATGCTACCTATCAATTTAATCGGTCCAATGAAACTCTTACCCATGAACTTCATCTTCGACTTAATCACTAAAATATGCTCGCATTATATCGTCATTTTAGAGACTTCCATTCTTAATTGAAACCAAACCAACCTTTCCCGATTACATATAGGATCTTATAAATATTATAAGATCGTTTTACCTAAGACTATTTTCAACAACAACAAATCATTTGATAAATTTTTTTTAGGATCGACGTTTTCACAAGAACCTCCAAAACTCAAATTTCTTGTTTGGGTGCAAATGAAGCGAACTTATTATTTTCAAAAACTTTTCTACACCGCTTAAGTCGTCATTTAAATCTCAAAACACGTGGGCAAAAAGACTTCATGGAGACCGATGACCTTCATTATACGTAAACTCTTTTAAAACAAAAGTGGCATTTCCATTCATTACAAAATACATTATATCCTCTTACATATGAAAACTATATTCTACCTTTCAAACCAAACCCAATCTAATTTTGATTCGATGAACTCGACGTTTCGTTTAAACAACTATACATGCATATCATCATACACGTTTTAGTCGTTGCATCGCGACAATTCCATTTATGTCGTTCGTATTTACATGCTCAACCTCTTGAGCACTTTTACTTGCTTAACTTTGTTATATTTCAATTAATACTATATATGCAATCATTAGTATTCGTACTCACACTCACACTCATATTCATAACAATACATTTTATGTTTATACTTATAATCGTATTCATACTTATACTCATACGTTTCATGTTTTTACCTATACTCATATGTTTCATGTTTTTACTTATACTCATACGTTGCATGCTTATACGTATACACATACTACTCGTACGTGTTATGTTGATACACATACTTGCGTGCTTATTCATACTTAAACTTATACTTATGCTCATACTTTCGTTCATACCCATGATCCATACATTCGTACCCGTACGCGAGCTAATCCGAGTGATTCGCTTACGTGGGTCCTATACATACTTAAGCATGGACTTGCTTACATACTTTATTCTTATACGCACACATTCTTATTTTGTTAGTGTACCTACCCAAATTCATACACAACTAGTACAAGCTATGCGGATCATGCGACGATCAATATAATCACGGGTGCACACGGGATTATAGTGATAGGCGTATGAGAACCATAGAGTGTACTACTGTGTATGGTAAGACACAGAACGTAACATGGCACCGAATACGGAACGGACGTAATATGGTAAAAACATGGTGGATACGCCGCTGGTACTTCCTATATATAAGTTTTTTCACCACGTTACCAAACTTTCGTAAAATGTGTCATGAGAAATTCAGTATTTTACAGACCTATTTAGGACTAATACAACTTTAGACAACTCACAAACGCATTATATCTGATTATCCACGACAAGACTTCATCCTTAACACACTGCGTTCATCAATCCAACACTTACGCTATTCTTATACTTGCACTCTTTAAGAGTCATTCGTTCATTCTATACTCGTATTATTCTCCTTTATTCTTTTCTTTCATACAAACCTCGTTCACAATCAAGCTTGTTCAAACATTCGAATCCTAACTTACCCCGTTTCCTTTAAAACCGTCTTTCTATTCTTTATCCTTGTGTAAACGTATGTAGTAGGCCGTTAATACTTTATTTTACCAAATTGTCTCGTTCCACTCAAAAAGCAAATTTTTATGAATATGTGGTCTTATACTAACTTTAAAACTTCCTACGCAACCTACCTCAATGTTTATTGATTTCAAACCATTATATAAAGACCTCTTTCTTAAATACAATACACTTGTAAAACAACTCCAAATTTAGCTATTCAAAATCGTTTTACCTATGCACGTTTCACTCCTGTTTATGCCTCAAAAACCATTTTAGCCAGACAAATCATTTTACAAACTTATTTTATTCTCCCAAAATTTCGTACTTTTCAAAACGTTTCAAAATTTCAAGCCTCAAACTTTTAACAAAACTCTTTAAGTCTACCTCTTGAATAAATTTTGGGACGAAATTTCCTAAAGGATGGGAGACTGTAACGCCCTACGTTTTCATACTTACTATATTTAGAAACCATTACTTGAAATTCTATTTTTGAAAACTTGCATTCTCGTAGTCATCCTTTCTTCTTAATCAATTGTAAAATATGGGACTTGATTCATAAATAAAACGTGTACCTTGTTAATTACATGTTATACATACTTTATACAAAATCATACGTTTAATTGGGAAACAAATAGTTACATATTCGTAACACTTGCAAACGTATAATAAACCTACTAATACATAACTTACATGCTTCGTACGATACTTACATACGAGTCTTATACTTAATCTTATTCATTTGATACTTGTGTTACCTTTAGTACATGTTAAGTATGCCTAAATACCCCTAAAATGATCATAAAATACGTAATATATAGCATCTAGACTTGTTGCAAAACATTAAAAAAAACAAAAAAATGAAATTTTTGTGGACCGCCATGGCTTACGGACCGTAAGCCACCACCCTTACGGTCCGTAAGGGGTGCTGGGCGGGCAGAATGTGTTTCTTCGGCGTTTTTGCACGAAATCCCATCAAACCTCCTCCCCCAATCACCTCTAATCCACCTCTAATCACCTCCAATCAACCCTAAACTCATCCCCTATCTATACCCACCTCCTCCAAGCCATTTTACACTTTCACAACCCTCTAATCTCTACAAAATCACTCTCAAACTCTTGCAAATTCTGAAATTCGGGCAGATTCATACCTCCTTACAAAAGTGAGCATAACTTGCTTAAAACTCAACCAAATCACTTGATTCTTCTTTCTAAATGCTTGGATAATCTTTGGGCATGATTCCTTGATCTCTCCCTGGAGAAATCAGACCTGGAAATACCCTAAAAGTGTCCATAAACTTTCTGTTTGTTTTAAAACTTTCTAAACTCTTGTATACTTCACACAAACTTGTGTTCTTATGCTTCTAGTCTATTGTATAGTTAGTAAAGCCAAACCAAGGTTGTTTTACACTTAATATGAGTGTCTAAACACTCTAAACTTTCTGTTTTAATCAAGTTCTTAACTCACAAGTGGTGCCAAGTCTTGAACTTGAAGATGGTGTGACTACTTGGCTAGCCTAGGCTAACCTACATAAACAAGTCCACACACCACTTGATGTTTTGCTTACTTAAATTGTATTATTTCTTGTACATATCTATGAGGTTCCTAAATGGAAGGTTCGCCTCCCTACCTCCTACATGACCTATATGTTAACATATCATTCGAGGTACCAAAGTGGAGGGTTTCACCTCCTACCTCCTACTTGACTTATGACACCAAGAGGTACCAAAGTGGAAGGTTCAACCTCCCGCCTCCTACATGACTATATATATATTATTATGTACCTAATACGACTATAATAATCCTTAAAACCGAACCCTTGATAGTGATTATATAATCCTCTACCAAGTTAATAAGTTAATCACTATGTGTATAGTTCCTTGTCACGATTCTAATAGGTCTTGAACCTATGAAATCACATACAATCCATAAGGATTACCATAGTGTCAAAGACAAGTGCTAATACCATAGAGATTATTTTCATAATACTTACTTTGTTATTCTTTGAATCTTAATCCCGAATTTCGACCCTAACCATGCCTTGAACTTTAACCCTTATACAATCGGACTCCAAGTTTCTACTCGTCAACAATTGGATAATCGGAAAAACATATGCAAATTGTGAGTACACTCGACCCATTTACATTTTAAACCACTTTTGGGTTGCAACATGTTACCTTACAAAAATTACACTTACACACACACTTAACATGCTTTATAAACTCAATCCGTTATACATGCTACTTGTTATGCTTGATAATACATGCTTTATACTATGTTATACCCTCGCTTAACAAATATAGCGCTATAGGAGTAGCACACCACCCGACGGGGGTTTGTTAGGTCATTATACTATACGGTCTCGTCACTTTTGTGGCGAGGGATGCTAAATACTAGTGGACACTTTGGGTTAAAACGTAATGTTATGCATGCTAGTTACCTTGTATACAAATTGCCATGTGGATTCGAGTAAAATGTTTTTATACTTATGCTATACTTATTCAAACCTTGTGTACTCGCCTTTGCTTTTGCATTGAACTTTATTAAAACATGTTGCAGGTTTAGCGATGATGTTGATGATGCATGAAATCTAGTAGGATGCTTAGATACACACTTTAAATTTGTATTTTATTTGTATTGTATTTCATTATTCATGTTGTACTTGTTTCAAACTCTTGTAATTGATTTCTTAGAAATGAAGTGAAATTTACTATTTAAATACTTGTTACGATTATTAGTGTTATGATGTCTTGAGCAATCTTCACACTTCGTCTCATCCCGATGTTTCCGCCATTGGTTGGGGTGTGACACGTCCAGTGGTGAAGTAATGAAAGGAGCAAACGGTACAGCCTGAGGGATCTGTGGACAAGCTGCTGAAGCAAAGGGATTGTCGCACGGATGCTGACCAGAAGTACCATCCCGGGGTGCGGGTATGTCCTCAAAGAAAACGATAGGCATGTCGGTGCGATGGACGTCGGTCTCCATAGGGGGAAAAGGAGCAACATCAGCGGGTGCAGACGGGGGAATAAACAGCTCAACAAAAGGAAGATCAACAGGTGTAGGAACTGGATCAGGTATAAGGGGTGCAATATCTGGTAAACCAAAAGAAGCCTGGTCAGGATCAGGATTTGGCTCAGGATCAATAGGTGCAACATCAGGCTGACCCAAAAGGAACATGAGCTAGCTCAGGACCAAGCTCTGGGTCGTGCGGAGTTGTGGGATCTCAAGCAGGTGATAGTACGGCAGACATAGCGGTGTCGTCGTCCGAGTCAGTAGCAAAAAGCTGCAATCCAGTCGTCTGTAAAGCTGCAGATGTCCAAGACTCAAAAGAGTCTGAAACCGAGTGCAAACTAGTATCAGAGGACAACTCAATAACAGGGATCTCAAAAAGTGGAGTAGCAACAACGTTCTCGTCTAACTTTCCATCATCATGGGCGTCATCAGGAGGACCATCAGCAAACAAATCAACGTCATCATCAAACTAATCGTCGAGAGGCCAATCCTCAGGGGGGGAATGACCACATGAGGTACAATATAGAGGATCGGAGTCACGGTGTGCTCGCCATCGGGATGACCAAATGACGAGGTGATCATGGACTAGAACAGGGATGGCAAAAAGGATCCTCGTCAGGGAAGCCATCAGCAAGGGTAAATCATTACCAAAGTCTAGTAGCACGAACGGTTGGAAGTCGTACTCGTCCTCGGACCGCATGTCAGGATCACTCTCAATGTCTGACGTATATTCCTCCGGTGCGGGCATAACCTCATCGTTTAATGCGATTGCCTTCGGGTTGTGGGCATCCGACAACCCATTCCCTGAGGATAACATGTGTGCCTGCAACATTGTAATCCTAACATACGTACGTATAGTAACCACTAACACCCAACATGTGCAAACAAAAGCAATTTATCATGTAATCATGTATCCTTGTTATTCCTCATGAAATCTTTCTATCCTTCCTAGCCTCCCAGACTAAACCAACTAGTCTCCCAGACTAAACCAACCAGTCTCCCAGACTGAACCACCCAGTCTCTCAGACTGAACCACCCAGTCTCTCAGACTGAACCACCCAGTCTCTTAGATTGAACCACAAACATAAACCTTGAAATGTGTTTCGTGTCTTTTCTTTATAAAAATGTTTGTTTCTTGGATCTGGGCGTTTTTCGTGAATGCACTGAAAACATGTTGTAGGAATATTTTTAGGAGAGCCCTAATGATTGTAGTCTAGACTCGAGAAGGAATCCTAGTTCGCTACAATCGAAGCTCTGATACCAAACTGTCACACCCTGACTTTTGCGGAAGCGTGATTTGGTGTGACTTGCTTAATACCATTGCATTCAACCATAACAAACATCTATATGACAAAATCGTGATGTCATCCATGAAGTAAGTTTCGAAATATTACAATCGTCATTGATTAACCACAAACCAGGACTTCAATTTCTAGTACATAACACCCCAAGTTTTAGGTTCCAATCTGGACTTAACAAAAGACACTAACAAACTACGTTTCGAGCCATGTATCTTATCCAAGATAAAATTCATAACCGAAACCCTTCGATTTCGGATGACACCATTTATTAGAGACATGACTTATAACTTCAACGCCCGCCAGATCCATACTTAATTTCCTGAAATACATGTAGTTTGAAAACATCAACAAAAGTTGAGCGAGTTCATGTGTTTTGTATGTGTGCGCGAACATCCTTGAAAACATTTGTAAGTATGTATGTATGTACTTTGTAAACTGGTATGAAGCAACAAGGAAACAGATCAATTAATGTGTAGCTAATACATTAATATATGTGACATGGTGCAGGAAGGCTCAAACCTAGCGAATTTTGTCTCTGGCAATAAGACATAGTCACCACACGGTCCACTCGGCGGACGCATGGGTGGGACTCGCTATACCCAAATAGATCTATCACTTATGTCCCTCGATCCTACTACGAGGATTAATGGTCTTAAGAGTGCGCCTACCCATTCACGTGATCTAACAGTATTTTTCCTTAGCTAACCATACCATTTGTAATTGTTTGTAAATATTTAGTAACATGTACTTCACCCCCGAAGTTATAAAACTGAAAAAACAATTAAGAGAAAAGGGGGAACATGAACTCACTGGTTTGCGTTCTTCGAATCCGCCTGTAACTCAAAGTTTCCTCTGGTGTACACGACTACCTACAACGTACTATGGTCTATTAGACGAGTGGGTCGTGCCTTGACTTGGTATTAATTAGTGTCTTTGAGTTACGTTTCTTTGTGTCATCAATGTTATTCTAAGTATATAATTCTTTGTCAAAATAATAAATATTTTAACTTAAATTATATTTATTACATTTTGGAATATTAGTTAAAATATTATATTTTAACTTGATACACTTATGTATTGTATATGTATATCCTTCCCAAGGATGGGTGTATTTGTATTCGTATTCTTATACTTGTATATTTTTGACATGTATTGGCATCGTATTCCGGAGGGTACTTATACGTACGAGAATACGTATCCTTATTGTGTTTATTAAGTATTCTTATACTTAACTTTTCCAGAATAATATTTCTAGTGGAAATTCATCAATTTATATTTTCAAAATATGCATTTTAAGGAATATTATTTAGAAAATTACTTATAATTTTTCTTTTGGCAAAAGTATTTGTAATTTCATACAAGTCTAAAAAATGATATATTTTCAAGTCTAACTTGGAAAATATACGTAGACTTATTTTTTCTCTCAAAAATAACATGTTTGATGTTTGTTGGTGAAAATATATATTTCTTTCAAAAGTAATACGTCTTCTAATAATTCCAAGAAGATATATTTTCATTCACCCAAAATAATATATTTTCTTCTTGTCAAAAATATGGTATATACTTGTAATAATTGTAAAAATCATATTTTCGTTTACTTGGTGTCCAAAATATTAATTACCAAAATATATTTGTGAATAAATTTTCCAGAATATTTTGTAAGTTATATTCCTTTGTTCGGTTTTTCCAATATTTTGGGTTTTCTTTGTATATTTATTCCTTGGAATTTTTGGTAATATTTTGGATTGTAATTTTTGTATTTTGATGAGTTATATTATTTCAAGTCCTAAAATAATATAACTAATACACAAAGTATACAAATAATCACACACATGGTGTCTTCTAAATATATATTTTCCTAAATACATATTTAGTCACTTTTATTTATAAAAACCAACCTCCAATATTTATAATTTTTGTAACAAAAATTATGGCAAAGTTTATGTAACAATTATGTTTTAAAATACACTCGTAAACATTTGTTTAAATATTCTTCTAAGTGTTTAGATTTTTAGAAAATTTTGCCATAGTTTCCCCTAAAAATGGAGGTTTCTATGCTTTCAAGCATATCATTTTCTTTTCTAAAAATCATCACAATCAATCCACAATAAATAATAAACAACCTTTACTTACCAATTTTGCCAAAAACAAGCGTAATCTAATACTTCATGAACTTGAATATTTGTAAAAATTTGTAGAGACTTACTAGTGTTCTTAGTAAGCCTTGTTATCCTTTAAAGTGTGGTTGATTCTTTAAAAACATCATTTTTAAAGAATATAGATCTTTACAACTTATAATCATGTTTTCTAAAAATGTTTCTTTATGAATTCTTTTTGTTACACAAGTGTTTCTACACTTGTTTAACCACCAAAAATAAGGTTTATTTGTTTAAGAACCAAGATTTAGTAAAACTTATATTTTTAACTTGGTTTCTTTAGAAATCATCCATGAAATTTTTAGATCTACACGATTAGCAACTCACTTTGATCATTACTTAACAAGAAACAACTTTATTCTTTCAAGTTCATGATCTTTGTGTGGATGATCCATTTACTTCTATCATGTTCATCCTCCCATCTTGCTAGATTATGTTTTTAATCATGATCTAGCAAGATCATATGATGATCAACATTATTTTCTCAAGCAAACAATGATAAACAAATATATCAACACATAAACAACTTAGTTTCTTCATTATTCGCGCTTATGTTCAAGTTTACTTCTTGTGATTCTTAGTGTTCTTCATGGTTACATTATGTAACATCTTTTATCCACTTAAAATAGAAGTAAAATGGGAAGATCAAGGTTCTTACCACTAGCTCAAGGCTAGGGATGATCAAGAGGAGAAAACAAGTGGATAAAAGCAAACGGTGAGGGTCCTTCAACTTCCGAAAGCTCCAAGCTTCCTAATGATGCTAGAGACACCTTGTGGACACCTTAGAATGGTTGATTGTTGAATGAAAATGGATGTGTGCGGGGTGTGTATGTGAGCCGTAAGTATGGAAGGAAGAAGAAGGGGAAGTTTTTGTGTTGAAGATGATGAAATGAACTTGGCTTAATCTTATGGTTTATAGGAAATTTCTTCCAACATGTAATGGAATATGGTATAATATGTGTAGAATATACCCAACATAATCTAATAAATAATTCAAAGAATATCTTCATGTGGGTCCCTTGTTGGGACCGGATTTGGTGAAGGGGGGGGGGGTAAATGTAAATTTTTGGAAGTTAGGGGTTTAAAGTGCAAACTAAAAGGTTTAAGTATGTTTAAGTGTGTTTAGGTGTTTTTATGATTTTTAAGGTGTTCTACCACCAATACTAGCTTAATATCATAAAAACATTACTTCTAGACAAATTTTGATGTCCCGGTTATTGTCCGGTTGTTCGGTTCGTTACGGTTCGTTAAAGTGCTGAATTGTGCAGTTTCACTAAGTATGAAGCACCTTTTGTGGCAGTTTTAATTTCCGACACTTTGTAAGTTATTTTGGACAACAAAACATAAATTTTTCATGATATTATTGTGTTAATAGCTGGTTATAGCTGAATTGTGCTAATTTATGTAGAATTCTGTATTTAAAGTGTGTTTTGGGTGCTTTTCGGCACTTAAACTATCACTAGGAAGACAGTTTTGTGATCCTTACTTTCCTACACACTATCCTAGTGTAATACTTGGATTCTGGCTCATTCTGTGTCTTAATAAAATGTCTGTCTATCTACTGAACCCTGTCAGCATTTTTCTGATTTGCCGGATAATTGTGCTAACTGTGTTTCGTGCACCATTTGAGTCAATAAAGTTCTCATGCAATAATGACATGACATTAAGCAATATATGATGCACATGTATGTATATGGTAATAATCAGAAAGCAGTTCAAGTAATTAATTGAAATTCAGCACAGTCATTAAGCATTAATCATTGTTTAATAATTGTACGGATGCATGCAAATTTGACAGTTGTCACATATGACATTGATAGCTGAAAGACAAGGGGGTACATGCACCAATCAGTCTCTGTCCCAATTGTTTGAGTGTTATGTGTCTTAGATCCAAGGCTTGATACAAAACTACAATCGAGCCGGGGGTCTCACTGGAAGCAGCTTCTCTATTACTACGGGGTAGAGGTAAGGCTGTCTACATCTACCCTCCTCAGACCCTACCTTAACTTTGCTATTGGTGGGATTTACTGAGTATGATGATGATGATGATGATGATGATGATGATGATTGAATGAGTTTGGGGCCCAAGAAGCAGATTAGAAGTTTTTTATTGGAGCAGGTGCGGGTTGAGGAGATCTCATGAATTTAGTAAGTTTTACGTAAAAAATTGCTTGGTTTTGATGATTCACACTTTGTATGATGTTATATAGTAATTACAATGTGTTTCCAACAATAAAGTCGGACGTAAAAATCTAGTAGAAAAAGTTGGAACAATCAAGGAGGAATTAAGGTTATGCATAAGGCTACACCTGTCATTGTTTAAGCGAAAGTAGTGTTTTGGTTATCTGTTCGAGCACAACCTCAACCCTGGCAGCAGTGAAACCTAAGTTTCGCTTCTACGTTACACACAAAGCCTAACCAAACAAAACCCCTCTTATTTCTCTAACCTTATAGCCCCAAGTATGTTATCCGGAATTATGTTTAAGCCATTGACCAGGTTGGCAAACCCTGTTTCTAGCGTTACTTAACCTTTTCCAATGAAACCTATGTTTTGCCTTTTTTTGTTAAGCATAGGTATGTAATCTTGAATTATGTTTAAGCCATTGACCCGGTTGGCGAGCCTTGCTAGGGTCAGACCATCCTATACACAGTAAATCATAGTATATCAGGTGAGTTATAGATTCATTTTTTAATATTTTTCATTGATATGCATGCTACCTTTAATGGTATTACCTACTAAAGTCCTTGATTACTATTACGTGATTATTGACCGATTGATGTTACGTTTTAATATTGGATTGATTAAGTTGTAAGTCTAAATGATTGATGAATGATGATAGACGTTAAACAGTTGATACTTAATAATTGTTACTAGCATTATTGATGGAGTCCTGTGCGCGTGACGTTGTAGCTTGTATGGAGTCTTATACTCGTGTAAGACCGTCTAACATAGTATCCACCAGGTGACGGTGAAGTTTGTTTCACAAATTGATGTCTATCTTCGATTGAAGTTGATGTGCATGTTTGATGTTAAATTGTGGTTGATGATAAATGCTAAACGTTTTATACACATTGTAAACTCTGTGTTTTTTATATAAAAATTAAGTCTCACCGAGCATAGCTTACTTTTTAGCATTCATGTCAGGTTAAACAAATTGATTCTTTATAGGAGGTTCACGTCATGAATTGAAGGTTCCTCTACATATTGGATTGGCATGGTGTCGACCTACTGTGTTAATTTGTTTGCTATGTTTAAACTTGGTGTAATGGATTATTGATGTACTTTCCGCTGCTATTTGATAACTATTATCATTATGTGAACTCTATTTGACGCAATGATCCAACTGTGAGGCTTCCTGGGTATAAGGCCTTACAATGCTCATTTATGCTTGTTCATTAATCATATAAACTAGTGGGATTCCTCGCGCGTTGCAGCGAGCATTCATCGGTATCGGTTTGGATAATCTCGTTACCGGTACTAATGTCATTCGGTCAGAATCGGTTCGTTTCGTCACGAATGAATATCAGCACGGTGTCAATGTTATTCGAACAACATCGGTTTGGATTAAATGTTTATCGAAACGTAGAAAAAAATAGGTCGTTAAGGTATATTCGAAATTTATGATACATTATTTTATATTATTTCAATAACAAAAATTGTTAAACAATGCCACTTTATATAAGATTAAAAAAAACCACAGAAATAAATATTATCAACAGTATCAACGTTGTTCGATCTAGACGCCAAAAAAGAGCAAAGCTATAAGATAACTAATTACGTATTACAATATAGTTTAGCAAATAACTATTGTTAGTTCTAGTGGCCATTCTGTAATTTTCAGATACTATAAAACTATTACTAGATAATTAATTTCAACCAAAAGTAAACAAATTAATATGATCCGATTGAAAGTAAAAGAACTCAGAATGTACTGGGTCATAACTAAAACTACATGGGATGTTGAATACTATGTTTTTGGGTTATTAAATGTTTTAACTATCTCGCTAATTTGATATTCTTTCGTCACTAAACTTATTAATTCAAGTAATTAAGTTTGAAGAAGTCCACTTTTCCACACTAGTTTCTTTGAAATTGAAATTATTAAAAATTAGGTGTTACTTTTAAGTTCATAAACCGTTGGTTTATACTGTTAACGAACGAATCAGCAAAACAAATATAAATAACGTAATATGAACCAAAAGTTTAAGATTATTTATTACTACAGAGCTTTCTGTTAATATATCAGTTGAATTGTTTACCTACCTTTAAGCTAAGTTGGACATCTCTTAATTCAAAATGAGTTGAAATCGAGTATAAGAAAGGCCAGGGTTGGCTTGCAATGCTTGTTTAAAAATCTAAACTGATTAATTAACTTGTTTAAAATATAATAACAATAAATGAGAAAAATAAATAACTTACTCAACAAACGAAAGATAATTTTCTTAATAAAAATATATATTTTTTAATAAAATTAATAAGTTGATTAATTAGTTAATGAAAGTTTTAGAAACATTATAGAGTAAATTGTGGTTTTGGTACTTGTGATTTAATGGTTATTGTTATATTTTACAAAATAAAATTTCTTTCAATTTTCATACCAAGTTTTCTACTTTTTTAAGGTTTTGGTCCATTACACTAACTCCATCCAACTTATAGTTAAATCAAGGTCACATGAGAGGCATGTGCAAGGGCGTAGCTTTGTGTGGGCGGCCGACCCTCCCGAACTTTCCGCTCGTTAGTGGAGAATATGTAGTTTTCGTATAGAAATTTTTGGGTATATACGTTTTTGACCCCCCGGTTTTATATAAATTTTTGGTATATACATTTTCGAATACCCGCTCGGAAATCTTAAGCTTCGCCACTGGGCATGTGAAGGGTATTTTGATAAATAACCATACAAATGAAGAAGCTAGGGTGTTATTTAATTTTTCATCTACACATCTTATTGAACAAACCTGTTTTGGATTGCATTTTAAGTGTGTATTTAATACAATTTATGTCTTAAGAAGAAAATCATGCCTAAAAAGAAAATTACAAAGCACATATACCGATACACGACCATGGATAAGATGTGGAGAATCATCCTTCCAAGAATTGTTCTAGAAACGTGCTCGTAAGTAACAAGTTTGTATCTAGGATTTGTTCAATAAGATGTGTAGATGAAAGATTAAATAATACTCATGCTTCTTCATTTGTACTAGTTTTTTTATATCGTGCGTTGTGACGAAATCGAGCAAATGATAATGTAAAATAAACGTGATTTGAAAATAAAGCATATTGTTTAGAAAGTCAAACCATTAGAAAGATTTATTTTATAATCGTACCGTTTTATGATACCAAATAAATACTTTATTTTGAATATAACCTCGTTTTAACAAAGCTTATAACGGAATGTCAGGGAAAGAAATCAAGCACACAACTACGTACTTAATTTTTAGAAAAAAGTTATAAAAATAAATTATTAAAGAAGTATCAAATTAATCGATAAATTAATATATGTTAAAAAAAGAAAAAAACAATTATTAAAAAAAGGTAAAAGGAAATATATGTTAAAAAAATATATGTTATTAAAAGTAAATATAATAATAAAGTATTATAATATATTAAATAATAAAAAAACTATATATGTTAAAGGTCAGGGTTTAGTTGTATAAAAAAGGTGAGGGTTAGGGTTTAGTTCATGGGCCTTAAATCACAGCCCATTTTAAAATCTGTTCAAGTCGTTTTTTTATGAGTTAAATGCTTGGTTGGTCCCTGTGGTTTGCGAAAATTGCAGACTTGGTCCCAATGGTTTACTAATTACACGCGTGGTCCCCAAACTTGTTAAAAATGCACTCGGTTGGTCCCCAGCCCTAACATCAGTTAAATTTCTCAGTTAAGTCCATGTTAAATGACCAAAATACCCTTGCTTATTAACTCTCTTTATAATCATCTTCATCATCATTCATCCCCATGTCTCTCTCTGCTCTCTCTCTACCAATTCTTCTCACCACCACCACCACCACCACCATCACCATCATCATCATTCATCCCCGTCACTTCTCCTCACCACCACCACCATCACAATCATCATCATCACAAAAACCACTGCAAATTCAAAAACCTTTCACAACACACCAAATCAAAAACCCTAATTTCCCCCTAATTTACTCAACCAATCAATCAACACTTCACCTACACACAAACAAATCACACAATAAACAACTGTAAATTCATCATCTCTTAAAAACCTAAACCAAACACAGACATCTTACCCACAAGTCCCTACTCTCTCTCTCTGATCGATGACTGACCGGCGAGCACAGGGTCGGCGACGGGCTGCCGGCGTCCTTATTCTCCAGCGACTCACCCCACACGCACACCTATGGTCCTAAAAGAGAGAGAGAAAGTGATGAAGGAGAAGAGGAATCGAGTAGAGATCTGAGAATCGGAGTCGGAGGTGCAGCGCCGCCGCTCACGGCGGAGGAGGTCACGACGGAGTCCAGGCGGTAAGAAAGTGGATCGAAATCGAGATCTTACAAACCCTCTGTTTTGACCGATGAATGTTGAAAACCCTTTTTGATTCTCAAATGTTTAATAAACCACATATTCAAGTCTGTTCATGTTTATTTGATGTTAATAATATCATTGTGAGACATATGCATACTTGTAACAGGTGTATGTATGGGTATCGAAACAAATCTCTTCAAAATGTTCATGTTTAGAAACCCTAATTTTAACTGTTTTTCTTGTTCAAATATTTTGTCTTTGAACAACAATCAGTAACCAGATGAATACTTAATTGATTCTTAGGTAATAGATTGAAGATTTGAATGAATTTGACCGTTTGGGTTTTAACAGTTTGAACAGGGGTTTGGGTTTTTAAGTGTCAAAGACTTGATTTTTAGATTCAGATATGTTTTAAATTTGAGTAGAAGTTGTTGATTTTTGAGAATTAGATCGAAGATTGTTTGAATCTGAGATATTGCAGATCGAGTTGCAGTTTTTTTTAATCAGAACTGGATTGGTTTCGTAGAAAGAAGAAGAAATAAACAGTTTGCGGCTGTTGTTCTTATACAATTCAGATTTAAATCTTAGTTGCAGATTTAAATCTTAGGGGTTTTTTATATGGGTTTTGAAACTGGGGAGAGGTTGTGGGCTGTGTTGTGCTAGTCGGCTGATGGTGGTGAACCAGTGGTGGCGGTGGTTAGGTGGTGGTGGTGTCACTAGATGGTGGCTGGTGGAGTGGTGGTTGATAAGGAAAGGAAGAGATGAGAAAGAGGTTGAAGATGAGTTCTTTATATATTTTTTTTATTTCTTTTAATTATTCAGGGGTAATATAGTCATTTCACACATAGTTAACTGAGAAATTTAACTGATGTTAGGGCTGAGGACCAACCGAGTTCATTTTTGACAAGTTTGGGGACCACGCGTGTAATTAGTAAACCATTGGGACCAAGTCTGCAATTTTTGCAAACCACAGGGACCAACCAAGCATTTAACTCTTTTTTTATTTATTTGTATGGCATTTTGGGATCTAAAGACTAGCTTTAGGTAGAGTTGCACAAAAAAAAAAAAAAACAAAAAAAAAAAACGGTTGACATCGAGAAAACCAGTTTGAAATATGTTCAGCACGTTTTGTTTATTATATTTTTATTTTTTTATATTTTTTTGCCATACCTTTGCCGTACCCGTATCTTGAATTTTTAAGTTTTGCCGTTCCCTGTACCCCAGTCCCGTACCAGTAGCACATAGCTCGAATTATATTATGGCTATTCAGTGGCGGATGCATTTGTATCTTAGGGTGAGCACAGGCCCACGTCCCAGTTGGCCCAAATGCCATAAGGCTGTTTCATTTCTAATAGAGTTAATTACTGTTTTCGTCCCTGAGGTTTGTCAAAAATAACGGTTTCAGTCCATTAGTTTAAAAATTGCCATTTCAGTCCATTAGTTTCATTTTCGTAACCATTTCAGTCCACTAACTTAACTCCATCCATTTATTTTGTTAACTTTGAGTTAACTAACTAATTCAGGGACGGTTTGCGTCACTTTTAGAAACACAGGGACTTAAGTGTAAACTCTAAAACATTAAAACAAAAAAATAGTAAATTCCAAAAAATCAAAAAAATTCCAAAAAACCAAACAAATTCCAAAAAATTCTAAAAAATAATAAAAATTCTAAAAAATCATAAAAATTCTAAAAATTTCTAAAAAATCCAAAAAATCCGTTTCGGCGCGAACTGTTTCGAACCCGAACCGTTTCGAGCTGAACCGTTTCGACGCGAACCGTTTCGACCCGTACCGTTTCGACCCGAACTGTTTCGAGCTGAACCGTCCGTACCGTTTCGAGCTGAACCGTTTCGACGCGAACCGTTTCGACCCGTACCGTTTCGAGCCGAACCGTTTCGACCCGTGCCGTTTCGAAGCCGAACTGTTTCGAGCTGAACCGTTTCGAACCGAACCGTTTCGACCCGTACCGTTTCGAAGCCGAACCGTTTCAAGCCGTACCGTTTCGAACCGAACCGTGCCGTTTCGAACCGAACCCTTTCGAGCTGAACCGTTTCGAACCGAACCGTGCCGTATCGAACCGAACCGTTTCGAGCTGAACCGTTTCGAACCGAACCGTTTCGAGCTGTACCGTTTCGAACCGTACCGTTTCGATGCAAACCGTTTCGAACCGATCCCTTTGGACCCGAACCGTTTCGACCCGAACCGTTTCGAAGCCCAACCGGTACGGTTCAATACGACACGGTTCGATACGGCACGGTTCGGTTCGAAACGGTTCTGCTCGAAAGGGTTCGGTTCGAAACGGCACGGTTCGGTTCGAAACCGCACGGCTTGAAACGGTACGGCTTCGAAACGGTACGGGTCGAAACGGTTCGGTTCGAAATGGTTCAGCTCGAAACGGTTCGGCTTCGAAACGGTACGGGTCGAAACGGTTCGGCTCGAAACGGTACGGGTCGAAACGGTTCGCGTCGAAACGGTTCAGCTCAAAACGGTTCGGGTCGGGTCGAAACGGTACGGACGGTTCAGCTCGAAACGGTTCGGGTCGAAACCGTTCGCGCCGAAACGGATTTTTTGGATTTTTTAGAATTTTTATGATTTTTTAGAATTTTTATTATTTTTTAGAATTTTTTGGAATTTGTTTGGTTTTTTGGAATTTTTTGATTTTTTGATTTTTTGGAATTTACTATTTTTTTGTTTTAATGTTTTAGAGTTTACACTTAAGTCCCTGTGTTTCTAAAACTGACGCAAACCGTCCCTGAATTAGTTAGTTAACTCAAAGTTAACAAAATAAATGGATGGAGTTAAGTTAGTGGACTGAAATAGTTACGAAAATGAAACTAATGGACTGAAATGGCAATTTTTAAACTAATGGACTGAAACCGTTATTTTTGACAAACCTCAGGGACGAAAACAGTAATTTACTCTTTCTAATAATTACGTTGACTTTGGCTGTAGGTTATTTTGACAGAAACAACCAAAGTTGGTAATTTTGATACAGAAACAATATCAAATATAAGAACATAGTTTGGAGGGATTAGTGTAATTACCCGTTGTATATATTGTAGTTGGTTTGTGATGTAGTCCTGTGTTTTTTCTCAAGCCGGCCGATCGTAATAAATTTTTCTTTTCAAAAAAAAAAAAAATAATTGATAAAATTACTACAGGGATCACGTGAGAGATTGTGTCCCATGAATTAACTGTTATGTTATTGGTTTTACTTCACCAACCAACTTAGGGGCTGTTTGTTTAACTCTTAATGGTTAGACCTCTTACTGACTCAGCATTTAATCGTTCAGACTGTTTGTTTCGCGAGCAGATGTCTGAATGGTTTAGACATTTACTATTGATTTGTTAAGCATTATACTAAGTCTATATGGTTATTTACCAAAATGCCCGCACATGCTTCTCATACGACCATGATTTAACTATAAGTTGGATTGAGTTAGTGTGATAGACCAAAATCGCAATAAAGTAGAAAACTTGGTATGAAAATTGCAAGACATTTGAATTTTGTAAAATATATCAATATTTACTAAATCACAAGGACCAAAACCGCAATTTACTCAACCATTATAAAATAAAAGTAAAAATAACACATAAAGAGAAAGAAAAAGAAATATGAAAATTACATATTCTGTCTTTTAGTTATAAAGGTAAACTTGTAACTGGTAAAAATTGATAAAAAAAAAAAGTTACACCAAATAGTTTAAAAGATATAAAATGTAACAAATTTTCAAGTAAAGGAGTGTAATTATTAAAATTACCAAAAATAAACTGCACGTTAAAATGTAATCTTCTCAATACTAAACCAGACCCTTAGGTAGTGTTTGGTATGCAGGAATGAGAGGCGGAATGGAATGGATGATTACGAGGGAATGAAGAAAAGAGTGTTTGTTTGGTCAATGGAATGGAATCATCCATTCCAAAAAGGCATTTCATTCCCTCAAAATCATTCCATCAACCCCCCATGTTTTTTTTTCATTCCATCCCCTCTTGCACTATTCATCAACAACACCACAACCCACCACCACCACCAACGCCATCGCCGCAACCCGCCACTGCCTCCGTCGCCACCCCGACAGCCACCACCACCGCCGCCGCCAACCACCCGCCATCGTTACCACCCACCGCCGCGACCAACCGTCAACGCCACTCGTCATCGCCACCCACCACCATCGTCGACGCCACCACCAACCACCACCACCCACCGCCACCTCCGCCACCACCCACCGCCACCTTCACCACCACCCACCACCAACGGCCGCCGCCGTCTCCACTCGTCGTCGCCGTCGTACCGCCACTCGCCGCCACCACCACCATCCATCCACGCCGCCGCCACCCACCACCGCCACCTATAACCGCCCACAATCACTACCACCGACCACCACCACCACTCACAGCTGATTTTATTCATTCATTTTTCTTGCCTACCAAACAATACACAATAATAATTTATTTCATTTACATATGGTAACCAAACAAGAGATGTAATGGTAATGATCCATTGCATTCTCTCGTCCATTTGATTACCTCATTCATTCGTCTATTCCATTACCCTATAACAAACAGACCCTTAATGATAAGAAAATCTACTCCACACGGTACCATAAACAAAACTAATAATAAACCTAAACAGAACAACCTTTCAATTATAAGACTGTTATAAATATATTATTTATATTATGGTTATCAACACCAAAAATAGATTAGTTTTTTCTCCAAGTTTTCTTCTCCTATATATACTTCCTATTGTATCTCTTGTATGATCATATTTATCAATGAAATATCTCTTTCTCCCTACATCTCTTTCTCTTATTGTTTGCTATTAGGCTAGTTTCACAACACGTTATCAGCACGAGTTCGCTCGTCTCTAGGCACAAATAGAAGAGGTACTTGGCGTTCTATTCCGTTGACGAAATCATCGCAGATCTACGACACCCCGGTCATCCCGGATTTCTAACGGAGCAACGTTACCCACCAAAAACTGATTGGTTCATATCGTTCAAGGTATTATTTTAATCATTTACTACATGATATGGAATTTGATTTTTATGTGAGTAATTTACAATGGCTAGTTTTCATGTACATTAATTTTGTCAATATGTCCCTCATAAACGATGAGATTTATTTATTTATAATTGAATAAAATAATATTAATTAATAGCAAAATAACCATATAACGTACCCATATATGAAAGTATAGTATAATATTCCTTAATTATAAAATAATATAATAAGAGAAGTTAATAAATAAATATTATCTCGTGTTTATAAAACTAATAAATAACTAGTTATTGCGGATGAAAATGTTAAGAAAATGACTCGAATTTTTTTTTAATAAATAAAAAAAAATCAACATGTCTGCATCTCATTCTTGTAGCTTAATAATATATTGCCCATATATTATATTTTTAGATTTTAATGATCTGTTATATTAGAAAACTCTTATATTTTAGATTTCAATGATCTATTTTATTAGAAAAAAAATACTTGCTATCTTATTATTTTTGCATGTTTGTAAAACCCCATCAATGGATATTTACTATCTTATTATTTTGTGTCCCACAGCTTCACTACGTGCATATCTTCCTATACTAATAAACAAAAATCTTTTTTGGACACGTGTCACTCTCTGGTGCCTCCTCCCTTTTAATAATAGTATTAGATATTAATTTTATACATAAAATATAATATAATATTAATTAATTAATATAGTTAGAGATAAACGTCTACATTCAAATTTAATTAACAATTATCTATAACAAATATAAATGTATCAAATAATATAATAACTATAATATTATTTAATATAGTTAGAGATCAAATGTATAATTTTAAATTTAATTAATAGTAAATTACTTTTTGAGACCCTATATTTTAGTGGTTTTAACCACTTGAATCCAAAATCAAAAGGTTTAACACATTGAGTCTCTAACCACTCATTCACACCCTCTGTAAAATATTCAAAAAAACCTTTTGTAAGGTTGAGTTATCTAAGTTCTCACAACTCGTAGAAGTTTTCATTTTACCCTGACCATATATATTTGTTAAGATAAAATATATTATTTGGATATAAACAATAATTACTAATAAAGTATCAAATCACATGTACAAGTAACGAAAATATAACTGTTCTTTTGTTTTACTAATTTATCTAAATAAGTCATTTCATTAATAAGGATTATATACAATTTTATAATTTACATTTTTCGTTATTCAACCCGTGTAATACACGGGGTTGTAAGCTAGTACTATATAATATAATAATATATTACTACATAATATGTTTTATAATTCTTATTGGTATTTAAGATTTGTCTTTAAAAGTTTGTTGAGTCATAATTTAAATAATACTACAAATTTGCTAGTAAATGATACATGGTATATATGGTTATGATTTGTAATATTATCTTGATTTCGAATATATTTTATGATTTAATTAGTGGATTATATGTTTGAATATTGTGATAACCATTAAAATAGTTTATCTTATTTTATGATCATGTTATCATCAATAGATTTGAATCAGGTAGAAATCTCAAATAAAATAATTACAATATAATGGTTGAACTAAAATATTTTCTCCGATTAGTAATATAAGATGGGTTAAGAAGATAAATGAACACAATTTTTCTCGTTATCACAAACTAAAATTGGAATCTATTTCCTTATGAACACAATTGTTTAGAATTTGGTTGCTATTAGGCATAGCTGGTAAAATCATATGTTTTTATCATGTTTTGAATTGTAAATTAATCGTGACATATAATTTACAAAATAAACACAAATTTTTGGTTACTTTGGTTGAATATTTTTATTTCCTTAATTATAAAATTATGCATCCGGGTGATTAAGTTTAAATGTTTATTATTAGGATAAATTACATTTTTCGTCCTTTATGTATGTAGCGGGTTGCAGTGGATAGCCTTTAACTTTGATAATTACAATCACAGTCCTTTATTTGGAAAACATGTTGCACGTTTCATCCTTTGCCCCTAACCTGGTTAAAATTTTCAGTTAACTATGGCATGTGCATTGCACATGAGGGCTATTTGGTCATTTTACATGTCATTATATATATATATATATATAAATAACCTGCACGTCTAAACCCATCTCCCATCTCCACTACCTCCACCGCCCCGCCACCACCCCAACCCTTCGACGACCACAAGCATCTGCCGCCGCCGCTAGCCCATCACCTTCACCCCCTCTGTCTCAGTTCTCTTTATCCTCCTACCATCACCACCACCAAATCCGCCACCGCCACTGTGACAGTCACAACACCAAATTCAATCATCACCAGCAAACCACAAATATCCCCACCCGATCTGAACCCACAATAAGCAAACCACAACAATCCCCAACCGATCTGAAAACACAATTTAACACCACTGTAACAAATTCCCAAGATCTCAGAACTATTCCCATCACTTACCGGAACCCTAGATTGAATCGGAATGGACATCTCGTTCTATCATCATCGTCTTCCTCTGAATCTTGTCATATCATCCACGATCTACTTGATTTGAAACCCACTAACAGTTACCGTAGTTGCGATTTTACTAATCTGGGTACAAATTTGAGGAAGAAGAGTAAATACAGGCAGGATTAGGGGGGTTATATGCGAAGATGATGGTGGTTTTCGGAGGTTGGGGAGGTGGTGGTGGTGGTGGTGGTTGCGAAGATGGTGATGGCTCTCGGGTTACCAGAGGTTGGGGAGATGGTGGTTACGAAGATGATGGTGGTTCCCGGCGACGGCGATGATGCCGGATGATGATGGTGGTTCCCGGCGACGGCGATGATGCCGGATGATGATGGTGGTGGTGGGGAAACCTAGAGAGAGATAGAACTGAGAAAGAGAGAAGAGAGTTAAGAGAGAGAGATATCACTTTTATATACATATATATTTTTTAATTTAATTTCAGATTTTTTATTTTATTTATTAAATATATTTCAAATAAATTGTGTACAATTACCATCTTACCCTCATGTGCAATGCACATGACATATTTGACTGAAAATTTTAACCAGGTTAGGGGCAAAGGATGAAACGTGCAACATGTTTTCCAAATAAAGGACTGTGATTGTAATTATCAAAGTTAAAGGCTATCCACTGCAACCCGCTACATACATAAAGGATGAAAAGTGTAATTTTTCCTTATTATTATTCAGATTTACAACTAGCTAAATAAATTAAATAAGATTGGTTGCCGTTTGAAAATTGGTTCTGCTACTTTATGAAAAATTGGCTAGCGCATGACAATTAATTTTAATATACTTGTTTTGTTTCTACTTCAATGACATATGCTTCCAATGTGAATAATCAAACCAAACTTACATATTCAAGTTGATATCACCTTTTATTACTAAGTTACTTAAAGTGCATTATTTAAATTGTTGGTTCATGACCCCAATATTATTTTGTAATATGTGTGCACGTTTATTAAATTGTGTAATATGAAAGCACCATGGAGGGGATATTAGTTTATGCTTTAATTAAAGTAATAAATATTCGTATATAATATGTATATGTGATTGGTTATACTTGGATATGTTAATACATAAATAATATATACGTTTGTTTATAAGTGATGATAAAAAGTCTTATTTCATAAAGTTTTATTATAACTCGTTTTATATGGTGACATGTTATTGTGAGAGCATTGTTTGATTTTACTCTATGTACACCTTGTATCCTATATGTTATAGTTTATTATAAAGATAGTATTTAATAGAACAATTAAATCAAAGTTGTGCTTTCGTATAAATCTCATGAAATAGTATAGATATGCTTAGGCATTACACTCGAAGTGTCATACTCATAAATCTTATATGACTCGGCTATCTAATTACTTCTCTATTGGTGTTATGAAAATTGCAAAGAGAAGATTATTACAAGGGAAACTCGGATAAATATTTTCGGTTGTCACACCTCAAATATGCTCTTGAAGTAGCAATATTATTAAAAGGGTATGAAAGGTTTGAAGTGACTTTATATTTGTATGTCTAAGAAAATAAATAATGAAAATCTATGAAGCTTGTTCTTGTTATTCCATTCCCTAAAGTGAATGATATTATATAACGATCATTTAAAATGTCGTGATCATAGACATAGTTAAGAAATTTTGTAATGATGGTCATGTTAATAATGAAATCGATCATCAGAAGTGATATGATAACCAAGTTGATAATGAGATTGTCCATCAGAATGTTATGATAGCCAAGTAAATAATGAGACCGACTATTAGAATTGTAATAATGGTCATAATGAGATAGACCACTAGAAGTAGCAAATTAAAGGAGTGATTACATGAGAATAAAATGTGTAAAGGATAAAAGTTATATAACATGATAGTTTGCAATGATAACGCGTTGTTCTCTCGTATAATGCAACTAATACACATACGATCGTAAACTAGAAGTTTATGTATCATGATTATTTACTTAGTTGGCATGACCGGTTAGACCACACCGAGTCAATGATGATGTGAAACATAATGAAGAGCTAAAAGATTCTTCAAGCTGGTAATTAGCATGTAATGTTTTCTCTTAAGGGAAATTTTATATTTTGCCATATAAAAGAGGGTGTGTATGCCTAAATATTCTGGAAGTGATTAAAGGATACGCATATCCTAACATGATACCATTTAGTGTTTTAAATCGATGCATCGTCTAAATGGTTATCAAATCCACAACGTTAAGTTTGTGTGATTGTGGCTTAGCTAATGTGATAGCAAGCATATTAATCCAGATTAGTATATTTATTTGGTAATAATGAATTTGATTCCCAAGTTATTAACGATCATTGGAATAAGTGTTATTGTTGAGATGATTACTAAACATCTACTATTGATTACAAAGCCAATGATCATGAGAGGAGCAAAAGTTCATTTAAATACATGTAATTTTACATATAGTACCATTAATTCATATCAAGCCAACAAGTTATAGTTATTCCCATACAGTTGGTTTTTGGTCAGGAACCAAAGATGTCTCATCAAAGATTTTGGTTGTGTGACATATATTGAAACTCATCCACCACACCACACAAAGATGAGGCTTCTAAAAAGTTTGAGAATATGTTGGGTATAAATAATCGTCTATTATTGAATACTTAAAGCCATTAGTGAGAAATTTGTTTATGGCTCATTGTTTTTCACTTTAGTGAATGAATGTTCCCAACATTAGGGGGAGATAACAAGCAGTTGGAAAGTGAAAAGTGGAATGAATTATCATGTCATCTTGATCCTTAGACTATAAACGGTGAACCAAAAGTTCAAAGGATAATTCATTTACCAATATTAAAGAACAAATTTCCAGACAAGCTCACTGACCTAAATAGAGTGACTAAATAAGTCACATAATCAACTGCTTATGCTCCAGTTATATTTGGGTCCCAAGAGGACAACCACATAGTTTGTAATAAGTCTATTGCGCACCTAAAGCATGGTAGACTTGTTGATTCCAATAATAAAATTCCTCGAAAATTGGAGCAAATAATTAAGATGGTCAAGTCGAGGTTATAGTAATAAGATCTCCTGAAGAGACAATAGACATGATGGTTCAGAAGAACCTCAGGTACCTGAAAATAAAGAGATCTCGATAAGTTGTATCATGTCTAAGATATGTATAGAATCGAAATAAAATCGACGTCGTTATACTTTTGTATATAATATAGCTTGAAATGATGAAGTGTTGAGGATCAAGATTTAAGATCTGCCTATGAATGAAAACATATAAATGATTGGCCAAATGGAAAGACACAAATAAGGCAGAGTTGAATTCTCTAACAACATGGAAAATTTATGGACCAACAGTCAATACAATTGAAGTTGTAAAATATGTTGGATACAAATAGGTCTTTTATGCGAATCATGTGAAAATTAAACAAAGTTATATCAGGCAAAATTGGGGGCACAAGTATTTTCGCAAAGACCTATAACTGATTATGAGGAGACGTATTATCTGGTGGTGGATATATTGGCTTTCCAATATTTAATTAGCCTGGTAATATAAAGAGAGAATTGATATATGTCTTATGAAAGTTATGTATCAGTGGATACTAAAATTTTACATGAAAGTCTCTCAAAGATTTAATTTATTAAAATCATGAAAATAAGTTCTTGAGAACGATATGATCATTGTATACAGATTCATATTTGAATACGTTGAATATAATTGGAACTCCTGATGAGTATCCTAAAGCATTTAAGTGCTTATAAGGCTAAGTGGAAACATATTATGGTTGTAATTCTTGTGCACCAATAAACATACATAGAATACCTATACTTAGTAATTATGGTATCTCAATGTACAGTGTATAAGCACGGTACAATATGTATTATACAAATGAAGCAAGTGTTCAAGACATCCTTGCATATGATATAGAAATCAACGAGGAGGTTTTTGTAACATAACTCCTAAAGAGTGTATGCACATACATTGTTTTTCAAAGTAGAAAGAAGTAAGTGATGATTGTAAATGCCTGAAGCATTGATTTCAAAACCTTATGAATGTATCTTTATAAACTTAAATAGATGGTATGGATAAAATAGTTGGATTGAGTATTGTATAACTCATGAGATATTCTGATAAAGATCAATATGAGTTTGATAATATTATCCATCTTTATCAAAAGTCCTCTCCTAAAAGTTCACTATAATCGCAGTTTACAGTGATGATGGCTAGGCACCATCGAGAGAAACTGTCGAGCTTTTAGATGGAGAATTTTTGAAAGACGTTGACACATTTTAATTGTTGCTCGACCTGCAGTTCGAGTATATGTGTAATCAATCAAACTATAACTATTAGAGGTTGACACGTTTTACCATGGACAAACCTTATCCTTTAACTACGTTAAAGGTTGTTTAATTACTTAATATATAAAATGGTTGTTATAGCTTCATATGAAAGAAATTGAAATTTTTGGTCTAGACGTACCCTCTTTAAGTGCAATTGTGCATTAGTATTTCTTGCTATCTATTCATGATTTTATATATCTTTATTGAATTTATCGATTTGATATAACATGTGTTAAACAACGAAATATTGAAATGGGAAAACATCTATTTCAATACATCTAAGGTATGTAAGATATGAATTTATATTTTACTAACCTATCAAAACAAGTTTGGTTAGTTTTGTAAATGCAGGGAATGTAACAAATCACAGTTGTAGATCTTATGATATTTATTTAAAAGAAGAGGCACTAGAAGGCTCATATGAAGATATACAACATTGCGAAAATAAAGAATTGCATATTAAGGGATCAAGCGGCAAATCATTGACTACTAAAACTTTGAGCAACTTTCAAGAAAAATGGGCACTAGTCACTTGAAGAATACATGTTCAAATGAGGGAGAGTATTATATAAGTTGCACTCTTTTTCCCTTTACTAAGTTTTATCCCATTGGATTTTCTTAGTAAGGTTTTTAATGAGGCAACGTGCATGATCCAGAAGTATCAGGGGGAGACGATACGCGCTGCACTCTTTTTCCCTTAGCTAAGGTTTTGTCCCACTGAGTTTTCCTGGCAAGATTTTTAACGAGGCAGCATATCCAAGCGTATCAAGTTGATAACCAAGGGGGAGTGTTATAAATATATTATTTATATTATGGTTATCAACACCAAAAATAGATTAGTTTTTTTTCCAAGTTTTCTTCTCCTATATATACTCCCCATTGTATCTCTTGTATGATCATATCTATCAATGAAATATCTCTTTCTCCCTACATCTCTTTCTCTTATTGTTTGCTATTAGGCTAGTTTCACAACAAAGACAACACATTTGAATTGTAAGTCACCAATGTGTTTTTGCATTATTACCAATACAATACGTGATCTTAAGTCAATTTTATCTTTAATATATATATGTACACTTATCTTTAACTAAAGTAAAAATGCGAATATTGTGAGTCCATTGATCTAGAATTTTACTCTAAAAGAACATAAAAATATTTAGTGTGTGACAATTAAAGGGTGAGATATAAATGAAATATGGCTTAAGTTAAACTAAGTTTGTGGTAAACCATATTGTTAATGAAAAAACAACAAGATTACAAGCTATTAAGCGTATGTAGAGTTATAAAATTATAACTAATCGATTTGAAGGAACTGTGAGCGTTGTGAAGGGGAAGAGGAAGGTGAAGTTAGAGAGCCACAAGGCTTCAACATACGAAGCATGAATGCACCACAGATGGCGCCAAGTGTTGGAGCAGTGAGATATATCCACAAACCTTGATAGTTATATGACACGATGGCAGGTCCCAATGACCTTGCTGGATTCATTGATCCTCCTGAAATCGGCCTAATATAAAAATAACTATCCGTATAAATATAGATAAAACAGAAAAATGATTTAAACTCATGTTGGTGACAACATGTATATTATGATTACCCCGTAATTAGAACTCCAAGTGCAATGCCAATTGCTACGATAAATCCTGAAAATTGGGTAACCTGAAAGAAATGTAAAAAACAAAATTATCAATAATTATAAACCAATATTTTTATGGAACTAAACACCATTAAATTTAAATCACACATTAGGAACAATTTTATTGAATTGTTTGAAGTAACACTTAGGTGAATGCAAGTAACTTGGGGTATGCTTAATGCTATAAATACATCTCTTCTAAGTAGACTTTTTTTTTATATGCTTTCATTTATTATTTAGCTCTTTTATTTAGGTTAACCCTAGATTACTATCGTGTTTATACTCTTGTGTTTCCTTTATTTCTAATTCACTTTTTCATCAATAATAAAACAATAGCCATCTTCTATCTGTATTTTTATCAACTAATTAAGGTGGTATTAAAGTTATTGAGTCCTAGTAGGCTAACTTATCGGGAAATTCAATTCTTTCACCAAACCCAGAGGCTCACGATGAATACATTGATTCATTCTTATGATTTGATGACTGTGGAAGACTTTGTAGCAGACACCAGTTCCTCATATTTCATTTCCATTTTCATTAGCATTTGATTACGCTGTTGGATTTGGTTTTAGATGTAGGGCAATTGGTTGTTGCTAGTTCTCGTTCATAAATGCTTCTCGGTATTTAATTTTTGTTGTTCTTGTTCGTATTTGCTTGTGGGTATATGGTGCTTGTTCTCGTTCGTATTCATTTTTTCTCATGGGTATTTGACTTTGTTGTTGTGTTTTGATTATTGGAAATATTACTCAAACAAATGATTTTCTTGAAAGTGTTAGTATCCATCTTGATGGTAAGAACTAATATGCCTACTCGAGTTATGTAATAATAGAATTTTGTGTGGAAAACTCATGTGGGGTTATGCTATTGGTGTAATTGGTAAACCGTTAGATAAGAAAGTTGTTGATTATACAACGTTACTTGATGCGTAGGAAACAAATTCCTCCAAGATAACCACTTGGATTAAGTTATATAATTTAATCTATTGACTCCCTATTGCTAAGTATGATATAACAAAAGAAGTTCAGCCCCACTTGAACAGACTGTATACACAGTCTAATTTTGCTAAATACTATCAGTTGTAATACGACATTTGAGCCCTTCAATAGAATATTATGAGCATTCAAATTTTTTTTGTTATTCCTGATTTATGGGATATATTAGCACTTAAAGACTCTTCCAAGTTAAAAGCTTTCAGGCATTGCATTGCTAAAAGGGAAAAACAACGTTTTCTTAAGTTTTTCATGGCACTACAGTATGATTTAAAAAGATTATGTGGAGTAACCCTTTATTGTACTCCAGTTCCCATACTTGATTTAGATTTTCTTAAATAATGTGTAGAAGAAACTCGTATCAAATCTCAGGTAGACAAACAGTCTAAACCATCCATTACTTCTATTATGTTTGTTCATTTGTTGTTCCATAACGACCATATACTACAAAGCAATCTAAACGGATTTTAAAGTTATCTTTCATTAATGTGAGTTTTGTAAACATAAAAACCATTAGAAGTCATGTATTACTTAATGAAGAAAAATGATAGCAATGATCTCCGTAGCAAAAGAATTCAACTAGCTCATTTCAGCCATATTTTTAAACTACACCCTTCTAGTCCTAACCCATATGAATCTCGCCCTCCACAGTTCACTACCACTATAGCACTTTCTATAGATACTCGTACGCATGCTACCACTACGCCATCATTTACTTTAGATCTTTAGTTCTTTAACAGTTGATACACCTTCTTCCATGTAGTCATACTACCATGTCAGCATCTATATGTAGCTTTCAAGGTAGTCTGCTTCTAATACCCCAGGTATCCCTTCATCCTTATGGAATTTTTTATTCTTGTGAACCTTATCATATGTTATCATATATGTCATCTTTTGTTTCTTTGTCTCCTTGTTCAACCATTTTTGTTATGCCTGCTTATGGTACATCAATGCTAGCAGAGGGTGTTGGTTATGTTGTTAACCTCTCATAAAAATCTTACTGATGTATGTTATATTCCTAAACTTTCTTTAAACCTTGCTTTAGTTTGTCAGTTGTGTAAATACGTTCAAAAGGTGTTCTTTACTGATTCTCTTTGTTGTGTAAATGATCAACATTCTTAGAGGGTGATTGGGAATGACTATAGATTAGGGATACCCTATGTTTTGGAAGAACTCAAAGTGTCATATGTTGTTTAGTGTAGTTTTGATTTGTCTTCTTTTTGTTTGAGTTTGAGTTGTTCGTCTTCTAGTTTTTATCTTTAACATTCTTTTTTGGGGCATGGGTTAGCTTCCCATCTGCAATTTTTAGCCTTTATAAGTAATTTAGGTCATATGAATAGCTACAATAATTTTAATAGTAGTTATTGTAAACTAGCTAAAGTGTCTCTTGTTTTTTAGTTCCTTTTTACCTTGTACATTATGATGTGTGGAGCCATCCTTGGTATATTCAAACATGGCTTAACTTTTTATGTAGCATTTATAGATGCTTATATTCATTATATATGGTTTTATCTCATGAAATACAACTTTGATTTCTTGACAATCTATAACAACAGAGCTCTTTTCAAGACATATCACTCGACTACCAAAAATTGCTTGCAATATGAATTATGGGAGAATATACCTATTGTTATTTCAGCAAGTTACTTGCATTTAATGGTACCATATACCAATCATCTTGGACTGACACCTCTCAACAAAATTGTAGATGGCATGATTATTACTAGCAATGACTACGATGGCATTGATGTCTTCTACATCAGATAAAAATAAATATCTAATCAGGTTAACCATGCATGGCTCTTTAACGATATGGCTATTGACACGAACCTTGAAACCAATGCATAATACTCTTTGAGTGTTGTTGTCCCTTTATAAGATCCGATCCTATATCTTCCTATAGTAGGAGGTTAGGTTTATATAAAATCGCTCGCCTGACATAACTCATGTAGTTCATATGGTTACTCAATTTGTCACTACTCCTACGTTCACTAGGGAGTCGTTCTTTGTTTCAAAGATATCTTTATGTTACTCCAAAGATAAAAATCATAATAACTGCAAATCCACTACTAGTTAATGTATTTTCCTTGGAGATTCACTTATCTCATGGAAAAGTAAGAGACTATATATTGTCGTATGATCTTTTATTGTGGCCGAGTATCACGCTATGGTTGTTACTACATGTGAGATTGTTTGCCTACGTTGGCTTCTTGGAGATATGAGTGTTGTCATTTCTTAGTACCTCGTTACACTATGACAACTATAGTGCTATGCAGACTACGAAAAAATCAGGTTACATGAGTGTACACAATATATTCGAAAGAACTTTGATTTCACTTGTTGTCATTTACAAGTCATAACAATCTTGATACTATATGTCCCATCAACCTTGCTTATTGGTGCTATTATCATGAAGGCTCGATCGACCTCTCAATTCCATTGTACTCTATCAAAATATTAATGCTCATTGCCATCACATTATGAGTTTTATAGGGATGTTAGTATAATAAGATATATTGGGTCCTTTTTAGTGGGATTTCATTGATCCTTTACCCCTTTTAGGTATGACAACCTAGATTCCTGTCCTAGATATTGTATCGTTTTTCCTTTCTTTGTAATTTATCTTTTTCGTCAACATATTGTAACAGTAGCTGTCTTTATTGTTATCATTTAATTGAGAGTCGACAAACCACCTTGTTGGGAGCCACTTTTTTATACGATGCAATATCTGTTCTTCCAAAGTACCAGCATCCGAAATATTGGGAATCATAAGCATATCCTTCTTTGGTCCATGACTTTCATTTCCCTAGAGAATTATCCTTAAATTGTCATTACTAGTTGTTAGTATTTGATGACAGAGGTGATTATCTGTTGAATAGTCCAAAAAAGTTGATGCCGCAAGAGTGAGAAATTTCATATATAGACTATGAGTTCAAGGGAGAGCGAGTGGAAAATGATTTTTTCTAAAGAAAATGAAGCATAAGGATGAAGTTAAAACATAAGAAAGTGAGGGATCATAAAGGGAACCATTGACATTTAGAAGATTGTTGAAGTAGTCATGTTTAAACATTACGAGGCATGATGAACTTCAAGTTTGGTTAACACGATTGGTAAAGTGGTGTGCAGCTAAGCGAAACGTGACTCGTGTTGTGCTAAGGCCTAATTCACTTCCTCGTATAATTTTACATAAATTTTGTTTCGAGTGTTCATAGTTGAATCGATTTTAATACCACTGATAGGTATAGTTTGAGAAATAAGACGTGAGAAGAGAACATGAGAAAACTTAGGGACTCTACATCTTATGGGCCTCGTAACTTCACTCGTTACCCAAGCTATGTCTAATTATTGTTGGGCCATTGTCACCCTGTTTTCTTGTGTATAACTAGATCAAGTACGGGTCAACATACTCTTGGATTTTCTATTTATCAAAAAGAAGTTCGAAATCTTATTTTAGGCAAAGACCAACGAAAGGTGAGTGTGTTTTTTTCTGATAAAGATGCCATTGGAAATAACAATGTTCAGATGTTGTCAAATGGGACAATTCTCAACAAGGGAATCACGTAGGCCTCAAGGGACCAATATGGCTTTAGGGGTTGCTTGGAGATCATGGAATCATAGAGAAGGTTTAAAATTCAAAAGAATACTACCATACAAGGATGAAATATGTTGAGTTTTGGTACAGGGATAAAGGAGAACACATGTTGTGAAAATTCATCAAGTCCATTCTACTACAAAAACATGTTGACTTGCAGACAACAGTAGTCAAGATCAAATTCAATGCTTGTTAGGGCTTGATCAATGTTATGACAACATGAAGATTGTTTTCAACACACGACCAACAAAAGTGGTGGACCAATGAAATATTTTCTAGGGGTCTGAATAAGGGGTTCAAACAAACTTTCAAAGGGTGCGACCAGATTCTTGTCTCTAAGGTACACAATCTTTGTTAAGCGTGGTGTTATGCCCATCCAAGCCTTCACTTGGCTCAGCCCTAACCAAGATAACTTGTATTTTTTTTTTTTAGAGTTAATTGCCAAACTAATCCCTGTGGTTTGGACTGTTTTGCCAGTATAGTCCAAAGGTTTTATTTTTAACATCTGGATCCAAAAAGGTTTCATCGTTGCCATTTTGGTCCAACTGACTTAACTCCATCCATGCTCCTCAGTTAGTCAAGGGGTATTTTTGTCATTTCATGTATTCTGAATTATATTAAAGATTATAAAAGGAGAACAAAAACTGTTGTGAGGGAGGATCGAACCTGGGCCTCTGGCCGGTTCACTAACAAACGCACAAGACAGTAGCCAGTGAGCCATGCTCACATTTGTGCAAGAAATGGATCTTTATTGATTTTATTCTTTGATTCAGTTCATCACCTACACCTGAAAACAGATGACCAAAGAAACCCGAATCTTTCAAGTTCAAAATTAATCATGATTGCACCATGTTAATACATATTAACCATGGGGCTTTTGATCTGCACCATGTTAACACCTAATCTTTCATTTTAATTAAAACCCTAGAGTCCGCTTAGTATTAAACGACACTGCTGTTTTTCCGTTTCAGTCTGCGGTCGTTTTCCGGTGACGTCCGGCGACCTTGTATCGTTTAAAACTAACCAAATCATTCCCAAATAAATGTAAGATTGTCTCTAACGTTATTCGATCATAACCGAAACTGATTAACAACATATTATTGCCTCAATGATTCGAATTATAGAAACAAAATATCGACAGCAACTTTGATTTCAGTATCAAACCGATTCTTGTTGAACTTTGAACATGTGCAGATCAAAAGCCCAAACTTGAAGATTAAGGTTTCTTTGGTCGTCTGTTTTGAGGTGTAGGTGAACAACTGAATCAAAGAATAAAATCAATAAAGATCAATTTCTGGCACAAATGTGAGCATGGCTCACTGGCTACTGTCTTGTGCGTTTGTTAGTGAACCGGCCAGAGGCCCAGGTTCGATCCTCCCTCACAACAGTTTTTGTTCTCCTTTTATAATCTTTAATATAATTCAGAATACATGAAATGACAAAAATACCCCTTGACTAACTGAGGAGCATGGATGGAATTAAGTCAGTTGGACCAAAATGGCAACGATGAAACCTTTTTGGATCCAGATGTTAAAAATGAAACCTTTGGACATATTGGAAAAACAACCCAAACCACAGGGACTATTTTGGCAATTAACTTTTTTTTAAATATATGACCTAGGTTTTGCAACAATGTTTTTAGGTAAGAGATACGACTTAGCCTACTATTTCAAATGGTAGGCTTCAAGAGATTATAAAAAAGGGATAAGGCTAGATGGTATGGGGGCATGGAGAGGAGAGGGCAAGCCCCTCCACGCTACCCACACCACCCAGTCATAAACGCTTGGGGGGCATCACCGTTCCCCAAGGAAAGAAATCCATGGGCATTGGGGCTCTTTGACAAGCCTTAGACCAATCAATGATTTAATAAATGATTTACTTTAAAGAAAATAACATGCCCACATGCCCCTCTCTACCACCCCATGTTTAATATGTTTTGGAGGGCAAAGCCCCCACTGACTACGTAGCACACACATGGCAGGATTTGCTCTCTTGCCCTTACCCACCACACCGTGTGATACGGTTCGTTGACCCCAACTCCATCTCGGGACCGGGCAATCCGACCCATCATCACATACCCACGTCCATTAAGTTAATTAGCATGCATATTCATTTAGTTATTTAGCATGCATATGTTTATTAATTCATGTTACCCACGTTTACATTAGTTAGTTTGCATGTTAAACCACACTCCACGTTTCCATGTTTAGCATATCTCCACGTTTACATGTTTCAGTTTGCATCTTGTATTTAACACTCATTTTGAGTTTAATGAAGTAAGAAGAAAAATTAGCAAAGTCTTGTTTCTATCTCTAATTCTTGGAGTCTAACCCGCTTAAGGGTCTATCTTGGAGTCTAACCCGCTCAAAGGGTTTCTATCATTTGGTGCTTTCATTATCGATCATCATGCCTCCCCGTAAGATAAGTCCATCCCTCGAAGCTGCGTTGAGGGCGTTGATTGAGAAGCTCGATCAATATCTTAGGGCCACATACCCCAACTATACTCCGCCACCCAAACCATTTGCTCCAAAACCTTTCCTACATCAAATATCCTCACCCGCATCTAAAAAACGCACCCGTCGGCATCAACAACAATCCCCCCAAACCACACCCAACCGACCTACATCTACCGCCCCGAGGGCATCACGAGCCTCACCCAAACCAACCACAAAAACAACACTAAAATCGACCTCAAATAGCACCCATCGACAAAACAAACCAATGCCCAACCCCGCATGTGTGTCTACCAAACATGACACCTACAACAACAACCACAACACCCGAGTCTTGCCATCAAACCACAAGGAACCGAAGGTAGCCGAAAGACGTGCTTGGAAACCACCGTGGGGGCCCGTTGTGTCCGCACCGAATACCGCTGGGAGAGTCGAATGGCGACCACCATGGTGCTTTTATACCGTCCTTGAGGACAAGGACATTTTTTTAGGGCGGGAGTATTGATACGGTTCGTTGACCCCAACTCCATCTCGGGACCGGGCAATCCGACCCATCATCACATACCCACGTCCATTAAGTTAATTAGCATGCATATTCATTTAGTTATTTAGCATGCATATGTTTATTAATTCATGTTACCCACGTTTACATTAGTTAGTTTGCATGTTAAACCACACTCCACGTTTCCATGTTTAGCATATCTCCACGTTTACATGTTTCAGTTTGCATCTTGTATTTAACACTCATTTTGAGTTTAATGAAGTAAGAAGAAAAATTAGCAAAGTCTTGTTTCTATCTCTAATTCTTGGAGTCTAACCCGCTTAAGGGTCTATCTTGGAGTCTAACCCGCTCAAAGGGTTTCTATCATTTGGTGCTTTCATTATCGATCATCATGCCTCCCCGTAAGATAAGTCCATCCCTTGAAGCTGCGTTGAGGGCGTTGATTGAGAAGCTCGATCAATATCTTAGGGCCACATACCCCAACTATACTCCGCCACCCAAACCATTTGCTCCAAAACCTTTCCTACATCAAATATCCTCACCCGCATCTAAAAAACGCACCCGTCGGCATCAACAACAATCCCCCCAAACCACACCCAACCGACCTACATCTACCGCCCCGAGGGCATCACGAGCCTCACCCAAACCAACCACAAAAACAACACTAAAATCGACCTCAAATAGCACCCATCGACAAAACAAACCAATGCCCAACCCCGCATGTGTGTCTACCAAACATGACACCTACAACAACAACCACAACACCCGAGTCTTGCCATCAAACCACAAGGAACCGAAGGTAGCCGAAAGACGTGCTTGGAAACCACCGTGGGGGCCCGTTGTGTCCGCACCGAATACCGCTGGGAGAGTCGAATGGCGACCACCATGGTGCTTTTATACCGTCCTTGAGGACAAGGACATTTTTTTAGGGCGGGAGTATTGATACGGTTCGTTGACCCCAACTCCATCTCGGGACCGGGCAATCCGACCCATCATCACATACCCACGTCCATTAAGTTAATTAGCATGCATATTCATTTAGTTATTTAGCATGCATATGTTTATTAATTCATGTTACCCACGTTTACATTAGTTAGTTTGCATGTTAAACCACACTCCACGTTTCCATGTTTAGCATATCTCCACGTTTACATGTTTCAGTTTGCATCTTGTATTTAACACTCATTTTGAGTTTAATGAAGTAAGAAGAAAAATTAGCAAAGTCTTGTTTCTATCTCTAATTCTTGGAGTCTAACCCGCTTAAGGGTCTATCTTGGAGTCTAACCCGCTCAAAGGGTTTCTATCATTTGGTGCTTTCATTATCGATCATCATGCCTCCCCGTAAGATAAGTCCATCCCTCGAAGCTGCGTTGAGGGCGTTGATTGAGAAGCTCGATCAATATCTTAGGGCCACATACCCCAACTATACTCCGCCACCCAAACCATTTGCTCCAAAACCTTTCCTACATCAAATATCCTCACCCGCATCTAAAAAACGCACCCGTCGGCATCAACAACAATCCCCCCAAACCACACCCAACCGACCTACATCTACCGCCCCGAGGGCATCACGAGCCTCACCCAAACCAACCACAAAAACAACACTAAAATCGACCTCAAATAGCACCCATCGACAAAACAAACCAATGCCCAACCCCGCATGTGTGTCTACCAAACATGACACCTACAACAACAACCACAACACCCGAGTCTTGCCATCAAACCACAAGGAACCGAAGGTAGCCGAAAGACGTGCTTGGAAACCACCGTGGGGGCCCGTTGTGTCCGCACCGAATACCGCTGGGAGAGTCGAATGGCGACCACCATGGTGCTTTTATACCGTCCTTGAGGACAAGGACATTTTTTTAGGGCGGGAGTATTGATACGGTTCGTTGACCCCAACTCCATCTCGGGACCGGGCAATCCGACCCATCATCACATACCCACGTCCATTAAGTTAATTAGCATGCATATTCATTTAGTTATTTAGCATGCATATGTTTATTAATTCATGTTACCCACGTTTACATTAGTTAGTTTGCATGTTAAACCACACTCCACGTTTCCATGTTTAGCATATCTCCACGTTTACATGTTTCAGTTTGCATCTTGTATTTAACACTCATTTTGAGTTTAATGAAGTAAGAAGAAAAATTAGCAAAGTCTTGTTTCTATCTCTAATTCTTGGAGTCTAACCCGCTTAAGGGTCTATCTTGGAGTCTAACCCGCTCAAAGGGTTTCTATCATATGGTGCTTTCATTATCGATCATCATGCCTCCCCGTAAGATAAGTCCATCCCTCGAAGCTGCGTTGAGGGCGTTGATTGAGAAGCTCGATCAATATCTTAGGGTCACATACCCCAACTATACTCCGCCACCCAAACCATTTGCTCCAAAACCTTTCCTACATCAAATATCCTCACCCGCATCTAAAAAACGCACCCGTCGGCATCAACAACAATCCCCCCAAACCACACCCAACCGACCTACATCTACCGCCCCGAGGGCATCACGAGCCTCACCCAAACCAACCACAAAAACAACACTAAAATCGACCTCAAATAGCACCCATCGACAAAACAAACCAATGCCCAACCCCGCATGTGTGTCTACCAAACATGACACCTACAACAACAACCACAACACCCGAGTCTTGCCATCAAACCACAAGGAACCGAAGGTAGCCGAAAGACGTGCTTGGAAACCACCGTGGGGGCCCGTTGTGTCCGCACCGAATACCGCTGGGAGAGTCGAATGGCGACCACCATGGTGCTTTTATACCGTCCTTGAGGACAAGGACATTTTTTTAGGGCGGGAGTATTGATACGGTTCGTTGACCCCAACTCCATCTCGGGACCGGGCAATCCGACCCATCATCACATACCCACGTCCATTAAGTTAATTAGCATGCATATTCATTTAGTTATTTAGCATGCATATGTTTATTAATTCATGTTACCCACGTTTACATTAGTTAGTTTGCATGTTAAACCACACTCCACGTTTCCATGTTTAGCATATCTCCACGTTTACATGTTTCAGTTTGCATCTTGTATTTAACACTCATTTTGAGTTTAATGAAGTAAGAAGAAAAATTAGCAAAGTCTTGTTTCTATCTCTAATTCTTGGAGTCTAACCCGCTTAAGGGTCTATCTTGGAGTCTAACCCGCTCAAAGGGTTTCTATCATTTGGTGCTTTCATTATCGATCATCATGCCTCCCCGTAAGATAAGTCCATCCCTCGAAGCTGCGTTGAGGGCGTTGATTGAGAAGCTCGATCAATATCTTAGGGCCACATACCCCAACTATACTCCGCCACCCAAACCATTTGCTCCAAAACCTTTCCTACATCAAATATCCTCACCCGCATCTAAAAAACGCACCCGTCGGCATCAACAACAATCCCCCCAAACCACACCCAACCGACCTACATCTACCGCCCCGAGGGCATCACGAGCCTCACCCAAACCAACCACAAAAACAACACTAAAATCGACCTCAAATAGCACCCATCGACAAAACAAACCAATGCCCAACCCCGCATGTGTGTCTACCAAACATGACACCTACAACAACAACCACAACACCCGAGTCTTGCCATCAAACCACAAGGAACCGAAGGTAGCCGAAAGACGTGCTTGGAAACCACCGTGGGGGCCCGTTGTGTCCGCACCGAATACCGCTGGGAGAGTCGAATGGCGACCACCATGGTGCTTTTATACCGTCCTTGAGGACAAGGACATTTTTTTAGGGCGGGAGTATTGATACGGTTCGTTGACCCCAACTCCATCTCGGGACCGGGCAATCCGACCCATCATCACATACCCACGTCCATTAAGTTAATTAGCATGCATATTCATTTAGTTATTTAGCATGCATATGTTTATTAATTCATGTTACCCACGTTTACATTAGTTAGTTTGCATGTTAAACCACACTCCACGTTTCCATGTTTAGCATATCTCCACGTTTACATGTTTCAGTTTGCATCTTGTATTTAACACTCATTTTGAGTTTAATGAAGTAAGAAGAAAAATTAGCAAAGTCTTGTTTCTATCTCTAATTCTTGGAGTCTAACCCGCTTAAGGGTCTATCTTGGAGTCTAACCCGCTCAAAGGGTTTCTATCACCGTGTAGTCTAACAAGAAGAGGTGAAAGTCGCTAATCATGTGGCAAGCGAAGTTGGTAAAGTCTTTCCACTCAATTAAAGGACTTGGCAAGTCTGATAATTCAATTAGCGAATTTCATAGAGTTCATGTGAGATTCATAGTCTGAAAAAGTAAAATATGCTAATTACACCAACAGACTTTAGTGTATTGCCACATCAAAGCTTAATATATATATACACCTTTAAATTCTAAATTTATAATTTAACTATTAAAACAATCATACTAAACCTAGTAAGGTGCAATATTCATCTATGAGGTATAATGACGGGATCAACTTGAGTCCCTATTTCAAAAAAAAAAATGGATATCTTAGTCCCCCTGGTTTGTTTTTCGTTACAATTTGAGCCCTTTTGTCATCTCCGCGTTACTTCAGACGCTGGAAAATGGGTGAAATGTCATTTTTGCCCCTAATAATAATAATAATAAGTATTATTATTATTATTATTATTATTATTATTATTATTATTATTATTATTATTATTATTATTATTATTATTTATAAATCTTTAAAACTCAACACCAACCACCATTACACCACACAACACCACCACCATCCACCGCCACACCTCCACCACCGCTTGTAATTTTCCTCTTTAAAACAAAACACCCACCACTATCCGACAAGTTCATTTCACGTTATCACATCGCAAGTCCGTTTTGGTTCCACCAATGCGACTTAGTGTTGCCGCGAACACCAACAGAAACGACCTCTTTAGCTTCCAAAGCTCCATCATCGCTTGCTTGTACTCTTCGAGCGATAACTGCCCCTCCAACTTCCCATTTTTCGTATTTTTATAAACCACTTCAATTTCTTCATAAAATTATCAATACAATTTGAGAAAATAGCTAAAGTTACCAAGGTTGTAACTAGGACTGTAAACGAACCGAACGACCATGAACAAAGCCTTGTTTGTGTTTGTTCGTTAAGAAAATAAATTTGTTAACGAACGGTTTATTAACACTTACCGAACGAGATTTTGTGTTCTTGGTTGTTCGTTAAGGATATGAGTGTGTTCACGAACACAAATAAATTGAATGCTAAAGGTTGATGGCCCAGAGAGTAGCACTAGAACTTGAAGCTCTAATTGTGGAACGGATGTCCATCGTATTCGTCAATGTAGATAATGAGAAAGGAAAGGGGAATGGTGCATAAACAAGGTGAAAATAGGGTTTCCTAGTTTAATTGTTAGGGTAATAAAATTCACGTTCCTGAACACCTTACCAAATGTTCACGTACACAATTGAATGAACGTGACATCTATTCATGTTCGTTCATTTAACTTATCGAACATAATTTCTTGTTCATGTTCGTTTAGTTATTAAATGAACGAATATAAACGAACTTCCCGTCGAACGGTTGACGAACTGTTCGCTGAACGTTCGGTTTATTTACATCCCTAGCTGTAACTAACAATATACATTCGATAATTTATAAGTAGTGATTACAAAAACTATGTGTGTGAGGGTGGAGATGTGGTTGTGGTGGTGGTTTCTCTTTCTATAACTGTTTTCTCTCACTATAATTGAAGGAAGGAAGAATGATTGAGGTATGGACGGTTTGTTTCACCCAAAGATACAAATACATAGAGTCGTTGTAACAATCATAACGTATGAAGATCCACTTCAAAGGTGACAAAACAGGTGTTGTGGTGGTGGTGCAATGAGTCATCTTGGAGGTTTAATAAGGCTTTGAAACCAATAGGTATTGGGTTCATTCTCACAAGGGGTTTTTTCCATATTTATTGGGTTTCCTCTTGAATTAGTGTATATGCATTCTGCCTAGTGGAGAAGGATATGACCGGGTGGTTCTGTTGGTGACACGATTATACTCCAATGGTCCGTTAGTGATCCAAATTTGCCGTTCAAAAAAAAAGGAAGGGTTCAATGTGTTAGGGGTTTTAATCAAGAGGGGTTAAAATTGTTGGGTTTGCAAGATTACTAAATACCTTTTAGTTGACTTTTAAAGTAACAAGAGGATAACAGAAGGACTCATAGTGTAGGGAAATGGAAACCATGAGGACTCGAGTATCCATTTTTTCAAAATAAGGATCTAAGTTGATCCCGTCACTATACCTCAGGAACGCAAATTGCAATTTCCTCTAAAATTTAAAACACTAATTTGAGTAGTAAAACTTATTGAAATATCTGATAGTTAACTCTTTATATTTCATGTTAGCTTTACTAATTGTAATGTATAATTTATAAAATTTTCATATATAAAATTGTAGTATTATTTTAAATATTTAAATACGTAAAATTAAGTTTGGATATTTAAATTTGTATTTTGAGTTTTAACTTTTAATATCGTATGTTTTATTATTTAGATTCGAATTTTTAAGCGCTAATGTGACAATACACTAAGTATTGTAATCCAATTATAAGACCTTAGCACATATTCAGACATTTGCATACTTTCTGATGTCCGCTTGCCAGATCAGCGGCCTTCAACTCTTCCTACAATGCCTTGTTGAAGTCCGCTATTTAAGATAGAACGCTACCTACATTCACTTTCATCATAACTTTAACCTAAAAACACTTTTATAAATCCTAAGTCACATTCACTCTTAATCCTATCTTTCACCTAAAATGACTCTTAAAAAAGCCTATGTCACCTACTTTTAAATTGTTTATCTCCACCAAAATGGTTTATGATACAGAAAATGAGAAAAAAGGTTCATTTTTATAGCAAATATCGTAGTAGAGGGACGATGTGCATACAGTTGGAGGTGCATGAACCAACGAAGCAGTGAGAAACAGAACAAAAAAGGATGCCATGAACTCCGCCCAGAATGCCGAACTGTGTCCAACAAGTGGTCTAGTCATCAGAACCTCCGATTTCATGCCGTACACCATCATTCCTGCATACGTCGCAATCGTGCAGCCAGCCACTTGAGCCACTATATACATTGGAACCTTTTGTATTGAAAACAACCATCAATAAGTATGTTAATATATGTAGAGCACATTTGGTTTAAAAATAAGTAAGAAAACAAGTACCCTTCTCCATGGAAATGGACCAACTGTAGCAAAAGCTATGGTAAATGCAGGGTTAACATGAGCACCAGAAATGTGGCCGATAGAGAAAACAACCACGATCACTGCTAATCCAGCTGTGACCGCGTACTCAAGTAATCCTACACCTCTCATCAGTTCCGTGCTTGCTACTATCCCAACTATGCTAAACATAACTATAAAACTCCCCAACATTTCTGCTACAACCTGCAACATTATCATACCACCAAGTTATGCTAATTATCTATACTTTTAACGTCTAAGACGAATGTTTTTTTTTTCTTTTCAGTTTCTAGGTGTGCTAGCAAAATCATTAGCGTTTCTAGGACATTTTTGAACATGCTTTGTTTTATAGGAAGTACGCTAGCCAAAGAAGCAGGCTCTTTTTTTTTCTATGAGTTTTGCTATTCAAAAAGGGGTAGCGGCGCAGCTTGTTGCCCATTTACCAACTATCTCGATGTAAATTCATAATACTGAAAAGAATGTTAAGAGATTTTTGCCAAATACGTGAGCGTATTCGAGGAGTTTACTTGCTACATGGATACTTGGTGTTAGATTTTTGTGGAGTTTGCTACGCTGGGTAACGAACTCTCTATAAACCAAACGCTTCCAAAAACCTCCTAGAAACACTTATCATGTTGCGAGACCACCTATAAACCAAAAACTTGGGATCATTTGAATACAGTTTCTTACAATTCTAACAAGGGTTTTGTCCATGGGAAAGCATATGAACCGGGAACTTTGTTCTTTGTCGTCTTCAAGCTGACCTGTTTGTAATGTATTTGAGGAACCGGTTTCTTGATCAAAGTTTGATCGGTTGCTAGTGGATACATCTCTTGATGGTTCACAAGATTGATCATCTTTAAACAAGGATGTCATTATTGATTTAATCTCGACAGAAATGTGAATAGAATAAAAATTGTAGCTATACTTGAATAACAAAAATGCGTGTAGAGTTGATTTTGAAGTCACACAGTTGATGTTGAGCTTAATTAAGGTTAATATTTAGGAATTTGGATATGTTTCTGAATGAATGTCGTTCAACTATGCATTCAGCATGCTTGTTGCGTGTTGGATGGGACAAGAACTTGTGTCATGCAATTTTGTTGCCTTTTACAAACGGAATTCAGTTTATTTTATTTTATTTGTTGCAACTTTTGAAGCAAACTTTAAGTATTCTCAATATACAAAGGACGTGAAAGGACCCATTTGGTTCCTTGCAAGGAGGACCATTACATAATTAGTAACAAAAGGTTAGGGAACTAGCTAGCCCTTGATCATATAGTTGATATCTTCTTTTATGTCTCTTAGTTAATCAATCACAACCAGTGACGAAACTTGATTAAAAGTTTCGGGGGCGGAAAGTCGGGGGGGGGGGGGGGGGGGGGCACCCCGGATATCAACTAAGCTATGCCCCTAATCATACCCTACACTCTTCCATAATTAAAAGCTTAATGTAGTTTCTTTAGTTCCCAACTATTAAGGTCTTCCCATTAGAATTCAATATATAAATTTCACGAATCATTCTTGAAGAGGCCATGTTACAAGTTTGATCCAACGTTTTTTTATTTATTTAAACCCTTCTTATTTTAAACACAAACACAAAAATAGCACCCACCCACACTCACCCCTTTAAACCATCACCTCCATTAAAAAACACAATCCACCGCCACAAAACCTCCAAAACCATTTCAAGCTTGTATTCATGGTTACGAAGATCGACAATATATATATTAAGAAGCTTAACCTTTAATGGCGCATGTTTATTTTATTATATTCATTAACAACCTTACAAATATCAATAATATTAAGCCCTTGATTAAGGAGAGTGAATGGACAAAATTTAACCTCTCATAAAGAACTTAAAAGGGGATACGTTATAAGGGTCAAAGGGAATGATAAAATTTTAAATTAATAACCAAACATAATTGATATATTTATGCCATGTCTATGACTATGATATTGATGGCTGGATGACAATCAAACTCGACTTTGATAGATAAATCTAAAACCCAATATATTTGGGATGGGTTTAAGGTTGAGTAATCCCATATGAGACTGAGTTTGCGATCAGTTTTTTATCGCAGTTTAAAAACGGGTTTGAGATTTTGTGACATACATGTTTACGCGACTAGATTACCCGATATAATTTCTCTTAGTTTTTGAAATATGTATATATATGAGATATCAATTATTGGCATACATTATTTTTGTCATATATGCATTTGAGTAATTTTTTATATAAATTTTGTTATTTTATTAAGAGTAAAATGCACGGTTAGTCCCTGTGGTTTGTCAAAGTAACACCTTTAGTCCCCAACTTTTAAAAATTACACTAGTGCTCCCTATGGTTTGCACGGTTGTTACTCGGATAGTCCCTAGAGTGGATGACAGTTAATTTTCTCTGTTAAGTCAATGTAAAATTATGAAATTACCCCTAACTAAAAAATAAATAAAAAAACTAATTAATCTTTTAAAACCTAAAAGACAGCAAACTTTTATTTATTTGAGGGGCCCACCCAAACCAACCTATCTTCCACCATCATCATCACAACCACCATCACCACCATCTTCAACCTCCACCACCGTTAAAATCCCCCCAATCACACCTTCTGAATTTCAATTTTCCTAACATACTATCAACCTTTAATTACTGTGTCCAATCAACACAACGTCAACCCATTTATAACTTCCACATAGAGCATCGATAAATACAGATTTAAAACTAATCTGAAAGCAATTAAGATGAGAATGATGAGAAAGAACCTAATGGAACACCGGAGGTCAGAAATCTGAACTGAATACATTAGATACGGTAATCTATCAAAATGAACATATAATAGATCTATGCCAATCAAACTGCCGTGTTCGAAGATGGTCACAATCAAACGGCCTGTGGTCAAAGATGGTCACAAATCTGTACAATTGGTAGTGACGAGGTGGTGCCAAATGGTGATGGCAGCGGTGATACGGCAGTGGTGGAGGATGATGGCGGCAGTGACGGTAAATGGTGGAATGTTGACGTTGGTTGGGGCACTGGTGGAGGATGATGGTGACGGTGATTGTGGAGGGTGGAATGTTGACGGCGTTTAGGTTTTTATATTTCAGTATAATAATTAAATATTAATTATATTTTCTTAAATTTTTAATTGATTTTTTCTAATTAGTAAGGGTAATTTTGTCAATTCATATCCAGTTAATACCACAAACTAACGGTCATCCACTATAGGGACTATCCGAGTAACAACCGAGCAAACCACAAGAAGCACGAGTGTAATTTTTAAAAGTTGGGGACTAAAGGAGTTACTTTGACAAACCACAGGGACTATCCGTGCATTTTACTCTTTTATTTATATACGTTGTAGTTATTTGATACATTTTTATAATTATTTATAAATGTAATTCACTAATGCTTACCCGATAGATACCTTAGATACCCGGCGGGCTTTGAGTTGTATATGCACAACGTGTATTTTTTTGAAACTAACAAGTTTACCCGAAACCCGCGGACATACTCGAATCCGATGGGAAATTAGCTAAACCCACCGGGTTTTGAGATGGGTTTGAGACAAGCTTATTTAATTGGAGTTAAGGTTGGGATTACTTAAACCCTTTCCAAACTCGCCCTATTGCCATCCGTACTTCACACATATATGACAAAAATAAATAAATAAGAAACCATTGTGAAGTGGATATCCGAAATTTCGGATACGGATTCGGATAGTGAATCGGATATCCGAAAATCCAACTTTTTATTTAATTTTTATTTTTTATTATTTTTTCATATTAGGGAACGAATATTTTGGATAGTTTCGGATATCCGAATATAAGTTTTCGGATATTGATGCAGTTTCGCGTGCACTCAAATGGCTCAAGAACAATTGACTAATCAAAGACTGATAAACGAACCAAAGGTTCCAAGAACACAGTTCTTTTTAATTAAAACTCAATCAAAAACTAACTAACAATCAAAAACTAACTAACAATGAACCCTAGAGATCCTATTTATATGATAGGAACTATAATTCAAAAGGAAACTAAATAACAAAATATTAGGAAAATAAAATTCAAATAAATATAAAATAATATCCATAGATATCTCTGCATCATACTCCCCGTTTTCGAAAAAACTCGTCCTCGAGTTTTGTCTTCAAACCAAAGCCACCTGGGTCAAAGGGAACATCAACCCGATTCTCATTTGTTATTATCATTAGGTCCTCCTGTCTAAACAACATAACTTCACGTGTCATCTCGCCTGACTCTAAAAAATTACCACTTGGGTCGAATGGAGCAGTTTGATGTCTCTTGTTCACATTCATAAGCCCACCCTTTTAATTAAGAATAGGCTTCGTCGGACCAACATTTGATCCCCCATCACTAATTAATATGTAATCCATATTAATATAATTGTTTTTTAAAGTCACATGCCCAAATTTATTTTGTAAGCCCAAACGCGATGCATGGAGCTGTGGTCCACTAACTTTAATGGACAAATTAGATGGGCTAATGTAAACTGTAGGAATGATGAGCCCATCATTAACTTTAATTGTTGTAAGCGTAGTCTTCACCACACCCCCATGTGCCTTATCAATACAAACGTCTCTCTTTTGTAAAATAATCATACCTTGTCGTTGAATTTGTCTTCCCAAAGTATTTCGGTCATTAATCGGTTTTCCATCAATATTAAAACACTTTCCAATGTGAACATCCACATTCCAAGGAGATAATGTTGCATATGATTTAAAATTCAAACCTTTATTAGTTTTCGGCAGATTGCATGGATATCCCAAACGAAGCACGTCGCCAACTACAACACCATTGTTTTCTGTCTTTGCAGCTATAAGAAACTCGTCAAAAAATAGTCGTGTCTCCTTTTCGGCTTCACTTTCATCCAATAGGACGGTGCCCAAATCAGACATGTCATCTGTCAAACTCTTCTCATCCTGTTGAACTCCAATAGTTTCACCTAAAACACCAACAATTGCCCAAGAATACCATTCATCGTCCTCGTATTCATCATATATGGGAGGTAACAGATAGACAAAGCTACAATTTCCAGGAGACTCCTCCTTCCCACAGTTCTCATCCCGGATGAAAGCCTCTGGGTCGGTTTCCTGAAACTTGTAACCATCGCAGTCTTCAGGATGCTCCTCTTTCCCAACGATCTCATCCCAGATGACATCATTTGAGTCAGTTTCATGGATCTTACGATCTTGCGAATCGAACACGATTTTAATGTTGCCTCGGTCTGTGATTTGACAAGTAAAAACGTAGTTCGCTTCACGTTGAGCCATTTGAAAACCAAAGCTCTGATACCACCTGATGCAGTTTCAAGTGCACTCAAATGGCTCAAGAACAATTGACTAATCAAAGACTGATAAACGAACCAAAGGTTCCAAGAACACAGTTCTTTTTAATTAAAACTCAATCAAAACTAACTAACAATGAACCCTAGAGATCCTATTTATATGATAGGAATTATAATTCAAAAGGAAACTAAATAACAAAATATTAGGAAAATAAAATTCAAATAAATATAAAATAATATCCATAGATATCTCTACATCAGATATTTTTCGGATATTTCGGCTATTTTTCGAATATTTCGGCTATTTTTCAGATATTTCGGATATTTTCGGATACTTCGGATATTTTTGGATATTCGGATATCCGAAAAAAAATGAAAATTAAATTTTCGGATATTTCGGATAAACGAAATATTTGAAAATTTTGAAAATCACTATCCGAATCCGAAAAACTCGGATATTCGAAAAACTCGGATATCCGAATTTCGGATATCCGAAATTTCGGATATTTCGGATTCGGATATCGGATATTTCGGATCGGATTTTCGAATACGGATAGATTTGAACACCCCTAAGTGTACTTGGTGGTGCTTGAGTTAGACGAACTAAATATTTTTTTTAAATTACTATTTTGGCCTCTGTGATTAAATCAATTTAATCCTTTCAATCTAAAAACAACTTTTTGATATATATCAGACTTTAAGATTGCATTTGTAATGGTTTTAGCCCCTAACACTAACAATGTTACTTTTTTTCCATTTAGGGCTAAGAGTATTATGGTCATTTTATAGCTTAGTGGTTATTTATGTAACTTATAAAAGTCTTTTAATATTTTCATTTGTGTAATTACTTAATTTTTAATTTCTTTATTTCACGGTTAATATTTAACAAAATACGTTTTAAATATACAAGTAAATACATATTTATTTAATATTTTTTTTTATAAAATTCGTTTTTTTTAAATTGGTTTTATAACCTTTTAAAAGCGCCTATAATTTTCAAAATCGTTTTTTAAGTGTTGTTTTTAAAATCCTTCTTTTTTAAGTCCTTTGTTTTGTTTTTTTTTTTAAATTGAACAGTTTCATTTTTTACCTTTCTTTTTAGAACCATATATATAACCAATTCATTTTCTAAAGTCGTTCATTTTTAAATCCGTCTATTTTTAAAGCGTTCCTTTTAGAATCGTTTTTGTAAAACGTTCCTTTTATTTTTAAACCGTTATTCGAATCATTTATCTTTTTTAGAATCTTTCATTTTTTGAAACATTCTTTTTTTCGAAATTCGTTCATTTTTAGACCTTTTATTTATTAAATCATACGCTTTTTAAAACCTTATATTTTAACATAAATTTTTAGTACCTTTTGCTTTATTTTTATAAACATTGTTTTTTTATATTTGCGAAAAAATCTTTCGTTTGTTTAAAATTGTTCATTTTTAAATTCTTTTAATTTTTAAAATAGTTATTTTTAAATTCCTTTGATTTTTAAAATCATTCATTTTTTGAAGTTTATATTTGCTATCAGCAATAAATAAATTATAGAATATAAAGTTTAAAAAAATTATTTTTAAAAAATGAACAATTTTAAACAAACAAACGGTTTTTTTTGAAGATTAAGAAAAACAGTTAAAAACAAATAGCATTAAAAATTATGTTAAAAATTTATGGTTTTAAAATTTGAATGATTTTAGTAAACAAAAGGTTTAAAAAATGAGCGAATTTCGAACAAACAAACAGTCCAAAAAATGAAGGATTTTAAAAGGGATAAACGATTCAAATAACGCTTTAAAATAATAGTAACGCTTTACAAAAGATGGTTCTAAAAGGAACGGCTTAAAAATAAACAATATTAAAAATGACCGACTTTAAAAAGGTGAATTGTTTAAAAAAAGGTTTTTAAAAAATAACGGTAAATGATGAACTGTTCAATTTAAAAAATAAATAAGGACTTAAAAAAGAACGATTTTAAAAACAAACAGCTTATAAAGTAATGATTTTAAAAATGATAGACGGTTTTAATAAGGTTAAAAAACATATGTTTTTAAAAACGACATTTATAAAAAAAACAAATTGATAAAGAAATATGTATTTATTTGTATATTTAAAATGTGTTTTGTTAAATAATAATCATGAAATAAAGAAATAAAAAAAAATTAAGTAATTACAGAAATAAAAATATTAAAAGAACTTTATAACTTGTATAAATAGCCCCTAAGCTGTAAAACGACCGTTATACTCTTAGGATTAACTTGAAAGAGTAACATAATTAGTGTTAGGGGCCAACACCGTTATAAAATAAAATCTTAGGGTATGATATGTCAAAAGATTCCTTTTATGAACCATCGTTGTGCGTGCCATTATACAGGTAACTTATGTACGTTTTAAAAGAATATAATAATACTATACGCGAATTAAAGAGGTGAAAGTATCATTTAAAAAAAGTGAAGTGCATATTCGTCTAGTTAACTTTGTCACTTTTGTTAGTTTCATGCAAAAGATTTATTTTTCGCAGCTGATCCTTAAGCTTTCCATTCCATATCTTATCATTTCCATCTAGTTGGTTAACTCCATCCATTTTAACTTTAAATCATCAGTATTTTTGTCCCTATAACTTTTTTTTTTATTCAACTTTTTAAATCCATCACCCTATCTTTCATGAGTTTCTCTCTCTCGCCTCTTCTCTACCCAACTCCCTCTAGCTCTAGCTGACCACCATCAGGGGCAGACCCATATGGTCCAGATCGGGGTCTACAGACCCCAATGTTTTTTAAAAATGGTAGAACCGGTATGTTAATTTTATCGAGTACCCCATAAAATAAATTAGTTGGACCCCATAGTATTAAAAGTAAAGATGGTGTGGTTGTAAATCCCCTTGTGTTCCAACATATAGATCCCAAGTTCAAGTCTTACATGTCTTAATTTTTAGTTTTTTTTTCATCAAAATAAAACTAGTGTTTTAAAATAGCACAACCACCCATTGAACCTCTAATTTACTTCTTTAAAATGATAAATTGAATGTCAATGTTACTTCACATTTGATTACCAAATAAGACTTCCAACATATAGTAGCGTTAATAATAAAAAACACTTAAACAAAATTTTGAAGTTATGTGAAGTAATTGTATTGTTTAGCTAGCTATTGGTTCCAAGCAAGTTATTAAACACAACTATTTGATACCTTGATGCTTAAAAATGGTTCTTAATAATGTAGTGGTTTCATGTCTACTAAATGCTTCTACATTATTTCATAGCTCCGATCCGACTACGATGACCGACCTGGAAATTTTAATGTTTGGTTGTGAAAAAAATTTATACAAAAAATGGACCCCAGTAAAAAAAATCCTAGGTCCACCACTGACCACCATCACCTATGAAGAACTCAGATGATTGGTTGAGACAATCCTATCTTACCCAACACCACATCACACCATGTTAGGGATGAGATTTTCTTTTACCAAAATACCGATACCATACTGGTACTCTACCTGGTATCATTCAATTATAAATGGTACCGGTACCGTTATTTGTTTTTTTTTTAATTTCGATATTGGTATTTTTCAGTAAAAACTGGTATTAATACCGATATTTACTAAGCAATTCCAATGGGTTTTTATAGCCACTATGTAATTAATTTATCATTCCATATAATCCATAATCTTGTACGGAATTATGACTAACTAGATGTAAGACCCCACCGCGTTGAGGCCGGGGCTTACAAATTCAGTCGGCATGGGTTAGTTAATAATTAAAGGGTTGTTTGTTTACCTCTTGACGAGACTCTGAATGGTTCAGACCTCTTACGATTCAGACTGTTTGTTTCGCGAGTAAATGTCTGAATGGTTCAGACATTTGCGTCAGAATGGTTCAGACATTTGTATCTGAATGGTTAAGCATTATACCAAGTCTCAGTGGTTAAGACCTCTAATCTGAATTGGTCAGACATTTGCCTCTGAATGGTTAAGCATTATACTGACTCTTAATGGTTCAGACCTCTGACCTCTTACTGGTTCAGCACTTAATAGTTCAGACCTCTTACTGATTCAGCACTTAACCATTCAGAATTTGTCTAACAGCCCCTAAACATTATACATGAGCTCCATGTTACGGCCGTTGTATTCGGTACCGGTACCCACTTTTCTCATTTTTCAGTACCGGTACCTAACGGGTACCGTACTCATCCCTACCTAACAATATTACCAATTAATAGTATATAAATAAATACTATAGTACATGAACCAATGTCCAACTTCATAAGCTAAAAATAAGAGTTTTAATGCCTAACAACATTGGGACTTCTAAACTTTAGTTATTTATTTGTAGTAACTACTAATAAGACCCGTGCCGCAACATTATGTGTCGCATTACCCATCAGGAAAACACGTGTTTCGACGTCTGATTGTACTCAATGTAACTTATATAAGCATTGCGATTAGAGCAAAATGTAGAGTAAATCGAGTTTATACCGTACAATCATAATATATGATATATGACCCGACCTATACATAGAAAACGTAACGGGTATAAAGGAAAAACTGACGCATGTAATCAAAAGAGATGAATTAAAGATTTTGAAAAAAAAAAAGAAAAAGGAAACCACAATTTGACTTCACTCGGTTCAAAACAAATTATACGAAACATATATAAAATAAGCACGAAAACATATTATATATATTGTCTGGCTCGTTACCCAAAGAAGTTTACATTTAAACATAGACTAACTCGAATTTATACCAAAACGTATATAAACTATGCACGTAAAAAATGATTTTTAACGAAAATATATTATATTTGACCTAACTCATTTTCGAAAATATATTAAAAATCGAATTTAAAGTGTGCCAAGTAGCACGAATGTCACACCACTGCCTGCGACCACCAACATCGGAAAAGCTTGTAAAAACAAAATAAATAAAAACGGAAAAAATAACACCGATCGAAAAGCAGCCGTAAATCGTTGAACCGCACAACCCGTTTTGGCATGTCAATGCTACGAAATTAGACCGAAGCGTAACATGTAGAAAAGAATAAAAAAGTCGATTTAGAACCAGTGGGTTACGACGAACCTGTCAAATGGAAAAAAAAACGTGTTGCGACGGACCTGTAAAACAGGAAAAAATATACGAAAAAAACGTGGATTCCCACACGCACATTGCGGCATGTTAACTCACAAAATTTAGAACGAAACGTAAAACGAAAAATTTGTGCAAGACTAAAAGTTTGGGGACCAAAGTTGAAAAAAAAAGTTGATGGGTTAATTTTGAAAAGATGAAAATGTTTGGATTAAAAGTAAAAAAATCTAAGGGGCTAATATGAAAAGGAAGAAAACCTTTGGGTTACAAATGAAAAATATTTTTTTTTTTGAAAAACTCCCCATGCATAAGGTATAACACCTTAATGCCAAAAGATGTTACTAATTTATAGTTGGTAAATTTTGAAAAAAATGAAAAAGTTTGGATTAAAAGTAAAAAAAAATCTAAGGGGCTAATATGAAAAGGAAAAAAACCTTTGGGTTACAAATGAAAAATATTTTTTTTTTTAAAAACTCCCCATGCATAAGGTATAACACCTTAATGCCAAAAGATGTTATTAATTTATAGTTGGTAAATTTATTTATCAATGTCCTCTTTTAAACTTTTTTATATTTGGTATATTTGCATGAGTTATTATCATCTACAAATATGTTATTATTGTTTGAAAATGGATTTTTCAAAAGTCTATCAAGAATATTATTGTTTTAAATATATTATATTATAATGGTTATCAACTCTTAAAATAGACTGACTTCTTCTCCAAGTTTTATTCTCCTACATACGCTATACTGCATCACTTGTATTAGACACACATATCAATGAAACATTATTGTTATGGGTGGAATTTCGAACCTATATCCCGTAGACATATCCTGATATTTTGTATATTTGATGTTGCGACCAGGATATTGGTAACATCCTACAGGGGTATCCTACTCGCCAACTAACGGTTTTCTTTGGTTGCAAGGTATCAACGGACGTGTGGGATTGGTCCTCTTGAAGACTCGCTCAAGACGGTTGAGAGACGAACGTTAGGAGCTGTGGAAGGAGTCCACAACGGTCAAGAGGGAATATCCGATAGAATCCCAAGATTATAGGATAGGTAGTTGATTTTCATAACAATAAAAGTGGGTGATGGATCAGTAGTTAAACACAGACATTCAAACACTCATTCTCGTACAATCATAGTTTACTTGTGTAACACCCCGAAAATATAAAACCTAATATTAAATTTATAAAGTATAAATTTAACGAGAATTTACTAATTAGGAATTTTAACCTAGTTAGTTATTTTCTTCAAAATGGTTCATTACATGGTTAAAGGTTAACCAACTATATGTTGAACAAAGTAGAGGGACTTTAGTTGTTAATTCTGAAACTTAATTAAATGGAACAAATAAAAATAAACCAAACACCCCAAATCTGGGTGTTGGTCGATCAAGGAGAAGCAGGGGGCGACACCCCCTTTCCAAAAACCATAATCTCACCAAAACAATCAAATTGAGGGCTCAAATCTGATCAAAAACGAAATCTGAACATAGAACAGTGATCCTCATCACAAGAGGATTACAAGGTATGTAAAAATTTGTGTTAATCCTTTGTTTGAAATTCTCATGATTTTGGAAAATCTAAGATTAGATGTTGCATGTGTGTTGTTTGATTTGATTAGAGATGATGTAGTGTCTAGAAGTGAAACCTAGACAACTACATATGAAATCATGTCCAATTTCAGGAAATTCCATGAACACCTTGAAGGTGGGTTATGGGTTTTACAAGATGAAGATGAACACTAGGGTTTAGGATGATTATTCTAGTGTAATTTGATTGTTGAAAGTGATTCCAGAAAGATATGATGCTTAAAACACTATAGGAGGGCTTTATTGTTGTCAAGTTAGCTAATTAGCAAGCTAAGAAGTTGATTACTAAAGGTATAAAAATTCTGCATATGAAGTGTTTGTTGAAATGCCTCAAAGAAGACTTGAAAATTAGAATTTTGTAGTTAAAACGCCTAATCGTGATGTTTTAACTATTATGTGAAATATGGTTTACAAAGAGTTCTAAACAAGATAACATTGAACTTTATAGGACAAGATACCGGAACGTCGAGTGGACAAGCCGGTGGTGACTCACGGTTGAAGGGCGTGCGCTAAGGTATGTAACTTGACCCGTTACATTTATTATTTCGGATGATTCAAATATGTAATTGAATTTTTGATAAGAGTTGTTTTGAATTAAGCATTGAAGTCGTTATATTGATTGATTTATTAAATTCGGTTGGTACCCGTTGGTAGTCGTCATATAGAAGGATTCTTTAGACGAGCCAAACGGGTCAAATAATCAAGTAAAACATGATTTATATTCCGGAAATATGATAGATTGTTCTACGCTAGTGGTTAATATTTATCACATGTTAGAAATACTAGATTTGGATGTAATGGGTTGTTAGAAAGGTAAATTACAAGATTGGTTTGAAGGAAATGAACTAAACGAAACAAGACATGGATTCCCAGGACTTACCGTAAATTACGGTAATACCGTAATTTACGGTATAGGTCATACATGTTACGGTGATTAGCCCCTGATTTACGGTGACAAAAAATTCTTAGGGCTCACCGTAAATTACGGTGATGCCGTAATTTACGGTGGATCCTGGAAAGTTGTTTTGTTTTTATTATTTCAAATGTGATGTTCAACCTAGTGATTATATTATACGATAACGTCAAAACTAATGTTTTAAATGGTTTTGATCATAGGTAAATTGGCAAATCTTACGGGTGGCGATCAAGTGATTTTTGAAGAACCGAACACTACATGTCTAAGCTTCCGCTACGTTTTGAATCTTTAAAACTTTTGTGTATGGGATGTAAACATGTTTTGAACATCTTTCAATTTACAAACGATTCAACTTAGTTATTAGTTGACTAAGTTTGATGTAAGTTATGAACTTTGATATGATAGTCAGGTTTTGTAAACAATATTTTACTAGAAATGGTACAAACTATTATGAACATCAAGGGTATAAATTTAGGGTGTTACAAGTTGGTAATCAGAGCTCAAGGTTGTCAATAAGTGTTCGGTTCAAGCTTGATCGATCGTCCGGTAAGAATTAACTTATTTTGTTAATAAATTATGTACTATGTATAAAAAAAATAATATATGATGAACAAGTATGCATGAAAAGAGTGTGTAAGCTCACTCAAAAACAAGAAATGCATGAAACAAGAATTATTAAATCAAGTTACGGACTTGATTTAATAGAAACAAGAATGATAAAATCAAGTTACGAACTTGATTGAATTGAAACAAGAATGATTGAATCAAGTTATGAACTTGATTAAATCAAAACAAGTAAAGCAAGTGTTATAAATGAAATGTTTAACAATCTATGTAAACATTTCAGAAATAGAGATGGCTGAAGGAGGCAATGATAATGCGGTGCCAAGAGTCACCGAACAAATGAGAGAAGTGATTGCCGAAGAGGTTGGAAAGGCGATCGAAAACAGTTTGTCGGGCTTTATTGATAAAATTCAAAACACGGTTTTATCAATAGTGGAAGGGAGAATCAAGAAATTGGAAGATGATTCCAATTCAACAAAGGAAAAGCATGGTGGACGAAAGTCTTGTTCATACAAGGAATTCATGGCATGTAAACCACCAATATATAATGGGGAGGTTGATCCAATCGTGTGCCAACGATGGCTAAGTGATATCGAAGGAGTATTCGAGAGAACTCATTGTGATGAAAATGACTACGTAGCTTATGGTACGGGTCAATTAAGAGGCCAAGCGAAAGACTGGTGGGATAACAAAAAGAAGGAGATTGGAAGTGAAGTAGCTAAGGCTATGACATGGGAGGAGTTTAAGACGCCGTTTCTTAAACACCATAGTCCCAAGGCGGTCATAAATAAAATCAATGAAGAGTTCATGCAACTCAGACACAAAGGTGAATCCATAGACAAGATCAAGGGGATGTTTATGGACAAGATGAAGTTCTGTGATGATTTGATAACGAATGAAGAACAAAAGGTCTATTATTATCATAACATGCTAAGCGCGGAGTATAGAGAGTTCATAACCCCTTCAAAGTACGAGACCCTTACCGAGATTGTCAATGCTGCTCGGGAAAGGGAGATTGAATTGAAGAAAAGTATAGAACGGGGTGAACGAAGGGCACAAGATGTGAATCCAAGCCCTGCCAAGAAAGCAAGAACGAATGAATCAGCAAAGAAATCAGATGCTAAAGGTAGTACATCAGGTTGCAAAATTTGTGGGAAAAATCATAAAGGCGAATGTCGTTACAAGGATAAGCCTTGTCCCATATGCAAGAAAACGGGACATATGGCTATGTCGTGCCCGGAGAAAGTGATAGTTTGTTACAATTGTTATCGAACGGGTCACAAAAAGTCGGAATGCCCGGAACTGGTTGGAAAGAAAGATGGGCAGGAACCGAAGGGTGAAGCCCCAAAAGCAAAGGCAAGATCTTTTCAATTAACCGCCGCAGAAGCGAAGATTGAACCTGACGTGGTCTCAGGTATATTTGCTGTAAATTCAATTCCCGCACACGTGTTATTTGATACGGGTGCGAATAAATCCTTTGTTTCATATGGGTTTATTCGACATCCTTCATTTGTTCTAACCAAATTACCTGTGCCTTTAGAAGTAGAGATAGGTAATAACAAAAGCTTTATTGTTTGTGATGTATGTGAAAATTGTAAACTGAGCATCGATGATGAAGAATATTTGATAAATCTAATCCCGATGTCGATGGGAGAATTCCAAGTAGTCGTGGGGATGGATTGGCTATCTCAATACCATGCAAAGGTCGTGTGTTTTCGCAAAGAGATAAAACTAACATCTCCAAGCGGAAAACACGTCACCATTTATGGCGAAAAACGAGGCAACCCCATAGTATGTTCGATGTTGAAAGCTCACAAGCTCATGAAGCGAGGATGCAAGGCATTCATAATTTATGCAAATGAGACCGAGAAAGAATCACGAAAGATTGGAGATGTACCGGTAGTACGAGATTATGAAGATGTTTTTTCGGAAGATTTACCGGGGATACCGCCTGAACGGGAAGTAGAGTTCGGGATCGAATTGATTCCGGGCGCGAAACCTGTAGCAAAAGCCCCGTACCGACTTGCACCGTCGGAACTACAAGAGTTGATGTCCCAAATCCAAGACCTGCTTGACAAGGGATTCATAAAGCCGAGTGTGTCTCCTTGGGGCGCACCGGTATTGTTCGTGAGGAAGAAAGACGGGAGCATGCGTATGTGTATTGATTACCGGGAGTTAAACAAACTCACGGTAAAGAACCGGTACCCGCTCCCGAGGATAGATGATTTATTCGACCAATTACAAGGCGCGAATTGGTTTTCCAAAATTGACCTTAGATCGGGGTATCACCAACTTAAGGTCAAAGAAGAAGATGTGCCGAAGACGGCTTTCCGCACGAGGTACGGACATTATGAATTCCTCGTGATGTCGTTCGGGCTAACAAACGCACCCGCTGCTTTCATGGACCTCATGAACCGGGTTTGCAAGCCAATGTTGGATAAGTCGGTCATCGTGTTTATCGATGATATCTTGGTGTACTCGAAAAGTGAAGCTGAGCACGCGAATCACTTACAAGAAGTGTTAGAGACACTTAGGCGAGAGAAGTTATATGCAAAATTCTCTAAATGTGCCTTTTGGTTACGAGAGGTTCAATTTTTAGGCCATGTCATAAATGCCGACGGAGTATTGGTGGATCCGTCAAAGATAGAGGCTGTGTCAAAATGGAAACCCCCGAAGAACCCTTCAGAAATTAGAAGCTTTTTGGGGCTTGCAGGGTACTATAGGAGATTCATTCAAGATTTCTCCAAGATTGCGTTGCCGCTAAGGAAGCTAACCCAAAAGAAAGCAAAGTTTATTTGGGGAATCGATCAAGAAAAAGCGTTTCAAACGCTAAAAGAAAAGCTAACTCAAGCTCCGGTACTGACATTGCCGGACGGAGTCGAAGACATGGTGGTTTATTCGGATGCTTCATTATCAGGGCTCGGTTGCGTGTTGATGCAACGGGGCAAGGTGATAGCCTATGCCTCGAGACAATTGAAGACACACGAGAAGAAATATCCCACACACGATCTCGAGTTGGCAGCGGTGGTATTTGCATTAAAAATATGGAGGCATTACTTGTATGGGGTAAAATGCACCATATTCACCGACCACAAGAGTTTGAAATACTTCTTCGATCAGAAAGAGTTAAATATGCGACAGAGGCGTTGGCTGGAAACGGTGAAAGACTATGATTGTGAGATACATTATCACCCCGGAAAAGCAAATGTGGTAGCGGACGCTTTGAGCAGAAAAGCAGATTATGTCCCGATACGAGTAAGATTGATGCAACTTGTGGTAACCTCGGGTATACTTGAACGTATTCGAGAGGCGCAATTAGAAGCAGTAAAAGAAGAGAATTGGAAGAAAGAAAGAATAATTGGTCAATTGAAAGATTTGTCGGAAGGGAATCATGGGTTGAAGACTCGATCCGGAAGGATTTGGGTTCCACATACTTGTGGAGTAAAGGCGCTTCTACTTAACGAAGCTCATAAATCCCGTTATTCGATTCATCCGGGTGCAACCAAGATGTACAATGATTTGAAACAAAATTATTGGTGGCCCGGAATGAAGAGGGACGTGGCGAAATATGTGGAAAAATGCTTGACATGTTTACAAGTCAAGGCGGAGCACCAGAAACCATACGGAAAACTCCAACCGTTAGAAATTCTGGTTTGGAAATGGGAACATATTACAATGGACCTGTTAACCAAGCTGCCTAAGACGAATCGTGGTTTTGATGCCATATGGGTAGTGGTGGATAGATTGACGAAAAGTGCTCACTTCATTCCGATTCGTGAGACTTATACGTCAGAAAAGATGTCAGAAGTCTATACCAATGAAATCATAGCACGTCATGGAGTGTCGGTGTCCATCGTGTCGGATAGGGATACCCGGTTTACTTCGAATTTCTGGCGTGATTTCCAAGAACAAATGGGGACCAAATTTTTCATTAGCACTGCGTACCATCCTCAAACGGATGGACAAAGTGAAAGAACGATACAAATATTGGGAGACATGCTACGAGCATGTATAATCGACTTTGGAGGCAGTTGGGATGTTCACCTACCGTTAGTCGAGTTTTCGTATAACAACAGTTACCAATCTAGCATTAAAATGGCACCATACGAAATGCTTTACGGTAGGAAGTGTCGAACCCCGGTATGTTGGGGTGAAGTTGGTCCACGTGAACTCGCCCACCAAGATATAGTACGAGCCACGAATGAAAAGATCGATAAAGTTCGGGCACACTTGAAAGCGGCTCAAGACAGGCAAAAGGCGTATGTTGATAAAAGGAAAAGGCCGATTGAATTCCAAGTTGGTGACAAGGTCATGCTAAAAGTCTCCCCATGGAAAGGCGTTATTAGATTCAGAAAAAGGGGGAAGCTAAGCCCAAGGTTTATTGGACCATTTAAAATTATCGGGAAAGTTGGCAAGGTAGCTTACCGCCTTGAATTACCGGAGGAGTTAAGTGGAATCCATGGCACGTTCCACGTGTCGCAATTAAGAAAGTGCCTAGCAGACGAAACGACCTATATCCATTACGATGATATCGAAGTGGATAATAGTCTGAATTACGCTGTGAGACCGTTGGAGATTTTAGATCGAAAAGTCAAACACTTACGAAATAGACAAATTGATCAAGTCAAAGTCAAATGGGAGCATAGAAAAGGTTCGGACACTACGTGGGAGTCCGAAGAGGAGATGCGACGTCTCCACCCTACATTATTCGGTACGTATAACGGTTTCGGGGACGAAACCCTTTTAAGGGGGGTGGACTTGTAACACCCCGAAAATATAAAACCTAATATTAAATTTATAAAGTATAAATTTAACGAGAATTTACTAATTAGGAATTTTAACCTAGTTAGTTATTTTCTTCAAAATGGTTCATTACATGGTTAAAGGTTAACCAACTATATGTTGAACAAAGTAGAGGGACTTTAGTTGTTAATTCTGAAACTTAATTAAATGGAACAAATAAAAATAAACCAAACACCCCAAATCTGGGTGTTGTTCGATCAAGGAGAAGCAGGGGGCGACACCCCCTTTCCAAAAACCATAATCTCACCAAAACAATCAAATTGAGGGCTCAAATCTGATCAAAAACGAAATCTGAACATAGAACAGTGATCCTCATCACAAGAGGATTACAAGGTATGTAAAAATTCGTGTTAATCCTTTGTTTGAAATTCTCATGATTTTGGAAAATCTAAGATTAGATGTTGCATGTGTGTTGTTTGATTTGATTAGAGATGATGTAGTGTCTAGAAGTGAAACCTAGACAACTACATATGAAATCATGTCCAATTTCAGGAAATTCCATGAACACCTTGAAGGTGGGTTATGGGTTTTACAAGATGAAGATGAACACTAGGGTTTAGGATGATTATTCTAGTGTAATTTGATTGTTGAAAGTGATTCCAGAAAGATATGATGCTTAAAACACTATAGGAGGGCTTTATTGTTGTCAAGTTAGCTAATTAGCAAGCTAAGAAGTTGATTACTAAAGGTATAAAAATTCTGCATATGAAGTGTTTGTTGAAATGCCTCAAAGAAGACTTGAAAATTAGAATTTTGTAGTTAAAACGCCTAATCGTGATGTTTTAACTATTATGTGAAATATGGTTTACAAAGAGTTCTAAACAAGATAACATTGAACTCTATAGGACAAGATACCGGAACGTCGAGTGGACAAGCCGGTGGTGACTCACGGTTGAAGGGCGTGCGCTAAGGTATGTAACTTGACCCGTTACATTTATTATTTCGGATGATTCAAATATGTAATTGAATTTTTGATAAGAGTTGTTTTGAATTAAGCATTGAAGTCGTTATATTGATTGATTTATTAAATTCGGTTGGTACCCGTTGGTAGTCGTCGTATAGAAGGATTCTTTAGACGAGCCAAACGGGTCAAATAATCAAGTAAAACATGATTTATATTCCGGAAATATGATAGATTGTTCTACGCTAGTGGTTAATATTTATCACATGTTAGAAATACTAGATTTGGATGTAATGGGTTGTTAGAAAGGTAAATTACAAGATTGGTTTGAAGGAAATGAACTAAACGAAACAAGACATGGATTCCCAGGACTTACCGTAAATTACGGTAATACCGTAATTTACGGTATAGGTCATACATGTTACGGTGATTAGCCCCTGATTTACGGTGACAAAAAATTCTTAGGGCTCACCGTAAATTACGGTGATGCCGTAATTTACGGTGGATCCAGGAAAGTTGTTTTGTTTTTATTATTTCAAATGTGATGTTCAACCTAGTGATTATATTATACGATAACGTCAAAACTAATGTTTTAAATGGTTTTGATCATAGGTAAATTGGCAAATCTTACGGGTGGCGATCAAGTGATTTTTGAAGAACCGAACACTACATGTCTAAGCTTCCGCTACGTTTTGAATCTTTAAAACTTTTGTGTATGGGATGTAAACATGTTTTGAACATCTTTCAATTTACAAACGATTCAACTTAGTTATTAGTTGACTAAGTTTGATGTAAGTTATGAACTTTGATATGATAGTCAGGTTTTGTAAACAATATTTTACTAGAAATGGTACAAACTATTATGAACATCAAGGGTATAAATTTAGGGTGTTACACTTGCTATTTCTGCAATTAACACTCACTTACACCACACAATCGCTGTAACACTTAGAAGCTGATCCGAGCATTATCCCGAAGTTGTTTCCTGTTATTTCAAGCAATAAGAAGAACAAGTCACCCGACGATTGTCAGCTCCCGATGTTTTATGCCGGAGATCAAGATTGATCAAGGACTTTCGTCGTACAACACGTGTCAACCTTTACATTTTCTGCTCATTGTTTGATTGTTGGTATAGTTTGATATCCTGAAACTGTTTTCTTAAAAAACCAACTTCAGATATTTTTTGCAAACACCGATAGCACACTTCCTCACAAACTAATTTGATCACTTAATTGCTTCAGTAATTTTTAACCAAAACAATTTGGCCTCACCGTGGGGCAAGTGGTGCTTTTTCTACTAAAAGCTTTGTTAAAATCATTACTTGGTTTTCTATTTTCAAAACTTTTTACACAACTGTTTTCAATGGCTTCAAAATCAAACATGAGCTCTTCCTCAATGCCTGTTACAACCTCTGCTACAACTGGTTCGGTGCTTTCTCCACCTCCACAAGTTCAAGCTCCTCCAAGGAGAAGTGAAAGCTAAATATCCCGAGACACTCCTCCTGCTCAGAACGTCTACAGATCTGGTGTTCCAGGGAGAACTCCTGTTATGGCTTCTAATGATGAAATTTTAACTTTGTTTGTAATATACAGGATCAAATGAAGCAACAACAGGAAACTAACCAGATGATAATAAGAGAAATACAACTCTTGAAGTCTAACTCCAAGAGACCTGCTAAGGATACTGTTACCCCATTGCTGCCCAGGATACTGAATTTTAGTTCAGCAGTATATACTGAGGATAATCAGGGCAATATCATACCAATTCGTTCCAAGAGCATTGCTCCTGAGATACCCTCAACGACCAAGATATCGATTGTGAGGGATCCAGGATATGCTCCAGGATATGGCCAGAATCACCAATAATACTAATACCCCTGCTACTAATAACCTTGGATCTTCGCATGATGCAGGTGTAACATCGGCATTGTCTAAAGAACTTCAGAAGCTGAAGGATATGATATCAAGTGTACCTGGGGTAGTGCAGCCTATACCCGAAGTATCCCAGGATAGTCATAGGATATCTCGGTTTGCTTAGCCTATTTGTGATGCTAAAATCCCGAAAAGATTCCAGACTCCCAATATGAAGCTTTATGATGGGAGACAGATCCTGAAGAGCATATTGCCCAGTATAGGGAGAGGATAGAGATAAACCCTATCCCTCCAGATCTTAAAGAAGCATGCTTATGCAAGGGCTTCGGCTCCACTTTAACAGGATCAGCCTTAAAATGGCTTCTGAATGTTCCATCTCATTCAATTACATCCTTTGCTCATTTAGTTAATTTGTTGAACAGTCAGTTTTCTTGCAGTGGAAGCTTTGAAAAACTAACAAGTTACCTCTACAGGATAACACAGGGAACTCAAGATTCCCTAAGGGATTATGTGAACAAATTCAGCAGGGAATCCTTGGATATCCCGCACGTTGATGTTGCTACAGCAGTATAAGCATTCAAGATGGGACTACAAAAGGATTCCCAATTTTATCAGGATCTTGTGATTGATCCTTGCAGGAACTTGGATGAAGCTCGGAACAGGGCTTTGAGATATATAATGCTTGAATATGACAAGAAAATGCAAGAAAGGATGAATGCATCTTCAACATATGAGTCAACAAATAGGAAATCAGAATCTTCATATAAACCATACCGCTCTAGGCCGTATGACAAAAATGACAACAAAAGAGTAAACGCTCTTGAAGATGAGGATGGAGAAGAATATCCTGAGTTATCAGAATATTGCTTTTCAGTTAATATTCCTGAACTAATGTATGCCATGCAGGGTTTAGGAGATAAAGCAAGGTAGCCAAGGAAGAATCAACAGAAGGCTGATTGGAAGGATAAGTCCAAATGGTGTGCCTTCCACGAAGACTTTGGGCATGTAACGGAGGATTGCATAGCCTTAAGGAAGGAGATAAGTTACTTGCTAAGCAAAGGCTACTTGAAAGATCTTCTTGGCAGGAAGAAGAATAAGGGTCAGGATACTAATAAGGATCCTGAATGAGCAGCATCACCTGCACCAGATGCCAAGATAATCAATTTCATATATGGAGGATCCGATATATGCGGAACCTCTTATTCTGCAGCTAAAAGGCATGCCAAGTAGGCTAAGGCAGAAATAGGAGACAAACCAACAAGGATGACAACGCTTACAAATGACAAAGTGATAACATTCGACATTGACGACTGGGATAACATCCAGGATCCTCACCATGATAGTTTGGTAATCACTTTATATATTGCTAACAATTTTATACGCAGGATATTGGTAGACAATGGCAGCTCGATCAACATCATCCAATTGGAAACCCTGAAGAGAATGAACATCCTAGAAATGGAGATTACTTCGAAGTCCACTGTGCTTGTAGGGTCTAGTGGAGAAGCAAAATATACTATTGGAGAGATAAAGCCGCCCGTATATGTTGAAGGAGTAAACTCGATGCAACGGTTTTGTGTCATAGATTCGTTATCCTGTTATAATATTATTTTAGGCAGGCCATGGATTTACGATATTTCACACCCCCAAAATACCACTTGCGGAAACACCGCGGGACGTGTGACGTACCAGGATCTAGCCACCAATCACACTGAACTCATAACAATATATATTTTTTAAATAAAAACTTTCATTTATTAACATAAAGTGTTACAAAGTGTGATTTATCGTATACAGCGGAAGCATAAATCATTTGTTAAATATTCCATAAACCGTATGTTCGAAAACCATTAGACTTGTCTTGCGAATCCATGTATCCCGACCCATGACCACTCCAGCATCCTAGACAGCAAGTCCCAGTGACATAACCCTATAGACCTGCAAGCATGCAGACAAGTGTGTCAGATGACGCTGGTGAGTTCAAAGTTTGTTAATGCGTTTAGTTACCAGTTACCAGATTAAAACGTTTCACAGATTCGATGTTTTGATTTGATGTTGTTATTAACTCGATTACCGTAAATGGCTACAAGATGTATTTGCCCAACCCCAATGCCTCTATCAAAGCATTGGTCAAGTGGTCAAGGTAATTAGTTCACGCCCGTCCTCCCCGGTACGGTGTGAGGGTGCCAAACCTAATAGCGCTATCAACTAAATACCTCGTTGCCTCCCCGGCAACTATCGGTAGATGTAAGGGGTCTTATATGATAGAAACTGAGTATAATAACAAACATCCCAATAACCTGACATTCCTCCCCGGAACGTTACCCGATATCCCTCCCCGGGATGCATGCTTGGAAAAGAGCAGTGAACTCACCTTAGATTTGCTCGGTATGTTATGTTACATTACCCGTTCCAAGTTGGTCAACCATACCCTACCGTGGTTACCAAAGATAGTCAGTTTAATATTCACGTATATCACGTATCCTTAGTACACGTTACACAAATAGCATACAAGTAAGACACATATCCTCATGCAAGTCGTAACTGTTAATCAGGCAGCCCATTGATCCATAACGTTTATTGTATAATCACATAACAAATGTTTGGGCTTCATATACAAGTAAATCATGTAGCAGTACACGTATACTAGCAAGTTACACAAAAGCATGTAGCATAACGGTCAACACACATACAGGCACGTTTAACGTCTAACGGTGTACATGTTCAAGTGTGCAACCCAACGTTAAATTGTGCAATTCATTATCTCACCTTACCCAAACGCCTAGTGTGCAGCCCAATGCTGCTGGCCCAATATAACCAGTCCAGTGCTAATGTGCGACCCACAAAAGGAGGTGCGGCCCAGGTTTAACCCGTGGCCCAGTCAGGGTGTACGGCCCATTTAACATGCGTGATCCAATGAAATAGTGTAAGTTATTAATGTGCGACTAAGCATGCCTTTTGTAATTGTACATAGAGTTTATGAATGTGCTATCACACAACGCGGTTGACTTCTAGTGTGCGACTACTGGTTTGTATGGTCCAACAACCTAACAGGCCCAACTAACATTGAGCCCATGATTGTGTGCTACAACAGTGGAGTGTGTGCCCAAGGTTTAAGTGTGCGATGACAGTTGTTTGTGGTCTTAAATCACGGCCATTCAGTTACATTCCACAAACCCATGGTCAACCCACATTCCCCAATTTCAGTTACTTATCCAAAGCAATAACCATCATAATTAATTATACAATCAAATCAAATAATATAATAATTCTCCATGATCGTTTGTCATCATGCATACCTAATTCATGAACTAAAGTTTACTACAGATCATATAACAATTATGTGTTTATTGTGCTATTCCCACAGTTAACGACATTACATTCATTTACCACATACTTTGAATCATCACATAAATCAAGATAATGGATAGATACTATTAACAACTTTCTAAATCAACATCACAGTTTGTCATCACCAGCCATAGCAAAACAGTTTTTGGGTTCTTGATTACCATCACTTCTTTACGTGACCCTAGAGCACTTACTATTATCATCATATTATAGTCAACATAGCCCACTAACATACAAAATTAATACAATCATTAGCATGCTAGTCAAGCCACATACGTAATTAAGATTACCACGAAACTCCTTATTCTCATGCAATAATCATCATTCAACGATCATACACATAACCAAATATTAATAGGAACTTGACTCGATTACGTACCGATTACGGGGGAGACGCGAGCGAATGGAGGAGAGAGCACCGATAGTACTTGTTGCCATCACACACTAGAGAGGAAAAGACTTGCACTAGGGTTTTGTTTCTAGGTGTTGCGTGCAGGATAAATGAGAACCGGGTGTCATTTTATGTGATCACTAGTGGGCCGAACCCACTTAAGTTCTGATTGGAACTGGGCCGAGAGCCCTAATGCGGTGACGAATCTTACCGATGAAAGACTAAGCTTCGTCGAAGGAAGTGATGACGAAAAATCCTAGTTTCGTCGAGCTTGACATTTGACGAAAAGCACCAAAAATAATAAATGTTGCTCTCAAAAGTTGTGTTATTGTTGCTGCCACAAGTCAAGACCCAAAAAAACACGATGTTTAATTCCCTCAAATCCAAGATGCGGCTGCATGTGATGTTGTTGACTTGTTGAACCAAAACCTTCTCACATGAAACCACCTCTTCTTTATATCGTCCCAATTAATGCTCACATCTATTCCTCCTTTTTCAATTCATAAACCACCAACATAATAATGGTGATGGATCATGTGATTTGTTTTGAAATAAAAATCCTCAAACAAGTCCACGTGATATGGCTGCCAAGATTGTCCCCCAAAAGAATAATAAAAATATGATGGCTGTGGGCCATAACATGGTGGGCCGAGAACATAAGGTAGTGTGTGACTGGATTTAGCGGACCCTCGAGTAGGGTGTAACAACTTACAAAACATAACTAGATGCCTTCTCATAACAGTATTGCATAAAACCATCACATGTTTACGTATCGTACACTGGATTTATATGCAGTGGGACATAGGACATAAACGTACAAGCCTTGAATTCAGGTAACACAAACTTCGAGAGTTCGGGTTGTCACATGAAAGGTGTACCTTCCACCTATCATCAGTGTGTCAAGATTCCTACTCCTTGGGGGTAGTCAAAGTTGAAAGTGAACAACAAGAGGCAAAGGAATGCTACTCCTCTTCAATGAAGGCCTCAACAAAATCCCGGGCTAGATATCAATTAAGGATACAAGCCCAGGATATCGTGGAAGCTTCGGAGCAGGATGTTAAGAAAGTTATCCTCGATAAGAATAATCCAGATATCTCGGTGCTTGTAGGGGTCAATATCCCTTAGGATATTGAAAAACAGCTTACTAACTTTTTGAAATGCAGGATGTCCACATTTGCATGGAAACATGATAACATGACAGGTATATCAAGAGATATCATAACTCACAAACTTAGAATTGAAGAGTCTTTCAGGCCTGTCCAACAAAAGAGAAGAAAATTTGCTCCTGAAAGGAATGCAATTATACAAGAAGGTAGAAAGGTTGTTGAAGTCCAATATGACTAGGGAAGTCAAGTTCCCTAAGTGGCTAGCAAACGTGGTGGTGGTCCAGAAGAAGAATGGGAAGTGGAGAGTCTGTGTTGACTACACAGACCTCAATAAAGCTTGTCTTAAAGACCCATTCCCATTACCTCATAGCGATTCGATGGTAGATGCAACTGCCGGGCATGAAATGCTGACTTTCATGGATGCATCCTCAGGATTTCAACAAATCCAAATGGAACCATCTGACCAGGAAGACACAAAATTCATGACACCCACATGTATATAATGTTATACTGTCATGCCCTTAGGTTTAAAAAATGCAGGTGCGACATATCAGAGGCAGGTCAATATGATATGCAAGGATAAGCTGGGGGACATAATAGAAGTATATATTGATGATATGGTGGTGAAATCCAAGAAAGCAGAGAATCACCTCCAGGATCTAGAGTGTGCCTTCAATATCCTAGACCAGTATAATATGAAGCTGAATCCTGCTAAGTGCCATTTCGGAGTGGGGGCAAGAAAGTTTTTAGGATATATGGTGACCAAGAGGGGGATAGAAGCAAGCCCAGAACAGACTAAAGCTATCCTGGAACTCAAATCGCCATCTAACATGAAGGATGTGCAAAGGTTAACTGGAAGAGTAGCATCGTTGAACAGGTTTATATCAAGATCCTCAGAAAATGCAAGGAATTTTATGATATCCTAAAGAAGAACGAAAAGTTTGAATGGGGAGAAAGACATGAAGCTGCTCTACAAGGATTGAAGCAATATCTTTCAAGTGCACCTCTTCTAATGAAGCCCGAGGATGGTGAACCTATATCCCTATATCTTGCGGTATCAGGGAATGCAGTAAGTGATGTCTTGGTAAAGGATCACGAAGGTCACTAGTATCCTGTTTATTATATCAGTAAAAGTTTGATAGATGCTGAAACTAGATACTCACACTTAGAAAAATTGATATTAGCTCTAGTCATGGCATCAACTAAGCTTAGGCATTACTTTGAAACACACAGGATTCATATAAAATCTAATTATCCTATTAAAAATGTGCTTAGGAAACCTCAAATGTCTGGTAGAATGGCTAAGTGGTCCGTAAAACTAAATGCATATGATTTAATATATGAGCCTAGAAATGCTATAAAGTCTCAGGCTTTAGCAGACTTTGTGGCTGATTTTAGTAGTGATATTCAAGATGAAGTTGACCTAGAAGTACAACAACTAGGTGAGAGTTTAGCATTTTGGATATTACATACTGATGGTGCATCCAACATAAGAGGTGTAGGATTAGAGATACTACTAAAATCGCCACAGGGGGACATATTACCCCAGGCTATTAGATGTGAATTTTCTACTACTAATAATGAAGCTGAGTATGAAGCTCTAATAACAGGGTTAGAATTGGCTAAGAATATGAATATTAAATGATTACGAGTGTATGTTGATTCCCTGTTAATTACTAACCATTTCAAAATTTTTACACTTGAACAGGTACCAAGAAAAGAGAATGCTGAAGCAGATGCTCTAGAAAACTTAGGATCCACTGTCAGGATACCGGAAGGAACTTAGATACCAATACTCCATACCCTGTATCCTGTGATGGAACACTTCAAATTGCAGGATAAGGAAGTAGCAAGTATCCAGGATCTCGGTGATGGATATCCTGAGAGGAATCCTGAATCCTGGATGGCTCCAATTGTGAAGTATCTTAAAGAAGGAGATACCCCAAAGGATGAAAATCCTAAGGCTTTCAAGATTAAGGTATCTCGTTTTACTATTATAAATAATATTTTGTATAAGAAATCTCTTGCGGGTCCATACCTAAGATTCTTGGAGGATCCTGAGACCAAGGAGGTACTTTAGAATATACACGAAGGAGACTATGGTAACCATACTTGGGGCAGAGCTTTGTTTTCAAAGGTATTGAGAACGGGATATTATTCGCTGACCATGAGGAAGGATGCTATGCAGTATGCTCAGAAATGTGATGCATGTCAGAGACATAACAACATACTACATCAGCCTGCAGAACTATTATATCCTATCGTATCCCCTTGGCCGTTTATGAAATAGGGTATGGATATTGTGGGAAAACTTCCAAAGGCTCCAGGAGGAAAGGTTTTCATGTTAGCAATGACCGATTATTTCTCCAAATGGGTTGAAGCAGAAGCCTTCGTCTAGGTTAGGGATCAAGAAGTGGCATCCTTCATAAAGAGGAATATCTTGACAAGGTTCGGGATACCAGCCGAGATAATTTGTGATAATGGATCCCAATTCATCAGCAAAAGAACTACAGATTTTTGCAAAAGTTGGGGCATCAAAATGATTACGTCGACACCAGTGCATCCTCAAGCTAATGGACAAGCGGAATCCTCAAACAAGATAATTGTCAACAACTTAAAGAAGAGGTTGATAGAACAACTGTGAAGAATGCTACTGGGCAGAGGAACTACCATTTGTCCTATGGGCAGAGGAACTACCATTTGTCCTATGGGCTGATAGAACAACTGTGAAGAATGCTACTTGGCAAACCCCGTTTTCTTTGGTGTTTGGAGCAGAAGCAGTGATCCCAACAGAAATGGTGATACCTACAGCTTGATCAAGCCTACATGATCCTGAATCGAATCCTGAAGTCTTATGTCAAGAACTGGATACTGTTGATGAAACGAGAGATGTAGCAAAGCTAAGGATGGCAGTATATCATCAGAGGATAGCCAAATCGTATAACAAGAATTTAAGGAGTAGGAGATTTTAAGTTGGAGATTGGTTATTGAGAAAGGCTTTTCAAAATACAATCAATCCTGCTGATGGGAAGTTAGCCCCAAAATTGGAAGGGCCTTATGAAATTGAATCAGAATCCGGAAAGGGAGCTTACCGGCTCAAGACCATATAGGGGGATATGTTGCCAAGATCATGGAATGATATACACCTTAAAGTTTATTTCAAGTGAGTTTAGAATTTCGTTTCTAACTCAGGATGGTATGAATTCTATCTCTTTTAAATATGTTTGATTTTATTAATTTATTATTCTTTGAAACCCAGTACTGACTTAAGCATCAGAGGGGTGTTAGCCAAGCTAACACCCGCCTTAGTTCAAAGGTGTTTTGTAGGATACGCTTTAGGATGTTACTCCAGGATATTTACCCAAGAGGGATCGAAAGATTAGAGGATTGGCCCCCTCTCTTATGATTAAGGGATTCATATCCCTTCAGTGGTTTAAAGGTGTTCACCTTTCTCTCGAATTGGGTTTAAACACCCCGCTTGGAGCGCAAGTTATCCAGGAATAGTTCAAGATGGCGGGACCAGTTCATGTAACAGTGGCTGACAATTTCGTTATCATTGGCTATTACCTGCATCCTTAAGGTATATGAGGATTGATCACCCTATCTCATGAAAGGGTATTTTCATACTCTCTAAGGTTTAAAGGTTTTCACCTTTCTAAGTCTTGGGGTAAACATACACTCCTGCCTGTAGTGCACGAAACTAAGGGTTTATCCCCATAAATTTGAGGGCTTATCCCCAGAAAATTAAGGGTTTATCCCCAGTAAATTAAAGGTTTATCCCTAGTGAAACTAAAAATTTATTGGAAAAGTTCCAAAGATTTGATAAACTATGATTGTGTTCACACTCATCTTTGAAAAGTCATGAAATTTAAATGGGGAAATAATCAAGTATGTTAATGCAATATCCTGCATAGACAGGGGACATCCATGCTGGGGACATTGCAAATAATTCAAAGGTTGAAGATGAAGGTTATTACCTAAGTGTTAATGGAATGGATTTTTACTTTTCCTAAGTTTGAAGGCCTTATCTAAATAATCTAAGTTTTTATACAGTCATATTTAACTAAGTTTTTATCTAACATTTTGAATGAAAATGACAAAAGTGTTGAGCATAATACCAGTATCCTGACCAGGATATTTGATCAGGATATTCAGAACATATCTTTCAAAAATAAAAGCACAACAACAAAGATAAGGCTAAATGGTTAGTTTATTATTAACGGTTCTAAAGGTTGTATTCTTGGTTTCATCTCAAAACGAGACCCATCCACTAAGAATATAACTAAGTTCTTAAAGCATATTAACATTGATGACCAAGGGCTTCATCTTGAAACTCATGATCCCTCTACATTTGGTCATCATATTGTATCTAAGTGCAGGAAAGTAAATTGTTCAACATGCAAAGGAAAGTAAATTGTTCAACAAACATCAACTACCAATTTTAAAAAGTGGGCTTCGGCCTAGGCATAAACATCCATCATCGCCCACTGTGCCACCCTCTCACGGAGCAGCGTCACCAACCGCAGCTTCAGCATCTCTGCCAGCACTCGCCTCAACATCAGCCCCAGGATCCTTGCTAGTTTTGCCCTCTGCTTCTACCGCCACTTCAGTCGCCTTGGATGATGTTCCAACCTCAGGCTTAGTAGGATAATCCACAGGATTTCCGCCGAGACCCTTCAGTTTTGCCTCCCAAGCTTCAATGTCCCAAGTTGAGCATTCAAAGCCCGCAGCCTTTGCTTCATAAGCCATTTTCAACCTAGCTTGGAGGAGGGAAATCACGATGGAACTTTTAAGCCCTTCCCGGTAGGAGATCATATCCTACTCATGTTGGGCTTGAGCAGCATCCAGCTTGATCTGGGCATCCTGAGTAGCCTTCTTGACAGCAGCCTGAGCCTCCTGGGTCACCGCTTTGAATTTGTCTTCAGAGTGCTGCCACTTGACGGCGGCGATCTTCCCTTGGTCCACAATGGTGATTTCAACTTTCTTCAACTTCACATCCAGCATCTTGACGGTCCCGCAAGCCTCCTCATAAAGAATCGTTAGGCGTTCAAGGCCCTGCAATCCAACACACAGGTATCAATATACATAATCTAATCAGGATACCGACTCAGTATACATATGCAGGATACAGGATAAGGATAATTACCTGGTTGAGGAAGGAAGTCATGAAACCACTGGACTCAAGGAACTCGTGGTTCTCGTAAGGAAAGGCCTCAGAAGTAGCAGGGGAGTCGGTCTCTTTCCTCTTACGGGAACTGGAAGCATGAGGCTTTGTAGCCGGAGAAGGTTTAGGCATGACCGCTGGCTTAGAACTGGCAGAAGGCTTGGATGCAGTGGAAGGCTTGCTGGTGGGCTCTTTCTTCACCAAAGCAAGACCGGAATAGCTGTCTAGCTCCTCAAGATCGAAAACTTCAGGGATCTTGGCTGGGTCAACCCCTAAGGGAGAATTCTCAACCCTTTAGTACCATAATATCATAATTAATCGAAATATATACAGGAATGTATGACATGGTTAATCTTACCGGACATGTCGGATGAAGAATACTGGCTTGAAGTTGGATGGTGAGACGAGAAGTTTCTATCACTTTCTGGTAGCCGGTAGATTGCGTTGATTCTTTCTTCAAACTCTGCAGTTGGGGGAGCTAATTCTTTGAAGTTTGTTGCATAAAAAGACAAGGATATGAGTTCAAGATGTAACTTCAGGATACATTTGGGGATATCCCTAAAACCCTAAATCCTACTAGTGGTCAACCACTTCACCGGAAGGCTATCACCTTCAGCGACAGAGTCCCGTCTAACAAAGCCTCGTTTTTTTGTCACTTTAAGGATGAGGGGATTGTTAAGTGGAAAAAAGCAAAAATCGGTTGGAGCCATGAGATCGTAAACGGTAAGAAATGGGGGTGTCCTCAATACAGAGATCAGGGACGTGAAAGGTTTTGATTTGATTAAGTACCACTAACACCCTCCAGACCATGGGCATGGTCTGAGCAAAACTGAGACCGGTGATACGAAAGAATTGCATCATGAACTCAGGAAAGGGGTATCGAAGGCCTAGAGAGAAATGGTAGGCTGAAAAACAAATCCACTTGTTGGACGACACGTCGAACCGGAGAGTCCGATCAAATGGTCGGATGACCGCTCCATCGGGAAAGGCGCCGGAGGCTCTCAAAGCAGCAATGTCGGCATTATCAAAGGAGTACACTTCCTTCTCAGGGTTCTTGAGAAGATTCTGGTTGTTGAAGGACGAGGTAGAATCGCCTGTGTGTGATCGAGTCCGAGAAGCCAGGAAAAAATCAAGAAGGAGAACAGAGAAGATAGCGTGAGAAGGAAGAAAATATTACCTGAAAATTCCGAGGAAGTTGGATAATTATTGAAGAGAGAGAGAGAGAGAGAGAAGATATAGTGGTGGAATAGATAGCCATCAAGTAAAAAACGCGTTGGAAGTTGCACCAAGTCTTTTCAAGTTCTGCATTTCATTAAGAGCCTCGGATAACGTGCAGAAAAAATATACCCGTCTAGAGTTGGAATCCCAATAGATATATTTTTGGGGACAATTGTCATGGGTGGAATTTCGAACCTATATCCCGTAGACATATCCTGATATTTTGTATATTTGATGTTGCGACTAAGATACTGAACTAGGATATTGGTAACATCATGTAGGGGTATCCTACTCGCCAACTAACGGTTTTCTTTGATTGCAAGGTATCAACGGACGTGTGGGCTTGGTCCTCCTGAAGACTCGCTCAAGACGTTTGAGAGACGAACGTTAGGAGCTGTGGAAGGAGTCCACAACGGTCAAGAGGGAATATCCGATAGAATCCTAAGATTATAGGATAGTTAGTTGATTTTCATAACTATATAAGGGGGTGCCGTATCAGTAGTTAAACACACACATTCGAACACTCATTCTCGTACAATCATAGTTCACTTGCTATTTCTTCAATTAACACTCACTTACACCACACAATCGCTATAACACTTAGAAGCTGATCCGAGCATTATCCCAAAGTTGTATCCTGTTATTTCAAGCAATAAGAAGAAAAAGGCAGCCGACGATTGTCAGCTCCCGAGGTTTTATGCTGGAGATCTAGATTGATCTAGGGCTTTCCTCGTACATCTCGTGTCAACCTTTATATTTTCTGCTCATTGTTTGATTGTTGGTATTGTTTGATATCCTCAAGCTATATCCTGAAACTGTTTTCTTAAAGAACCAACTTGACATATTTTTTTACAAACACCAAAGCACACTACCTCACAAACTAATTTGTTCACTTAATTGCTTCGGTAATTTTTACCAAAACAATTATATTTCTTTCTCTCTATTTTTCTTCTCTTTTATTGTGTTATTAGGCCAGTTTCACAACACGTTATCAGTACGAATTTTTTATGGAGTTAGATCGCATCATCGTCAGTGTTTTGTTATTCAGTTAATCAACCATCAATTTTCATTGCTGCCCCGTTGAATGAATTTAATCTGCCATGCCTTCATAAAGGTAACTGTTAGTATAAAATTTTTATTTTATGTTCACGCTCGACCTTTACCTCCGTGGTACACCGTTCCACTTCTTGTATTTCAAATTAATTCACAAATCTATATTTATGTTATGGGGTAATTTTGGCGGCTAGGGCTGGTGTTTGGAAGATGATAATAATCTAACTTTATTTAAAAGAAAGATCAGATGATTTTATTCGAATTAAAATACTAAAACAACCCATGTATGCGATAACATTGATTATGTTTTAGCATATGGGACTATATTATATAATTTTGTGAGATAAAATATTTAAGTTAAATGAATTTAAATTTAGAATAAAATATATAATTTGTGCAGTTTATTAATTTAAATGGATTTGCTGATACTATGATATTATATTATATTTGTTTAGCTTTTGTTGTTGGAATAAGGTTGCTAGTAAAATTAGATTAAAGTGGTTGATAAAATATAGATTAGTAGAATTGGAAAAAACGGTTTGTTTGGAGTTATATAACCATTGTTTAAAGTATTGGTATAAATCATATTATATCTCTTATTTGATTATTAGTTTTGCCTAGTCTATATGTGTAAACACTTGTATATGCATAGATACACACATTGTATTTGGTGATTGTAATTTTTTTTATTAAAACATCGAGATTATATTTATTATTGACTCATCAAAGTATGTTCAACCAAACCATCATCTAAGTAAGTTTTTGCTATATTCTTGGTTAATCTTCTATTCATTTAGTATTATGTAATGTGTATGAGCGATGATTCTGACATATGCATATGCTTATTGTTTTGATGTGTTATGGCTTTTAAAACATAATAATTATCATTGCCTTAACGTTTGTTTATTCTGAAATTAGAATACCATATAAATTTCATGTTTTTGTAATGGTATTGTGGAAGAATATTTAAATGAATATAATCACTGGTCCAGGTTGGTATTTTGTAGGAGTAATTAATCTATCGATTTCCATCTTTTTTTTATTGGCTATTTGGGTATAGTCTTGTTATTTTGTTTTTCTAATTCACTTTCTTAAACGAATGAATATTGGTAATTGAATATTAAGTTATATTATAATAATGAATAACCTATTGAATAAGGTTTAAATGCATAATTAATTGCAAAACAAGGGTTTTAGCCACTCTATGCCTCTTTTCTATTGAGAATAAAAATATTTTATTTTAGTTATAAATACTATTAATTTTAATTTTATGTTATGTGTTTCTTGTTTAAAGTGTGATTATATACATGTATATTTTGTGAAAATGAATAGTTTTCTTTTCATGAAAAAAAGAATATCATCAAAATTTTCATATATTTACTTATGGTTTTTTAAGATGTATAACATTTGTGACAACCCAAGATTTCAAGTTCGCAATTCTGTTTTGATAATTAGTTTTATTCTATATAACGTGAGATTGTTTGAAAGATTGGAGTCTTAATAGTTAGTGAACTTATTTGTGCAATCATGTAATGTTATTGATTAATGAAAGATTATGAAAACTTAAGAATAATCATGTTTACCTAAGGTTTTTCGTCACAAACAACCCGACGAAACCTGGATCCTTCGTCGACACTTGGCTCGACGAAAAATAGATCCTTCGTCGCCAAGGGTTTTTCACCGGCCCAATCTCTTTCGAAGCCCAAGAGTGGCAACAGTTGTCTGTTTGACTATTTATACAAGAACAAGGGCTACGAAACACTTTTAGCAAACCCTAATCTACTCTTGGGAGTTCGAAGGCAGTTCCCTCCTCTTGTGAAGTCTATTCCCTATGATCAAACCGTTCGATATCACGGTTAGTGCACCATCATTACTAATTGCTTGTTTGCTATGAATGTTTGATGTCTCGAGTGTTATGTTTGCATGAACAATAATTCTGTTGGGTGATAAACAAATGTATTCATACGATTTGATCCACATGTTTGGGTTGTGGTTAGTTGATAATTTTAGATAACGATGGATCACTAGATCTCTAAGAACTAGCAGTTTCGATGTGATGGGGATAAACTAGGGTTATGTGATTCCCATGGAAAACTTTGTAAATCACTGATGAATTATAATTGTTTAGTATGTTTTGTATGATGGGTGCAAACTGTTATATTAGGAGTAATGACTGTCCATAACTAGGATGCATGATCATTGTTTAACCTGTGATAGATCTGCTTGGGAAATTGACAAACATGTTTGCATACGTTACGGCAGAAACCAGGAACCAGTAAACGTCTGTTAGGGTTTTGACGAAAAACATCATGGTGAATCATATGGTTATTCGCAAAACCCAATAGCGATGAAAGATAGACTTTCGTCACAATTAACTCGACGTAACACAGGATCTTTCGTCATAAGTATCTTCGACGAAAGATAGTCTTTCGTCGAGGGAGGGTCTTTCGCCACAAGGTATAGTCTTTGGTGGAAATGTTGCATTCTAACAGAACCGTTAAAACAGTAGAGTCTTATGTAGTTATGACACGTATGTGATTGAGTAACTGCTATGTGAAATATGGTGATCTTTGTCGTGTATGCAAACTGTGGATATATGTGACTTGATTGATTATGGAACTAATTTCATTAGTAACCAAGATAGGGTTGGTTGATTAACTTGGGACGGGTAACTTAACAAACCGAGCAAACCAAGGTGACTTCACTGCTCTTTCTCCAAGCATGCGTCCCGGGGAGGGATATTTGGTAATCGTTCCGGGGAGGAACGTCGGGTTATTGGGATGTTGGTTATTACACTCATTTCTATCATTAAGTCCCATCATATACCGATTGGTTGCCAGGGAGGCAACGGGGTTATTAGTTAATAGCGTTATTAGGTTTGGCACCCTCACACCGTACCGGGGAGGACGGTCGTGAACTAATTACCTTAATCACTTGACCAATGTATGATAGAGCATTGGGGTCTGGGCAAATAATCTGGAGCCATCTACGGTAATCGAGTTAATAACAACATCAAATCATTGAAATGTTTTATACTTATATCTGGTAACTAATACGTGTTAACAAAACCTTGAACTCACTAGCGTCGTCTGACACACTTGTCTGCATGCTTGCAGGCCGTTAGATTCTTGGACATGGAACTTGCTATCTAGGAGTGCTGGAGTGGTCATAGATCGAGACTCTTGGATACTTGTTCATTGGTTTTGAACACTTGTTTTGAAACAGTTGATTTACAATTTATATTATGCTTCCGCTGAACGTTTACTTTGGTTTTTAACTTATGACTTGGAATTATATTATGAAATGAATGGAATGTTTTATTCAAATATTTATTATAGTTCAATGCGATTGGTGGCTTGGATCCTGGTACGTCACACGTCCCGCGGTGTTTCCGCATGTGGTATTTTGGGGGTGTGACAACATTCGTCTAAGTTTGGAAAATAAATAAACTGTTAGTAAAAAAAGTTTTGAATCTGAAAGTCGACATATATTTATATTTAACAATCGTATAACTTCCTTTCAGTTTGTTATCTTTCAATCTTTCAATATTATATAAATTGATTTCGAGATATAAACCTAAATCAATAACTTTCTTATCTCGTGTGGAATATCTCTAGGATATATTGACTTAGTACTCGGAAATTTTGTTTAAGAGGTTTCCTGATTTTGAGATACTAGGTCTTTATACTTATTGATATCTGGGGTATTATACTTGGTCTTCTGATTTTGCGTCAGCAATGGCCTAGACCTCCTATACTACTTTTGCGCTTAAAGTTTTCCCTCTGCATAAAAATTGAGAAAATATCGAAAAATATAAATCAAATGCAGTTGTAAAGAAGATTCCTAAGTGGAACACACCTTTAAGTCGAGCCTTCATCTCTTTGACTGAACGGAAGTTCTAACATGAGCTCTCAAGGCCTTGCACTACCCAGAGACAGATATCAATTAGGTATATTCACCTGTAAGACTGAATATAGGGAAACTTGATACGGGTGTATATTCTGAGGTGGGATACGCGAATAAGTTAAGTTATTAAAAAACTAAATCTCGTATCTCGAATCAATTAAATTTGTGTGAAAATTTAAGTGGATCAGTATACTGACAATCTAAGTGAATCGTTTAGAGCTTAAAGTCTAAAAAGGTCAATGGTGCTAGTGATTTGTTATAAACTGATATGATCCTCAGACACGAACTCAAACAAAAATATATTTGTAAATATTTCTTTATTGCATTTCATTAAAAAAAATTACAAAAAGATTTTGAGTGTGTTTTAGCATAAACTTTGAAAAATTCAATAAGATTTTGTTCTACTTTATGTTTCGACAACCGATGTCTGAAACTGAGTTTCAAAATCTAAGTATGCTAAACGTGTTTCTGAAAATAAACAAGTTTATTAATTTAAAACTTGAGGTTTTAAAAGAAAAATCCAAAAACAGTTTGTGAAAATCTCCAAGGTCATTAATTTGGACTTGGTAGATAATCTGTGAGGTTTTTTAAAGTTGGATTCTTTCAATGTCAAATCTATATAGTTATTTGATAGGGGGAGAGAGCCAGTTTACAATCCTGTAGTTTTTAAAACTGTCAAATGGTTTCCTTAGAGCCAGGGTTTGATACTGGAAGATAATAGTTTTTAAAGGGCCAGGAAACGATCTTGAACCAAAAATAGTTTTATATTGTCAATCTTTCATAGAGCTAGGTTCATGATCCTGGTAATCTAAAAAGCTTTAAATGTCATACATCTGTGCTTAGAGCCAGGTTACCGATTCTGGGTGACCTAAAAAGGATTTGACTGTTAAATACTTCTGATTTTCAGATGATGAACCATATTACGATCCTGATAACTGAGGCTAAGGGGAAGTCTGAAGAAAGCTCAAAGCAAGGGGGAGCTTGCAATCGAAGAGCCAGGTGACTATCTTGGAGGAGAAACTGAAGAGAGAGAGAGGGAGAGAGAGAGTCTACCAAAAGGAGGAGCTAATTCAGAAAGCATAATCAAGAGGAGTTTGTTAAATCTATGAGGAATCTGTGGTGCTGAAGATGTCAAAGCTTCTAGAAGACTTAGAGAGAAGATAGAAAGCTACGAGATTGATTGTAGCAATATCCAAGGGGGAGTCCGTGAGTGGAGTATGTCTATCGCTTCCGTCAATCACGTATCGTAGTTGAGAAATGATTTAGACATGGTTTAGAAGTGATATTATTAGAATGTAATGTACAGTTTTAGTTTAGATTCCGTCCTCTCGAAAGTCCATCCTCACTAAAGTCCATCCTCACGAAATGGACATGCTAGTTGGAGAGGATGGACATGGGCTATAAATAGGGAGCTTGTCTTGACATTTAAGAACTTTTGCTCATTTAGAGAGTTAGAGAGTTCAAGTATTTTCAAGGTTGTACACTGTTACATCATCAATAGAAAACGCATTATAATTACGTTCTTGTGTCTGATCCACTATCGTACACGGATTCCGCACGTGATACGAGATCTACGCAGACATCGGTGTGACGAATTCAATCCGGAAACGAACATACAAACTTCCAAACCAACACAAACCATTATCATTCGTCACTAAGAAACAAACACACAAGTTCAATTACCCAATCATTCAAATCACAACAAAAAATGGTAAACATAGATTCATCCACTGGTTAAACAACAACAAATATCGAATCTAAACACTTTTATCAAATCAAATTCACATCAAATAATTAATATCATCAAAATCAACAAACAACACGATAGAAAAAAAAAACTTCACCTGAAACCGGATAAGATTGAGGTGCTCTGTTCTCCGCCGATGCGATGACCAAAGCAACAGTGTTGATGGTGTTAATTGATTGATGGTTTGTAAGAATGAATATATGTGGATTTTGTGCAGTGAGGGGAAGGGAAGTACACGGTGACGGTTTGAGTACATAATTGCATAACCAATATTCAATTCGCCATTCAATACGAAAACTGAAAGCGTTTCCAATATTGAAAAGTCTCATTCAATTGAGAGGGCTTTCCAGTTTCCAGTATTAAAAACCTCTTCCAGTTGAAGGCCACGAAGGATTGGAGCAAAGGTGAAATCCCTGGATTGCCCTCTAGGCGTCTTAAAACTTTGGATAATGTCCCATTTCACCCCCTTTAACATAGCTTCTTTTTCTTGTATAGAATGCTTTAAAATTTATATGTGTGGCAAATTACCAAAAGGGCAACAACCCTAGTTTACTTAATAAGGTAGTATAGATTGATAAGTATGACATTTGATTATACTTTTATACAATGGAACTCTATTAAGCCGCACGTTCATATTACGACATGTTAACTCACAAAATTTAAATCGAAACGTAAAATGGAAAATTTATAAAAGACGAAAAGTACAGTGACCAAATTTGAAAGGGAAAAAAGTATTGGGGTTATATTGTAAAAGATGTAAAATGATTGAGGTTAAAAATAAGAAAACTAAAGATTAAAATAAAGAAAAAAAAGTTAAAGTGAGTACAAACCGCTAAAGCTAAAAGTACAAACCGTGATGCACATCAAAGTTGCTAATTAATTTGTAAAATTTGAAGAATATATGGAATTGAAAAAGTGTTAGGATTAAATTGTAAAACATATAAAAGTGATAATGTTTAAAGTAAAAAACAAAAAATAAAAAATAGAAGAAAGAAAAAGGAAAACAAAAGTGAGTATTACCAACTAAATCGAAAAGTACAAACCATGTTGCAGGACAAAGTTGATAAAGCCGTCTGCTACCGAGTCACGCGCCTGCCAGGTGGCATGGAGGGCGACGTGTTGGTGCGGTGAAAACCGACGGATGGGGTGGGTTGGGGCGGGAGGGTAGCCACGGCATAAAAGGGGAGAAGAAAAGTGGGCCTAACCACGTGGAAGGTTTTGCTTCACCGGACGGGGTGTTTTTTTAGCCAAAGAGTTGGATTTTTGGACGAAAGAAGGGTAAAATAAGATTTGCGAGTGTAATGTCACTTGGGGGAAAAAGAAGACATGGAAATTTATTAAAATCTCTCTTATAGTTTATGTAAACATAAAAAAGCCTTTTTTATTTTAAAATGTCCTTTTTTCTTTGTTTTTTATATTTTAATGGTAATTTAGTTTAATTATTTATGAATATTATATTATATTATATAATTTAGATTTCAGTTAATTTAATTTTAATTGTCTATTATTTTTTTTATATTTTATTGTTATATTTATTTATTAAATTAAAAATAAATGTAAATTATCTTGTAATATTTATTTACTTAAATTTTTTGTCTTATTTATTTAATTGTTTAAGTAAATTTGTTTATATAAAAAATAAATATTAAATAAGTAGGTAATGTTTGGGGTGAGGTGCAATTAGAAGAAATTATAGCAGAACTAAGTGAAAGAAAGTAAAGTAAAGTGATTACGTGACGTTTGGTACTTTAGGAAACCTTTCACTTGTTTTTATAAAGTTCCCAGATACATTAAATAGTTACGTTAGGATAGATATTATTAATTAGGCTAAAGAGTGTGGTCATGACCCTCTATATAGAAGACATGTCACTTACTTTTAATCCACCATCTAAAACCACTACCCTAAGGGTGTGATGATAACCCAATCATCTATCTCTTTTGTTTTTTTATATACTTTGTCTCAAAATCATCAAATGGGAGGATCGTTATACACGTGGTACAAACCACGCGAACCATCATCAATTAAAGAGGAGGTGGTGTACCATTTAGTTATTAATGGTCGTATGTGGCAAATAATGTCTCAACCTATGCCCTCCACACCCCATAGCCTTTCGCCATTATCAGATGAACGATTTTTTTGTAGGAAACCTACATTTAAGTTTATTAACGACATAAGGGCTTATACTCATGACCTGTTGTTCTAGTGGTATGATGTCTCTTCTCATAAAGGTGAGATGGTGAGTTCAAATCCTTATAACCAAAAGGATTGGGGATTTTAGGTGGAAAAAAATTGCTTTAACAAAAAAAGTGCTTATGCATTTTTCATGAAAGTTGTAAATGTTAATAAACTTTCAGAAATTATTTAAGCGTATAAAATAAATTTGGATTTAATTTTGGGAAAATAATTCTCATATGTCACTCTAAAACATGATTTTGTTATATTTTCCAAACCAAGCATCAATATTTAATGTATCCATAATAACTTACTCAATAGTATATTTTAACCTTCAGAAACAAAAGGATATGCTAATAGTTTTTTTTTAAATGGCAAATTTGGATAACTGACGGAATACTTATGAGAATTGAACCCATAATCTAATGGTCATAAGTTTTGTCTCACCCAAGATGTCAATAGGCTAGAATGCCGTCGGCAACAGGGGCGCAACTTCCTTGGGACGGGAGGGGGCGCCCGCCCCCCGAAGTTTTCGACGCGTAGTGTTATGAACAGTACCTTCGTATAGAAACTTTTAGGTATATATACGTTTTCGCCCCCCGAAGTTTTCGACGCGTAGTGTTATGAACAGTACCTTCGTATAGAAACTTTTAGGTATATATACGTTTTCGCCCCCCGGAATTGGGAAAAATCGACCCCAAGCTTCGCCAATGATCGGCAATATGTTAATACTTAATAGTTAATTGTTCGTAGTTAATAATATATCATAAATATTCATGAAATTAATAATAATTTTGTTTATACTCACACGGGATTCATGGGTAGGCATCACTCATAACCAAGAACGAATTATTGACATGGAAAATGCAGATTGATGGTCATGTTAATTTTTCTTCTGCCACCACCATTCTCAATCATTATCGATTCCTTCTAACCTAAAAAACTAGAGAGGAATCGAAGAGATAGACATTGCCGGTCTTCTCTTCAGGCGACGTTTCCACGTCTCCTGACTGACTACTGTATGTATTCTATATTAAAACCCTAATCATCTCCTTCTATATATCCGTATCTCATCCATGATTCTATATATTAATATACCTCTTTTTGTTTATGTCTTCAAGGTGATAATTGAGTTTCAATATAACCATTAAAATCTTCATTGGGGCATGCATATTTATCAATTCTGTTAAATGAATATGTATCTTATATTTTTTATGCATGTTGCTGTTGTTGTTCAATTGTTTGACAAGATTTTAATGATTCAAGTTATTCGTTGATGCTAATTTCAAGATTGGTTTGAGATCTTAAAGTTATGCCTGCTATTCATGGTTACCATGTTATATTAGATTTTTTATTTCTAGATGTTTAAACATATTATTAGTGCTTCTAAGAGTGGTTTGCAAGTGTTTTGGTTTCAAGGTGCTCGTTCCTAGAAACGCTTATGATTTTTCTAAATCTCCTAGTAATAAAAAAGTTGGTTATGTTTCTATGACTCATGACTTGAGCTTCTAATAATAAGTTGAGTAAACACATCCAAATCTCAGTGTTATGGAAAGCTAACCATATATTTTGTTATTTTCAGTTGTTTTAATTAGCAAAGATGCCAGCCTCAGGAGACTTTGCAAAGAGGGTTGCAAATATTGAGACTGGGCATTTTGCTAGAGAAGTCGGTGAATATGAGAGATTGGTTGTTTCTACTGAAGACAAGGTTGAAGTTGATACCTTACATCCTCAGATAGGAAGGTGTAACAGGTCCTGGAAATGGTGGATCAAGGTTGTAACATGGTCCATAATTTCTATTGTGGTTTCCATCTTTGTAATGAAATGGGGAGTTCCATATGTCTTTGACAAGGTAAAGAGTTAATAGAATATCTTGAAACCGAGCTTGAACTGTCTTTATGAACATACTGCTTCCTAAGTGTTCATAACTTTTCATGTCACACGTATACACCGTCTATACACATAGAGTTACACTAGATGTATATTTACACCCATAGACATATGTATACATAGGGCTGTAAACGAACCGAACGTTCAGCGAACAGTTCGTGAACCGTTCGGCGGGAAGTTCGTTTATGTTCGTTCGTTTAGTTAAATGAACGAACATGAACAATGGTCTTGTTCGTTCAATTGTGTTCGTGAACGTTCGTTCATTTGCGTTCGTTTATGTTCGCATGTTTGTCTTTTAATGAAAGATTTTTGTACTTTTGTATATTTTATCTATACTTTTTTATATAATTAAACTTATATTTATTTTTTACCCTAAAAATTAAACTAAAAAAAAACCATATTTAACCTTGTTTATGCACCATTTCCCTTTCATTTCTTATTATTAACATCGACGAATACGATCGACAACAGTTCCACAATAAGGAATTCAAGTTCTAGTGCTATTCTCTAGGCCATCCACCTTTATCCTTCGTCACATTCGCCAAATTTATTTGTGTTCGTGAACTGTTCGCGAACACACTCATTTCCTTAATGAACGAACACGAACATAAAATCTCGTTCGGTAAGTGTTCATGAACCGTTCGTGAACACGTTTATTTCCTTAACGAACGAACACGAACAAGGCCTTGTTCGTGTTCGTTCGGTTCGTTTACAGCCCTATGTATACACATACTTTCATTTGCTTTGTTAAGGGTCTTATGTTATGTTTGTGATCTTAGTGTCCGTAATGAATTTAGGAAATCCCAAAAAGCTTCATTATGGGTTAGTAGGTGCCGAGTGCACGATCATTTAAGACAAATCTGATTCCCAGGTTCGGCGAACAATGGGGTAGGCAACACCTAGAGCTGGGTATCGCTAAGCGGACACCCTATGGCCGGCTTGAAAAATTATTCGCTTGAACCCTACTAGAATTACCCTCCAAACTATCTGAGGCACCGATTTGTGCCAACCGATGCACACATTGATTCATGAATTGTTGTGTCATTTCAATAAAACAGTGATAGTATGCTCATCATTTTAAAAACACAGTTCAGGTCTTGTTTGGTGTTAGACACACCCAGGAAAACATAATTACTAGTTCTTGATTCTTGTGAATAACCCATCAAAATACTTCAATCTAAAGAGATACAAGGATTCAGAAAGTTAGTCAACAAAATAACCTACATATTTTAGGTATCATATAATTAGTGGAATGCTTCTATCAAACTAGATTTTCAAAGTTGAACTTTACAAGTTCATAAGAAGAGAGTGAGTGGTTTGCCAAGGTCTTATATTTGGAATATGATCCTACATTTAGTCAATCATTCTGGACTGTAGATTCACAGTCTCTTTTGTTTACTTAGGTTTATCTTTATACCCAAAGGATGTTCTGGTTGTGGTGAAATTCATGTCTGAAATCTACTGATATCAAATATGTTGTAATATGCACATGTTGATCTTTCTGTTACACTATTATTAACTTATCTTTTTTTTCTGATCTTCTTGTAGATTCTACTTCCAATGATGAAATGGGAGGCTGCAACATTTGGTCGTCCAGTTCTTGCTGTCATACTTGTAGTCTCGCTGGCTATTTTCCCGGTGTTGTTCCTCCCATCTGGTCCCTCCATGTGGCTTGCAGGGATGATATTCGGTTATGGTCTTGGATTTGTAATAATCATGGTTGGAACCACTATTGGAATGGTTTTGCCATATGTCATCGGCCTATTTTTTCGTGATCGTATCCATGTGAGTTTCCAATCACAGTAGTTCATAATCATGTAGAGGTGGCATTTGGACTCATATGATTTCGAATTTGTCAATTTTATGTTAGAGCAATCCAAATAAAACAACTAAACAACTACATAAATTGGAATGTATTAAAGGTGTTAAAAGTCGTCCAAAAATATAGATTATTATCGTAGTAGTATAGTTTTTAACATGGCATGTTCTTATTATTTTTTTTTTTGTTGACAAAATTTGCAGCAATGGTTGAAGAAATGGCCAAAGACAGGTGCAATGATTAGAATAGCTGGTGAAGGGGACTGGTTCCACCAGTTTCGTATGGTTGCTCTCTTTCGGATCTCACCATTTCCATACACCATTTTCAACTATGCGATAGTGGTCACGAGTATCATGTTCTGGCCCTATCTATGGGGATCCATTGCCGGAATGATTCCTGAAGCCTTCATTTACATCTATAGGTATTTTTCTCATGGTCGAATCTCTACACTGGTTTGTGCCTTTAACCCTTTGAAGGCCTTGTGCCCGCCTGCCCGGCTTATAACCATTGGTGGGGCTTGTGAGTTTTCCGTTAATGAGTTCCCAAAGTTATATACATTGCATTCACAAAATATTTACAATTTGCAAAACACCTAAACGATTTTCTCCTACAAACCTTATTATTACATGTAACAACTTCTTAAAGTTATTTAATCACATAAGCACTGTCAAAATGCACATCCAAACACCACTTAATACAAACAATGGAAATCGTATTGATAAGTTTCTCTGTTTTTTATTTATTTATTTTTTTATTTTATGTTACACACCATTTCTCCATTTACTTATTATCAAACATGTAATTGAATATCTCTGTGTTGCCTTAATGTTTTGCTGATGCAGTGGGAGACTGCTAAGGACATTTGCAAATATGCAATATGGAGATCATCAAATGACTCGATTGGAAATTATATACAACACAATCTCCTTCATAATTGCAGCTGTTATGACCATATGTTTTACTATTTACAGTAAGAAAACTTTAAAAAACCTTGAACCTGAAGAGAAGGGTGTAAATGTGTTCAATAGACACATGGAAAAACTCCCAATTGACAGACCGAAGGATCTCGGCCTGCATCCTAGCTTGCAATCACCATAGTTGTTTGTGCAGATAGTGGGATATCTAACCATTTGTCAACTGCTTTGTAGTTAGGAAATAGCAGACAGAAGTACGTCGAACCAAGGTTACAAGAACGAGTGTTTCGCAGTTTAAGGTACAGGTATCTGTTAGTATTAATATTTTTCATGTGTCTAGTCCTGTACATAAGAACAGCAACAAATGTTTTTGTTATATCGAGGTTGTGGAAATTGTCTGTTTTATAAATGTGCCAGTTCTTTGCATTCAAGTGTCGAGACATTTTCAATTGCCTGGTTCCATTTTTTTTAGCATTTAGGAGATACACATATATGTGGGGCGTATATACTAAAAAGACTCTACACCGTGAGAAGCTCGAGAGGCCATCATGACGTGACATACGTACTATATGGCGATGGTTAATTTCGCCCATTTAAAGCATAAAAATATGGAAAAGAAGGCAACCCTGACGCAAAGTTGTATTGGGTTGAGACAACACACAATCACCTGATTTATATGCACCGTGTACCTAGTTCGTGTCACACACCTCAAATTAAACAAAACAAAATGCTTGATTCATTGATATAGTTTCCTTATATTAAATACTTAAGGATTAAGGATGTACAGTTATCATTGCAAAAGTACATAAAAGTAAAAGGTCAAAAGGGTGGTTACTATTGCCTTTTCCCTCCAAGCCATAGCACTATAGGATATGATCCTCTTTCCCCACCTCCACCTCATCATCTTTTTCTTTCCTTTCCTCTTCCCCCATTAACAAGAAATGGTTTCCCATCCATTCACATCCAATAATATTAAGAGAGAGAGTGAAGCATTCGGGATGAACGGGAAGAATTCGCTGATGACATCGACGGGAAGACGGGAGGGACGGTGTTCCCGTCAGGGATGAGGGCCACCTCACCATCCCGACCACCTTCCCCGACCCATACCCTGCCGTCTAAATGTAAATCAATTGACTATAAAACTGACATGGCCTCATCTTATTAGCAATTAATTTGTCTTTATAATTGTTCAAATTAGCTCTTAGAATTTATAGAATATTCACCATTTTTACTTGATCATTTTCCTATACATGTACTTCATTTATATTAATCATAGATGCATAAAAAAAAAAAAAGCGGTGGCTCAAGGCGAGAGGTTGCTTCTAACCTACCTTCAATAAACGCTTACTAATAAAAAAGAGACTTATTTCAAACACAAATGTTGATATAGAAAAATGTTAACAGAAAGAATGTAAGAATGTCATCAGAGTACTCAAGATGGCAATTTCAACCCATTTTGTAGATTAATGGACCCATCATTTCATTGTTCTCTTTCACCATTCTACGGTTCAAGAAACAAACATATATCGAACTCACACTCATTAACAGGATCAAGATCCAATTTTTGTTTAAAATTTGCAGTTCAAGAAGCACACTTTTTCAATCTTTTGAAAGCAATCACCATCAAGACCAGCAACTATAACAGTTTTCCCATCATGTTCAGCACAATTTGATGATGAAATCGGTTGAGTAGTTGGTTGTGGCTGTTGAGGCATGGGCGACTTAGAGTCTGCCGTCATGTGGTTTTGCTCCCATTGAAGAGGCCATATATCAAGAAATAAAGTTTGTCCATCCCATTTCAAATGATACCAAAAAAGTACGTGTAATGACCCATTACCAATCATGGGTGACTGCAGAGTGACAACTGTAGTTTTCCCATAACAAATGTAGTAGTTACTTTTTTTAACAGCAAAAACTATGTAGTTAACAAAATAAAAACAACTGTAGTAATTAAGTCTGGGTTTGGACCAGTGGCGGTCCTACCCACTTGGGTGGGTGGGTGTTTTCACTTACAAATATCGATACGGTATTAAATCGAACTGATACCGATCAAATATCTGCGCAACGCGCATGTGTTTTCACTAGTTTAGACTAAAATGATAGTTATTTATTGTGGGCCAGCCCGCAAACATGTAGCTGAGAACAGGGAGAACTCCTTGAAAACTACAGTTCCAAAGTCAGTGACCATAAACTGGTTTATAGACTGCAGGGTATGGTGGGGCGGGAGTTGGGCTTGGGTTGGGGCATTTGTTGACACGTGGCTTGGGGTGGCAGACATGGGGCGACCCACATTAAACAGGGTATGGTGGGGCGGGGGTTGGGGGCGGGGGTTTGGTGGGCTTCGCTGGGCTGACCCGGCTGGGCTCTTTGTAATTAAAGAAAATTACATAAAAATTAAAAAAAATTACATAAAAAAATTTCCTAACGTTTATATTTGTTTTTTTATCTCTTCTCTCATCTCCAAGACTATTTCCAACTCGTCACCCTTTAGGTGATCAATCGGCTGGGATAGAATTTTCAAATCCTCCCGTCTTTGTCTCTCGGCTTCTCTAGCGGCATCTCTAGCTTCTTTTCTATTCCGAATTTCGGCCCTTTGTTGTTGGAAGACGTTGAATGTATCCATCTTGGATGAAATGTCATCCAACTGGTCGCTGTATATTTCTCTATGCAAGAGCGAACTCCCAGCTGAAGGTGATGCCGTAGCAGATCTTGATTTTTGAGCACGCCTTTTTGTGGCATCTCTTCCATACTCGTACATCAGATTGGGACGAGGCCCTCGACCTTTTGGAAGACGTGTTGCTTTCGCTACCACTGGGGATATTCGCCCACTTTGGATGAAACTTACAAATCTCCCAACAATGCATGAAACGGAAGTCGGTCCCCACATTTGTCTTGAATTGAACCAATGCATTCATCACAATGTCGGCTTCGGTTTCACCACTTTTTGGGTTTTGTTTTGCTTTATTTAAAAAACCACTATATTTTGTAAGTTGGCCGCTTATCTCGGTCCACTTCGAGGATAAGCTATCGTTTTCACGATAAACCTCTTTTCCCAATTCTTCATGGAATATTCTACTAACCCCTTGCCACAAATAGGTTCGATGTTGAGAATTTCCTGTTTTTATAAAAACAAAATTTAATATATTACAAAGTTATATAAAAAAAACATTAATAAAAACAAAGTTTAAGAATACCTAAAGTTGAATGTTGAGATTGTTGAAACCAACCCCTCGCCAATGCAAGTTCTTCAGGAACGGTCCATTTTAGTTGTTTTCGCTTGATGGTTTCAAGTGCTTTATCCGCCTCGGTTTTTTTCTTATGGCTTCTCTTTTTTATGGGTTGGGGTGCGGAAGGACCATCGTTGGGTGGTTGAGTTTCGGGGACGGTTTCGTTTTGTGAAAGGTCGATGGAGGTTGGTGAAAGGCTGATGGCCGTTTGTGTAAACGGGGTAGGTATCGAATCATCGGTGTGTGGGAAGTTAGTAAACACACGATTCCCAATATACGATGCATAACTCGCTTCTTGGGGCATAGAAGAGTGTATGAAAAATGGACGAGGCATTGGACGATTGGGTGGTGGGCTAGGATTATTTTCTTGGAATGCATACGGGTTGTTCGGGTCAAAAGGACGGTTATGAGGATGCATTTTTTCGTTTTGTAGATGGAGAATTGAAGATGAATGTGGTAAAAAAATGGAAGAAATTGTGAGGTTTTATAGTGGAAAAATAAAATTTTATTAGTTTTTTTTTTAAGATAGCCGTTGGCCAACGGCTAGCCCAACGGCTTCTTTGGTTTGTCCAATTAGAGCCCGCCATGTCAGCTTGGCCAGACCGCCCCACGCCCGGCTTGAAACCCATGCCCCAAGGGCCACGCCGAAACCCATGCCCACCCGGGATGGTGGCTTAGGCGTTTCCCCCCTACCCACGCCCAAACTCCCGCCCCATACCCCGCAGTCATAGTAAATTATAATTCAGATTTTTATCTCACTATACACAATGTACACTTTAAGCAAAATAACATATTTTTCATCAACAGATAAGATTTTTCATTTGACCAATAAAGCATGTGACCAACAATCAAGGGTTTGAAGATCTTAACAGTTACACCACTAAAGCATTTCACCAACAATCAAGAGGTCAAATTCAGATGCACTAAAAAGTAAGATTCATTTAGAGTCAATACCACTTCGTGGATGCTTTAAATCACCACAACAATGATTCATAAAAAACAAATGGAAAAAGATCAAGAAGCTCCAAGTTGAGATCATGATCAACCCTAATACCCAAAATTTTGCTAGACAGTTAATCTAAATGTGGACATAATATAGAAAACATCAAACAAGGAAGTAAAATTGATTTATAATACATACTTTGGTGCACATATACACCAGTAAAAGAACAATCTTGTCAACAAACTGCAGAAACAAAGTTTTGCATCTGTGTTTCAACTTGTTCAAATAATACCTACAACCATTTACAACAATATATGCACAAAGTTGCTTGAGACTACACATCTAACCACTGCCGTTGTTGGGCTTGACCTGCTGGAACCCTAACTTGGGACTGATAACCCACTACCGAAGTAGATCCACCACTAATCACTCCAACATTTCTGATGGGCCGGCCCAATGGGCTTGTGGATCTAGGCAAAGGCCTAGGGCATCCAATTTTTAATGGCCTTAAGATTTTGGATTATGGGCCTCCTTTTCAATAATATCAGCTTCCAAACCTAAATGCTCAAGTATTGGATATGGGCCTTGATGTGTACAAAATGCAAGATATAAATTATATCAATAGAGTCATAAAACCAACCATTTTTTAGTACTAATGTTGGAAAAAACGCGTTTCTTACAGGACCAAAGGAGCTTAAAAGAACAAAAGAAACAAATAAGCAACCAAACACCAACATAAATACAAGAAGAAGGAATAACGTGACATGCCCGACCCCTCGGCAGCATCTCCCAAGACAAAAACAAGAAAACAGAAGCTGACCACGGGGCCGTGCCCAGCCAGGAATGGGTCGTGGTCAGACCTCACACATAAAGACAAGATCAGTAGAAGCTTCTACGCCCACCACGGGGCCGTGCCCAACTCACCATGGGGCGTGGTCAACTCTCAGATTTGGAGAATCTTAATAGTACAGCAAAGTGTTGACCACGAGGCCGTGTTCAGAAGCCACGGGGTCGTGTGGGGCCCTCTGCTGACAGCTGTAATTAATGAAGGAAGAAAAGGAGCTGGCCACAGGCCATGCCCAATGGAGACGGGGCCATGGCCGGGGTACTGTTCTGACTATAAATAGGGGTGATTGGTTCACTTTAAAGGCATCTCTTGGCAAACTACTTCTCTCTCACTTTGCTACCACTCCACCACCACTACAACATCAACACCCACCACCATCATCCATCTTTTATCTTTAGAGTGTGTAGTAGTCTCGGGATTCAAGATTGATAGTAAGAGTTCTTGTCAATCAAAGGCCATGCTTGGCTAATCTCTTACATCACTTGGTGAAGACAAGTTTTTAATGTATTACTTTTGATTTGACACTGTTAAATTAGGTATGTATTAATGACTTTAATAACTAGTTTCTTATGTTGAAAGTAAATTTTCTTTACCATTTCTTCATGATGCCATTGATTTGCTCATCTGTGTCTTTACGGTCTATATAAAGCACGTTAACTACTTGGAAGGTGGTTAGAAGGGTGGTTTTATAAAGTTTTTGTCTCGTTCAGTGTATAGATCCTACGAGGACTTGGTTCAAGCTTACTAGGACCTCCTTCAATGACACAAAGGTATTGGATGGCGGGGGTGCGAATAAATTGAACCCCTCATATGTAAACTACTATTAAAACTTTAAACCGGCTTCTTGGGATTGTATCCTTGCTGACTCAAACCACTTAGCTGAGGTTAACGTCACCTTCAAAATAGGGGCCTACAACTTTTTGAATTAATAACTTATTTAATTTTCTTTCTATATTCCAACCCTTTGAGATTGTATCTCTGCTGACTCAAACCACTGTGTTGAGGGTAACGTCACCTTAAAAAGAGGGGCCTACTGCAATAACTAAGATAATTTCTTAAAAAGTCCGAAAGTGTGAAAATCATCAAAGGGTACATTAAAGAGGAGTTGGATCCAAGTGATTCTATCTTGTCTATTCGTTTTTCATTTGATTTAACTTTTAGTTTTTAGATTTACTTTTATGTTTAAAAACTTTTATCAAAAATTTAGATCGATTAGACATTGACAATAAACCGTTATTAAAAGATCTTGTGTCCTTGGACGACCTCGGTATCTTACCAACACTATACTACGCTCGCGATGGGTACACTTGCCCCAGTGTTTGTTTAGTGTTAGTACAATATCGTGTTTTATAAATTTAAAACTTGACTAATGCGTAAAATGAACTTAAAATATTAATAAAATCATATCACGCTCGACACGCACCAAGTTTTTGGAGCCGTTGCTGGGGACACAAGGATTTTAAGAAAGTTTAAAATCGACGGCCTAATCATTTTTCAAAACATTTTCGAAGCTGCGCGCTTGTTTTTTTTTTTTTAATTTTTAGGAATTTTTAGCATAACAGCAAGCTGAACACGGGGCCGTGCCCCTTGGACACGCCCCCGTGCTGCAAATAACCAGTAACAATTTTCAAACGCCCAGATACAAAATTTGACCACGGGCCGTGTCTGCCAAGCACGGGGCCGTGGTGAGCTTCTGTTTCAGCTTTTTAATTTTGTTACCTGGTCCCGAGACTCTGTAATCTGCTGAGTGTTTTCTCATGGATCAATATTCAGGAGATTACACTCACTACTACATAGAGGATGACTATGAGTAAGAATATTGTACCGTTTGCGGTTACAATATTGTGACCTCTTCCAACCATCCACCTCATACGCTTGCTATGAGGAACCAAGGTTTAAACTTCCAAAATCAAGCTTTGATTGGGACACTTATCCCTCTAACCTTCATGAAGCACCACCAACTATCATCCTCGAAGCCGAAAGCCTTATACAAAGTCTCAAAATCTTGAACGCTTAATAAGAAATTCTCGTGAAAGGGAAGAGGCTATTTGTACTAAGGAAGTGGTAATTGAAGAAGTAAAAATGGAAGAACAACTAAGTGAAAAACCAAAGCATGAACCAAACGACAAAAGAGCGGAGAGGTAAGTCCGAAAACGATAATTTTCAAAAAGAATCAAATTTTCGAGAAATTAACCTTTTGCCACCCTCTTTCAAAAATCATCGTTTGGTACCTACTCATGCTAAGTTTTTAAAAGAGCTAAACACTAACACTAAAATTGACGAAATGGTTAGCATTAAATTAACAACACAAAAAATTTGGAATGAAGGTCACAACACATTGAAGATTTTTGGTTAAACAGCTCACGGATAGTAAGTTGCAATTGAACTAAGGACGTATAGGACTTCTTTCACTTTAACGGTGTCACTATTAGTTATAACAAGAGTTCCAAAGGGAGTTTTTCTTTTACTATCAAGTAAATCAACTTGCTTTGTTATGTGTTATGTGGATCTTGAATCAACGATCTAATCACTATCAATTTAGAAATTACCTGCCATGGTTTCTTGGATGATGGACAATTAAGATTAACCTTGCTCTGATGCCATCTTGAAATCAATGGTAAGGATTCACTGTATTACAGGGGCGGACCTGTAGGCAAATCGGGCGTAGCCCGGGCTACGGCTCAAGTTTTTACCCGTAGTGTTAAAAAAAAAATTTCTGATTTTTATACATAGGACACCCCTGAACAAGTACGAGGACACCCTAAAAAATTTTGGGATACCCCTGAGTTGAAGTCAGGGGCGGACCTATATGTATGTAAGGGGTGGCGTCCGCTACCCCTTGGTCGGAAAAATTTTGGAAAAATTAGTGTAAATTTTGGAAAAATTTGACGTTTTTTCAATTTCGTTACCGCTTATTTATAAAACGTTACTGCTTGGTCGGAATCCTAGATCCGCCACTGGTTGAAGTTCTAGTTCCACCACTGCTGTATTACGTTTGCTCTCTGTTAATAAAACTAAGAGACAGATACAATATATAGACTTAAAGAAAACCAATAGCAATAAGGACATTGTGGCCGATAAAAAGGAAAAGAGACTGGAACATATAACCAAATCCTAGATTTTGTGTCAAAACCATTTATCCGCATTAAAATCTCTTCAACTTGCACTTCGTTAAGCAAGCCCATTTCTAAAATCCATAACCTTCGTTAAAAGTCATTGTAAACACACACTCTTGAAAGTGCCATTTTGAATACGAGCAATGTTTATTATCAAGGCTATTATTCTATGAACAGGCAATCAACTGTAACGACTTAACGAGGATTTTCTATTTCTCTAATTTCTAACACTACATGAAACAAGAAATTCGAAACCCCATCACCCAAATTTGTTGTAGAAGTTTACTCGTTGATACAATAAATAACATAGCAATACGGCCGTATCACAATTTGGTGGCCAAAAACTATGGCTGAATACAAAGTGCTAATCTATACAGGTTGTGTCGACTAATACAGATCATACTAATCAAAGGAAAACTATAGTGTTTAAACAGCATGTTTAACTAAAGTGGGGGGCCATATTGTAACTTAATTTCTCTATTTAATTTTTAGTAAAAACTCGCGCTGCAATCACTTACTTATACTAAGTTCTTGAAGCACTTGTACCCAGGGGCGGAGTTAGTGTGTTAGAAGGGGTAACACGGACTACCCCTCAACCACGTCTCTGTAGTATAGAATACCCCTCAACTTCGTCTTCGTGGTGTAAAAATACCCCTCAACTTTGTTTTCGTTATACAAAGGATACCCCTGTTCCTATAAAATACATTAAGATGCCCCTAAATTTTTAGGCTTGATCCGCACTTGTACCTACGATGCAACTCAATGAGTGAGGCTATCGACTTTCTCTTTTGCAATGTATATAATAAGACTATTTATATTCATTTAAATAGAATTAGGTACATAATTATAAGTTGAATGTTTGATTTGTAAGTGAAATTAAAATGCAAACAGAAAAAGAAAGTTGCAGGAAAATATTCCGAATATGAAGTTACCACAAATTATAAAAACTAGTTAAATTTCCGCCCACGCGTTGCGGCGGGGACCTAATGACTGCAAAACGCGTGTCAGTAACGGAAAGCAGATACCGAATATCAAAACATAAATAAAAATGTTGTGAAAAGAATAGTCAATCCGTCCAAAAAAACGATTTTAAATAACCTAATATATAGTAATAGGACCCACACGTCCTACACGTTGGAAATTCGGTTGTTTTCAGATCAGTTATTATGGTGCTAACACGTTAAAATATGGATGAGCTCGGTACCGGTAACGGCACCGAAAGTACCGATCCAAAAAATCATCGAAATTAGGTACCGTCACTGAAAATGCTCGGTACAATACGGTATGGTATTTGAAGGTAAAAATCAATAAATATAGGTATGGTGCTAGACCAGTGACGAACCGAAACTAACGATTCTGAAAACGCCAAAAGGTGGGTACCAAATTGGTACCGAAAATGATTTGGTATAGTAAATTTGGTACCGATACGATACCGGTTTGATTACAGGATTTGATACGATTTGCTCCTCAATAATCTAAATATCCAAGTTAATTTTACATGCTACAATTCATTCATTACGTAAAAAGACAAAAAATAAAGCAAAATAAGTTGTTGTGTATATAAAACCTCATTCAACCATTGGGGTGGTGGTCCATTGACAAAGGCAAAGCCTTTAAAACACTTTGGGATGGGGAGGTCTTGGGTTCAAGTCCCACAGACAGCAGGGAATAAAAAGAAATTTACCTTTAAAAAAACCTCATTCAAACGAAATACAGTTTACTTACTGTGTGTATGAAAAGTAATCTAAACTGTGCAATTACTTGCATTGCTACGTTGCTACAGGATTTGATGAGCTCAGTACCAACTGGTACCGAAAATACCGTTACCGAAATCCCCAAAAGTGGGTACCGATACCGAATATAACAGGTACAGTACGGCTTGATATGGTCGGTACTGGTACGACACCGGTATTTGAGGGTAAAACCCGATGAATACCGATGCCGAACGGAGACCGTAAATACACTCAGTTTGGTAAATTTGATACAGGTACCGGTACCCGATACTATTAACTCATTTCTATTTTAAAACTGTTCATTCATTTCTCTTTCTAATATTTATTATCATGTATTTATTACTGTTCATTAACTTTTCTTTTAAACTAGGTTTTGCCCGCCCGCGTTGCGGGGCATTAAGCCGAATATTTCTTTTTCATAGCATGTACGTCTGTGTTTTAGTTACTTGTACATACTACTCAAAACACGATCTCAAAAGAAATTACATTGAGTAAACAAAGTAAAACAAAATACTACCATATTTTTGCTAAAAAACTAAAACGATGGAAAAACTACCACTTGGCATGACGAATAAAAATTAAATCGAGCCAACCAATTAAAACAAAACACTACCATAGTCTTCTAAAATATATTAAAACGAATTTTATATTGCAGGCAAAATCGTAAATAAATACAAAAAAAAATCATGTCGAAATGAAATCAACTTAAGTTTATATCGACACGTAAATAAAAATAAAGACGTAAAACTCGATTAAAAAGTATTTAAAATGTTAAAGGGTTGTAAAAGTCAATACTGAAAATTAAAAGGTAAAAGTAAAAAGAAAAAAAAACCATAAAGAAAAAGAAAGAAAGAAAGAAAAAGAAAAAAAAGGAAAAAAAAATTGACAACACCACTATAGCAAAGTAGATTTGTCATTTGATATATATAATAATATATAGGTAAATTAGGTTGTATTCTTTCGTTTATACACTACTAGAAACCTAGTTATTTCCTACAACAAAATCAGTCGGGAGCGCGTAGGAAATATCCGTTTGTCAACACTTTTACAACAAAAACGAATTTGTCGGAAAACTAGCATATATGGGAACTTTTTTCTATTTTTTTTCCTACATGTTTACGAACAAATTTTTTTTTTTTTTTTTTTTTTTAAATTTCCTACACATGTCCAAGTATATTTTCCTATGCATTTTGGAGCATTGATTTTTAATTTTTTGTTTTTTTTATATTTCATGCGCATTTGTGATACAAGTTTAATTTATAGAAGGCCCATAGGCTACCTATTTGCACAATTAGGGTTTGTATACTCTGCGTATAGAGCTATACACAGCGTGTAAGTTGCATGGCATTCAGAGCCTGTCCAACAATCATTGGCACAAACAATTATGGGTTATATACGCTGCGTATAGAGCTAGCTAAAAGCAACGTATATAACCTATCATATTTTTTTTGTTATTTTGATGTATTTGTGGTATAAATTCTCACCCGGTTCCAACGTTAAATCGCTTAAAGTATATAACTGTTAATGTTATACCATTAATATTATATGCCGTTAAATGTTTTTGGAAAACGTATATACGGTTCCAATATATGATATAGTTATTGTTTAAATTAAATTATTTTACCATGTCTAGTGCGGTTCGATTGCCTATAGACTTATCCGGGTCCTAAATCACACCAATAGGCCTATACGGGACCTAAACCACACATATAGGCCTATACGGGACCTCAACCACACATATAAGCCTATATGGGACCTAAACCACACACATAGGCCTATAAGGGACTTATACCACATCTATAGGTTTATACGGGTGTTGTATGGTATCCTATAGTATCGTATCTTATTCCATCGTATCGCATCGTATAGTGTATAGTATAAGTCTCGTATAAGTTCCCTATAGGTCTTGTATATGCCTATAGGCCTATACGGGACCTAAACCACACCTATAGTACTATACGAGACCTATAGTACACCTATAGGCCTATACGGGTGTTATATCGTATCGTATAGTATCGTATTGTATTGTATTGTATTGTATAATGTAGTATAAGTCTCGTATAGGTTTCCTAAAGGTCTTGTATATGCCTATAGGCTTATACGGGACCTAAACCACACCAATAGGCCTCTAAGGGAGCTATACGAGACATATACTATGCTATACGATACAATATCACACTTATAGGCTTATACGAGGTCAATACGTCACCTATACTACACCTATACGATACGATATCACACTTATAGGCTTATACGAGGTCAATACGTGAACTATACTACACCTATACGATACGATATTTATCGTATAAAATTGATTAATATTGTATAAAAAAATTTGTAAGAAATACTTAATTTTTTATTTATTTAAAATAGAAAACTTTTTTTATAAAATTTACTAAAACCAATAATTTAGAAATGTTTCTAAAAAAAAGCTTTATATACGCTGCGTATAGGTCTATACACAGCATATATAAAGGGTCAAAAAGGCAAGTTTACCCCTGGTTTGGGCTCCGTATAGCCTCCAACTCAGGGGTAAAATTGTCTTTTATACCAAATTTGCTCCATATACGCCACATGCAGGGCTATACGCGGCGTATAGTAAAAAAGACTATTTTACCCCTGCATTGGGTGCTATACGCAGCCAAAAACAGGGGTAACATTGTCTTTTTGTCCTTTTATATACGTTGTGTATAGGTTTATACGCATCGTATATAAAGGGTAGTTTTTATTTTTAACCCCAAACCTGTGGTAAAATTATCTTTTTTAACCTTTTATATACGCTGCGTATAGGCCTATACACAGTGTATATAAACTTTGTGAAAAACTGATGCCTCCAACCTAACAAAATGACCTAAAAAAATCTGATGGTTTATATACGCTGCGTATAGAGCTATACCCAGCATATATAACCTTTGTTTTCTGTGCAATGATTGTGGATAAGGCTATGAAATCCATGGTTTATATACGCTGCGTATAGGCCTATACGTAGCGTATAGAGGTAACGCTATACGCTGTGTATAGGTTTATACGCAGCGTAAGTAAATATAGGATTTGGTGTGAAAATAGGTATACCCTTTATAGAAATGTTATATAATAATAATAATTCATTTTCGAGTTAATTGCATAGTTAGTCCCTGTGGTTTTCACAAAATAACATACTTAGGTACTAATAGTTTAAAATCACCTTTTAGGGTATTAACTTTTCATTTTGTAACGTTTGGAGGTATTAACTTCTAGGGTATTAACATAGTTAGTCCCTGTGGTTTGCACAAAATAACTTACTTAGGTACTAATAGAATGTGATTTTAAACCGACAAATAACGCTAATACCTCCTGTAGGTCCACCCAGAGGATCGAGTAACCTCTATTCCCTGTTTTCCGACAAACCCAAGAGTGCGGAATCCAAACGGGTAAGTTAAACCAAGTTACGAACACGTAAGACACAAGATTCAACGATTTACACTCAATGTATTAATGCTAGAAAACGGTTACAATGCGGTGTTTACAAATGGTCTCTGTAAACTCTCAGTGTGTGTGTGTTACAATGTACTCGCTCTCAAATCTATTCAGACTTGCTACTTGTTTCTGTTCTGTGTCTGGGTATTTATACTATCAGATTGACGAAATCCCCTTTGGCGAAAACCCCTCGGCGAACACCAAGAACTCGACGAAATCCAAAGGATTTCGTCACATAATGTTTTCGTCTATATGCTGTTTTCGTCAGATGTCAAAAGCCCAAACCAATAGGCCCAATAAATCATACAATATTCGATTAAAGGCTGACCCAATAGAGTTGTTTGGTCCAAGCACATACACGTGAATATATTTTCTGATTTGTAAAGATTAGTCAACTTGTGACATCATCATGACATCATCATGATGATGTCATGATGATGTGTAAACGGGAATAGGTCCGCGGCTCTCCGTGCTTCGCGTGTCGAACTCTGGGGCGCACGACGGAGGAATGTCGTGACGTCGGGCTTGAGCCGGACCTAACCGTGTTGAACCGAACCAAGTCGAACCAAACCGAGTCACGTCCACATAAAGTGTACCAACAAACTCCCCCTTGGACGCTACTCGTGATGGTTCGTTCTACACATTGTCGGATCTTCAAAAAGGTCTTCACGTGTCGCAAATAGGGAGTGTATCAACAAACTCCCCCTTGAATGATGTTCGTGAATCTTTTGAACTTCAAAACTTTAGATCCTTGTGGTGTTGATGAGTGATCAACTGCAACCCGATCATCTTGACCTTCTGATTGCATCAACGTCGTGTCTTTACTTTACGGCTTGTCATCTGACACGTTCTCTTCGTCTTTAGCTGATTCTGATGTCGCATCTACACATACAAGAAAGCTAAACATGTAATGAGAACAACCGCTTGGAATTTAGACAAATTAAACAAAAGACACATATGAGATCAAATCTCATTTAAACATCGACCGACAACAGTTTGAAAGTTTAGAAAATTGATCAATTTTAACCTTTTAACTTTCAAAACTTGTTAACTTCGACAGTTTATGAAGATGCAATTGTTTTCCGGCTTACAATCAGGATTTTGGGTAGGATAGACTCGAGTTCCAACATCGGTCAATCAAAAATAAACTAGAAGCAAAATCTTTTTGGCATTTATAAAGTTTATATTAAAACACACCTAAAATCTTTTTGGAATTTTTCATTTTTCAAATGTAAAGACGGAAAGCAATAAATAAATATATACAAAGACGCAGAAACTGAAAGCAGTAAACAAATATTTACAGACATTCTTTTTGCGAGTTTCGAGGGTAAGAGAATCATATCAGTGAACGGTCATGCCAAAACGCTCTTGTTGTTCAATCAGTTCACATTTAGATAAGCATCCTATAACAATTATCGGTATTGTTGTCCACATAAGCTCAACTTATCAGATGTAATCATGGCGAGGGGATACGTTAAGGTATGAATTATACTTACAGACCGGTGTTCATCCACATCACGACACATTCCCGTATCAAGGTATGCACGAGAGTTCATCTTAACGGTGAGTATACCGTTTATCATCTGTTTGACCGTATAAAAGATGTGAGAAACTCACTTATTTTGATTTGAAAAACAAGCCCTATGTGATAGAATCACTTATTGATGAGGAACTTGATTTTCATATGCATGAGGGCACAGGAGCAAGTCCGTGAACAGGTCAGTACTTTCGTACAGCAAAGAGACGAACTTGACTCCTGGATAAATGTGATATATTATCACTTATTTTGTGGACATGTGATTGTTGATCACTTATTGAGGTCGAATGCAATATGTACACGTATGTATAGTATCATGGAAGATCTAGACTTCGACTCCGTTATATTTCGGTAAAAGATACAACCATGATACCCAGATGATAAGACAGCATAAAGACCGAATATCTCAGAACCTCGGCAATCTCTCAAACGAAATTTCGATACTAAGACCATATGCCAATGTGCGGTTCCCACCTGGTCTTCAGTCGATTTAAGATTTATATCACCCTGCACACTTTAAAATGATTGTGAGCCTACCGATACATCTTATATAGAGCTGCTTATCGTATTTTTCATTTTCAAGTTCATTTCAAAAGAGGTTTAGACAGACCACTGATGTACTATCATATTCTCTTTTTTCTCGCCAGGAAACTCATTTTTGATTTTCTATTGTTTTTATGTTTTAAAATTTTTCGATGTTATTGAATTTTCAAATATTGGAATTACTCCCCCTAAAATCAACAAACTATGATAAATTTTAAAAACACAAAGGTATTTACAAAAACGATTTCCCGATGTCGGTTTAACTCATGGTTTTACCTTAATGCCGTTTACCAAAATTAATTTTAATCAGAAATGATTTATCGAATTTTGGAAAAATCAGTTGGCACGTCGGTAAGCGGTGCGGACCATGACAACATTGACAAGTTTTATAGTGAAACAATCACTTGTGAGGTGATATTCTAGATCAACGTGTCTGGCCAAAGAGTGCTACGAGAGGATAACAATTTATAAAGCAGCCTAAATATCGACAAGTATAGGAGAGATTAGAAATTTAAAACCGTATCCTGCAACTGCTTCGTGCATTGCAATGAATCTGAGTGCTCTCCTAAACTAGATATCCACCCGGTGTGGATTTCAAAGTCGATTTTGTAGCTACTGAGAAATCTCTTCACAGCAACAAGATCAGAAACCTTTGGGTCCGGCTGGTCTTCCACATTGCACCAGCGAAGGTCTTTGTCTTTCTCTTGAGAAGAAGTGTGCGGTTGTTCAATCCATGCCAAGGCATCCGCACACCCGGTTGGTTTGTTCAACAAACACATTTTCTTCAATCACACCACGAAGAAATGTACACTGCACGTTCACCTTGTTGATTTTGATCTTCAGATGTGTTGCAGGTGCGTACATTTTGATGGAATCTATCCTGGGGACCCGATTAAAGCCTTGAACAATCAAACTTTGGTATGATTTTCATTTTGTCGAAGGTTTTCAATTTCTTTCGACAGACAATTCTGTCTTCTTTTCTTTTTCTCTCCATCAAAGGAAACAATTTCTTTTGTCACCGATCTTGTGCATGTACGCTCCACTGTCAATAATCCTAAGACTATCAATAGTTCCTCCTGGAACATTCTGCACACTCACTCAGAGATTAGTTGGAGAGGGGGACCCAAGCCTTAACAGACTAGGGTCGTCCTTCATCATCGAGGATTGTGACTTCGATTTCTTGATGATTCGGAATTGTAACACCTCGAAAATTCACGTCCTATAATGTGTTGACACGTGTCATATGTTTGAACGTGTGAAAGAATGTTCTGAAAGGACTAAAGTTGACAAACATGAAAGGTATATGAAAATACGAGTTCTAAATGTCAACAGTGAATAAATATATTGTACATTAACCCTACATCATACTCATACCTTCAAACGAATAAATCATGGATCATACGAAGCTAAATATGAAAGAAAGAGAGAGATTACAAACTACAGGGGTTAAATGTGTCAACATGTTTAAGTTATACCTCTGAGTGACCTTTTGACAAACCTGAAGCTTTGTAACGGTTAATTATACTCACTAGAATGCACGATATAAATTTCATAAAGTTTCGTTATCGTATGAGAAAGTTATGATCAAATTCGTGTGCGAGGGGTTAAAAGCGTCAACAATGAACATTAGGACTTTTCGGGTGACAATAAAGTTAACCGAGGACTACAAAAAATGGGTAAATGTCTTGAAGCCCTTAAACATCAATTGGGAGGGTTCAAGATGCAAGAAACAAAAGTTGAAACAAAGTTTCGAAGAGCCAAGGACCATTGCATAAAAATCAAAAATTTTGATTTGATCAGATAGGGCCTCGCGCCACGCGAAGCCCCAGGGGGGGTCTTCGCGTCACGCCTAGGGTCATCTGATCCGAATTTCTTGGTTTATTGTCTGCCATAGCCCTTGTAATCGACTTTTAACCGATTTTCCACATCTTGCTTGACCCCTAAACAACCCCTAGACACTTAGGGACACTTGTGGATGAGTTGTGGTCAGTTGTAGACTTGTGTGTCAACAATCCATGGTGATTAAAGCACTATAAAAGGCCATGAAGTTGCAACTCATTCTTCACACCTTTCTCTTGCCTTCCTGATCATTTCTGGAGCTCAAGACTTCTCTCAAGTTGTCACGGCCCTAGGCCCCGGTTTGACCCGGTCCAGAGCCGCGAGGCAGGAAATACGATGGTATCTAATTAAAAGACAGCGGAAGTATTTTTAAACAAGATCGATTAATATTAAACTGCTCGTTTATATATAATATAGGGATAATCCCATAATTTACAATAAAGTGATTTCACTGAGAAATCTTTATTTCTTAAAACATGTTTCTTTATTTATTTACATTGAGCCACTTTTCTAAGCATGTAGTGCTCCACGGCACTTTTCCTGTGCTCACAACAGATCACCTGAAACATGTTTGAAAAAGGTTTTGTCAGCAGGGAAATACTGAGTGAATCATTCGTTTTTACTAAAACGTCTCGTTTGTTATAATTCACAGTATTAAGAGATATTACAATGTTTCTGATATCAAACCAACTACCCACAATATTTGTCACTCGACTCATTTCGGTGACTCTGGTCATATCACCATTGGCTGCCCCAATGAATGACGAATATCACTAATTTAGGTTCGCCCACCTAAAGTGACAACAACAGTAGTAATGTGCACAATACCCCACATACCGGCTGTAACTTGGTGATTACATAAACTTAATCACCGTAATTATAACCTTTGAAAATAAACATGATTTTGAAAGTAATTTGATAAAAAGAGAATGACTCACATTGTAGATTTAACGAGCAGAGTATAAGCCTACTGATTAGCCTTGATTAACCTAATTTAAATAATAATGCACACACAAACAGGTTAGTAACTAATACAGCAGTTACGTCAATTCACGAGATTAAACCCTCACAACGATTTATTAGTGCAATACTTAACAATTCAGCGGATTCACAACGAATGACAGAGTATAGTCCGAATTCGAACAGCACTCAAACATTCAAGTCGAAATCACGATGAATAACAAAGTATAACTCAATTTGAGTGGCACTAAACAATCGTTGGATAGTTATAATCGATCGGACGTTGAATCGTATCAGCGATCGAGTTATTACCCTGATTGCGGCGTCGATTAGTGCACTGTGTGTGTTAATTGTAGTATACAGAACGTAATTCGGTGCATGAAACGAATTTCTTCGTCGAACATACGTCAAATTTCAAGTACCAATGTCTGCTATTTATACATGAATTTTGCCTCCCCTTACGGACCGTAACAAATAACCCTTACGGTCCGTAAGGGTTGCCTATTTTTTTATAGAGTAGCCAAGTCTGGGACTAGCCTAGCTGAGTCAGTAGTTTCGTAAATTCTGAATTTTACAACGAGTAATTGAGATAATCGTTAACTAGGGTTTACCCCCCCTGAGTTTTAGGGGCTGATCCTGATTCTGATTGTTCTAAAAATTTTAGGGTTTGTGCAGAATCACTTGGGTTTCTCAATTAGGGTTTCCTATTGGTCAAATTAAAATAATAATTAGGACTTTTGATGAGAGTTGTTACATTCTCCCCACCTTATTAAAATCTCGTCCTCGAGATTTACTGGAATAAATGAGGATACTTTCGCTTCATTTCGGATTCCAGCTCCCAAGTGTATTCAGCTCCTCTCTTTGAATCCCATCTGACTTTGACTAAAACTAGTCGTTTGTGTTTGAGAAACTTGATCTTTCGATCCTCAATTTGAAGAGGTTTCTCAACAAATTTCAGTTTTTCGTTTACATCTATATCTTGAATAGGTACTACCAGTGATTCATCTGATAAGCATTTCTTGAGATTGGATACATGAAATACATCATGTACTCCTGCTAATTCTTCTGGTAGTTGTAAACGATAAGCAACTAGTCCTATACGTTGGATTACTGAAAATGGTCCTACGTACCTGGGACTTAGCTTTCCTTTCTTACCGAATCGAACAACTCCTTTACAAGGAGAAACTTTCAAGAGTACTTTATCTCCGATTTGGAATTCTAACGGCTTTCGGCGATTATCTGCATAACTCTTCTGACGATCTCGAGCTGTTTTCAGTCTTTCTTTGATCTGAGTTATTTTGTCAGTAGTTTCTTGCACAATTTCTGGTCCTGATAATTGACTTTCTCCTATTTCTGCCCAACAAACTGGAGTTCTGCACTTACGTCCATATAGTGCTTCAAATGGAGCAGTTTCAATGCTTAAGTGATAACTATTATTATAGGAGAATTCCATTAATGGTAAATGATCATCCCAGTTTCCACCAAAATCTATTACACATGCTCGGAGCATGTCTTCTAGAGTTTGGATCGTCCTTTCACTTTGTCCGTCTGTTTGTGGATGATATGCTGTGCTTAAGTTTAGTCGAGTTCCCATTGCTTGCTGGAAACTTTTCCAGAAATGAGAAGTGAAACGACTATCCCTATCTGATACAATGGAGAGTGGGACTCCATGTAAAGATACCACTTCGTCTACATACAACTTGGCTAACTTTTCCATGCTAAAGGTTTCCTTCATTGGTAGAAAATGAGCTGATTTGGTTAATCGGTCCACAATTACCCAAATTGCATCATTACCTTTTCCTGTTTTAGGTAACTTAGTAACAAAATCCATTGTTATAAGTTCCCATTTCCATACAGGCATTTCCAATTGTTGTAGTAGTCCTGAAGGTTTCTGATGTTCAGCCTTTACTTGTGAACAAGTAAGACACTTAGAAACATATCTAGCTATATCTTTCTTCATGCCTATCCACCAAAAATTCTTTCTTAAATCTTGGTACATCTTATTGTTTCCAGGGTGCATAGTATACCTAGATTTATGGGCTTCTTCTAAAATCTTATTTCTTAATTCTCCTTGCTTAGGTACCCAAATTCGTTTCTTGTGGAATCTCCAAATTCCATCATTTCCTTGCTCTAGTTCCTTTATATAACCTTTCATTCCTTCAGCATCGTCCTTGATTGCTGTTTTCTGAACTTCCTTTAATTGTTCTGTTAAATCTACTTGTAGATTTAATCTAAGAGCACGGACTCGCTTTTGTTTTTCCTGATACTTATGATTTAAAGCATCTGCAACTACGTTTGCCTTTCCTTCGTGATATTGAATATCACAGTCGTAATCGCTTAGAACTTCCATCCATCTTCTTTGCCTCATATTTAACTCTTTCTGCCCAAATATATACCTTAAACTTTTATGATCTGTATAAACAGTAAACTTACTTCCATACAGGTAATGTCTCCAGATTTTAAGGGCAAAAATTATGGCTCCTAATTCTAAGTCATGAGTCGTATAATTCTCCTCGTGCTTTCTCAACTGCCTTGAGGCATACGCAATTACCTTCTTGCGTTGCATAAGCACACATCCAAATCCTAGTTTTGAAGCATCACAATATACTTCAAAATCTTCTGTTCCTTCGGGTAATGCTAAAATTGGAGCATTTGTCAATCGGTGCTTTAAAATCTTAAAAGCTTCTTCTTGCCTATGTCCCCATTCAAACTTAGTGGCTTTACAGGTTAACTTAGTCAAAGGTACAGCTATCTTAGAGAAATCTTTAATAAATCGTCTGTAGTATCCGGCTAAGCCTATAAAACTTCTAATTTCCATAGCTGTTTGTGGGACCTTCCATTTAGTGATTGCTTCTATTTTAGCAGGATCTACATGAATGCCTTCGTGATTCACCATGTGTCCTAGGAATTGAACTTCCTTTAACCAAAATTCACACTTTGAGAATTTGGCATAAAGCTTTTCTTTTCTTAACAAGGTTAAGAGTGCATGCAAATGTTCGCAATGTTCCTCCTGACTTTTGGAATAAATAAGTATATCGTCGATGAATACGATTACAAATTTATCCAAGTATGGTTTACAGATCCGATTCATCATGTCCATAAATGCTGTTGGGGCATTTGTTAGTCCAAAGGGCATGACTGTAAACTCATAATGGCCATACCTAGTTCTGAAAGCAGTTTTAGGTATGTCTTCTTCTTGTACTTTTAACTGGTGATATCCGGATCTTAAGTCTATCTTAGAAAAATACCTAGCGCCTTGAAGTTGATCAAAAAGATCGTCAATCCTAGGTAATGGATATCGATTTTTAATTGTAACCTTATTCAATTCTCTATAATCGATACACATTCTCATTGATCCATCTTTCTTTTTCACAAACAACACTGGTGCTCCCCAAGGGGATGAACTAGGTTGTATAAATCCTTTGCTTAGTAATTCATCTAATTGCTTTTTCAGTTCTAACATTTCTGTGGGTGCTAACCGATAAGGTGCCTTAGCTATTGGTGTAGTACCTGGAATTAGATTAATTCTAAACTCTACTTCCCTATCAGGTGGTAACCCGGGTAATTCTTCTGGAAAGATGTCTGGGTATTCTGAAACTACAGGAATTTCCTTAAGTTCTTTACCCTTAGTACTAATGATTACTGAAATCATATATACTATTCCTTGTTTTCGTTCATAATTAGCAACTTTCATTACTGATATGAACTTCATGGGCTTACGTGGTTTATCTCCTGTGATCCTAATCACTTCTCCGGTAGGTGATTGAATTTCTATGGAATTCTTATCACAGAGAATTCGAGCATGGTTGGCTACTAACCAATCCATTCCTAACACAACATCGAATTCGGCTAATTTCATAGGTAACAGGTTTGCAGAAAACTTATGGCCTAACAATTCTATTTTTCCTTCTTGCAAAACCTTATTTATGTTAACAGAATTTCCATCTGCCGTTTCGACAGTAAAAATTTGCCTAAGGGTGGTTAAGGGTAAGTTAAGGGCTTGGCAAAATGAAGTATTGATAAAAATTTGGTTTGCACCAGTGTCAAATAACACTTTTGCATAAACGTCGTGGACCAAGAACGTACCAGCTATGACGTCAGGGATTAGTTCAGCTTCTTGAGTGGTTAGCTGGAATGCTCGGGCATTTTTCTTTGTTGTTCCTTCAGCTGGTTTGCCTTTATTGTCTGCGGTTTTAATCAATTTAGGACATTCTGTTTTGTAATGTCCTGTTTCTCCACAGTTATAGCAGACTATGGTTTTCTTTTTGCAATTTTCTTCACGATGTCCTGTCATTTTGCAGAAGTTGCAAATTACATTTAATTTTCCAAAATGATTCTTTTTGCAATTTTTGCAAAAAAGGCGGTTGTGCAGATTGTCTCCTTCCTCTTTTCTTGAACCTATTATTATCATTACCCACACGAAATCCTTGGGTAATCTTTTGAGCCAATTCCTTCTTTCTATCTTCTTCTCTTGTGCGCACTAGTTCATCAGTTAGGGTATTAGCTAGTTCCACAGCATCGTCAATAGTGCGAGGTCTCGCAGCTTTAACGATGTTACGGATTTCACTAATCAGTCCCCAAATGTAACGAGAAATGAGTACCGGTTCTGGCGAAGCCAGTGTTGGTACCACTCTAGCATATTCAAAGAATGTCGAAGTATAACCACGACACTCTACGCCTACCATACGATGATTTAGGAACTTATTTGCCATTTGTTCCTTTTCATATTCAGGACAATATTTTCTTTCTACAAGAGTTTTAAATTCTTCCCAGTTCATAGCATAAGCCATCCTTCTTCCTTTTGCTTGTAGCACCGTGTTCCACCATTCGAGTGCCCCTTCTTTGAAAAGATTTGACGCGTACATGACCTGATCTTCTTCGGAACACTTACTTATTACAATTACTGCTTCGGTTTTCTCTAACCAACGCAGTACTGCAGTTGCTCCTTCGTTGCCTGCAAAATCAGCAGGTTTACAAGCAAGAAATTCCTTGAAAGTGCAACCAGGTGTTGCGGCTTTCATTTTCTTAGGAGGTGGAGCCTGTTGTGGATTATTATCGTCATGATTGCCGCCTCCATTTATACTATGACTAAAATTGTCTTCCTGAGTACGTTTACTAGGAATGATTTGTTGTGGTTCAACAGGTTTCTGAGCAGCAGCCCTGATTGCTGGAATAGCATTAGCTATCCCTTGAGTGATGATGTTTTCAATATCTTGTCTAGTCATATACTGGTTTTCCTGATTTTGTTCAGATTGATTCCCTTCATTAACTGGTTCATTACTAGCGTTTTCCATCTGATAATTATTATAATTATACTATTAGTATCAAATGATTGTAAATAAAACATTTACACAGAAACACATAAAATCTTACAACACAGATATATGTATCCAAAATTGTCGATGTTTCGACTTCTATTTTGCTTTATATATTATATAGGCATCCATACACACTGTTTATCTTACAATGTTTTATTTCCCATTTTACAGAATTATATTTAACTATTATTATTATTATACAGACATTTTTTTTTCCAACCCCACTATTCTTTGATCAACTGGCAGTTTTGTAGCGACGCTCCCTTTCGTCGTATTTCCAGGAAATTTGTTCCCCCATTTCCCGGATCCTATTCCCTGTACCTATCAGCTCTTCACCGAACTGACGGAGTTCGGCTAAGTTTTCGTTGCTCATTGGAGGATTGGGGATAGGTTCTGGATCAAAATGTGGAAGGAAAGAATAAGGACTGTTGATGATATTTTCGAATTGCCAGTCATTTGTCCACCATTCTTCCATTTGGCCTAAAGGTCGAGTGTGGATTAGTGGGTCTGGAATAGCTGGTTCCCAATTTACAGGAAGTTAGGTTTCTAGGTAAGGATATAGATTATTATGGATAGGGCTAATGACATCACAATTTGCCAGTAGACGGTCTATTTCCTCTTGAAATGTGATTTCTTCAGATTGTCTAGAACTCTGTCCAATTTCTATTCCTTTTTGTTTAGAATCTTTCCAGATTTCTATCTCTGCTGGATTAGAACTTTCTCCGATTTCGATTCTTTTTCCTTTGTCTATAGGGTTTTCTATTTTTGGGAGTTTTCTAGCGGCCGACTTTCTCCTGCGCACTTTCCTCCATCCTACATATCTTCTTTTCTTTTTAAGTTTTGCTTTTTCCAGTGGTGGAGCTTGGAATTCCAGGGGTTCCTCTATGTCAGTAATATAACCAGTAAAGTCGTGGGAGACTTCAATTGGTACTGGGTAGAGGTTGAGATTCTGAAATGCTTCTGATATCTCACTCATGCCGGATAGCATATATGCAAAATGCACAAAAATGCTAAGTTAAAACTTTGGAACAAAGTTTTACAAATAAACATTAAAGTTTATTGCATACTAATTTGTACAAAAGACTACAGGAAAGAGAACACACTATACTTTATTTATTTACTGGGTATTAATTTTCTACTAAACCAGACTTATTGATAGTTTAGAGGTTTGCATTCTCTGCTACTGTAGCTAGCATATAAAGGTTTGACCATTTTTCATCTAATTTATCTTCCCAAGGTGGACTATTGCCTAATTCCTGGATTTCTGAATTAAATCTCACTTTCTTGACTTGAGGTTTCTTTATTTTCTCCTGTCCCTTTCTAAGAATCAAATTTCTTTTATCTTGGATAAGAGGATTTTCATAATTTGCTTTACGGACAAAAATCCCTTCTTCTAGATCTGCTGGGTGTTTGGAGGAAGAGGTTCCTTTGTCTATGGTTGCAGTATCTAATTTGTGGTAGATAGCAGGAATCTTTTGTTTACCCATACTGTAACTCAACAATTAATCAGTTAATGAAATATATTTTCACAGAATAACAATTAAATTTCCTAAGTATCTCTCAATTATTTTAATAGGCTAAAATCAATAGTAAGCTTAAATCAGTGGCTCTGATACCACCTTTTCCTATCACGGCCCTAGGCCCCGGTTTGACCCGGTCCAGAGCCGCGAGGCAGGAAATACGATGGTATCTAATTAAAAGACATCGGAAGTATTTTTAAACAGGATTGATTAATATTAAACTGCTCGTTTATATATAATATAGGGATAATCCCATAATTTACAATAAAGTGATTTCACTGAGAAATCTTTATTTCTTAAAACATGTTTCTTTATTTATTTACATTGAGCCACTTTTCTAAGCATGTAGTGCTCCACGGCACTTTTACTGTGCTCACAACAGATCACCTGAAACATGTTTGAAAAAGGTTTTGTCAGCAGGGAAATACTGAGTGAATCATTCGTTTTTACTAAAACGACTCGTTTGTTATAATTCACAGTATTAAGAGATATTACAATGTTTCTGATATCAAACCAACTACCCACAGTATTTGTCACTCGACTCATTTCGGTGACTGTGGTCATATCACCATTGGCTGCCCCAATGAATGACGAATATCACTAATTTAGGTCCGCCCACCTAAAGTGACAACAACAGTAGTAATGTGCACAATACCCCACATACCGGCTGTAACTTGGTGATTACATAAACTTAATCACCATAATTATAACCTTTGAAAATAAACATGATTTTGAAAGTAATTTGATAAAAAGAGAATGACTCACATTGTAGATTTAACGAGCAGAGTATAAGCCTACTGATTAGCCTTGATTAACCTAATTTAAATAATAATGCACACACAAACATGTTAGTAACTAATACAACAGTTACGTCAATTCACGAGATTAAACCCTCACAACGATTTATTAGTGCAATACTTAACAATTCAGCGGATTCACAACGAATGACAGAGTATAGTCCGAATTCGAACAGCACTCAAACATTCAAGTCGAAATCACGATGAATAACAAAGTATAACTCAATTTGAGTGGCACTAAACAATCGTTGGATAGTTATAATCGATCGGACGTTGAATCGTATCAGCGATCGAGTTATTACCCTGATTGCGGCGTCGATTAGTGCACTGTGTGTGTTAATTGTAGTATACAGAACGTAATTCGGTGCATGAAACGAATTTCTTCGTCGAACATACGTCAAATTTCAAGTACCAATGTCTGCTATTTATACCTGAATTTTGCCTCCCCTTACGGACCGTAACAAATAACCCTTACGGTCCGTAAGGGTTGCCTATTTTTTTATAGAGTAGCCACGTCTGCGAGTAGCCTAGCTGAGTCAGTAGTTTCGTAAATTTTGAATTTTACAACGAGTAATTGAGATAATCGTTAACTAGGGTTTACCCCCCTGAGTTTTAGGGGCCCTGATCCTGATTCTGATTGTTCTAAAAATTTTAGGGTTTGTGCTGAATCACTTGGGTTTCTCAATTAGGGTTTCCTATTGGTCAAATTAAAATAATAAGTAGGACTTTTGATGAGAGTTGTTACACAAGTGATCTATGGTCGTTCATAGGACTCTTGTAAGTTTGCTTAACCTTTCTTAGTTAAGTTTTTGCTTAGTTATAACTTAAAAGTCAAACCGTCGTAATTAACGGTTGACTTTAAGATTAATCACTAATGGTCCAGTGATTAGTCGAATAAAAAGTAGTTATAAGTTGGTAATTTTGTGGGTAATAAACCCTTAAAAGGGTTCCCCCTGATTCCCACTCTAACTAGGTCAAATGTCGGGTCAAACTTGTTAATAAAAAGTCAACAGGATACTTAGTTTCTAATTTATGCATGATTAGCAATGTAGAACATATACAACCTGTTTGATCATTAATATAACTTGGTAATTAGTGTAAGAACATGTCTAAACATGTTCAACCCGACAATTTACTGTTTAGACCCGGTTCGGAACCGAAACTCGCATAGTTTGACTTTTGCTTTGACTTTCAGTTCTGACCCGTTTAGGCATGTTTTAGAAATACCTCAGAGATTTAATTGGACTAGGTTACATGCTAGTATAACCCTCTGTGATTATACACCTTGGTTCATTAGTTATCCAATTAATATGCATGATTCCGTTAATTGCTCATATGTTGACCATTATGCCCTTTTCACCTTAAAACGTGATTTTTGAAAATGTAAAAGAGTAGAAACTTTAATTACTGATATATAAACTTGCACCCAAAATTTGATATCAGTTTGAGGTGTAGATTGAGAGTTATGCTCATTAGCGTAAATTGAAAGCTTTATGTTAATTAAACGGCGTAATTAGCGTATAGCCTAGTTAAGCCTACTTTTTAATATCAAACTTATTACCCAATGATGTAATATATTATTTTGGGATTTTTGAAGAGTTTTAATTAATTTTAGGCTGAGCATAACTAATAGTCATAGGCTTAATCCGGTAATCGTCGGTTTTGCCCTTACGGGCTATAAAATGAGTTTTACATATCTAATCGACTCCAAACCTTTTGCTACTGATTAGATATGATAAATAAATTATTTTAAGCCTGCTGGAATAATAAAAATATCAGATTTATATATAGAACCCGGAAACGGCTTCTAATCGCCTAATTAAGCGTTTTTAACGCATAGTATGTACTAGAACTATCTTAAACATACAAAGGTTGATATCTACTGATATTTGAGGTAAATTATAATATTTTAACAGTAGGCAAAAGTTGTTTAACTCAGACATCAGTTTTGAGCTTTACGACTTATTGAAATTACCAAAATGCCCCTACGGTGCATAGTTTGGTTAAAATTGATAAATTTCACATATATATTTGATCATACTGTTATAACTTAGTAAAATAAGTATTTTTTTTATTATATCAGACCTGTAACTCAGGTAAATACTTAAACTCTTTTATAACCTTTTAAATGACCAAACTACCCCTACGGGGCATAGTTTGTGTTTAAATTCGTTTCGGGCATAATAAAAGGCATATTACTGATGTCACAAGATATTTGAAGCATATTAACTTAGGAAACCTGTATATGGCTCTTACGGATACCCGTTACGCTTATTACGCGTTCGGTTCGGTTTATGTAACAAGTTTACATAAATTAGCCGAAGCGGGTCAAACCTTATCGGTTTTATCTCAAAATCCAGACCTTGTCGGGTCTAAATCACATTCTATCCGGTCTTCGCTAAATTGTGCGTACGAACCGTATCTTTGAAACTAACCGGTCTAAGCTTAAGTTTAACTAAAGACCCGTTAGGATTCTAATAGGTTATTATAAACCTTCGTTCCAGATTAGGAGAACTAGTAAAAGCTACTTGCAATTTGTTTATTGTGATTATTACTTTGCTCAGGTAAATAATTTTAACTTATTTTCCCTATACGGGCTTGGGTTACGGTATATAGAATACCGCTTGGTCGGGCATCAAATCTTCCATCGTTAGGTGCTTAATTGAATAATTTGATCGGCCCGTTTAAACAGTTTTGTTTACTTAAAAGCCTTTGGGGGGTTAATGACCATGTCCCGGATATCCCTGGCATCATTTTACGAAATGGCCACGACTTAAGCGCGGGGTGTAGGCGTACACCCGTCAGTGCACAAAAGAATAATGTGGTGTGTCTGTTGATCTTTAACCCGGACACGATCCGGGCTACTAAACGCATAAGGAACATGTAATTCGTTCACAAGATTATATATTTAAATAATTATCCCAAGTTATAAAATGTTTATGCCACGTGCATCCAAATCAATTTTCAATCATTTTCCAAAATGAGTCAGTTGATTGTATTTACCGGTGTAAACTGACGTATTTTCCCAAAAAGATTAAATGCAGGTACTAAGCGTAATTGGCTGGGATTTCTCCTTAGCATCAATAGAAGTCTTGAAAGCTTAAGATGCCTAAAGTTTGTAGAACTATTGTTTCCAATTAATTTTGATATGTCTGTGGATAAACAATCGACAGTTGTGATATTTGATATTACAATATTATATTCGGTTGAATTAAATCTTTCAATTGCTTCCGCTGTGCATATTAAATATTGTGTTGTTTGACTATTATGTTGCCAACCACGTCACGATACTCCCTACCGGGCCCACCGGTGACACATGGAAATCGGGGTGTGACAGGTTGGTATCAGAGCCAACACTGAGTGAATTAAACACTAGCCTTTTGTGTTTAATCTCAGTTACACAATTGCACATATCTAAACTTTCGAGTCTAGACAAATAACATAGGACAAATTCTATTTTGTTTGGTTTTGTTTTGTCCTTTGTTTTATATATTGTTGTTGTTATCTCATGCTATATTGACAGGATAAAAAAATGCCGCCAAGATTCTTTAGACGTGGAGGACGAGGCAAGGGGCCAATCACTGCCCCCAATGATAATGAAGCCAGACCTTCGCATGTGCGAGCTCCTTCTACCACCGAGAGTGACGATCCTCGACAGAACCGGAGGAACCTCTTCGAGCCGGCTAGACGGTCGGTTTCACACAGTTCGACACCTCCCGTTCGTAACCCTTACAGGCCACAGCCGGAGTATGAGCCCAACAACCCTCAACCTTCCTACATACCTTTACAGCGATCCTTATCGCACAATTCCTTCGGTGACCCTACACCTATTTTTAGGGGCCGGTTTAACCCGGCAAATTTTATACAAGAACCAGTGGGTTTTAACCCATTGGGACTGGAGGACCACTTCTCGGGAGACAACGCTATGGATATGGATGAGGACACGGATCCCGTCGAACCTGCCAGTGGTACACCGAACCATCCCATTGAGATCTCGGATGGTTCATCCTTTCACGGATCACCCTACCATGGTCCAGACAGTTACATGGCGCGATTTAACCAGCACGAATGGTACTTCACACCCTCGCATCATTCGTCGCCTCACCAGCAGCAGCAGCAGGATCCCTCTGTGGATTCACGGTTTGTGGCAGTCACGCCACCGCCTCCACCGCCACCAGTTCAACCGGCACCTCCACAACCGCCGAGGCGTAGGAGGACAGGCGCACGTATGTCTGCGCGAGCGGGGGAATTCCATTTTAGCTCCCCACGCCAATCAAGTGGCAGCCATTACCCGCCACTTCAGAAAGACCCACAGATGGGTGGGCCTTCGCACCCAGTTGCACCGCAACCACCTCCGATGGGTTTTGATAACCCGATTCCAGCATACACGGGTTCGATGGCATACAACCCGTTTGAACAGCCAGCTCACACCAACTAAGGTTACGCTGAAGCCGACCCGTATATGGTAGCGGCCAATTACAACGCCTTTAACCAGGAAGGACCGTATGGAGCTCCTTGGGGAGCAGGGTACCCAACTCATGGGTACCAGATACCGACCAGACCTATTATACGGACGCAATCGCAGCCGCCACCGTTTTCTCCCCCAGAACGGGAGGAAATTCTTCAGAGACTGGACCAGGTTGAGCGAGACTTTCACTGTGATCGCAGGGAGCGACAGACCTTCTTCCAAGGATTGACAAGCCTGATAAAAGGGAAGAGCAAGAAGGACCATTGAATCCTTCCATTGTTGTTGTAATTTGAGCCCCTGCATGGGCCTGTCTTGCTGTATTAGCCCCTGCGTGGGTATGTATGCTTGTTTGTTTTGACCCCTGCGTGGGTCTACCTTTCTGTTAACCCCTACGAGGGTATGTTACTGTTTGAGTCCCTACGTGGACTATTATGTTATATGTGTAAGTCCCTGCGTGGACTATTATGATATTTGTTGTTAAGCCCCTGCGTGGGTAAGTCCTTGTTTGAACCCCTGTGTGGGTAAGTTTGTTTATTAAAAAGTCCCGTTTAGGGCGACGTGTAACCTTTTAATAAATTAATGGAATGTTATGTTTATAAATTTCATTTTTGCTTTTATCTGCATAAATATATTACATGAAATAAATAAATCAAAATCATTCCTTTTTGATAATAATCTGCCTATTTAAATACTGAATAAGAATCTTAAGAGTGAAACCTAGCCTGAGTGTCATTGTGAAGACCTGGCCATGATGGTAAGACCTGTTTAAAAGATTCAAATCCATGTTAACATCTGTAAACATGTTAACACTCCTGACAGACGTGATTCATTAAAATCACACACGTCATTATTATTATTGGATTCTTCAAAAGATTCCTAACCCAATTTAATGATCTCTGAATCATGGGTTTAGATCATCAATTGAGATGATCATATTTTGACCATACGTGGCAATATAGCGCCTACGGGCCCTGCTCATTTCCATATGAGCCAAAAGATAGTGGTAGCGATGACTCCCTGTCAGATAAAGGTAATGAACTAGGTTCAAACCTTCATGCTTTGATTCTCTGAAATCATAGCTTATAATTTATAAATGTCCTTGTGACTAGGCCTGTTGTGCCAGTATACCTTAAAAGCCTTGATTCTCTGAAATCATAGCTTATAATTTAAAATGTCCCTGTGACTAGGCCTTATGTGCTAATATATATTGTTATTGTTTATTTAGGATAAATTATAATTGAAATCCTAAATAAATACGATTAATAAATTAACCAAATATGGTCTCTGTTTACCATGGTTAATGAATTACCCTAAGGGGCAATTCCATAATAAACTCCCAAATAAACTATTGTCCTTGTTTTCTGTAACAGTTCAATTAAAATGGCTAACTCAGACGAAATTAATAGCCATCTAGTGGAGAATATTGATAACGCCCGAGTTCATTTAACGGGTGCTGAATTGAAAGATTTGGTAGACGACGCAGTTACAAAAGCCTTAGAGCGGTAGTATGAAGAGTATAGTGGGACTCGAAGTAGGACCCTCTCTACACCGCCTTCGAAGCCACCTTCCAAGAAGGAAGAACTGAAGAAAGATGATGATAGAATCTCCTCAAACCACCACAGTGCTCCATCTCAGCAAATTGTACTAAATCAAGAACCCCGTAACAAGGGTTGCTCCTATAAATACTTTGTTTCATGCAAGCCCATAGATTTTACTGGGGAAAAGGGAGCCATTGACTGCATGACATGGTTAGACGAGATGGACACAGTTGTGGATATCAGCGGATGCGCTGAGAGGGATATAGTCAAGTTTGTGTCGCAATCTTTTAAAGGCGAAGCTTTAGCCTGGTGGAGATCATTGATTCAAGCCACCGGGAAAATCCCATTGTACAACATGTCATGGGATCAATTTGTTGCCCTCATCAGGGAAAATTATTGCCCCCAGCATGAGGTTGAGAAGATAGAGTCTGATTTTCTATCATTGGTTATGACAAACCTTGACTGTCAAGCTTACCTCACGAGCTTCAACACAATGTCCTGGTTGGTTCCGTATCTGGTGACCCCGGAACCAAAAAGAATAGCTCGTTTTATCGGTGGTTTAGCCCCCGAGATAAAGGCAAGCGTGAAGGCTTCTCGGCCAGCTACTTTTAGATCTGCAGCTGACATATCTTTGTCACTTTGGATGCGGTCAGGCAAAGATCGCTGAGGAATAAGGATGCTGAGAAGAGAAAACGTGAAGATGATAGTTCACGGAGGTCGAACAAGAAGCACCGTGGGAACGGTGACAACAAGAAAGGATCTGAGTCAAGGAAAGATGGGCATCAGTCTGGTGAGAAGCCCAAGTGCAAGATTTGCAAGAAACAGCACTTTGGAAAGTGCAGACTCGAGTCGAACTCGCAGACTCAGTTAAAAACCTATGCTTGTGGTATATGCAAGTCCAAGGACCACAAGACCTTGGATTGCAAAAAGCTGAAGGATGCAACTTGCTACAGTTGTAATGAGAAAGGGCACATTAAAACCAACTGCCCTAAATACGCCAAGAAGCCTGAAGAGACCAAGAAGACCAATGCTAGAGTCTTTAGAATGGATGCAAAGGAAGCGGTTCTAGACGACAACGTGATTACAGGTACTTTTCTTGTAAATGATGTCTATGCAAGAGTACTTTTTGATTCAGGCGCTGATAAGTCTTTTGTTGATAATAAGTTTTGTGAATTGCTGAAATTACCTGTTAAAACCTTAAGTGTGAATTATGAGGTGGAGTTAGCAGATGGCACCCTAGAAACCGTCTCTACTGTGTTAGATGGATGTGTTATATCCATTAAGAACCACTCTTTTCCTCTGTCCCTACTTCCCTTTAAGTTGGCCGGTTTTGACATAGTTTTGGGTATGGACTGGTTATCTCATAACCAGGCCCAAATTGTCTGCAACAGGAAGCAAGTGGTGATTAAGACTCCGTCTGGTGAATCACTTACCATTCGGGGAGATACCCAATATGGACTGCCTGAGCAAGTGACTATGCTCAAGGCTTCCAAGTGTTTAAAGAAGGGTTGTGTCATCTACATGGCACAAGTGATTATTGATGAGCTGAAACCAAAGATAGAAGACATCCCTGTCATTTCTGAATACCCAGAAGTTTTTCCTGAAGAACTACCTGGTTTGCCACCAGATAGACAAGTCGAATTCAGAAATGATATCATCCCTGGAGCAGCTCTAGTTGCTAGAGCACCTTACAGGTTAGCACCCACAGAAATGAAGGAATTAAGAACACAACGGGATGAATTGCTAGCTAAAGGTTTCATAAAACCTAGTTCGTCTCCTTGGGGAGCACCTGTCTTGTTTGTCAAGAAGAAGGATGGATCGATGCGTCTGTGCATCGATTACCGTGAGCTTAATAAGGTCACGATCAAGAATAGGTATCCTTTGCCCAGGATCGATGATTTGTTCGATCAATTGCAAGGGGCTAGTTATTTCTCGAAGATTGACTTAAGGTCAGGCTACCACCAACTGAAGGTTAGAGATGAAGACTGACGTGTGCGTATATATACATAATATTTTGCAATGAATTACACATGATTGGGTTTTAAATTTATAAAAGTGATTATTACTTTTACATCAAAACACACACGAAAGAGGCAAGTGTACCCCGTCATATATGTAATAAAGTATCGGTAAGAACCAAGTATCGATCCAAGGAAATGGGCGGAGAATTAGTACTAGACCTTTGTCACTAAACTACCGGTAAAAACATAGGTTTTGTGATTTTAAACTAAACTAAAGTAAACATAACCAAATACATAATAAAGACATAATATATAGTAGATAAAAAGCCTTGCTAAATACTGTTGGTGCACTACATCTGTCGACTTCGTCTTGTATCGAGTCTTAGACTAGCTAGAATAGATCAGGGCACGTAAAACGAGAGAATGAGTGAGAGTTAGTAAGATTTCGCTTGAAGGATTGGATTTGTAAAGGGTTTCGCTTGAAGCCTCAAGCGAAATCAACATGTAACGATTTCGCTTGAGATGCTGAAGCGAAATCTTGAAGTCTATATATAGAGATGTTAGGTCAAGCGAAAATATAGTTGTTCAGAGAGTGATTTCCATACCGAGGTGCTGCCGGTGTGAGAACTGATTGTAATTGTTTTCTAATCAATACAAATCAGTGTTAAAGTGAAGATTCAGCTGTATTAAAGTCAAATACTTGTTTTCCGCACCTGTATTTGATAGAATTCCTCTGAACCGACTCCTCTAGGTCGCGAAACCGGTCCTTACAATTGGTATCAGAGCTACGGAGGAGGAGTTCTGCAATATTCAGCCAAAATCGATCAAAATCTCTTACTTCTACACCTTCTTTTAACAGTTCAGAAAGATTTCACGGTCAAAATCAATTTAAATTCTCACAGATTGTTTAAAAGTACAAGATAACAAACCCTTGAAAGTTTCACAGCAAAATTCAACCTAAAACTGATCAAAATTGACATTCGAATGGATTTCGCTTGAAGAATATAGTTTCATTGGACGATTTCGCTTGAAACTTCAAGCGACACTTAGATCTCGCTTCAAACAGCATTCCATTTCGCTTCAAGGCTGTCGTTTCAACGATTTCGCTTCAGAAAGTGACAATTAACATTTCGCTTCAGAGATTATCTGTTTTCGTTTCAAGGTTGTCGCTTCAAGGCTATCGCTTCAAGGTTTTCGCTTCAGAGATCAGTGTATTTCGATTCAAGGTTTTCGCTTGAGAGTTGTTCAATTTGACTGGTTCGCTTGAAGGGTACCGCTTGAAAGTGTCTGAAACATGGACAATGATTTTCACAACGCTTTTGCAACATCGTCTAGTTCATCTTCCATTGCTCAGAACATGAATTCTGAAAATGAAATGGGAACTACTCAGAAACCCCCGAAGTTAATGGGAATTGAAGAATACTACGGATGGAAAGATAGATTCGAAAACTGGGTGCAGGCAAATCATCTAAGATCATGGGAATGTATTTTAACAAAGTATGCTCCACCAGTAACCGAAATGCAGACTGAAAAACAGCTTTCAGATTTTAGTAAGGAAGAAAGGGAAATATACCGAGCTGAAAAGATGATGATCAGTTTACTTCAACAGGCCGTCAAAGAAGACATCTTCATACTACTTCAACATGACAAAACATCACAATCAATATGGGATGCTCTAAAAATCAAGGTTGAAGGCAGTACGAGTATGATTAAAAGCAAGAAGGCATTGCTTAAAAAGGAGTTTGATTTGTTCACAAGTTTGCCCGGAGAAGATACGAAGAAACTCATTGAACGATATTGTCACTTAGTGAGAACAATGTCAATGATGAACATTAAAAAGGAAAATGATGAATGGGTGGATAAACTTGCTGATGCATTACCTCAGAAAGAGTGGGGAACTTATTTGATGATATTGAAGAATACTGGAGTTTATGATAGATTGTCGATCTCTCAGTTCATTGAAAAGATTGAAAGTCAAGATTTGGAACAGCAGAAGATCGCAAGGATGAACAGTCCAAGTGGTCAACTGGATGTAAAGATGTACTACAAAGGTAGTATTCCGATTCCAGAAATTGAAAGAAGTCCGAAAATCCAGACTGCGTTTAGTGCTGGAGATTCTACAGAAAAGATTGATCAAAGCTCAAACAAAAGCAGTAGTGGATTCTCATCTTATCCAAGTGTCAATCCAAAGACTTCATCAGAAAATTTTCAGTCTCAAAGCACAAAGATGGGAAATGGTTGTGTTATTCAATGCAACATAGCTCTAAATCTTCCAGAAGGTCAAAGTTTTTCTGAAGACATTGCAAAAGATCATATGGCATTACTTGGTTCCGTGCTTATCTCATATGAAGGTTTAGTGGCTGGTCGAATTGGAAATCCTATGCTTACTAAAGAGGATTATGACCAGATAGATGCTGAAGAGTTGGAATTAATGGATATCAAATGGTGTCTTGCAAGTGTTCTGAGACGTGCTGAAAAGTTCAAGACAATTACCGGGAGAAATGATTTTCTTGATGCTTGTGTTTCTACTTTAGGTTTTGATAAATCTAAAGTTACTTGTTTCAGGTGCAGAGAAAAAGGTCATTTTAAACGGGAGTGCAAGAACAGAGAAGTTAGTGGTGCTCAGAATCCATTTGGAAAAGACGATTACTACCGGAAAGCCATTTATCAGCAGGTTGGTCAATCACAAGATTCACAGACGGCTCATGGTAGAAAGATTGAGGATTCAAAGAGAGGATGTTTGGTAGATTTCAACTGGAGCAACTATATATCTTCTGATAGCAAAGAATGCATAGTCGATCAAGATGATGAGAAATTACCTGAAGGTTTTTGTTGGGATATGTTTGTTGATGAAAAGGGTGACTTCAAAGCTTTCATTGCAAAGATTGTTAGAGAACCAGACTTATTTGCAACCTGGATGAGATCTATTGGTGAAACAATGAAAGAACAGTCAGTTACATCTGATGAAAGCTCAGAAAGTGTTGATACAGATTCACTAAGTACAGATGAAAGTGTGCTGAACGATATTTCTTCAGAAAAGGAAGTTACATTTGATCAAACACCATCTGATTCTGGTGTATCAGAAGATGATTCTGACAAATCTGCACAGTTTGATAAAACACCGATTGAGATTAGTAGTGATGATGAGGAAGAGAAACATATTAATGTGGCTAAACATCATCTTTCTCCTGAAAGTTTTCATTTCTATTTTGCAGATCGCATGGAGAAACTGAAGGAGAAACAAGCTGCTAAAGAACAACAAAAGAATGAGGAAGTTAAAGTTGTTGTTGAAGAAAAGGTGACTGAAGCTAAGAAAGTAACTGAGGAAGAAAAAGTGATTGAAGTGGTAAAAACAATCGAGATTGAAAAGATTGTTGAAGTTGAAAAGCCTTGCAAGAAGTGTTTGGAAGCTTGCAAAAATTGTGAAGAAAAAGATGTGACTCTGTTTGATAGAGAAAGACTGATAGAAAAATTACTATCTGATATCAGCTATGTGAAAGAATCTTATAACGTGTTGAACAGAACAGTGACAGGTCTTCAAACAACAAATTCTGAAAGAGAAAAGGCATTAACAATGACAAACTCTACGCTAATGGCAAAGCAAAAGGCGATTAATCATTACATCGAAGAAAATGCTAATCTAAAGCAAGAGTTGGAAAAAGAAAAGATTGAGAATGAAAGGATCAGAAGGTTATTACTGAGTTATTCTTGTTCTGATTATGTTATTGATCGAGTTTATCCTACTGTTGCAGGTTTTGAAGCATTTCAGGATGAAAAGACAAAGAATGAGACTGGTAAGAAATCGACTGTTAAATACAACAAGTGTCCGCCTCCTATCTGGGAAGGGTACTCTCCTAGAAAACCAAATGAGGAACAAGTCGAAAAAGCAGTCAATATAAAGTTAAAATCAGAGACAACTGACGTTTTACCAGATAACATTGACATCACATTTACCGCGTCTGATACTGATCATGAGTCTGAGTTAATCAAAAGGGTGGTTGATCAGGTGTTGGATACTGAGGAGGTGTCTGAGTCAAAATTTGAGTCTGATGGTTCAAGTTCGTCAGTCAACAGTTCAAAGTCATCGGAAAAACGGTCTTATAGTAAAGAATTTTTGTTATCAAAAGCAAATTTGGATGATGAAACATTTAAAGTTGCATATACTTTAAATGGTTCTGACAAATTATATTCTGATGAAGAGTTTCCGATGGATAGTGTTAGATTTGACAAGATCAAAAAGGTTTTCAAAATCACAGAAATTAATATTTCTGACACTAAAAATTTAAATCTTAATGAAAAACCTAAAAAATACACTTCAAGAGTTCAACAAAGGTTAAACAAGAAAAAAGGGAAAAAGGATTACAATTTTAGTTCTGGTTTTCAAAAGAAAACAAACCAAAATTGTAATTACAAAAGAAAAGGTTTAGGTTTTATTCAGCAAGAAAGTTACAGAAAGGTAAACAATTCTAAACCAAAAACAGAATTTGTTTCAGGTGGAAGTGTTGAAGAAGAACAGAAGAAACCTTTCTGGAAAGAAACAAACCAGGAGTTTCTTGTTGAAAGGAAAAGAACAGGAACTGGAGTTTTTCATTCAAGAGACATTCCAAGAGATACAAGAATTTGTTTTCAATGTCAAGTTGTTGGACACATTGCTCACAACTGTCCAAACAAAGTCAATAGAAAACAGGGAGTCTCTGAAAAACTTAAAGAAAAAATTGTTGAAAAGAATGAAGTTGGTGAAAATTCTAAAAAGATATACAAAAAGAAGGCAAAAGACAACCAAACATGGGTTGTTAAGAAATCAGTTGATAGTTCTGACAATGAATCTGATTCCACAAAATCAGAGGAGTCACAAAATGAGATTAATGATTTGTTGAATGATGCTGACATTAAATCAATGAGTGTGAAAGAGATTCAACAAATGGTTGGTAAAATAGAAATTTCAGATTTTGATATTGAAAAAACATTCAATGGAAATGTTAAGAAATTTTTTAAGAAAATGCTTGATGGGAAAGTAAAGGGGGTTAAAGATTTTTATGCAACTAAAAAGGCAACTTATAACCCTACTGCCCAGGAATTGGAAGCCACCAAGTCAAATAAGACTTGGGTGGAAGTTTGCTTTCCTTAAAGTCTTAGGACTTGCCGGAGATCCCAAGTTTATATCGTGGATCAGGAATCGGCATCTTTCTAATGTTTGAAGATTTTAGTTGAAAAATTTTGATAGTGTTTGAATGTTTACAGGTTGAAGGACTACGCCGGAGCTTCCAGGTTGGTAATTGCGAAGCAGGAATCGGCATTTTGATTGGTAAAATGGTGATGTAGACGTAACATACCTACAAGTGGTTTTGTGTTTTTACAAGTGATTATTTTTAAAATTGGTTTAGAGGTTGCTTGAATGCAAATGGTAAATCAGGGACATTAATTTGTACTTGATTTACTATATATGACAAGAGATAAACAAGATGATGAACCACATTCCTACAAATGATTTTTATCAACACAAATTCATTTTCCGGAAAAATCATTTTGATTAAAACAAACTTAAGTGTTTTGAGATCTAAATGAGAAAATGGTTTGTGATAGAGGGAGTTCTGATTGTTTATGCCGAGTGAATGGCGATTTGATGCAATTTTGATATCAGTTGTCACGTTTCTTGTACAGTTTGTTTTCAAATTTCCTAAAATGTGTTTGCATTTTAGGGGGAGTAGAAAATTTTAGAAAATCCAAAAACATTTGAAAATTTGAAAAAGACAAAAACATGATAAAATTCAAAAATGAGTTTTTGTTGCTTAAAAGAGGAAATGATAGTACATCAGTGGATGATCAACATGCTAAAGATTTGTATAGATAAAAATGTGATAAACAATCTTACTGTGGATATGTCAGTAGGTTTTTGCACATTTAGTAGATTGTGACGAGATATAAACCTAAATTTCGAACTTGCTTGTTCTGTGGGTTAACACAAACTTGGATATATAGGTAACCCCTGAAATCTCGTTTGAAAGGTTTCTTAATCTGATATACTAGGTCTTTATACTCTATGATATCTGGGGTATTATTCCGGGACTTCTGCTGAACGGTAGTTCTGACCTAGTCCCTGGCTAATACTTGTTGCAATGCTTGAAACACAGCATTAAACCCTCAGCATGCTGAAACAATAAAATTGATATATGCTGCTGTTGTAAGCAAAAAGATCCTCTAAAGGGGACACACCAAAAAGTCGAAGCTGATATCTCTCTGCGTATACGGAAGTATCGATCTGAGATCCCTCGGCCCTCGCACACCTAATTTATATACAGATATCATTGTAGTATTCTCACCTGTAAGACTGATTATTGAGATTCTGGATACGGGAGTATATTCAAGTAGTGGGACACACAGATAAGTTTAAGTCTCTTAAAACATTTAACATCGTATCTCGGATCAGTTGAACTTTGTGTGAAAATTTAAGTGGACAAACATACTGACAATCTAGGTAAATTGTTTAGAACTTAAAATGAAATCAAGCTTAACGGTGTTGGTGATGTGTTTCAAAAACTGATATGATCCTCTTGCACGAACTCACAAAAATATTGTTTGTAAATATTTCATTTTCTGCATTTCTTTACATTCAAAAATCAAAAAAGATTTTCGGTGTGTTTTAGCATAAATTTTGAAAAAGTCAAAAAGATTTTAGACAACTGATATTGGAAAGCTGATTGTCAAAATTTCAAGTGCTAAACATGATGACTTGGTTGTGAGGGGGAGTGGTGAATTTGAAAATGCTAAAAAGGTTTGATAAATCCTACAATTGGTATTGTTAAACCTACATTTGGTTCATCAGTGATTGATGATAGAATCAGTGGTTGATGATAGAAGAGAGATTTATCTGATTATATCAGATTGTTGGTGCATTTAACTCGTTAAAGTTAGAAAATTTATTTCTGGGTTAAGATTGTTGCAGGTGAGCCAGGTTAATTCATTCAAAGCTTACGAAAGTCAGACTCTGATCATGAATATAAAAAGTTTGCTAGCTGCTGATGCTGATGAACTTAAGGAATCAAGAGATCTGATCAAGAGAATTAGATAAAAGCCAGGCAATGATCTTGTAAACAACATTTGAGTCAGACATTGATCCTAAAGCAGATGTTGCTGAAGAACAAATTAATACCAGCAAATCGTGAGGGAGAGTCTGATAGAGCCAGGTGTTTCTAGAAAAGAAGATAGAGAGAGAAAAGCCCAGAGACTGATCAAGACTGAAGATGTGAAGACAAAGCATTGGTGTGACTCGATAGTCGACTCGTCAACATCTGAGGGGGAGTCTGTTGGTGCACTACATCTGTCGACTTCGTCTTGTATCGAGTCTTAGACTAGCTAGAATAGATCAGGGCACGTAAAACGAGAGAATGAGTGAGAGTTAGTAAGATTTCGCTTGAAGGATTGGATTTGTAAAGGGTTTCGCTTGAAGCCTCAAGCGAAATCAACATGTAACGATTTCGCTTGAGATGCTGAAGCGAAATCTTGAAGTCTATATATAGAGATGTTAGGTCAAGCGAAAATATAGTTGTTCAGAGAGTGATTTCCATACCGAGGTGCTGCCGGTGTGAGAACTGATTGTAATTGTTTTCTAATCAATACAAATCAGTGTTAAAGTGAAGATTCAGCTGTATTAAAGTCAAATACTTGTTTTCCGCACCTGTATTTGATAGAATTCCTCTGAACCGACTCGTCTAGGTCGCGAAACCGGTCCTTACAAATACACAACCACAGCATGTCAACTAAGTCAGTTTTGGCACTAGAAGCATTCGGTCAATATTCCAATTTAAGACAATTAGTATCCCTTTCGGGAATCCTAACATGACAATCATTCGGAAAGTTAAAACGATAAACACACTTTAACCACCTAAAATTGTTCTTTAATGCACAATTGATAAATGTCTATGAAAATCTCTTAAAAATAAGTTAGTCAGCCGTTAGGATTATTCTAACCTCACTTAAACAAGGAAAGCAGCACCGATAAACACAATGCAACCACCGAGACAAGCATAAACTAGATTAAATCACAACCAAGTTCATTTTACAAATCTTGCACAAAAATTCACTAAGATAGCAATTTTGGCCTAAACTACTAACTAAGCTAACAAATCATGGCAAGAATTTATAACGACACCATCTAACCCGTTTAGGTCCTTACGTGACGGCAAGCTCTCTTGATTAACAATAATTACATTTTATTAAATCACTAACCATTTCTAGTATCATGATGCATACATTTAAACCAAGTTAAACTAGTTAACCAAATTCAAAGTTTACTAATACAAGATTAATTAAGCTTCATTTTTCAACTATCTTAACTAACCAAGCATCAATCATCCAACATAATTACTTATAATCAAGAATTCAATATCAATAACAAGGTTGCAAACTAATCATCAAAGATTAACATAGAAAATACTTCAAATGTCATTACAAACAAAGTTTAACAAACTAATGGTTATAATCTAGCAAGGGATTGTTGTGTTTTTGCCCAAAGGCTACAATAATACATAAATCATAATCTAAGTACTTGAAAGATCAACAAAAACTTGGAAAGATTAGAAAATCAAACCATAAACAAGTACTAGACTAAGGATCCGGGTAGTAATCGAGCTAATCGGGATAATGTGGCTTGAATCCGGGTGAAAGCTAATGCCTCCGGAGCCTGAAAATCGCCTGAGAGCTCTCCAAAAATCCAGAATATCGAGCAGAAAGTTTCTGCTGTGTTTTTATACTTTTTTGCTGATGCACGGTCGTTCCCCATATGGAACGACCGTTCACTTTATTTAATTATTGGACATGGGTCACCATACTGCATACGTCATCGGATCGTTGACCAGATCTGAAATGGAACGACCGTTCTTTCTGTGGAACGATCGTTCAGTTCCGAGCTTCATGTTGCACGCCAAGTCGCACCTACCGTTCAGTTCCGAGACTCTGTTGATTCACCGGAGATGCCCGGTCGTTCCTCAGATGGAACGACCGTTCTTCACCTAGTCACTTGTTTCCCTGGAACGCCCAACCGCACCTACCGTTCATTGCCGAGATGATCAGTGTTGTCGGAGATGCACGACCGTGCATCAGGTGGAACGGTCGTTCCACAGGCCCAGATCAGAATCATTAACAGAAAGTCCGCAGATTTGTCGTTTTGTCCGGAAAGTCCTCGTTTTTGCTATCATCTTGTCTGGAATGCAGTTTTAGGCCTGTAAACACAAATGTAGATAAATAAGTATCCGAACGACGGTTTTACGGCCAAAAACGCATAAAATAGGGGTAAAACGGGGGACTAAAATATGTGTAAATTAGAATGTATCAAAGACGTACACAAAACTGCATTTAGGACTCGTTATGGTCATTACGAGTTCCTAGTGATGCCTTTTGGGCTCACTAATGCACCAGCCGCGTTCATGGATCTCATGAATCGCGTTTGCAAGCCTTACTTAGATAAATTCATCATCGTTTTTATCGACGACATTCTTATCTACTCAAAGAACCAAGCTGACCACGAGAAACACCTTCGCTGTATTCTCAAACTTCTGCATCATGAGAAACTTTATGCCAAATTCTCTAAGTGTGAATTTTGGCTTCGTGAAGTCCAATTCCTTGGACATGTGGTTAGTGAGCGTGGTATCCAAGTGGATCCCGCTAAGGTAGAAGCAGTTATGAACTGGAAAGAGCCAAAGACGCCTACAGAGATTCGTAGCTTCCTGGGATTGGCAGGATATTACAGGCGTTTCATTGAAAATTTTTCAAGGATTGCTGCACCCCTAACTTCCTTGACTAAGAAGAAAGTAAAGTTCGTTTGGGGCCCTAAGCAGCAAGAGTCCTTTGATATCCTAAAACAGAAGTTGAGCAACGCTCCTGTATTGACATTGCCTGAAGGTATCGAAGAATTCGTAGTTTACTGTGATGCATCACACACTGGCATGGGGTGTGTGCTTATGCAGAGAGGCAAGGTTATTGCATATGCTTCAAGACAGTTAAAGGTGCATGAAAAGAATTACACCACCCACGACTTGGAGTTGGGTGCCGTTGTATTGGCACTAAAACTGTGGAGGCATTATTTATATGGAATCAAATGTGTGATCTATTCTGATTTACAAGAGCCTCCAGCACTTGTTTAATCAAAAGGATTTAAACATGAGGCAACGCCGTTGGATGGAGACTTTAAATGATTATGATTGTGAAATCAGATACCATCCCGGCAAGGTGAATGTAGTCGTTGATACCTTAAGTCGAAAGGAAAGGGTGAAACCCATCCGAATCAATGCCAAGAGCATTGAGATTAAGAACAGTTTGACTGAAATGTAGTTAGCTGCACAGAGGGAAGCTGTGTTGGAAGCTAACTATCCTAACGAGAAGCTAGGGGTAACGAAGGAGCAGTTATCTCTTGGCAAGGACGGGATTCTGAGATTAAATGGACGAATATGGGTTCCAATTTATGGAGGACTTCATGATGTTATCCTCCAGGAAGCCCATAGTTCTAAATATTCCGTTCATCCTGGAGCTTATAAGATGTACCAGGATCTAAGGGCAAACTATTGGTGGATAGGCTTGAAGAAGTCTGTAGCCACCTATGTAGCTAAATGCTTGACATGTGCGCAAGTCAAAGCCGAGCATCAGAAGCCGTCAGGCTTGCTACAACAGCCTGAACTTCCTACGTGGAAGTGGGAAATGGTGACTATGGATTTTATCACCAAGTTACCTAAGGCAAGGAAAGGAAATGATACAATATGGGTTATAGTTGATAGACTGACTAAGTCAGCACATTTCTTACCCATCAAGGAGACTTATAGCTCCGACATGTTAGCCCAGTTATACGTGGATAAGATTGTAGCCTTACATGGCATACCTGTGTCTATTATCTCTGACAGAGATACTAGATACACGTCACATTTTTGGAAAAGTTTCCAGCAATCTTTGGGCACGCGTTTGAATTTTAGTACGGCTTACCACCCTCGGACTGACGGACAGAGTGAGCGTACCATTCAAACATTAGAAGACATGCTACGTGCATGTGTGATCGATTTGGGTGGTAGTTGGGATAACCACCTACCACTAATTGAGTTCTCCTACAACAATAGCTACCACACCAGCATAAAAGTTGCGCCTTTCGAGGCCTTATACGGTAGAAAGTGTAGAACGCCCGTTTGTTGGGCGGAAGTTGGAGATGTCCAATTATCAGGACCAGAGATAGTGTTCGAAACGACGGACAAGATTTTCCAGATTCGTGACCGTCTCAAAGCTGCCCGGGGTAGGCAGAAGAGCTACGCAGATCCAAAGCGTAAATCCTTTCACTTCGAAGTAGGTGACAAGGTATTGCTTAAAGTATCACCCTGGAAGGGGGTGATGCGATTTGGTAAGAAAGGCAAGCTAAGCCCGAGATACATAGGACCTTTCATGGTTATCGAACGTGTCGGGTCAGTTGCCTATAAGTTAAACTTACCTGAAGAGCTCAGTGGTATTCATAATGTATTCCACATCTGCAATCTGAAAAAGTGTTTCGCTGACGAATCACTGGTCATATCACATACAGATGTGCATATAGATGAGAGGTTAAAATTTGTGGAAAAACCATTGTAGATTGAAGATCGACAGGTTAAGAAGCTTCGAAGGAAGCATGTACCTATTGTAAAGGTCAAATGGGATGCCCATAGAGGACCCGAATATACGTGGGAGGTTGAGTCCACGATGAAAGAAAAGTACCCTTATTTATTTCAGTAAATCTCGAGGTCGAGATTTCTTTTAAGGGGGTGAGGATGTAACACCTCGAAAATTCACGTCCTATAATGTGTTGACACGTGTCATATGTTTGAACGTGTGAAAGAATGTTCTGAAAGGACTAAAGTTGACAAACATGAAAGGTATATGAAAATACGAGTTCTAAATGTCAACAGTGAATAAATATATTGTACATTAACCCTACATGATACTCATACCTTCAAACGAATAAATCATGGATCATACGAAGCTAAATATGAAAGAAAGCGAGAGATTACAAACTACAGGGGTTAAATGTGTCAACATGTTTAAGTTATACCTCTGAGTGACCTTTTGACAAACCCGAAGCTTTGTAACGGTTAATTATACTCACTAGAATGCACGATATAAATTTCATAAAGTTTCGTTATCGTATGAGAAAGTTATGATCAAATTCGTGTGCGAGGGGTTAAAAGCGTCAACGATGAACTTTAGGACTTTTCGGGTGACAATAAAGTTAACCGAGGACTAAACAAAATGGGTAAATGTCTTGAAGCCCTTAAACATCAATTTGGAGGGTTCAAGATGCAAGAAACAAAAGTTGAAACAAAGTTTTGAAGAGCCAAGGACCATTGCATAAAAATAAAAAATTCTGATTTGATCAGATAGGGCCTCGCGCCACGCGAAGCCCCAGGGGGGGTCTTCGCGTCACGCCTAGGGTCATCTGATCCGAATTTCTTGTTTTCTTGTCTGCCATAGCCCTTGAAATCGACTTTTAACCGATTTTCCACATCTTGCTTGACCCCTAAACAATCCCTAGACACTTAGGGACACTTGTGGATGAGTTGTGGTCAGTCGTAGACTTGTGTGTCAACAATCCATGGTGATTAAAGCACTATAAAAGACCATGAAGTTGCAAATCATTCTTCACACCTTTCTCTTGCCTTCCTGATCATTTCTGGAGCTCAAGACTTCACTCAAGTGATCTCTGGTCGTTCATAGGACTCTTGTAAGTTTGCTTAACCTTTCTTAGTTAAGTTTTTGCTTAGTTATAACTTAAAAGTCAAACCGTCGTAATTAACGGTTGACTTTAAGATTAATCACTAATGGTCCAGTGATTAGTCGAATCAAAAGTAGTTATAAGTTGGTAATTTTGTGGGTAATAAACCCTTAAAAGGGTTCCCCCTGATTCCCACTCTAACTAGGTCAAATGTCGGGTCAAACTTGTTAATAAAAAGTCAACAGGATACTTAGTTTCTAATTTATGCATGATTAGCAATGTAGAACATATACAACTTGTTTGATCATTAATATAACTTGGTAATTAGTGTAAGAACATGTCTAAACATGTTCAACCCGACAATTTACTGTTTAGACCCGGTTCGGAACCGAAACTCGCATAGTTTGACTTTTGCTTTGACTTTCAGTTCTGACCCGTTTAGGCATGTTTTAGAAATACCTCAGAGATTTAATTGGACTAGGTTACATGCTAGTATAACCCTCTGTGATTATACACCTTGGTTCATTAGTTATCCAATTAATATGCATGATTCCGTTAATTGCTCATATGTTGACCATTATGCCCTTTTCACCTTAAAACGTGATTTTTGAAAATGTAAAAGAGTAGAAACTTTAATTACTGATATATAAACTTGCACCCAAAATTTGATATCAGTTTGAGGTGTAGATTGAGAGTTATGCTCATTAGCGTAAATTAAAAGCTTTATGTTAATTAAACGGCGTAATTAGCGTATAGCCTAGTTAAGCCTACTTTTTAATATCAAACTTATTACCCACTGATGTAATATATTATTTTGGGATTTTTGAAGATTTTTAATTAATTTTAGGCTGAGCATAACTAATAGTTATAGGCTTAATCCGGTAATCGTCGGTTTTGCCCTTACGGGCTATAAAATGAGTTTTACATATCTAATCGACTCCAAACCTTTTGCTACTGATTAGATATGATAAATAAATTATTTTAAGGCAGCTGGAATAATAAAAATATCAGATTTATATATAGAACCCGGAAACGGCTTCTAATCGCCTAATTAAGCGTTTTTAACGCATAGTATGTACTAGAACTATCTTAAACATACAAAGGTTGATATCTACTGATATTTGAGGTAAATTATAATATTTTAACAGTAGGCAAAAGTTGTTTAACTCAGACATCAGTTTTGAGCTTTACGACTTATTGAAATTACCAAAATGCCCCTACGGTGCATAGTTTGGTTAAAATTGATAAATTTCACATATATATTTTACCATACTGTTATAACTTAGTAAAATAAGTATTTTTTCTGATTATATCAGACCTGTAACTCAGGTAAATACTTAAACTCTTTTATAACCTTTTAAATGACCAAACTACCCCTACGGGGCATAGTTTGTGTTTAAATTCGTTTCGGGCATAATAAAAGACATATTACTGATGTCACAACATATTTGAAGCATATTAACTTAGGAAACCTGTATATGGCTCTTACAGATACCCGTTACGCTTATTACGCGTTCGGTTCGGTTTATGTAACAAGTTTACATAAATTAGCCGAAGCGGGTCAAACCTTATCGGTTTTATCTCAAAATCCAGAGTGTGTATGAAATACCCATATTAAGCAAGTCTCCGAACTTGTCGGGTCTAAATCACATTCTATCCGGTCTTCGCTAAATCGTGCGTACGAACCGTATCTTTGAAACTAACCGGTCTAAGCTTAAGCTTAACTAAAGACCCGTTAGGATTCTAATAGGTTATTATAAACCTTCGTTCCAGATTATGAGAACTAGTAAAAGCTACTTGCAATTTGCTTATTGTGATTATTACTTTGCTCAGGTAAATACTTTTAACTTATTTTCCCTATACGGGCTTGGGTTACGGTATATAGAATACCGCTTGGTCGGGCATCAAATCTTCCATCGTTAGGTGGTTAATTGAATAATTTGATCAGCCCATTTAAACAGTTTTGTTTACTTAAAAGCCTTTGGGGGGTTAATGACCATGTCCCGGATATCCCTGGCATCATTTTACGAAATGGCCACGACTTAAGCGCGAGGTGTAGGCGTACACCCGTCAGTGCACAAAAGAATAATGTGGTGTGTCTGTTGATCTTTAACCCGGACACGATCCGGGCTACTGAACGCATAAGGACCATGTAATTCGTTCACAAGATTATATATTTAAATAATTATCGCAAGTTATAAAATGTTTATGCCACGTGCATCCAAATCAATTTTCAATCATTTTCCAAAATGAGTCAGTTGATTGTATTTACCAGTGTAAACTGACGTATTTTCCCAAAAAGATTAAATGCAGGTACTAAGCGTAATTGGCTGGGATTTCTCCTTAGCATCAATAGAAGTCTCGCAAGCTTAAGATGCCTAAAGTCTGTTGAACTATTGTTTCCAATTTATTTTTGATCCGCCTGTGGATAAACAATCGACAGCTGTGATATTTGATATTACAATATTATATTCGGTTGAATTAAATCTTTCAATTGCTTCCACTATGCATATTAAATATTGTGTTGTTTGACTATTATGTTGCCAACCACGTCACGATACTCCCCACCGGGCCCACCGGTGACACGTGGAAATCGGGGTGTGACAGGAATGGATTGAGCTTCCCCTGAAACAGTTACCGATTTTGGTTTCCAAATCTGTTTTTGTTTTTCATTTTTAATTTCTAACTTAACAAACTTTATTTGGACAACCTCCAGTTTTAACGCCTTTTCAACTTCTTTGACGTTTTGACGTCGTTGTTTTGTTTCTTGTTCTTTAACAGTTCTTTTATCATGTTTTGGTGAAACAGGACGACGTTGTGGGTGAACCTTTTCAGGTGGTGCTCTTTCAACAAATTTCTCTTTTGGAGTGTTTGAGCAATTCTTAATGATATGCCCAAACTCCCCACATTTAAAACACGTTCTCCTTTCCACAAACCTTGGAGAATTTGATCGACCAACAGATGTCGAACCCGTAGAACCGGAGGTACTTGCTTTTTCATCACACCCATTTGTATGTTGAGTGTAATTGTTTTGGCTGTTACGTTTTAAAATCTTGACTTGTTGGATAAACTCGGTGTTTGATTTGTTTTCAAAAGTCTCAATTTTATCAGTACCCTTCGATGCTACATACTTGACATCACTGTTTTTCTTCTGGTAACGAGCTCCTTTTGTTTCAGATTTTGATTGAGAAACATTAGGCTTTTGAGCTCGCCTTTTTGTTTGTTTACCATTAGCAGCAATAGGTTGTTGCTTTGTTGGGGATTTTTGATTTCCAAATTGTTTTCTGACTTCGGATTTTGGAATGGGATCACATTGAGTTACAATGACTCCTGGAATTGTCTTTCCCAAAAACTTGTTTGTATTATCTTCAAAAACTTTATCAATCGAAGATGGATTGACATTTTTAATTGGAAAATCGTGATCTGAATAGATTTTAGAATCACCAACCAAAGTGTACAGCACATTATTACTCTTAATGGTAGACACAGATTTCTTGTCATTCTTGACAGGATCTATCACTTGTTTGACAACTTGTTACACAACAGGAATAGGAGGATCACAAAGAATATGATTCTCAATTGAAATTTCTATTCCCATCTTCTTATCAAGTGATTCGTCCTGGTCATTCACATCTGATTCTAATTCATCATCAGACGACTCATAGTCCTCAATGATTGGAGGACTTTGTTTCGTAGATGTTGAAGTTTCTGTTTGCTCAGATGATGTACTTGAAGAACTGTCCGATTTGAACCCTAGGCCAGTAGTAACTTCCTCATAATCAAGAGGCACACTGGGTTCAAAACGAGGCATATCCTCTTCATCGGGCATTCTGGTATAGTTGTGTCTCAGAGGGGGCGGACACGACTTATACCCAACGCCTTTCACATTCCCTTTCAGCTTTTGAACATCTATGATGTGATCGAGCACATATCGGGAGTTAGAATAACTATCCAATTTGTGCTTGATCGCATCATGCTCGCATTTGGCAACGGCTAGCTCTTTCTTTGTTTCCTTCAATGATATTAATGTAGTTATTAATACCAAATTGTTTGTTGAAAACAGTTTTTGTTAATTCAGAAACACTTTTCTTTAACGTTTCAATTACAGATTTAAAATCCTTTTCATTTTGAGCTAAAGCCTTGTTTGCCTCTTTGCACTTTGTAACAACCGTAAATTTATTTAGCGATTTACATAAATATTCACAATTACTGAGTATTTATATATATAAACATTCATGCTAAAACACTGGTTTTTTAAAAACTTTTACAAATTAAAGTGATACAACATAATGTGGTTTAATTCGCCGTTTTAGAATAACGACGAAACAGCATTGCGGAAGCTTCGTGTAACGCGTGTTCGGTTCTTGCTCGACGCTTGATCTTCATCCGGGACTCTCGACAATCATCTGTATTCAAAACCAACTCAAAAGTTAGTTTTGATAATTAAATATATATATATATGGGTCGAATCATAGAATTATAGAAAATCAGGAAAATCCCATTATAAATCCCTTGATCCTAGAAGTAAGGATTCAATTCTGGCCTCCACCGTAACTTACGGTGGTCACCGTAAGTTACGGTGGCCCCTGGTATAACATGTCCCTACCGTAAATCAGTAGGCAGCTGCCGTAAAGCTTTCAGCTCCACCGTAACTTACGGTGGGTACCGTAAGTTACGGTGGCCCTTGTATCAGAACTCCCATTTTGCCGTTTTTGACACGAAAACTTTCGTATCTTTCAATCCGCTTGTCCGTTTGACCTACCGTTTCTTCCTACGTGTTTGTAATTTAATCCTCCATCACATGGAGTTAAAATCCAACATCCGGATTAACCAAATTTAAGACTTTTAAGTCTTCGGCTTATTACCCTTTTTACCAAATTTTGACCCGTTCGCGATTTTATCAAACAAACATGTTTACTTGATCTATAGACTCATGAGAATCATAATTTCAATATCTCCTATCAAATTAATCATAATTCATGGGTTTCTTACTTAGTTAGAACTCGTTTACGCTCAAGTGCTTATTTTGACCCATTAAGGGTATTTAAGCGCTTTAAAGCTTAAAATCGCTTTCATTCATTTCTAGCATCATATTCCTAGATTTCTTATCAAGTAATCTTCCACCACAACTATACGTGTGGTGGATTAAATGTGGATATCTATAAATCCCTAGTTTTACCCCTCGGATTATTGTTTTACGTCAAAGACTCATATAAAGTCATTCGACCCAAGAATTTACATCTTTCACTATCTTTTCTTATTCTAAGCATTTATTTAATCATAAAACTCGTTTCGAACCCCTTTTTAAGGGCCGTTTGTTCAAATTAGCCTATAAGGGCAATTTGGTCAATTTTCATCCTTCTTTTATTACAAGGAACTTTTAAATACTTGTTTGACTCAAAATCCGACCTTTTAACTATAGTTCTTGTTTGTAAACCCATGTGCTTCTAAAACATTATAATCATAACTCAATTTATTCGGCTTACCTAAAAGATAACTGAATATCTATATTTTAACCTTGTCTAACTCTTATAGAACTCCAAATTCTACATGATGAGTTGAATCATTATACATACCTGGCTCGGATCAATATTTTGACCTGTTTCAATACCTTGACTTATTAGCCGCTAAGCAATAGCGATGTGCGTATCCATTTGATATTTATTCCTATAAACATGTAACTCGACAAACCATTAGTCGATATTGTCAAAGGGTGATAATTTCACCTTTTGACCCATTTATTTACCTAGTGATCTTCGTCACTTCAACAAATTTCTAATTCCATGTATTATGCTAATTTAAAGTCTACTAGCGAAAATACGAAATCAAGCATAACGTAACGGAATCGTAGTTACGTACCTTTTAAGCATCATTTTCAAACGCGTATTTCCACCGGCTTGTCCACTTGACGATCCGGATTCCTCGCCTAAAGAGTTCAATTCACAATCCGTTTAGAACCCTTTTTATAAGTCTTAACGCACAATTTTCCATATCCATCAAACATGCGTTTTTGTCCGATTTTCAACATTTATTTTTCATTTAGGCATTTTAGCGAACACCTAACGGGTATAATTTTACATAATTCATTAACAAGCTCATAACTTGTCATATAACCCGAATTTTCATCAATCAACTATCTAACATAATTATTTGCCTTTACAATTCTGAAATAACTTTACATATGTCAAATTACACTAGAACAACCCCAAATTTCCTAGTGTTTATCAAGTTCTACATAACCCACTAGTCACCTACAATGGTGACCATGGATTTCACTAGAATTAGCATAATTTCAACATGTACTTGTCTAGGGTTTACTCTTAGACATTTTAATGTTCCTAATTCATCTACAATTCATACATGAATCGTCAGATTTCAAGTTCTCTAAATTCATGAGAATTTAAGTAGAGAATTTTGTCAAATTTTACATACCTTATGACCTCCTTGCAATGGGGATCATTAATCTATGCTTGGATTTCGATTCGGGCTTGATTTGCTCCTTCAATTTGATGAATTTATGTGTTTTAGGGTTGAAGCTTGAGACCTCCTCTTTGGTCTGGTTGAAATCGCAGAACACACCACGTATGTGTGTGTGTTTTGTGTTTAATATTTTGATTTAATTGAAACTTTAATTCATTTGCCCATGTCTAGTCCCTCCACTTTACACAAGTTATTTAAAGGGTATCTTAACCACATTTGTTCTATTATGTCAAGACATTAACTAACTATGTTAATATTCCTAGTTACTTGGTGGGTCGCGGGAGTTATAATCCGTTTTATTTTAAGTCCCGTTAAATCTCGGGCCTTTTATATACTTTGCTTTCTCAAAGTATTTCTCATCCTTTTAATAAATATTAGATTTATTTATTAAATCCTAAAATTTACTGGGTAAGTTTTACCACTAACTGTATTTTACCCGTCCTGTAGTATTAACGTGGTTTGATTACCAAACCCGTTTTCGGGGTGTTACAAGTCTACCCCCCTTAAAGCGGTTTCGTCCTCGAAACCTTTTCTTACATAATTCATTGAGTTTAAACTCAATGTATTTGATCCGAGAAATCTTTTAAACATTACTTATACTTTTAACCAATTGTTAGTATTACCAAATAAGTATGGTAACATCTTTTGATCACTAATTGTCTACGTATCTCATATGACATAGTGCAACTTGAAATAGCGTAATCTCGTTATTCCCACTAGTTTAGTTAACTTAGCAATATCCATCGCTTTCATATACTATCGAATTCCTTATGAATCCGTTACTTTGACCCGTTTAAAGGTTTTTAGTGAAATCTTTCACTTTTAGCAACAAATTCTTTTGTTTTCAAATTTATTTATTCGGTTCAGTTATACCGAATCTACCGCTTACAAGCAAACCAAATTTCTTGATTTGAATTGCTGACCTTAACCGGCCTCATTAACTAGACTTGTTAGTCCAGTTACTTTTTACCGCTCGCTTAGTTATAATGTGATTCTACTTCACATTACATTTCTTAACCGTGATCGTGTCACATCATGTTTAATTCATATCAACCTTTCATTTTCGAAAACATCGCTTTTTCGAATATATCGTCTTGCGCCTATTAGTGTCCAGACTTGTATCCTTCATGCTTACTATTTAAATTCATATCAGAATTTTTATTTGTAAAAACGTTATTTCTGGCTAAAACCAAAGTTCTAGTTTTAGGATCTTCTCTTTAACTTTTGTCAGAATTATGGATATTGACAGTCCATAATTTATTCTTTTACAGTCTTAGTTTTATGCGGTGATTCTCAACTGATTCCCTTGCTTTATCTAATTAACCCGTAGGTTTTATCACTTAGCCTTATGGGCTAACCTGATTAGACTTTCACCTCCTTAGGGCGAAGTCCTTATAATTTCTTTCTAATCATGACCCGTGGGTCGTTTTAGTCTCGTAGACCTTTCCATTGTTTACAGCTCTACAGGTTAGGTTGACCCCGTAGTTCATTCTTTACTCATGTCGTTCTTAAAATACATGTTTGGTGTCAAGGCACCCTGTTTTTGTTTGAAGAATCATTTATTTTTCGCCCTGGGTATTTTCTTTGACCTTGACCGTAGTCTAAGGCTACATTCGTTTCCTTCCGGACTAGCCTTCCGACTTATGACTTCTGACGTTGCTTACGCGTCAGTTTGTCCTACGCTCACCGTTTCCCCGATTTATAATTATATTTCTTTTAAACCCATTACATAGGTTCATTAATATTTCACACTTTTATTTATTCGATTCACGCTTACTTACATTAGCAAGCGTTATCATTTATTTAATTATTTTGACTTGTTCGTATGAAATTCCTTTGCTTATGAATGAAAATTTTCATTCTTTATTCAACCCGTTCAATTTTAAAATAGTTTAACGTAATTTGTCAAAATTTCAATTTACAGCATCTTATCGTCTTTTAGTCATGACCCGAAACCCGAGTCTTTTGAGTTTCCATCCGCGTTCCCGTTTCTCAGTCTACGTATGTGTTTAAATCCTTACCCATCAACCGGGTACTTTACCGAAGTCGTTATTATTGCAACCCTCCCGGTATGCATTAAGACTTCGCTTCATTTTTATATTCCGACTTTGTCCTCAAGTTTGACGTTTTACAAAAACGGCCCGTTAAGAGACACATTTGCATTCTCCGGGTTCGAGTGTAAGTACACCCACTCCCAATGCATATCTTAATCATTTTACATTAATCTTTGTCCCTTCACTCGGGCTCATTATCCAAATTTAATACGCTTCCGTCACCCGGCTGTGCGTTTACGTTTACTATCAAACATTTTATTTATTTGATTCCTTTGGGTACCATTCACCCCGCCCTTACTACATCGGATGTAAGTGTGTCCGCTATAAGAAACTCATGGTATCATATGCCACTACTTACTTGGCCAGAGTAAGCGATTAACACATGACATACACGACCTTTTTATAGTTTTCACATCACGCCCTATGTAAGTAACGCTTCTATTTAGTTTTCTTGGAAACAATGTCCCGGATAGATTTTCTATTCGGGGGTTTCCAAGTTTTTAATCTACATATGCAACTTTCAATCTCTACGTACTTGTTGCATATTACTATTTGTGCAATTAAATTTAAAATGTGCACCTGGTAATGCTTGCCCTAACGGGCTTCTCTTGCCATTAGCCTTGTTCGGGATCGCTACGCGATTTAGGTTCTTGATGAGCATTTTCTACTTGTTGTACTTTGGACCGTTCCTCCGTCAAGTCCGCAATTTGTTAGACTCCCACTATCTTTAGATGCGAGTGTCCTTCAACTAAAACATTTACAAGAGTTAATAATATCAATTTCAATAATCGCCTATATTATAATACAAGGCTTTTTCTACTATATGCGCTAACGCGCGTATTTTCGTCAACTATATCAATCATTTTAAATTAGGGTAACGTGTATTACACGATAACCCTATGTGTTGTTCGCAACACTTTAATCATACTAGACTATTATCATACTTGTACTTACCGGATTTGCGATCAAGCCTTGAACCGAACACCAATCTTTATTAAGAGCATAAGGTTTAAGTCCAAGCATAGTTTTCCCACCATACTTGAATCTCTTAAACCAAGGCTCTGATACCAACTTGTAACAACCGTAAATTTATTTAGCGATTTACATAAATAATCACAATTACTGAGTATTTATATATATAAACATTCACGCTAAAATACTGGTTTATTAAAAACTTTTACAAATTAAAGTGATACAACATAATGTGGTTTAATTCGCCGTTTTAGAATAACGACGAAACAGCATTGCGGAAGCTTCGTGTAACGCATATTCGGTTCTTGCTCGACGCTTGATCTTCATCCGGGCGCTCGACAATCATCTGTATTCAAAACCAACTCAAAAGTTAGTTTTGATAATTAAATATATATATGGGTCGAATCATAGAATTAAAGAAAATCAGGAAAATCCCATTATAAATCCCTTGATCCTAGAAGTAAGGATTCAATTTTGGCTTCCACCGTAACTTACGGTGGCCCCTGGTATAACATGCCCCTACCGTAAATCAGTAGACAGCTGCCGTAAAGCTTTCAGCTCCACCATAACTTACGGTGGGTACCGTAAGTTACGGTGGCCCCTGTATTAGAACTCCCATTTTGCCGTTTTTGACACGAAAACTTTCGTATCTTTCAATCCGCTTGTCCGTTTGACCTACCGTTTCTTCCTACGTGTTTGTAATTTAATCCTCCATCACATGGAGTTAAAATCCAACATCCGGATTAACAAAATTTAAGACTTTTACGTCTTCGGCTTAATACCCTTTTTACCAAATTTTGACCCGTTCACGATTTTATCAAACAAACATGTTTACTTAATCTATAGACTCATGAGAATCATAATTTCAATATCTCCTATCAAATTAATCATAAATCATGGGTTTCTTACTTAGTTAGAACCCGTTTACGCTCAAGTGCTTATTTTGACCCTTTAAGGGTATTTAAGCGCTTTAAAGCTTAAAATCGCTTTCATTCATTTCTAGCACATATTCCTACATTTCTTATCAAGTAATCTTCCATCACAACTATACGTGTGGTGGATTAAATGTGGATATCTATAAATCCCTAGTTTTACCCCTCGGATTATTGTTTTACGTCAAAGACTCATATAAAGTCATTCGACCCAAGAATTTACATCTTTCACTATCTTTTCTTATTCTAAACATTTATTTAATCATAAAACTCGTTCCGAACCCCTTTTTAAGGGTCGTTTGTTCAAATTAGCCTATAAGAGCAATTTGGTCAATTTTCGTCCTTCTTTTATTACAATGAACTTTTAAATACTTGTTTGACTCAAAATCCGACCTTTTAACTATAGTTCTTGTTTGTAAACCCATGTGCTTCTAAAACATTATAATCATAACTCAATTTATTCGGCTTACCTAAAAGATAACCGAATATCTATATTTTAACCTCGTCTAACTCTTATAGAACTCCAAATTCTACATGATGAGTTGAATCATTATACATACCTGGCTCGGATCAATATTTTGACCCGTTTCAATACCTTGACTTATTAGCCGCTAAGCAATAGCGATGTGCGTATCTATTTGATATTTATTCCTATAAACATGTAACTCAACAAACCATTAGTCGATATTGTCAAAGGGTGATAATTTCACCTTTTGACCCGTTTATTTACCTAGTGATCTTCGTCACTTCAACAAATTTCCAATTCCATGTATTATGCTAATTTAAAGTCTACTATCGAAAATACGAAATCAAGCATAACGTAACGGAATCGTGGTTACGTACCTTTTAAGCATCCTTTTCAAACGCGTATTTCCACCGGCTTGTCCACTTGACGATCCGGATTCCTCGCCTAAAGAGTTCAATTCACAATCCGTTTAGAACCCTTTTTATAAGTCTTAACGCACAATTTGCCATATCCATCAAACATGCGTTTTTGTCCGATTTTCAACATTTATTTTTCATTTAGACATTTTAGCGAACACCTAACGGGTATAATTTTACATAATTCATTAACAAGCTCATAACTTGTCATATAACCCAAATTTTCATCAATCAACTATCTAACACAATTATTTGCCTTTACAATTCTGAAATAACTTTACATATGTCAAATTACACTAGAACAACCCCAAATTTCCTAGTGTTTATCAAGTTCTACATAACCCACTAGTCACCTACAATGGTGACCGTGGATTTCACTAGAATTAGCATAATTTCAACATGTACTTATCTAGGGTTTACTCCTAGACATTTTAATGTTCCTAATTCATCTACAATTCATACATGCATCATCAGATTTCAAGTTCTCTAAATTCATGAGAATTTCAAGTAGAGATTTTTTGTCAAATTTTACATACCTTATGATCTCCTTGCAATGGGGATCATTAATCTATGCTTGGATTTCGATTCGGGCTTGATTTGCTCCTTCAATTTGATGAATTTCTGTGTTTTAGGGTTGAAGCTTGAGACCTCCTCTTTGGTCTGGTTGAAATTGCAGAACACACCACGTATGTGTGTGTGTTTTTTGTTTAATATTTTGATTTAATTGAAACTTTAATTCATTTGCCCATGTCTAGTCCCTCCACTTTACACAAGTTATTTAAAGGGTATCTTAACCACATTTGTTCTATTATGTCAAGACATTAACTAACTAGGTTAATATTCCTAGTTACTTGGTGGGTCCCGGGAGTTATAATCCGTTTTATTTTAAGTCCCGTTAAATCTCGGGCCTTTTATATACTTTGCTTTCTCAAAGTATTTCTCATCCTTTTAATAAATATTAGATTTATTTATTAAATCCTAAAATTTACCGGGTAAGTTTTACCACTAACTGTATTTTACCCGTCCTGCAGTATTAACGTTATTTGATTACCAAACCCGTTTTCGGGGTGTTACACACTTTGACAGTTCAATAACCAAATTCTGATTGTGACTATGAACCTTTTCAGATTCAAGCTTCACATCTACACAAGCATTACAAACACTAGGAGTAGGAGGATCAGAATTTACTTGACTTGTCAAGGCCGAGACATTAGCCATAAAGGCAGTCTGATAAGAAAAAGATCCATCTTCAGAATTATAATCTCCCGCATTCGAGCTTTCTTCATCTGAACTCCCGCTATAACCCGAGCTATCATCACTTTCAGAAAATTCTTCCTTGTGAACATGCTTGATGTGATTGATGATTTTTGCATAGCATGCGGTTCCACCTCCTTGATCATTACCTCTGAATTGTACAGACCAATTACACCCTTCATCAGCTTGAACAACTAATGCTCTGTTGGTGTTTGAAGGTCCAGTCTGGTTCTGGTTCTGATTGTTGTTCACCGCTACTATCCTTCGTTCACGATTGTCTTGATTTGCATTTGAAGTACTCGTCTGATTTCTAAACGGATTCTGATTGCCTTGTTTGCTTGGTCGGGTGCACTCACGTTTGAAGTGACCCTTTTTGCCACAATTGAAACATGTAACCGTATCTTTATCAAACTCGTACTTCGTATCATCTTTGCCTTCCAAGCTTGTTCTTCCAGTTCGAGTCATGAAATCCTTTGCCCTTCTAACAGCACTTGCAAACGCCCACTTGATATCCATTAACTCCATTTCATCACGGTCTATCTGCTGATAATCTTCATTGGTCATATTAATGTTTCCAATTTGACATGCTACCAATCCACAGTAGGAACTGAACATTGTGTTGAGAAGTTCCAAATGTTCCTTTGCAACTTCTACACTGACTTTTGAAAGATTGGAAGTATCAACTCTGACAGTGTTGGTGTTTTGGGGTGAAGGATTGTTGGTATAATGCGCTTGTTGTTGTTGTGGTTGGGCTTGAGGTGGAGGTTGGGGTATGGATTGTGACACGTAAGCACTTTGATTCCACTGTGGAAACGATGATGAGCTTGTATTGGACACAAACTCCGTTTGAAGCTTCGGTTACTGAATGGAACTTGAACTAGTTGAAGGACCAAAACCAGGCAAATACATTTCTGTGTTTTGAGGAGGTGCAATCCTTTTAGCTTTCCGAATTTCCTCTTCGTTCTTGTACTCCAACTTCTGAATGAATTCATAGAGAGTGTCATTGGCTGTATCCATAGCGCCCGTATGCTTTAGAAGTTCAATGAATGGACTCCACTTAGGAGGTAGAGCATCAGCAAACCGTGCAATCATTTCCGGATGAGTTGCAGCAACATCATAAGAACACATTTCACTAATCAAATGATAAAAGCGAGAAGTCATATCATTTAGAGTTTCATTTTCCAAGAATTGAAATGATTCAAACTCTTTCTTCAATAAATCGTGGCGTTTCTTTCTAGTAGCTGCATTTCCTTCTCCTCTCGCTACCAAGGCATCCTATAATGTTTTCGTGTCTTTACAGTAAGAGAATTGATGATAGAGTTCTTTGTGAAGTGCTTGAGTGAGAATAGCGAACGCCTTCTTCTCCAGATCATATGCCTTTTATCAGCTTCTTGCATATTATTGAAAGTTGTCGCATTTGATCCTGCTTCTTCAAGAGCTTGACTAAATGGAGAGGTGAAACATGTCCATAATTCTGTATTTTGCCCTTGAACGTAATTTTGGAAATGACCCTTCCATGATGGATAGTCGTTCATGTGATTCAGCTTTGGCGGGCGATTGTTGCTACCCGTTTCACTCTCGCTAAGCAAAAGATTTTGAATGCTCTGATTTTGATTCGACACCATTGCCCATTGACTGGCACTAATAGATTGTTGTTGTTGAGGTATGGTACTCCTCATATATTCGGCCATCGAAGTCAGTTTTTGAACTGGTTGTAAGTCCGTACTCCAATCCCAAGGACTCGTACAACTCATATTTGATATCAGAATGATAACACCTGGTCAAACACTTGAAAACACAAAGTTAGATACCTTTTGCAAGTCCTCTATTTAAAATCACAGGAATAAGAATGTTTGACGAAATCCAAAAGTGATTTCGTCGATGTTATGTGTGACGAAAGTAGTTGATTTTGTTGACCGAGATGTGACAAAACAAAATGGGTTTTCGTTGACTGAAATGGGACGAAATTACAGGTTTTAGTTGACTGTGGAATGGTACGAAATTAGATTTCGTTGAAAATGCAAATCCTGACGAAAACAGTGATTTTGAAAGAGATTGTTTTCGTCCAGATAGGTGTTTTCGGCTGGAGAGTTGGATTTCGGCTGAGAAGTGATTTCGCCCGTTGTTTTTCAGCTTGATATTGTTGACTGAACTGATTTGGTTGACTAGAATGTGGATATAAGGTGATTTCGTGAAAATAAGTGAGACAAAATAGATATTTATCCAACACAAACTCAAATCTTATCCATTATTTCCTGACACATGACTTTCTTTTCAAACACACTCCTTACTTTTCTGATTTCAAAGGTCCCTTATTTCAACAACCATCATCACACTTATACACCTTTTTCAACATAATAATATAATAATCAATAACAGTTCAGTAATGTTTCAACAAAGATCAAGCACAATAATATTTGAAGAACACTTTGAAGACACTGATGAACTTGATGAAGATGCGAAGATTCCGAACAACAATTTTTGCACATAAAAGTTTACTCAAAACCAAGTTTTAGCATGGATACATAAAATATAACAAGGTTTTGTAAAAACTACTAGCAAAACACAAGATTTTCAAGACTTTAACGCTTGATTTTCCAGAAAATATGATATTCAAAGCTCAAAACTTAAGAACAATTTCTGAAAATGCATGAAAATCTTTCAAAGACACAAGATAAACAAACTTGGTTTTAACAAGGAATCGAGCCAATGCTCTGATACCAATTGTAGGTCCACCCGGAGGATCGAGTAACCTCTATTCCCGGTTTTCCGACAAACCCGAGTGTGCGGAATCCAAACGGGTAAGTTAAACCAAGTTACGAACACGTAAGACACAAGATTCAACGATTAACACTTAATGTATTAATGCTAGAAAACGGTTACAATGCGGTGTTACAAATGGTCTCTGTAAACTCTGTGTGTGTTACAATGTGCTCGCTCTCAAATCTATTCAGACTTGCTACTTGTTTCTGTTCTATGTCTGGGTATTTATACTATTAGACTGACGAAATCCCCTTTGGCGAAAACCCCTCGGCGAACACCAAGAACTCGACGAAATCCAAAGGATTTCATCACATAATGTTTTCGTCTATATGTTGTTTTCGTCAGATGTCAAAAGCCCAAACCAATAGGCCCAACAAATCATACAATATTCGATTAAAGGTTGACCCAATAGAGTTGTTTGGTCCAAGCACATACACGTGAATATATTTTCTGATTTGTAAAGATTAGTCAACTTGTGACATCATCATGATGATGTCATGATGATGTGTAAACGGGAATAGGTCCGCGGCTCTCCGTGCTTCGTGTGTCGAACTTTGGGGCGCACGACGGAGGAATGTCATGACGTCGGGCTTGAGCCGGACCTAACCGTGTTGAACCGAATCAAGTCGAACCAAACCGAGTCGCGTCCACATAAAGTGTACCAACACCTCCAAACGTTACAAAATGAAAAGTTAATACCTTAGAATGTGATTTTAAACTATTAGTACCTAAGTATGTTACTTTGTGCAAACGATAGGGACTAACTATGTAATTACGTCCTTTTAATCGCATTGTTGAAGAAATCTCCAAACCAGGTAGCTATCAACATTTTAAGTATTTCACACAAAGATACGATGCTCTTGGTGTAAAAGGTCTTTCACCAATACAAAAATGTACAAGTGCCATTCGTCAGTTGGCTTATGGTGCATCAGCTGACCAATGCGATGAGTACATACGCATTGGTGAAAGTACTCCTATTGACTGTCTACACAAGTTCTTTAGGTCTATTTTTGAGGTTTTTGGACCTCGATATCTTAGAAGGCCCAACCAAGATGACATTCAACGATTGCTACAACTGCATTCTGAAAAACATGGGTCTGTCGGAATGCTTGGAAGCATAAATTGTATGCATTGGGGTTGGAGAAATTGCCCCACGGCTTGGAAAGGACAATACACTCGAGGAGATCATGGCCATCCAACCATTATGCTAGAGGCTGTGGCATCACACGACCTTTGGATTTGGCATGCATTCTTTGGAGTGGCAGGTTCAAACAATGATATCAATGTTCTTAATCAATCACCGGTATTCAATCAAATCTTAGAATGGAATGCACCACATTGCAACTTTATTGTGAATGGGAATGAGTACACGCAAGGATACTATCTTGCAGATGGCATCTACCCAGAATGGTCAACACTGGTAAAGAGTTTCGTTTATCCTCCAAACAATAATCTTAAAATGCAATACTTTAAGCGACGACAAGAGTCTTGTAGAAAGGATGTTGAAAGAGCATTTGGTGTCCTCCAAGCAAGGTGGGCAATGATACGAGGCCCTGAAAGATCTACAAGCATACCAATGTTAGGTGATATAATGCATGCATGTATCATTCTACATAATATGATTGTAGAAGATGGAGGTCATAAGATAACTGATTGGTCCCGTGAAGAAGATGAGCCTGAGCCATCAACTTATAATGGAGGTGCACCCACCGAGTTTGCACACTATCTGCAGAGGTTTAGATCCTTACGAAGCAAAGATACTCACATCGCACTACGCAACGATCTAATGGAACATCTTTGGAATCTTAAGCAAGCTAATCAAGCTAATGAAGATTAGGTTTGTTTTTTTTTTTTTTTTAAGTTTTGTTTTCATTTTTAAATTAAGTTCTAGTTTAATTTGAGTATTTGTATTTTATTTTTTAGGAAAATGTATTTTCTTTTTTATGTAATGCAAGTTTAATTTTTATTTATTTTTAGCTTCTTTTTTTATTTTATATTATTTAAATATATTTTTACAATTATTTATTAAATATTTTTTAAGATTACAAATTAAATGTTTTTAAAGAAAATAGAAAAAGAAATGGTGATGTGGAAGAGAGATGATGCATGTGGGAAGAATAAGTTGAAGTTAAAAAGAGGAGAGAGAATGCATGTGGGAAGAATGGATTAAAAGCTGATGTGGCAGTGATACTAAGATGCATGTAATAAATGCAGGCCGTTGCATTGCGGACAGTCTAAGTGTGATTAAGAACGAGACTCATATCTTAGCTTTCACACTAAGAACCAAAACCAACTCATCTAAAGGCGAGTGTATATTGTAATATCAATCAGATATGTCTATAGAATATGATATACAACACATATTAACCTGCATGACTAACACGTCAATAGAGTTTCAATCCCACAGCCTGTCACCTTAGCATCTCCAAATCAACCTTGCTCTTTATAAGAGGTACCCTTCTTCTCCAGACATACGCCAACTCTAGAGAGAGAAACCTTCAATTCTAGAGAGAGTGTGTGTTTTTGCAGAAAAATGGAGAACTTGCCGGAAACCCTTTACGTAGATCCAACTGATGGATCTTCTTCTAGTTTCACCACAGATGAATTTGGCGAGCGTGCGAGAATAGAGCACTTGATACACTTGCTTTATCAGCCTTTGCACAGAGAAGAAGCTCTTGTGCTACTAAACAAGGTATACATGTGTGTATATAGATATATTTTTTCAAAATAATATAGCTTCTTTGTTTACATAATTCTTTTGATTTGGTCAAATCTGCTGTTAATTGATTTAATTAATACATGCTCATTAATGATTTGCCACATCTGAAAATTGCTGTAGATTTAATTGTTTAGAATAATTGTGCTTTCCCTGAGTTTGTCTTTGATAAGTTTTTATGTTTAAACTTCTTATAAATCAGTTCTTTAATAATTAGGTTTTCAGCGGATTTAGGTATTTCATCGAAAATGTGTAGGAATTTTTGACACAATTTTTAGTCGAAAATTTTGCCTTTTTCTAGTAGTTTTGATGAGATTTTTCTGTGTTCTTGATCAATCATATATATCTTTCTTGATTTAGGAACGAAGATGTAACGATATGCCAGTGATGCTATGGAATGCCAAGAATGTATCATTCATTCTACTACAGGTAAACATTTGATTTTAATGTTTTCTCCGCATATTTATTTGCATAATTAAATGAAAAAATATGAGGGGATGTATATTAGTCCGGTTTTGATGATATATAATCTGAAAAGTTTTTAAAAATGTTTGTAAATTAAGATTTATTTGAAACAATATAAGGTACTTAAGCATTTAATAGAATTTATTTTCTTGGAATGAAACGGCTTACCATCTAAATTTTTATGTATTTCTTTTTGTTCTAAAATTTAATGTTTTTGGATCATAGTAATTAATATTGAAATAAAAGTTACAAATTACTTTACGTAAAATTATTTGTATATACAAAGTCATATATATTTAATATATAGGACAAAATGTGAGAAAATGGCGATGTTATTCATAATGTTTTTATCAAATATTTTCAGGTATACAGCAATGGCTTGTTCTTTTAAGCTAGAAATTGTACTTACAACAAATTATCATAAATTTATAGAAATGATATATATTATCTTTAACAAACATAATATTCTTTTGCATCAAGATTTATAACACCCTCTATTTTTCTTATTTTACATAATTTTAACTTTCTGATTTTAATTTAAAATTTCTAATTGTTTCTATATGCACCAGATCCTTTTATTGATATATCAATCAACTCATACACAACATATTCCCAAACTTAATCATATTCAACAAAACCAAATAATGGATTCCCATATGCTTATTAGGCTTATTTCACACATGTACCTTAAGTATTGTGATTTCTTTGTTCCAACTCCAATCCATTGAACTTATGACTTCAACACACCTTATGTGCATTTTTTTGGTGTAAAGCTCATTTTATAACGTACAGGTCATTTCAACCAATTCTACGCATAACTAAGTATGACCAATTTAGTTCTTTAACTTCATTTCTTGAGCTAAACATCATATATGAGATGTGTGTTCGGATATAACTAATATCCCCCGCGCACGCAAGCCCACACTCCACAATGTCTTCATTGTTGTCGTTCTTTCTGACAAATAGCACAAAAAAAATTCAATGTCTTATTGAATACAGAAAACATAGTATGCAAGAATAGATATGCTAATTTTTCATAATAGTTTGTTCCATTCATATCCCAAAAATACATGACTAGTATCTTATACTAGATATGCACATAAATTTTGAGTAATGTGTGTATATGTGGATAGATGATCAGTTGATCTTATAAAATCCGATAATTACTTCTAGTTCGCAGTGGGAATGGATCGAGAACATATGGGTGATTTTAGAGACTCAGATATCATATCAAATTTGTTGAAGTTAGACCAACATATAAGATTTTTCGTTGGTTTTTTCGTTAATGAACTCAGAAAATCTGTTACCTCTGAGCTAAAAAAAAAACCATTTTGTTTGATTTTTTAACAAGAGAGACAGTTTAATGACGGAAAGATGAATTTGTATGGGGCAGTTCAACTGAGACTCATAATTTTGTTCAGAACCATAAACAAAGGGGTACATTGTTACTTTTGTGTATGCTCACTTTTCAGGCTCTTTTGGTTTAGTTTTGGTATTTATTGTTGTATGTTTTGGTTAAATTATTCACTTTTGGTAGTAATTATTTTTCTTTCTGTTTATTCAATTCAGCCAACTTCTTCTATTTTATTTCTTCAATATATTTAGAATTTTAGTGATTAAATTGATGGAGAATATGTAAAGAATTACAATATTGACTCATTGCAGGAAATATCTATGGCATACAAGCTACTGTCTCCTGCTGCACTCAGCATGAAAGAAGCCACCAGGGTTTGCAATGCTTTGGCGTTACTGCAGGTGATCATGATTACTGCAATCTCCATTTTTTACTGAAACTTTGGCTTAACTAACTCATAAGATTTGTACAAGGTTTAGACAAATCCGTCGTAATTGTGGACTTACGGATAACCAACAAAATCCATGAAATTTGAAAAGAGAAAATAATCTTAAATATTGTCTGATAAAATTACGAACGAATTGCTGACGGACACCACCAAATTCAAAAAAATGGAAAATAACGATTTTTTTTTTACTTGTTTTGACGAATCCACGAAATCAAAAATATGAACTCCTTAATATTTGACTGGTTGAAATTGCCTTTAACAAATTATCATCATGATACTTTGAACCTCATAATCATGTATTTTGCTTGTATTGCAGTCTATGGCTTCTCATCCTGACACAAGGATGAACATAGTCAAAGGTAGTTTCCATATGCTCAACTAGCAATCAATGTCAAAATGTTGATATTAATAATAGACTAAAATTCATACATTTTACAGCCAAACTACCTGTTTACATTTACCCATTTATGAACACTACTGAAAAAGTAGCCAAGCATTTCGACTACCTACGCTTGACTAGCTTAGGTGTTATAGGTGCACTCGTGAAGGTACTATTCGCTCTATTTTCCAACTTTTTGACTAAGTATGTTCTCATATTTGCAGCATCTTGAAAACTTTGATTTTGCTCTTACACAGGTGGAAGATACCAACACCCCAGAAATCATTCATTTTCTTCTAGACACAGAAGTGCTACCGTTGTGCCTTCGTTGCATCGAAGTGGGCAGTGATCTTGCAAAAACAGTATATACTAATCTTAACTAGAGGTGGCATAAGATGGGCGGGTTAATTAACAGAGTTCCGGTTATATACAGATTGACATTCTATATAATATAATTTTTTTGCATAACTAATAACTAAACCAACACATATACAAATTGAAAAACTATGTAATATAAGTTTTTGCATAACTAAAACAAAGTATAGCGAATGAGTCCTATGTAAAATAAGTTTTTACCACAGTGGGTCTTCGAGTAGTGGGTTTTTTCCCGAAATAGGGCGTGGGTGACCTTTCACCAATGGGTTTGCTCGGGTGGACGGGCTTGTATAGTATTCGTTGCCCATTAAAAAAACAAAACAAGGAAAGGCATGTATATTAATATGTTTAATTCAATTGCCAAGATTTAAACAATTTAATTTCCGTATCAATCTTATTTATGTCTACTTGCTAAAATTGTGATAACTAATGATAAATTCTATCATTTCATATCTGCTTGAGCTTTTTAACAGCCCCTTTGAAACTTCCACTTATCCTTTCCTGTTTGTTAATATAAGAAGGGAAGATTTGTAATCTACCAAGAATTAGAAATTTGAGACTGAACTCATCAAATTCGATAATATATTGTGGTTGTTTTATAAAAGTCATTTAGCATAGGTCCAATTTGGTATCTTTTCATAAAAAATTTGCTTTTTGTTACAATCACAAATTCTCTTGAGGCTAGGTAATTTGTTTTCATAAAATATTGCTTTTAGTTACAATCACAAATTCTCTTGAGGCTAGAAAATTTGTTATTGCGATAAGAATCAATCTTTTATGAAACCTAGAGTTACTTGAACCCCTAGTGATGCTAAATGTTAGAAAAAGGAAACAAGCACAGCTTATATTGTTCATCATGGCCCAACTTCTACCTATTTCATAAACTCAATTTTTAGTTTGATAATATTCTATCTTTTCTAGGTTGCTGCATTTATTGTTAGTAAGATTCTACTGTATGACGAGGGGCAAAGATATTGCGGCACATTCCCCGAACGTTTTTTTTCCATAACAAAGGTTTTGGAAAAAACCGTAGACGAGTTTCATGGAAAACCACCATCGCAATTGCTAAAACATATCTTAAAATGCTTCCTGCGCCTCTCTGAAGTATCTAGGTTAGTCGGGTAAATTTTGACCTCTTGAAACTTTGAGTTTATTATATGTTTCTCTCAGGTTTAATATCATTATAGAGTTCATGTTGTAACTATGGTTGTCAAACATACAGGGCTTGTGATGCTTTGGTCAAATGTTACCCTGCCAGATTGAGAGATCCTGCGTATCTTAACTTTGCCTGTGTAAGATATCTATCTGAATAAATACCCGCAACACACATGCGTATATATAGTGCTAAAAATTATTTGAACACATATATAACACACAAACATGTGCATAAACGATACTCAAATTATTTAAGTATATTGTGCGCGTGTGCGCACACACACATACAGTGAAGATATACTCTAGAAATGAAATTTAGGTAAAAGTTTTGATAGAAAATTTAAAGTGATACACTAATAAGAAAATTTTGGAAACTTAGGTACCAAGAAATATAGAAGTATGACAATGTAAAAATCACATAGGACAACAGTGGCGGAGCTAGCCCAAAACATTCAGGAGCATCCAAATTTATTTTTTTGGGGGATCAGGGGTATCCGTATTATACAATCGAATTTTTTTATTTTTTATACACTACGAAAACAGTACGGAGGCGGAGTTGAGGGGTAGCCCTTCTAATACACTAACTCCGCCCCTAATAGGACATATGTCGTTCTCTTCATACTCTTATTTACGAGTTACACTATCATTTTTATGCTGCGGCTCCAGCCAAGAAAACAATAAAAACTAGCTAACCGCTTAATCGAATTTATCAACAACGTATACAAACCAATCAAAGTTGATTTAGGAAGATAAATCAACTGAGAAAGGAATTTAGTTAAATTGAATTGATCTACTCAGTCATCATTTCAAAGGATGAAGAATGTGCGATGTGGGTGAAAATAAAACTGAGCTTTTCTTGATATCAAAATACCCCAAGGTCTTATTAATTCAGGATGATATTAAACTCCTATCTTCCTTTGGATTTCTAGATGGAAAAATATCAATCTTAATGGATGGGTTGGAATTATCATCCAATTTTTAACTTTCTCCCATTGATTGTAATATGTTCCTTTTTTTTACACTAGCTTCATATACAAATACACACACATAATACATTATACATTTGTGGGAGCATGATACATTGTTTTTTTTTTCTTTTTGTAGGAAGACATGGCGGTCCGAAGAATGGCTGATCAAGTGCTTCAGAATCTCGCCCGATCAATATAGGATGATTGGTTGATCCTAAATACTAGAATATATTTTCCCTAACTATTTTAGATTGTTATTTACTTTAATTGTCTCGATGAACTTTAGTATTTTTATTATTTATGGTTAGATAATCCATTATTATTGCATTGGTCTTTTAATCAATAACTGAATTTTTTGCTTAAAAACATGAGTTATAAAAAAAATAAAAAATCTAAATATGTCGTATTAATATTAATTGTTTTTATCGGCGAATTAAATATATATATAAAAAAAACTAGCCAAAAGCTAGCTCAGAATCAAAAACGTTACACAAAAAAGGAAGGATTTTGTAACCAATTAGTCTAGCTAACGTGTGTTTTCTTATTTCTATTCACAATCCACAAATAAGAAAAATTCAGAATAAGGTCAAACATGTTTTCTTCAAACAAATCGTTGAGGGCAAACACCATGTCATTAACCTCCAAATAACCCACCAAACTGTGAGAAAGATCTCGTGCACAACTTGTTTTTCTTCTTTGTCAACCTTAGAGAATCCAACCAAGTTATAAGATCAATCCGCCTGTATAAAGAATAGGATGAAAAATGGAGCCAACTAAATGTGATCTCCAAAACTCGAGATGCTACTTTACAAGAGCCAAGTAAATGATCCAAACATTCCTCTATTGTATCACAGATGAGACATTACACAACTTGAAATGATGATACCCCTATACACCAAATTTGTTCAATTTGTAAGACGATTCAATAAAACAGGAATACCCAAAATATTCACCTTATTAGGAATATTATGGTTGCATCTCATTCCCACTGGTCCTTCTCGTAAGGACACATGATCAATAAGCATACCAATACTTTTAACCGAAAATGATTCATCTGAATCAAAATCCCAAACCCATCTATCCCCTTCCAAATCAATTTAAACTCATGTCATTTAAGACTTGCATAAGATTATTTAACTGATTCATCTCTATACCTTCTCTAACCGGCCGATGCCAAGACCACCTCCACCCATCTAACACTGTATGAGAGTTGATCAAACAATCACTTTGCCAATCCAAACGAATACCCTAGGACATCTGACACTAAGTTTTTCCTCCCCCACCCACTTATCATTTCAAAACGACGCATCTTCCGCATTACCCATTTTTTTCTTTAGAGTAGCCCACAGAATCATACCTTCATCATTCAATAACCAACTAGATTTTCTAATACAATTCCACACCACGTTAGAACAGCCACTCCCATGCCCCCATCGATAACCCATTGCCCATTGATTCAAAGCCATGATAACTGGTGTTTGAACATATTCAAATTTTTCAGGAGGAGTTGGTTGTGATCCCTTTTTGGTTGCGCTAACTCCTTGAGTATCAAATGATTTAACTATAAACTCATTCTTTTGTTGTCATAACTTTTAAGAAAAAAAAAACTTTTGAGTCATTTGGTTTTTCTTTCCATAGATGGTACATAATGGCTTTGATTCACAAATATTATTTCATTTGTTTAAATCATATGCATTTAAAAGAAAACAATCCTTTGTCACATGATTTTTCTTTTCTTTTCGCAAAACTTATAAAATAGATTAGTGCTCTTATCGTTCCTTTTACTTTTGTGTCTTTTCTTTGAAACAGATGTTCAAACATCTGTTTAAGAGTCAGTAATAGGAATGATTTTTACCTTGCTAACCAAAAACTAGTTATTCGCCTTCGTCAACGGCCCACTTGACGCAAGCCCATCAAAGATCCAGGCAATTGATCATCAAAACAACAATCCAGCAAAAAAAGACCAAGTTAGTTTTCGGTTAGCAAGGGCTTTGAACTATTTTCGGGTGTACCCCATCAAAGATCATTGAGTATCTCCTCAATCTCCCTAGGTAGTAAGATGAATGGCTCATCATCAATGTCCTCTTGTGGAAGAGGAGCGGCGGCCACCGGAACCTCATAAAAGGTGCCAACAGGAGGTTCCGTGGATATCTCATCCCACCCGGTGGGGTTAACAACCTCATGAGCGAGGTTCTAATCATCTTGAGGGAGGATTGGATCCAACACCAAAATATTCAACCTTTGGTGGAGTAGGTTTATTTCCCTAAAGCTACTCTCCAAGGCTAGTGTGAGGTAGTTCACTTGGTCTATGAATACCTCCTCCACCATCGTCATCTCCTCGATGGACTCTCGTAGTGCTTAAACGTAGCGTACAAGGGTGGCCTCGAGTGAGAGCCTTCTTCCTCTTCGGTTGTTGCAGGAGCTTGTTGACGAAGTACCACTCTGTTGGCTCGACATACTAGTTTGAACAAGACAAACCATTAGAGTTTGGACTTGCAGACAAGTCACACGGCCTCGTGCCTGTAAGGCACGGCCCCGTGCTATTCCAACAGTTTTGATATTTTAGCCCAAGATCTCTTATTTTAAGTTAAAAACTTTTGGTTTCTTACATTTCCGGAAGTAAATAACTTCAAATAATATTATAAAATAGTATTTTTGCAAAAGTTTGGGCTAAAAATCATGCTTTTCATCCAACAATTGAAACTTTCAAGCTTCAATGGAGGTTGTTGGGGATTAAAGAAGAAGAACATGACTAAAAGTGATGAAGACAAGAAGGTTTAAGGAAACCTTTTTCAGAACATACCTTTTTGTATGTGTGTGAGATCTGGAAGGATCTTGGTCTTTTAAGAATGGGTCCAAATGTTCTCCTCATGGCTGACTTTATAGAAAGTAACAGTCTGTTAACACGGCCCCGTGTCTGGGAGGCATGGCCCTGTGTCGTCTGTATTGAGTCAGAGAACGTTGTCCGTTAGTGAGCACGGGCCATGTCCAAGGAGACACAGCCCCATGTTGGATTAATATTGGAGGCACGATCCCGTGTTTATCTAACACGCCCCATGTTTGGAGAGCAGGTGAGGCACGGCCCTGTGTTTGAGGAACACGACCCATGTCTATTTAGGGATTATGAAGTTTTCTTTGGTTGCTAAGAACTTATTTTCTTATCAGGGGGTTCTTTACTGGTCGGGACAACACCGAAGTATTGTATGAACCTTAGGCTCTTGTCTGGGATACGAAAACGCAAGAGGTTATCGGAAAGGAAGAAACCTAAGCTACGAATAGGTGGGTAGAACCAATCTTTATTTGCCTTATCCAGGCTCTTGTTAAAGAAGGGGTGAGTCGACTCGCTCTGGCCTATAAAGTCGTTGGCTCGGGCCGCTGAGAAGTCCTTCATTGCGTGGTCGATATAGGGACGACTATCGCCTTCGTTTTCATAATGGTTTGAGGTAGATGCGACGAGCTTGGTGTTGGCCTCCCCTGAATGCGTTTCCATCGATTCTTCTTCTTCTTTAGTATCCATAGATGGATATCGTGCCTTCATCATGGATTCTATTTCTTTAAGTTTTTGGATAATTCTCTTTTCTATTTGACAAAGATCTTCCAAAGTTATGTCTATTTGAAAAGAGGGTTGATGGCATTCAGGTAGATGGTAGTTATTATTTTTACTCCGGCCAATCTTAAGGTGATCATCACAGGAAAACGATGGGTCTATGTAGTAAGGATCAAATTTAGGATGTGACATTCTAAATCTCGATGAAATCCACTAGATAGTTGGCACCATTCACCCTAAGAGTTGTGGGGGTAATAATACTCATTAACATCCATATTTTCCGGATGAGGTTTTGACCGTCGGAATAAACGGTCCTGTTTTCTAGAAATTGTTGGATGGACGCGGCCCCATATGAGTGTCACGCGACCCCGTGTTGCAACCTCTGTCTAGCAAAAAATAGTTTTTATGTTACTGGGGATAAGGCACGGCCCCGTGTGTGATCAAATACGGCTCCATGTTACACCTACAGAAAGAAGGAAAAAATGCAGAAAAAGAAGAAAAGGCTGAAAAGAAAAATAAAAATGATTAGGTCGTCGATTCTAAACTTTCTTAAAATCCGTGTGTCCCTAGCAACGGCGTTCTTTAATTGAACTACTAAAAAATCTTTTCTCAAAATTTGGTTAGATTAGACGCTGATAATATCCCTGTATTAAAAGCTCTTGTGTCCTTGGACGATCTCGGTATCTTACTATCACTATGCTACGCCAACGATGGGTGCATTTGCCCTAGCGTGTTGTAGAGCGTTATAGTGTTATATCGTGTTTTATAAATTTAAAGCTTGATAAATGAGTAAAAGTGCTTAAAATATATTAAAATAATAAAAGACACAAGTAGACAAGATAGAATCACTTGGTTCCGACTCATCTTTTACGTATCCTTTTATGATTTCCACAGTTTGGGTTTTTTAAAAGATTATCTTAGTTATAGTGGCATGTCCCTCTTTAAGAGGCAACGTGATGTGCTGAAAGTAGTTAAAAAAAACAAACTAAATTAACATAATCTAGACACAAAGTAATACTCTAGACTCTGTAAACTCGACTAAACTACTAACCAGCAAGTGAACTAATAGACTCTAGTAAAGCTAAGTAAGTCTGGATATCAAACTCACATGACTCTATTTAACTATGTTAACTAGACTCTATCTAGACCTAGACTGACACGGAGATGACACTAACCATTTTTATATTTGAGGGGGGGGGGGGGTTTCTAAAACAATTTCTGAGTTGGTTTCAACTTTGTTTTAAGCGGACTAGCTTAAAAGTTTAAACTTAGCCTAGGTTACCATCTTTAGTTAATTTTTCTTCCTTTTTTTTATTTTCTGGAAGCCATGCACACCCCCAAACATAAATCCCTTCCTTAAAAGCCTTTCCTTAGATATTTCAACCGGAACAAGCCCTAAAAGTTTTTATTCGATGATTAAAACGAACTTAATTGAAACCGACACGTTCACCCATGCTTAACCGACCATCAATTATGTTTATGGCTAAGTAAACTTTGATAACCGAAACTCTATATAGTTAACCCTCAATAACAAACCGAATTTACATGCCCCTACTTTGTGATTTGTGTAATTTTGACACATGGCGCATCCCGAAGATAAGTTAGGGAGTAGGGTGTCACATATTCGATACTTAAAAAGGCAATGTATTAGGCAAAATGAAGGAAGATTTGTGCCGCCTGCCAAAACCACCACTCCCGTATATAGCCCTAAACTAACCAACCTAAGTGATATGTTTCCCGCTGCATTGCGCGGGTAAACGACAAGTGTATATATATTGTCACACCCCGAAATTATTAGAGCTGGCGTGACTGGACTGGTATCTTCATTGCACAACGGAAGCAAATATAAGCTAAGACTTCTAGAAATTGAACGGCCACTAAGTACTCGAATCCCCAATGGTTCTCCTATTCCAACCGTGCCATAATTTGAGAAGTAACCTGAGAAAGAAACATGCAAAAAATCAACATAAAGTTGAGCGAGTTCATAGTTGGTTTGTAAAAGATTTGAAATAAATCTTTTGAATAACCAGTTTGTGAAATATTATTGAGAAAACGATTTAAAAATCATTTTCTTGTCAAGTTATATGGAAACTTTGTATTTGTAATGCATTATGTTCGTAGTACCATATATTTGTAAACTCCTGTATTTGTAAAGTTTGTATAACCGTCAATGTCCACCCTAACTTCGACTTCATGCCCGCATAATCCTATGCTTTGAACTTGTATAAAACCTTTGTAAACCGTGTATGTATGTATGTTAATCCCGGTATGAAAGCAAACAAGGAAAAGATCACCAATGGTTTGCAAGGCCACTGATATGTATGACGGTGTAGGAAGACTCAAACCTAGCAAATTTGTATCGGGCTTCCGGCTGGAAGACATAGTCACCCTATGGGCCACCCTGGTCCTCATGGGTGTGGGCTCGCTACACCCAAATAGATCTATCACTCATGCCCCTCAGTCCTTATACGAGGATTAATGGTCCCAAGTATCCACCTACCCGTTCACATGATCTATGGTTCTTTCCTAGGCTAACCATACCAATTGTATTTGTATGTAATCCTTTTGTAACATGTATTTCACCCCCAAAGTTAATAAACAAAACAGTTTAAAGAAAAGGGGGACATGAACTCACTGGGTGTCCCGTTCCGCAAACATAGACCAACTCAGTCCCAAAATTATAACTAGACGATCCCATCCCTAGTCATGAAAATCATTCTCATTTCGCTAATACGCATTTGTTTTGTAAAAAACCGGTATATTTAGTATGATCCATTCATAAACCATTTGAGTTCCTCGAAATCCATTCGTAACATGATTTAGGAATATGAGTTTTCGTTTATCGATAAATTGTTTATTTTTGCAAAACTTGCATGTCTTTCCACCCCGAAAACATTTATAAAATGTAAAACCGTGAAAAGGCGGGGTTATGAACTCACCTGAATTGCCTTGTGCAAAGCTAGCTAATTACGACTTCGTGATGTCGTTTCCAAGATGAGACTCGCTAGGGTGCATTCTACAATATTCCTAACACGGAATATCTTATAAGTTTCTAAATAACGCAGTAACTAAACTACGTGTCATCGAGCTCTACCGAATCGTTAACCGAACGATTCAACGGTAAGTTGATAACTTAATAGTAACGATTGTGTCACGAAGTGCTGTCGAATTCCTGCCGGATTTTCAAGTGAAATCTTAATCAGAAAGCTGTTTTAAAGTGAAATAAATCTGTTTCTACTCATTTCTTTCTGATTCAAAATAGTTTGATTGTTTCCGCCACTCAAACTGTCGTGTATTGACTCTGATTGACTCATTTGGTCGGTCAAATCGATCCTATAATTGGTATCAGAGCCAGTTATGAGCCAATACACTTGAATCAGTAGCTTTTTCTACTCAAAATTTGATTTCTGGACATTTGAACGGACAAAATGGACTGAGTTTTGGACAGTGTGTGTAAAAGTGTGTTTTAACAAACCCTTGAGAGAATCAGATCAAAATTCGAAGGAAAAGTGACAAAAATGGACCATAAACCTTATTTCGTTTGAACGAGCCAAGACAATTTCGTTTGAAAATTTGAATTCCGTTTGAAAATCAGTGGTTATACCGTTTGAAATAACCTATCTCGTTTGAAAATTTGTGGAATCTCAAACGAAATTACATATTTCGTTTGAAAATAGTGATTTCGTTTGAGACACTTGGCTTATCTCGTTTGAAAGAAGGTTTGTAGTCAATTCCGTTTGAGAGGACACCTCATTCCTTTTGAAGGGTGTGATCTCGTTTGAAAAGTGTTAAAACCTAATCTCGTTTGAAACGTAATTTCGTTTAAGGAAGATCTAATTTCTTGTGAAAGTCCATTGTGTTCGTGATATCGTTCGAAAGTCTGATCTTGTGTAAAACCTATTTTCACAACTTGAAAATTTGTTCGTAAACTGTTTTCATAAAATGGAAAATCAAGATTTTTATAACTTCTTCGCCGGCAGTGGTATGACAACAGGACAAACATCGGGTAGTATTGTGCAAAACGTGAATATTGAGAATGAACTTGGAACGATGCAGAAACTACCTAAACTGATGAATATCGATGAGTATTCGGGTTGGTCTGGAAGATTTAAGACATGGGTTCAAGCTAACCACTTCGAGTGCTGGATGAAGATTGAAATGAAATATGTTCCTCCAGTAGATGGTTTGGGTCATGCGAAAGTGATTGGTAGTTTGACACAAACTGAACAAGAAGATTTCAAAGCTGAGAAGAAGATGATGAGTATTCTTCAACAGGCGATTAAAGAGGATATTTTGGTGTTGTTGCAACATGAGGATAATTCAAAATCTATTTGGGAGTCGCTGCAATTAAAGTTTAAAGGAAGTGAGTCCATGATGAAAAGCAAAAAGGCTTTGATAAAGAAACAATTTGACATCTTCACTGGTATGAAAGGTGAAACTACAAAAAAATTGATTGAAAGATATTGTCAATTAGTTGTGGAGATGGGGAGATTGGAGATAACCAAGACTAATGAGGAGTGGATAGATAAATTAGCAGATGCATTGCCATACGATGAATGGGGTACTTATCTGTTGGTGTTAAAGAACAATACAAGTTTTGCTAATATGAATCTTAGTGGTTTCATAGAGAAGATCGAAGCACATGAGTTAGAGTTAACAAAGATTAAACAGATGAATTCTGCAAATGTTCAACAGGATGTTTCACAGTATTACAAAGGCGGCTCTCCGACAACAACGAATCTGAGCCCGAAAATTCAAACAGGGTTTAGTGCAGATGTAACATCCGGTGCTTCGTCTAGTACTTCAAGCAACAACAAGTCTTCACCGTTTGCGAGTTATGAGCCAAATTCCAAAGCTTCTGAACCAGTTACTCCACGAAGCTTTTCAAGCTCGAACAATCAGGGTCAAGGTCCAGGGATAATGTGCAACATTGCAGTAAATATTAAGAACGCTCAAGATTTTACAGAATCTTCTGCTAAACAGCACATTGCACTACTTGCATCAGTACTGGAATCGTACGAGAGTTTGGTTGCTGGGAAAATAGGAAACCCCGATATGACGAAAGAGGACTATGATCAAATAGATCCGGAAGAGCTTGAGTTGATAGACATCAAGTGGGGTATGGCTAGCTTGGTTAGAAGAGCTCAAAGGTTTATGGAGATTACGGGCGAAACAATTTGTTAGGACCGGATCAAAAGCTTGGATTTGATAAGTCCAAAGTGACGTGTTTTAAGTGTAAAGAAAAGGGGCATTTTAAGAGAGAGTATCCGAATAGAGAGGTCAACAATCATCAGAATCCATTTACCAATGATTACTACAGACAGGCGATCTATCACAAGACAAATCAACAACCTGTAGTTCAAAGACCTCAGATCGAAAAGAAGCCGGAAAAAGCTCTCATAGTCAACCAAGATGATGAAAAGGTAGCTGAAGGATTCAGTTGGGATAAATATATCCCTGGTAGTGAGGGTAGAGGATTGATGGCTGAGATTGTGGAAGAACCAGAGAGTGTTGTTGAAACAGGGGTTGTTTGTGAAGATGTGACTAAAGAAAGTTCGGTTGATCCCGAAGAAGTTGCTGCAAAAACCTACTACTATCAATCCGAACAAGAGGTTTTAGCTAGTTCTTTAAAATCAATTATGTCTCCTAATGTGGTTGAATCTTTTGCAGGTATTTTCAGTGAGCCAACAACAGGATTTTGTCCACAGTATGAGGATGAGAAAGCTCCAGTTGAAGAGATAATTGATGTTTCAAAAGAAATGACTGAAGAAACACTGAAAGAGATTGCTGACAAAGCTTTGATGGCAAAACTGAAAGAGGTAGACACAGAGTCTGTAAAATCAGAGTCTGTCGATACTGAGTCAGTTGAAAACGTGTCGGTCAAAGCAGAGTTAAGTCAAAAGGAGTCTGACGGGAAATCCGAAAAGGAGGAAATCAAAACAAAAGGAGTGTCTGAGTCAGAATCTGATAATGTCGGTAAACAGGATGTTAAAATTGATCAATAGAAAAATATTGTTGAAAATATTGGGTCAATGTCTGAAACTTCATGCGAAAACTGTTCAAAACCCTGCATGGAGTGTTTTGAAAAGGACACAAAGTTTCAGGAATTGAAACAATATTCTGATGCACTTAAATTTGATCTGAGTGAAGTAAAAGAAGCATATGACAAGTTGGCTAAATCTATCAAAATGATTCAAAATGAGAGTCTTGAAAATGATAAAGCCACAAAATTGCTAAAGTCAACAGTTCTTGATAAACAAAAGGAAATTAACTTTCATTTGGACACAATTGCTTCATTGAAAAAGGAATTAGAGCTAACTAAAATTGAGAATGAAAGAATTGATAAGAAGTTGATGAGTTATGTTGCATCTTCATATGTGATTGAGCAAATTGTCCCGCAACAACCAGATGCAACACCTGTCTTTAACAGTGTTCCACCCCCAATGTGGAATCATTACACTCAGAAGTATCTAGATGGGGTGGAAGATGCTTTGAACCTCAAGTTGAGAACCATTGAGGAGGAGTTACCTGAGAGCATTGATGTTACATTATCTCCGTCCGACACTGATAATGAGTCACAGGTGATCAGGACCGTTGTTGACCAAGTGTTAGACGAAGAGAGTGATAACTCAGATTTTGAAACTGTGAGAACACATTTGGAAAATTCTAGTTCTGAATGTGAAGATGATGGTAACTTTTTGGACAAGTTTATACCAAAATCAGAAAAGATTGCGAATGATGATCCGATCATGGTGGTCTACACAATGATTGGAACTGACAAACTCTATTCTGATTTTGAGTATCCGATCCAGAACGCAAACATGAAAAATGTTGAGAAGGTGTTTAAGCTTGTCGAGATTAATATTTCTGAAGTCAACAACAATGAGTTCTTTTCAAAACCTAAAAAGTCTTTTGTGAAACAAAACAACACTGGGAAGAAAGATTGGGTAGGTAACAATGGGTCTTACAAGAAAAATGGAAATAATTTTAAAAACAAAGGGATTGGATTTGAAAAGAAAATGGCAAAGATGAATGTTAAGCCAAAGGAAACAATGAGTGATGTTTTTGTTGTTGGTCCAAGTGTTGATGCTGAAAAAGAGTATATTTTCAGTCAAAAAGCTATTGATGATTTCAATGCAGCAAAAAAGTTGAGAGAAGAGACCTACAAATCAACTTTTGTCGAGTATGACAAAAGAGTTTGTTACCGCTGCAATGAGACTAGTCATATGGCAAAACAATGCACCAAAAAGATTGAAAAACCCATTTTCAAGAAACCTGTTTTGCAAAAACCGAGATCTAAAACTTCAATTGATAACAAGGGTAAAAAACCTATGGTTTCCCCTGTTCGAATTCTGAAAAAAGGTGAATCATTGAAGTCCGAAGAAAAACCGAAATCAACTTTTGAGATTGGTGAATCTTCGAAAACCCAAAAGACTTCAAAGATTTATCCGAAAACGAAAGTTTTTGAAACTCAATCATGGGTGGCTAAAACAAAACAATCAGTTGAGGTGAAGCAAATGGAGAATGAGTTAAAATCTGAATCAAAAGTGGGTGTTAATGATGAACAGAAATTTGAATTTGAATTAGACAAGTTTCTTGCAGAGTTTCCACCAATTAAAAATGAAAATTTAAAATCAAAATCTGAATCTGTTGTTCCAAATGTGATCTTTAGTATTCCAAAAGTTGATGTGAAATGTGATTTAGTGTTTGGTAGTGTTCCACAGGAAAAGAAATCATGGGTTTCATTGTTTGAATGATTTGCTATGATGTATGCAGGGGCTGCCGAGGTCGTATATCTCAAAGTGGATAATGGACAGCGGAGCGTCAAGACACATGACCGGAATGCTAGGATTGCTTTATGACGTTAAATCTTTAAATGAAGGATTGTTGGTCAAGGGACTCTAACGAATGGAGTCATTTCGTTTGATAAAGTGAACTACATAATTGAACTGGAAAACAATCTGCTGAGTATTTCGCAGATCTGTGACAAATCATTTACTGTCCACTTTACTAAAAACGAATGTTGTGTCTTAAAACCTGGTTTCAAAATTCCGGAAGAAATTGTGTTGTTGCGAGCTCCACGAGAAAATGATCTATACATTCTTGATATGAGTGTCGCAACAACAACTGATTATCAAAAACAATGTTTTGTGTCTAAAACCAAAGCAACAGAAAAAGAGTCGATAATGTGGCATCGAAAGATTGGCCACATTCATGTGCGTAAAATGAACTTTCTTGTACACAATGATTTAGTTGAAGGTGTAAATTTGAAAAGTTTTCATTTGAGTGATGATTGTGTAGCTTGAAAGAAAGGGAAGCAGACAAAGAAATCACATCCGCAGAAGTTGCTGAATTCAATCAGAGTACCGCTTGAAAGGCTCCACATGGACCTTTTTGGGCCGGTTAATGTGCAAAGTATCAGTGGAGACTTATACCTGATGACTTCACGAGATTTTCTTGGGTGGTATGCATGGAGAGGAAAGATCAAACGTTTGAGTCTTTGATGATACTATTCAAGAAGATGGAAACATTGTATAAGGTGCCAATTAGAAGGATTCGGAGTGATAATGGAATGGAATTTAAGAACAATCGCATGCTCGAGTTCTGTAATGAGAAGGGAATTCTTCATGAATTCAGTGCACCATACACTCCACAGCAAAATGGTGTAGCTGAAAGAAAGAATCGCACTCTAATTGAAACTGCTCGAACGATGCTGGCCGATTCCAAACTACTGATTTATTTCTGGAGTGAAGCTGTGGCAGCGGCATGCTATACCTTGAATCGAGTGCTTACTGTGAAGAAATACAAGAAGACCTGCTTTGAACTTCTTCATAGATATAAGCCAAATATGAAGTTTCTAGAGCCGTTTGGATCACCGTGTACCTTCATTGATCAAGATGGAAAGTTTGGCGCGAAGAGTAATGAGGGATTTTTTGTTGGATATGCTAGTCCGCTCAAGAGGGTGTTCGTACCATGCTTGAAGAAGGTAATTGAAGTTCAGCATGTAGACTGTCAGAAGCATACGGCTCCACCTCAACTTCCCGGACAAAGATTGCTTTTTGATTACGACAAACTCTGTGAGTCGTTCCAACTTCCGATAGAGCCGAGTGAAGAGGAACTTGCTTACTTATACCAACAGCAGCAATCCATGGTACAAGATCAGATACCTAGACCGTTGGTGGTTTCTCAACCTGATGTGGAAACAAACTTTTCTACAACTGGTACAAATGATCACGAGGCAGGTCCGAGTGGAACAGCTCACGAACCACCAGAGGAACCAGCTCCATCATTTGATCAATCCGATGACTCAGAGTCGGAAAACGGTCCGATCTTTGATGAGGATCCAAATGTTGCATCGACTGAAGCTGAGGATCACACCGGTGATCTAGATATCACGAATCTGCAATCGGAAGTTAATGTGCCTGACAGTGTCATGCCACGAACTTTATCTTACCATCCTTCAGAGCAGATTATTGGTGATCTTCAGAGCGGTGTTAAGACGAGAGATCAGATCAACAGAGCACTTACTTGTTTTTATACTTCTGTTGCTCCTTTACAGGAATAATTCTCACTTAAACGTTTTATCTCGCAGATTGAACCCAGAACATATAAGGAAACTTTGACTGAAGACAGCTGGGTGAACGCTATGCAAGAAGAATTGCAATAGTTTGAGAAGTTGGGTGTTTGGAGATTAGTAGATCTTCCTGTAAACCAGAAGCTGATAAAAACAAAATGGGTCTTCAAGTGCAAAAGAGATGATAGAGGCGTGATTGTAAGGAATAAAGCACGACTAGTGGTACAGGCCGGGTTTCAGCCAGCAGGAGGGGATCAATTTTACTGAGGTGTATGCCCCTGTAGCTAGGCTCGAGGCAATAAGAATCTTCCTAGCATTTGCATCGTGGAAAGGATTCAAAGTATACCAGCTGGATGTCAAGTCTGCATTCTTATACGGCACAATCAAAGAAGAAGTGTGCGTTGGTCAACTGCCGGAGCTCCCAAGTTGGTAAGTGTGAAGCAGGAATCAGCATCTTCTTGAAAAATGTGTATGTGAATTACCTACAAGTGGTTTTTACAAGTGGGTTGAAGAACAATGTGATGAAACCCCATGTTTGTGAAATGGCAAACAAAACTAATTTTCCGGAAAAACCATTTTGATTAAAACAAACTTAATTGTTTTGTAATCATAATGGGAAAATAGTTTGTTGTCAGGGGGAGTTCTGACTGTTTAAGCCAAGTGGATGGCGAATTGAGGCAATTCTCATCAGTTTGTCTTTTTATTTGTACAGTTTATTGTTTCCAAATTTTCCCAGAAAATCAAAATTGAAACACATTTTGATTTTAGGGGGAGAAAAATTTTAAAAAAATTAGAAAATTTGAAAATGCCAAAAACATTGAAAATTTCAAAATGAGTTTTGTTGTGAAAAAGAGGAAATGATAGTAAATCAGTTAGACTATCACAGCATGCTAAAGAAATGAAATGTCAAATGTGATAAACGGTCTCACTGAAGATATGACGATAGGCTCAGCTAGACTAGTAGATTTGCGATAACGATACAAACTTAAATGAAAAAGCCTAGTTCTAGTGGGAAACCCGGTTGAAAGCATAGTACTTAGTTTTGTCCTTCTTGATTGTGTGCCTACTCAGTAATCGCTGAATGCTAAAGAGCATAAAAACCGGCCAGTTTGTGAACTTTCACAACTTGCTGAAAAAGTCGCTGTGATTGTGCATTTATTTTTGCAAAGACTTAAACTTGTTTTATTTCTTTATTTTGTTTAAGCATTGGACATCCTCTGCGTATACGTGAGTATCGACCTGGATCTTATTGCCTAAACGTTTTACTTTATTTTCTTTGGTGTTTCGTTTAAGCTTTGGATCACCTCTGCGTATACGGGAGTATCGACCTGGTGGTTAAAGCCTAAACAACTTCAACTTGTTTTTTATTTCTTATTTTGTTTAAACATTGGACTTTCTCTGCGTATACGGAAGTATCGACCTGATTGTTAATGTTTAAACAATTTGCGTTGTTTTCGCACATATCACAGTTGATGAAAGTTTAAAGGCATTACTTGAGTTAGAGTATTGCATGATGAGGGGATATGCTGAGATCGTGGGGTCCATAAGAATTTAGTGCAAAATTAATATACCTTAACGTATTAGTAAGCATTTCGAAAGTTTTTAGATTGAGTTTAAGAGGATAACAATATCGTCAATCTATGTGAATCGTTTAGAACTTAATATGTTTAAAGCTTAACGGTGCTAGTGATTTGTCTCATAAACTGATATGATCCTCTTAAACAAACTCACAAAAATATTTTCTGTAAATATTTCTTTATTGCATTTTAATTCTGCTTTTCATTAAACAAAAATCCAAAAAGATTTTATGTGTGTTTTAGCATAAAATTTTGATAAATCAAAAAGATTTTACTTCATCTTATTTTCGACAACTGATGTTGAAGAGTTGATTTTCAAAATTCCGAATGCTAAACATGATGAACTACATTGGGTTAGGGAGTTTGTTTAAATGAGAAATGTTTTTTTTAAGAATGATTATATGATTAGTTAATCAAGGTCATTAATTTGAACTTGATGTAACTATTAATGTTTGGTGAATGAATGCTCTCTATAAGTAAGTTTTTCAAAGTGATATAAATAAAAACTTATGTTTTGGGTAGAGAATGTGCATGAAACGTTGAAAACACTAGGTTTCGATTCCTGTGGATTAATGCCAGGTTTTTTATCCTAAGCTACAAATTCCAGACTGCGATCCCGGTACAACTTAAGGGGGAGTCTGTTAGCAAAGGAGAATTTGAAGAGTGAAAGAGCCAGAGTCAGATTCTGGAGAATAGCTGATAATGATGATTGAAGAGACAGAGAGAGTTTGAAGGATGCTTCAGCGTCAAATATTTTGGAAAGCGTGAAGACTGATTAAGACTAAAGTTTTGACGTACTAAAGTCTTGTACTGAAGACTCCGTCAACATCCAAGGGGGAGACTGTTGGTGCATATGTCTGTTGACTTCGTCTTATATCGAGTCTCGGTTTCGTTGCAGATCTGAACAAGAATGATGTCATCATTATTGATGATGACATCATACAAGTGACCACACATATGACATCATGAAGTTCAATTCAAACGAAATATGAAATTATATAGTAATTTCGTTTGAACTTGAAATATGGCATAAACTTGTAATTTCGTTTGAACATACATGTGTCACTTTCAAATGAAATCACCCACCCTATATATATGGGTGTTGTCTTCTCATTTTCAAACGGAATTCCAGATTGTGTCACGAAGTGCTGTCGAATTCCTGTCGGATTTTCAAGTGAAATCTTAATGAGAAAGCTGTTTTAAAGTGAAATAAATCTGTTTCTACTCATTTCTTTCTGATTCAAAACAGTTTGATTTTTTCCGCCACTCAAATTGTCATGTATTGACTCTGATTGACTCATTTGGTCGGTCAAATCGATCCTATATGTATATAAGTATTTCGGTAGAATCCCGTTAGTCGCCTTGAGAAGTCGTTGTGTATGTAACAAATATTTGTATGAAAATAACATGTAACAAACTCGTACGCGATATATATGATTTATGGTGTGCCGTTTAGGCGTTTTGAAATAAATATAAAAGTTATATTCATTTTATAAAAGAATCGTCGGGTTGTCGTGTTTGAAAATAAATATGGCTATATTTATTTTATAAAAGAATTCAACTTGTTTGTGTTGGAAATAAATATATAGTTATTGTTTTGATCAAAAATTACCGAAGCAATTTAGTGATAAATTAGTTAAGTGAGGTAGTGTGCTAAAATTATGTGTGAAAAATATGTTAACCAAGTTAGTTATAAAAACAGTTTCAGGATACGGCTCAAGATATAGAGCTGTATCTATGATCAAACAATGAGCAAAAAAGTAAAGGTTGACACATGATGTACGAGGAAAGCCCTTGATCAATCTAGATCGCCGGAATAAAACCTCGTGAGCTGACAATCGCAGCTGCCTTGTTCTTCTATTGCTTCAAATATCATGATACAGTGCAGGATGTGGTGCGGATCAACTATGTGTTACAATGTAATTCGAATACAAGTGTTTTGTGTAGTGTTTGCAGTGAGCTAGAGAGAAAGTGTTTGAAAATGTGAAAGTTGAGTGCCTTAATCTGATCCGCCCCCATCTATTTATAGTAAAACAAATATAACAAACTATCCTAAATAGCCGGGATCCAACGAATATTCCTCACTCGAACGTTGTGGACCTAGTCTTTCGGGTTCAACGTCTCTCCCATAACAAACATGCCCGAGTCTTGAGGAGAAGAAGTCCATCTGACCGTTAGCGAACCCCAGCCTTTAACCTGCACGTGGTTAATTCAATATTCCTCAGGATATCGCCCAACATGTTAGCAATATCCCCGTCCAGTATCCTGATCACAAATAAACAATAAAAAGCAGGATATTGATCAAGATATGTATGCTCAGAAAATGACCCATAACAATTGTCCCCAAATATATCGGTTGGTATACCAATCCAACGGATATATTTTAAAAGTTTTATCCCATAATTCAAGGCATTTAAAACGAAGCGACGGTCAAGATCACATCATAACCTCCAACGCGCTTTTAGCTCAATGGAGATCCACAATGCCCCTATATCTTCTCTCTTCTTGTTTGAAAAGCAGATATCTCCAACAGAGTCTCCAGGAAATTCCCCATTTCTCATTCACTTTCTGTCAATTTTTCTTGCCTTATTCGTAATGGCTGCCGAGACCTTCACCCAGCAGAATCTCCTCAAAAATCCTGAAAAGGAGGTCTGCGCTTTCGACAACGCAGACATCGCGGCTTTGAGAGCTTCCGGTGCTTTCCCTGATAACACAGTCTTTAGATCGTTCGATCAGTCAATTCGATCGGATGTTTCTTCCACAGATTGGGTCTGCTTTCCAGCATACCCTTTTTTGCTGGGTCTTCGATACCCCTTTCCCGAATTCATGATGCAATTCTTCCGAACCACCGGCATCTCTTTTGCTCAAACCATGCCCATGGTTTGGAGAGTATTAATCGTACTTAACCAAATCAAAAACCTTCATTGCCCCGACCTCTGCATCGAGGATCTGCCTATTGCTTATCGCCTCCGATCCCACGGCTCTAGCCGGTTCTTGCTTTTTTCGACCTCTAGCAACCCCCTTATTCTTAAAGCTACCAAAAACGAAGATGGATGGCAACGCAAATTTTTCTTTGTCAAACGAGACTCCATTCCTGAGGGTGCCAGCCTTCCAGTGGAGTGGTTAACCACCGGTAGGGTCATAAATGTTCTCATGTACCTTTAGATTTTTATCTTTTACTAATATCCTTCTTTTTTATTCTTATGCAGTGAATTTCAAGGAAGTAGCTCCCCCTACCGCTGAATCAGAGGAAAGAATCAAAACTGTTTACCAATTACCTGCAATAGACAGGAGTTTCACCACACACGTCCCGAGTTCCAGTCAATACTCGTCATCTGAAATGTCTGGTAAGGATTACTTTTAAAATAGTTAGTTAGTATAGCATAATAGAATGAAAAGTAATAATAATGCAAAACTTTTTCCTTTATACAGCACCGGCCAAGATCCCTGAAGTCTTTGACCTTGACGAGTTGGACAGTTATTCTGATCAGGTTCAGGTCAAGAAGTAACCTAGTCCCAGGGCCACAGCCTCATCCAAACCCAGTGGTTCCAAAGCCATTGTCATCAGCAAACCCTTGCCAACTACCAAGCCCCGGGGCTCCAGCTCTCGTAAAAGGAAAGAGCTTGATTCCCCCGTCATTTCTGACACTTTTCCCTATGAGAAGCACGGGTTCATTGAAGCTAGCGGGTTTATGACTTCCTTTCTTAACCAGGTTAGTATTCTCAAACCACATCCTGCAGCTTACATCATTTACAAAGATTTATCAATATTAATATCTGTCCTCTTACTTTCGCAGAGTCTTGAGCGTCTGGTTCATCTATATCAAGAATCATGCGGGCTTAATAAGACGCTTGAATCCAAGTTAAAGGAAGCAGAAGTCACGATCTCCGATCAAGGCATGATTGCAGCTGCCAAATCTCGTCATTACGAGGAGAAGTTCAAAGCTATGATTCAAGAACACCAGACTGCTCTCAACAAAGCTACTCTTCAAGCCCAAGCCGATCTTGAAGCTGCCCATGTGCAACATGAACGGGATATGGTCACCTACCGGGATAGCCTTAAGAGTTCCGTCGTCATTTCTCTTCTCCAGGCCAGGCTGAAGATGGCCCATGAAGCCAAAACACTAGGTTTTGAATGCCCTTCTTGGGACGTTGGTGCTTGGGAAACGAGACTAAAGAATCTTAGCGGCATTTCTACCACACTAGCTGCCGAAGGATCCTCCAAAGTAGCTGAAAAAGCTAACGATGCTGAGAGGGATGCTGAGGTGGATCCTGAGACGGATGCTGCTGAAATTACCGTGAACGAAGATAGCACTGCCCCCTAAAACTTATTTCCTTTTGTTTGAACAATTTTATGTCTTATGAACAATTTTTATTTTCTGCATTAAAACAATTTGATAACCGAAGGCGGATGGGTCCTGGGTTTCAGGATGAAGCCTTTGGTTATCAGCTAGTACCGTTTATTTCCAGTAATTTCATCTTTCGTTTTTCTTGCTATCACTTTCTGGTTTTCTTATTATAGACCTTAGTTTTGCAAAATATAGTCAGTGATTTATTACCAAAACTTTTATTAATTCAATCACCTTTAGAGAAAATTAAAAAATAGTTCATTTTAAAACCTGTTATGACGATACTAACTTAATTAAAGTTTCAAACTAGTACCAGTTTCATATATCTTAATCAAATATCCAGAAAAGTATTTTGAAAATATATTCTGAGAATATATCCCGAGAATTTATCCAAATCAGGATGTTTGACCTTTTGTCAAACATAGTATAGCGTTTACAAAGGAAAGATCATACCAGGAATAGGGTACAACCCTATTCTCAAACTTCAATCCTTTTGCAACTCTTCCAATGAAGATGTCCCCTGTCTGAGACACTTAGTGTATTAGGTCCGAGCCTTATCCTTTGAGCTTTACACCATTGCTTCAGTAGAAATGTCCCCTATGTACAATGCCTTCAAATACTTAGAAATCCTTTGGATATCAGTTCCCATTGTGTAGACAATTCTTCATGTTACAGGATAAAACCCAAAAAATTTATTGGGGATGAATCCCTTGTATCCTGAGGAAAATCCCAAATTTTCGTGCGCTACAGGCGGGAGTGTATAAACTCCAAGACTTAGAAAGGTGAAAACCTTTAAACCTTAGAGAGTATGAAAATACCCTTTCATGAGAGAGGGTGATCAATCCTCATATACCTTTAGGATTCAGGATATAGCCAATAGTAACTAAATTGTCAGCCACTTTTACATGGACCGGTCCCGCCACCTTGAACTATTCCCGAATAACTTGCGCTCCAGGCGGGGTGTTTAAACCCAATTCGGAAGAAAGGTGAATACCTTTAAACCTGTGAAGGGATCAGGATCCCTTATACGTGAGAGAGGGGGCCAATCCTCTAATCTTCCGAAGTATCCTGAGTGAGCATCCTGGAGCTATATCCTGGATCATATACTGCAAAACATCCTTAAACTAAGGTGGGTGTTAGCTTGGCTAACACCCCTCCGATGCTTAAGTTAGTATTGGGTTTCAAAGAACAAATCAAATCAAACATATTTAAAAGAGATAGAGTTCATACCATCTTGAGATAGAAATTACATTCTATTCTTACTTGAAATAGAGCTTTAAGTGTATTGCATTCCAGGATCTTGGTAGCATATCCCCTTCCATATTCTTGAGTCTATATGCTCCTTTCCCCGCTTCTGACTCAACTTCATATGGTCCTTCCCATTTTGGAGCTAGCTTGCCATCGGCGGGATTAGTGGTATTTTGAAAAGCCTTTCTTAGCACCCAATCACCAACTCGAAATCTCCTAGTCCTTATATTCTTGTTATATGCTCTGGATATTCTTTGTTGATATGTTGCCATCCTTAGCCTTGCTGCATCCCTTTTTTCTTCTATAGTATCCAAATCCTGACATAAGGCTTCAGGATTCTGTTCAGGATCCCGTAGGATAGATCTCGCAGTAGGTATCGCCATTTCTGTTGGAATCATTGCTTCTGCTCCAAATACCAAGGAAAATGGGGTTTGGCCTGTTGCATTCTTTACCGTTCTCCTATCAGCCCACAAAACAAAGGGTAATTCTTCTGCCCATCTTCCTTTTTTGGCTCCAAGTCTCTTCTTTAAGTTATTGACAATTATCTTGTTTGAGGATTCTGCTTGTCCATTCGCTTGAGGATGTACCGGAGTAGATGTTATCATTTTGATTCCCCAACTCTTGGAAAAGTCAGTAGTTCTCTTGCTTATAAACTGAGAACCATTGTCACAGATTATCTCGGCTGGTACTCCGAATCTGGTCAGGATATTTCTCTTTATGAAGGATACTACTTCTTGATCCCTGACTTGGACAAATGCCTCGGCTTCAACCCATTTGGAGAAATAATCTGTCATTGCCAACATAAAAACCTTTCCTCCTGGAGCCTTTGGAAGCTTTCCCACTATATCCATACCCCACTTCATAAATGGCCAAGGGGAAACAATAGGATACAGCGGTTCAGCAGGCTGATGTAATATGTTACTATGTCTTTGACATGCATCACATCTTCGAGCATATTCTGCGGCATCTTTTCTCATTGTCGGCCAATAATATCCTGTCCTTAATACTTTTGAGAATAATGATCTGCCCCCAGTATGGTTACCACAATCCCCTTCATGTATATCCTGAAGTACTTCTTTGGCTTCAGGATCCTCCAAACACCTCAAATACGGTCCTGCGAGAGATTTCTTGTATAAAACATTATTTATAATAGTGAATCGTAATACCTTCATCCTAAATGCCTTAGGATTTTCATTTTCGGGGATGTGTCCTTCCTTGAGATATCTCACAATTGGAGCCGTCCAGGATTTAGGATCCTATTCAGGGTACTCTGCTCCAGGATCCTGAATAACCGCTACTTCTTTATCCTGAGGATTCGTTGCAGGATATAAGACATGTAATATTGGTATTTGGGTCCCTTCTGGTATCCTGATCGATGATCCCAAATTTGCTAAGGCATCTGCTTCAGCATTATCCTCCCTTGGTACCTGTTCAAGTGTAAAAACATCGAAATATCCTGCTAATTTTTTGAGAATATCGAGATATTCGATTAATTTCTCACCCTTAACTGCATAGGATCCATTAAAATGGTTAGTAATTAACAAGGAGTCAACATATACTTGTAAATTCTTGATACTTGTATTCTTAGCCAACTCTAATCATGCAATTAAAGCTTCATATTCTGCCTCATTATTAGTAGCAGGGAATTCAAACCTAATAGCCTGGGGTAATATGTCCCCCTGTGGCGATTTTAGTAGTATTCCCAATCCTACTCCTCTTACATTAGATGCACCATCAGTATATAATGTCCAGGATCCTGAGGATTCTCCTAACTATTGAACTTCTAGGTCTACCTCATCCTGAATGTCACTACCGAAATCAGCCATAAAGTCAGCTAAAGCCTGAGACTTTATGGCATTTCTAGGTTCATATACTAAATCATAAGCACTTAACTTTACTGACCACTTGGCCATCCTGCCTGACATCTCTGGTTTCCTAAGCACATTTTTGACAGGATAATTTGTTTTAACATGGATCCTATGTGTCTCAAAATAATGTCTAAGCTTTGTCGATGCCATAACTAGAGCTAATATCAATTTTTCTAAATGAGAATACCTAGTTTCAGCATCTAACAAACTTTTACTAACATAATAAACAGGATATTGCTGACCTTCATGGTCCTTTATAAGAACGACACTTACAACATTCCCTGATACAGCGAGGTATAGGGATAGTGGTTTACCATTTTCAGGTTTCATCAATAGAGGTGCAGTTGAGAGATATCGCTTCAAATCCTGCAAGGCTGCTTCATGTTTTTCTCCCCATTCAAATTTCTTATTCTTCTTGAGGATATCATAGAATTCCTTGCATTTTTCCGAGGATCTTGAAATAAATCTGTTCAAAGCTGCTACTCGACCTGTTAACCGTTGAACGTCCTTCATATTCGAGGGTGATTTTATATCCAGGATAGCTTTAATCTACACCGGGCTTGCCTCTATCCCCCTTTTCGTCACCATATATCCTAGAAACTTTCCTGGCCCCACTCCGTGTAGGATCGTTTGCGGACCCGAACGAGTCGTTCAGAAGAGTTTATCTCGGTTTCAGAGGCGGAAACTAAAAAACCGAGTTCAATTCAGCGAGATTTCACTTTAAACTGTTGTTGTATTGATAACAAATGCTATTACAGACCTAACAACACTTCGGCAGCACTTCGTGGCTCACCGGAAGAATCTCAGAAAAGTTCCAAATGACAAGACAAGTACCCTATTTATAATGTTCATGATTTCGCTTGAAGACTTCAAGCGAAATCCTCATTTCTTGAAGCGAAATTGATAAAGTCTTGTCTTGAAGCGAAATCTTCATGTTACTTTTGTCTTGAAGCGATAACATTCATCCAATCTGATTCCATGCTACTTTCAACTTCTATTTTGTCTTTAGTAATGTGATGTCATTGATGATGTCACCAAGATGATGTCATCATGACATCATGTCTTGATTAGATCCGCACCGAACCGAGACTCGATACAAGACGAAGACGACAGATGAATGCATCAACAGACTCCCCCTCAGATGTTGATGAGTCTTAAGTGTCGAGTCTTTGCATCTTCAGTCTTTATCAGTCTTTGATCTTCCTCTGAAGTATTTGTCATTGCAAGAATCCTCAATCAATCTCTTACTCTTTCTCGAATGTTGAATATCCTGGTGTCTTCAGACTCCCCCTCTCAATCTGCTGGGATCGTAGTCTGGAATTCACTTTTCACAGATTCTTAGATCGTAATCTGGCACTCTATCAAACTCAGATTTCGGAACCTGGCTAACCTGCAAAAACTCTACCCAAAAATAAATTTTCTGATAACCATTTTGTAGATAAGATTTTCAAGTCTAATTTACCACTTGCAGCAAAAACATTTATATTTCAAAACATTTTTTCATTTCATTTCAACACTCTTCAAACACTTTTACCCAAACCATTTGTTCATCATGTTTAGCACTTGGAATTTTGAAAATCAGCTCTCTAACATCAGTTGTCGAAAATCTTTTTGAATTTTTCAAACTTTATGCTAAAACACACTAAAATCTTTTTGGATTTTTGACTGAAATAGAAATGCAGAAAATGAAATATTTACAAACAATATTTTTGTGAGTTCGTGCAAGAGGATCATATCAGTTTTTGAGACAAATCACCAACACCGTTAAGCTTTAAATCATTTTAAGTTTTAAACGATTCACTTAGATTGTCAGTATATTTGTCCACTTAAATTTTCACACAAAGTTCAATTGATCCGAGATACGATATTAATGTTTTAAGCACTTGAACTCATCCGTGTGTCCCACTACTTGAATATACTCCCGTATCCAGATCCCAATATTCAGTCTTACAGGTGAGTATACCACAGATGATATCTGTAAGGGGAATAAATTATGCAACCGTGATAGCTCAGGTCAGAACTTCCGTTCAGCAGAGAGCCTAGTTGACTTTTAGGTGTGTCCCCTTTAGAGGATCTTTTGAATTACAACAGCCATGATTAGCATTTTTCAATGTTTCATCATTTTTTAGCTGAGGGTGGTGCTATATTTCAAGCAAGCAGAAAGTATTCTCCGGGGACTAGGCCATTGCTTCCGCAAAATCAGAAGTCCCTGGATAATACCCCAGATATCACTGAGCATAAAGACCTAGTATCTCAGAATAAGGGACCTTTCAAACAAGATTTCAGGGGTTACCTATATATCCAAGAAGTTGTTAACCCACAGAATAAGCAAGTTTGAAATTTAGGTTTATATCTCGTCACAATCTACTAAATGTGCAAAAACCTACTGGCACATCATCAGTGAGACCGTTTATCACTTTTTTATCTTACCAAATCTTTAGCATGTTGTGATCGTCCACTGATGTACTATCATTTCCTCTTTTATGCAACAAAACTCATTTTTCATTTTATCATGTTTTTGACTTTTTCAAATTTTCAAATGTTTTTGAATTTTCTAAAATTTTACTCCCCCTAAAATGCAAACACATTTTAGGAAATTTGAAAACAAACTATACAAAAACGTGACAACTGATATCGAATCTCTTCAATTCGCCATCCACTTGGCATAAACAATCAGAACTCCCCCTCACAACAAACTATTTTCCCATCGATTTCAAAACACTTAAGTTTGTTTTAATCAAATGGTTTTTCCGGAAAATAAGTTTTGTTGATTTTATCACTTGTAAAGTTAGGGGTTTGGTTCATCACATTGTCTATCAACCATTTATAGAAAATCAGATACAACTTAATGTCCCTGATTTACCACTTGTAACCATCATAAACATACAACTCAAACCTGTTTTTCAACCAATTTACCATCTTTTGATTGAATTCTCAAGGTGCCGATTCCTACTCCTCGCTTACAAACCTGGGAGTTCCGGTAATTCCTGCAAAAATTCTCAAAAATTTTCAATTTTCAAACAAACAACATAAGAATGATGCCGATTCATGATCCACGATTACCAACTTGGGATCTCCGGCAAATCAGGTTTTTACTCTTTGAAAAATATATCCACCCAAGCCTGACCTTCCTTGGGTGTAACAACCTCTTCATCATCTTTTCTTTCAACTAACCTGTGACCTCCTCTTTTGGCAGCGTAAAATTCTTTAACACTTTTGGCCTTACCATTGATCATTTTGCCAAAAATGTGTTTCACAGTTCCGTTGAAAGCTTTATCAACATCAAATTTCTTCTTGTCAGAATAAAATTGATTTGAAATTTCAACTTTCCCAACTCTCTTTTTAAAATTTTCAGCACTCAAAGATGGAAAATTCACATCATCCACTTTTAAAACTGATTTTTCAACCTTTTCTTTAACAACTTTTGGCTCCTCTGATTTTGTGGAATCAGATTCATCACCAGAACTGTTTCCTGAACCCTTAACAACCCATTTTTGATTTATCAGATTTTCTTTTCTGTTGATCACATTCTTTGAACATTCTCCCTTCTCAAAGATTGAATTTTCAAAGCCTGTGAACTTTCGGGTTGAAAGTTCAGTTTTCTCAACAACTTTCTCTTTCAGTTTACCAGATACTTCCTGTTTTGGTTTGAATGTTTTCGGACAATTCCTAGCAACATGACCAGCAAACTTGCACTGAAAACAGGTTCTAGTTTCTATCTTCTTTGGAACATGATTTTTCTTCAACTCTTCTTGCTTTTTGGCAAGGAATTCTTGATTTGTCTCCTTCCAGAATGAACTCTTTTGTTCTTTCTCTTGACTTGTTCCTGAAACAAAATCAGTTTTTGGTTTATAAATTTCCTCATTTTTATACTTTTTCGGTGGTATAAAACCTAAACCATTTCTTTTGAAATTACGGCTTTGGTTTGGCTTCTTTTGAAAACCATAACCAGAACTGTAACCCTTTTTCTTGTTTAATCTTTGTTGAACTCTTGAGGTGTATTTTTTAGGTTTATCAGTAAGATTTAAATCTTTCTTTTCAAAAATATTAATTTCTGTTAATTTGAAAACCTTTTTGATCAATTCAGTTTTAACACCTCTTAATGGAAAATCTTCATCAGAATATAATTTGTCAGAATCTTTCAAAGTATATGCCACTTTAAATGATTCATCATTCAAATTAAATTTTGAAATCAAAAACTCTTTATCATAAACCCGTTTCTCCTTTTTGACTGTTGACTTTGACGAATCGGACTCAGACTTTGACTTGGATTTGGACTCTGGTTTTGACTCCTCTATGTCATCTTTGTCTAACACCTGATCGACCACACTTTTTATCAATTTTGACTCATGATCAGTATCGGACGACGTGTACGTGACATCAATATTTTCTGGCAAGTTATCTGACGGCCCAGACTCCCATTGTAAGTTTATTGCCTTTTCGACTCTTTCGGAATTTGGATTTCGAGGTAAAAATCCATTTTCAACCGGAGGCGGACATCTAGTGTAGACCACACTTGATTTCTTACCAGAACTTGTCACTTTATCTTTTGTCACGGATTTCTTTTCTTCAGACATCTTCACATCTTCAAACGTCTTCAATTCTTCCACAATCGGATAAATCCTGTCAACAACAAAAGTAGAACATGAGTAACTGTCTAATAATTTCTTAACTTTCTCAGTTTCTATCTTTTGTGTTGCCAACTCAAGCTCGAGATCTGCACATTTCTTAATATTATAGTTTGCCGTATCAAGCTGTCTCAGATAAGCTATCTTCAAAGTATTCATAGCTTCAGCTTGTTCACCATTTGAATCAGTATACTTGTTGATTTCTCTGTTCATTGTATCATATGATTCTTTCAATCTGTTTATGTTGTGCAGCAATTCATTGTTTTGCTTGATTAAAGAATCACAATTCATGCACTTTTCAGGATCTTTGACAGGTTCTGCATCAACTTTGATTTCAAATTCAGGAACTTCTTTGACTGTTCTGTTTGATTGTAAAAATTCAGCTCTTCTCTTTTTCTCAGCTTTAGCTTCAGCTTTTAATCTTTTTTCTTCTTCTTCCTCTTCTTCGTTCTTTCTTCGTCTTTCTTCAGCTGCTTCCATGACTTTTCTGCACCTTTCTGCACATTTCAAATCATAAGCATTTGCAAAGAAAGCATTAACATTTGAAGTGTCTTTGGACATCTCTTTGGCTATAAATTCTTGATCTGAGCAAAAAATTGTCCCAACTGAAACCTTCAGCTAATTTTTCATTGTCTTGATCTGCCAAACACAATTTGCTATTTGTTGGAACATATTTATCCCAACTAAAACCACTATCCTTTCCCAGACAAGCTTTCTTTGAATCTTTAATCTCCATCATTCAATGTGCAGTTTGTGCCTGATGCAGTGCTGGTGGTGTGATTTGATGATAAATCGCCTTTTTGTGATAATCATTGTTTCCAAAAGGATTCTGAGCTCCAGTAGCTTCACGATTTTTGCACTCTCTCTTGAAATGCCCCTTTTCCCTGCAACGAAAACATGTAACTTTGGACTTATCAAAGCCTAAGTTTGAAACACTTGCATCAAGAAAATCATTTCTTCCCGTAATTTGTTTAAACTTCTCAGCTCTTCTCATTACACTAGCCATGCACCATTTAATGTCCATCAATTCCATTTCCTCAGCATCGATTTGATCGTAATCTTCTTTCGTGAGCATTGGATTACCGATCTTTCCGGCCACAAAACTACTATAGGATTCCAACACCATTCCCAACAAAGACATTTGATTTTTAGCAACCTCTTCAGTATAATCTTGATCATTTTCAAGACTTAGAACAATATTGCACTGAAGTTTTCTTCCGTTCTTTGTTGCTGAAATGTTTGGATCAAATGATGAAAATCTTGTGCTGCTTGAACCCTGAGATGATCTCTTTTCAGAAGAATCTTTCACACTGTAAGCAGTTTCGATCTTTGGAGAATGATTTGTTGTTCCAATAACACCACTCTTGTAATACAAGCTGATATCTTGTTCTCCATCGTAATTCTTCATCCTAGCAATCTTTCTTTGCTCCATTTCTTGAGCTTCCAGGTGTTTGATGAAATCTCCCAATGTCATTTTCTTATAATCTGTTTTGTTTGACCGCAACATCATCAGAAATGTTCCCCATGTTTCATATGGTAGCGCATCTGCAAGTTTTTCAACCAATTCATCAGTATCTTTCTTAACACCAAGTTTCGTCATATTTCTCACCAAGTTACAATATCTATCAATTAATTGCTTGACACTCTCATTTTTCAATCCTCGAAATAAGTCAAATTCCTTTTTCATGAGAGACATCTTATTCCTGAGCATATCGTCACTTCCAGTAAACTTTGCTTCCAACTCTGTCCATATTGAATATGCAGTTCCATCATGTTGAAGCAGTATCAAAATATCTTCTTTTATCGCTTGCTGAAGCAGACTCACCATCAATTTCTCATCTCGATATTTCTTTTTATCTACAGAAGTCATTTCTCTAAGTGTCAACGGAGTACCATTCACAACATTGTCCTTTGTGGGTTTAACATACGGCTCTTCAGTGTGTTCCCACGCATCCAAGTGATACGCCTCAACCCAATTTCCAAACCTTTCGGACCATCCATTGTAATCATCAATATCCATGAGTTTTGGTGGTTTCTGAGACGTCCCGGTTTCATTTTCATGCAAAGCACTCTGAGTAACTGTAACTGGACTAGCAAAAGCATTGTAGAAATCTTCGTCCATTTTTCGGAATTCAAAAATTTCACACACCAGTAAGTTCAAGCGAAATCACCAAGTCAATCACAGTTCAAGCGAAACCTTTTAACTAAAATAAATCCCTGAAGCGAAATCAGATCTTAAACTCAAGCGAAATTATCCACCTAATGCATCTTCAAGCGAAATCAATAAATTTTGATCTTTCAAACGAAAACTTCAATTTCGCTTCAGACACTAACTTGTTCAAGCGAAATCATACACAAAATTTATATTCTCAAGCGAAATCAACCTATTTTCAAGCGAGCCTGGATGACATCATCACGTTCGGTCTGATTTTGATCTAATTGAATGTGTAAATGGCCGAATTAGGTTCTTAAACTCTCAAGGGTTTGTTAAAATATGTTTTCGCAAAATTTGTGAGAGTTTGAACTGATTTTATCCGTAGAAAGTTGTTCGATTTGAAAAGAAGATGTAGAAAATCAGAAAACGTGGCTGAATTAGTATGAACTCTTCCTCCTGAGCTCTGATACCAATTGTAGGATCGTTTGCGGACCCGAACGAGTCGTTCAGAAGAGTTTATCTCGGTTTCAGAGGCGGAAACTAAAAAACCGAGTTCAATTCAGCGAGATTTCACTTTAAACTGTTGTTGTATTGATAACAAATGCTATTACAGACCTAACAACACTTCGGCAGCACTTCGTGGCTCACCGGAAGAATCTCAGAAAAGTTCCAAATGACAAGACAAGTACCCTATTTATAATGTTCATGATTTCGCTTGAAGACTTCAAGCGAAATCCTCATTTCTTGAAGCGAAATTGATAAAGTCTTGTCTTGAAGCGAAATCTTCATGTTACTTTTGTCTTGAAGCGATAACATTCATCCAATCTGATTCCATGCTACTTTCAACTTCTATTTTGTCTTTAGTAATGTGATGTCATTGATGATGTCACCAAGATGATGTCATCATGACATCATGTCTTGATTAGATCCGCACCGAACCGAGACTCGATACAAGACGAAGACGACAGATGAATGCATCAACACTCCGAAATGGCACTTAGCAGGATTCAACTTCATGTTATACTGATCCAGAATATCAAATGCTCCCTTGATATCCTGGAGGTGATCCTCGGCCTTTTTAGATTTCACCACCATATCGTCAATATACACCTCCATGGTGTCCCCCAGCTTATCTTTGAACATCATGTTCACCAATCTCTGGTATGTTGCACCTGCATTTTTCAAACCGAAAGGCATAGCAGTATAGCAATAAATACCTGTTGGTTTCATGAAAGCAGTATCCTTCTGGTCCGAAGGCTCCATTTGAATCTGCTGAAATCCTGAGGATGCGTCCATGAACGTTAACATTTCATGCCCAGCAGTAGCATCCACCATTGCATCGATATGAGGAAGGGGGAACGGGTCTTTAGGACAAGCCTTATTCAAGTCTGTGTAATCTACACAGACTCTCCATTTCCCATTTTTCTTCTGCACTACGACCACATTCGCCAACCATCTTGGGAACTTGACTTCTCTGATCATTTTGGACTTTAACAATCTTTCAACTTCCTCTTGGATGATTATATTCCGCTCAGGAGCAAACTTCCTTCTTTTTTGCTGAATAGGCTTGAATGACCTGTCAATTCCAAGCTTGTGAGTAATAATGTCTTTGGATATACCTGTCATATCCTCATGCCTCCATGCAAAAGTTGACATCCTGCACTTTAAAAAGTCAGTTAATTGTTTTTCAATATCCCGAGGGATATTGGTTCCTACGAGCACAGAGATATCAGGATTATCCTGATCCAGGATAACTTTCTTCACATCCTGCTCCGAAGCTTCCAAGGTATCCCGGGCCCACACCTTTAATTGCTATGCTGGATTAGGCTTGGTCGAGGATTTCATTGAGGATGTGTAGCATTCCTTCGCCTCCTGCTGATCACTATCAACTTTGACGACCCCCCAAGGGGTTGGAATCTTGATGCATTGGTGATAAGTCGAAGGCACAGCCTTCATGTCTTGGATCCATGGCCTGCCTCGTATGATGTTATAATTGCTATGCTGGATTAGGCTTGGTCGAGGATTTCATTGAGGATGTGTAGCATTCCTTCACCTCCTGCTGATCACTATCAACTTTGACGACCCCCCAAGGGGTTGGAATCTTGATGCATTGGTGATAAGTCGAAGGCACAACCTTCATGTAATGGATCCATGGCCTGCCTAGTATGATGTTATAGCCGGATAAGGAGTCCATCACACAGAAGCGTTGTATCGAGTTGACCCTTCAACGTATACTGGTAACTTTATCTCTCCTACAGTATTTCTAGCTTCTCCACTGAAACCAACGAGCACAGTGGACTTCGAAGTAATGTCCATCGGAGATACATTCATCCTTTTCAATGTTACAAGCTGAATTATATTGACAGAACTACCGTTGTCCACCAATATCCTGCGTACAAAATGGTTAGCCACATATAATGTTATTACCAAAGCATCATGGTGAGGATCCTGAACAGTATCCCTGTCATCACTATCGAAAGTGATCACTTTATCAATTGTGAGGGTAGTCATCCTGACTGGTTTGTCTCCCCTTTAACTCTTAGCTTCCTTTGCATGTCTCTTAGCCGCCGAATACGAAGTCCCACAAATGTCGGATCCTCCTGAAATAAAGTTAATTATCTTGGCATCTGCTGGGGGTGATGCTGCTCGTTCAGGATCCTTCTCGGGATCCTGCCCTTTATTCTTCTTTCTTCCCAGCAAGTCCTTCAGATACCCTTTGCTTAACAGGTAACTTATTTCTTTCCTTAAAGCAATGCAATCCTCGGTCATATGTCCGAAGTCTTCATGGAAGGCACACCATTTGGATTTATCCTTCCAATCAGCTTTCTGCTGGTTCTTTCGAGGCCACCTAGCTTTGTCCCCTAAACCCTGCATAGCATACATTAACTCAGGTATATTAACAGAAAAGCAGTATTCAGATAAGTCAGGATATTCTTCAGGATCCTCGTCTTCAACAGCATTCACTTTCTTGTTATCATTTCTGCCGTATGGCTTGGAGCGATATGGCATATATGAGGATTCTGATTTCCTGTTAGTTGATTCATAGGTTGAGGTAGAATTCATCCTCTCCTGCATCTTCTTGTCATCTTCCAAACGGATATATCTCAAAGCCCTGTTACGAGCTTCGTCGAGATTCCTGTAGGGATTCATTACAAGATCTTGATAAAACTGAGAATCCTTTTGTAACCCCATCTTAAAAGCTTGCACAGTTGTTGCAACATCAAGATGTGGGATATCCAAGGATTCTCGACTGAATTTGTTCACATAATCCCTCAAGGATTCCTGAGGCCCTTGAGTTATCCTATAAAGATCACTGGTTAGTTTCTCAAAACTCCGGCTGCAAGAAAACTGACTATTAAATAAATTAACCAAATGAGCAAACGAAGTAATTGAGTGAGGAGTAACATTTAATAGCCATTTTAAGGCTGATCCTGTCAGGGTAGATCCAAAACCCTTGCACAAGCATGCTTCCTTGAGCTCCGGAGGGATAGGGTTGATCTCCATTCTTTCCCTATACTAGGCAATATGTTCTTCAGGATCCGTAGTCCCATCATACAGCTTCATGTTGGGAGTCTGAAATCTTTTTGGGATTTCAGCATCACAGATAGGATATGCAAAGCGGGATATCCTGTGGCTGTCTTGGGATACTTCTGGAATTGGCTGGACCACTCCAGGTACACTAGATATCATGTCCTTCAATTTCTAAAGCTCCCTGGTAAATGTTGACGTCATACCAGCATCCTGCAAAAAGCCATTGTTGTTAGTAGCAAGAACATTATTATTTGACACATTACCGGTCTGAGGATTTTGGCCATATCCTGAAGCATATCCTGAACTCCTCACAGTGGACATCCTGACCGAAGAGGGTATCTCAGGGGTATGATTCTGAGAATGGCTTGGGACGATATTCCCCCTGTTATCCTCAGTGTAAACTGCGGAACTGAAGTTCAAAGCCCTGGGCTGTATAGGAGTGACAGTTTCTTCAGCAGGTCTACTCGAGCTAGCTTTTAAGAGTTGTATTTCCCTTAACAGCATTTGGTTAGTCTCCTGTTGCTGCCTCATTTATTCATGCACACTTCCAAATAAAGTTAGAATTTCATCATTAGAGGCTAAAACGGGAGCAGATCCCTGAACACTCCGAGTAGGGATAACATCTTGAGGTTGTGAAGAAAATGGCATCCTTGGAGGAGGTGGTGGAAGCACCGAACCGGTGGTAGCGGAGGTTGCAGCAGACATAGTGGAGGAGCTCATGTTTGATCTTGAGGCCATTGTAAACAACGTGGCAAAAAGTTTTGAAAATAGAAAACCGATTAACGATTTCACAAAGATTTTTAGTAAAGGTAGCACCACTTGCCCCACGGTGGGCGCCAAATTGTTTTGGTCAAAAATTACCGAAGCAATTTAGTGATCAAATTAGTTAAGTGAGGTAGTGTGCTAAAATTATGTGTGAAAAATATGTTAACCAAGTTAGTTATAAAAACAGTTTCAGGATACGGCTCAAGATATAGAGGTGTATCTATGATCAAACAATGAGCAAAAAAGTAAAGGTTGACACGTGATGTACGAGGAAAGCCCTTGATCAATCTAGATCGCCGGCATAAAACCTCGGGAGCTGACAATCGCAGCTGCCTTGTTCTTCTATTGCTTCAAATATTAGGATACAGTGCAGGATGTGGTGCGGATTAACTATGTGTTACAATGTAATTCGAATACAAGTGTTGTATGTAGTGTTTGCAGTGAGCTAGAGAGAAAGTGTTTGAAAATGTGAAAGTTGAGTGCCTTAATCTGATCCGCCCCCATCTATTTATAGTAAAACAAATATAACAAACTATCCTAAATAGCCGGGATCCAACGAATATTCCTCACTCGAACGTTGTGGACCTAGTCTTTCGGGTTCAACGTCTCTCCCATAACAAACATGCCCGAGTCTTGAGGAGAAGAAGTCCATCTGACCGTTAGCGAACCCCAGCCTTTAACCTGCACGTGGTTAATTCAATATTCCTCAGGATATCGCCCAACATGTTAGCAATATCCCCGTCCAGTATCCTGATCACAAATAAACAATAAAAAGCAGGATATTGATCAAGATATGTATGCTCAGAAAATGACCCATAACAGTTATATTTATTTATAAAAGGATTCATTTTGTACGATATTGGAAATAAATATATAAACTATATTTATTTTATAAAACGAATTCGTTTCGTTTGGTATTTGAAATAATATGTAAACTATATTTAAGTTTACAAAAGAGCCTTCGCTTTGTTTGATGTTCGAAATAAATGTATAAACTATATTTATTTGTAAAAGCATCGTTGAGTTGTTGCGTTTGAAAATAAATACATGACTATATTTATTTTTATGAAATAGTTGTCGAAATTTCAAAGTTTAGAATAAATATAACAACTATCTTTATTGTCGGAAATAGTATCCGAATCGTCGTTTTTGTATGTTGTAAAACTGTTGTTGAAAGTATTGTTACACTTGTATTTGTTTTTATAAAAAAATCACTTGAATACAATGGTTCGTTTTATAATAAAACGCGTTTGTTTTTACGGATTTTCTATAAAAACGGGCAGAGTTTCCTCTTTTTTTGGACGCCCCGACAACACAAGTTGTCGCTATTCTTATCAAAATTCAATAATTTTCACCAAGCAATCAATATATAAAAACTCTTGTCGAATTTAACTATAATGTAACTAATTTTTAATCAAGACGGTTCAAGCTCGTTTTCACGGAAATAATCAAGAAAAACTATAAAGATAACTTAACGAATTTTGACTTAAGCTAATACTAAAACTGTCGTCGAGTTGTCGAAACGTTAAATGGGTTGACTGAGTTGACCGAGTCAACCGGGTTGACCGAGTTGACTCGCTGAGTTAACCAGGTTTGACTGAGTCAACCCGAACCACAAACCAAAACTGTTGATTCAGAAACCTGAACCCGCTGGCGTGAACCGTGACCCGAATCCACCGAACCGAGACCTGAAACTTGAACCGGATCCGACCCGAAACGCCACAAAACCCACCTTTCGCTACTAGTGAACCCGATTCAGGAGGAACACGAGCAGCATCTACGACTTATGCTGGAACTTCTTCGAAAAGAGCAGTTGTATGCCAAGTTTTCGAAATGTGACTTCTAGCTTCGCGAAGTCCACTTTCTAGGCCATGTGGTAAACAAGGATGGAATTCATGTGGATCCATCTAAGGTTGAATTGATCAAGAACTGGCCTGCACCCCGCACACCAACAGAAATCCGCCAATTCTTGGGTTTGGCAGGATATTACAGAAGGTTTATCAAGGATTTCTCAAAGATTGCGCAACCTCTCACTTCACTGACTCAGAAGGGTGTCACCTATCGTTGGGGTGATGCACAGGAGTCCGCATTTCAGCACTTGAAGGATAGACTTTGTAGTGCGCCTATCCTCTCATTGCCTGAGGTCACAGATGATTTTGTGGTTTACTGCGATGCTTCCATCCAAGGACTTGGATGCGTGTTGATGCAATGTGAAAAGGTAATTGCCTACCCATCACGCCAACTCAAGGTTCACGAAAGAAATTACACTACACACGATCTGGAGCTGGGAGCAGTTATTTTCGCACTTAAGATATGGAGACATTACCTGTACGGTACCAAGTGCACCATCTACACCGATCACAGGAGTCTCGAGCATATCTTTAAGCAAAAGGAATTAAATATGCGACAACGCCGATGGGTCGAACTTTTGAACGATTATGAATGCGCTATCAAGTACCATCCGGGCAAGGCCAATGTTGTGGCCGACGCCCTCAGTCGAAAGGATACTATACCTAAGCGTGTACGTGCGTTACAGCTTACCATTCACTCTAGCCTTCCCGCTCAGATTCGCAATGCTCGTGTTGAAGCGTTGAAAGCAGAAAACATCAGGGCTGAGTCCCTACGAGGATCGAGGCAGCGGCTAGAACAAAAGGAAGACGGCGCTTACAATGTAACAGGGCACATCTGGGTTCCACTTTATGGAAACTTACGCGAGCTTGTGATGGACAAAGCGCACAAGTCTCGTTATTCGGTACATCCTGGTTCGGATAAAATGTACCACGACCTAAAGACTACGTATTGGTGGCCTGGCATGAAAGCCCACATAGCAACCTACGTCACTAAGTGCTTGACTTGTGCGAGAGTCAAGACTGAATATCAAAAACCTTCAGGCCTACTTCAACAACCAGAGATCCCGAAATGGAAATGGGAGCAAATTTCCATGGATTTCGTTACTGGTCTACCTAGATCTCAACGCGGAAATGATACCATTTGGGTGATCGTGGATCGACTGACCAAGTCTGCACATTTTCTGGCCATCAAAGAAACGGATAAGTTTTCTACTCTTGCAGACATTTATCTAAAGGAATTAGTGTCAAGGCACGGAGTGCCAACCTCTATCATGTCTGATCGTGACGCGCGTTTTACTTCTGAACTGTGGCAAGCAATGCACAAGTCCTTTCGATTAGATATGAGCACAGCTTATCACCCACAGACGGATGGGCAATCTGAATGCACCATCCAAACCCTTGAAGACATGCTTAGGGCATGTGTAATCGATTTTGGTAATGGCTGGGAAAAGCACCTCCCACTAGTGGAGTTTTCGTATAACAACAGCTACCACACCAGCATTCAGGCCGCTCCATTCGAGGCATTGTACGGACGCAAATGCTGATCACCTCTCTGTTGCGCAGAAGTTGGTGACAGCCAAATCACTGGCCCAGAACTTGTGGTAGATACCACCGAGAGAATTGCTCAGATACGACAGCGAATGGCGGCAGCTCGTGACCGTCAGAAAAGCTATGCTGATAAGGGAAGAAAACCACTCGAACTCCAGGTTGGGGATCGAGTGCTACTCAAAGTCTCACCTTGGAAAGGTGTAGTCCGCTTTGGCAAACGAGGCAAACTCAATCCGCGTTACGTCGGACCATTCGAAGTCACCGAGAAAATTGGCAAAGTCGCCTACAGGTTGAATCTACCTGAAGAACTCAGCGGAGTTCACAACGTATTCCATGTGTCGAATCTGAAGAAGTGTCTGTCAGATGAGACCCTCATAGTTCCTCTCAAGGAACTCACCATCGACGACCAGCTGCGATTCGTCGAAGAACCAGTAGAGATTACGGATCGAGATGTTAAGATCCTCAAGCGTACCAGGATACCTCTGGTCCGAGTTCGTTGGAATACTCATCATGGCCCAGAGTATACCTGGGAACGAGAAGACCAAATGAAACTCAAGTATCCCCAATTGTTTCAGAAAAACGTAACCACTACTGAGGCTGATGCTACTGCAGAATTTCGGGAAGAAATTCCAAATCAACGGGGGGATGATGTGACACCCCAGGAAAATCAGGAAAATAATGCAACTTAACTAGCTTCCTCAGTAACCACGTGCTAAATTTCGGGACGAAATTCTCTTAACAAGGGGAGAATGTGACAACCCTCAAATTTACATGTAACCGTACAATTTATTTATGACAATTAAAGTGCTTGACGACTGTGTGGAATTTTTTAACTGCTCTCTGATTTATGTGTTATGCTTACATGTACTTGTTAACACACTAATAAAGTACAGAAAAGTCATTAAATAGTCCGTTATGATTTCCTAAGTGTTAGAAATTAAAAACGTTACAAAAATATATACATAAGACACTTTTCGGATTAATTAAGCACTTTAACGGAACAGTGTCAAACCGAACAACCGGACTTAACCCGGAACATAAAAATATTGACATGACATTGTTTTTCTTTTTCTGAGCTAGTTAAGGTCCCCGAACCCCCTAACACCCTTTATATTAAATAACACACAACAATATGCTAGCTATATTATTCCAACATAACTAAGACTTGTAACTAGATTAATCACCACCCAACCCCCCTATACCCCCCCCCCCCCATTACGGTTTCATGGGGGTGGGACAACCACACCCCTCTTTTGATTATTTAAATGCCATTGTTGGACAATAAGGGGACATTCTACCTATTGGATCATAGTAGACATGGATTATAAATAAGTATCAAGGATAATCATACTCTCATTTTTCAACACACACAAACTTCAAGCTTTTCTCTCCTTCCCTCCCTCATCCCTCACGGCTCCACTACACCTCCACCATACCACCACCTTGAAGCCTCCTACAAGCCATTTTCTTACATAGAAAGGTGCAAGGGATCACATAAGGAAGCTCGGTGCATTCGGAATCTCAAGGACCTCACTACGTTTCTTTTATCCACCACTTTTACGCCTTTGATCTTCCCTAGCCTTGTGCTAGTTGACGCGATTGACCAACCTTGACTGTTAGCTATATTTGAGAGTCTAACCGAGCAAACCGAGGTGAGTTCACACCCTTACTAAGGCATGGGATTCCCGGTGGTTGGGAATGGGAATTGAATAACTATTTATATTATCAACCCTACTAGACTACGTACTACTGTCCTCGGATTGAGAAGGGCATGTACGTAAAACCTACCTACACTCACACTTACTACTGTCCTCGGATTGAGAAGGGCACGTACGTAAAACCTATGTACATTCATACTTACTACTGTCCTCGGATTGAGAAGGGCACGTATGTAAAACCTACGTACACTCATACTTACTGCTGTCCTCGGATTGAGAAGGGCACGTACGTAAAACCTACGTACACTCATACTTAACACCGTCCTCGGATTGGGAAGGACACTTATGGATACGCCTAGTCTAGTAACATATATAATGGGAAGCCCCCACTAAATGTCGTAAAGGTTTGGGAATCAAGGATAATGGGTAATACATGGTTATGAAACGAACTTACGATTTCTGATACGAACTCATTAACTGAACAACCAACTGTGAACTTGCTCAACTTTGTTGTTGACTCGTTGTTACATGCCTTGCATGTCGTTAGATGCTATGGAGCTTGCACATGGAGGTGGTCGTTGTGGAATGCGAACTAATATGTCTCGTACTTACTAAATAAACGTTATGGACTCATGAAACTTATGTTTGGGGTCTTTAAACTTATGAACTACAAACTTATGTTTTGGTTTAACGTCTTATGCTTCCGATGTTTAAATTGAACTTGGTTAACTTCCTTTTGGTCACCAATTGTATTGTAATTGGTTTTATTTACTAAAATACGTTATTCAATATGATTGGTGGCTCAATCCTGGTCATGTCACGCCTCCAAGCGGTGATACTCCGCGTGTGGATTTTGGGGGTGTGACAGATTGGTATCAGAGCCATTGGTTATAGAGAACTTGGTTTTAATAAGGGAAAAAGTTTTTATTAAAACCAGACTATAACCTATACAGTTCTCAAAGATCCACAACGACGCTTCGCTCCACGTGCAAGACTCGACACTATAGGTGATATGATTCATGTTTATATTACCTACTTGTTAGTTATATAGAACATTGCTTATGATATGCTTAGATAACATAGTATCTACTGCTTGAAAACTTTGTGTGATCACTCTCTTCTGTCATTCCACACTTGCGTAATGATACGACGCACTTCTCACTTGTGTTTTCCGTATGGTGAAGATCATGAGTGGACGAATCAGCCTCACACAAGCCCAGCTGGCGGCTTTGATCAAAGAACAAGTTATTGCGGCACTTGCAGCCACTCAAGCAGGAGGCCAGCTTGCCCAGCCGCCTGTGTGCACGTTCAAGACTTTTATGGACTGTCGTCCTAGTACCTTCAGTGGCACTGAAGGGGCCGTCGGACTCCTCCACTGGTTCGAGAAGCTCGAGTCGGTCTTCGAAATGTGTGAATGCGCTGAGGATCGTAAGGTGAAGTATGCTACTGGTACTCTTGAAGGGGTAGCGCTCACGTGGTGGAACGCTCAGGTTCAGCTGCTGGGGTTGGTTGCTGCTAATGCCACCCCCTGGAATGACTTCAAGGAACTGATCAAGGAAGAGTACTGCAGTCGTGATGACATCCATAAACTAGAGGTGGAATTTTTCAATCTAAAGATGACGGGGTCTGAGATTGAGGCGTATACTAAGAGGTCGAATGAACTGGCCATCCTGTGCCCTACTATGGTGGACCCTCCCATCAAACGTATTGAGCTTTACCTCAAGGGCCTTGTACCCGAGATTCAGAGTCACGTGACTTCGGCTAACCTGGGTACCATTCAACAAATCATCAAGTTGGCTCACCGTCTCACCGACCAGGCAGTGGAACAAAACAGATTACCCAAGCGTATTGGTACTGCTACTACTGATACCCCCAATGATCACAAGCGAAAATGGGATGGAAATTCGGGCAAAGGCTCTACCTTTTTTCAGTCTCAGTCTCAGCAACGAAGGACTGAGGACCATAGGAGCCCTAGTCAGCACTCTTCTGGTAGTCAAAGGCAGGGTGGATATCGAGGAAACTACCCAAAGTGCAATAAATGCAACAGACACCACAGTGGTCAGTGCAACAAGGGACGCTGTCAGAGATGTCTCAAGATGGGTCATGAAGCCAAGGATTGCAGGAGCCCACGGCCTACGAATCAGAATCGTCAGCAGCAACAGCAAGCACCGTAGAATCAGCAACAGCAACAGGGCAACAAGGGATGCTTTCAGTGTGGTGCCGAAGATCACTTCAAGAGACACTGCCCGCAGTTAAATCAGAATCAGAATCACAACCAAGGAAACGGGAACAATAATGGGGGCAACCATGGAGGAAACAATGATGGCAACGGTGCCAGGGGTCGAGTGTTCGTGATTGGTCAGGGTGACGCAAGGAATGATCCTAACGTAGTGATGGGTAAGTTCCTTCTTGACGACTTTTATGTTACTATTTTATTCGATTCGGGTGCCGATACTAGTTATGTGTCCGTAAAAGTTAGTCAAATGCTTAAGCGCACTCCAACACTTCTAAACACCAAACACACGATAGAGCTAGCAAATGGTAAAAGTCTTGAAGCCACACACGTAGTTAAAGGTTGTAACCTTGTCTTAGCTGGTCAGACCTTCTCTATCGATCTTATTCCTATCACACTGGCTAGTTTCGACGTCGTTATTGGGATGGATTGGCTATCTCATCATCAAGCGGAGATTGTTTGCAAGGAGAAAATCGTCCGCATTCCTCGTTCTGGTGAAGAACCTCACGTGATTCGTGGCGACAAGAGTGGTGCTGTCGAAGGCATCATCTCTTTCCTTAAGGCCCAGAAGTGTTTGCGAAAGGGCCACACTGCCATTCTAGCGCTCGTTACTGACACATCAACAGAAGAGAAGAGAATTGAAGACATCCCTATTGTGCGCGATTTTCCTAAGGTATTTCCTGAGGAATTTCCTGGTCTTCCACCTCATCGTCAAGTTGAATTTCAAATCGAGCTAGCTCCTGGAGCAGCGCCCATAGCTCGAGCGCCTTATCGTCTAGCTCCATCAGAACTTGAAGAACTGTCCACGCAATTACAAGAACTCTTGGAAAAGGGTTTTATACGTCCTAGCTCTTCGCCCTGGGGAGATCCAGTCTTGTTCGTAAAGAAGAAAGATGGAACTTTCAGAATGTGTATTGACTGTCGCGAACTTAACAAGGTGACTGTGAAGGATCGTTATCCTCTTCCACGTATTGACGACTTATTCGACCAGCTGCAAGGGTCGAGCTATTACTCTAAGATTGATTTGAGATCGGGATACCATCAGCTGAGAGTCCGAGATGAGGATGTCTCTAAAACAGCATTCAGAACTCGCTACGGCCATTACGAGTTTCTGGTTATGCCATTCGGGCTGACGAATGCACCAGCGGTCTTCATGGATCTCATGAACCGAGTGTGCAAGCCATACCTGGATATGTTCGTTATTGTGTTCATCGATGATATCCTGATCTATTCTAAGAGTCAGGAGGAACACGAGCAGCATCTACGACTTATGCTGGAACTTCTTCGAAAAGAGCAGTTGTATGCCAAGTTTTCGAAATGTGACTTCTGGCTTCGCGAAGTCCACTTTCTAGGCCATGTGGTAAACAAGGATGGAATTCATGTGGATCCATCTAAGGTTGAATCGATCAAGAACTGGCCTGCACCCCGCACACCAACAGAAATCCGCCAATTCTTGGGTTTGGCAGGATATTACAGAAGGTTTATCAAGGATTTCTCAAAGATTGCGCAACCTCTCACTTCACTGACTCAGAAGGGTGTCACCTATCGTTGGGGTGATGCACAGGAGTCCGCATTTCAGCACTTGAAGGATAGACTTTGTAGCGCGCCTATCCTCTCATTGCCTGAGGTCACAGATGATTTTGTGGTTTACTGCGATACTTCCATCCAAGGACTTGGTTGCGTGTTGATGCAACGTGAAAAGGTCATTGCCTACGCATCACGCCAACTCAAGGTTCACGAAAGAAATTACACTACACACGATCTGGAGCTGGGAGCAGTTGTTTTCGCACTTAAGATATGGAGACATTACCTGTACGGTACCAAGTGCACCATTTACACCGATCACATGAGTCTCGAGCATATCTTTAAGCAAAAGGAATTAAATATGCGAGAACGCCGATGGGTCGAACTTTTGAACGATTATGAATGCGCTATCAAGTACCATCTGGGCAAGGCCAATGTTGTGGCCGACGCCCTCAGTCGAAAGGATACTATACCTAAGCGTGTACGTGCCTTACAGCTTACCATTCACTCTAGCCTTCCCGCTCAGATTCGCAATGCTCAGGTTGAAGCGTTGAAAGCAGAAAACATCAGGGCTGGGTCCCTACGAGGATCGAGGCAGCGGCTAGAACAAAAGGAAGACGGTGCTTACAATGTTACAGGTCTCGTTATTCGGTACATCCTGGTTCGAATAAAATGTACCACGACCTAAAGACTACGTATTGGTGGCCTGGCATGAAAGCCCACATAGCAACCTACGTCAGTAAGTGCTTGACTTGTGCGAGAGTCAAGACTGAATATCAGAAACCATCAGGCCTACTTCAACAACCGGAGATCCCGAAATGGAAATGGGAGCAAATTTCCATGGATTTCGTTACTGGTCTACCTAGATCTCAACGCGGAAATGATACCATTTGGGTGATCGTGGATCGACTGACCAAGTCTGCACGTTTTCTGGCCATCAAAGAAACGGATAAGTTTTCTACTCTTGCAGACATTTATCTAAAGGAAGTAGTGTCAAGGCACGGAGTGCCAACCTCTATCATTTCTGATCGTGACGCACGTTTTACTTCTAAACTGTGGCAAGCAATGCACAAGTCCTTTCGATTAGATATGAGCACAGCTTATCACCCACAGACGGATGGGCAATCTGAACGCACCATCCAAACCCTTGAAGACATGCTTAGGGCATGTGTAATCGATTTTGGTAATGGCTGGGAAAAGCACCTCCCACTAGTGGAGTTTTCGTATAACAACAGCTACCACACCAGCATTCAGGCCGCTCCATTCGAGGCATTGTACGGACGCAAATGCCGATCACCTCTCTGTTGCGCAGAAGTTGGTGACAGCCAAATCACTGGCCCAGAACTTGTGGTAGATACCACTGAGAGAATTGCTCAGATACGACAGCGAATGGCGGCAGCTCGTGACCGTCAGAAAAGCTATGCTGATAAGGGAAGAAAACCACTCGAACTCCAGGTTGGGGATCGAGTGCTACTCAAAGTCTCACCTTGGAAAGGTGTAGTCCGCTTTGGCAAACGAGGCAAACTCAATCCGCGTTATGTCGTTCCATTCGAAGTCACCGAGAAATTTGGTAAAGTCGCCTACATGTTGAATCTACCTGAAGAACTCAGCGGAGTTCACAACGTATTCCATGTGTCGAATCTGAAGAAGTGTCTGTCAGATGAGACCCTCATAGTTCCTCTCAAGGAACTCACCATCGACGACCAGCTGCGATTCGTCGAAGAACCAGTAGAGATTACGGATCGAGATGTTAAGATCCTCAAGCGTACCAGGATACCTCTGGTCCGAGTTCGTTGGAATGCTCGTCGTGGCCCAGAGTATACCTGGGAACGAGAAGACCAAATGAATCTCAAGTATCCCCAACTGTTTAAGAAAAACGCAACCACTACTGAGGCTGAAGCTACTGCAGAATTTCGGGAAGAAATTCCAAATCAACGGGGGGATGATGTGACACCCCAGGAAAATCAGGAAAACAACGCAACTTAACTAGCTTCCTCAGTAACCACGCGCTAAATTTCGGGACGAATTTCTCTTAACAGGGGGAGAATGTGACAACCCTCAAATTTACATGTAACCGTACAATTTATTTATGACAATTAAAGTGCTTGACGACTGTGTGGAATTTTTTAACTGATCTCTGATTTATGTGTTATGCTTACATGTACTTGTTAACACACTAATAAAGTACAGAAAAGTCATTAAATAGTCCGTTATGATTTCCTAAGTGTTAGAAATTAAAACGTTACAAATATATATATATATATATATATATATATATATATATATATATATAAGACACTTTTCGGATTAATTAAGCACTTTAACGGAACAGTGTCAAACCGAACAACCGGACTTAACCCGGAACATAAAAATATTGACATGACATTGTTTTTCTTTTTCTGAGCTAGTTAGGGTCCCCGAACCCCCTAACACCCCTTATATTAAATAACACACAACAATATGCTAGCTATATCATTCCAACATCACTAAGACTTGTAACTAGATTAATCACCACCCAACCCCCCTATACCCCCCCCCCCCCATTACGGTTTCATGAGGGTGGGACAACCACATCCCTCTTTTGATTATTTAAATGCCATTGTTGGACAATAAGGGGACATTCTACCTATTGGATCATAGTATACATGGATTATAAATAAGTATCAAGGATAATCATACTCTCATTTTTCAACACACACAAACTTCAAGCTTTTCTCTCCTTCCCTCCCTCATCCCTCACGGCTCCACCACACCTCCACCATACCACCACCTTCAAGCCTCCTACAAGCCATTTTCTTACATACAAAGGTGCATGGGATCACATAAGGAAGCTTGGTGCACTCGGAATCTCAAGGACCTCACTACGTTTCTTTTATCCACCACTTTTACGCCTTTGATCTTCCCTAACCTTGTGCTAGTTGACGCGATTGACCGACCTTGACTGTTAGCTATATTTGAGAGTCTAACCGAGCAAACCGAGGTGAGTTCACACCCTTACTAAGGCATGGGATTCCCGGTGGTTGGGAATGGGAATTGAATAACTATTTATATTATCAACCCTACTAGACTACCTACTACTGTCCTCGGATTGAGAAGGGCACGTACGTAAAACCTACCTACACTCACACTTACTACTGTCCTCGGATTGAGAAGGGCACGTACGTAAAACCTACGTACACTCATACTTACTACTGTCCTCGGATTGAGAAGGGCACGTACGTAAAACCTACGTACCCTCATACTTAACACCGTCCTCGGATTGGGAAGGACACTTATGGATACGCCTAGTCTAGTAACATACATAATGGGAAGCCCCCACTAAATATCGTAAAGGTTTAGGAATCAAGGATAATGGGTAATACATGGTTATGAAACGAACTTACGATTTCTGATACGAACTCATTAACTGAACAACCAACTGTGAACTCGCTCAACTTTGTTGTTGACTCGTTGTTACATGCCTTGCAGGTCGTTAGATGCTATGGAGCTTGCACATGGAGGTGGTCGTTGTGGAATGCGAACTAATATGTCCCCTACTTACTAAATAAACGTTATGGACTCATGAAACTTATGTTTGGGGTCTTTAAACTTATGAACTACAAACTTATGTTTTGGTTTAACGTCTTATGCTTCCGCTGTTTAACTTGAACTTGGTTAACTTCCTTTTGGTCACCAATTGTATTGTGATTGGTTTTATTTACTAAAATACGTTGTTCAATATGATTGGTGGCTCGATCCTGGTCATGTCACGCCTCCAAGCGGTGATACTCCGCGTGTGGATTTTGGGGGTGTGACAAGCGGCCCATAATTCCTACGATACCCGTTATCGCAACCCAAACTCCATAAGTGTCGAAAGAATAAAATTTTAAAATTAAAAGGCGTATAATAGTGGAGTTTTCCGAGTGACGCGTTCGTTTGTCGATTACGGTGATAATCGCGAAAAATTATATCGTTGCCGTCTTTAATCCGTTTTTCGATCCGGTTTCGACTGTATTTACTAAAATTTTATTATGGAGCTAAATACAGCGTAAAATGAAAGTTTCGAAAGTGACAGGCGTCTACGTCGCTTCCGTTTCGTTGCCGATGTGTTTCCTGCTATCGCCTTTTTTTGTTCACGTTTGCGTTTCTGTCGCACGGAAGCCCAAATAAATTCACAAAATTAAATTCATAAATATAAAATATTCGTAGAAAATCCGTATTTGTCGGCGTTGTCGGTATTTGTACGTTATCAGTTCGTTGTCGCTTAATATTCACCAGATCTTTCCGTAAACCACCGTTCACACCCTGTAAAGCCGGTCAGCCGTTTCTATGCACTGCAAAGACCTAATTAAGTTAATTTGTGCTGTAAACACTATTTATTATCGCGTTAATCACCTGTTAATCACGTAATTAAGAGCCGTAAATCACCGGTTGTAACATATATCTTTATAGAGAGCGGTTAACATACAAATGCCCTTATCATACTTCACGTACGCGACAATCGTAACCATCAGATCAGGGTTATAATCACGCATGGAACAGTTAATAACGCATGGATCAGTTTGTTTTGTGATAATCACGCATGGGAGCAATAATCACGCACGTTAAGTTGATCAAAATGTAATCACGCATGTTATCTATAATAATCATGCATGTTGTGTTTTGGTCGCGTACGTTAACGTACGTTAAGCCGTGAAGTACATTATACTTTCTCTCTCTCTCTCTCTCTCTATACAAATCCTCTAATCGTACATTATGTACGCTACAACAACAACCGTCCGATCATCTCATTAAAAGCGCGTGTTTAAACAATTAAATTAATCTAATTAAAATTAATAAAAGAAACCGCCAAGGTTATAATTTTCCATAGCGAGAACAAAACCCCTGATTATCAGCACCCAAAAACTCAAAATCATTCTCCTTCTCCAAAAACATTACCTGCAACTCATTGCGATTTCAACTACGATTCACTGCTACTCTCCATTGCGATTTCAACTACGATTCAATGAATACTGAGAAAAGAAGCAAAGCAAACAACGACAGACCACAAGCGAAGAATATGAATCCAGGTATCTATTTACATTTGCGATTTAAGGTGTAATATACAGGGGCTTTAAAATCAAATGCGATTTTGTTTGTTTATTAACGTTTTACCTGAAAAATATAGTTCTATAACATTATATATTGATAACAACTTCAATTTTGCTAGGGTTTATTGCAGGAATATTTATTTGTTAAGTTTTGCATTTTTTATGCACTTTTCTTAATGAAACTGATGGGTGTGCGATATCATAAAGGATTTTGTTGTGGTTTTAATGACATTTGCGATTTCATATGATAGAAAGCTAGTATGTATAAGTTTGTTTGTTTTAGGTTAAATTAGATTTGCGAATTGATATAAATGCAAATGCGATTTTATATGAGAAGTTAGTTGTATTGTTTAGGTAATGCTTATGAAACAAATGCGAAATCATAACTCATAAATGCAAATTGATACAAATAACATATGCGAATTGATATCTAACACATGCGAATTGATGGATTGTTTTGCATAATTAACTGACAAATGCGATTTTGTACGTGTTTTTAACTATAGCTTTGCGATTTTGTAGAAATAGAATCTGATGAAGACTTTGAAGGACCAATATCAACTCTGATAAAAATTAAAAAGAATAGAAAGAGATTGGTGATTCAAGAAAGTTCAGAAGATGAAGAAATTGTTAAGCCACCCCCAAAAAAGAAAAAACATGAGAAGAAAGAAGATAAAAGAAAATCAAAGATAGTGACAAAAAGACATTCAAAAAAAGGGCAACAACCTAAACCAGAACATAGAGAGTTTTTCAAATACAGCAATGAAGCAATACTGCTGAGATGCCAACCTAACTCATATATGGATACTGTTAGAAGATTTTCAAAAAAACAGATAGATGATGTTAGGGATATGGGGTTTGGAGCTATTCTTGATATGAACATCAACCATATTTCGACAAGATTGGCATATTGGCTAGTGAGAAACTTTGATGAGAAGTTCGATAAGCTAAACTTGGGAAAACACCAAATAAAAATAACATCGGACACAGTTTATGAGGTATTTGGTATACCAAAAGGTCCAAAGAAGGTTGAAATAATAGCCGATAAGAGAAAAGTCAAAAAGCAAGACAAAACTGAAAAAAGTCAAGAACCAGGAAATGCGGTCCGGGATACATTCATCCACCAGTGGGGACAAAACGCGAGACTTACCCATGGCTTAATAGCAAATACAATGGAAAATCAAAGAGACGGCGGGAGCCTGTTTAAATTAAATTTCCTTGTATACTGGATGATGTTCTTTGCAGAAATTACAAAGGCAACACTTGCAAATGATAGATGTTTGCTCGGTGTAGAAGGTGTTGAAGAAATAAAAAATCTAGATTGGTGCTCATATCTACTCGAAACCTTGCGCCGGACACGAGCGGGCTGGAAAAACTATAAGATACAGTTCGTAGGACCTGTTGCCTTTCTTACGGTATACATTACTACATTTAATAACACATTTAGAATACTAGTTTGTTTTGTTATATAATTACATGATCTTGCTATTCATACAGCTTCTGTACACGCATGAGTACAACAAGAGGCTTAACCTGTTTGAGAAAGCTGTGGAAATACCGGTTATTCGTTATATCACATCTTCAGAGATTGATAAAGTCGAAGAACATATTTCGGATAACGGACCTCTATGGATATCAAGTGAGAGTGAAGAAGAAGAAGAAAGTGAAGAAGAAAATGAAGAAGAAAATGAAGAAAAGAATGAAGAAGAAAAGGGTCCTCCGGAGGATGATTATACACTACGACCGCCGGTTGACACGACGATAAGCTACAAAAGAAGGACTGCGCGTGCAGTACACAACGAAGAAACCGGGGAAGAGCCAAAAGATAAGGAGAACATTGATGAGTTCATGGATTTCAGTTTTGAAATCAATGAAATGTCTCAGATGAACATTGACTTTGAAGTTGGAACGCAGACGCAGAAAATGATGGATTATTGCAACACTCCTGCTCAACTTTCACCGTCGGTATTCTATGACACAGCCAACGAACAACAACTAGAGGCTTCGAGAGCAAATAAAAAGGTAATGGTATAAAAATGTTAATTTAACTTATTTAACTTTATCAATTATATTTAACTTCTATACTGATATTACAGAATCTGTTGAAAAAGATGAAAGCAAATGTCAAAAAATACCTTAAAATGGTTCGAGATGTTCAAGAGATGAACAACTTAGTGTCAGAGGCAAAAACTAAGTGTTTTTGGGATGTTGAGGTTATGAATGCTTGTAAGGAGTGGGATCAAACGCTTCAGAATAATCCCATCTGTCTGCCACCTGAACCGGTTCAAGAGCATGAACCTGCAGCCTCTCCTGTTCAAGAGCATGAAGCTGCAGCCTCTCCTGTTCAAGAGCATGACCCTGAAAACCCAGCTTCTGAAGTTCATCATGAAGTTGCTACAAACACAGAAGGTAAAGAAGATGAAGAAGCACAACAAGTAATATCCAATGTTTTGCTACAAATGGCATCAGAAGGTAACACTTGCGAAATCAATATTAACACATGCGATATAATGTAAAAATTCACTAAAAATTATACATTTGCGAAACCTATGAAAAACACATGCGATACTATCAAAAACATTTTAGCTTTGATTTCGCACACGATATCATGTATACACCTGCGATTTTGACTCTGCTGTATTAAATAAATAAAATAATTTTAATCTATAGGTACACTGCAACCAGATGATGGAGGAGTCACAGACACCCTTATTGCAAAAATTCAAACTGTGGAGCCGGGTGTATATGCTTACCAAACAACTGCCAATGGTAATAAAAACCCTTCACTTTATGACAAAAATTAAACATCATAAATTATTGTATATCTTAAATTACTCTGGCATGCAGAAACTGGTGAAAATGAAAGTGTTGTCGAAGAGACAGTGAACTTGGCAGAATCTACACAAAAAGTCCAGGAAGAAGTGCCAGAAAAAGACCCCCAACAACTCGATACGGACGTTGAAATTGAAAAGGAAATGGAACCTGAATGCCCTCAGGTAACTGCTGAAGAATTGCATTCAGTTGAATTGGTTTTGAGCATAGTTCCAACATTGGTAGAAGATAAAGGAAAAAAACCAACTAGAGGGAGAAAAACCACAAAGCCAGATCAAGTTCCAAAACAAGTTATACCAAAAGGGTTAAACGAACTACTTTATAAGACGATAGAACAAGCAAAAAAAAGAGGTGAAAAAAGATGTGCAGATCTTGGAGACAAATTTTGTTCACCTTACTGCAATAGAGTGGTGAACATGCATGAAGCACTCTTGACCCAAGAATTAAGTGTGATCCGCTTCACATTTGCTACCTTTGCAGACTTGCAGTAAGTAGAAAAACATATATCAACAAACAAACATCTAATAAAAAATATACACAAAACAAAAACTAATTATTTATTTTATGCCTGGCAGAGAAGAGTTTTACCGATCCAAAACTGAGGTTGCAACATTCAAAGCTGTGTTTGAAAGCTTCTTCAGGGAACAATACGTAGCATCAAACGGAATAGATGCATTTGTAGATATTCTAAACCTTGAAGAGAAGAAAAGGGATAGAAAATCATCACCACACAGATTCTTCTTGTATTCCACAATGATGGTATGTTTTCATATACATTTTGTCATTTTAAATTTTAAAACATAAATGAATAATAATGATTTCGCAAACTAGTTATCTCTAAATCGCATGAATTATGGCAGAATTTTTTCTTTTGAAACATTTTCATACTGTTTGTAAAACATCGCATGTGTTGTATATACTATTCGCATGTGAAAAAAATCAAATGTTTGCCTTTATACCACTGTTGTAATTTCGCATTTGGTACATACACTATTCGCATTTGGTACATTGTTTGCCTGGATTTTGACTCTGGTTACATAACATACAGCCGAATATCTTTTACGACGAGGAGAAATACACAGACAACCAACGACTCAGAATATTTGCCTCGAATTTTGAAGACATGTTAAATAGATATGAGGTAAAAAAACTTGAATCGGTTGACCTGGTCTTTATTCCAGTACTTCAAGGTGACCACTTCTATGTCTTGTGCTTCAACTTGAAAACCGGCAAAATTGAGCTGATTGACAATTCAGCAGCTGAACAAGAATTCAACGAAAGATACAAGGGGCTACCAGACACACTGGTAATACAAAACCCTATAATTATACATGTTATATTTTATGTAAAAGCTACTAACACAATGTTACAATGTTACAGAGAAGGGTATTGGTTTTATACCTAAAAGGTGCTTTAAAACCAACACCGGCTATTGAAGAACTTGCAACCTCAGTGATAGAAAGAAAGCAAATGGTTTGGAGGACAAAGCATAACGGCGTAGACTGTGGAGTGTTTACGATGCGTCACATGGAAACCTACAAGGGAGACCAAAAACCATGGGTGACAGGATTTGTGAATGAAGATGAAGTAAACAACAGACAGAAGGCACAACTTCATCTCCTAAGGACAAGATATCTCAGCAAAATCATTCTATCAGAGCACAACATGCATCGTCAAAAAATAATTAAAATGGCGAATGATTTCGACAAAAGGAAAGACAAAGAGAGGTATATGAAAGATCTGGATAATATAATCCCAGAAAGGATGAAAACATATTTTGACAGGGACAATTAAAGTTCTTTTGATGATGTACTTATGATACATATTTCAACTGTTTCAACTGCTTTAGTTCTCTCATTTGATGATGTACTTATGATACATATTTCAACTGTTTCAACTGCTTTAGTTCTCTTATTAATTTAGAATATATATATTGATGTTTGTTAACTGGCATTTGTGTTCTTATTTCGCATGTGTTTTGTATTAAAATCGCATGTTTCACATTGAATTATTAACATTTGCGAAATACAATTCCATTACCTGACAAAACATGCTAATTTATTAGAACATACACCAAACAAAAAAAAAACAGTTCATTCAAAAGATGAAAGAAACTCTAATTTCATCTTCATTGAGCATCTTAATATAGTTATTGCACCAGCCAACTCTTTCAACTGTTTCTCATCCCTCTCACCCAAATCCACCATAAACATAACTGCAGTTTCTTTAAGACTACTCACTTGCATCTGGGATAAAAAGTTCAGAATTTCTTGTCTTCTCTTCATGTTTTCTGTTACACGAGAAATGTTGGCTTCCAACATCTCTTGACAAGTTTGATCCTCTTGAATCTGTTGCTGAATCATTTCCCTCAAAACCTGCTTGATACTTGGTTCAGAAGAAGAAGATGAGGATGATGGTAGATCTGCCATTTTTTAATTGGATGTTTTCAATAGTAATGAAAACATAAAATATATAATCAAAAAAAAAATTATTGATATGAATTATTGAACTGAATTATTTGATTTCAATAATTGAAACACACTGTGCAAAAAATAAAAATAATTACTCAAAAAAGATTGGGAAATCAAAATCACAATTAATAAAAAATCTTTAAGGTTTGCGAAATCTCGAATTAAACTTGCGAAATTATATATATAACTTCATTGTGTGCGAAAACACTATATTTAAACATGCGAATTTATGCAACATATCCATTCCTTTACTAATTGGATTATTTTAAAGCATCACATGCGATATATAAAAAGACACATGCGATATAGTAACACAACAATTAATTCCAATAAACACTTAACTTCTATCCCCTGATTATAAATCTAATAAAAAAAAATACAAATGAAAAAAAAAACCAAAACTCACCTAAATGACGAAGAATAAAATGGCCGTTCTGTGTGGAATCAATCAAAACCCTACAATCGAATTCAAAAACGAATAATACTTGAATGGAACGGTTAGCAAACGAACTCCATAATTGACGGTTAGGAGATGAATAATAATTGACGGGATTCAATTATTAGCAGTCGTAAATGTTAGATTAGAATGTCTGATATACCCTCATTTGTTAAAATTGAATCAGGACACGTGTACGGTTGTTGTTGTAGCGTACATAATGTACGATAGTGAGATTTGTACCATACTCTTTACCTATATATATATATATATATATATATGTTTGTGCAAGTGGAAGTGATTGATTGGAAGAAAAGGAATATTGATTGGTGAGATAGTTGCAATCTGAAACCATTAGGTTATAAGGAGTAATCGCCATTGAAGTAAGTATTTCTTTCAATTTCCAATTACTACATAGAAATTGATTAAAGAGTAGCAATTTATATCCCGTGATCGTTTATAGGGAAAAGTAGAATGATCAAAATCTTGTTTTGTACATTTTCTATCAAGGAGACAAAGTTATACCTTAGAATAAGGAAAATACAAAACAAGTAGAGTAAGAAACAACAAAAGTGAGCAAGTCAAAAACTAAATCACAGCGAACCTGTGTGTGGTTTGTAGAGCAAGTACCAAGGAAACCAGACCTGTGTTCATATGGAAAGAGCAACAAACAAGACCTGTGTGGTACAAACAAGACTTTCAAGACTTGTATGGTACAATCAAGACCTATGTGGTAGAATCAAAACAAGAGCAAGACCTGTGTGGTTTGATCGGAAAATAGCAAGAACAAGTAACAAGTTCGAATCATCGTGATTCAAATAACAAAAGCAGCCAACAAGATCAAATCATGGTGATTCAAATATTAGGAGCAAGTAGCAAGATCGAAGATATTCAAATAGCAAGAAAGATCAATTTCAGTCGAAGCAAGAAAAAGCAGTAAGCAAGAGCAAAATAGCTAAGGTGTGTCGATTGCCAATCCACCCGTTGGTGTCATCAAATCGGTATAAAGTCGGCCCATTGTAAACCATGAATAATTATGAGCCCCAATCCAAAATTGCAAATTTCTTTGATTATTGATTTTGTTTACAATCTTTAATTACCAATTTTGGCCAACAAAACTACTACTAAATCAAAATCAATGTTCACTACACTAAAACCATCAACCACTTGAAGATAAACATTTTTACTAAATACCTTGATACCACTATGCTCTAACGTCGTAACTCCTTTGGTGTTTGGGAAGTGGAAAATTTACAAATGCAAATATGTGTACACCATTATGTATAGGATGTGAATTTGTTGAAGTACACTATAATGTGTATCTATGTAAAGTATACGTCACGCAACTATTTTGTGTAATTACAATATGTTGAGTAAATTCAAGAGTAAAACATTTGGAAATTTTGACTTTGAGAAGTTTGGGTTAAGACCAAACGGAGTGGGGAGGCTTTTAAGAGGGGCGTTATGTAATATGTGGGCGTCACGTCATAATGTGTCAGAAAAGTGGCATAGTGAAAAAAAGGTAGAAGTGGGATAGGGCGTGAAAAAAAGGTTTTTAAGTTGTAAAGAATCGGTTCCGTTCTGTTTCAAAATCGGTTTTTAATCAGTTGGGTTCAGTTTTAACCTGTTCCAAACCAGCTTCAAACAGAAACAGAGGAGTTCTTAAACAGGACGGCTTTCATTATCAAGAGCAAAACATAAACCCTAATTGTTTCTTCCTCAAATTATTCTAACTTTATATCAAATATCATATCACAAAATACGAGATTCAGAATGCATAAAAGTTAACTGAAACAAAATGTACAAACAGAACAACAATAAGTTCTATCTTAAGATCCAGAACCGTCGTCTAAAACGACATCGTTTACGGTCACCTGATCGTACTGATCGTGTTGGTCCATTTGGCGATTCAGATCGTTGCCGTTAGCGTCGGTGGTGCCGGTGGCGGAGTTGTATTGCTGTGCTTTCTCTAGATAGGGTTTAAATCCGAGCTGTAGAGTGAGATAGCCGAATGCTAGCGCTCCGATCACTACCAGACCGGACCTCAGTCCGTTTTTCGCCGCCTCCTTCATGCTTCCGGTCGCTGTTCACTGTTCGTACGCACTGGTTGCGGCTTGAGAAATAGGGCTTTGTTGTGGAAACAAACAAATATTCCTCAACTTTTTTACAGCTTTACAATAATAACCCTTCATGTTTCGGTAGTTTGTTTAGAGGGAGGGTGTGTGTAAATATAGATGCACAAGCTTGTGGGGGGGGGGGGGGGGGGGGGACTAGATAGGGTTAGGAATTGATTTCGGTTACGTTCGGGTTTTTGACCAGTTTGGCCAGGGTTTTTTTCTGGTTTTGGTAGGCTCGGGTTCGGGTTTTCCCTTGGTAGAGGTGAAACCGGGTCAGATGGTTCCGGTACGATTCCTTTTTCTAAACCCGGGTTTTGACCTGGTCTGCACCTGCGGGTGTCAGGTAAGGTAGGAACCTGTTTCGGAGAAGCGGGTGGGGTGCGAAACTGGGTTTTTCTATGCACCTCTGTGTAAATGTTGAGTTGTTTGACTGGCTCAACAAAAACAAAGAGGGTGTGGAGTTGTATTTTTGGATTTTTTTCTGTTTTTTATTTAAATTTAAATTTTTTATTTTTACTTATATCGTGTTTTATATGAAGTTACAATGTGTGTGTTCATTTACATTTTGATACAAGTTTTATGAAAAACTAAGTCGTATTGGGTTTAATATACTAAATACGGAGTATAATAGTCAAATAGACCTTGGTATGTGATAAAACTTGTATCGAAATTTAAATAAAAAAAAAACCATAACAGAATGATGTATTTAAGTTGGTATAAAACATTATGTATTAAAAAATTTAAAAAGAAGGTAAAGTCAAGACCTTACTAAATGAGGGCTCATTGAGGGTATATGGAAATTGTGCACATCTCTAACAAGATATGCTAGGTAGGTAATCAGGTATACGCCAAAGGTATCTCTTGACGCATCCCAAGTCTGAAGTCATGTCTTCGGACAAAACCAACAACATAACATATGTACTTGTCATTCGAAACATGCGCGTCCTCCCACATCCTCTTTTGTACTTGGTGTTCAACGTCAAAAGAAAAGGGAGTCATTCAAGTATGCAACATTGCATGTTACAGACGTCGCACATCTCTAAAACTATGCTCGTATAGACAAGCATTATTGCACCCATCACTGATTATCACATTGCATTTGGCTACGTTCTCGTCACAAGAACTCTTTCGATATAATATAGAATCCAAGGATAAGTCTCTAAGAAACACAGTATAGATGCTCAATCCCAAAGTCTTTGCATTCCGCACAGCATGCAAGTTTGCAAACAATTCATGCTATCAAACGTAAGCCTAAGCCATCATCATCATACTCGGTAAATCCCACTGATGTCAAAGTTAAGATAGGGTCTAAGGAAGGTAAGATGTAGACAGTTTACCTCTACCTCTACCCAAAAATGTAAGCCTAAGTGTGTTCACATAATCGGTTGTTAACTAGAATCAACATAACAACAGACTTAACATCCACATAATCGATTCCATACCGAAGGGTTGTCACATCCAAAGCCCCCTGCTTTTGGGTATTGATATATTACCCCTTAGACCTGTTTAAAAATAAAACAGAACACAAATTGAACTGGAAATCACATGCCTAAGTATTAGGCATGAAGTGAGCTTTTGAAGTTCAAGCATCAAATATACAAGTGCATAAAGAGATTGTTTCATCAAAGTACATACAAGTGATGCTCAATCCAAGCCAGTTAAAAATGGCCTTTTTTATAACCCTAGATTAATTTAAGGAAACTGAACACACAACACACTACAAGTTCAACCCAAAAGCCCATTGTCTTCCAACCATGGAATGATCTTATGAAACTTCATACATCACCAAAAGCTTCTGCAAAAACCATTAAAAAACAAAATCACTACTCAAGATGTATACAACTAATTTGACTCAAAAGAATTAATGGTAAGAGCAAAATGGGAAAGTTAAAATCTACAACTATCCATTTTCTAAAGTAGATACTTATTTTGGAACAAACTAAAACAGAAATGTGGACAGTGTTGGAGCAATATAGTTTATGCATTGATATTTAACACAATTATCATTTATAAAAATGTATAAAGGAATATACAAAAAAGTGTTTCCGGGTCAGCCCGAACCATAACATGCTTAAAAGTTACCTCTTTGAAGGAATAATTTACCAAAACGACCCAAAACTAGAGAGTGAAAAAATAAAATAAATGGGCATAGTTTAGAGTGAGTTTAATGTAAAAACTTTTTAACTATTTGAACAATAAAGTGCCATTAGTTTAAACATAACTGCTTCAAAAAATTAAAAAAAATGTAAATTTACAATTTTGAAGTAATATCTAAGCAAAAAAAACATAAATACATCTTCTTTCGGGTTAAACTAGGCATGTTCACTGTTCAGGTTTATGTAAGTGACACAATTTCAGGTCCGTATCAGATCAAACCCATTAACACGTGTTTAGCTAGCAGTCGTGGGACGATAGCCCAAAGGAAAAAAAAAATAACAATAATCGCACTCTCACCGAAGAAATATTACTGATTTCAAAGTTAAAAGAATTAGCAATATAAATGAACTGACCTCACCAGTAACCTATCTTTGGTTTACGCGTCTCCCTGTGGATCTTGTTGTTGCTGTTGTGGCCAAAGAGGCTGAGCCATATACGCACTAGTCTGCTGCCCATAAAGGTGGGCTTGAGGATCCACAGGCTTGCCCATATACATACCCGAACCACCCACCTGTGGAGGAGGATGTGCCGGAGGCATATAGTAATAAGGAAGACCCTCAGTTGGAGCCCCAACCGGCCCACCTCTCGGTATTGTCGACGCAAGCACCTCATCCTTTAAATCCTCTCGTGGTACTATATCAACCAAAAAGTCAAAGATATCAGTCCTTGTGATCGCAGCCGCAATATCGTTTTTCTGAAGCGTCCTCCTTTTGTTCTCTTCAGTGTGGTTCCAAGACCTTAGAGTCAACTCAAGGATAAACATTTCACACGCGCGTGCGAATATGACCGGGGCTTCAGCTGATATCATCCTTACATCCTCATCGGCCTTCATGATTTTCTTAATCCTGGCTAATGGTAGACTGTGGTTTTTAAAATCGGTTGTTTGTTCGATTTCTTGGTATTGATTTGCCCAGAAGTTTTGAAGCTGTTGATGCAATTGCTGCTGCTGTTGCTGATGGATGTGCTGGTAGGCGAGTTGCTGTTGTGCGAGCTGAGCTGGAGGGGAAGGATGACCGACAGACTGTGCGGATTGACCTGCTGGCGGGCCGGGCCCCATCATATGATTTTGTGGTGGGTATACGTATGGCATCTGAGCCGAGCCGCCAACTGCTCCCATATTTGGTGCCTGCCCATGATCTTGTTGATCCATATTCACAGGCTTCCTAACAATTTATGATCACTATTACATACAACCGCAGATACTCCAATTTTAGTAGTATATAAAAAACACGCATGCCAACACAAATAAACCTACATAAAACCTCATGCACAATGAACACCAACATGAATATACTGGAACTAAAAGTTATATGCATTAAGTTGCTCAGTAATTTCCAGAAAATCCAAACAGTGAAATTAGGTCATTTGACAATACTCAGTAGTTCCCCGAGTGAGCAATGAATTTCCGACACAAGTGTCCAAAAAGCATATTCAGATTTATAAACTTTCAAGATTGAGAATCTTTGTTAAATGATGTTATACTTCACATACAATATATAAACCAACCGTAAAAAAAATACTATGAAGCAAATACTTGTTTGCACAGAACATGTTGTGGGCATGTTTTGGTTTATGTACACAATAAAACAACAGCAGAAATTAGAAAAATAATACGAATCATGAACTTCATATGTCCAGAAGCAGATGTTACTAGCACAAATAAATAGATCAACCTTCATAGTTATAATAAAACTCATTCAAGTAGTTAACATTCTCAAATTTTGTAGGCAAACATCCTTACCAAAAAACATTAACAAATAACTAGTAATTAAACCAAACTAAAGTCACTTATTTCACACTCTTTAACTTGTTCTACAGTATGAGTTCTTCCGTTACTTCAAGATTCAGCTTCGAAACTTTAAAAAATAAAAAATAATTATAATAATAACAAAAAAACAGACATGAAGAGCAAAATACAATGGATTGCATGCAGGGGAGCAACAAAAAAATAGTCAAAATGAATTAAAAAAACACCAAAAATCAGACAAAAACTGTTCAAAAACCCTAAAAAAACAAAAAATTCTAATTTTGCTTTCAGTATCAGCAAAACTAAAATCAATAACAAATTTATAAAAATCAGTTTAAAAAAAACCGTGAATAAGAACACAAACTCATCAAACACCTCTTGTACACATGCATATGATTAAACAACAAAAATTATCTATTCGAAAGAAGATAACTCTAAAGAACTTGTTATATACCTGATAATAATCCTTACAAGCTTCAATCTTCTTCGATCGAAGCACAAAAAGTTGTACAAATATCTGAAAAAACAAACAAATTGATGAAATTAGTAAAACAAAACTGAAAATCGATTAAGTTGACTGATTAATTACACAAATATGGAGCAAAACCTTGGTGAATTAATTGATGAAAGATCAGAGGAGACTGCTAGGGTTTACAAGTGAAAGGGGGAAAGTGTGTTGCAATAAATATATATGCAAGATTTTGGTTTTATCAAACTTTGGAATTGAAGGGTGTTAAGGTTAAGTTTTTTAATTGTTAAAGTTCACTTTTTATCTGTTTGTTTCCTTGCCATGGAAACTAGAAATAGAATTTTTTATTTTTTATTTTTTATTCATAAGAGAGAGTATTAGAACCTTTTTTTTTTAAAGGTGTGAATTATTCGCGAATGTCGGGAGGTCTAGCATACGTTTGTCTTAATTGGGTCCGTGCTAGAGAGCCCCCTCGCACAATAGATCCCCAATTTAAACCCCTCAATGAGAAACCCCCCCCCTATCACCAAGACTCGACCTTGAGAGGAAAACTCACCCGGGCCCACCATAAGTGGAACTTAAATACCCGTGGCCACCACTAGAGCACTAGTGATGGTTAGAGAGTATTAGAACTTTGATTAGTAATATTTTAGTTTTAACTTATGAGGTAGTGGTAGAGTGGTTTGGCAATTAAACCACGTTAATACTAAAAGACGGGTAAAGTACCATTAGTGGTAAAATTAACCCGGTGAATATTAGGATTTTAAATAAATAAACCTAATATTGAATAAAAGTTATATGAAAACTTCTGAAGAAATAAAGTTTATAAAAGGCTCGACTTAACGGGACTTAAAACAAAGCGAGTTGTAATCTCCCGAACCCACTAAGTTAACTAGGAATGTTTAACCTAGTTAATTAGTGGGAATGTTATTGGAATTAAGTGGGTTGTAGCCTACTTAATAAACTAACCAAACATGAGGGGCCACATTTAGATAACTTGAAAGTTGTAATATAAAATAGACTAAACAAAACTAAAACACACATAGAGTGTGTTCTGAGAATGTTCTGTTCAAACCCAGGAGGTTCCCCAGGAGCCAAAACCCTAATCTCATAAAAAATCATCAAATTGAAAGCTTAAACGAAGCTCAAATTCACAATTGAACGTAAATTAATGATCACCCAATCTAGAGGATCACAAGGTATGTAAAATTTTGATGATTTGTGAAGTTGTGAAAATTGAAGAATCATCCTAATCACGAATTATGGATGAATTATTGAAGTTATGGTTGAATTGTGATGTATAATTGCTTAGGAACAACACCTTAAGTGAAAATTATACATATATTGCCATAAATTGTATGATTTGATGATTTACCAAACTAGGATAAGTGGGTTTTAATCATATGATGAAATTGATGATATAGTTGTGTTTAGAATCATCATACATGATAGTAATGAGGAAATACTTGAACAAATTGTGTGTTTGAGTATATAATCGTACTTACAATGAAATGAGTTTAGTATGATATGATAAAAATTGATGATATGTTCATGTTCAATGATGTTTAATATCATTGTGTATTAATTCGGTAAATTATGATTACAAGAACTTAATTTAATAAGTGATTAAAAACGGTAACATAAGAATGATGGTTACCGGATAATTGACCAAGTAATTAAACGAGTAGTTGAGCTACTTCGTGTAATTATTTATGTTAATAGGCAGTTGACTTTAAAAAGTCAAACTGACCTTTTATATGATTGAATGATAATTTCGACATAAAAGTCGTAGGATGGAATAGTCGTAAATGATTATGACTAATCTAACCATCTTACAAATTACAATGATAGTTTGACGCTTGACGAGCTAAGTGAAAGCTTAGAAAGAAGGAAAAGCATAATCAGGATGTAAGGTAAGTAAAGCTTACACTCTATTTATTGAATACCTATTGGTTTATAGGGTATGAATAATATATAGTCATCTTTGAACTAAAATATCCCGACACGACATGTGCGGTTCGGAACAAAAGATAATGATAATAAACCATGTTTAATGGTTAAAACGGACTAATACGATAAATTTGGTCATGCAATGACTAATAGATAACGAGTTTCGAGTTGTTACCTTATAGGGTAAACCAACATAAATAATAAGGGTAAAACGGTAATTCGATCACACGTTGACGATAACCGTTAGTTTTTGAAAGACACTTTATGGCATAAGACATAATGGGTCAAAAGAGTTAAGAAATTGGTTTATAAGTAAAATGACCGTACAGTGTAAACTGGTGCGAGTCATGTAGACGAGATGATATTAAATCCATCTCGCAAAGATACACGGTTAATTAGACCAAACAGGTCAAAAGGTGAAAATATCATCCTTTGACAATATCTACTAATGGTTTGTCGAGTTGTATGATTATAGGAATAAATATCGAATGGATATTTGCATCGCTATTACTTAGCGGCTATTAATGCAAGGTATTGAAATGGGTCAATATATTGATCCGAGCCAGGTATGTGTAATATGTTAACGACTCATTTAGAACGAAAGGTTCATTGAGAGTTAAATTAAGTCAAAATAGACATTTGGTTCCTTTAATGAGTAAACCGAATGATTCAAATGATGGTCATTGTGATTTGAAAACATAATGACTTTTCAAACCAAATCATAGCTAAAAGAGGGATTTTGGTTAAACATGCTTTCAAAAGTCCTTCATCGTAAATGAAAGGCTAAATTTGACCAAAACGCCCTTGTAAGCTAATTTGAGCAAACGACCTTTAAAGGGTGTTTGGAAACGAGCTTTATGACTAAATAAATACTTAGAATAAGTATAAAAAGCGAAAGATGAAAATCTTTGGTCAAATAACTCTATAGGAGTCTTTGCCGTAAAATAATGATCCGAGGGGTAAAACTCGGATTGTATAAATCACTACATTAAATCCGTCACAAATATAGTTGTGGTGGAAGATCGATTGATAAATAATGTGGAAATAAGATGCTAGAAGTAAATGAGCATGAGTTATGTGGAAAAACGCATAAATACCCTTAACGGGTCAAAATAAGCATTTAAGTAAAAATGGGTTTAAGAATCGGGATTTGAATATAGTACGATAGATAACATTGACTTTATAAAGTTTGTGAGGAATTGTGGTCAAACAAACATGTTTGTTTGATAAACACATGAACGGGTCAAAATTTGGTAAAAAGATATAAGACGAAGGCTTAAAAGTCTCAAATTTATTTAATCCGGATGTCGGATTTTAACTCCATGTGATGGAGAATTAAATTACGATCACGTAGGAAGAAACGTGGGTCAAATTGGATAAAAAATGGGCAAGTTATGCTCGTTTTCGTAAAATATGGTTTGGCTGGGAAAAATGCAGGTGCAGAATGAATTCTGCTGGAAAACATGCTTCCTCGCGCCACGCGACAGAGGAGCAGTAATCTGTCGCGACACGCGACGGGTGGTCGTGGCCCGCGACAGCCGAGCACGTCTCGGTCGCGGCCCGCGAGGGCCCTTGTGATGTGTTTAAAATACAACATATAAATTACATCAAATGAGACATAAAACTAACCCTTTTTTAGTACTAATGTTGGAAAAAGTATGCTTTTATCTTCCTCTTGTATTTTCAGGACCAAATGAGCTTAATAGAATAAAAGGAACAAATATGCAGCCAAATATAACATAAATACAAGAAAAGGAATAAACGTGGCATGCCCGACCCCTCGACAGCATCTTCTCAAGCAAAAACAAAGAAACAGAAGGCTGACCACGGCCCCATGCCTAGCGGACACATGGGCGTGGCCAGGTGCCTACAGAAAAGACAAAGCCATAGAAGCTTCTATTCCCAGCATGGGGGCGTGCCCAGCTCAACACGGGTCGTGGTCAACGCTAAGATTCGCAAAATTGATAGTACAGATTCGCTTCATGGGGCCGTGCCCAGTGAACACGGGGGCGTGTGGAGCTTAATAAAGACAATTGCAATTAATGAAGAAAGAGAAAGAGGATGGACACGGGGCCGTGTCCGGGCTTCTATGCATGCTATAAATAGTGGTGTTTGGCTCACTTCAAAAGCATCCATTGGCAAACCACCTCTCTCCCACTTCACCCACACTCCACCACCATCCAACATCCACCTAGAGTGTGTGTAGTAGTCTCGGGATCCAAGATTGATAGTAAGAGTTCTTGACAATCAAAGGCCATGTTTGCCTAAGTCTCTACATCACTTGGTGAAGACAAGCATTTAGTGTAATACTTTTGATTTTTAATCTTTTCGCACTTTTTATTTGGTTTTGTATTAATGACTTTAATAACTAGTTTCTTATGTTGAAGGTGAAACTTCCTTATTATTTGTCTGTGGTGTCTTTGCATTATTTTACTGTCTATATAAAATAAAAGATTTACACCATTCATATCTCTACGGTCTATATAGAGATATGTTGGCTACCTGGTCGGGGGTTAAGGGAATGGTTTGGTAAGGTTCTTGCCTTGTTCAGTGTATAGATCCTGCAAGGACCTGGGTCAAGCTTACTAGGACCTCCTTCAATACCCACTGGTATTGGATGGCGGGGGTGCGAATGGCTTGATCCCCTCATATGTAAACTACTATTAATACATTAACCCGACTACTAGGGATTGTATCCCTGTTGACTCAAACCACTTAGCCGAGGGTAACGTCACCTTCAAAAAAGGGGCATATCACATTACGCATTAATTATCTTCCAATATTCCAACCCTTTAAGATTGTATCCTTGCTGACTCAAACTACTGGGTTGAGGGTAACGTCACCTTCAAAAGAGGGGCCTACTACTATAACTAAGATAATCTCTTAAAAAGTGCAAAAGTACGGAAATCATCAAAGGTTACATTAAAGGCGAGTCGGATCCAAGTGATTCATCTTGTCTATCTGTTTTATTTTTATTTTTCAGCATTTTTAGTTTTATTTTTCATATTTAAACGACGAATGTATTTACAAAATGTTGAAATGTTTTATTTATTAAAATGTTTTAATATACTCCCATTTTTAAAGGTATGTTTAATCTTAAATACACTATTATAGTCGAAATTTATATGATAATCGTATAAAATGGACTAAGGGTCTTACATTTCAGCGCATCTGGGAGAGCCACGGGGTTGGCAGCAATCGAGTAGTCATTCTTGGCCACAGCGCCCGGTGTCACGGTGGTAAACACGTCGTCCCTTGCCGTTAAAAAAAGTAATATTTTGATTTTCTATTAAATATATATTTAAGAAAAAAGAAGTTAAAAGAGTTCTTTGATATTATAAAAAATAGAGTAAACTTCGTTTTTGTTTTCAACGGTTTGGTTAAAATAATCATTATTCTTCAATAGTTTAAAAATGTTTTCTTTTTTCTTTTTGCGGTTATTTATTTTTCCGAATCAGTACCCTAGTAGTAACTTCTTTCAAGATTTATGTAACTAGTAGTTAAGGCCCCCCACTGTTATGATTTTAACATTCGTTATAACAACTGAAAAGAAAACCTAAAATTTGAAGTTGTGATATGTTCAAAATAATATCGGCGGCGGATATTTCACACCGATTGAAAACTACAATATCACATATTCAATAGAAAACGAAAATATTACTAATCAGATATAGTAAAGAAAACTACAATATTACATAATCATTTTTCTCCAATAATTTAAAAATGTTTTTTTTTCTTTTTGTGGTTATTTTTTTTCCGAATCAATACCCAAGTAGTAACTTCTTTCAAGATTTATATAAACTAGTAGTTAAGCCCCCCCCCCCCCCCCCCACATTGTTATAATTTTAACATTCGTTATAACAACTGAAAAAGAAAACCTAAAATTTGAAGTTGTAATATGTTCAAAATGATATCTACGGGTATTTCATACCGATTGGAAACTACAATATTACATATTCAATAGAAAACTAAAATATTACTAATCAGATATAGTAAAGAAAACTACAATATTACATAATCGTTTTTCTCCAATAGTTTAAAAATATTTTTTTTTCCTTTTTGTGGTTAGTTATTTTTTCGAATCAGTACCCTAGTAGTAACTTTTTTCAAGATTTATGTTAACTAGTAGTTAAGGCCCCCCCACTGTTATGATTCTAATATTCGTTATGTTATAACACTGAAAAAGTAAACCTAAAATTTGAAGTTGTAATATGTTTAAAATGATATCGACGGGTATTTCATACTGATTGAAACTACAATATTACATATTCAATAGAAAACTAAAATATTACTAATCGGATATAGTAAAGAAAACTAATATATTACAATATTACATAATCATTTTTCTCCAATAGTTTAAAATTGATATCGACGGGTATTTTATACTGATTGAAACTAGAAATAAATACCAATTTCGATAATATCAATAACAGTATCGACGTTGTTTGGTAGAGTCGGTTCAGATATAGTAAAGAAAACTTAAACTAAATAAAATTTAACTATATATTTTAAAAAGTAATGTAACACCCCGACCGCGTGGAGCGTAACGGAAATATCGGGGGCCACGTTACAAGATTATTCACAGCACATGGTACTATTAAAATTTAATATTTTATTCACATTTTCTCAATATGACACATAATATTTGTTCTTTATTAAAACAGACAAAGGCATAGTCCATTTCATTATGTGTAGCAAACTTGAATAAAGTCATCAAACACTAATACATGAAACACACGCGAAAAATAAATAGTCAACTAAAAAGTTGGTGAGTAACATAGGTTTCGTGGCTAAGTATATGGCAAAAAGTTTTAGTATTGCAATACGTTGAGCAACTACAAGAGTTTGTGTGTATATTAGTTTTTAGTAGTCAAGTACATGGCAAAAAGTTTAGTATTGCAATTCGTTGACCAACTACAAAAGTTGGTGAGAAAATTAGGTTTTGTAGCCAAGTACATGGCAAAATGATTTTATAATAATCGTATGGAAATAAATTGTTTAAACACAAATTGTATGGAAATAGATTGTTTAAACACAAATTGTATAGCTTTATATAGAAAATTTTGTGTTTTTGTATAAACAAGTGTGGCCATTTGGAAATACATTCAAGCCTTTGTTGACTTGTATGATAAATCCAAAATGGTTCACCTAGATTACTCAGTTTTTGTCATCCCCAAAGGTAACTACCAACACAAACAAAACACCTAGGAAGTAGGAATGGGGCGCCACACCTATAGCCGCTATAACATACTACCGGTCGGCTTGTCCAAAGTTAATGAATGTACTTTGTTATGGATGCATGACGCACCACCAAGTTTCATACAATAAGAACATAGATTTTACATAAGCCATATGTAGTAAATTTGTAAATTTGAAAGGAAAAACAATAGTTTAGCATATATGAATCACCCCAAAGGCTTGAGAGAAAAAAGGGAACTATGTACCCACCTTGATGTCTTGGTGATGAGTTTGTGTGTTCTCAAGGTTCTCAAAGATTATAAGGAATTCCTAATAATAATGATCGTTTTTTAAGGTTTTGTTGCAATGATATTTGTATATGGTATGGGTTAAAAGAGCCCTTTGCATATTGTAATTTGTTTAGCTTTTAGAAAATATAATTTTTGACAGCGTGTTGTGTTGTTTTCGTGTTTTACGTTTTAGAAATAGTAAACGGCATCGAAAAAGTATGAAAATTTACCAGTATGCTAAATCATAATGTGCTTTACAACTTTCGTTTAGAAAATATTTCTGTTTGGAACCCGGAAAATGGTCAAACCCATGGATCTTTATAGATCATTCAGTTTTGCGCTTCAGTTTGGTTTTAAACGGTTGAGGGTCCAGACAGAAGTGTTTTTAAATGTACTATACATCGTTGAAACCATATTTAGGAGTACTTAAATATAAAATAAGATTTTATTTCATTTGGTTAAGTTTTGACAAACTTATGGTCGTTCAAAGTGACAACACAGAATCTGTCCAAAACAGGAAAAACACTTATGTGTTCCTGTTGGTAGTTTTACTATGCGTAAAAATACGGGTTCGGACGGAAATAAGCTACAAAACTATTTGTATATTGAAAGAGCTGAAGGAAAAGAACTTACCGCTACTTAGGATTACTTCAAAGGACTTCTTCAAAAGACCAAGAGAAGCTTGCAAATTAGGAACTAGGGAACTCACACAAGACCTTGTTTGTGTTTTGAGTTGGCGTGAAGAAAATGGTGATCAAAGGATGCTATTTAGAGTGAAGGGAGACTAAGTAGATTAAGACAAGTGTTCATGGAGGCTTAAGAATGTGATTAGTGTCCATTGAGGTGTCAACACTAGAAGAAGTGTGGCAAAGGAGAAGATAGGTGGCAAAACATGGGCAAGACAAGTGTTCATGGGTGTCTTAGGAGATGATTAGTGTCCTATGATGTGGTTAGAGCTTGAATATGGTTAGGAAAAGTGTCTGTGAGTGTTTTAGGAAGTGATTAGTGTCTTGCTATATGACACAACATGGTGAATTAAGGTTTTTGGCATTTTTAGCCCCTAAACTTCGAATTTCGGTGTTTTGACAATTCTAATCCCTCTATTAAATTTAGTTAGGTTATATGGAAGGTTTCAAGGTATGCGAGACTTAGATTTGTTCCGTTAATGACGCTAAGTTAAAATTATAATGTCCGTATTAATTAATATTTAGTACAAAAATTAAAGGCTCGAAATTTTTGTGGGGGTTACAAGTAACTATAATATAAAACTAATAAGTTTACTATTTATCAAGCATTCCTTTTGATATATATTTTTTTAGGATATTTTTGTTCTTATATACATATACAATTTATGTTTTTTAATAGCAACGCTAACATAATTCTAAATTACACTAAATAATCATAATTTGCTCTTTGCTTGAGATTCAAACCAAGACCTCTCCCATTAAAAAGAAAGAGCCTCTAGACATTTACAATTTACGTAATCTGTTCATTTTATTGTTACTTACCATATGATCGTAATGACTTAAACCATTCTTTTTTATTAAAACATGTACCTGATATACACTAGTAGTAATATTATTATAATACATATCATAGTGCTACACTAGCCATTATACTCATCATTTTCCTTTTAATTGCAAGAATGTCATCCACTCACATACTTAACTTTTTATTATTTATGTAATTTTGGTAATTTACTCCCTTTTGTGGTATTTGTAACCATCTCACAATATTCTTTTTTTTTATGTTTTGACCACCAAGATTTTGATTCTTACCATTTTGGCTCTCTCAACTTTTGTTAGTTTTTCTGACAACTTACATTCTTACCCCTTGAATTTTAATAGATTTATTAAGCATCCCCTGAATTCTAATAAAGTTATTTTTACCCCATTTAAACTTTCTACAATGTTACTAGTACAATGCCGCAATATGTTTTTAAGTTTCAAATCAATCACTTACACTTTAAATATTATAGGCATATAACCCGACAATTTTATTTTCTTATTATAACTTTCGTTTGTTAGTTTTTTTACACCTAAATTCGCGATATATTAATTTTTCTAGAAAACGGACCAATCCGGTAACCGACTATCGTTATTAATTTACATTTACATTATCTAAGTTATCTAAATATGATGTTTTAAAACCGATTATTATTAATTAGAACAAGATGGTTTTGAATATATATATATTGTAATATAATATAGTAGCTTAAAAACTGTTTTTTACCGTTTGGTTCAGACATGGATTCCCTGCTGCAAGGCACAGTGGGGAAATTCTAGTTGTGTATGAAAAAACAAACAAAAATAAATGTAAAAACCAACTTGTATGACATAGACATCATTACACACTACCTCTGTCTTCTTCCTCTTTTCCAAAGTTCATAATCATAGCTATTTCCTATTCCCTTCTTTTCTTTCTTTCTATTTTTATTTTTAAAGTTTGATGCAGGGTTTCTTGATTATAACCCTTAATTTGAAGAATTCACAATTGTACATGGGATATGATGTTGTTTATGGTTTCTTTAATTTTGGTCTTGTTACATGCGATTTTTATAGGATTATTGGATTAATTTTGTTTGTTTTCCTGCTTTGAAAACTCTAATCCTACAAGTTGAATTAGGTTCTTGGTAAGATTCCCATAATATCAATCAAGGAAGAATGTTTTGAAGACCCTTATTGAATCCAATTTCTTTCCCTCTAGTCAGTCCAGCACCCACTTAACCATCATCGTCGCACCACACCATCACCACCGCAATGTACATCTAACTGCCCTACACTTCATTACAACGACAACGAGAAGGCGATATTGAGTTGGTGGTGGTTTCGGCGGAGAAGACAGTTCGCCTGCTCTACCTCCATTGATTTTACACACGCCTACTGCCATATCTCCGACAATAGCACGAGGTCCTTCTGACGGCAAGAGCATGTATCTTGGTCATCGTTGGCGGCTTAAGATGAAGGAGATATGAGGAGGTGGTGTTGGTCGTTATCCAGTGACTAGAGTTGTGGTCCGTAAACACATTTGTAGCAAGGACATTCTTCTTTTGTATATAGTAATAAATTAATAATTGAGGGACTAAAGTTGTAAAGTTAAAGACACTCTTGTGGCCATCTCCAACACTTTGAAAGTGTACTATTGCATGAACTTTATCAATTGATAGATCTAGAATTAGAAGAGTATTTGGTAACTTTCTGGATAAGGATTTGATGATTTATGATCAGTCCATTAAATCCATCTTTTGTCTTTTCCTGAAAATAAAAAGAAAAAAAAATATAAGTTTAATTATCTTTCTTTTTCTTTCTCACCTTTATCTCTCTCTACCAGAAATCGTTGTCACCCCGACCCCCTCTATCTCTCTCTCTCTCTTTCGCGGAGGAGCACAACCATCGGACCACCAACGCCTTCCCATTTGCAATCGTCCCACCAAAAATACAATAGTCACCAGCCGCCACCACCACCACCATGGATGTGGATTCGTATTTTCGAAGCTCAACATACTTCCATTACTGAAAATGATTTACATGATGAGTTATCTTGTGGTGCAGAAACGAAGTTAGATTCTAAATCCAATGGAATTCCCCATTGTCTGAACTGTATTTGGGTACTTGATTGAGATAACCTTCGTACTTTCCTGATGAATGAAGCTCACAAAACCCAAAACTTAATTCATCCCAACGTTGATAAGATGTATCAGGATCTTCGATATACTTATTGGTGTCCTGGAATGAAGAAAGACATAGTCGTATCTGTTTTGAAATTTTTAACCTACTCTAAAGTGAAAGCAGAACATCAACGACCCTCTGATTTAATTGTACAACCCGAACTCCTAGTATGAAAGTGGGAAAGATAACTATGGATTTTATCACCGGTTTACCCCGCACTTGTAGTGGTTATAACACTATCTGGGTTATCGTTGATCGTCTTACCAAATCAGCTCATTTCATCCCAATTCGTGAAGATTACAAGAATGAAAAACTGGCTTGTATTTATATTGATGAAATTGTAAGATGACACAACATACCTTTGAGTATTATCTCTGATCGTGATGGACGTTTTACTTCACGCACATGGAAAGCCGTACAATCAGTGTTAGGCACTCGACTCCACCTTAGTACTGCGTATCTTCCACAGACTAACAGCCAGTCCGAGCGCACTATACAAACACTTGAAGACATGTTGCGTTTGTGTGTTATTGATTTTAAGGGAATTTGGGATACTCATTTGCCTTTGATCGAGTTTTCCTATAATAACAACTATCACTCCAGCATTTCATGGCTCTATTCGAAGCCTTATATAATCGAAAGTGTCGATCTTCTGTTTGTTGGCACAAGGTTGGTGAAGCTCAGATTACCGGACTTGAACTGATTCAAGAAACGACCAGTAAGATTCTTCAAATCCGTAATAATCTTTTAGCTGCTCGAAGTCATCAGAAAAGCTATGCTGATAAACAACGAAAGTCACTTGAATTTAATGATGGTGATCGTGTACTCTTTAGAGTATCTCCATGGAAAGGTGTAGTTAGATTCACAAATAAAGGAAAACTAGCACCTCGCTATGTTGGTCCTTTCAAATCATCGAGAAAGTTAGAACGGTGGCTTATAAGCTCGACTTACCTAAAGAACTCAACATGATTCATCCGACTTTCCACGTATCTATTTTAAAGAAATGCCTTGCCGATGAACATCTCCATATTGCACTTGAGGATATACAAAGTGATGAGTCGATGCATATTGTTGAAAGACATGTTGAAATCATGGATTACGATGAGAAACGGTTGAAGCGTAGTTAAATTCCAATAGTCAAAGTTCGTTGGGAGTTGAAATGTGGGCTAGAATTCACCTGGGAACGTGAAGACCTTATGCGAGATAAGTACCCACACTTATTTCCAGAGAATACTCCTAAACAAATTTGGGGTGTATCATGTGTCATGCTATTTCATATTCCATTTATTCAATGATCAAGCATGCAAGTTAATTGTGTATTGTATGTGCTAAGTGTTATGTGTTTATTGGTTGTGTATGCAAGTTCATTTATTTTATGTGCAATGGTTATTCAAGCAAGCAATCACATTGTGGATCCACGACTGACATTTCTCCATGGCAATGGGATGTTGGTATCGCCATCATTTAGTCACGCTCTTCGGGGTTTGAGACTCATGCATTAGTTTATTTTATTTATGGTTTACTGTTCATTATTTGTTATATTTGATTAACACATGAATTGCATGTTCATTTAAAAAAAATCTACTTAACTTAGATTTACTCAACAGCTCTCATAGTGGACCCAAAATATTTTACATGTGATACAGGCAATGAGAACTGAAGATTGCTTGGATCAAGGTCACATAGGGATTTGCCTTAGAAATTTAATAAAGAAATTTCCTATGTTATTTCCTTTTGAATATTGTTGGAATATCTGAACTTATATGTATATTGTGACAAATTAATAAATGACATGAATAATTATGAAATATTTTAAAAGTGCTATAAGCTTTGGACAATCATCTCGCCTCATTCGATAATCCACCACGGGTTTGGGTGTGACACTTTAACTACCTGTTTCCAGCCTTTAGAAAGACCCGAGTTGCATGGCACGAACTCTTTTTTATTACTTCCTCCATGTAAGTCTTGAATTACTTTGTTCCACGGTTGATGATTCTAAGTTTTGAACCTCCCATGTCATTTAGCAAGGAGACTAAGATTGCAATCCATGAGAGACATTAATCCTAATCCACCTTGACTTTTGGGGGAGACTACCTTCTCCCAAGCCACTCAATTAAGATTATTCTTGTTCTCATTCCCATACCAAAGAAACTTTTTTCTTATACCATCCATTTTTTATGACATGCGTCGGGGCTTTAAAAAGAGAAAAAAAAAATGAATGGGTAAACTATCAAGAACCGACTTAAGCAATGTTACCCTTCCACCAATAGAGAGTGTGGAAGCCTTCCACATATATATATCCGATTTTCAACAACTTGAATAAATGAACTCCACTTTTTATAAAGTTCATGTTTGCACCATCCCCCAATCCAAGATACACGAACAGAGGGGATTGAGCCTTACAATGGAGCATATTAGCGATCCCTTCCACTATACTTTCCTCAATGCCAAGCTTGAAAAGCATCGACTTTAAATTATTTATTTTTAATCCAGACACTAGATAAAAACTCTAAGGATTCTAGCTAGATTGAGAATATTTAACTTCGACCACTCCCCCATCACAAGCACATCGTCGACATACATAAAGTGCAAGATAACGGGACCATTATTTGGGGATGCCATCCCATCAAAAACCCCGTTTTGAGATGCCCTATTCATAAAACAAGTAAAGGCTTCCATGGCTATAATAACTAAGAACGGAGAGAGCAAATCCCCATGACGGACTCCCCTTGAGCATTGAAACTCAAACGTGAGATTGACAAGACTATTATGTGAGATTCGTAATTTCAACTAGCATACTTTCTGATCCAATTGTGAATTTCTTAAGACTTCAATAAAGACGGTTTCTCTAATATTTTTTCACACTTTAATTAATATATTAATCATATTGCATACTTAGGTAACCATGAATATATCATATAATTCAAGCAATTTAGTATGCATAGTTCACTTTTAAGTCAAAACTACTAAAAACAAATAATTACATTATTTCATCAATTTCATGGTTTTAGTTCTTGAACAAACACTTAACCCAAACTAAACTTTGACATACTACACTACTTTTGAAAAAAAAAAGTCACCAATTTCATCTCATCTTTTGTTTTTGAACTAATTTCAATAGTAATATTAGTTCATTTTCATCCTTTATTAATGATTAAAGCACACTCTTGCTTAGAACTTCACCGTAGCTCAAATTAAGTCAAATTCACCAAGAGCTCACAAGAGAATTACGAGTTAGGCTATGAAATCATAATCTTTGAAATCCAACATATTTATTAACAACATTTATAATGTTTGAAATCCAACATATTTGTAAACACCATGTGTATTTTTAATGTTCTACACCTTAAACCCCATAAACACAATCTATTTCCAGAATTAGCTTTTGAATACAAATTCATTAAGGACTAGAAACTCAAATGCTTATTTTGCATCTTTGTTGGTTTTATGATACGTGCCTCACCTTGGAGCAACATGCAAACGTCTAGATCATGGCATGTGTTTATTATTTCCTTTATTTATGTATTTGTTATTTTCCTTCATTCACGTACGTAGTAGTTGTTTTGATTCATTACGAACAATGAAACCAACTTGGCATGCAAGGCACAAGGAGGTTTTTAGGGGTAGATAAATATATATTATTAAACTAGGTTATAACCCCGTGTATTACACGGGGTTGAATAAATAAATTTTATATACTAAATAATAAAACAATATATCTTTAAAATCTCATTTATTGTACGGTTTGAATAAATATAATTTTATATATTAAATAATAAAAAGTTATATCTATAAGAACCATATTGTACAGGTTGAATAAATGTAATTATATATATCAAATAAAAAAGTTATATCTTTAAAACCGCGTGTATTACACAGTTTGAATAAATGTAATATTGTTTACCAAACAATAAAATAATACATCTTTAAAAAACCTCATTTATTACACGGGTTGAATAAATGTAATTTTATATACCAAACAATACAAAATACATCTTTAAAAATATGCGCATTACACGGTTTGAATAAATGTAATTTTATGTACTAAATAATAAAACATATATATCCTTAAAAACCCCGTGTATTGAACGAATTGAATAAATCTAATTTTATATATCAAATAATAAAAAGTTATATCTTAAAAAACCTCATTTGTTACATGGGTCGAGTAAATGTAATTTTGTATAGTGAAAATAAAAATATTTAATACATTAATACAAAGTTTGGTTTTCGTGATAAAAATAAATTATTTTGTTGGTGCAAAATTTGTTAACGAAGTCTCAATAAATGTAACCCTTAGTAGGAGAGTTATCTATAATTAATTAAAAGAGGTTAAATTAAAAGAATAATTATCTATAAGAGATAGAAAGATCTCTTGTTCTTATTATAAGATCGTGATTGGATCCGCATATGTTTGGTAAAGAGAATAATCAAAAGCGGAAAGTGTTCAATTGGAACATGAAAACGTGACTAAATTGGTCCTAGTTACTCTTCGGGACGGAATGGAAGAAGGGAGGGGATTCTCGAACGCGGAAAAGGATCCAAGAACTCCGATGGTTTTTTTTATTATATAGTATAGAAGATTGGTTTTACTTTCTAACTCTTTCTTCTACGCTCTAGACTCCTAGTTTTCATTAACACTTGTCCATATATATTTAGGTTGTTCATCCATAACCATGGACCATACCATAAAAATAAAAACCGTATGCACGCATGATGGGTATGGATTTAAAGCCCACAACACATAGGGGAAATCAACATAATTCGTTTATTTTCTTTTTTGAATATTTTTTTTATAAAGTAAGAAAATCTTTTATATAAGATATTAAATTAAATAATATTTAATAAGAGAGTTATCTATAATTAATTAAAAGAGATTAAATTAAAAGAATAATTATATATAAGAGATGGCCTAATATGATGACAAGTGTCCCTAAAGTGGTTTCTTTTATTATATAGTATAGATGTGATAATGATTTAATAATTACTTATAATTATCATGCCGTGGTTAATTAATTGATTAGATAATTATCTAGCATTTTAAACGAGTTAGGTTTGGATGTTTATAGGATAATTATATGAGCAATCCTAGTATAAGTCTAATGTGATAGGTTAGCTTATAAATACCATATATTGGGTATTCCGGATTGTAAGAATCAAGTTTTTGAGTAGTTTTCTTGATCTAATAATATTTTGGGAGTTAGCCATAATGTTATGTTCGTTTGAGTATCCATTGGGACTTGACAAAGACAATAAAATATGTGAAGATAATGGTGATAAGATACAAAGATAAAAATAAAAAAAACGCTGCGTAGGCACAACTTTAAGATAATATGTTTTCTTATGGCATAAATTAACTCATAACCTGCCATTTTGATAAACGAACATGTTAAAGAAATGATCTGAAGAATTTTAATGATTATAACTATTTATCTTAGCTTATGAGGCATGGTGATGGAGAAATCCACACCTAAGTTGCAAATTAAGACCTTAAAATAAAGATATATCACCCTGACGAAATTACTTTTAATAAAATTATCGACTTTAAAACAATACAGGAGAATGTTTGTTTACAAAATAATTAAGAAAAAAAAAAACTATATATCATCTAAGGACACAATGAAGTAATAGTGGTTCAAGTTACGCCAACTCATTGGTTTTCACCCAAACTCAATAAATTGATTGCGTTGGAATTCTTTTACTAGTATGATATATAGTATCTATACTTAAATGTCATACTCACATATATGGCGACCATTCCTTAGACCACCCGTAGTCGTTGTCATGTGGGTGTTTTCCACGCCCAAAACACGCGCGGTGGGCGTTTTTTTGCGAAAAAAGGTTGGGGCGTCCAATATTCCACGCCAGATGGGGGAGAATTTGACCAATTAGAAGTTGGCAACGGTAATATTAACGGCTTGTTCATTTTTTTTTAATTCAACCATTTTTTATATAAATACTAACATTCCTCATCCATTTTATACAAATCACAATCAAGGTTGCCATGTGACGGACAACGCCCAAGGGTAGGACATTATTCACCCCAACGACGGCGTGTTGTCTTAGATTATGAGGTGTGGAGGGGCTTAGGTTGGGTGCATTGCTCGACACGTGGTAAGTGTGGGCTTCACTAGTCCACACCCAAAAAAGTGGGGTGTGGAAGGGGCGTAGCCAAGCCGGAGTTGTGAAAGAGGCTAGCCAAACAGTCATCAACACCCAGTTATACGTTGTCAGCCACGTCACCCCAGGCCAGCGCCCAATGCCAAGTAGTATTGCCACGCCAAACGGACAACGCTGACCAAAACACCAACCCGGGTGGAGCAACCAACGTTAAAGGGCCAACAACGCCCAAAAGCCACACCCACACCCCATAGTCTTAATGAGTACCTTGGTGACGAGACATATGGTGCAACGAGAAGGTTTTATGCATATGAGTATTTGAGAAGGTGTGGTGTGCATGCTTCATAAATTCATTTATATATTGACTTAACATCTCAATGCTAGGTTTTTTTGTTTTAGTGAGAAAATCAAAGAGTTCAATGAGTGTAGTTGATATATGAACACCCAAGATTTATTAAAACACGTCTTAACCACTAAAAATATATAAATAAAAAATAACTTATTCTGAAGGGGTATGGTCCCAAAAAAGCTGCGCGGGCCAATTAGGTCGCGCGCTGAACCATACTCCTTATTCATTAATCTGATTAATCTGGAGACCCCGCGCAAGCTTCTAAGGCAAAACCTAGGCCACGCGCGAAGTCCAAGCAAGATATAACATCAGTTTTCATACTTAGCATCCTGAATAAGAGCCCACAGCCCCTAAGCCCTACGCCGGCTAATTCAACAAACACCAAGGGGCGCGCAAGGGTAGCGGCACAGAGCCATTTCAGGAATCATCAATGGTACAAGTGGCAGAAGAATGAGCCAATCAGCGTCCAGCAGGCTGTACCTTATCGTGCTCCACGATCAACAATCGTGCAGGAGACAAAAGGTACACAAGGACACCTACGTGGCACCAATCAGGGGGCGACGACAACTGCCCCATGATCTTCATTCACCTGCCGATGTCAGAGAGACAACAAGGACGACAACCCGGACACGTGGCTCCAATCAAGGTGCGCCAGCACCGAAGGTGTAACATCCCAAAAACGGGTTTGGTAATCAAACCACGTTAATAGTAAAGACGGGTAAAATGCCGTTAGTGGTAAAAATTAACCCGGTGAATATTAGGATTTTAAATAAATAAACCTAATATTAAATAAAAGTAGTATAAAGGCTTTTGAGGAAATAAAGTTTATAGAAGGCCCGACCTAACGGGACTTAAAATAAGCTTAGTTATAAATTCCCTGAACCCACTAAGTTAACTAGGAATGTTTAACCTAGTTAATAAGTAGGAGTATTGTTATTAAAATTTGTAGGTTGTAGCCTACTTAATAACGAACCAGACACGAGGGGTTAAAGTGGGATAACTAGAAAGGTTATTTAAAAGGAAACAAAACACACAAACAGTGTGTGTTTGAGATCGAGCAGGAGCAAGCTCCCATGGAGCTCAACCCTAAAATTCAACAAAACCCTCAAATTGGAGGATCAAACAAGGGTCAAATTCGGATTTGAACACATAGAAACGGTCACCAAGTCAAGGGGATCGTAAGGTATGTCGAATTTCTAACATTCTTGAAGTTGTAAAAATTGGATAATCATCCTAATCGTGAATTAGGCATGGATTAGAGAAGCTATGGCTAGATTAGTGATGTATACTTGCTTAGGAACGAAACCCTAAGTGAAAATCATACATAACATGCTATGATTTGAAGGATTTGATGAATTAACACACTTAGATAAGTGGGTTTTAATGTTATGATGAAATTGATGATATAACTATGCTTAGAATCATCATGCATGTTAAGTAATCAAGAAATACTTAAACAAATTGCTAGTATGAGTATTTGATCATAAGTGACGGTGGTTAAATTTTGATGTTAATCTTGGTAAAAATGACTAGTTATGAACTAGTTAGCAAATGTGTAAAATTATGCTCATTAGGTGTTTGTTAAAATGTCTAAATGAGAAGTAAAGTGTTGGAATTCAAGTGAAACGCGTAATTGGCAAGCTTTACTAATTACATGAGACATGGGATAAAACGGGTTCTAATCATAATGTTGATTTGCCTTAATTGTGCATATCATATGATTAAAGGTAGTTGACTTTAGAAAGTCAAACTAACTAGTGATGAAGTCGAATAGTAGTTTCGACAAAGAAAATAAGTAAGGTGGAATAGTCGTGATTGTTAATGACTAATCTAACCACCTTGTAAATGTTGATAATAGTTGACGCTTAACGAGCTAAGTGAAAGCTTGAGGAAGGAAGCGGGTCAACGAATCAAGAATGAAGGAAAAAGCATATTTCGGATGCAAGGTAAGTTAAAACTTACACCTTTTATTTGATATCTATTGGTTTTATAGATTTTGAATAATCAAAAGTCACATTTTGACTTATGATGTTTCGACCCGACGTGCGAGGTTCGAAACAAAAGACAATGATGATAAACCATGTTGAATGATTAAAAAGAGCTAATAAGGTCATTTAGTCATGTAATGACTAATAAATAACGAGTTTTGAGTGATTTACCTTATAAGGTAAATCAATACAATTAATAAGGGTAAAACGGCAATGTAGTCACTCGTTGACGATAACCGTTAGTTTTGAAGGACACTTTATGGCGTAAGATATAAAGGGGTCAAAATAATCAAGAAATAAATTTATAAGTAAATTGACCGTATGGTGTAAACCGGTACAAGTTATGTAGACGAGATGATAATAAATCCATCTCGCAAAAGTAAATGGTCATATAGACCAAACGGGTCAAAAGGTGAAAATATCACCCTTTGACAATATCGGCTAATGTTTTGTCGAGTTGTATGATTACAGGAATAAATATCGATTGAATGTTGTCATCGCTATTACTTAGCGGCTACTAAGGCAAGGTATCAAACGGGTCAATATATTGATTCGAGCCAGGTATGTATAATTGGTCAAATCATCACTTGAACTTGAAGTTCAATGAGGGCTAAACAAGTTAAAATGGACATTGGGTTATCTTTTAAGTAAACTGAATTATTTAAGTTATTGTCATTGTGTTTTAAAAACATGATGGCTATTTAAACAAGATCCTAGTTTAAAAAGTGGAATTTTGGTCAATTACGACATGAAAAGTCCTTTGTTGTAAAGAAAGGGTTTAAGATGACCAAATCGCCCTCGTAAGCAAAATCGAGTAAATGAACCTTAAGAGTCATTTAAAAACAAGTTATATGATCAAGCAAATACTTTGAATAAGTATAAAGAATGAAAAGGGTAAATCTTGGGTCAAATGACTCAATATGGGTCTTTGCCGTAAAATGATAGTCCGAGGGATAAAACTCGGAATATATGTATCTCCATATTAAATCCACCACAAATATAGTTGTGGTGGAAGACTACTTGGTAAGAAATGTGAAAATATAAAGTTAGATACAAATGAAAGCGATTTTAGGCTCGAAAGTGCTTAAATACCCTTAACGGGTCAAAATAAGCATACGAGCGAAAACGAGTTTAAATTGTGTAATAAACCTATGATTAGAACCTAATATGGTAGGTAACATTAATTTGAAGAAGTGTATGTGATATAGGAATCAAACAAATACGTTTGTTTGATAAAATGCATAAACAGGTTAACATTCGGTAAAAAGGTAACGAGTCAAAGGCTTAGAAGTCTCAAAATTTCTTATGTTGGATGTATGATTTTAACTCCATAAGACGGAGGACTAAATTATGGACGCGTAGGAAAAAGAATCGGGTAAAACGGGTCAATAACGAAGAAGTTATGGCCGTTTCCGTAAAAACAGGCATAGCTGAAAATGCAGGACCCAGCTCCAGACCTGCTGGAAACTGGTTTCCCCCGCGACACGCGAAGGAACAACATGGCGCCTCCGCGACACGCGACGGAACCCCGTTTTGGCGAAATTTTTTTATTTTAATCAGTTTCGCTTCCCAGACTCGTTTAAATACGTTCTAAGTTACATATGACTAATCCAACTCATGTTTTATGAGTTTCAGGTATGATTTTTAGCACCGGTGGACGATAAAGCATAATGAAGAACCGAACACGATTAAGAAATAAGCTTCCGCACTATGTATCGTTGTTATGTTAAATGACGAACTCACACACGTTATGTTGTTTAGTTTTAATTCTGTAAAAGGTTTAATAAACCCGTATTTTTATAGCATGTGTAGTCTTAACTATACATCTAATCTTTGGTATTTACATGTAAAACTGTTAATTAGTAACTAGGGTGTTACAGAAGGTCTTCTAGAAGACACTAACGGTCGACGCCACAGGGACAGATCGGATATTCCTTGTTGTCGTCTTCAGGCCCAAGGCCCATCAGCCCATCTCCTTCTACACCACTCCGGCTATAAATAGGAGCCTTCATTCACAGGTTAATCCATTTTGTTCTCTGTTCTCACTCTAAACACACACTTATCTCCTCAAAACAGTTACTTATTCTCACGCCGGAGAGTGGTTAAGAGGGAAACCCCCATATTCCCCTCTTAACGAGCTTAACGGGGTGTTATTGTTTTGCAGGAAGGATTACACTCAAGCTCAGGAAGGATTAATAAGATTAACCCACATGTTTGGAACATAAACCAACTAATAAACCAAAAATTAGTTACGTGTTTCTTCATTGGCGCCCACCGATTTTTACAATCACTTCATCTTCTTTTTCTGAGCTTTTTTCGTTCTCTCGATCATGGCTGGTCAGGGAATTCCAGACTTCGGCTTCGGCACTCCCTCTCAAGTAGGAATGGGGGTGGACAATTCGCATGTCCAACTTCATCCTACTGACGAGTTAGCCGAGGGTGAAGGAACAAACAATGGGGGACCTCGCGCGAGTATCACTCGCATCACTCAAACGGGTACCCCAACGAGTAATGTTACTGGTCCGTTAAATCCAGCTCCAAATCCAAACATTTCAGCACTATTAGGGCTACCAGAAGGCGAAACCCTAGCCTCTTGGTATGCCAAGCAAATTGCCTCTATAAATGCTGCTTACCAGTCATTGAGCGCACAGCAAGCGGTTCTGCAAGCGGAACCATCCTTGGTCACACCTCCGGGCCCAACACAGGGGACACGCCAGACACCCCCTCAGCAAAACATTCAAGGGCAATTTAGCAAACCTCCTCCCCAAATAAGACTGAGCATGCATGACACGCGCGATACACACGGGTAGACAGGCAATTACTATGACCATCCGTCTAATGCTCAACACAGGCGTCCAGTTCATAGCCGGTTGGGGCCGCGCAACATGAACAATGAATGGGACGACACAGATCCAGATGATTCTACTTGGCAAGACGACGAAGGTTCTTCGGTCTTCAACCGCTTACCAAAGAATCATGAGTCTTATAGACCAAGGCCGCACGCTGTCTACAATGAAGCAGCAGAACATGATTTTAGTCTTGTACCAAAAAAGGCCGTTGAAAACTCGAAGTTCATCCGGAGCATAGCTTTAGCCCCGCTTGAGAAAACAAAGTTGCCACAAACCGTGGGAAAGTTCAACGTTCTTACCGACCCCGACGATCATGTACGAGTATTCACAAGTGTTGGCGTTTAAGGACAGTGGACCATGCCAATGTGGTGCCATCTTTTCGTCTAAACGTTCACAGGGGCTGCTCGCGCGTGGTTCGACAGCCTCCCATCTGGAAAAATTAAGTCATGGATCGACATCAGAGATCAATTCGTGTAACACCCCGTGTTTCTGAAGTCAAAGTCAAGATTGAAGTCAAAGGAAGAAAAGATTGTTAATTGCGATCTGTCTCTCCTTGCTCAATTCCTGTTTTGACTTCTTTGACTTGTAATTAGTCTATTTTATTATCACTTTAGTTGTATTATGTGGAGTATCTATTAATAATCGCATATTAATCGCATGTTTAATCGCTTTATCGCTATCACAATCGCACTCGCAACTCGAATTACGCATTTTGGTTATTGTATACGTGTGTGTGTGCCTTATGTGTTACTTGTGCATGTTTAAATTATGTTATGTGTGGTAATCAATCGAATCGCAATCGAACTCAATCGCAAATCAAATCGCAAACGCTAAACCAAGGAAAAATAGGACGATTGTATGTTAGATATAGTAGTTGGGATTAAAAGTAATTTGATAAGCAACTCCATCGCATCGCTCGCTCGAACCGCATCGTAACACGCTACACGCGAATCGAAACGGCAAAACTCATCGCGCCGAGCACTCGAACCAGGTGCCAGCCGGCCGGATTGCCATCCGACTGGGCTGCCACCCGATCGAGGTGCCGTCCGACCGGGCTGCCACCCGATCGAGATACCATCCGACCGACTAGCCCTTTCCACTTTGGGAATCCTATAAATACCCCTTGTCACTTTCATTCTTTCCACTTTTGGCAAGTGGCGTTCGACCAGTGCTCCTACTCGCTTTTTCCTTCGATTTCTCGTAATCCCGGTAAGATTTCGTCCTAAATATTGTACTTCCTTAATCTACACGCACTCCTACACCTTTCTATCATTTAGCCGTTAACATCAGACATCCTCTTCTCATCGCCGGCAACCACAACCACAGCAACCGAACAACATCAAGTAATCTCGAATACCAAAAGGGATCATCATCGCAGCAGGGATCATCATCGCAGCAGGGGATCATCTTCATCATCATCACAACAGGGATCATCATCGCAGCAGGGGATCATCTTCATCATCATCGCAACAGGGATCATCATCATCACAATCACAGCAGAGGAGATCATCATCGCAACAGACTTGGAGGTATAAAACTGATTTCTTGCACCAAAGTTTCCTTGCGGGGGCTATCGCCACCATCTGGAACGCTCGTTTACAATTCTCACATCGCCCACCAACTGTTTGTTCAGATGTCTAGCTGAAATTTTTAAACTTCTTTGAGAAATCAGTGGTTGCGATTTGCACGCCAGGTGTTCGATGAAATGTCTTGAGGTTATTTCAGCTATTTTATCGACAAATTAACCATTGTACGTTGTGTGGGTCTTTTTTCTTATTGACCATGGTGCGTAATGGTGGTCTTGGCACCTCTTCGGAGCCGAGTTCGTCTCTTGGGTTTTTGGCGTGCCCATTTAGTGGGTTCCATTGTTGTTCGGGTGGCCGGCAGGGGTCTAGAAGGGCTGTGCGGATGATTGGCCATTTGAAAAGTGACCATTTATCCTCTGAAACTCGTAAAGTTTCTTTGCGTGAAGCCCTTTCGTATGACGGGAACCTCTTTCAGGCTACGGGAGTGGTTCTTAAGACAGTTGGGCAGTGGTTATGCGGGGAGTGTATGTCTTTGCACGGCCTATCGCGTTTTTGTCATCATGCTGATCGGGTGGTCAAATTTCAAGGGGACCGTGACTGTGCGGATAGCTACATAGTGGGTTTATGCCCACCGGTCCCCCCTGTTGAACCTGTTGAGAGTGGGGGTATTGCCCTTGATGTGTAACTTTTGGAACGTGTTTTTAGCCTCCCTATGAAGACTGTCAAGAGCATCCCTTACAGTTGTCGGATGGCTTTCGCGCAGGCTCTCTCCCTTTCCCTACGGGGGGTTTTGTCACATCCTCACTCTATTGAAGCTTGGGTTAAGTTAATGGTGCTACCTCGCTGCACGCTCAAGGTTTTTAGACCTTCGTGTAGGCAGGAGCGTAAATCGGGGAATCGTAAATCTTTGCAGTGTTCTGCCATCCAGCGTGCGCTCTCGGTATGGGGGGGTGGAGCTGGTTGTTGTGACCTTATTAGAGATTTGTTCGCTGATCAAGGGAGCCCCTCTCCTGCTTCTGACAAGGTTTTAGGTGGTGCTGCCCGGTTGGAGACCAGTGTAAATGTTAAGCAGTGTCTCCGAAAAGTGGCAGATGGACATTTCACGGCTGCTGTGAAAGTTCTCTCTTCTTCTAGGGTAGCCCCCTGTAATGGCACTACCATGCAGGCTTTGCTTGATAAACATCCTGTTTTGCCTCCTCCCTTGTTGCCAGGCCCATTGTTCGCTGATCAATCGTTGGTGGTGGATGTGGAGGATGTCTTAGGGGGTATTAAATCATTTCCGAAAGGGACCTCGTGTGGTAGAGACGTGTTACGGGCTCAGCATCTTCTTGATGCTCTGTGCGGAGAAGGATCTGTTGTTGCAGGTGGGGTTCTTCAAGCTATCATGGGGGTGGTTAATGTTTGGCTGGCTGGACGGTGTCCGGCTTCTCTGGCAGAATTTGTTGCCTCGGCCCCTCTAACCCCTCTTCTTAAGCCGGACAATGGGGTACGGCCGATCGCAGTTGGGGCTATTTGGAGACGGCTTGTCTCTAAGGTGGCAATGCGCCGTCTTAGGGAAGATATGGTTAACTACTTGAGGGACTTCCAATTTGGGGTTGGAATCCCCAATGGGGCAGAAGCGGTTCTCCATAGTGCAAATAGGTTTCTTGATTGCTATCATGCAGATGGATCGTTGGTCATGCTGACCATTGACTTTTCTAATGCGTTTAACCTGGTGGATAGGTCGGCAATGTTAAAGGAGGTGCATCGAGTTTGTCCGTCCCTATCCCCATGGGTGAATTTTTTATATGGTCAACCTGCTAGGCTTTACGTAGGGGATAACTGCATTTGGTCTACCACCGGGGTTCAGCAGGGGGATCCGCTAGGACCTTTACTCTTTGCTCTGGCTTTACACCCCCTCATTACCCGTGTCCAAGAGCAGTGTCACCTGTTTTTTCATGCTTGGTACCTTGATGATGGTACGATTATTGGTCCTGTTCGTGAAGTGGCTAAGGCTTTAGAAGTTATCTCAAGGGAAGGCCCTTCTTTGGGGCTCCAACTAAATGTTCGGAAGACTGAATTGTTCTGGCCATCATGCAATGGGGAGAAGTTTGCTGCGGGGTTGTTCCCAGAGGATATTGGGAGGCCTAAGCTGGGAGTCAAGTTATTGGGGGGTGCCGTCAGCCGTGATCGGGACTTCATCAGTGATCTGGCTGTTAAGAGGGCCTCTCAGGCTGTCGATCTCATGAGGGTACTCCCGCAACTTAAGAATCCACAATGTGAACTCCTTTTACTGCGTTCGTGCATGGGAGTTGCCAAGCTTATCTTTGGTCTCCGCACATGCCAACCTTCTTATGTTGGAGCGGCTGTTACTTTGTTTGATGAAGGACTTCGGCAAGCCATTGATGATATTGTGGTTGGCGGGGGGCCGTTCTTTGGGGACTTGCAATGGCGATTGGCTTCCTTGCCAATCAAGGAGGGTGGGCTTGGATTACTATCGGCGGGGGATGTCTCGTCTTTTGCCTTCGTGGCCTCCAGAGTGCAATCTTTGGAACTTCAAGATCATATTCTGCGAGCTTGTTGTATGGGTGATTTGGATTCGGAATTTAGGGCTGCGTTGGATGGTTTACAAGCCGTTCTTCCTGATGTTGACCCTGGCGGTTTTGCTAATAAAGACACCGCCCCCCGTGAACCTCAAACTATTTTGGCGAGTGCTTTTTATGGTAAAACCGTGAAGGAAATCAATGGTGTATTCGGGTTATCCCCTCGGCAAAAGGCTGTTTTTGATTGTTTACGAGCCCCCCACGCTCAAGATTTCCTTACTGTTATCCCGATCGAGGGCTTGGGGCAATGTATGTCGGCAGAAGAATATCGGTCTGTCCTCAAATATCGTTTGATGATACCGTTGTACCCTGAGGATGAACCGTGCCCTGTTTGTCGGAAGGTGTGTCTTGATAGCTTCGGGGAACATGCCCTTCACTGCAAAGAGCTTCCTGGCTTCAAGTACAGACACGATCTAGTTAGAGATGTGTTGTTTGACGTTCTCAAGCGAGCTGGTATCGCTGCTAAAAAAGAGGCTCCGGTTAATTTCCTAACGGACCCGAAGGAGGGGAGGTCTTCCCTTCGATCAGCCGATGTGCTGGTTTTTGGATGGTCCGGGGGTAAGCATGCTTGCATTGATCTCACGGGGGTGTCGCCTCTTGCCGGTTTCAGGGGCAGTGGTTTTGTTTCAGGGCAAGCGACGCGGAAGGCTGAGGCGGGGAAAATATCCAAGCACGAGCAGGCCTGCATAGATAATCAACATGCCTTCATTCCTTTCGCGTTCGATACCTTTGGTTGTCTGGCCCCTGTGGCGTCCGGTTTCTTGAAGCGGGTTCAAAAGGCAGCACTTGCGCATGCGACAGTGTCTGTAGGCCATAGTTATGTGTTTAGCCGAGTAGGATTTGCAATTCAAAAGGGGGTGGCGGCGCAGCTTGTTGCCCGTCTACCAACCCATGATTTGTAATTTGCTCTAACCTTCTAATATATAAATATTAGTTGAATGTTTAAAAAAAAATCATTTAAATCTTAACTTTTAACCATGAAATCATCAAGATTCAAGGTGTTCTAGGATGACGTCATCATGTGTTCTTGGAGAACTTCATGTTTTGCCTCAATCCACCAAGAACAACTTAGATCTAACCGATTTCCACAAAAACAAACGAAGATCTTTCATAGATCTAAACATATTCACAGTGAAAAGGATTGAGAGAAGGTTTCCAACCTTCTTTCAACTCTTTTACACTCAATGCATACAAAACCGGTAGAATCGGAGCTTGTGCCGACTCACTACTCAATCTTGTGGTTGTGTTGGTTAGAGATCCGTATCCTATCCACGAGATTATCGATTTCGGTTTAACCAAGAACTATCGTGCTGAACCGGATGACTGACCGAATTTGGGTGATTCCTGTTCAGTCGGGTCTCTAGAGCTTAGGATGGGACTCTGTTGGTTAGCACGATGTCAACACATCTCGATAACACGACAAACAATCAAAACGGCCAAGTGTAGGATGAACGGAACGACAAGGACGGAGTGCCGTCTGATCGGACTACTGTCCCTTGGGTATCCGAACGACTTGCACCTTGGGTCCCACACCTAACCAATTTTGCCAAGATCTGAAGCCTGGGTGTTGAACGAATTGCTTTCCGATCGGACTACCATCCGACCGAACTGCCATTCGAATCATGAGACATTTGGACTTTAGTACTTAAACAATTTTCAACATGTTCAATTCACAAAGGATGCCACCCGAACGAACGAACGACCGTCCGTCTGAACGAGTGACAACCAGCTGTGAACTTGTTCTCACTGAAGTGCCAACCTATCGGATTTCCGTCTGATCGACCGACTAGAAAGGTAGAGATACTTCAATGTTTTCAAAACGCTACAACGAAAACTTCAAAAGTCAAGCCATCATACACAAACACATCCTTCTCAAAGGAAGAAACAATTCACTCGAACAGTCATCCGACCGGACTATTGTCCGAACGGATTGCCACCCGCACGACCGGCTGTCCGATCGGACTACCATCCGATCGAACCGCTGTCGGACTCACTTGTACCTTGCACCGTTTTGCGCGTCACTTATCGTTATGCTATCAATCTGTTCAGGCTAACCCTACTCTCTCGCGCTCCCTTCAATCCATCATCGCTGTGAGTATACTCGACCCCTTTTTGCTTTACGCACTTCTGGGTGTTACATACGTTACTTATACAAAAATCACAATGAACACACTACGCAATACTTTAAACGCTAACCGTTACTGCATGTTATACGTGACTTAATGAATGCTTGTTTGTTATGTTTACACACGGAATGCTGTCTACCTGCCTTAGCAATGATAGTACTATTAGTTTGGACTCAGCACCTGTTCACTTGGGGGTTGTTAAGGACAATTACCTACATGGCTCACAGTGGTGAGAATGTATCGCGAACTGCCTTGGGCAGTCAACCCGCAGTCACTGGTATTGATCGGTTCATGTCGATAACTAACATGCCTCATTTCACTCTGTGTATGTGCTGGTTATGCGTAAACTATTTCAAACTCTATATGCTATTATCAAACTTGTATGCTCACCTTTACACTATGTGTATTGACTTATACATTAACGTATGTGACAGGTGCTTAGGATGTTTACATGCTTTGTGTGCTGGTGATGAAATTGAGGCTAGGGACGGAGTCCTAGAAACCAATAAATAAAAAATTGTCTGTAATAAAATCTGAGTTGTCGGAACAGAACAATTTGACTGGATCTTTGCTGTAATAATTATATTATCATCTATGACATGGTATGGGACATGTTACTTTAAAATATTTGGTAAATATAGTTGTTATGGAAACTTCTGGACAATCTGTTTCGCTCAGTGCCATGCCCCGATGTTTCCGCCATCGGTTGGGGTGTGACAGATTGGTATCAGAGCCATAACTATAGGGAATTAGGCAAGACTCGACCTAGTCCGGGTCGATGTCTTAGAGACCTAGTCTATAGTTAGGAACCAACAGACCAACTTGTGCATATCCGTTAGGGATTATGTATGAGCTTATTGCTATTTCTCGCTATTCTCGCCTATGCTACTGTAACACCTCGAAAAATTCACGTCCTATAATGTGTAGACACGTGTCATATGTTTGAACGTGTGAAAGAATGTTATAGAAGGACTAAAGTTGACAATCATGGAAAGTATGTGAATATACGGGTTCTAAATGTCAACAGTGAATAAAAATATTGTACAATAACCCTACATGATGTTTATAGCATCAAACGAATAAATCATGGATCATGCGAAGCTAAAAGTGAGAGATTACAAACTTCAGGGGTTAAATGTGTCAACATGTTTAAGTTATACCTCTGAGTGACCTTTTGACAAACCCGAAGCTTTGTAACTGATAATTATGCTCACTAGAATGCGCGATATAAATTTCATAAAGTTTCGTTATCGTATGAGAAAGTTATGATCAAATTCGTGTGCGAGGGGTTAAAGCGTTAACATTGAAAGTTATGACTTTTCGGGTTAACCGGAAGTGTCCAGGGACTTGGCAAAGTGGGTACAAGTCTTAAAGCCCTTGTAGGTAAATACTAAGGGGTCAAATTGCAATATATAAGCTTAGTTGACCTTTCGTGAAGCCAAGGGACAAGTTGCAAAAAAAAAGAAAATGGAAAATCTGATTTTTAGGCTCACGCGGGCCGCATAAAGGATGCTTAACCTTTACGCGGGCCGCGTCCGACGCCCAGACACAGAAAATGCAAACAGCCTCCTGTATACGTGAAAACTCGACCCAAAACGCATGTTTCACTTCATGTGCGACCCCTAAGTGCCTCCTAGAACATTAGGGACATGTGTTGATCAGTTGTGGTCACTAGTAGAACCATGTGTCAACAATTTGTGGTGGGAAATTCACTATAAAAGGACCAAGGTTGCAACCATTGTTCTTCACACCTTCTCTTGCATTCCTGATCAACTCTGGAGCTCCCAAGAAGGCTCAAGTGATCATAATTCGTGCATAGGACTCTTGTAAGTATACTTGACCTTTCTTAGTTAAGTTTTAGCTTAGTTTTAGCTTAAAACTCAAACCGTCGTAATTAACGGTTGACTTAAAGATTAATCATTGTTAGTCCAGTGATTAGTCGAATCAAAAGTAGTTATAAGATGGTAATTATGTGGGTAATAAACTCTCAAAAGGGTTCCCCCTGATTCCCACTCTAACTAGGTCAAATGTCGGGTCAAACTTATATTTAAAAAGTCAACAGAATGTGTGAATTACAATTTATGCATATTTAGAAATGTAGAGCACATACAACCTATTTGATCAGTAATATGACTTGGTAATTAGTGTAGGAACATGTCTAAACATGTTCAACGCGACAATTTCCTATTTAGACCCGGTTCGGAACCGGAAGTCGCATAGTTTGACTTATACTTTGACTTTCAGTTCTGACCCGTTGTGGTATGATTTAGAAATACCTAAGAGCTTAATTTGGGCCTACTTAAACATACTTTTTGATATCAATCTCGTTAGCGTAAAATTAAAGTTTTATGTTAATTAAACGGCGTATTTAGCATATAGCCTACTTAAACATACTTTTTGATATCAATATCTTTACCCACTAATGTAATATATTATTTTGAGATTTTTGGAGATTTTTAATAAATTTTAGGCTGAGCATAACTAGTAGTCGTAGGCTTAATCCGGTAATTGTCGGTTTTGCCCTTACGGGCCATAAAATGAGTTTTACATATCTAAACGACTCCAAACCTTTTGCTACTGATCCCATATGATAAATAAATTATTTTAAGCCTCTTGGAAATATAAAAATATCAAATTTAAGTATCGAACCCGGAAACGGCTTCTAATCGCCTTTTTAAGCGTTTTTAACGCATAGTATGTGCTATAACTATATTAAACATACAAGGGTTGATACCTACTGATAATTGAGGCAAATTATAATATTTTAACAGTAAGAAAAGGTTGATAAACTCAGACTTCAGTTTTGAGCTTTTCGGCTTATGTGAAATTACCAAAATGCCCCTACGGTGCATAGTTTGGTTATAATTGATAAATTTCACATATATACTTTACCCTACTGTTATAACTTAGTAAAATAAGTACTTTTGATGTTTACATCAGACCTGTAACTCAGGTAAATACTTAAACTCTTTTACAACCTTTGAAATGACCAAACTACCCCTACGGGGCATAGTTTGTGTTTAAATTCGTTTCGGGCATAATAAAAGACACCTTACTGATGTCACAACATATTTGGAGCATATTAACTTAGGAAACCTGTAAATGGCTCTCATTAGTACCCGTTACGCTTATTACGCGTTCGGTTCGGTTTATGTAACGAGTTTACGTAAATTAGCCGAAACGGGTCAAACCTTATCGGTTTTATCTCAAAATCCAGAATGTGCATGAAGGACCCATATTAAACAAGTCTCTGAACTTGTCGAGTCTAAATCACATTCTATCCGGTCTTCGCTTAATAATGCGTACGAACCGTATCATTGAAACTAACCGGTCTAAGCTAAGGCTTAATTAAGGACCCGTTAGAAATCTAATAGGTTATTATAAACCTTCGTTCCAGATTAGGAGCCCAGTAAAAGTACTTGCATTTGCTGTATTTGATTGATACTTTGCTCAGGTAAATACTCTTAACTTATTTTCCCTATACGGGCTTGGGATACGGTACTATAAAAGTACCGCTTGGTCGGGTATGTAGTCATTTAAATCGGATTGTGATTAATGTATTTACATAACCCGCTTTGTTCTGTATTATTTGATGTATGGCCCTTAGGGGTTAAATGACCATGTCCCGGATATCCTTGGCATCATTTTACGAAATGGCCACGACCTAAGCACGGGGTGTAGGCGTACACCTGACAGATGCATTATGTAAAAACTGGTAATCCACTAAAGGAATCAACCTTGTGGGCACTATACCTGTGGCGTGTCAGTTAACTTAAACCGGCTCTTCTAACCGGTGCTAATGGACGGAAAATAAGTAAATCTGTATACAAGATTATATACAAATAATTGTCCCAAGTTATAAAGATATTTTGTGCCGAAGTGCATTCAAATCAATTTACAAACTCTTTTCCAAACGAGTCGGTTGAGTTGTATTTACCAGTGTAAACTGACGTATTTTCCAAAAAGGTTAAGTGCAGGTGCTAGACGAAATAGGCTGGCTACTCCAGGCATCATTACTCAAGTCTCGCAAGCTCTAGATGTCAAAGTCTGTTGAACTATTGTTTCTATTTTATTTTCGATCCGTCTGTGGATAAACAATCGACTATTGTGATACTTGATATTACAACATTATATTCGGTTGAATTATATCTTACATTTTGCTTCCGCTGTGCATTTATATAATTGTGTTGTTTGACTATTATGTTGCCAACCGCGTCACGATACTCCCCACCGGGCCCACCGGTGACACGTGGAAAGTCGGGGTGTGACAGGTTGGTATCAGAGCCAACACTGAGTGAATTAAACACTAGCCTTTGTGTTTAATCTCAGTTACACAGTTGCACATTCTTGAGTCTAGACAAGAACATAGGACAAATTCCAATTTGTTTCATTGTCTTTTAATTACTCCCTTGATTATCTTTCTGATTAGCCCTTGCATGGGCAAGTCATTTTTTTATTTATTTTATTAGAAGTCCCGTTTAGGGCAACCATATACTTGTTTAAATTTAAAGGAACGATTATGTTTAAAATATCATTCCTATATTATAAGATCTACCATTATAATAAAAATGGCAAAATCTAAAAAACAAGACCTAGCCACATGTCACTTTAAGACAGGGCCAAGATGGTAGTTCCGCAATTAGATTCAGATCCTTGTTAACAGTTCAATTTTGGGTTGTTCTGCGCTGAATAAAAAAAAATCTTAAGGGTAAAACCTAGCCTAAATGTCACGGCATACAAGGCCAAGATGGTAGAACCTATTCAAGAGATTCAAATCCTTATTAAACATATGAAAGCATATTAACATGCTCGACAAAATGTGATACGGTAAAATCACATAAGTCATTTTTGGGTTATTCTGAATTCCCTTAATTATATAATCATCCCTTGGGGATGAAGTGCCCACGGGCTATAATTAACGTCCTCTGAGACTAAAGACAGTGGTAGCCTACAACTCCCTGTCAAGAAAAGGTAATGAACTATGATTCAAACCTTAATGCCTCGATTCTCTGAAATCGTGGCTTATAAATTAAACTTGTCTACGTGACTAGGCCTTTTGTGCTATTATTAACTTATAATTTAGGATTATGATAAAAATCCTGAACAATTATATATTTATCAAATTAACTAATATGTGTTTTAAAAACATGATTAGTAAATCGTTTAAAAACGATAAAACTGTATAAGCTTCCGTATAAACCTTATCCTTGTTTAATTTTATGTAGCAATTAAAGCTACATGGCTAGGTCCGAGGAAGAGAACAGTCATCCGTTGGAAAACCGCGATGATAATGATAGGATTAATATAACCAAAGGAGAACTTCGTTCACTGATTGATACAGCTGTATCTAAAGCTGTAGAGGAACAGTTCAGGGAGTATAGTGGGACTAATAGTCGAGCCTCAACTGTACCCCACTCTAAGTCTGCCCCTAAAACTCATTCAGAGCCTCATAACAAGCCGTCCTCTAAGAATGAAGGGCCAAAGAAGGATGATGATCGACATTCATCAAATGAACACAGTGTTCCATCCAAGAAGATAGCGTTCGATAATGAACCACGTACCAAGTCTTGTACCTATAAGTACTTTGTTTCCTGTAAACCCCGAGATTTCACTGCGGAGAAAGGAGCAGTAGATTGTATGACCTGGTTGGATGAAATGGACACGGTGGTGGACATCAGCGGTTGTGCTGAAAGGGATGTAGTAAAGTATGTATCCCAATCGTTCAAAGGAGAGGCACTGGCATGGTGGAGGTCTCTCATTCAAGCTGCTGGGAAGATCCCGCTCTACAACATGTCATGGGAGCAGTTTGTTACCCTCATTATGTAAAACTACTGCCCTCAACATGAGGTCGAAAGAATTGAATCTGATTTCTTATCATTGGTGATGACAAACTTAGATTGTCAAGCTTACCTCACCAGTTTCAATACCCTGTCCAGACTGGTTCCTTACCTTGTAACACCAGAGCCCAAGCGAATTGCTCGCTTCATTGGGGGTTTAGCCTCAGAAATCAAAGCCAGTGTTAAGGCTTCAAGACCTGCTATGTTTAGGTCAGCAGCTGATCTCTCTTTATCCCTTACTTTAGATGCGGTCAGGTTGAGATCGCTAAAGAAATCTGAAGAAAGTAAGAGGAAGCGTGAGGATGATAACTCACGAGGGTCAGAGAAGAAGCACAAGGGAAACACTGATTCTAAGAAGTTTGGGTCTGGAAGGAACAGTCAGCGAACAGAGGAAAAACCAAAGTGCACGAATTGCCAGAAACGCCACTTTGGAAAGTGCAGACTTGAGTCCAATTCTAATTCAGGAGCACCTGCATGTGGGATATGCAAATCTAAAGAGCACAAGACGATAGAGTGCAAGAAGATAAAAGATGCCACATGCTACAACTGCAATGAGAAAGGGCACATTAAGACCAACTGCCCTAAGTATGCCAAGAAGCCTGAGGAGGTCAAGAAGACCAATGCAAGGGTCTTTCGAATGGATGCAAAGGAAGCAGTTCTGGATGACAACATAATTACATGTACTTTCCTTGTAAATGATATCTTTGCAAGAGTACTATTTGATTCAGGCGCGGATAAGTCGTTTGTAGATCATAAATTTTTCAAATTGCTGAATTTACCTGTCAAAACCTTGAGTATGAATTATGAGGTAGAGTTAGCAGATGGCACCATAGAAACCGTCTCAACTGTGTTAGATGGATGTGTTATATCCATTAAGAACCACTCTTTTCCTCTATCTCTACTTCCCTTTAAGCTGGCCGGTTTTGACATAGTCTTGGGTATGGTCTGGTTATCTCATAACCAGGCCCAAATTGTCTGTAACAAAAAGCAAGTGGTAATAAAGACTCCGTCTGGTGAATCAATTACCATTCGGGGAGATACTCAATATGGGCTGCCTGAGCAAGTGACTATGCTCAAGGCTTCCAAGTGTTTAAAGAAGGGTTGTGTCATCTACATGGCACAAGTGATTTTTGATGAGCCGAAACCGAAGATAGAAGACATCCCTGTCATTTCTGAATACCCTGAAGTGTTTCCTGAAGATCTACCTGGCTTGCCACCAGATAGACAAGTCGAATTCAGAATTGATATCATCCCTGGAGCGGCACCAGTTGCTAGAGCACCTTATAGGTTGGCGCCCACGGAAATGAAGGAATTAAGGACACAACTGGACGAACTGCTAGCTAAAGGTTTCATTAAACCTAATTCGTCTCCATGGGGAGCGCCAGTCCCATTTGTGAAGAAGAAGGATGGGTCGATGCGTCTGTGCATTGATTATCGTGAACTTAATAAAGTCACGATAAAGAATAGGTATCCTCTACCCAGAATCGACGATTTGTTCGATCAGCTTCAAGGGGCAAGTTATTTCTCGAAGATTGATTTGAGGTCAGGCTACCATCAGTTGAAGGTTAAAAATAAAGATGTTCACAAGACTGCATTTAGGACTCGTTACGGTCACTACGAGTTCCTGGTGATGCCTTTTGGGCTCACTAATGCACCAGCCGCGTTCATGGATCTCATGAATCGCGTCTGCAAGCCTTACTTGGATAAATTCGTCATCGTTTTCATTGACGACATTCTCATCTACTCGAAGAACCAAGCTGACCATGAGAAGCACCTTAGATGCATTCTGGAATTACTTCAGCAGGAGAAGCTCTATGCCAAATTCTCTAAATGTGAATTTTGGCTTCGTGAAGTCCAATTTCTTGGACATATGGTGAGTGAGCGTGGTATCCAAGTGGATCCCGCTAAAGTTGAAGCTGTAATGAACTGGCAAGAGCCAAAGACGCCTACAGAGATTCGTAGCTTCCTGGGATTGGCAGGATATTATAGGCGTTTCATTGAAAAATTTTCAAGGATTGCTGCACCCCTAACTTCCTTGACCAAGAAGAAAGTAAAGTTTGTTTGGGGCCCTAAGCAGCAAGAATCCTTCGATATTCTTAAGCAAAAGCTGAGCAACGCCCCAGTACTGACATTGCCAGATGGAATAGAAGATTTTGTGGTTTACTGCGATGCATCGCACACTGACATGGGGTGTGTGCTTATGCAGAAAGGCAAGGTTATTGCCTAGGCATCACGACAATTAAAAGTGCATGAAAAGAATTACACCACCCACGACTTGGAGTTGGGTGCCGTTGTATTCGCACTAAAACTATGGAGGCATTATCTATATGGAATAAAGTGTGTGATCTATTCTGATCACAAGAGCCTCCAGCACCTGTTTAATCAGAAGGATTTGAACACGAGGCAACGCCGTTGGATGGAGACTTTAAATGATTATGATTGTGAAATCAGATATCATCCCGACAAGGCGAATGTAGTCGCTGATGCCTTGAGTCGAAAGGAGAGGGTGAAACCCATCCGAATCAATGCCAAGCGCATGGAGATAAAGAACAGTTTGACTGAAAGGTTGTTAGCTGCATAGAAAGGAGGCTGTGTTGGAAGCTAACTATCCTAATGAAAAGCTAGGGGTAACTGAGGAGCAGTTAACTCTTAGCAAGGACGGAATTCTAAGATTAAATGGACGAATATGGGTTCCAATTTATGGAGGACTTCGAGATGTCATCCTCCAGGAAGCCCATAGTTCTAAATACTCTGTTCATCCTGGAGCTGATAAGATGTACCAGGATCTAAGGGCAAATTATTGGTGGATAGGCTTGAAAAAGTCTGTAGCTGCCTATGTAGCTAAGTGCTTGACCTGTGCTCAAGTAAAGGCAGAACATCAAAAGCCGTCAGGTTTGCTACAACAGCCTGAACTTCCTACGTGGAAGTGGGAAATGGTAACTATGGATTTTATCACCAAGTTACCTAAGACCAGGAAAGGAAATGATACGATATGGGTTATAGTTGATAGACTGACTAAGTCAGCACATTTCTTACCCATCAAGGAGACTTATAGCTCTGACATGTTAGCCCAGTTATACGTGGATAAGATTGTAGCCTTACATGGCATACCTATGTCTATTATCTCTGACAGAGATACTAGATACACGTCACATTTTTGGAAGAGTTTCCAACAATCTTTGGGCACGCGTTTAAATTTCAATACAGCTTACCATCCTCAGACAGACGGTCAGAGTGAGCGTACTATTCAAACGTTGGAAGACATGCTACGTGCATGTGTGATCGACTTGGGTGGTAGTTGGGATAAACACCTACCACTAATTGAATTCTCCTACAACAATAGCTACCACACCAGCATAAAGGCTGCGCCTTTTGAGGCATTATATGGTAGAAAGTGTAGAACGCCAGTTTGTTGGGCGGAAGTTGGAGACGTCCAATTATCAGGACCAGAGATAGTGTTCGAAACGACGGACAAGATTGTCCAGATTTGTGACCGTCTCAAAGCTGTCCGAGATAGGCAGAAGAGTTACGCAGATCCAAAGCGAAAAGCTTTTCACTTCTAAGTAGGTGATAAAGTGTTACTTAAGGTATCACCCTGGAAAGGGGTGATGCGATTTGGTAAGAAAGGCAAGCTAAGCCCGAGATACATAGGACCTTTCAAGGTTATCGAACGTGTCGGGTCAGTTGCCTATAAGTTAAACTTACCAGAAGAGCTCAGTGGAATTCACAATGTGTTCCACATCTGCAATCTGAAGAAGTGCTTCGCTGATGAATCACTGGTTATACCCCATACAGATGTGCATATAGATGAGAGCTTAAAATTTGTGGAAAAACCGTTGTCGATTGAAGATCGACAGGTTAAGAAACTTCTAAGGAAGCATGTACCTATTGTAAAGGTCAAATGGGATGCCCGTAGAGGTCCCGAATACACGTGGGAAGTTGAATCCACGATGAAAGAAAAGTACCCTTATTTATTTCAGTAAATCTCGGGTCGAGAATTATTTTAAGGGGGTGAGGATGTAACATCTCGAAAAATTCACGTCCTATAATGTGTAGACACGTGTCAGATGTTTGAATGTGTGAAAGAATGTTATAGAAGGACTAAAGTTGACAATCATGGAAAGTATGTGAATATACGGGTTTTAAATGTCAACAGTGAATAAAAATATTGTACAATAACCCTACATGATGTTTATAGCATCAAACGAATAAATCATGGATCATGCGAAGCTAAAAGTGAGAGATTACAAACTTCAGGGGTTAAATGTGTCAACATGTTTAATTTATACCTCTGAGTGACCTTTTAACAAACCTGAAGCTTTGTAACTGATAATTATGCTCACTAGAATGCGTGATATAAATTTCATAAAGTTTTGTTATCGTATGAGAAAGTTATGATCAAATTCGTGTGCGAGGGGTTAAAGCGTTAACATTGAAAGTTATGACTTTTCGGGTTAACCGGAAGTGTCCAGGGACTTGGCAAAGTGGGTACAAGTCTTAAAGCCCTTGTAGGTAAATACTAAGGGGTCAAATTGCAATATATAAGCTTAGTTGACCTTTCGTGAAGCCAAGGGACAAGTTGCAAAAACAAGAAAATGGAAAATCTGATTTTTAGGCTCATGCGGGCCGCGTAAAGGATGCTTAACCTTTACGCGGGCCGCGTCCGACGCCCAGACACAGAAAATGCAAACAACCTCCTGTATACGTGAAAACTCGACCCAAAATGGATGTTTCACTTCATGTGCGACCGCTAAGTGCCTCCTAGAACATTAGGGACATGTGTTGATCAGTTGTGGTCACTAGTAGAACCATGTGTCAACAATTTGTGGTGGGAAATTCACTATAAAAGGACCAAGGTTGCAACCATTGTTCTTCACACCTTCTCTTCCATTCCTGGTCAATTCTGGAGCTCCCAAGCAGGCTCAAGTGATCATAATTCGTGCATAGGACTCTTGTAAGTATACTTGACATTTCTTAGTTAAGTTTTAGCTTAGTTTTAGCTTAAAAGTCAAACCGTCGTAATTAACGGTTGACTTAACGATTAATCATTGTTAGTCCAGTGATTAGTCGAATCAAAAGTAGTTATAAGATGGTAATTATGTGGGTAATAAACTCTCAAAGGGGTTCCCCCTGATTCCCACTCTAACTTGGTCAAATGTCGGGTCAAACTTATATTTAAAAAGTCAACAGAATGTGTGAATTACAATTTATGCATAATTAGCAATGTAGAGCACATACAACCTATTTGATCAGTAATATGACTTGGTAATTAGTGTAAGAACATGTCTAAACATGTTCAACCCGACAATTTCCTATTTAGACCCGGTTCGGAACCGAAAGTCGCATAGTTTGACTTATACTTTGACTTTCAGTTCTGACCCGTTGTGGTATGATTTAGAAATACCTAAGAGCTTAATTTGGGCCAGGTAACATGCTAGTATAACCCTCTGTGATTATACACCTCGGATCATTAGTTATCCAATTAATTCGCATGATTCCGTTAATTGCTCATATGTTGACCATTATGCCCTTATTACCTTAAAACGTGATTTTAAGAAATGTAAAAGAGTAGAAACTTTAATTACTGATATTTAAACTTGCATACAAAATTTGACATCAGTTTGAGGTGTAGGTTAAGAGTTATGCTCGTTAACGTAAAATTAAAGCTTTATGTTAATTAAACGACGTATTTAGCGTATAGCCTACTTAAACATACTTTTTGATATCAATCTCTTTACCCACTAATGTAATATATTATTTTGAGATTTTTGGAGATTTTTAATAAATTTTAGGCTGAGCATAACTAGTAGTCGTAGGCTTAATCCAGTAATTGTCGGTTTTGCCCTTACGGGCCATAAAATGAGTTTTACATATCTAAACGACTCCAAACCTTTTGCTACTGATCCCATATGATAAATAAATTATTTTAAGCCTCCTGGAAATATAAAAATATCAGATTTAAGTATCGATTCCGGAAACGGCTTCTAATCGCCTTTTTAAGCGTTTTTAACGCATAGTATGTGCTATAACTATATTAAACATACAAGGGTTGACACCTACTAATAATTGAGGAAAATTATAATATTTTAACAGTAAGCAAAGGTTGATAACCTCAGACTTTAGTTTTGAGCTTTTCGGCTTATGTGAAATTACCAAAATGCCCCTACGGTGCATAGTTTGGTTATAATTGATAATTTCACATATATACTTTACCCTACTGTTATAACTTAGTAAAATAAGTACTTCTGATGTTTACATCAGACCTGTAACTCAGGTAAATACTTAAACTCTTTTACAACCTTTGAAATGACCAAACTACCCCTACGGTGCATAGTTTGTGTTTAAATTCGTTTCGGGCATAATAAAAGACACCTTACTGATGTCACAACATATTTGGAGCATATTAACTTAGGAAACATGTAAATGGCTCTCATTAGTACCCGTTACGCTTATTACGCGTTCGGTTCGGTTTATGTAACGAGTTTACGTAAATTAGCCGAAACGGGTCAAACCTTATCGGTTTTATCTCAAAATCCAGAATGTGCATGAAGGACCCATATTAAACAAGTCTCTGAACTTGTCGAGTCTAAATCACATTCTATCCGGTCTTCGCTTAATAATGCGTACGAACCGTATCATTGAAACTAACCGGTCTAAGCTAAGGCTTAATTAAGGACCCGTTAGAAATCTAATAGGTTATTATAAACCTTCGTTCCAGATTAGGAGCCCAGTAAAAGTACTTGCATTTGCTGTATTTGATTGATATTTTTCTCAGGTAAATACTCTTAGCTTATTTTCCCTATACGGGCTTGGGATACGGTACTATAAAAGTACCGCTTGGTCGGGTATGTAGTCATTTAAATCGGATTGTGATTAATGTATTTACATAACCCGCTTTGTTCTGTATTATTTGATGTATGGCCCTTGGGGGTTAAATGACCATGTCCCGGATATCCTTGGCATCATTTTACGAAATGGCCATGACCTAAGCACGGGGTGTAGGCGTACACCTGAAAGATGCATTATGTAAAAACTGGTAATCCACTAAAGGAATCAACCTTGTGGGCACTATGCCTGTGGCGTGTCAGTTAACTTAAACCGACTCTTCTAACCGGTGCTAATGGACGGCAAATAAGTAAATCTGTATACAAGATTATATACAAATAATTGTCCCAAGTTATAAAGATATTTTGTGCCGAAGTGCATTCAAATCAATTTACAAACTCTTTTCCAAATGAGTCAGTTGAGTTGTATTTACCAGTGTAAACTGACGTATTTTCCAAAAAGGTTAAGTGCAGGTGCTAGACGAAATAGGCTGGCTACTCCAGGCATCATTACTCAAGTCTCGCAAGCTCTAGATGTCAAAGTCTGTTGAACTATTGTTTCTATTTTATTTTCGATCCGTCTGTGGATAAACAATCGACTATTGTGATACTTGATATTACAACATTATATTCGGTTGAATTATATCTTACATTTTGCTTCCGCTGTGCATTTATATAATTGTGTTGTTTGACTATTATGTTGCCAACCACGTCACGATACTCCCCACCGGGCCCACCGGTGACACGTGGAAAGTCGGGGTGTGACAGCTACACTATCACCGCACTCGAATTTTCAAATCATGAATGAGCGATTAAGTCGAGATTAGGTGTGAAAACCGCAAACTCTCTACTGAATTGCTTGATCAACCCACATTTTTATCTATGAACACGAGAATTTGCGTTGAACCAGGAGTGAAATCTATACTTTGACGCATAATTCTCCTTTATTTTATCAAAACAGGAACGAGGTTGTTAAGCCAGGGGTGGAACCCTAACCTTGACGACTTGTTCCGACCTTTACTTGGTTTTACAAAACTCTCACCAAAGTCTCAACGGACTCCAACGACCTGAAGTCACGGTATGACTAACGGGATGCGTGCCAAACGCCCAGGAATCGAGGCCAAAGCACAATCCTGAAAATCAAAACGTGCACACCAAGTCCTTGAGAATAGTCGAATCACCTTGGATAGTCAATGTCTAATAGCCGCAGACGATCTATTTCTCGATTTTTATGTGTTTCGATTCTGAGCCCGCAACTGCTGACTCTGTTGACTCGTCGATTTTATGTGTTTTATGTGGTTCATGTTTATTTGTTAGCGTTTTGAGGAACTACTGGTTTCGATCTAACGCCTTTTTGCTTCCGCTAATCACACAACACACTACAAATCACTGACAAATCGCTAAATTATGGATGACCTTATGCTACGATTACGCTTATGCTATACTACTCGCTATGCTATTCACGTTCGCCATACTCGAACGCTCGTCATACTCGAACGCTCGTCATACTCGAACGCTCGTCATACTCGAACGCTCGTCGACTTTGAATGATAGGTTTTTGTATTCTGAGGCAGTCAAAATGCTCTACGTGTTTCTATATGCTCCTATATGCCTCTGGTGATTACATGCGTAAGTGTTTCGGTGCTTCTGTGCCTTATGTGTCTATGTGCTTATGTGTCTTTGTGCCTATGTAAATCTGTGATTATGTGCCTATATGATACATGTTTCGCTGTGTTCCTGAGCTTTAGTAGTATTAGACGTGTGAGGTGAGATTCGATTATGTTGTGTTGAGTCCTGCGACGATGTCTGTTGCAGACAATGTCGTCATCTGGATCTCACGCTACCCGTGATGCTCGTCGAAAGCAAGCAGACAAACGCCTCGCTGCCATGATCACTAAGAAAATGGCAAAGGTTGTACCCCAAGTCGTCAGTGAACTGTACGAAAACATGAGCAAATCGTCTGAGGAATCCAGAACCGAGACTCCCAAAGCTGCTTTCAGCTTCAAACAGTTCAAGGCATGTGGACCGAAAGAGTTCACCGGAGAAGAAGGCCCTACGGCTTTGTTCCAATGGTTTGACTCGATCGAAGTCACTCTACGACAGAGCGGATGTCCTGATAATCTCCGCACACTGAACGCGACCGGCGTCTTCCAGTCCTGCGCGATAGACTGGTGGACGGTCGATAGAAACAAGCACGGAAATGATGCAGCCTATGGTCTGTCATGGGACGAGTTGAAGAACGTTATGCTCGAAGAGTTCTGCCCTCACCATGAGCGCCAGAAGCTGGAGGACGTGTTCTGGCACATTAAGCAGAAGGAAGGTGACAACGCTGCCCTGACTGCTCGCTTTAAGCAGCTCAGCATCATCTGTCCCGATCAAGTAAATACGCCCGACATGACGATCAAGAAGTACATCCGAGCTCTACCCGACTGTGTTGCGGATTTTGTGCATGCCGCAAAGCCATCAACGATCGAAGAAACTTACTTGCTTGCTGTGGAAATCAACGACAAACGGGTAAAAGCTGGTGTTTGGGATAAAACTTCGAAAAGCCTGCACCAAGTCACCGCCGCACCAACTGCTGAAACCGCCGCCGCTCAACCGTCAAAGTCCTCACACCACAAGAAGAAGAAGAACAACAACAGCTCCAGTAATAAGAACTGTGCTGTCACTACCACTACTGCTCCTCTTCAAGCCGTACCGGCTCAGCAGCAGCCCCACCACCGTCCAGCACCAGTTACTTATGCACCGCCTGCAAAGCGTGCATACACAGGCCCCCACCCGGCTTGCCTAACATGCTCTTATCATCACTCGGTGGGTCTCGCCTGTCGCTTCTGCGCTCACTGCAACATGTACGGCAACTTCACTGCTAATTGCCGTACTGGTCCTCGTCAAGCACCAGCTCAAGCCAGTGCTCATCAAGCTCTGCTCCCAGCCCCGCAAGGCCAACAAGCGGCTCAGGCACTCGCGGTCAACGCCCGAGTCTGCTTCGCATGTGGTGATCCCAACCACTTTGCGAACATGTGCCCGAACAGGGTTGTGAAACAAGAGCCCCAGCAGCAGCAACACCAGCAGCAGCAACCTCAACAACAGCAACAAGCCGCACGCGCCAAAACTTTCAAGATCAATGTGCGCCAAGCCCAGGCTGACAACAACGTGGTCAATGGTACGTTCCTTGTGAATGGTATTTATGCTTCATGTTTGTTTGATAATGGAGCCGATAACTGCTTTGTGTCGTTTGAATTTGAGGAGCTCCTTAGTCGTAAGCACTCCCAACTCTCCTCGACCTTCGATGTTGAAGTCGCTACCGGAAGAACTGTCGCCGTTAATTCTGTTCTTCGTGATTGTACTCTTGAGCTCAACAATCACATCTTCCCAATCGACCTTATTCCAATGCAACTCGGAAGTTTTGACGTCATAGTAGGCATGGACTTTCTTCGCGAAAACCATGCTGAAGTGGTGTGCTTCGATAAGATGATTCGTTTCTCGCTCGCCAATGGTGATTTATTGTGTGTTTATGGTGAAACTGCTTCGAAAGGTCTCAAACTCATGTCATGTGTCCAAGCTAGCAAGTATCTCCACAAGGAATACAGAGCTTTCTTGGCGAATATTGTAGTAGCGGAGAAGGAAAATAAAGGAAAGACAGAAGTGAAAGACGTTCCTGTGGTTCGTGAATTTCCTAATGTGTTCCCTGACGATCTTCCCGGTCTTCCGCCAAGTCATGATATCGACTTTCGTATCGACCTCGTTCCTGGAGCCAATCTCGTTTCCAAAGCTCCTTACCAACTCGCACCGTCCGAAATGCGTGAACTCTCGAATCAGCTCCAGGAATTACTTGAGAAAGGCTTCATTCGCCCAAGCACCTCTCCTTGGGGCACGCCAGTCCTTTTCGTTAAAAAGAAGGATGGGTCGTTCAGGATGTGCATCAACTATCGGGAATTGAATAAGTTAACTATCAAGAACCGCTATCCCCTGCCTCGCATTAACGATTTGTTTGATCAGCTACAAGGTGCTACGTGTTTCTCGAAGATCGCTCTACGCTTAGGCTATCACCAACTATGTATTCAAGATGAGGATATACCCAAAACCATGTTTCGCACTCGTTATGGCCATTATGAATTCGTTGTTATGCCCTTTGGTTTAACAAACGCACCCGCGGTTTTCATGGATCTGATGAATCGCGCGTGTAAACCATATCTCGACCATTTCATCATCGTGTTCATCGACGATGTCTTGATCTATTCCAAATCGAAAGCCAAACACACGCAACATCTACGTTTGGTTCTCGAGCTACTCCAGGGGAATCAACTCTACGCCAAGTTCTCCAAGTGTGAATTTTGGCTGGAGGAGGTTCAGTTTCTGGGTCACATCATAAATAGTCAAGGTATTCACGTCGATCCAGCGAAGGTTGAAGCAGTTAAGAGTTGGATTACACCTAAGAACCCTACTGAAGTCCGTTCTTTTCTCGGACTAGCGGGCTATTATCGACGATTTATCGAGGGATTCTCAAAGATCGCTGTGCTGCTTACCGCTCTCATGCATAAAGACAATCCTTTTGTTTGGGGAACTGAACAAGAGTCTGCTTTCCAAACCCTCAAGCACATGCTTTGCAATGCTCCTGTTCTCACATTGCCCGACGGAAATGATGATTTCATTGTCTATTGTGATGCTTCCAACCTTGGTCTTGGTTGTGTTCTTATGCAGCGGGACAAGGTTATAGCTTACGCATCTCATCAGCTCAAAATCCACGAGAAGAACTATACAACCCATGACCTCGAACTAAGCGCAGTTGTTTTTGCGTTAAAGATTTGGCGACACTACCTGTATGGTACCAAATGTACGATCTTCACCGATCATAGGAGCCTACAACATATCTTTGATCAGAAAGAACTTAATATGCGTCAACGCCGATGGGTAGAACTTCTCAACGATTATGACTGTGAGGTTCGTTATTACCCTGGCAAAGCAAATGTCGTTGCCGACGCTATCCGCAGACGGAGTTATTTGCTCAGCATTCGTAATGTCCAAGCCCAATACGACCTTGAAGCCCTCATCCGCGAAGCCCAGCATGCTTGTTTTAATGAACGCACTCTGAAGAAGGAACGAATCTATCACGATGGTGCCCAGCTCGTGAGTAAGCCGAATGGGATATTCCATTATCTGGATCGAACTTGGATCCCTAAACGGACCGATTTGCGAAAGATATTGATGGATGAAGCCCATAAATCCCGGTATTCTATTCATCCCGGTGCCGACAAAATGTACCAGGATCTTCGCTACAAGTACTGGTGGCCGGGCATGAAAAGGGATATTGCTCTCTATGTTGGAAAGTGCCTGACTTGTGCAAGGGTCAAGGCTGAACACCAAAGACCCTCTGGCTTACTCGAACAACCGCCAATCCCTATGTGGAAGTGGGAGAGTATAGCTATAGACTTCATAACAAAGCTTCCGCACACGTCATCAGGTCACGACAACATCTGGGTTGTCGTTGACCGTTTGACCAAATTCGCTCACTTTTTGCCAATACGGGAAGACTACAAGGTAGAACGATTAGCCCGAATCTACACCAACGAGATCATTTGTAATCATGGGACGCCTCGCGACATCATCTCTGACCGTGATGCTCGGTTTACCTCGCGACTGTGGGAAACGTTTCAAGCGGCTCTCGGTACCACGCTTAACTTAAGTACCGCATTCCACCCTCAAACTGACGGGCAGACTAAAAGGACGATCCGTACTCTTGAAGACATGCTCCGTTCGTGTGTCATAGACTTCGGTGGTAATTGGGACACATATCTGCCGTTAGTCGAATTCTCGTATAACAACAGTTATCATTCCAGCATTCAAATGGCACCATTCGAGGCTTTATACGGAAGAAAATGTCGATCGCCTATTGTGTGGCATGAGATCGGTCACTCGCAATTAACCGGTCCTGAGCTATTGCAAGAAACGACTGACAAAGTCCTCCAAATTCGAGACAACTTGTTGAAAGCTCAAAGTTGACAGAAAAGTTTCGCTGATGGACGATGCAAGCCTCTTGAATTTGACGTTGGCGACTACGTACTCCTAAAGGTATCACCTTGGAAGGGTGTGGTCAGATTCGGCAAGAAAGGGAAACTAGCACCTCGATATGTTGGACCTTTTAAGATTCTGGAAAGGATCGGAAAAGTCGCCTACAGACTCGAACTACCGGAGGAACTTAGTAATGTCCACCCGACTTTCCATGTGTCAAACCTCCGAAAGTGCCTTACTGAGCATGATTTAATTGCACCTCTCGATGATCTCCAAGTAAACGAAACACTACACTTCGTGGAGAAGCCTGTCGAAATCATGGATCGCCAAACCAAGCAGCTCAGACGCTCACACATTCCTATTGTGAAAGTCCGATGGGAAGGCAAACGAGGCGCAAAGTTCACTTGGGAACTCGAAAGCGACATGAAGGCGAAGTACCCGCAGTTGTTTGTTACGGCTTCGGCCTAATTTCGGGACGAAATTCCCTCAACTAGGGGAGGCTGTAACACCCCGTGTTTCTGAAGTTAAAGTCAAAGTCAAGATTGAAGTCAAAGGAAGAAAAGATTGCTAATTGCGATCTGTCTCTCCTTGCTCAATTCCTGTTTTGACTTCTTTGACTTGTAATTAGTCTATTTTAATATCGCTTTAGTTGTATTATGTGGAGTATCTATTAATAATCGCATATTAATCGCTATTTATCGCATGTTTAATCGCTTTATCGCTATCGCAATCGCACTCGCAACTCGAATTACGCATTTTGGTTATTGTATACATGTGTGTGTGCCTTATGTGTTACTTGTGCATGTTTAAATTATGTTATGTGTGGTAATCAATCGAATCGCAATCGAACTCAATCGCAAATCAAATCGCAAACGCTAAACGAAGAAAAAATAGGATGATTGTATGTTAGATATAGTAGTTGGGATTAAATGTAATTTGATAAGCAACTCCATCGCATCGCTCGCTCGAACCGCATCGTAACACGCTACACGCGAATCGAAACGACAAAACTAGTCGCGCCGAGCACTCGAACCAGGTGCCAGCCGGCCGGATTGCCATCCGACCGGGCTGCCACCCGATTGAGGTGCTGTCCGACCGGGCTGCCACCCGAGCAAGATACCATCCGACCGACCAGCCCTTTCCACTTTGGGAATCCTATAAATACCCCTTGTCACTTTCATTCTTTCCACTTTTGGCAAGTGACGTCCGACCAGTGCTCCTACTCGCTTTTTCCTTCGATTTCTCGTAATCCCGGTAAGATTTCGTCCTAAATCTTGTACTTCCTTAATCTACACGCACTCCTACACCTTTCTATCATTTGAATATTAACTTTTAACCTTGAAATCATCAAGATTTAAGGTGTTCTAGGATGACATCATCATGTGTTCTTGGAGAACTTCATGTTTTGGCCTCAATCCACCAAGAACAACTTAGATCTAACCGATTTCCACAAAAACAAATGAAGATCTTTCATAGATCTAAACATATTCATGGTGAAAAGGATTGAGAGAAGGTTTCCAACCTTCTTTCAACTCTTTTACACTAAATGCATACAAAACCGGTAGAATCGGAGCTTGTGCCGACTCACTACTCAATCTTGTGGTTGTGTTGGTTCGAGATCCGTATCCTATCCACGAGATTATCGATTTCGGGTTAACCAAGAACTATCGTCCTGAACCGGAGAACTGACCGAATTTGGGTGATTCCTGTTCATTCGGGTCTCTAGAGCTTAGGATGGGACTCTGTTGGTTAGCACGATGTCAACACATCTCGATAACACGACAAACAATCAAAACGGCCAAGTGTAAGACGAACGGAACGACCAGGACGGAGTGCCGTCCGATCGGACTACTGTCCGAACGGACTGCCATCCGAGCGACCGACTGTCCGAATGACTTGCACCTTGGGTCCCACACCTAACCAATTTTGCCAAGATCTGAAGCCTGAGTGTTGAACGAATTACTGTCCGATCGGACTACCATCTGACCGAACTGCCATTCTAATCTTGAGACATTTGGACTTTAGTACTTAAACAATTTTCAACATGTTCAATTCACAAAGGATGCCACCCGAACGAACGACCGTCCGAACGAGTGACAACCAGCTGTGAACTTGTTCTCACTGAAGTGCCAACCTATCGGATTGCCGTCCGATCGGACGACCGTCCGATCGACTGACCTGAAAGGTAGAGATACTTCAATGTTTTCAAAACGCTACAACGAAAACTTCAAAAGTCAAGCTATCATACACAAACATATCCTTCTCAAAGGAAGAAACAATCCACTCGAACAGGCATCCGACCGGACTACTGTCCGAACGGATTTCCACCCGCACGACCGGCTGTCCGATTGGACTACCATCCGATCGAACCGCTGTCCGACTCACTTGTACCTTGCACCGTTTTACGCGTCACTTATCGTTATGCTATCAATCTGTTCAGGCTAACCCTACTCTCTAGCGCTCCCTTCAATCCATCATCGATGTGAGTATACTCGATCCCTTTTTGCTTTACGCACTTTTGGGTGTTACATACATTACTTATACAAAAATCACATCGAACACACTACGCAATACTTTAAACGCTAACCGTTACCACATGTTATACGTGACTTAATGAATGCTTGTTTGTTATGTTTACACATGGAATGTTGTCTACCTGCCTTAGCAACGAAAGTACTATTAGTTTGGACTCAGCACCCGTTCACTCGGGGGTTGTTAAGGACAATTACCTACATGGCTCACAGTGGTGAGAATGTATCGCGAACTGCCTTGGGCAGTCAACCCGCAGTCACTGGTATCGATAGGTTCATGTCGATAACTAACATGCCTCATTTCACTCTGTGTACGTGCTGGTTATGCGTAAACTATTTCGAACTCTATATGCTATTATCAAACTTGTATGCTCACCTTTACACTATGTGTATTGACTCATACTTTAACGTATGTGACAGGTGCTTAGGATGTTTACATGCTTTGTGTGCTGGTGATGAAATTGAGGCTAGGGACGGAGTCCTAGAAACCAATAAATAAACAATTGTCTGTAATAAAATCTGAGTTGTTGGAACAGAACAATTTGACTGGATCTTTGCTGTAATAATTATATTATCATCTATGACATGGTATGGGACGTGTTACTTTAAAATATTTGGTAAATATAGTTGTTATGGAAACTTCTGGACAATCTGTTTCGCTCAGTGCCATGCCCCGATGTTTCCGCCATCGGTTGGGGTGTGACAATTCGTAACCCATTTTAGCCAACAACGACGCTATTAGCGCGATACGTCCGAAGTAACAGACATCTGGCGCAGATAAAATGAAGGGTTAGAAGATTTCATCACTCGTTTCAACAAAAAGTGTCTTGAAATTGGAGGTGTTAGTGAAGATTTAATGCGAGCTCATTTCAAAAAGGCCATCCGCTGTGATAGTCTGATCAGGACTGTCACAGGCAAAGACGGTATGCCAAAGGAGTGGGACAAACTCATGGCGGCAGCAAAGATCGTTGCTCATACTGAAGAATCATTGGCAGGAGGCAAAAACTCTTATTCTGAAGATCGTTTTTCACGAACAAATCCGCGTGACAATAGCAGGAGAAACAAAAACAGAAACCCTGGCTGGAAAGCAGGCCAGTCCAGCGGTTATGACGAAAGGCCTTGCTTCAAAGAAGACGCACGGGATGCAATTGACATAATTGGCTATCGCAAAGCTATCAAGAATGAAAACCAAGAGAAACACTGGACTCCAATCATTAAAAGACCCAAGGAGGTGCTCATGACGGAGAACCATGACTTTAAGGCTCCAAAGCCTGTGACAAACAAGAAAGGGCAAGATCCCAATCTTCACTGCGATTTTCACAAAGACACGGGTCATTTGACAGATGATTGTATCAGTCTAAGGCAAGAGATCGAGAAGGCCTTGAAGAGTGGCAAGTTAAGCCATCTGGTCAAAAACGTGCGCAAGGAGACGCACCAGATTCAATGAAACGATGATGGAAACCAGAAGAAAGTTAGGCGCCTGGAGACTCATATGGTCAATGGATCAGGGCATAACGCGAGAAACAAGGGCAAGCGCCCATTCGAACCAGCATGGCAGGAACAACAAGTCATATTTCCGGTAGTACACGGGGGACCACGTGCCACGCGCCCCGTTGTCATTACCGGCATCATAGGCCACTATGAAACATAGTACGTCTTCATCGATCCAGGAAGCACAACTGACATTATCTACGAACAATGTTTCAACCAATTTCATCTAGAAGACAAAGCGTGCCTCGAACCTGTTGATTATCCTCTATCTGGATTTTGCAATGAGACAGTCTTCCCATTGGGCCAGATCAGCTTCCCCGTCACATTGTCTGACGGGAAGCATTCAAGAACTACGAATGTTACTTTCATGGTGATGTCGGTCAAGTCAAGACATGACGACCTAATTGGCAGAGAAACCCAGGGAGAAATGAATATGGTAACTTCCACGCCCCATTCAGCCATCGGCTTCTCGACCGAAACTGGGGTGGCATTTATATATTCAAAGAAAGAGGTGATGTCGGCAGAAGATGCGGGCCCAGTCAAAGCAGCTAAAGTCTCACCAACCGAACCAGAAAAATGGGTCTTGAACCGCAAGTACCCAGAACAAACGGTGATGATCGGCCATGCAATCTCACCAAGTATCAGAACGCACCTCAAGCAATTGCTATTCAGAAACATGGACATCTTCGCCTGGACCCCGTCTGACATGACGGGCATCCCACGCGACATCACAGAGTATTGCTTAAACACATATCCATCTGTTGAACCCAAGGTCCAGAGAAAGCGCCGCCTGGGATCAGACAAGACAAAAGCTATGAATGAGAAGGTGTGTGAATTACTTAAAGCAGGCATATTGCAAAAGGTGCGCTATCAAAGCTGGGTTGCAAACCCTGTAATGGTCGAGAAGTCTACGGGTGGATGGCACATGTTTGTTGATTACACAAATCTCAACAAGGCATGCCCGAAAGACTGCTACTCTTTGCCCGAGATCGATAAGAAGATAGACTCTCTCGCGCCGTTCAGGTGGAAGTTTTTTTTAGACTGTTATAAAGGATACCACCAAGTACAGATGAAACTAGGGGACGAAGACAAAACCGCCTTCCGCACCAACATTGGTATTTTTTGCTACACAAAGATGCCCTTCGGGCTTAAGAATGCCGGCGCAACTTACCAGCGGTTAACGTTTGGTGATGATATCGGGAAACACATCGAAGTGTACATTGATGATCATGTAATCAAAAGTCCTGAAGAGGACCAGATGTTGAAGGACATAGAGAATACATTCAATTCTCGACGAAGCGTAAACATGAAGCTGAATCCAGCAAAATGTTCTTTTGGTATGGAAGAAGGCAAGTTTCTGGGTTTTGTGGTTACAAATGGAGGTTTTAAAGTTAACCACGAAAAGGTCCAAGCCATAGAGCGGATGCCATCACCGTGCACAATCAAAAAGATTAGCCGGCCTCTTAGTCGCGCTTAACCGTTTTCTGTCAAATCACGTAGCAAAATCTTATCATTTCATCAGTACGTTGCGCAACTGCATCAAAAAGCAAGAGTTTAAATGGACACCAGAAGCGGAAGCAGCCTTCCAGCAGATGAAAGAATGTTTGATCAAGCTTCCCACCTTAACAGCTCCATTTGAAAAGGAACCACTAAATTTTGTACTTGTCCTCTTCGGACAAGGCAATCGGTTCAGTGTTGTTGGTAGAGAGAGATGGAGTTCAAACTCCGATTTATTATGTTAGCAGAGTACTCACCGATCTAGAAACAAGATATTCAACCATGGAAAAGCTAGTGCTCGCGCTGCTCCACGCCTCCAGAAGGTTGCGCAGGTACTTTACTGGACATGTGATCACGGTATGATGTGTTAAAATGGTCTAAATAAATTAACTAAATTAAACCCTAAACTAGACTCTCTAAGTTTTAAATTTATAACTAAGACTCTCTAAACATAGGCCACACAACCGGCAAGTGTACCGGTTAATGCAGTATAGCTGCAGTAAGTCCGAGTATCGAACCCACGAGACTCTCTAATTACGCTAACTAGACTCTATTTAGACTTAGACTGACACGGACTCTAACTGTTTTTATGTTTAAGGGGGGTTTTCTAAATATCCTAAAAAATGCAATTAAACTAAACTAATTACTAAGTTAATTAGACGCGAATTTGGACGAGGGTTTTAACTCAGTGGTGATGAAGACTACCTAGGTTAGAATCCTATTTAACTAGGAATGGATTTCTATTCGAAATTAAAGTGGTACGGAACCGAGATCTTTGTGTGCTAAACCCTAAGAAATCCCTACTAAGACCTCCCAACCCTTCTCAGAAAGAAACTTGTGAGACTCTACATAGCTGTTTTGACTACCGTTTGGTTAGACTTCCTCTCAATCCTCTAACTACTTTAAAAGTGTCTTAATTTGACAATCTACCTCTCAGCGCGAAAGTCTAAAGCAACTATGAATTTTAATTTAGTTTAATAGACACGAATATGATTAGGGAACTAAGACCGATTTCTCTCAAAACCTAATCCTATCTATATATCAAACCGAGACCTATTAATAACCTCGAGCCTCTCAGCGATAAGATTAGCAGAATATCAAGTTCTAAATATATTTCATTTACCGTTTATAAGGTTATTGGCCAATTCACCCAAAGACTACCCGAACCCGCAAAGACTCGAACAATCAACACAAACCTATCTTATGAAAGACATTCACCAAGGTTCATGTGAAACGAATAAACAATCAATAATCAAAACTAGATACGCATATGCACTAAGTTAAAGATTCCAAAGTTCTTTACTTTTTAAGAAGAATCCATACACACAATAATAAACGAATAAAAATCCAAACTTTATTAAATATTCATCTTAACCTAGGTAGTTTTAGAAATTTAGCCAATAAACATTATCTTAAAAATAAATAAACTAGGTTTAAAACAAGAATTCATCGACAACGAACAAAGAAAAATAGAAAACTAAAGAAATCGAGTAGAAAACCCCGTTTATTCCTTGCTCTCCAAGCTTTCTGTTCAATCCCGTAGATTCCGTAGCCTTGAATGCCTTGCAAAAGACTTCACAATTTTCGTTCCTTATGATCCCTTCGTGCGTCTCTCGTCCAGCCGTTTCCTCCCTCAATAGTAACAACCGCTTCTATTTTTCTTGTGTGTAGAACAAAATCTAAGTGGGCCTGGCCCCCATTTATTCAGCCATCCAACTCTGGTGTAAATAATAGATTCCTCCTTTATTCCTTGTGGCCGTTCACATCTAAAATAATGCCTCCTCTTCTCTATAAAAATATGCCCCTCAGTGTCATATATTCGTGTATGTCTCAGTATAATTACAACTATGTTATAAACTCGTGTATTACATGTATTAAATAAATGAATTTTATATAATAAATAATAAAACAATATATCTTTAAAAACCTCTTTTATTGCATGGTTTGAATAAATGTAATTTAATATATTAATAAAAAAGTTATATATATAAGAACCATATGTATTGTACGGGTTGAATAAATGTAATTTTATATACCAAATAAAAAAGTTATATCTTTAAAAGCATGTGTATTACACGAGTTGAATAAATGTAATATTGTTTATCAAATAATAATAAAAACTTATATCTTTAAAAACCCTCATGTATTACACGGATTGTATAAATATTATTTTATATACCAAATAATAAGAAAATGATATTTAAAAAATCTAATGGATATACTCGGTACGCGATAGATATGATGATTACGGAGATGATTATTGAAAAGAAGATACAGTGGTCAAACATGTTACTCAAGAAGCAAATAAGCAACCATTTGAGTGATTAAATAGAAATTATATTTAAAAAAACCCTTTAAAATTATGTAATAAAATCAATATTTAATAAAGAAAATAAAAATAAATAAATAATATATTATCACAAAGTTTGGTTTTGGTGATAAATAATTTGCCTATCTAAAAATCTCTTAAATTAATAATTTAAAGAGTTAATTGCCAAAATCGTCCCTGAGGTTTGGGCACATTTGCCATTTTCATCCAAAATGACACTTTTGTACCATTTTGCCCCCCATGTTTGTAACTTTTTGCCATTTTCATCCAAACAACTAACTTAGTTTATTTTTTCTGTTAAGTTGAATGAGATTTGGATGAAACTGACAAATATAAACCATAGGAACGATTTTGGCAATTTACTCAAACTATTTTTAATTTCTTTTATTTAATTAATTTTGTCACATATATAATAAAAAAGAATATACATGCAATTTTTTTTTTGAAAAAAATAATAGTTTTGTCACATATTTTTTATAAATTTTCATCCAACCACTAACTAAATTAATTTTTTTTCTATTAAGGCAAAGGATGTTTTAAATTTTATAAATTAATACAGAAATTAATTTCCAATTTCTTTATATAAATCAGTTTTATTAAGAGAAAAAACTTGTATATACTTTTCAATATTTTCGGTCTTAAACTTTTAATAAATATATGCAGTATGAAATATAAGAAGAAAAATAAGTCATACATTTTCTATTAGTTTTTTTTAGTTCTTATCCGAAGAAAAAGAAATCATACAATTTCAGTTAGTTTTTTTAGTTCTTATCTATTTGTAGTTTTTAGTTTATTTTTATGTAAATGTATTATTTTGCTTGTAACATATTCTATTAATGGGTGACCACACTATTTGAGTATTTTGGTCAAGGAAATGTAATAAATCGTCACGCTAGCTGGTTTTTCTTTGTAGTGAGCTTTATGTTATAACTCAAGCACTATGTAACCAAAGGTTGTGGGATGATACGATCAAACTTTGTGAATTTAGTTCAAACGTCTAATATTGTCATTAGGAAAAAAACAAATTGGGTAATTTTAACAAACATTTTCATAACTCAGGTAAAAAAACAAAAGAATTTGTAATAGACATATAAAACTTAAAGTTAATTTATTATAATTGAAGAACTAAAAAACTAATATATATATATATATATATATATATATATAAGAATTAAAAAAGTGTAAAAACTTTTTTTGCTTAAATTTCAAATTATATAATTATATTAAAATTTTAAGAACTATAAAATATTGAGACGTATATAAGTATATAACTAAATATTTATAAAATTTTTTGACAAAATTTTATAAAGGTTGAAAGTTGATAACTGTTTGAATAAAATAATGTTATAAAGGAATAAAAAGTGAACAGCTTAACGTAATTTGAGTTTGGGCTATGGTACTCCAAATCTTTCAGAAATCATCACTAAGGATAATAAATCAAATAACTTTTATAAAAAATTTCATAATACTCAGGTAATAAAAAAAACAATAGAATATGTTACAAGCAAAATAATACATTTACTTAAAAATAAATTAAAAAATAAAAAATAGATAAGAACTAAAAAAACTAACTGAAAATGTATAATTTCTTTTTCTTCGGATAAGAACGAAAAAAAAAACTAATAGAAAACGTATGATTTATTTTTCTTCTTATATTTCAAACTGCATAGCGAAAATATTGAAAAGTATATACCAGTTTTTTCTCTTAATAAAACTGATTTATATAAAGAAATTGAGAATTAATTTCAAATTGCATGTATATTGTTTTTTTATTATATATGTGACAAAATTAATTAAATAAAAGAAATTAAAAAGAGTTTGGGTAAATTGCCAAAATCGTCCCTGTGGTTTATATTTGCCAGTTTCATCCAAATATCATTCAACTTAACAGAAAAAATAAACTAAGTTAGTGGTTTGGATAAAAATGGCAAAAAGTTACAAACGTGGGGGCAAAATGGTACAAAAGTGTCATTTTGGACGAAAATTACAAATGTGCCCAAACCTCAGGGACGATTTTGGCAATTAACTCTAATTTAAATTTAAGGATAATATTTTATTAGAAAAATAGAAGTATTTTATTCGACATTTAAAGTAGGATAAGATTTAATATTAATTTTTTTAGTTAATATAAGATAGAAAAAAATATATGATTGAATAGTTGGGGTAAAAGGAAACTAAAAATTGTAGTTGTTATATAACACGTTAGGTAATATAAACAATGAAGATAATACGATATAGAAAATCAAATAAATCATTTATAATGAGAAGGAGTAAATTGCCAAAATCGTCCTTGAGGTTTGGGCATGTTTGACATTTTCATCAAAAACAACACTTTTGTGATTTTTTGTCATTTTCATCCAAACATCTTCTGACTTTTTTTTTTTTGCCAAAATCGACCCTAAGATTTGTGATTTTTTGTCATTACAACATTTTTGTACCATATAGTCCTACACTTTTGGGATTTTTTTTTCATTTTTATCCAAACATCTGACTTTTTTTTTGCCAAAATCGTCCCTGAGATTTGTGATTTTTTGTCATTTTCATCCAAATGTTTAAAGCAAATTTGAACATCTGACTTTTTTTTTTGCCAAAATCGTCCCTGAGATTTGTGATTTTTTGTCATTTTCATCCAAATGTTTAAAGCAAATTTGAACATCTGACTTTTTTTTTTTGCCAAAATCGTCCCTGAGATTTGTGATTTTTTGTCATTTTCATCCAAATGTTTAAAGCAAATTTGACGTTTGGATGAAAATGGCAAAAAACCCCAAAAGTAAAGGACTATATTATACAAAAAAATTGTTTTGGATGAAAATGACAAAAATACCAAAAACTTAGGGACGATTTTAGCAACTTACTCTAATGAGAAGTATATATTAAATTTAAACTAAATAATAATTATCTATAGTTAAGTAGAAGAGATTAAACTAAATAATAATAATTATCTATAATTAATTAGAAGATATTAAGCTAATTAATAACTATCCATAAGAGATTAAACGAAATAATAATTATCCATAAGAGACATGGCCTAGAATGATGACAAGTGTCCCTAAAATGGTTTCTTTTATTATATAGTACTAGCGGTAAGACCCGTGTGCAAACACGTGTCGTTTCTTAGAAAACCATGCATAACACATATTAATAGAAAGTAAAAAAGATTATATATTACAAATTCACGCATTAGGGGGGTGGGGGTGGTGATCACTCATCACTCACAACACCCAATCAAGTTCCGCCATGTCATCAACCATTTTTCTATCACTCACAATCTTTTTTAGTGGCAATGGTCATCACTCACAACACCCAACAATAAACCCTACACCCCCTCACATGTTCCATCACTCAAACCTTTGTCATGCGTGATATTCTTCACGGAAACCATATGATTACGTGATGAATCATTTGGTGGCGGTGGAAAAAGGAAACCCACCACGCGTTATACTTCCATCACTCGTTATAAAACCCCACCACCCCCAGTGCCCTTAGTTTTTAGAAAATCATGCATAACACATTTTAAGCACATTTTAATTACCATAGAAACATGTGAATTAGGATATTCAAATAATTGAGCTGACTTCACATGAATAGCCATTGCTCCATTTCAATCTAATCTTCAAACCAATTTTAAGACCCTCAATTGTCAAACCATCCATCCCTTTTGTCCCGTTCATTAATTCATTCGTTCTGCATAACACAAACAAATTAATTTATAAGTTACTAACATATTTAAAACAACATGATATGCCTTTTTGGCAGAAGTTTATATATCACGAGTGTAATACATCTGAATGTGTTTGACAGTGGCAATAAAATGAAAATAAAATTACTAATCAGATTATATAGTACCTTCAAGGCTTCGAGAGCTAGGGCTGTAAACGAGCCGAGCCGAGCCGAGCCAATGTGGGCTCGGGCTCGAAGTTAAACGAGCCGGCTCGGGCTCGGTTTGAAAATTGTAGCGAGCTGAAAATATGGGCTCGAGTTCGGCTCGAAAAAAGTTCGAGCCAGCTCGTTTTTAAAAAAATTATAAAAAAAATTGTCTTTTGTTGCTGGGATTATATATTAAACCATAACAGTTGAACATTTGTAGCTGGGTTACTAATGCAGAAACATAATACCATAAAAATTATAAGTTGAACATTTGTTTATTACATTAGTAATGCTGGAAACATAATACCAAAGCAGGAAACAACCAACTTCAAATTCAAAACATAAATAACCAAAGTGCATGCTGGAACATCATACCAAAATAGGAAACAACCAACCAAGTTCAAAACATAAACAACCAAGTTCAAAACATAAACAAAATGAAAACGTAAACAAAACATTAAGGTGTCATCTCATCTTCAAAACAGCCCGAACTTCACTCGTTCTCCATCTTCAAAACATCCTGAGTTCATTCAATTAAATGCATCGTCACTTGTCGGGATTGGAACTTCTAAATTTTCTTCTTCCATTGCCAATTGCTACGCATAAATAAAATAAAAATGTTAGTAATAAAATTATAAAATTAAAGATGAACGATAAATATGAATATAAACTTACTTGTAATGTTTGAATAGTTGTTTTTGATGTGGACTTTATCCAATCACCTCCACAAACTAGAAGCTCGACCATATCTTTTGTGAGAGAGCTTCGGTAGTCATCTAATATACGTCCTCCGGCACTAAATGCCGATTCCGAGGCAACCGTTGTAATTGGAATGCTAAAAATGTTACGAGCCATTTTGCTTAAAACTGGAAACTTGCTGGAATTTTGACTCCACCAGCTTAACACATCAAATTCTTTGTTTTCTAAAACTATATAATTAGGCTCCTCTAAGTACACCTCAACTTCACTTTTTTGTGAATTTTCAACTGGTCTAGACTTAAGAAAAGCATAAAAATCATCTTCAAGTCTATCACGAACGTCTGGGGCCCCGGATGATGTGCTCGTCATGTTGTTCTTAGAAGACCTAGCCATGTGAAATGCGGTGGAGTACTTTACATAAAGAGACTGTAACCTAGTTATCACATCTTCAACCCGACCATCAACTTCATTGGCCGGATATAACTTCCCAAAAGTCCATGAAATTGAGACCTTCTTAAAACGTGGATCTAAAATTGAAGCAATTGCCATAAGAACCCCAATTTCTCCCCAATATTTTTCAAACTTTTCAAACATCGGCTCACTCATTTTTTTCAAAAAACCATCATTTGAGATATAACAACTAGTTATCTCTTTTTTACTTTAGAAATTTCAACAAGGAACAAATTTGTCGTCGGATATGATGTACCCGAAAACAAATTTGTTGCATCCAAAAAAACCTCAAGTACTTTGCAAACCTTTTAAGCCCTATTCCACTCGTCATCGGTGAGAGACCATTCAAAGTTAGAATCTCTCAATGCGTAACCTTGAAAGGCAAGTTTGTAATGCATAGCTGATTCAAGCATTCGATGTGTAGAGTTCCATCTGGTTTTTACATCTATGCACAAAGATCGACGGGTTTGAATTCCAAGAGTTATAGCAATTTCACCAAACTTTAAAAGACGACCCGGGGACTTCCTTAAATACTTGACCCCTTCTCTAATTTTCACTAGACAACAATCAATTGTTCCTAATCCGTCTTGTACTACCAAATTCAATATGTGAGCACAACACCTCACATGAAAAAACATTCCCTCAAAATGCAATTTTCCCTTCCCTTGAAAAGTATTTTTCAAAATTGAAGCAGCCCTATCATTACTAGAAGCATTATCTAGAGTAATTGTACCAATTTTGTCTTGAATGCCCCATTTAATAAGACACTCTAAGATTGCATCCGAAATAACCTCACCACTATGTGGTGGTGCCAACTCATTGAAACCAATAATTCTTTTTTGCATTTTCCAGTTAGATTCAATATAGTGTGCTGTCAAACACATATAGCCTATTGTTTGGTTAGAAGTCCATCAATCACTAGTAAGGGAGATCATATCAACACTTTTTAAGACTTTTTTCAACTTCTCTCGTTCTAATTCAACCACCTTTATACAATCCTTCCTAATGGTTGCCCTACTCACCTTTTGATAAAGTGGGTTATTATACTTCATTAAGATATTAAACCAATGATACTCGACGAACGAAAAAGGTAGCTCATGAGCTATGATCAATTTTGCAATCATTTCTCTACATCTCATTTGATCATAACCACCCATTGCATTAAATTCAGATGCGTTTTCATTATCAGATGACTGAAAATTAATAAAACCTTTTGTACCTTTCAAGCGTTTGACAAACACACACTTCTTCAAGTGTCGCAAGAGATGTGTCGTTGTTCGTGAACTTTGTGGTGCATATTTTTTCTTGCAGTGCATACACTCATGTTTCTTAACCATTTTCCCGTCTTCCTGCACTTCAACAGTTGTAAAATGGCTCCAAGCTCTGGATGAAGACTTTCGTTTTGAACCTTCTCCTTCATTGTCTAGAATTTCATCAACCATATCATTTGCTTCCTCGTTTAGCTGGACATTGTCTTCATCACTTAACTCAACGGGATCAACATTTGGGGTGTTGGCTCCAGCAACAACAAATTCTATATTTGTTGTAAGTACAAACCCAAAAAGCAACAGATCTAACATTTAGATTCTGTAAGTAAAAACCCAAAAAGCAACAGATATATGGGGTAATTGGGTAAATCATATGAAACATGCTTTTGAATCCTACAAACAGTAAACAATGAACAGGGCAAAATCATAGGGACAAAAGAATGATTATAAGTTACTTTTGAGGGGCTGTTTGGCTAAGCTTATTTTTTTGACTTATTTACTTATTTGCTTTTTGAAAAGTTAAAAGGTGTTTGGGTTAGCTTATTATGTGAGAGGAATAAGTAAATAAGTCATTCCATTATGACTTATTTGCTTTTCAAATAAGCAAATAAGTAAATAAGTCATTCCAATAAGCTTAGCCAAACAGCCCCTGAATGTACTTTTGAATCCAACACAATAATCACGATGAACAACATGAATGAGAAGAGGAAGATTATAAACCAAAACAGTAAGCAATCTGAGAAGAGGAATCAAACAGGGTTCGGTTCGTATGATTATAAACATGAACTTACCTTAATCTGAGAAGAGGAAGATTGGAGGAGAATGGTTATAACCGGCAAAATCGAAGACTCCTAGTCCTGCGTAGAAGAACGATTGTACAGTTAGGGCAAAATCGAAAATGAGATTTGAACAATATATAATTAGGGAAGAGATTGAGATTTGAAGATGAAAAGGCAACTAGGGAAGCGAATCGGCAGCCGTATATCAAAGATCTCGCCATCTTGGGACTGTGTTTTGATAACTGAAAAGGCAGCCCTATTTTTTTTTTGAACGGCAATGAACAGCCCTATTAATTGAACATATGTAAATATGTTTAAAGGCATCGATATAAATATAATAAGACTTTATAATATAAAAGTCACTTTATAATATTAATATATATAATAATGATAACGAGCCAAACGAGCGAGCTACGAACCGAACCTACCTTGGCTCGGGCTTGGCTCGTTAAGATCGAGCCAATTTCGAGCCGAGCTTTTTTCGAGCCGAGCTTTTTTCGAACTTTTTTCGAGCGAACTTCGAGCGAACTGCGAGCCGCGAGTTTTTTGAACAGCCCTATCGAGAGCAAAACAGCAAATCAGGGACTTCAATTTCTAACCGCAAGAATCTTCAATCGTCACTCACTCGAATCGGCTCCTTCTTCCGTGTTAGAGTAGCATGATATACCTAATGACCAAATCAAAACCTTAAAAATGTAAAGGACTACTTTTAAAGTAAAAAATATGACAAATAAATGAAGAAAGATCATACTTGTTGCGCCACAGTGCTTTTTTTTCTCATATTTGTTCTTCTTTGTCGAGTTAGACGAATATAACAATGGGAAGACAAAGCATCATCTTCAAATCATAAAAAAAGGTTGCACCAATAGTTTTAAAATGTATAAAAAGGTTGCACGAATAATTTTAAATGTATAAAAGGCTGAATGAAGTACCTTTGTTCTCATCAAAACTGAATTTAATCAAGGAGAATGTTTGTGGAAGATAACCTATCAAAACAATGTTCAAAGAGACTTAATTTTACACTGAATATCATGGTGTTTGGCAACTTTCTGATTCTAACTGTGACTTTATTTGACATCAAAATAATCAAATTTTGCCACCTTGTGAGATACATTAGCAGAGTTTCATAAATATACTAACATAACAAAACTTATGAACTATAATATAAGCCAATAGGGAGTTCAAATTACTAGAAGAATCTGATCGACATAAGGCTGAACTCTCTGTTCGAATTGCCCGTTGTATTAACTAACAGCAAACTGCTGAAGCATAAGTGCATCTTCTTCTTCCTATAACAATAACAACTGATGATATATCAAAAAAAATATAATATATTAATATTCTTTATATACCTGCAACATACGAGCTAATTCTTCATCTGTTCAGGTTTGGTCTTCTAAACATCTGTTTAGGTTTGGCCTTCTAAACATCTTTTCAGCTTTGCCTTCTAAACATCTGTTCAGGTTTGGCCTTCTAAACACCTGTTCAGGTTTGGCGTTCTAAACATCTGTTCAGGTTTGGCCTTCTAAACATTTGTTCAGGTTTAGACTTCTTAAACAGGACTTCTTAAACAGATGTTTTAGAAGGCCAAACCTGAACATATGTTTAAGAAGGCCAAACCTGAACAAGTGTTTAGAAGGCCAAACCTGAACAGGTGTTCAGAAGGCCAAACCTGAACAAATGTTTAGAAGGTAAAGCTGAACAGATGTTTAGAAGGCCAAACCTGAACATATGTTTTGAAGGCCAAAATTGAACAGATGTTTAGAAGGCCAAAGTTGCATCTGGATCTAAAAGGTTTAAAATCTTGTCATTTTCATCCACCTCGTTAACTTCATCCATTTTTATTCATTAATTCAGAGGTATTTCCGTCTTTTTTACTAACTTAAAGGGCAATTCGGTCTTTTTCACTTTATGTAAAAAGACCGGATACCTCTAAAAAAGACCGAATTGCCCTTTAAGTTAACAAAAAAAGACAGAAATACCCCTAACTTGACGGAGAAAAATCGATGGAGTTAATGATCCAGATGAAAATGGCAAGATTTCAAATCTTTTGGATCCAGATGCAAAAAAAAACAAACCTTTGGACAAAAGTTGAAAACTAGCCAAACTTCATGGATGAAAATAGCATTTTACTCTTACAAGAAATTGAACACCACTATGTCTCTTACCTGTACAGCACGCTTAACGTCACCAGAACCGCCATAAACACCAATCAGAGTTGACCAGCTTATATGATTAGGGCTAAGTCCAACTGTCTCTATCTCATCCATTAAGGCTTTTGCAAGAAAGTGATCAGTGCCACAAGCTTTTATCAACACGTTATACGTTTAAAAGGAACATTAATAGCCGTTTGCGAACCGCCAAGTATCAAACTTCTATCAGTCATCTGAAACGAATTGTTTTTCCAATTCTGCAACAAACGAAAGGCTCTATCATACTGAAACGATTATTGAATGGTGCTGGTATGTTGTTAAAATTTTCCATTGCTTCAATAACTTCTTTGTAGATTTTTCCCTTCAATTAAGAAAGAAAGAACTAAATTAGAACTATAGGATTAACAATTAGAAAAAGAAACTTCATACCTGATTCAATCAATAAGATTATGAGACCTAAGGTTTTACAAATCATGAACGCAATATAGCACCTTCACTCTTCAAAAAAGGCAGAATAAAAACAACTCTACACAGAGTTAATAATAAGCAATAAACTAAAGACATACCAGAGTAAATATTGTATGACTACGGCTACTAAGAAGTTTAAAATTATTTGAACGTAAGTGGTTGTGCTCTGCAACAGAAAATAGTTAACTTTAAAGCGAATGCCATACCTTTTCTTTCATTAAAGCCATCTATAAGTATGAAGGTGAACAAACAGCAACAAACACAAAACGAAAAACGAATGCCATACCTAACTTGAAACACAACACAAGGAATTGAGTCCTTTTATGTTGTTTAATCGATTTTCATTCACTCTAAACGCCCTAAATTGATACTGGATTCTTCCGATTCTCGTCTTCGTCTATTGATTAAACTATTTTTCAAGACCTGCCGTGGAAGACCCAATTAAATTAAAACATAAAGCATGCTACCACCCCTACTATTAGTAAAGTAGAAAAAATGATTATTTTACACCATCAATATGTAAGATTTTGGAATTCTTTCCAATGGCAAGCTCGTTAAGAGTTTCAAATATACATAAGAGAACCTATATCAAATGTACGGAAGTGCTTAGTGGATGATACGGCTTATGTTCCTCTTGATGATATAGAAATTGATAACAAACTCAACTATATAGCAAAGCCTATTGCAATCCTTGACCGTAAGGTTAAGAGTTTAAGGAACAAAGAAATTGACCAAGTGAAGATCAAATGGGAACACCGGAAAGGATCAGACACCACTTGGGAGTCTGAAGAGGAAATGAGACGACTCTACCCTTCACTTTTCGGTATGTGTATATGCGTTATGATTTTATATGCGTAAGATGGTTTCGGGGACGAAACCCTCTTTAAGGAGGGTGGACTTGTAACACCCCAAAAATAATTAACAAGTTAAAAACACCATATCTCAAAATATAAATGAAAGGTGTTAGTTTAATCTATATTAGTCTAACAAGAAAAAGTTGAGGGGTTGATTGTGTAAGGATGGGCAAACTTGATTTTAATAAAATTAAAACAATAAAAAAAATCCACACACATCAGTGTGTGCGTGTGGGGGGCGACCATAGACAAGGAAAAACACCCCAAACCCTACTTTCGTCCAAATTGATCAATTGAAGGGCAAATTGAGGTGTTTATTACTGCATGTATCAAGAATCTTGATCACTCGTACTTGTCTAACACTAGGTAAGTTACAATTTCAGTTTTGGTGATGTTTGATTTTGGGTGAAATTGGACTAATTGAAGTTCTTGAATAATTGAGTGATCTTATGATTCAAGGAAGTGTGATTTAAGTGGAGGATCATAAATCCTAACTAAAATCATGTAAATTGATTGATAAATTTTGTGTTAGGATTGTCATGTGCCCTATAATGAAGTGGGTTTTGATCTAGAATGAAAAGCCCTAAAATTATTGTATGAACTATGTAAGTAATAACCTAGGTTTGATGAAATAGCATGATAATATGGGCTAGGATGAGAAATTAAGCTTGTAAAGTTGAGAATCTTGGATTTACCAAGGGTTAATTAAACTAAAATGACTAGCTAAAAAGTGTGCACATAAGGTGCTTGACGAAACACCTAAAAGATGCTAATGGATACAAATTGTGGTGTTCGGCAAAATTAACAAGCTATAAATTATGAGCCGAAAGGTTCTAATGATGATTGGCTTGTATATTTTAGGCAACGCAAGTGAGGCATCGGGAAGTCAAGCCGGTGCGGTGTGACAACCGTAAAAAATACAGGTATCCGTACAATTAATTAATATTGATTAGTGCTTAATGACTGTGCTGAATTACAATTAATGACTTAAACTGCTTTCTGATTTCTGCAACATACTTACATGTGCATCACATATTACATAACGTCATATCATTATCACATGCAAACTTTATTGACATACATGATGTACAAAGCACAGTTAGCACAGTTAGCGGATAACTCAGAAAAATGCTGACGATGTTCAGTACATAGACAGACAGTGTTTTGAGACCCCGTATGGGCCAGGGACAAGGTACTACACTAGCATGGAGTGTAGGGAAGTAAGGACCGTAAAACTGCTTCACTAGGGGGTAGTTTAAGTGCCGGAAAGTGCCTAAAACCCACATAAAGTGCAGAATTCTGCATATTTCAGCAAAATTCAACAATTTAACGAGCTAGTAACATGCAAAAGTATGACTAAATGGTCCTGAATGCTTTCCTAAGTTTCTGGAATCAAACGTGCCACAAAAGAGTACTTAAAGATCACTAAACGGAATAGTCTGACACTTTAACGAACCGGTATCTAACCGAACAACCGGACACTACCCGAAACACCAAAATTACACTAGAAGCATTGTTTTAGTGTTTCTAAGCTAGTTATGATCCCCGAACACCCTAACATACTATATGACACATGTTACACATAAACACTAAACATTATACTTAACTTCTAACTATTTAATCTAACTATGGTTTAAACTTACACTAATACCACCCCCCCCCCCTTTGGGATGTTACAAGGTGGCCCCACCACCTTGATCTTCTCAATCTTACTAGATATGGTTGGATCCTACAAGATTGTTGAAAGATTATGGCATGTACTTAGGGAACATGTTAACCATTGGGTAATAGCTTAAGATGTTTATATGTCACACCCCGAATTTCCACGTGTCACCGGTGGGCCCGGTGGGGAGTATCGTGACGTAGTTGATATTATTATAGTCAAACAACACAATATATAAATGCACAGCGGAAGCAAAAGATAAATATATTACCATCCGAATATAAAGTACTATCCAGTATTACAACGGAAAGTAAAGGATCCACAGGCGGATCTTAAAACATAAACATTGTTCAACAGACTTTAGGCGCCTAGAACTTGCAAGATTCCTTATAAACGCCCTGAGCTTCCAGCCAATTACATTCAGTACCTGTCACTTAACCCTTTTGGAAAATACGTCAGTTTTCACTGGTAAATACACTCAACCGACTAATTTTGAAAAGGTTTAATAAAAATTGATTTGAATGCACAAGGCACAAACTCTTTATAACTTGGGACAATTATATTTATAATCTTGTATACAGATTTACATGTTCGTTGTACGTTCATGGCCCGATGTAGAAACCGAGTCAGATTAACAGACACGCCACAAGTATAGGCCCGATGTTCATTGTACGCTATGGGAAACGTGGCCAGCTTAGTTTGCGGTACACTAGGATAATTGGATTTCTGGAACGGATTGATGATATGACTCACGAACTCGAGTTACCTGACGAATTAGGTAACGTACACGATGGCATCTATGTCTCGAACCTAAAGAAGCGTCTGTTCGACGCAACACTTGTGATACCCTTGTTGAGGAACTCACTGTTAACACAGTCGAATTTCAATCGTGAGAGTTCGTTGGAACTTAAGACGTGGACCGAAGTTCCCGTGAGAACGCAAAGATCAGGTGAAGCTCTGTTATGATACAAATGTTCAAACGGTGGAATCAACTTTTGATATCATTGGCGAATTTCGGGACGAAATTCTCTTTCAAGTTGGGGATGATGTGGCACCCAACTGATTTCGCAATCCTGTTTTTACAATTTGGTTTACGTGGTGCAGTTATCGGGATGCTTAGTGATGGTGTGTAATGCTTGATTATTATTTGTGTAGTATTACATATAGTTTAATTAGAGTTTCTATCGCTTCATTTCTCTGTGCTTACTTGTCGAATTTCGGGACGAAATTTCTTTCAAGTTGGGGATGATGTGACAATCCGAACTATCAAGATCAGTGTCAGTGTCTCTTAGTCATGCGATCCTGTTTCTTGTTATTCCTCGTTTGTATGCCTTGCGATGGTAAAAACTAGTAAACACTTGTAACGGGAATGTAATTGCTAATTGCTAAATGTATAACGTGATCAGATATGCCTACTTATGTGTTGAATAGCTAATTTTAGGAACTAACATTGTTAGCGCTTTGGGCCGCAAGTCGTTGGGCCACATTAGTGAGCTAACACATGGTTAACATTTCACTCCGGCCCAAACTAACGCACACCGAGCCCAACCGATCTCATGTGTATTTTGATTAAATCTGGCCTGGTTGTGTAACAAGATAAATTAGGCCCGGTTTGTATATCTTGATTAAAAAGGGTTCGGCCCACTTGTTTAAGGAATTGGCCGTATATGTATTTGTACGTAACCTCCTCACATCATACTCAATCAAAGTTATCAAACCCTACACCTCTCTCAAACTTACGAACGGCAGACGCCCCCCCATCGAGGCGATCATGTATTTTCGAGACATCATCCTATTTAGTCGAGCCCACTGATTTGTAAGTCCGTATTCATGATAATTGATAATGGTTTGATCTTGTTATGTGTGATTTTGGTTAACTAAAGTGTACATGTATGTCCTATAAAACACGAAGTGATGCTATGATCTAGGTAGATGATTAAAGTGTTACGTGATCGGTCATGTGATGAAATAGTTGGTATGCTACGTAAAATTGTATGATTGGTAATTATGATGAGTAATTATGGGCCGACTAGCGTGATAATGGGTGGTAGTGTCACATGGGTGTAATGAATGAATTCGGGTATTTGTGTATTTCGTTATGATTTCACATGGTACACTAATCATGGCTGCACATGGTGATGATAATTTAGAAATTAGGAAACTGATATCATTGTTCCTAGTATAAAAGAAAAGATGGGTTGTTCAAATTTGTTTTGATTGGGCCGCTGCATATACAAGTAACTGTTCAAAAATTAGATTGTTGGAATTATAAAATGGATTCTCAAATAGAGGTATGTGCACATGATGTTTGAATTAATTGAAAGAAAGGATCAAAAATTTATACATATTAATAGGTCCAGACTTCAAGAGTGCCATGTATAGAATTAGTTATTATAAAATGCATGTTTACGTGAGTGATATTTGTGACATGTGTATCTATTAGTATTTGGTGGGTAGATTTTTGAATGTCAATTTCTTTAATAGGAACTTTCATATTATGAGCTAAAAGTATGGCAAGTTATTTTAATATAATTACATACGGATGTAATTGTATAAATGAAGATGGTATGTTATACATTTTAAAAATTACAGAGTATGCATACTTACACTACTTGTACATTAGGTCGCGTGTAACAGATCTAACGTTTATTTAACACCAAAAGTATCTTACCAAACCGAGCACACCAAGGTGAGTTCACTGCTCTTTTCCAAGCATGCATCCCTGGAAGGGATATCGGGTAACGTTCCAGGGAGGAATGCAGGTTAATGGGATGTTTGTTATTACTCAGTTTCTATTATGTAAGACCCCCTACATCTACCGATTGTTGCCAGGAAGGCAACGAGGTATTTAGTTAATAGCGCTATTAGGATTGGCACCCTCACACCGTGCCGAAAGGACGGGCGTGAACTAATTACCTTGACCACTTGACCAATGCCTAGATAGAGGCATTGGGGTTGGGCATTCACATCTAGTAGCCACATACGGTAATCGAGTTAATAACATCATCAAATCAAATTATTGAACTATTGAACTGTTGAACTGTTTTATACACATACCTGGTAACTAAACGCGTTAACAAAACTTTGAACTCACCAGCGTCGTCTGACACACTTGTCTGCATGCTTGCAGGTCTATAGGTTTATATCATTAGGACTTGCTGTCTGGGATGCTGGAGTGGTCATGGGTCAAGATACATGGAATCGCAGTACAAGCCTAATGGTTTATGTACACATGGTTTATGAAACACTTAACAAATGAGTTATGCTTCCGCTGTATACAATGAATGATATGTAGCGTTTTGTAATACTTTATGTTAATGAATGAAAGCTTTATTTAAATAAGTGTGTTCAATGTGATTGGTGGCTAAGATCCTGGTACGTCACACGCCTGCGGTGTTTCCGAAAGTGGTATTTTGGGGGTGTGACAGTTTGGTATCAGAGCCACTGGTTATAGTGAACTTGGTTTTAAAAACGTTTTATAAAACCAGACTATAACCGAACAGTTCTTAATACATGAATACGACCATGACACTCAGCTCCAGATTGCAAGGTTCGTCTCTCGTCTACTCATTGTACTGCATAACTAGTGAACACTTACATATGAAATTACATGGGATTGCACGTATAGCACAACAATATGAATTCATGTATTACTTGCATGCGTTATGTGGTTGATAGTGTGGTGTTACCTTAGACAATTGTGACTCATGTTTTGAGATGTTCTTTGTTTGTTTGCTATTCGAGTCTGAGGAACCATTTGACATGAGTTAGGAGGAACTGAGATGAGCATGCAAATCACAATATTATTGTGGGTGCACACATAATAATAATGTGGGGTGCATGCGAGTCCCAGTGAGGCTTAACAAGTGAAAAAGGGGTTCCGTTCCGTTATTTGATCGATGTGAAACACAACAGTCTATAAGAGTAGTAGCAGTGATTGTCTCTTACTTGAACGTGATCTTTTCACTCCTATCTGAATTCTTACGAATCTTGATGCTATTGAGTATTACCTGAACACCCATCTGAACGCCTAGCGAACTGTGTAGAATGTTAGGTGCTTGTATGAACGTCCCTGAGTGGATGTTGCAGCGTCAATGATTGGTCTATACCCGCCCCCCACTCCTCTTTGTAGTTGGAACTCAATGTACTGACGTCTTAGACCCCAAAGTGCGATCACATCTGCAACACTCTGGAAACATACCGTGCGTTACCCAGTTAACTTGCAAGAACGATGGATAAGAGGATGAGCGTAGAGCCTCACCAACCTCAGTATTAGGACGACCCTGATTACTGGCAGCGAACATCAGCAATTTGACTTCAACCGAATCCTAAGCGACTTATGAGAGTCAACTCTTACGAATCAATCGGGACATCGGCGATGACAATCGACTGTAGTATGGAATGTGTGACTGTCAGCACAATGAGTAACGCTTTAGGACGTGGCATGGAAATGTGATGGGATGGACCATGTTGGTGAAAGGTCGCAGGGCTCTGTTTCAAGCAACGACATTAGAGGCCACAGTCATGGCAACATCAAGGTACTCGTAATCGTAGCATGGAAACGAAGGTAACATTGGCAAGGAATGACTGCTGTTAAGTCAAGACGTCAACAACCCAGGGAACAATGACAGTTTTGGGAGTTCTAGTAGCAGTAGCAACAACACTGGATGTGGTACTCGTGAAGGGCATTTAGGATTGGCGTGGGCGACGCCAGGATTATAACAACATGGTGGCCTACACGTTCTTAGTAACTAATCGCTTCGTCACTGTTTTGCTCAACCCTGATGCTTCTTGAAACCAAACCTGCTGCGGAATTGGCAGATGGCAAGCCCACTGAAACCTCATATGATTGTTGGGATGCAAACTCGACCTTGTGGGACAAGTGTTCGACGCCGACCATCTTTCTACTACCCTTGATAGTTTTGATGCAGTAGTCCGTATGGATTAGTTATCCAGATATCGCGCAGATATACCCCGTGAGGAGAAAGTTGTCGCCTATCGTAAAGTATAGGAGTGGTGCAGAGGTTAGCATCAATCCAGCAATGAAAGTCAGAAGTGTCCACGGAAGGATTACCCCGCTATGTTGGCACTCGTACTGATGTTAAAGCTAAGGAAAAGAGGATCGGGGATCCAACAACTGTTCGTGATTTCTTTCGGTGAGCTACTTGAGAAACTTTCAGGTTTACTTCCACAACTGTTAGATGGACTCTCAGTTTGATCCCGCGCCAGAGGCAGCCATGATTCTTCCTACCTCTTACAGTCTTGCGCCAGGAGGGTTGTAAGAACTGTCAAATCAACTACAGGAACTGTGGGACAGGAGTTTTGTCGGTTCTAGTTTTCGCTCTGGGGAGCCCCGATTATATTCGTAAAGATAAGCCTTATCGTTGGATTTGTGTACCGGCTATCGAGAACTCAGCAAGGTGACAGTCAAGAACCGTTTTGCCTCGACCATGTATTGACAACCTGTTGACCAGCTGCGAGGGTTAAGCTCCTATTCGAGGGTTGACTAATGAACGAACTCATCAGATGGAAGTCCAAAGGAAAAATGATTCCTACAACAGCATATCGAACGCAGTACGGCTATTGCGACTTTGTATTCCATGACTTTTGGGCTAATCATCACATCAGCAGTTGTATGGATCACATGAATCGGCTATGCTCATTGACGACGTGCTGGACGACATCTGTATCTTAATTTAGAGCTCCTGAGGGAGGAGCCATTTCGTGTGAAGTCTTGTAAAATGTAACATCTGGATTCGAGAGATACATTTTGGGCATGTAACCAACGAAATGGGAACACACGTGGAGCTTGCTAAAGATCCATTTTGTTAGAAACTAATCGACACCAAAGATTCCTTCGAGGATGCAGCAATTCCTGGTTTCGCTAGATACTATCGCAGCTTATTCACAGGATTTTCGAAGGTCGCACAACATAAATCTCTTTCGCACAGCAGGGTGCTGTGTTCGTGAAAGACGAAACAGGATGACGTCATTTCAGCTTTCGAATTCCAACTCTGCAATGCACTGAGCATCGTCTTTACCCGAGGGTGCGGGTGATTTAGTGGTATGCCATGATGGTCTGAATCAGAGTCCCAGTTACACACCGACGCAACACGAGAGAGTGATGACTTACGTGATGGAGTTACAAAGAGGAACCGCACGACATACAATTGGCGGTGAAAACCGTGGTCTTGGGATCTTAGATGGAGGCATTACTTGGATGGTACCAGGTGCGTTATTTAGACCGATCACAAGGGCCTCCCGTGTACCTTGGCTTCGACAGAGCTAAATCAGTTAATGGCATCGCTGGAGGGAACTTTTTGATGATTACAACTATGAAACTTGAAAGTGCACGAGCTTTGCAGCTCACTATCGACTCTAACTTACCTGATCCGACTCGCCCTGTTCAAATTGGAGAACTGAAGGAAGTGGATTTTCTAGTTGAACCCATGCGGGGCATGGAGAAGCAACCTTGGCAGGACAGATGATACTCGCTACCTCGTGGAACGAACGTGGATCTCATTATACGGTAACTTTAGGGAATGTGTGTTGAGCAAAGCACACCGGCCTCGATATTCCAGTCGTCTAAGTTTTGATGAGAGATATTAGGGTCTATGAATCTTGTACTGGTGATCGGGCATGAAAGGCCCACCTGGCAAGGTATATGAATAATGTTTGGCTTGTGGGAAAGTCAAGGTGTAGTATCAGCAACCAGAAGCATCGAAACAGAAACAATAACACTTGGGTGATCGTTGGTTCTCTCACGCTACCAGCACGCCTTCTTGCAACCAAGGAAACTGACGAGTCTTCACAGCTGTGAACGTTCCTCTGAGAGAGGCAGCTTCTAGGCACAAGGTGCCAACTCCCGTTATTTCTGATTTTGAGGTATACCTGATTTATGACAGGCAATACACGATACCCTGGGCTCACGTCTAGGCATGGGCATTGCTTATCACCGTAGGACAACCAGACAGAGTAAGCGAACCATCCCGACACTCGAAGACATGCTGCGAGCATGTGTGTGGATGAATTTAGTGAAAATTGGAAGGACACGTATCTTTGGTTGTGTTCTACCGTAGCAGTCACCATTCTAGTATTTAGACAGCTCTGTTTGAGACATTGCATGGACAGTAACGCTAATCTACTTGTTGGATTAAGATGGATTGCAACCTACTCACAGGTCCAGGACTTGTGCTTGAAACTCTTGAAGATTGCTTAGATCGGAAATTGTTTGACGGCAACACGTGACTGCAGGAAAGCTGTTAATCTTAGGAAACACTGGGAGTTCGCTGTGGGCGAACGTATCATAATCAAAAGTCTCACCCTGGGAGGGTGCGGTACGCTATGGGAAACGTGGCCAGCTTAGTTTGCGGTACACTAGGATAATTGGATTTCTGGAACGGATTGATGATATGACTCACGAACTCGAGTTACCTGACGAATTAGGTAACGTACACGATGGCATCTATGTCTCGAACCTAAAGAAGCGTCTGTTCGACGCAACACTTGTGATACCCTTGTTGAGGAACCCACTGTTAACACAGTTGAATTTCAATCGTGAGAGTTCGTTGGAACTTAAGACGTGGACCGAAGTTCCCGTGAGAACGCAAAGATCAGGTGAAGCTCTGTTATGATACGAATGTTCAAACGGTGGAATCAACTTTTGATATCATTGGCTTATTTCGGGACGAAATTCTCTTTCAAGTTGGGGATGATGTGGCACCCAACTGATTTCGCAATCCTGTTTTTACAATTTGGTTTATGTGGTGCAGTTATCGGGATGCTTAGTGATGGTGTGTAATGCTTGATTATTATTTGTGTAGTATTACATATAGTTTAATTAGAGTTTCTATCGCTTCATTTCTCTGTGCTTACTTGTCGAATTTCGGGACGAAATTTCTTTCAAGTTGGGGATGATGTGACAATCCGAACTATCAAGATCAGTGTCAGTGTCTCTTAGTCATGCGATCCTGTTTCTTGTTATTCCTCGTTTGTATGCCTTGCGATGGTAAAAACTAGTAAACACTTGTAACGGGAATGTAATTGCTAATTGCTAAATGTATAACGTGATCAGATATGCCTACTTATGTGTCGAATAACTAATTTTAGGAACTAACATTGTTAGCGCTTTGGGCCGCAAGTCGTTGGGCCACATTAGTGAGCTAACACATGGTTAACATTTCATTCCGGCCCAAACTAATGCACACCGAGCCCAACCGATCTCATGTGTATTTTGATTAAATCTGGCCTGGTTGTGTAACAAGATAAATTAGGCCCGGTTTGTATATCTTGATTAAAAAGGGTTCGGCCCACTTGTTTAAGGAATTGGCCCTATATGTATTTGTACGTAACCTCCTCACATCATACTCAATCAAAGTTATCAAACCCTACACCTCTCTCAAACTTACGAACGGCAGACGCCCCCCATCGACGCGATCATGTATTTTCGAGACATCATCCTATTTAGTCGAGCCCACTTATTTGTAAGTCCGTATTCATGATAATTGATAATGGTTTGATCTTGTTATGTGTGATTTTGGTTAACTAAAGTGTACATGTATGTCCTATAAAACACGAAGTGATGCTATGATCTAGGTAGATGATTAAAGTGTTACGTGATCGGTCATGTGATGAAATAGTTGGTATGCTACGTAAAATTGTATGATTGGTAATTATGATGAGTAATTATGGGCCGACTAGCGTGATAATGGGTGGTAGTGTCACATGGGTGTAATGAATGAATTCGGGTATTTGTGTATTTCGTTATGATTTCACATGGTACACTAATCATGGCTGCACATGGTGATGATAATTTAGAAATTAGGAAACTGATATCATTATTCCTAGTATAAAAGAAAAGATGGGTTGTTCAAATTTGTTTTGATTGGGCCGCTGCATATACAAGTAACTGTTCAAAAATTAGATTGTTGGAATTATAAAATGGATTCTCAAATAGAGGTATGTGCACATGATGTTTGAATTAATTGAAAGAAAGGATCAAAAATTTATACATATTAATAGGTCCAGACTTCAAGAGTGCCATGTATAGAATTAGTTATTATAAAATGCATGTTTACGTGAGTGATATTTGTGACATGTGTATCTATTAGTATTTGGTGGGTAGATTTTTGAATGTCAATTTCTTTAATAGGAACTTTCATATTATGAGCTAAAAGTATGGCAAGTTATTTTAATATAATTACATACGGATGTAATTGTATAAATGAAGATGGTATGTTATACATTTTAAAAATTCCATAGTATGCATACTTACACTACTTGTACATTAGGTCGCGTGTAACAGATCTAACGTTTATTTAACACCAGAAGTACGTTACCAAACCGAGCACACCAAGGTGAGTTCACTGCTCTTTTCCAAGCATGCATCCCGGGAAGGGATATCGGGTAACGTTCCAGGGAGGAATGCAGGTTAATGGGATGTTTGTTATTACTCAGTTTCTATTATGTAAGACCCCCTACATCTACCGATTGTTGCCAGGAAGGCAACGAGGTATTTTGTTGATAGCGCTATTAGGATTGGCACCCTCACACCGTGCCGAAAGGACGGGCGTGAACTAATTACCTTGACCACTTGACCAATGCCTAGATAGAGGCATTGGGGTTGGGCATTCACATCGTGTATATATAAGACCCCTTACATCTACTCGAGGTTGTTAGTTGAACTAATTACCTTGACCACTTGACCAATGCCTAGATAGAGGCATTGGGGTTGGGCATTCACATCTAGTAGCCACATACGGTAATCGAGTTAATAACATCATCAAATCAAATTATTGAACTATTGAACTGTTTTATACACATACCTGGTAACTAAACGCGTTAACAAAACTTTGAACTCACCAGCGTCGTCTGACACACTTGTCTGCATGCTTGCAGGTCTATAGGTTTATATCATTAGGACTTGCTGTCTGGGATGCTGGAGTGGTCATGGGTCGAGATACATGGAATCGCAGTACAAGCCTAATGGTTTATGTACACATGGTTTATGAAACACTTAACAAATGAGTTATGCTTCCGCTGTATACAATGAATGATATGTAGCGTTTTGTAATACTTTATGTTAATGAATGAAAGCTTTATTTAAATAAGTGTGTTCAATGTGATTGGTGGCTAAGATCCTGGTACGTCACACGCCTGCGGTGTTTCCGCAAGTGGTATTTTGGGGGTGTGACAAAGACTCTCATAATCCTTATTTAATTCATATGTAGTTGGTTAAAAGATGTAGTATGTTGTTAATCACAAGAACACCAAAGAACATAAACATGAATCATGAACATAAGCTTGATATATGATGAAACTATGTTGTTTAGTGTATGAATGATACTTGCTTGTTATTTACTTGAGATTATGATGTTGATCATCATAAGGAGCTTGCTAGATTGTGATTAAACACATGATCTAGCAAGAGAGAGGATGATTATGTGATAAAACAAGATGATCATCCTCATGCGTTAAGCATGAACTTGAAGAATAAAGTGATTTCTTGAAAAATAATAAACAAAGTGAGTTAGTAATCTTATGGATCTAAGATTTATGAATGGTTTTCCAAAAGAACCAAGTTCAAAATGTGATTTTTAGAAGATCTTGGTTCCTACTTAAATATACACTATTTTTGGTGATAAAACAAGTATAAGAACACTTTGTTTACAAGAAAAATTCAAAAGAATGATTTTTGGAAAAATCATCTAACAAGTTGTAAACACTCAAATCTTTCAAGAATGAGATTTTAAAGAAATAAACACATTTTAAAGGGTAACTAAGTCTACTAAACATACTACCAAGTTACTACAAGTTTTTATGAAAACTCAAGTTCATGATCATTATGTAGATAGCTTTGTTTTAGCACTTGGTAAGTGTAGATTGATTATTGATTGTTTATGATGATTTTTGAAAAGAAAATGATATGCTTTAATAGCATGGACACCTCCATTTTTAGGGGAAACTATGGCAAAATTTTCTAAACAAGTATTTACAAGTGAGTTTTAACCATGGTTTTCAATATAAACTTTGTCATAGATTTTGTTACAAAAATACAAGTATCGGAGGTTGGTTTTTATAAATAAAAATGGATAAATATGTATTTAGAATATATATTTACATTAATAACACATTGTGAGTGATTATTTGTATACTTGGGGTAATAGTTATGTTATTTTAGGATTTAAAGTAATATAACTTAACAAAACACCAAGAATTTACAACTCAAAATAATACAAAAAATCACAAGGCATAAATATATAAGTTACACACTTAATAATGTGAAATCGAACGCAAGAACGTAACTTACAAAATATTCCGGAAAATACCGTTATAAATATGTTTTTGGTAAATATTATTTTGCATACAAGAAATGAAAATATAATCTTTGAAAATATTACAAGAGTAATATTGTATTTTCGACAAGGAGAAAATATATTATTTTTGGAAGTAAAATATATTTTCTTGAATATTTAGAAGATATATGATTTTTGAGAAAAATATGTATTTTATTGAAATACATTATTTTTAGACAAAATGAGTTTACATATATATTTTCTAAAGTGAGACTTGAAAATATATTATTTTGAGACTACAAATACAAGCATACGAAAATACATGTATAAAAATACCCCCATCCTTGGGAAGGAAATACGAAAATAAATACTTGAGAAGTATTAATACAGAAATATTGTTTAAACAATTATTCCAAAACTAAATATAATTTAAAGTTAAAATGATTATTATTTTAACAAGTAATTATAACTTGGAATAATATTGGGAACATAAGAAACGTAACTCAAAAACGTTAAACTCTAAGCCAAGGCACGACCCGTTCGTCTAATAGACAGTAGTACATTGTAGGTAGTTGTGTTTGTTGAACAGATTTGGGTTACGATTCTGAAGACGCAATACTGTGAGTTCATGTCCCCCTTTTCTTTAAACTGTTTTGTTTATTTACTTCGGGGGTGAAATACATGTTACAAAAGGATTACATACAAATACAATTGGTATGGTTAGCCTAGGAAAGAACCATAGATCATGTGAATGGGTAGGCAGATACTTGGGACCATTAATCCTCGTATAAGGACCGAGGGGCATGGGTGATAGATCTATTTGGGTGTAGCGAGCCCACACCCATGAGGACCAGGGTGGCCCATAGGGTAACTATGTCTTCCAGCTGGAAGCCCGGTACAACTTTGCTAGGTTTGAGTCTTCCTACACCGTCACACATATCAGTGGCCTCGCAAACCATTGGTGATCTTTTCCTTGTTTGCTATCATACCGGGACTTTCATACTTACACTGTTTACAAAGGTTTATACATACATATACAAAACACATGAACTCGCTCAACTTTTGTTGATGTTTTTAAACTACATGTATTTCAGGGAACTAAGTGGATCTGGCAGGTGTATGCAAGTGTTTCAAGCTGCGTTATAAATAAAAGATGTCATCCAAGGTCGTAGGGTTTATGAGATGTATCTTACTCCTGGACGAGATACATGGTTCTAAGCTCGGGTTGGTTTAAGTTATGTTGTCGAGTCTTCGTGAACTCATTAAGACATGTTATGGTTTGTAACTTAAATTTGGTGTCGATGTTTCAAACAAGTGTGTTGTGGTATTTTCAAACTTAATTTTTATGAATGAATATCTTTTGGTTTTTATCATATAGCATTGTTATGATTGAATGCTATGGTATTAAGAAGTCACACCAATAACCACGCTTCCGAAAAAATCAGGGTGTGACATGCAGACACTCGTATGAAAGCAAAGCTCTAAGGTATGTGGCTAAATGCTTTGTTAATATTGTTGTTTAGTCTATTGTAATTTGTAATAGTTGTTATAATAGAATTTGAGATTTGTATGGTTTGGTTTGCTCGAATGATGGATTTCATAAGGGCAAACCAAACTTGTTAGAAAGGGGAGGTACAAACCGGGTGACGGGAGTACCTTAATCGTAGACGATAAGCCCGAGTGATGGGTAATGATGTATTAAACACGCAAACCGGTAATGGAAGCGTGAGTGTTGAAAATAATGAACCTGGAAATGGGTTGAAGGGATGGATGTATCCCAAGACATATTTCGCAAGTAGTCTATGTCTAAGCACTTAGATCACTAATGGGTCGGATAATGAAAAACGTAAACCCGGTAATGGGGGACGCGAGATAAGTAGAATGAGGAACCCGGGAATGGGTCACCATATTACGAAATAAAATTTTGTCCGTATGGTCTCGGATAGGATGAACTAAAGGGTAAAATTGTTGATATGTTGAATAAGTGTATGTAGGTATGATTATATAATTCGTTATAGCATAGTTGTTAAAATCACACTATGAAGATGTTAATAGTTGGAAAATAGAAATAATCATAAGCTTCACTAGTAATTTTGAAGGTTCCGTGTCTTGTTTTGATGATTATATTAACCGAAATGGAACTAATGGGTCAAAACGGTAAAACGACAAAGTATTTGCTGCAGATCGAGTCCCTGGCGGGCCGCGAAGTCTCGGCCTGGTCCTACGCGGGGCGCGAGAGAGCTATCGTAAGCTACGGTAGCTACCGTAGCTTACGGTACTGAGTAAATTGTTACGTTGGTTCTTTACTGCCTTACGGCAGCCCATTATTGCCTAGGGGCTACCGTAGCTTACTGTGGCTACCGTAAGCTACGATAGAGCCCAGTCATTTTTGTTAAGTTTTGTTTGTTGTGGCTAATCGAATTCGTTTCCGAGCATAGTATTATGCTGATTTCTAAGAACACTATTACTAATGTTTGTTAAAATTTTTAGCTTTTAGGATAATGCAAGTACGTGGATGGTGATCAAGTCAACGCTTCCGAACCGAACACATTCAAGATCTTGTTCCGCAACTTTTGTCATTATTAGTTTCTAGTAAAACTTATGTAAAGGAAGGAATACTTATGTATTCTAATGTTGATTTTTGAACGTTTGTTAAATTCGTAAGTACTAAGCTAAATGTCAATGTCAATGTAAGTGTTTTGATTCAGTGTTTATAAGGCTTAGTTCTATTTTATTGATAAAAACTGTTATATTATGATTGAGTCTTACACTTTGAAAGCAGTATTAGCAACTGAAGCATAAAACCTATTGAAATTTAGTTCCTATTATGTTAAATAAAGTTCAAATTCCCTTTTGAAAAAGCAGCTTCCAAATGTTAAAACAGTTCAACTTACATTCCCAACGTCATTACTGTTAAGACTCCTGAAACATCTGTTGCACCTTCTTGAGCCTATCACATGGGCAATACCATACAACTCGGTATATTTTGAAACATTATGCAGTGTATGAATAGCCTATGTGGGTTTACATACCATAAAGTAGGCAAGGCGTTCATAGCATTCAACTTGCTCGGCGTTCATAGCGTTCAACTTGACATGAATTTTGGAAACAAATCTATATCTAAGTTCAAAAGGCGGTTAACGTTCAATACACTAACCTCAGATCCTAATTTAAGCACTTTTTTACATAATTTATTACAGTGATCGATACTACTCTACACAATTTCAAAAGGCTAATACCGATTTCAATTTATTTAAACAAACAAAATAACAATTTGACCTGAATTTTGGAAACAGATCATGTACGGTCCGTAGCGTTCAGCTTGCTCGGCGTTCATAGCGTTCAGCTTGCTCGGCGTTCATAGCGTTCAATTTGACCTGAATTTTAGAAACAGATCTATATCTAGCACGGATTAGGGAACCAAAACTGAGGTTATTAACATGTAAATAAAATTTACAACAACATCCACAGTTTAATTTCTTTATATCCAAAAGCAGCTGTTTCTTGTGTTTATAATTGACCTAAAAAATGATAAAAAGTAGTACTTATATCAACTATCAAGCATATCTTCTTACAATTTCCTCATATTGCTCAACAATAACACAAAATTAACAACAAAACTTACTACAAAATCCACAATTTCATTCCTTTTAACACTACAAACACCTTTGTGTACCAATAGTATCCAAAATAAAAGTATCAGGTTATAAGCTACAACTCGCAACAATCTATACCCTGAATCCTGATCTATGTTACAAAGTTCACTCTAATTGCTGAAAAATTCCAGAATCAATTAACGAAATAAGATAAATAGGTTCGTGAAAATAAAGAACACGTGTAATCTATTTAAGGCGATTCAAAAGGCAAATAAGAACCATAGAGAATGAAATGAATACCTTTTTAATGTGATGATGATAGTTGGTAGCGGAGAAATTGATCGAAGAACGGGCGATTTGTTGAGTTGGGGTTTGTGTGTTCGCGAACAAACCCTAGAACCCAAATCTGATGACGAGCGTATAATATTTGCTGATATAAGCTTATTGACGGTCATACACGGGGTTTCATTGGTTGGTTAGTTTGGTTATACGCTTCAAACCCTCATTAACAAAATGACAAAACACAGATTGCAGCAATGGAGAAGAAGATAAGAAAACTTCAACGGAGAAGAAGATAAGAAATGGGTAGGTTGATGATTTTGGGGATGAGAGAGAAATGGATTGAATTTTGAAAGTGAAGCCAGGATTTTGAATTTCTGATTAGTGAACTCAGTTTATATACGTATATGTTTTGAATTTTGAATCTGGAGCCAAAATTTTGAATTTTGAATGTGAGCAGAGGTTTTTTGAATTTTAAATAAACATGAGTGGTTTCAATTATGAATGAGGGCAGAGCTTTGAAATTAGAGGGTGGGCCAGTGCTTTCAGTTATGAATGAGGGCAGAGGTTTGCCCATTTGTATGTGGGCAGACCTTTGAAAAGGTGATTGTGGGCCAAAGCTTAGAATTTTAAAATGTTCTAATATTAAGCTTTATGATATAATAATAACATAAGAAAAACATTGTTGGACAGCATCTCTTGCTCAGTTTTTCTTATGTCATTGCGATTTCTCTTTTTATAGAAAGTATAGATAGATTCTCTGATGTATGCGATTAAATGGAAATTAATTATATAGTCCAGTTAGTCCCACAAGGACTTCTGAATACGCATGAATATGTTTTCAAGAATTGTATGTGTATATATCAAGATTCCTCTTTGTTGCATGCATCCCTAAAATAATACATTAAGTTCAACGATCCCACGTGATTTTTCATATCACTTTTAGTTAATTTTCATCCAAAACCTTTCACATTAATTCTCAAAACCCTCATGACATGTTTCTGTTTTTGTTACCTGTAATTACAAAAACTCATACTAGTTAAATTTGCCGTATTGAAATTAATAGGCTTTAAGAATTCATTTAATCAACATAATGATATTATTTTCTTTGAAATCCCACGAACACTTTTAACAAACATAAAATTAATTAATTAATTTAATGCTTATTAAATAGTTATCACTTATTTTAACTCCTTTTCATTTAAACTTTTGATATGAACCAAATACGAGTGGAAATAATGCAAACAATCCTAGATTACTAAAAAATATAGAGCATATCACGGTACTTACTAACTTCCACATTGGCATCATCTTGCAAAAACCAGAAACATCAAGCCGCTTGGCAAAATGGGCAATCGAGCTGGGAGGCCACAACATATTGTACAGGCCGCGCCCAACTATCAAGGGCCAAGTTTTAGCAGCAGTCTAGCTCTCCTCCAACGCTTCCTTCTCAGGAACGACTTCGCCCGCATGCTTTTCCACCGTCTTCTCAACCTCCTTTTCAGTTGTCCTAGGAGGCTTGATAACAAACTAGGGTTTCTTCGCTTCCGGTTCTTTGGGCTTTGGTGCGTGTCGAGTGTGATATATATTTAAGTATATTTTTAGCCCTTTTTAACACTTTAGTCAAGTTTTAAATTTATAAAACACGATATTTTACTAACACTAAACACACATATGGGCAAGTGCACCCATCATGAACGTAGTATAGCGTTGGTAAGATACCGAGGTCGTCCAAGGACACAAGAGATTTTAGTACCGGTTTATCCTCAACGTCTAATCAAATAAAAAATTTAGAAAAAAAGTTTAAAACAAGAAAATGAAAACTAACTAAAAATGCTGGAAAAAAACAGATAGACAAGATGAATCACTTGGATTCGACTCGCCTTCAGTGCAACCTTTGATGTTTTCCACACTTTTGCGTTTTTTAAGAGATTATCTTAGTTATAGTAGTAGGCCCCTCTTTTGAAGGTGACGTTACCCTCAACCCAGTAGTTTGAGTCAGCAAGGATACAATCCTAAAGGGTTGGATTATTGGAAGATAATTAATTAAGTTATTAATGCGTAATGTGGTAAGCCCCTCTTTTGAATGTGACATTACCCTCGGCTAAGTTGTTTGAGTCAGCAGGGATACAATCCCAAGTAGCCGGGTTAATGTATTAATAGTAGTTTACATATGAGGGGATCAAGAAATTCGCACCCCCGCCATCCAATACTAGTGGGTATTGAAGGAGGTCCTACTAACCTTGACCCAGGTCCTTGCAGGATCTATACACTGAACAACGCAAGAACCTTACCAAACCATTCCCTTAACCCCTGATCAGGTAGGCAACATATCTCCATATAGACCGTGGAGATATGAATGGTGTAAATCTTTTATTTTATATAGACAGTAAAATAACGCCAAGACACCACGGACAAATGATAAGGAAGTTTCACCTTCAACATAAGAAACTAGTTATTAAAGTCATTAGTACAAAACCAAATAAAAAGTGCGAAAAGATTAAAAAACAAAAGTATTACACTAAAAGCTTGTCTTCACCAAGTGATGTAAGAGACTTAGGCAAACATGACCTTTGATTGTCAAGAACTCTTACTATCAATCTTGGATCCCGAGACTACTACACACACTCTATGATGGATGATGGATGATGGTGGTGGATGTGGGTGTTGTGATGGTGGTGGAGTGTGGGTGAAGTGGGAGAGAGGTGGTTTATCAAGGGATGCCTTTGCAATGAACCAAGCACCCCTATTTATAGCCTGCATAGAAGCCAGGACACGGCCCCGTGTCCACCCATCTTCTCTTTCTTCATTAATTGCAGTTTGTCTGCATTAGTTGACCACGCCCCCGTGTCCGCTGGGCACGGCCCCGTGTGCAGAAGCGTATCTTTACTATCAAGATTTGCTTGGATTCTACGAATCTTAGCGTTGACCACGGCCCCGTGTCCGCTGGGAACGCCCCCGTGTTGGGAAATAGAAGCTTCTACAACTTTGTCTTTTCTACAGACACTTGGGCACGCCCCCGTGTTCAATGAGCACGGGGCGTGTTTAGCCTTCTGATGTCTTGTTTTTGCTTGGGAAGATGCTATCGAGGGGTCGGGCATGCCATGTTTATTCCTTTTCTTGTATTATTGTTAGATTTGGCTGTATTTTTGCTTCTTTTGTTCATTTACTCTCATTTATCCCTGAAAATACAAAAGGAAGACAAAAGCACACTTTTTTCCAACATTAGTACTAAAAAAGGGTTAGTTTTATGCCTCATTTGATGTAATTTATATGTTGCATTTTACACACATCAAATACCCCCACACTTGAATCTTTGCTTGTCCTCAATCAAAACTCCTTATTTTGTGGCTTACACACCCAAATGGAATGGGTAGAAGAGAAGGTTTTGGGCTTGTCTTGACTGTCGGAATTCCAAGATCTTTATTAGGTTTTATTTTTATGTTATTTACAATCCTATTTGTTATGATTTATTTAGAACATTACATAAGAGAAATTACTTAATTGGGCATAACATGCCTCTTTAAAATTCCATTTATATACAAGTTCACATACCTCACGGGGGATCACTCAACACTCGGCCGAAGATGTATTTTTGTGAAACACTTGAGAGCGGCATAGAACTTACTTCTACCATATGCTTGCCAAGCAATCAATCTTTCTCCTTTTTAACTATAAACCTTTGGAAATATCAAGAGGACTTTGGGGAAGGGTTAGGCTTGGGTTAAAGGTAGGTGGTTTTGGGTTAGTGGTTAGTAGAAAATGGCGAAAGGCGTAAAAAGCGTCGGTTTTCGTAAAACATTTTGTTTTTGTGACTTTTTATTTTAATGAAGTATTTTTCAAACAAAGTTCTTTTTGATGAACTTGCTTGTTTATTGCTAAACTTCATCATTTTTTTTTATAAGGATGTCACAAGAAAACCGAGTTTTTTTTACTAAAATAAAGGGTTTAAAATGAAAAAGGGTTTTGGTGGGTAAAGGGTGCTTGTTTTGGGTTTAGAAATAAAAAGGTTTAGGCTCAAAGGGGTTAACTAGGGGGATTTTGGGTAGGTGGTAAAAAAAAATGGTGTTGAAATAAAAATGGTTAGTCCTAATGCCTCCATCATTTACTTACTCATGTTTAAGTTGGTAAGGACCGGGAATGTATCGTCATGGCAAGTTCTAGAGTCGTAAGAAACCAAGCGGCTATTCACACAAGAAACGAAAAATGAGCATTTAGTTTACAGATGTGTATTTGTATGCTCAATAAAGGCTCAAAACTCACTTTTTGTGAAAAAATTTTTTTAATGTGATCAAGTATATACAATCAAATTTTAACTAGATTTGTCATGTCGTTTCATAATTTTCTTATGTTGGTTCTATATATCACGACGCTATCGGTTGTAAATTTATAAAAATATAACCTTTTTAGAATTTGTTATTCCCAATTAAAACCAAGACAAGTAAAAAAAGAAATGTTTTTGAAAAAATTTGGGGTGTTTAGTGGTTCCAATAGAGTTTTGTGTAAGTGATGTGCGTGCGGTGTGATATGTTTTTAAGTATATTTTAAGCTCTTTTTACACGTTAGTCAAGTTTTAAATTTATAAAACACGATATTTTACTAACACCAAACACACATATGGGCAAGTGCACCCATCGTGAGCGTACTATAGTGTTGGCAAGATACCGAGGTCGTCCAAGGACACAAGAGCTTTTAGTACCGGTTTATCCTCAACGTCTAATCAAATCAAAAGTTAGAAAAATGTTTTTAAACTAGAAAAATAAAAACTAACTAAAATGCTGAAAAATAAAATAAAAATAAAACAGATAGACAAGATGAATCACTTGGCTCCGACTCGTGTATAGTGTAACCTTTGATTATTTCCGCACTTTTGCACTTTTTAAGAGATTATCTTAGTTATTGTAGTAGGCCCCTCTTTTGAAGGTGACGTTACCCTCAACCTAGTAGTTTGAGTCAGCAAGGATACAATCCTAAAGGGTCGGATTATTGAAAGATAATTAATTAAGTTATTAATGCATATTATGGTAGGCCCCTCTTTTGAAGGTGACGTTACCCTTGGCTAAGTAGTCTGAGTCAGCAGGGATACAGTCCTAAGTAGCCGGGTTAAAGTATTAATAGTAGCTTACATATGAGGGGATCAAAGAGTTTGGACCCCCGCCATCCAATACCGGTGGGTATTGAAGGAGGTCCTACTAAATTTGACCCAGATCCTTGCAGGATATATACACTGAACAAGGCAAGACTCTTACCAAACCGTTCCCTTAACCCCCGACCAGGTAGCCAACATACCTCCATATAGACCGTGGAGATATGAATGGTGAAAATATTTTATTTTATATAGACAGTAAAATAATGTCAAGACACCACGGACAAACGACAAGGAAGAATCACCTTCAACATAAGAAACTAGTTATTAAAGTCATTAATACATAACCAAGTAAAAAGTGCGAAAAGATTAAAAATAAAAGTATTACACTAGACACTTGTCTTCACCATGTGATGTAAGAGACTTAGGCAAACATGTCCTTTGATTGTCAAGAACTCTTACGATCAATCTTGGATCCCGAGATGACTCACACACTCTATGATGGACAATGGATGATGGTGGTGGATGATGGTGTTGTGATGGTGGTGGGTGGTGGGTGAAGTGTGAGAGAGGTGGTGTGCCAAGGGATGGTTTGCAAATGAGCCAAGCACCCCTATTTATAGCCTGAACAGCAGCTCGGGCACGGCCCTGTGTCCATTGGGCACGGCCCCGTGTCCATCCTCTTCTCTTCCTTCATTAATTGCAGTTTGTCTGCATTAGTTGACCACGCCCCCGTGTTCGCTGGGCACGCCTCCGTGTGCAGAAACATATCTGTACTATCAAGATTTCCCCATATTCTGCGAATCTTAGAGTTGACCACGACCCCGTGTCCGCTGGGCACGCCCCCGTGGTGGATGATAGAAGCTTCTATAGCTTTGTCTTTTATGCTGGCACTTGGGCACGCCCCCGTGTTCACTGAGCACGGGGCGTGTTCAGTCTTCTGTCTTATTGATTTTGCTTGGGAAGATGTTGTCGGGGGGTCGGGCGTGCCACGTTTGTTCCTTTTCTTGTATTTATGTTAGATTTAGCTGCCTTTTTGAGCTCATTTAATCCTGAAAATACAAAAGGAAGACAAAAACACACTTTTTCCAACATTAGTACTAAAAAGGGGTTAGTTTTATGCCACAATTGGTGTAATTTATATGTTGCATTTTGTGCACATCAGTAAGGCTTGTGATTAGGACTTGCAAAATTCAAGGTTTTAGCATCCCCCCACACTTAAATTACACATTGTCCTCAATGTGTCCCAAAAATAAGTTTTTAGGTTGATTGAATGTGTAAAACGGTGTGTTAAAAGCAAAAAATTATGTTACTAGGCAGCTGGACACGGGCTGTGGTGTCCGGGCACGGCCCCGTGTTCAGACTGCCAGTAACAGAAAGTAACAAAATGTAACAGAAGGCTGGAAATGGGGGCGTGTTCAGCGAACACGCCCCGTGTCCAGTTACCTGAACTGGGCGTTTTTCTACAGACCCTTGAGCACGGGGCCGTGTTGGCTGGGCACGGCCCGTGCTGAACTTGCTGTAATGAAGAAAAATGTTCGGGAGGCTATGTTTTTGTGCATGGGGTGTTGGTTCAAGTCTCCCTTAGTATCCTTCACCATCCAAGTGTGTTTTACCCATTACAACATCATCCAATCACCAAAATTTTTGAAAACTATCATTCATTAATAGAGAGAATTACAATTAGCTCCTAATAAAAACATAAACTAAAACTTAGATAAGTAGGCCAGAAAACATAAGAAGTCTAAAACCGAAAAGAAGTTCTAGCCTATAGATTATTTTGATAGCAAAATTTCCGAAAAGATAATTTTCTCGGTTGAATGCGGCTTGAAGAACTTCTCCTCCGGATATGGTCCCTCACACGTCGGTGAGCCATTCTTCTATCTCCCTAGGGAGAAGAAAGACGGGCTCATTGGCATCATTATTTTGAGGGGGTGTAACTTCCACTGGAACTTCTTGCAAGTTGTCAAGAGGGGGCTCCGCGGGGATGTCGTCCCATTCGGTGGGGTTGTTTTCTCCTAGTGCTAAGTTCCAATCTTCTTAGGGAAGGATTGGTTCCATGGGAGGTGTCACAAGAATGTTCAACCTCTGGTGCAAGAGGTTGATTTCTTGGAAACTATTTTCCAGCCCCACCGTAAGATAATTTATACGGTCAATCAGGACCTCTTCTACGAATGTCATTTCGTCGAGAGCTTCTCGTAGTGCCATCACATAGCGTACAAGAGTGGCTTCGATTGAAGGCCTTCGTTCCCTACGATTGTTCCTGGAATTTGCTGAAGAGGTTCCACTGTTTTGGCTTGACATTCTACGAAAATAAACCGAAAAGAGTTCATTTTAGTGAAACAGTACTTCGAACACGGCCCCGTGCTCACTGAGCACGACCCCGTGTTCACCTTTCTGCAGTTTTTTGGAACAAGGAATCTTGAAGCTTTAAATTATTCTTCTGACTTTTGAGACATTTTTAATCAGAAATAACTTAAAATAGTGTTGTAAAACTTATTTTTAACAAGATTCCTTGAATAAAAATCTAACAAACATCTCAATAAAGCTTGAAATCAAGGTGATTTTAAGCTTTAATGGAGGTGTTGGAGGTAAAAATGAAGAAGAAGAAGGCAATAGACAAAAGTAGAAAAGACAAGATGGTTGTTGGGAACCTTCTTAAGAATATACCTAGGATGGTATGTGTGAAGATCCCACTAAATCTCTGTCTTTGGAGTGGTCCAAATGTGCAGGAATCTTGGCTGCATTTATAGAAAACGATAGCACGCTGGACACGGCCCCGTGTCGGCTGGACACAGCCCCGTGTGGAGACAAGATCCTGACACATTTTGTCCGTATTCTGACCGAAAGTCAGACGAGAATCTTTTGGTGGACACGGGGGCGTGCTGACCTGGACATGACCCCGTGTCTAGAGGCTGTTTATGAAGTTTTGTCTAATTTTAAGGAATTTATCCAAATCGGGTGGTTCCTTACTGGACGGAACAAAACCGAAGTGCCTGAGATACCTAAGTTGCCCTAGATTAAGACGAGAACGCAAGAGGTTATCGGAAAGGGTGATTGCTATGCTAAATGTAGGTGGACAAGTCCAACCCTTATCTGGGCTCTCGTTAAAGAAGGTGTATGTCGAATCGCTCAGGTCAATGTATGCATCGACGGAAGTCGATGAGGAGTCCTTCACGGCACAATCGACACAGGGACGACTATCGCTCATGTCTTCGCAAGAGTTAGAGGTGATTTCGGGAGCAACGATGTTGTTTTTATCCGAATGCGATCTCAATAATTCTTCTTGGATGTCTTCTTGAGATGAATTAGTTATGTCCATCTCAAGTTCTTTTATCCATCGGAGAATTAGTTCTTCTAGCTGAAAGAATTATTCAAGAAGCATTTCATCTAGAAGGGACGATTGAGAGCATTCGAGGGAGAGATAGGGATTATTTTTACTTTCACCTCTCTTAAGGCTACAGAAAAACAATGGGTCTATATATAGTTGGGAGTATAATTTAAAAAATAACATTTTAATTCTTCATGATTTCCACCACATATTTGACACCACGTACCATAAGAGGAGCGATAGTAAAAAAATGAGTATCGCTCATGTTTGTGTCAGAAATTACCAACCGTCGGGATCTTACGGTTCTGTTTACAGTATCTGATACTTGGGCACGGGGTGTGTTGGTTGGGCACGGCCCCGTGTTCAGCTGCTGTCTGACTTAAAACAGTATTGCCAGTACCAAAGATTGGGCACAGGGCCGTATTCAGCGGGCACGACCCGTGCTGAGCTCTGCAGAAGCTGTAAATCTAAGAAAAATCCTAAAAAAAGAAAAATAAGAAAAACGATTAGGCCATTGATTCCTAACTTTCTTAAAATCCTTGTGTCCCCGGCAACGGCGCCAAAAACTTGGTGCGTGTCGAGTGTGATATATATTTAAGTATATTTTTAGCCTTTTTTTAGCACTTTAGTCAAGTTTTAAATTTATAAAACACGATATTTTACTAACACTAAACACACATATTGGCAAGTGCACCCATCGTGAGCGTAGTATAGCGTTAGTAAGATACCAAGGTCGTCCAAGGAAACAAGAGCTTTTAGTACCGGTTTATCCTCAACGTCTAATCAAATCAAAAATTTAGAAAAATGTTTTAAACAAGAAAATGAAAACTAACTAAAAATGCTGAAAAAAAATAAAAAATAAATAAAAATAAAACAGATAGACAAGATGAATCACTTGGATTCGACTCGCCTTTAGTGTAACCTTTGATGTTTTCCGCACTTTTGCACTTTTTAAGAGATTATCTTAGTTATAGTAGTAGGCCCCTCTTTTGAAGGTGACGTTACCCTCAACCCAGTAGTTTGAGTCAGCAAGGATACAATCCTAAAGGGTTGGATTATTGGAAGATAATTAATTAAGTTATTAATGCGTAATATGGTAGGCCCCTCTTTTGAAGGTGACGTTGCCCTTGGCTAAGTGGTTTGAGTCAGCAGGATACAATCCCAAGTAGCCGGTTTAATGTATTAATAGTAGTTTACATATGAGGGGATCAAGAAATTCGCACCCCCGCCATCCAATACCAGTGGGTATTGAAGGAGGTCCTAGTAAGCTTGACCCAGGTCCTTGCAGGATCTATACACTGAACAAGGCAAGAACTTTACCAAACCATTCCATTAAACCCCGACCAGGTAGCCAGCATATCTCCAAATAGACCGTGGAGATATGAATGGTGTAAATCTTTTATTTTATATAGACAGTAAAATAACGCCAAGACACCACGGACAAATGATAAGGAAGTTTCACCTTCAACATAAGAAACTAGTTATTAAAGTCATTAATACAAAACCAAATAAAAAGTGCGAAAAGATTAAAAAACAAAAGTATTACAATAAATGCTTGTCTTCACCAAGTGATGTAAGAGACTTAGGCATAGGGATGAGATTTTTTACCGAAATACCGGTACCGTACCGGTACCATACCGATGCCGTACCGTACCGATTATAAACGGTATCGGTATCAGTAATAGATTTTTCGAAATACAGTATCGGTAAAAAGTGGTATCGGTACCGGTTTTTTTCAGTAAAAAGCGGTATCGGTACCGGTTTTTTTTCCCCGGTAAATACCGGTATTAATACCGAATTTAATAATCATTGGTAAAAAGCATGGAATCCATTGAAGTAAGTTAATTTTTTAATGGTTTGGTTATAAATTATCAATATATCTTTTCTTATTTTTAGATTTTTAATATCTTTGTGTTTGGTTGTGTAAGGAGACGACACTATTGTTGAAGAAACCCCTTTTGTCGAACTTGATGGTGACTCGGAATTGGGTAAAAGTCGAACCCATGGATGTTTAATATGTTACCTTTTTTTTTACATTCCTCTATATATTACTCTAGTTCAGTTAGTAATGGATGGATAGGTTGCACATGAAATTTTTTTAGGTAAAACAATGGATGACACCAAAGCGGTACCAATGTGGTAAAGTACTGAAATACCGGTACCGATACCGGAACCGATACCGGTACCGATACCGGTACCGAATCTACAAATACGGTACGGTAATTGGTATCCACATTTCCTCAATTTCGGTAATGGTATTTACGGTATCGGTACCGATATGGTATCAGTATCGTACCGATCTCATCCCTACAAGCAAACATGACCTTTGATTGTCAAGAACTCTTACTATCAATCTTGGATCCCGAGACTACTACACACACTCTAAGATGGATGATGGATGATGGATGATGGTGGTGGATGTGGGCGTTGTGATGGTGGTGGAGTGTGGGTGAAGTGGGAGAGAGGTGGTTTGTCAAGGGATGCCTTTGCAACGAACCAAGCACCCCTATTTATAGCCTGCACAGAAGCCCGGATACGGCCTCGTGCCCGCTGGGCATGGCCCCGTATCCACCCATCTTCTCTTTCTTCATTAATTGCAGTTTGTCTGCATTAGTTGACCACGCCCCCGTGTCCGCTGGGCATGGCCCCGTGTGTAGAAGCATATCTGTACTATCAAGATTTGCTTGGATTCTGTGAATCTTAGTGTTGACCACGGCCCCGTGTCCGCTGGGCACGCCCCCGTGTTGGGAAATAAAAGCTTCTACAACTTTGTCTTTTCTGCAGACACTTGGGCACGCCCCCGTGTTCAATGAGCACGGGGCGTGTTCAGCCTTTTGATGTCTCGTTTTTGCTTAGGAAGATGCTGTCGAGGGGTCGGGCATGCCACATTTATTCCTTTTCTTGTATTATTGTTAGATTTGGCTGTATTTTTGCTTCTTTTGTTCATTTACGCACATTTATCCCTGAAAATACAAAAGGAAGAAAAAAGCACACTTTTTCCAACATTAGTACTAAAAAGGGTTAGTTTTATGCCTCATTTTATGTAATTTATATGTTGCATTTTACACACATCAGGCTTCTCCAGCTTAATACCCTTAACCTTCTCAGGAGTTTTCTTCAATGTCTCTGCAATAGTGAAATGTTAGGAATTTCATTAAGTAACCATAGAGCTTGAAACTCATAACACTAACCTGGTGAGAACTTGTAAAGGGAGCGCATCCTACTCTGCTTCCCGATCGTTGGGCCCACAACAATTTTCTGCGCCAGTCCAGCACGAGCAGCAGCAGTTTCTTCACGTGACCTTTTCCTGGTAACCAACTTAGCAGGCTCTTCTTCCTCTACTTTTTCTTCCTCTACTTCTTCCTCCTTAGGGACAGAGGACAGAGTCGCGCCGGCTTCAGGGGCCCTGGACCCCTGCGCTCCCTGAACTCTTTCACCCAGCCGCGCTGCTTGATGCGTGTCGAGTGTGATGTATTTTTATGTATATTTTTAAGCCCTTTTTAACACTTTAGTCAAGATTTAAATTTATAAAACACGATATTCTACTAACACTAAACACACATATGGGCAAGTGCACCCATCGTGAGCGTAGTATAGCATTGGTAAGATACCGAAGTCGTCCAAGGACACAAGAGCTTTTAATACCAGTTTATCCTCAACGTCTAATCAAATCAAAAGTTTAGAAAAAGGTTTTAAACATGAAAATGAAAAACTAAAACTACTGAAAATAAAAAAAATAAAAATAAAACAGATAGACAAGATGAATCACTTGGATCCGACTCGCCTTTAGTGTAACCTTTGATGATTTATGCACTTTTTAAGAGATTATCTTAGTTATAGTAGTAGGCCTCTCTTTTGAAGGTGACGTTACCCTCAACCCAGTAGTTTGAGTCAGCAAGTATACAATCCTAAAGGGTCGGAATATTGAAAGATAATTAATTAAGTTATAAATGCGTAATGTGGTAGGCCCCTCTTTTGAAGGTGACGTTACCCTCGGCTAAGAGGTTTGAGTCAGCAGGGATACAATCCCAAGTAGCCGGATTAATGTATTAATGGTAGTTTACATATGAGGGGATCAAGCCATTTGCACCCACGCCATGCAATACCCGTGGGTATTGAAGGAGGTCCTAGTAAGCTTGACCCAGGTCCTTGCAGGATCTATACACTGAACAAGGCAAGAACCTAACCAAACCATTCCCTTAACCCCCGAATAGGTAGCTAACATGTAACACCCTTATTTAAAAAGCTAAATTTATTGATAATATACTTTGCATATCATGCCAAAATTTATAATTTAAAGAAATTACATGAACAGAAATGTTAAAGCTAGACATAACATTCACCATTTGATCCTACGAAAGCGTATTCAAGAAGACATTACGATTTGTTTACAAAAGATTTAAAACAAAAGTTTAATTGCGGAAGCGTAGATTTGTGTGTTCGGTTCTTCATCAATGGCTTGACCATCACCCGTAAGAAACACCTTGATACCTGAAGTTCAAATCTTTAAAATATTAGATTTGACACTGTTATATAGCTCATAATAAAAAAATCCAACATTAAAATCAAGAAAATAAAATAATAATATGTTTCTTGGTTGTACCGTAACTTACGGTGTGACCGTAAGTTACGGTGGATTATGAAGGCTACTGGTCACCGTAAACCAGGAGGCTTTCACCGTAAACATATGTTCACTACCGTAAATTACGGTAGTACCGTAATTTACGGTAGAAGCTGGAAATCCAACTATTGTTTTGTTTTGTTTGTAGAACCCAAAACCCAATCTTCGGATTTTACTTTCTACAACATATACAATTGAATTCTCATATTTTTATCATTCTATTAATAACCTATATCAAGGATCAAACCGTTATAATCCGGAACATTACCATATCTTGTTTGATTGTTCGACCCGTTAGCTCGTCTACGGAAATCCCTTCCTTATGACGACTACCAACGAATTATAACCAACTTTTGACCCATTATCTTATATAGCGACATCAACGCTTTATTCCATGGCATCCTTTATTCTAAAATTCAAGTATACATTATATAAACATCCAATCTACTAAATGTAACGGGTCAAGTTACATACCTTAGCGCACGCCCTTCAACCGTGAATCCCCACCGGCTTGTCCACTTGATGTTCCGGTATCTTGTCCTATAGAGTTCAATTCAATACATGTTTAGAACTCTTTTCATATCATAATTCGCATAATACACCGGACATCATGATTATGCGTTAAAACTCGAAATTTCAATTTTTAAGCCTTCATAGAGGCATTTCAACAAACACTTCATATGCAGAATTTTTATATCTTTAGAATCTCAACTTCTTAGCTTGCTAATTAACTAACTTGACAACAATAGAGTCCACCTATAGTGTTTTAAGCATCATATCTTTCTGGAATCACTTTCAACAATCAAATTACACTAGAATAACCCTTCTTAACCCTAGTGTTCATCAACATCATGTAAAACCCATAACCCACCTTCAAGGTGTTCATGGAATTTTCTGAAATTGGACATGATTTCATATGTAGTTGTCTAGGTTTCACTTCTAGACACTACATTATCTCTAATCAAATCAAACAACACACATGCAACATCAAATCTTAGATTTCCAAAATCATGAGAATTTCAAACAAAGGATTAACACGAATTTTTACATACCTTATGATCCTCTTGTGATGAGGATCGATAATCTAAACTCGGATTTTGTTTTGGATTAGAATTGCATCTTCAATTTTAGAGTTTTGTGAGATTAGGGTTCTTGGATTGGGGGTGTCGCCCCCTGCTTCTTTCTGGTCGACCAACACCTCAAATTGAGGTGTTTGGTTTATTATTTTTTTTTTATTTGTTCCATTTAGTTAAGTTTTCAATTTAAACAACTATGGTCCCTCAACTTTGTTCAACATATAATTTGGTAGCTTTTAATCAAGTTATAAGCTATTTCTAGACTAGTTAACTAACTAGGTTAAAACTCTTAGTTAGTAAACTCCCATTTATTTATGCTTTATAATTCCGATAATGTCTTATATTTTCGGGGTGTTACAAGTCCACCCCTCTTAAAAGGGTTTCGTCCCCGAAACCAAGGTACGTACCAAATAGCGTAGGATGAAGACGTCGCATCTCCTCTTCGGACTCCCATGTAATGTCCGAACCTTTTCTATGCTCCCATTTAACCTTGACTTGTTCAATTTGCTTATTTCGTAAACGTTTGACCTTTCTGTCTAAAATTTCAACCGGTCTTACCACATAATTTAGACTATTATCCACTTCGATATCATCGTAATGGATATAGGTCATTTCGTCTGCTAGGCACTTTCTTAATTGAGATACGTGAAACGTTCCATGGATTCCACTCAGCTCCTCCGGTAGTTCAAGACGGTAAGCTACCTTGCCAGCTCTTCCGATAATTTTAAATGGCCCGATAAACCTTGGGCTTAACTTCCCCTTCTTTCTAAATCTAATAACACCTTTCCATGGGGACACTTTTAGCATGACCATGTCACCGACTTGAAATTCAATTGGCCTTTTCCTTTTATCAACATACGCCTTTTGTCTGTCTTGGGCCGCTTTCAAGTGTGCCCGAACTTTATCGATCTTTTCGTTCGTGGCTCGTACTATGTCTTGGTGGGCGAGTTCACGTGGACCCACTTCACCCCAACAAACCGGGGTTCGACACTTCCTACCGTAAAGCAGTTCGTATGGTGCCATTTTAATACTAGATTGGTAACTGTTGTTATACGAAAACTCAACTAACGGTAGGTGAACATCCCAACTGCCTCCAAAGTCGATTATACACGCCCGTAGCATGTCTCCCGATATTTGTATCGTTCTTTCGCTTTGTCCATCCGTTTGAGGATGGTATGCAGTGCTAATGAACAATTTGGTCCCCATTTGTTCTTGGAAATCACGCCAGAAATTCGAAGTAAACCGGGTATCCCTATCTGATACGATGGACACTGGCACTCCATGACGTGCTATGATTTCATTGGTATAGACTTCTGACATCTTTTCTGACGTATAAGTCTCACGAATCGGAATGAAGTGAGCACTTTTCGTCAGTCTATCCACCACTACCCATATGGCATCAAAACCCCGATTCGTCTTGGGCAGTTTAGTTAGCAGGTCCATTGTAATATGTTCCCACTTCCAAACCGGAATTTCTAACGGTTGGAGTTTACCATATGGTTTCTGGTGCTCAGCCTTGACTTGTAAACATGTCAAGCATTTCTCCACATACTTCGCTACATCCCTCTTCATTCCGGGCCACCAATAATTTTGTTTCAAATCATTGTACATCTTGGTTGCACCCGGATGAACCGAATAACGGGATTTATGGGCTTCGTTAAGTAGAAGCGCCTTTACTCCACAAGTATGTGGGACCCATATCCTTCTGGATCGAGTCTTCAGGCCAAGATTCCCTTCTGACAAATCTTTCAATTGACCAATTATTCTTTCTTTCTTCCAATTCTCTTCTTTTACTGCTTCTAGCTGCGCCTCTCGAATACGTTCAAGTATACCCGAGGTCACCACGAGTTGCATCGACCTCACTCGTATTGGGACATAGTCCGCTTTTCTGCTTAGAGCATCTGCTACTACGTTTACTTTTCCGGGGTGATAATGTATCTCACAATCGTAGTCCTTCACCGTTTCCAGCCATCGCCTTTGTCGCATATTTAACTCCTTCTGATCAAAGAAGTATTTCAAACTCTTGTGATCGGTGAATATGGTGCACTTTACCCCATACAGGTAATGCCTCCATATTTTTAATGCAAATACCACCGCTGCCAGCTCGAGGTCGTGCGTGGGATATTTCTTCTCGTGTATTTTCAATTGTCTCGAGGCATAGGCTATTACCTTGCCCCGTTGCATCAACACGCAACTGAGCCCCGATAATGAAGCATCCGAATAAACCACCATGCCTTCGACTCCGTCCGGCAATGTCAGTACCGAAGCTTGAGTTAGCCTTTCTTTTAGCGTCCGAAATGCTTTTTCTTGATCGACTCCCCAAACAAACTTTGCTTTCTTCTGGGTTAACTTTGTTAGCGGCGATGCAATCTTGGAGAAATCTTTAATGAATCTCCTATAATATCCAGCAAGCCCCAAAAAGCTTCTAATTTCAGAAGGGTTCTTCGGGGAATTCCACTTTGACACTGCTTCTATCTTTGACGGATCCACCAATACTCCGTCGGCATTTATGACATGACCTAAAAATTGAACCTCTCGTAACCAAAAGGCACATTTAGAGAATTTTGCATATAACTTCTCTCGCCTAAGTGTCTCTAACACTTCTTGTAAATGGTGTGCGTGTTCAGCTTCATTTTTCGAGTACACCAAGATATCATCGATAAACACGATGACCGACTTATCTAACATTGGCTTGCAAACCCGGTTCATGAGGTCCATGAAGGCCGCGGGCGCATTTGTCAGCCCAAGCGACATCACGAGAAATTCGTAATGTCCGTATCTTGTGCGAAAAGCCGTCTTCGGCACATCTTCCTCTTTGACCTTTAGTTGGTGATACCCCGACCTAAGGTCAATTTTTGAAAACCAACTCGCGCCTTGTAGTTGGTCAAATAAGTCATCTATCCTCGGGAGCGGGTATCGGTTCTTTACCGTGAGTTTATTTAACTCCCGATAATCGATACACATGCGCATGCTCCCGTCCTTCTTTCTCACAAACAACACCGGCGCGCCCCAAGGAGACACACTCGGCCTTATAAACCCCTTGTCAAGCAAATCTTGAATTTGGGACATTAGCTCTTGTAATTCCGACGGTGCAAGTCGGTACGGGGTTTTTGCCACAGGTTTCGCGCCCGGAATCAATTCGATCCCGAACTCTACTTCCCGTTCAGGTGGTATCCCCGGTAAATCTTCCGGAAAAACATCTTCATAATCTCGTACTACCGGTACATCTCCAATCTTCCGTGATTCTTTCTCGGTCTCATTTGCATAAATTATGAATGCCTTGCATCCTCGCTTCATGAGCTTTTGAGCTTTCAACATCGAACATACTATGGGGTTGCCTCGTTTTTCGCCATAAATGGTGACGTGTTTTCCGCTCGGAGATGTTAGTTTTATCTCTTTGCGAAAACACACGACCTTTGCATGGTATTGAGATAGCCAATCCATCCCCACGACTACTTGGAATTCTCCCATCGACATCGGGATTAAATTTATCAAATATTCTTCATCGTCGATGCTCAGTTTGCAATTTTTACATACATCACAAACAATAAAGCTTTTGTTATTACCTATCTCTACTTCTAAAGGCACAGGTAATTTTGTTAGAATAAATGAAGGATGTCGAATAAACCCATATGAAACAAAGGATTTATTCGCACCCGTATCAAATAACACGTGTGCGGGAATTGAATTTACAGCAAATATACCTGAGACCACGTCAGGTTCAATCTTTGCTTCTGCGGCAGTTAGTTGGAAAGATCTTGCCTTTGCTTTCGGGGCTTCACCTTTCGATTCTTGCCCATCTTTCTTTCCAACCAGTTCCGGGCATTCCGACTTTTTATGACCCGTTCGATAACAATTGTAACAAACCGTCACCTTCTTCGGGCATGACATAGCCATATGTCCCGTTTTCTTGCATATGGGACAAGGCTTATCCTTGTAACGACATTCGCCCTTATGATTCTTCCCACAAATTTTGCAACCTGATGTACTACCTTTAGCATCTGATTTCTTTGCGGATTCATTCGTCCTTGCTTTCTTGGCAGGGCTTGGATTCACATCTTGTGCCCTTCGTTCACCCCGTTCTATACTCTTCTTCAATTCAATCTCCCTTTCCCGAGCAGCATTGACAATCTCGGTAAGGGTCTCATACTTTGAAGGGGTTATGAATTCTCTATACTCCGCGCTTAGCATGTTATGATAATAATAGACCTTTTGCTCTTCATTCGTTATCAAATCATCACAGAACTTCATCTTGTCCATAAACATACCCGTGATCTTGTCTATGGATTCACCTTTGTGTCTGAGTTGCATGAACTCTTCCTTAATCTTGTTTATGACCGCTTTGGGACTATGGTGTTTAAGAAACGGCGTCTTAAACTCCTCCCAAGTCATGGCCTTAGCCGCTTCACTTCCAATCTCCTTCTTTTTGTTGTCCCACCAATCTTTCGCTTGACTCCTTAGTTGACCCGTACCAAAAGCTACGTAGTCTTCTTCGTCACAGTGGGTTCTCTCGAATACCCCTTCGATGTCACTTAGCCATCGTTGGCACACTATTGGGTCAACCTCCCCATTATATGTTGGTGGTTTACAAGCCATGAATTCCTTGTATGAACAAGGCTTTCGTCCTCCACGCTTTTCCTTTGCTACATTTGAATCATCTTCTAGTTTCTTGATTCTATCTTCTACTATTGATAAAACCGTGTTTTGGATTTTATCAATAAAGCCCGACAAACTGTTTTCGATCGCCTTTCCAACCTCTTCGGCAATCACTTCCCTCACTTGTTCGGTGACTCTTGGCACCGCATTATCATTGCCTCCATCAGCCATCTCGATTTCTGAAATGTTTACATAGATCGTTAAACATTTCATTTATAACACATGCTTTACTTGTTTTGATTTAATCAAGTTCGTAACTTGATTTAATCATTCTTGTTTCAATTCAATCAAGTTCGTAACTTGATTTAGTCATTCTTGTTTCAATTTAATCAAGTTCGTAACTTGATTTAATCATTCTTGTTTCAATTTAATCAAGTTCGTAACTTGATTTAATCATTCTTGTTTCAATTTAATCAAGTTCGTAACTTGATTTAATCATTCTTGTTTCATGCATTTCTTGCTTTTTGAGTGAGCTTACACACTCGTTTCATGCGTATTGTTCATTTCTTATTCTTTACGTAGTACCTAATTTATTAACAAATAAGCTAGTTCTTACCGGACGATCGATCAAGCTTGAACCGAACACTTATTTACAACCATGAGCTCTGATTACCAACTTGTAACACCCTTATTTAAAAAGCTAAATTTATTGATAATATACTTTGCATATCATGCCAAAATTTATAATTTAAAGAAATTACATGAACAGAAATGTTAAAGCTAGACATAACATTCACCATTTGATCCTACGAAAGCGTATTCAAGAAGACATTACGATTTGTTTACAAAAGATTTAAAACAAAAGTTTAATTGCGGAAGCGTAGATTTGTGTGTTCGGTTCTTCATCAATGGCTTGACCATCACCCGTAAGAAACACCTTGATACCTGAAGTTCAAATCTTTAAAATATTAGATTTGACACTGTTATATAGCTCATAATAAAAAAAATCCAACATTAAAATCAAGAAAATAAAATAATAATATGTTTCTTGGTTGTACCGTAACTTACGGTGTGACCGTAAGTTACGGTGGATTATGAAGGCTCCTGGTCACCGTAAACCAGGAGGCTTTCACCGTAAACATATGTTCACTACCGTAAATTACGGTAGTACCGTAATTTACGGTAGAAGCTGGAAATCCAACTATTGTTTTGTTTTGTTTGTAGAACCCAAAACCCAATCTTCGGATTTTACTTTCTACAACATATACAATTGAATTCTCATATTTTTATCATTCTATTAATAACCTATATCAAGGATCAAACCGTTATAATCCGGAACATTACCATATCTTGTTTGATTGTTCGACCCGTTAGCTCGTCTACGGAAATCCCTTCCTTATGACGACTACCAACGAATTATAACCAACTTTTGACCCATTATCTTATATAGCGACATCAACGCTTTATTCCATGGCATCCTTTATTCTAAAATTCAAGTATACATTATATAAACATCCAATCTACTAAATGTAACGGGTCAAGTTACATACCTTAGCGCACGCCCTTCAACCGTGAATCCCCACCGGCTTGTCCACTTGATGTTCCGGTATCTTGTCCTATAGAGTTCAATTCAATACATGTTTAGAACTCTTTTCATATCATAATTCGCATAATACACCGGACATCATGATTATGCGTTAAAACTCGAAATTTCAATTTTTAAGCCTTCATAGAGGCATTTCAACAAACACTTCATATGCAGAATTTTTATATCTTTAGAATCTCAAGTTCTTAGCTTGCTAATTAACTAACTTGACAACAATAGAGTCCACCTATAGTGTTTTAAGCATCATATCTTTCTGGAATCACTTTCAACAATCAAATTACACTAGAATAACCCTTCTTAACCCTAGTGTTCATCAACATCATGTAAAACCCATAACCCACCTTCAAGGTGTTCATGGAATTTTCTGAAATTGGACATGATTTCATATGTAGTTGTCTAGGTTTCACTTCTAGACACTACATTATCTCTAATCAAATCAAACAACACACATGCAACATCAAATCTTAGATTTCCAAAATCATGAGAATTTCAAACAAAGGATTAACACGAATTTTTACATACCTTATGATCCTCTTGTGATGAGGATCGATAATCTAAACTCGGATTTCGTTTTGGATTAGAATTGCATCTTCAATTTTAGAGTTTTGTGAGATTAGGGTTCTTGGATTGGGGGTGTCGCCCCCTGCTTCTTTCTGGTCGACCAACACCTCAAATTGAGGTGTTTGGTTTATTATTTTTTTTATTTGTTCCATTTAGTTAAGTTTTCAATTTAAACAACTATGGTCCCTCAACTTTGTTCAACATATAATTTGGTAGCTTTTAATCAAGTTATAAGCTATTTCTAGACTAGTTAACTAACTAGGTTAAAACTCTTAGTTAGTAAACTCCCATTTATTTATGCTTTATAATTCCGATAATGTCTTATATTTTCGGGGTGTTACACAACATATCTCTATATAGACCGTAGAGATATGAATGGTGAAAATCTTTTATTTTATATAGACAGTAAAATAATGTCAAGACACCACGGACAAATGATAAGGAAGTTTCACTTTCAACATAAGAAACTAGTTATTAAAGTCATTAATACAAAACCAAATAAAAAGTGCGGAAAGATTAAAAATCAAAAGTATTACACTAAATGCTTGTCTTCACCAAGTGATGTAAGAGACTTAGGGAAACATGACCTTTGATTGTCAAGAACTCTTACTATCAATCTTGGATCCCGAGACTACTACACACACTCTAAGATGGATGATGGATGATGGTGGTGGATGTGGGTGTTGTGATGGTGGTGGAGTGTGGGTGAAGTGGTAGAGAGGTGGTTTGCCAAGGGATGCCTTTGAAGTGAACCAAGCGCCTCTATTTATAGCCTGCACAGAAGCCCGGGCACGGCCCCGTGTCCATTCCCTTTCTCTTTCTTCATTAATTGCAATTTGTCTGCATTAGCTCCACACGCCCCCGTATCAGCTGGGCACGGCCCCGTGTGCAGAAGCGTATCTGTACTATTAAGATTTTCTTGGATTCTGCGAATCTTAGCGTTGACCACGACCCATGTTGAGCTGGGCACGCCCCCGTGTTGGGAATATAAGCTTCTTTAGCTTTGTCCTTTTCTACAGACAACTGGCCACGCCCCCGTGTCCACTGGGTACGGGGACGTGGTCAGCCTTCTGTTTCTTTGTTTTTGCTTGAGAAGATGTTGTCGAGGGGTCAGGCATGCCACATTTATTCCTTTTCTTGTATTCATGTTAGATTTTGCTGCATATTTGTTCCTTTTGTTCATTTACGCTCATTTAGTCCTGAAAATACAAATGGAAGACAAAAGCACACTTTTTCCAACATTAGTACTAAAAAAATGTTAGTTTTATGCCTCGATTGATGTATTTTATATGTTGCATTTTACACACATCAAATACCCCCACACTTGAATCTTTGCTTGTCCTTAAGCAGAACTCTTTATAATGTGGCTTACATGCCCAAATGGAATGGGTAGAAGAGAAGTTTTGGGCTTGTCTTGAGTGTCGGGAATCCAAGATCTTTATTAGGTTTTATTTTTATGTTATTTACAATCCTATTCGTTATGATTTATTTAGAACGTTTCATAAGAGAAATTTCTTATTTGGGCATAACATGCCTCTTTAAAATTTCATTTATATACAAGTTCACATAGCTCACGGGAGATCACTCAACACTCGGCCGAAGATGTATTTTTGTGAAACACTCGAGACCGGTATGGAACTTACTCATACCATAAGCTTGCCAAGCAACCAATCATCCTCCTTTTTTACTATAAACCTTTGTAAATATCAAGAGGACTTGGAGAAGGGTTAGGCTTGGGTTAAAGGTAGGTGGTTTTTGGGTTAGTGGTTAGTAAAAAGGGCGAAAAGCGTAAAAAGCGTCAGTCATCGTAAAACTTTTTGTTTTTGCGACTTTTATTCAAATAAAGCATTTTCAAACAAAGTTTCTTTGAGGAACTTGTTTGTTTATTGCTGTACTTCACTTTTTTTTGAATGTCACATGAAGACCGAGCTTTTTACTAAAATAAAGGGTTTAAAAATAAAAGGGTTTTGGTGGGTAAAGGGTGTTTGTTTTGTGGGTTTAGAAACAAAAAGGTTTAGGCTCAAAGGGGTTAACTAGGGGGATTTTTGGGCAGGTAATAAAAAAAATTGAAAAATAATTGTGTTGAAAAGAAAAAGGGTTAGTCCTAATGCCTCTATCATTTACTTACTTGGGTTTAAGTTGGTAAGGACCGGGAATGTATCGTCATGGCAAGTTCTAGAGTCGTAAGAAACCAAGCGGCTATTCACACAAGAAACGAAAAATGAGCATTTAGTTTAAAGATGTATATTTGTATGCACAATAAAGGCTCAAAACTCACTTTTTGTGGGAATGAGTTTATAATGTGATCAAGTATATATAATCAAATTTTAACTAGATTTGTCGTGCCGTTTCATAATTTTCTTATGTTGGTTCTTTTTATCACGATGCTATCGGTTGTAAATTTGTAAAAATATAACCTTTTTAGAACTTTTTATTCCCAAATTAAACCAAGACAGGTAAAAAATGAAATTTTTTTGAAAAAAATGAAAAATGTTTGAAAAAATTTTGGGGTGATTAGCGGTTCCAATAGTGTTTTGTATAAGGCTTGTTGTTAGGACTTGTAAAATTCAAGGTTTTAGCATCCCCCCACACTTAAATTACACATTGTCCTCATTGTGTCCCAAAAATAAGTTTTTAGGTCAATTGAATGTGTAAAAAGGTGTTTAAAAACAAAAATTTATGTTTCTGTGCGTCTGGACACGGGCCAGTGTTGGTCCGGGCACGACCCCGTGTTCAGATTGCCAGTATCATAATTATCAGAAGGTTGGGCACGAGGGCGCGTTCAGTGAACACGACCCCGTGTCCAGTTACCTGAACTGGGCATTTTCTGCAGAACCTTTGGCACGGGGCATGTTGGGCTGAGCACGACCCCGTACTGAACTTGCTGTAATGAAGAAAAATTGTCGGGAAGCTCTGGTTTTGTGCATGGGGTGTGGGTTCAAGTTTCCCTTAGTAACCTTCACTATTCCGAGTGTGTTTTATCCATTACAACATCATCTAAACACCATTTAATACTTAAAACCATCATTCTCTAAAGAGTGAATTACATAAAATCCTAGAAATTAAAAGCATAAACTAAAGCTGGATAAGTAGGTCATGAAACACAAGAAATCTAAAACCACAAAGAAGTCCTAGCCTATGGTTTATTTTAAGAGCAAAATTTCCGAAAAAGATAATTTTCTCGGTTGAATGCGGCTTGAAGAACTTCTTCTCCGGGAAGGGCCCCTCATACATCATTAAGCCATTCTTCTATTTCCCGAGGGAGAAGGAAGGCGGGCTCATTGGCGTCCTCGTTTTGAGGGGGTGCTACTTCCACCAGAACATCTTGTAAGTTGTCAAGAGGAGGTTCCGTGGGGATGTCATCCCACCCGGTGGGGGCACTCACCCGAGAGTCTTTGTTAGCATTAGTTGTCTGCGTTTTGACACATCACGGCCATCGAGGATGGTAGAATAGGTCCTCACTCAATTTCATCGTGAGTGTTAGTGTTTGCGATGTGATGTAGCGGTAATGTATTGCGAAAATATGCGATTATCCTTCGAATAGCAATGTATGCGATATAGTTACATTATGATCCGAATCTCTGGTGCTAGGCGTAACGAGTGTAGCGAGTAGTAACAATGCACGAAAGTGCGGGTTGTTACAGTCTCCCCTGCTTTAGGAAATTTCGTCCCGAAATTAATCCAACATGTAGACTTTTGAGAGTTGATCCTGTATAAGTAGTGATACAACGAGTTAATTGACCGAGAGTTGACAAGCGAGAGCGTTTCAAATAAGAGAGATCGACCGCGATAGCGAGAAGCGACGTAATGACAAAAGGAGCATCCCACGAGTTGGCGTTTCAAAAGTACCTCGAGTCGCGAAGAATTTGTTAGTTCGGTGCGATTGAAATTTTAAGGAACTTGAAAGGTTTCTCATAACGTAGGGTTAACTGAGTCGATTGTTAACCAACGTTGCAAGAAACGTTCGGTTTTAGATATTTAAAAGAAATTTGGAAGGAAATCTTGAAAATTTTTATTATAACGTAGGGTCAACTGAGTCGATGTTAACCAACGTTGCAAGAAAGTTTAGGTTTTAAACATTTTAAGGAATTCGAAAATGAAAACTGGGGTTACGGAAACTCTCCTATGACATGGGTTCAAGCTGAACTCGATGTCGAACCAATGTCTCAAGCATGGTTGTAAAACAAGGTTTCCAAGGCCGAGTACTCCCCGAGTAGTCGCCACAAGGTAGGCTGCTGAGGCGACTTTCTCTAACTCCGCCTAATTACTCGGAATCGGTCAAAGGTGGTCATACTCGGCCAAAATAGGATCTAGTAGGTCAATTCGGGCAGAGTTTGACTTCAAAAATAATAAACATAATTTATATGACTATCATATTAAATAATGAATATCATTTTCATGTATTTTGTTATAAATATTAGTAAATTTATGTTATTAGACATATATTTAATTTCCAAAAACTAATTTCTTTATAATTTAACATGTCCGAGTACTCCCCGAGTACTCTCCGCCTATGCCGAGTACTCTCAACTCCCCGGTCGACCGACTAGGGAGCGCCTAGCGACTTTTGCAACCATGGTCTTAAGAAGGATTTCGTTTTGTTGTTGCAAAAGTTTTTAAAGAAGACTGGACTTATGAGACTTCCCTTGGGCATGGAGTTAAGCTGATTCGATGTTACCTCCACATCGTGAGGAAATTTCACTTGTCCAATGGTTTTAATAAAAATTTTATAAAAAAAAATCAGTTTTTAACAGTTTGAAAAGTTAATTAACATCGAGCCCCACTTGGCACTTTCTCACAAAAGTTTGTTAATATGGTTAAAACACTTATATATAGGAAGTACCAGCGGCGTATCCACCATGTTTCTCCCATATTACTTCTGTTTCGTGAGGCGGTGTCATATGTGGCGATATGACACAGATAGAATTGTGTTACCTCGGTCCAATCGATAGGAAGTCGGACCGAGTTGAAGATAGAATCGAATAGGTTAAACAGGCGAGTTGAATTACGATCGTAGCCATAACAGCGTGCGCGAGTAGCCTGGTGACATGAAAGATTGATGTGCCGTGTCTGGATAGGCGTCGAGCGATAAGCGAATAGCGCGATTTCGATTAGATTCCACATTAAACCCACATGGCACGTTTCCACGAGAGTTTGCTAACATGGCGAAACACCACGTTCGACCAGGTTAATTTTGTCCCGTGAAGCGATGTCATGCATACTAATACCACACAGACTGCGATGAACACCAAACGATGAGCGATGAGCGATAGGCGGTACACAACAAGCGAATGAGCGATAGACGATACACTGTAAGCGATACGCGATAAGCGAGTAATGCGATTCGATTTAGTCTTTATGCCCCATATGGCATCTGCTCACGAAAGTTTGCTCGTATGGTTGAATCACTTATACATATAGGAAGTACTAGCGATGTATTTACCCTGTTCCAACCATACTAGATCCGTTTCGTGAATCGATGTCAGGTGTGCTCACGTAACACAGGTAGCGATAAGCGATAAGCGAATAGGCGATTAAGAGAATAACACAAACACAACACAAGCGATGATGGCGGCGATAAACGAATTGCGATAAGCGGTGTGCGATAGCGACAACCGACGAGTGATAAGCGACGGTTGTTACGTTGCAAGCGATAGGGATATGCACGATTTATGCGATTCGATTCAATTTATTTACACCACAGAGTTTAACTAACATTAGACCCCACATGGCCTTTTTCCACGAAAGCCTGCTGATATGACTAAAACACCTTGCTTTAACCATATGAGCTTCATCTTGTGAAGCGAGGTCATGTGTGCCAACTTAACACAAATATCACAGATAACGGTAGGCGATAGCGATGGTGAAAGCGATAGAGTGACACACAGCAAGCGATATGGCGATTTGCACGATAAACGGTAGCGATTCTCATAAATAGCGGTAGCGATTGCGAGATAGATTTAAGCGATAATGCGATTGCGAGCGTGTTGACTTACGAAAAGCCTTGCGATGACATGCTTTGAGTTGCGATACAGACTTACGACCAGTCTTGCGTTGATGCAATTGCCTTGTGAGGTAGACTCTCCAAAGTCCATCGATGAGGCGATTACACTGCGTTTGCAGACTTACGACAAGTCTTGCGATGATGCGCTTTAGTTGTTACGCCTTGCGATTGAGTGCAGTGTGTTGAAAATAATCACAATAGTATAATAGGTCTAGTAACGTTCAACTCCACATGGCACTTTCTTCACGAAACTTTGGTAGTATGATAAAGCACACCTTGCTTGACCCCTACTACTTACGTCTCGTGAATAGGTGTCACCCTTTGTCGACATGGTCAAGACGCTTATATATAGGAAGTACCAGCGGCATATCCACCACGCTCGACCATGCTTTTAACGTTATGGCACTATTAGAATTCACTACGATCTCCGTGCACTGACCAAAATAATCCTGTGTGCACCTGTGACTACTCGTTCCTTGCACGTTTATCGTACCTCATCCTAAGAGTGTAGTGAGGGTAAAACACATTAAATCGTGATATATATATATATATATATATAGTATGTGTGCGATTCTAGACTAAGTGCGAATGCGAGAGAGAGTGCGAATCAACGTTGCGCATAGCGACAACATCAATTAGTAGAGATAGTTCCACACATGAAATTACGTCGAAAATTGTTTTGTTACAATATTATCCTACGTCTGTCTGATGTTGAAGACTTTTGCTGGAGATGCGGTTGTTGTACTCAAGTTCTTGATCCGGTGCGGCAGTTGCGGGTGAAGTGACCATAGCTGTTGCAGTTAGTGCAATAGCGACAGTCAGCTCCAAACTGGTGATGGTAGGTACATAAGTAACACTGGGGATGAGCTCCAGTGTAAGCTCGTTTTGGAAACACCAGAATTGCTTGAAGAGGCTTCGGTTGCAGCAGTTCGGTTATTAATGAGTTCGGGCTTGAAATCTTTCGTTTGCGGCTGGGTTTGTCGGCGTCTTGCGAAGAGGTGTCGTCGTTGGATGATTCGTCAGAGGACTCGCTTGCAGAATCTTCGGCCGAGTCGTCGGAAGAACCGTCAGCAGCTTCGTCAGAAGAATCGTCGACATATTCGTCAGAAGAATCATCGCCAGACTCGTCAGAAGAATCGTCGACTGGATCGTCTGAAGAATTAATGACGATTGCTTGATAAGTTTGCTTGATAGGATTCTTGGAGAAAAACCCTTCCATGAGTCGTTTGTTGTTGATTTCTGCGGCTAAGCGGTATGTTTCTTCGATAGTAGCAGGTCTTGCAGCTTCGAAAAAGTCGCCACACACTCAGGCAAGCCGCGAATATACTTCGTGATGGCTTTTCCTGAGGTGTCGACTTGACTTGGGCAAACAATGCCCAGCTGTTTGAACCTTGCAGTGTAGCCAGCGTTGTCACGTTCGTCCTGTTTTATTTTCCAAAATTCGTCTTCCAATTTCTGAATCTCGTGGGGAGGGCAATACTCCTTCTTCATGAGCTCTTTCAGCTCATTTTAGGAGAGGGCATAAGCTGCGGAGATCCCACGTTTGTTGCGTTCGGTGGTCCACCAGTCGAGTGCTCGCGATTGAAATACTCCGGTAGCGTAAGTAGTACGAAAATCATCGGGACACCCACTCTGTCGAAGGGTGACTTCGATAGAATTGAACCACTGGAGTAGTTGAGAGACACCTCCTTCACCTGTGAACTCCATCGGATCACAGGCTTTGAAGTGTTTGTAAAGAAAAGTAGATTGCGGCTCTATTCTCTTGATGTCTTCCGAAGCTCGAGAGTTGCTAAGAGAGTGCACTTGAGCGACGATCTGAGGAATCATTTCGGCCACTCCCTTGAGCACAAGGTAGGCGATCCTCTTTTCGTCCCTTCGTTTGGCTCGTCTCCTTGCTGACATTCTCGAAGTAGAGTTGTTTGAAGGCATCTAGACAGAAAGAGGCTTGGAGTGAGATTCGATCATAATGATTTTTTTTAGTTTTGCGATGCGATTGAGCGCGTTCAAAACTTGATGCGATAATATAATAGTAATGCGAAAACACATAGGAGCCACATAGGAGACACGATATTCCTAAGTTCTCACACAATGACTTGTTTGTTATTATATATATATATATGTAATTCGTACTTATACATATAGAGGTCGATCTTGAATACGCGAGGACGCGTTGAGGTGAGAGAGCGAGAGTGAAGGCGAGTAATCAGACATTAGTTTTGTTGCAAACATTCGGTCTTCGTTTTAGATTGCGATGGCTGTGTGAGTTGTGCGTTTGTAAAACAGGGAGCGAAAATAAACACATCAAGCATAACTAAGTTCATCAAAACATAAAACCGGCGAGTCGTAGACTTAGTAAAATAATCGGAGTGCCTCGGGTTTTTAGGCGTCGACTACCCAAGGTAACCCAACTACACCCAACAAGTTCGTGCACGCGCGTTGACCTAGAAGACTTATGCTTCCACTGGGATACAGCTCATGGCATTCATCCTCCTAGTCTCCGCGTGGCTCGAGTCGTTGTCATGGTCGAGTCCTTGGTGAGAGCTTTTTGAAAACCATTTTAGGGATTGGAACGGCTTATTAAGGTACGGGTTTCACCCCTGACTTAACAACTTCGTTCCTAATTGTGATTATGCTCTTCGATTAAATTCGTGAGTTCCACTAGATTTTGAAATGGAGTCTTTCTTCGAGATGTGGATGTCACTCCTAACTCGATGAAAGGTTCTCGTGCTAGAAAAATGCGCTGAGTGAGCGATCTCGTCGAGATTTCTTGGTTTTCACACCTGGTCTCGACTGGATCACTCGATTTCGTTATGCGAGTATTTTCGAAAACATGTGTATTGTGTTGGCCTTAGGAAAGGCTAAGTATTATTCAGGCCTTAGGAAAGGCTCTTAGCGTGAAATTTGTAGTATGCGGTGTTCACGCGGAGTAGTAGTTTTTAGCGACTTCGAATGAGAGTATCAAGTAGGCCCGTACAAACCCCACCGGGTTCGCACGAAGTCAGCCCGTTGGTACTTAGACTATAGACTAGGTCATTGCTAAGACTTCAACCCGGACTAGGTCGAGTCTGGCCTAATTCCCTATAGTTATGGCTCTGATACCAATCTGTCACACCCCAACCAATGGCGGAATCATCGGGGCGCGGCACTAGGCGAATCAGATTGCTCAGGAGAATCCATAACAACTATTTTGCGACAATAATTAATGCGTTCATTATCCCATACTAACAAACAATTACAATCACATAAGTCGTCACAGATTTCTTATTCTCTCGAACAATACAAATCCGACAACCTAGATTTTTAGTGAAGTTTCTAGACTTCCTAGCTTGATTGAGATAGCTTGCGATCTAACCTGCAACATACGTTAAAATAATGTCAATACAAAAGTATTGGCGAGTATACAGGTTTGATATGTAATAGCATAATAGATTTAAAAGTGCTGCGAATCTCCTACATACATAAACGAGATACACGACATACATACTCACAAAACCAATACTACCAGCTAAGTCCTCAATGCTCGAATACGCGATGGCAAACTAGACCCCGTCGGGCGCAATAGTACTATACTAGTCATGGTGGGACATCGCGAGTATAAGTCCTAGCACATATGTAACTAGCATCACGTATAACTATACACGTAAGTCATTCGCAAGTGATAAGTAGTTTAAGCATTTGATATAATTCGATATGATAGCAGCGTATGTTACACCCAAAAGTGCAAAAGCAAAAAGGGTTCAAGTATACTCACAGTGCGTATTCAGCAAGAACTCAACTTGGTTGGATTAATTTAGAGTGCGCCTGATTTAGTATGAACACGGAGTGGCAGCGTAAGCGAGGTGCTGTGAAAAGTTACATAATAGGGCTAGTGGTAATCTGATCGGATGGCTATCCGGTCGGATGAGCTGGTTCGGTTGGTCGGTTAGCATGTCATCCGATCGGTTGGCATGTTGTCCGATCAGTTGACGTGTCGATCGATCGGTGGACATATTGTCCGAGCGGTGGACGTGTCGACCGGTCGGCTGACATGTGGTCCGATCGGCTGACATGTCGTCCGATCGGCTGACATGTTGTCCTATAGGCTGACATGTTGTCCGATCGGCTAACATGTTCTCCGCTCGGCTGTTTTAAGTTGGTTTGCCGTTCGATCGAATAGCAGTCCGATTGGACGGCAACTCATTCAAATTTTCTGATTACGTCACACTCAATTGTTTCTGGAAAGGATACCGGTGAATTGACTGAGACGATGTGTCGTCGTGTTAAACTACTGAAATTCCATCGAGTTCGGCCCGTTCTATCAGCCGGGAACCACCCCGTTCCATCAGATCTGGCCGCCCTTGACGGTTTTTCCATGTCTAACCCGAAATCGCACAGTACTTTGATTATATTCATAGATTTTTAGGTGAGATTATTATAAAAACATGTGGGAATCACCCAGATCTGAGTTGTTCATGGTGAAATGAGGTCATGCTTTGAAGTTCCTATGAACTCTTGATGACATCATCTTTGAACACCTCAAATCAGTAGATTACGTGGTTTAAAGTTGAGTTTTAAAAGATAGAAAGGTGTAGAATTGAGTGTAGATTATAGAAGTACAAGGTTTAGATCGAGAACTTACAAGGATCGTGAGAAATCGAGAGATGAAGGGGGTGGGAGCGTCTGGTCGAACAGCAGCGGTCACATCAAGTGTTCTTGAGGTGACTGGGGGGTATTTATAGGCAAAGAGGAGGAGATGAGAGGGGAGGTGATCCAGTCGGATAGGACCATCCGGTCGAACAGGGGTCATCCGTTCGGACATGGCCATCCGGTCGGAGAGGGCCATCCGGTCGAACAGGGCCATCCGGTCGGACAGGGCGATCCGGTCGGACAGGTCCATCCGTTCGGATAGACACTCCGTTCCGGTGTAGAGTTTTATCGTTCCGATGAGCGTTGCGATGATTTTGTTACACTGTTCCGTATAGATATGTATGTATTTATTATAATTAATCACAAAAAGGTCGTATGTACGTTTTCACATTTCTAAGTGTTCGTTTCGAGTGTGCGTTGTGTTATGACGCGTCACGGCCATCGCGGAGGGTAGAGTAGGTCCTCCCTCGACGTCATCGTGAGAGTTAGTATATGCGTTGTGCCACAATGACTGACGGGATACTACCTGCTCGTATTGACATCGTCGTCACGACGGCTGGAGCTATAGCACTCACCAGAGAGTCTTTGTTAGCATTAGTTGTTTGCGTTTCGACACATCACGGCCATCGAGGAGGGTATAATAGGTCCTCACTCAATGTCATCGTGAGTGTTAGTGTTTGCGATGTGATGTAGCGATAATGTATTGCGAAAATATGCGATTATCCTTCGAATAGTGATGTATGCGATATAGTTACATTATGATTCGAATCTCTGGTGCTAGGCGTAACAAGTGTAGCGAGTAGTAACAATGCACGAAAGTGCGGGTTGTTACAACAATATATTTTATTAGGCCATTCGTAGTCATAAAACCCATTTGGGGGCGTTATGCGACACGTGGCACGCCACGTCATACCGGGGCTTTATGGGTCGTTATGTCACTATTGCCCGTAGTCATAAAGCCCCTACCTCATCATTACTCAATTAATTAATTTTCAATTTTTTTATATTTTTAATTAATGTATTTTGTTATAAATAACATATTTTAACTCATTTAATTTGTCAAAATAAAAATAACTAAACCTATTTTTAATTTAAATTAAACTTTAAAACATTTACATATATAACTAAATTGTAAGATGTATTATTTAAAACTAAAACTTTGAAGGATATTTTTAAAATTAAAAACAAATTCTAAGGGTAATATTTAACACTAAAGCAAACTTTAGGGATTTAAAAGTTATAACATAGACCTCATTCCTTCTTCCTTCTTCGATACCTGCAACAAAACAGAAACTGAGCATTACAATTATACATACATATGTATGTATATATATGTGTGTGAGTGAGGGGAAAAACCAGAAAAAATAAAAAAAAAACAAATAAAAATTCAAACTTCTCCCCACATCATGCCGCTATATACATGGCGCCACCCACCTATTTGACCCCATAGCACCGCCCGTCGTGGTGTTCGGGGCGCTATCCATCAAAAAAATCCACACATCACGCCCAACTACAGAGGGTCTTACATATGAAATTAGTTCACCCCACCACCACCAGCCGACCACCCCCACCCACCCACCCTACATTCTTTCTCTCTCTCTCTCTCTCTCTCTCTCTCACTCTCTTCCTCTCTCTCTCTTAATGGTAACCACCACCTTCATCGCCACCTGTCAATACCCACTACCATCTCCGAACGGCCCTCTTCTAACCCATTATCTCTTTCGAAATCAGATCTGAAGTCAGACCATCGAGTGTAGAATACGACAGTTGGGTACAAATGGTCTAAGGGCTTTCACACCGTGACACGAAATCGTTTTTCCAGCGATTCCTTGGGGCTTTCTTCCAGGTGCGATTAGGGCTTCGATTTGCAGGTGGGTGATGGTGGCGGTTTGGTTCGATTTGCAGGTTCTTAGGTAGGCGACGGTGGCGGTGTTGATGGTAGTGGCAACGGCTTGGTCGTGTTATTGATGGTAGGTTTAAATGGGAGAGACGTTGCGGTGGGCTTGATGGTGATCTAAATTTCTGCTTTTGTTTCTAATATAATTTACGGTTGATGACCAGTGTCTCTGATGTGGGGCATGTTACGGTGGTGGCTAATGTTTATAATTTATGGTTGTTCTAGAGTATTCTGGTATGCGGTTGCAGGTGACGGTGGTAGGTGGTAGCTAGTGGTGGTGAGTGGGTTTTGTGAGAGAGATGGTATAAAATAAATAAGATTCATATTTATTATGTTTAGAGTTAAATGCCTGGTTGGTCCCTGTGGTTTGCAAATATTGCAGACTTTGTCCCAGTGCTTCAATGATTACGCACTTGATCCCGATGGTTGTAATTTTTGCACACGAGTGATCCTTATCAGCAACTCATGTTAGATTTCTTAGTTAAATGTATTTAAAATAACTAGATTGCTCATTAAAAAATAAGAATATAAAAATGCCCACACTTCTTCTTCCTTCAACCCACCACCATGCCCAACCCCACCCACACCCTTTCTTCTTATCTCCGACACCATTCACCACCCATCGGCTAACGCACCACCCATCAAACTACCCATTAAGAATTTCAATTAGATGGGAACCTTTTTCACCTGTTGCCCCTAAAAATTACATGATCAACTGATCAATTTCATGCATGTTGCCCATAATATGTATCCTCTGTTCTTCAACAGTAGGAGTTTAATTTGAGAAATTTGCATAAATTGATCTTGTAAATGTTAAAAAGCTTGAATTATAGTTTGTATTTTTGAAAAAAAAAAAATCAAACTGATCCCATTTCAGAGAGTTTTCACATGAAAGTTCATGAGCATTCCAGTAACCCAGAATCCCCCTCCTATCTTTTACCCAAATTCCACTCCGACACTTTTTTTTACAAATTTCAACAAATAGAGGAACAGGGGATTAGAATTTCAACTTAATTTCAATAAAGTTGGAATCTTTTAGAAGAAATTACAGTTAATGTACATTGTGACGCCTCAGTAAATTGAGCTTCTGCTTGTGGATTCAGCATTTTGATTTGAATTCAGAGTAGTGGTGTTTTTGTTGTGGAGTCGCAGGGTCATTTGGATTTTGGAACCTGGGTTCATTAATGCATGAAGATGAAGGTGAGATGGGGGTGAACACTAGAGATATTAGAGAGAGAGGTGAGAGGGAGACCGGGTTGCAAGTGGTGGTGGTACCTGTTGTTGCAGGTTAGGGGGGGGGGGGGGGGGGAAGATGAGTAAAAAAATGTGGACCCCATCTCTTTTATCTTTTATTTGTGAGTAAAATGTTGAGGTTAATTTGTTCATTTAACATCAACTTAACTCAGAAATTTAACAGAGGTTAGTGATAAGAATCATCCGAGTGCAAAAATTACAACTATTAGGACCAACTCTGTAATTAGTAAACCATTAGGACTAAGTCTGCAATTTTCGTAAACCACAGGGACCTACCAAGCATTTAACTCTTATGTTTATATTTATATTTATGTAAAATAAACTAGTTTAATGTTAATCTAGTTGAAAAGACTCAAATACCTTTACTCTTGTCTATTAAATTACCAAAATATCCTTCTAGTTAACGGATATTTTGGATGGAGTTAAAGATGTGGAGCAGATTGAAACAAAAGTGGCAACTACAAGGAGGGAAATGGTGATTTTTTAACTATTGAGCCAAAAGCGTTAAAATGACCAAACTACGGAGAAAAACGAAGTTAACTTTTTTTCTTAATGTGTGTTTTATCTCATAAATTAAACTGATATTGTATTTTATATCAAAATCTAAAACTTAAAAAAGATTTTAACATAAAACTTATATCTAAAACGTAATTGTTTTTGGATATTTTTTGTTGTAAAAATGCAAACTTAGATTAATAACACGTAGAAAATAATAATAAATAAAAAAGGGGTCAACAAATCGTATTTGGGTCCATCACAAGTTTTTATGCTGTGTTTAGATTTTTATTTCTTATATTCGATTTAGTTGGGAAGAGGTACCCAAAGGTAACACCTTTTCTCCGATCTATCCGGTTGCACCGTATCAAATTCACCACAAACTAAATTTTACACCATAAAACACTAGCGGCGCTCTACCCTTCCTAAAAGCACCTTGAACACAAAAAAAAAAAAACATCAACAATGCGCGTGGTCTACCCTTGCATCGGTTATCTCTGACCTCAAAAACATCAACAAGGGTTTTCTCATTGAATGGTTAAATTGGGGATCTATTGTGCGAGAGGGCTTTCTAATGCAGACCCGGTTAAAACAACGTATCCTAGACCTCCCGACATTGACGAATAATTCACATCTTTCAAAAGAAAAAAAATTAGAAAACTTTAATATACAAAATCAGGTTAAAGAAAAAAAAAGCAGTTTATCCAAAATAAAAATATATTAATTTAAAACGAAATAAATTCCTGCACAAACAAAACCTTATCACTCTTATCAACAACACAACAACCACAGACATTCTCCTTTCCTCAACCTCTTCCCCACCCCCTAAACCACCATGACAACCACCACCATTTCATCATCAACCACCATCCACACCACTTCACCACCACTCCCCCTCACCCCCACCCACCACTTCCCCACCACTCTCCGCCCCTTCCCCCACCCAACCCACCACCACCTCCACCTCCGCCACACCACCACATGCTCCTACAAAATTTCAATCCAACATGAAGGCCAAACAACCCAACTAGAAGTAGACCCAGATGAAACAATACTCGAAAAAGCATTAGAATCCGGAATGTCCGTACCCCATGATTGCAGGCTGGGTGTTTGCATGACATGTCCGGCCAAATTGCTTGCTGGAAGTGTGGATCAGAGTGAGGGGATGTTAAGTGATGATGTGATTGAAAGAGGGTACTCGTTGCTTTGTGTGTCGTACCCGAAATCGGATTGTGAGATCAAGATTATACCCGAAGAGGAGTTGCTTTCTCTGCAGTTGGCTACTGCTGATGATTAGGTGAAGTTGTGTTGTGTGTTTTTGTTGGTTTTGATGAAGTGTTTTGTGGTTTTTAGATTGTTGTTGGTTAGTGTAATATACATCGAAATCATGACTTTCATATGTTATGTTTTTCTTTTTTAACATACGAACACACGTCTCTAAAATCTACTCTTAATATCGACTGATTGCTTATTTTGTTAGACCGGAACTTGCACCACTTTGGAGCATTATCTTTAGAATAAAACTGTCATTCATGGTGAACATGTTAAAATGGTTAAACCGAAGTAAGTAGTCCGGTTTAGTTGATTTGAGATTCACATGGTTTGTTTTGATGGTTAAGTCTGGTTTGAAACATGAAACCAGCCATTAGATTTAGGGGTGTTCATGGCTTGATTTTGGCCGTCTTAAGTTAAACCATGAGTTAAACCAATAAATCGACAAATAAACACCAAACTTGTGGTGTGCACCGATAGAAAATGACATAATAATTAATAAATATCAAGACTTTTGGTATAAAGACCATAACTCCATATAATGTATAAAGCCTAGTTATGTTATAATTAAATTAAACGAGTTTTAGGACCCGCGCGTTGCCGCGAGAACATTTTACCAAACATAAAACAAATGTTAAAATGTTAAACCGCGCATGGACATTGCAAGCGGTTACGTAAAATATTATCATAAAAAAAATTACTAAGTCGAAATGATAACATTGGTTCATTGTGATACGAACACTTACTACTACAGGAGAGAAAACCCAAATGCTCAAAAACATATATTTAATTAGATTTTCTTTTACAAGGTAATATGTTTATTATATATTTACTAACTGCTAAAAGCAATTGAAACAAATATCCATCGACTTAGTTTTTTTATTTTTTGTAAAATTTGACAAAAGTATAAAAAAAGACATACTATAGAAGTAAGAAAGTGAAAATACGGAACATATGAAAAAACATTTTACCTTTCTTTTTTATCTTCGATTATAATTGTTTATTAGATTAGCTTTCTTCATGAAACCATGTGGGAAACACAGCAAAAAGTCCTTCAAGATTGCAACGGAGAAAGTATTTGACGACCTCTCTCTGCGATTATCAACAACACAACCATCAAAAAATTGCTACAACACACCGCACCACCACCGCCAAGATTAACCCACCACCGCGGCCTCAACATTGTAACCACATATCTCTGGTTTCTTAAGCTGATAAAAGTTTTCCAGCCAAGTATACTAAACCACGACTCCACCGTCCGATGACACCATCACGTCTCCGGTGACTGAAACCGGCGAAAACCGCTTATCCATGCTCTAAATACATCACTCCTTCTACACTCTTTCTTACCCCAACACATCACCACCAGAGGACCACCACTGCAACCGCAAGGCCACCGTCACCACAACACAACATCACCATCATTTTTGCATATTTCTGTAAGATCCATCGTCGTGCCGCCGGTAGCCATGGTTCATCTCATCTCTTTCTAGCGGTTATGGTGTTCAGTGGATGTCCCGGCTAGTTTCACGACGGTGGTTATACCACCGGTCACAACCAAGTCCAGATGTTTCGAGGAAATCTGTCGATGGAGAGTTGTTTGCTGATCCAGACGAAGATCATCACCACGACCACCACCAAGTAACCCCGGTGACAGGTGTATTTAATCAACTATGATGGTAGTGGTTTTGGTTTTCATCAAGGTGGTCTGTAGTATGTACCATGTTTCCGAATAAAATATAATTATAATGATACATAGATAAAACATAGAAGAGTGGACAAACAGGTGAGAGAAAATCTGACAGGTGGACAAATAGAATTGAAAGAAAATTGAACAGTAAATATGAGTGTAGTAAGAAACTTGTTAAATTATACAGGGGAAATATATGTTTTAATAAATATTACTAAGGGGTTGTTTGGCAACATCTAAACCAATAAGTGCTGAATGAATAAGAGGTCTGAATAGGTAAGAGGCTCTTAACCAGTAAGTGCTGAACCAGTAAATTGCTGTTTGGTTGCACCTCTGAATGACGGTGTAAAATGACATTTTTACCCCTCCGAACAAAACTAAATACCTACCTTCTTTACCTTAATACCTGTTGAACCACCTCCTAAAAAACTTATAACCAGTAAAAGGCAGCCATTATTCCCTATGATCTAATCAAAGATGCAAATTTCGATCTACCCATATTTGGACAAAGTTCTATACTACACTCAATAACCTTCAACCATGGAACAAGGCTGTTCCAGCTTGAAACTATCCATCCACAACAAACCTGATTGCACTCCGGGTACGAAGATATATCAAGCGTCAAACAAGATTCCATTTTTGTTTGTAACAACAATAAACCAAATCACAACTAAGAAGAAGAAGAACCTGTGGTCATGAAGGTGCAGCGGCGGTGCTAGCACCATTGGCGACGGCGGAACGGTGGGAATAGGCCAGCGGTGGACGGTGGCATTGTGGAGGAGTATTCACACAAAGAAGAGGCGGAGGCCGGCGGTGGATGGCGACGCTGTGGAGGAGCAGAGGAGGCGGAGGCCGACAGGTGAAGTGGTGACCGGTGGGTGGAGCACATATGTTTGATGGAGCTGCTGTAAATAATTAGGGCAAATGTGAAGGGATAAGGGTATTGAAGTCTAATGTTTCATTCAGCGATGTTTTTGAGCTTAATGGTTCAGAGGTGTACTGAATCATTAAGAGGCATGATTTTAATCAACCAAACAGCTCAACCTCTGACCGATTCAGAGGTAAGCTCTGAATGGTTTCATTCAGATGCAAACAAACAGCCCCTAAGCCTAATAAAAATATAAATACATTACCTATAATATAAAATATACAAAAAATTAAAGGTAAATTTCATTTTTGGTTCTTTATGTTCATACCAAACTGCAATAAATACCCTTAACTTTTTGTAATTAGAAGAATCGCCGTTTAAGTTTTAAAAACCTTTCACCGTATATCTTTTGGCCCTAACTTAGTTACAATTTTCTGTTAAATTTGGACAACTGATTCATTTTATCATATATTTAAAAAAAAAATATTAAAATAAAACATAAAACAAAACTAATAAAAAATAAGAGATATAAACAAACATTCTCTCTCTAAACTCCATAACTCTATATATATATATATATATACATACACACAACACCTAAATTCTTTAATCTCTCCTACAAATTCAAGCATCCTAATCAAAATTTCACCCAAAGTCTTCCAAATCCACCTACAAGTCCCTAATTCAATCCAAAACCCTAACTCAGTTTCACCCAAATTTCTCTTCACCAATGTAAGATCACAACGCTTGAAAATCATAGGATGGTGTAGTAGGTGTTCTTATTCATACGCTGAAAAAGGCACCACCTTTTCAACAATCACAATATGTGTCTAAAACCTCAACTCCTAAAAGTCATCTAATCACATTCAATATCGCCTTCCTCATGCTTCTTCAAATATGTGGTCTTTTTCTAGGGTTTATGGGATCAAGACCACATTTGATGCATTGGAGGAGCTCAAAGGGTATATGGATGTGAACAAATGTTGTTAAAGCATTCAAGCAAGCCTTAGAGTGATATGCATGATAGTTTTAGAGGTCTAGTTATCTTTTTAAGTTGGTTGGTTTTTATATTATGTAAGTCGGTCATATGATTATATTCGTTTTGTTTTGTTTTGTTTTGTTTTGTTTTGTTTTGTTTTGTCGGTGTTGTTTTTGTACATATTCGAAATGTTGGTGTCACACCCCAATCGATGGCGGAATCATCGGGGCGCGACACTAGGCGAATCAGATTGTTCAAGAGAATCCATAACAACTATATTGCGTTAATATTTAATACATTCGTTATCCCATACTAACAAATAATACAATCACATAAGTTATCACATATTTCTTGTCCTCTCAAACAATACAAATCCGACAACCTAGATTTTAGTTGAGTTTCTAGACCTCCTAGCTTGATTCGATATAGTCTGCGATCTAACCTGCAACATACGTTAAAATATTTGTCAATACAAAAGTATTGGCGAGTATACAAGTTTGATAAGTATAGCGTAATAGATTAAAACGTGTAGCAAATTTCCACATGCATAAACGTAACGCACGACATACATACTCACAAAGCTGATACTACCAACTAAGTCCTCGATGCTCGAATATGCAATGGCAAACTAGACCCCGTCGGGCGCAATAGTACTATACTAGTCATGGTGGGACGTCGCGAGTATAAGCCCTAGCACATATGCAACTAGCATCACGTATATCTATGCATAACAGTTATTCGCAAGTGATAATTCGATTGATTGAATAATTCGATCGATGAGTTCGATTTGTTAGAAACGTATGTTACACCCAAAATGTGATTAAAAAGGGTTCAAGTATACTCACAGTGCGTTTTGGTTCGGATTGGCGGAATTATGTCCGAGAATGTCCTGGTTATAGACTGATCACCTGAGGGTTTGGGTGGCGCGTTAAAGAGTAACGGAATACGCGAAAACGAGTGAAATTAGATTGAGGGTTGGCCCGCTCGGATGGGTTGTTCGATCGGATGGCAGCCTGTCCGATCGGCTGGCAACCTGTCTGATCGGCTGGGCTGCTGTCCGATCGGCTGGCAGCCTATCCAGCTGATATTCGACAACTTTTGAAGGTTTTTCAGCGGTTTTGATTGGGACGGTGTTCCTTCATGCTAAACAACCGAAATTCCATCAAGTCCGCCCTGTTCTAACGGCCGGGAACCACCCCGTTCCATCAGATCTGGCCGTTCTTGATGGCTCTTCTCAAGTTTAACCCGAATTCACACACACTATGGCTAGGTAACTTAGGTTTGGTGAGATTCGTTATAAAACAGGTGAAATTACTTAGATCCGAGCTGTTTATGGTAAGGATGAGGTCACACTTTGAAGTTTATGTGAACTTAGGGTGACATCATCCTCAAGGCACCTCAAACCTTAGTAATCACACAACTTCTTGGTTAGAAAACATAGATTTAGACTTGATTTATGTAAAAACGCATGGAAATCACTCAGACCTGAGTCGTTCTTGCCTGGGATGACATAACCCATGAAGTTCATAAGAACTTTATGGTGATGTCACCCTAGAATGCCCAAAATCCAGAGATTTCACGGTTAAAAGTGGAGATTTCACAGGTAGAAAGGTGTAGAATTGGTTATAGATCAAGGAAGTACAAGATTTGAGTTGAAAACTTACAAGAATCGCGAGGAAAGTGGGTTGGAGCGTCTGGTCGAACAGCAACAGTGACAACAAGTGTGTTTGAGGTGAATGAGGGGTATTTATAGGCAAAGAGGAAGGAAAAGAGAGCAGGTTGGCCTGAATCGGACGGCCCGTTCGATCGGCCGGCATGTCCGTCCGATCGGTTGGCATGACCGTCCGATCAGTTGACATGTCAGTCTGATCGGCTGACATGCCTGTCCGATCGGTTGGACCATGTCTGTCTGATCGGTTGGCATGTCCTGTCCGATCGGTTGGACTTGTCCTGTCCGATCGGTTGGACATGTCAGTCCATCCGGATGGCCACTCCGGCGCGATGGATTTCTCCGTTTTTTATCGTTTCAATAGTTTTCGAAGTACGCGCTTTTCATCGTTAATTTATATTATTATATATATGTATATATATATCACTAGGGGCCGTATTTACGTATCCATGATTTCAAAGTTTCGATAATTAGCATTCGGTTTTCGATTCGAGTGCGTGATTATTAGCGACGTTTCACGGCCACCGAGGAGGGTAGAATAGGTCCTCACTTAGTGCCACCGTGAGTGTTAGTGTTTGTGATCGGTGTAGTATAGCGATAATGTATTGCGAAAATATGCGATTATCCTTCGAATAGCGAGGTATGCGATATAGTTACATTATGATCCGAATCTCTGGTGCTAGGCGTAACGAGTATATCGAGTAGTAACAACGCACAAAAGTGCGGGTTGTTACAGTCTCCCCTACTTTAGGAAATTTCGTCCCGAAATTAATCCAATTGGTAGGCTTTTGTGAGTTGATCCTGGTTAAGTAGCGATATAGCGAGTGATTTGACCGAGAGTTGACAAGCGACGGCGTTTCGAATAAGAGAGATCGATTGCGATAACGGAAATGCGACGTAAGGACGAAAGTAATATCCCACGAGTTGGCGTTCCACAGTACCTCATGTCGCGAAGAATTCGTTAGTTCAATATGACTGCAATTTTGAAAGAACTTGAAGGGTTTCTCATGACATGGAACTAACTGAGTCGATCGTTAACCAACGTTACGAGAAGCGTTCGTTTTTAGTTATTATTAAAAAGGAATTTTGAATGGAAATCTCGAACTATTTCCTTTTAACGCATGGTCAACTGAGTCGATGTTAACCAACGTTGCAAGGAAGTTAAGGTTTTACACATTTTAAGAAGTTCAAAGATGAAAACGGGGGTTATGAAACTCTCCTACGACATGGGTTCAGCTGAACTCGATGTTGAACCAACACCTCAAGAAAGTCTTATTTTCGATGCTGCAAAAGGTTTTTAGGAAAAATTTGGACTCATGAAAGCTCCCCGTGGGCATGGAGTTAAACCGATTCGATGTTACTTCAACATCGTGAGGAGTTTCACTTGTCCATGGTTTTTAATAAAAAGTTTTATAAAAATCAGTTTTAACCGTTTGAAAAAGATAATTTAGCATCGGCCCCACTTGGCACCTTCCCACGAAAGTTCGTTAATATGATCAAAACATTTATATATAGGAAGTACCAGCGGCGTATCCACCATGTTTTGACCAAGTTACTTTCGTTTCGTGCGGTGGTGTCAGGTGTGCCGTTATAACATGGATAGAATGGCGCTTCCTTGGTCCAATCAATAGGAGGTTGGACCAAGTCGAAAGTGAAATCGAATAGTTTAGGTGGCGAGATTGATTGCGACTATAGTGATGACGGTGCATGCGAGTAGCTTGATGACACGAAACATCGAAGTAGCGTGTCGGTTAGGCGACGAGCGATAAGCGGTAAGCGAACAACGCGATATTGATTAGATTTCACTTTAAACCCACATGGCACGTTTCCACGAGAGTTTGCTAACATGGCGAAACACTATGTTTAACCAGGCTAGTTTGCCTCGTGAAGCGGTGTCATGTGTACTAATACCACACAGACTGCAATGGGCACCAAGCGAGCGATAAGCGGTACGCGATACGCGAATAAGCGGTAGACTATACACGATAAGCGATAAGAGACTAGATGATTTAAGCAAATAACATGACACAACACCAGTAATGACGGCGGCGATAAACGAATGACGATAATCGGCAGTTGTTGCGTGCAAGCGATGAAGGTATACGCGATTTATGCGATTCGATTCGATTGATTATGCCACAGAGTTTAACCAACATCAGACCCCACATGGCCTGTCTCCACGAAAGCCCGCTGATATGACTAAAACACCTTGCTTTATTCATATGAGCTTCATCTCGTGAAGCGAGGTCATGTGTGCTAACTTAACACAAATTTCTCAGATAACGGTAGGCGATAGTGATAGCTACATAGCAGCGACATAGATTCACATAATAAGCGATAGAGATTCATATAATAAGCGATAGATATTCATATAATAAGCGATAGAGATTCATATAATAAGCGATAGAGATTGCGAATTACACATGATAAGCGATTGCGATTAGTTCGGATTTTGTTTCGAATAAATTTAACGTTACGTTGCAACGCATCACGGTGATCGAGGAGGGTAGAACAGGTCCTCGCTCAGACAACATCGTGAGCGTTAATGTGCTTGATGAGATCGGTTGCTATAAACTTACGACCAGTCCTGCGTTGATGCAATTGTCCTGCGAGGTAGACTCTCCCGAGTCCATCGATGAGGCGATTGCATTGCGTTTGCAGACTTACGACAAGTCTTGCGATGATATGGTTTGTTACGCCTTGCGATTGAGTGTAGTGTGTTGAAAATAATCACAATAATATAATAGGTCTAATAACGTTCAACTCCACCTGGCACTTTCTGCACGAAACTTCGGTAGTATGGCAAAGCACACCTTGCTTTACCCTTATTACTTAAATCTCGTGTTTCGGTGTCATACTTTGTTGAAACGTTTATGGCACCTTAGAATTTGCTACGATCTCCGTGCACTGACCCAAATAATCGCGTGTGCACCCGTGATTAGTCGTTCCTTGCACGTTTATCGTACTTCGTTCTAAGAGTGTAGTGAGGGTAAAACACATTATTTCGTGATATAGTATATAGTATGTGTGTGGATCTAGTCTAAGTGTGACAACAAGAGAGTGAAAGAGAACACGAGAGCAAGAGTTAGCGTTACACACAGTGGCAACATCGAGTAATAGAGTAGGTTCAAAACTTAGAAATTAACGTCGAAAATCGTATCATTACAACTTATCCTACGCTTGCTAGGTGTTTGATGTTGAAGACTTTTACTGGAGTTGTTGTTGTTGTACTCTGGTTCACAGTTCGATGCGACAGTTGCGGGTGAAATGACCGTAACGGTTGCAGTTACTGCAATAGCGACAGTCAGCCCCAACTGGATGATGATAGGTGCATGAGTAACACTGGGGATGAGCTCCAGTGTAGGCTCGTTTTGGAAACATCGGAACTGCTCGAAGAGGTTCCGGTTGCAGCAGTTCGGTTGTTGATGAGCTCGGACTTGAAGTCTTTCGTTTGCGGCTGGGTTTGTCGGCGTCTTGCGGAGAGGTGTCGTCGTTGGAGGATTCGTCTGAGGACTCACTTGCAGAGTCCTTGACCGAGTTGTCGGAAGATCCGTCGGCAGATTTGTCAGAAGAATCGTCAGCAGATTCGTCCGAAGAATCGTCAGCAGATTCATCCGAAGAATCTTCGACGGATTCATCAGGAGAATTGTCAACAGATTCATCCGAAGAATCGTCAGTAGATTCATCAGAAGAATCGTTGACAGGATCCCCTGAAGAGTTAATGGCAATTGCTTGATGAGCTTGCTTGACATGATTCTTTGAGAAGAACCCTTCCATGAGTCGTTTGTTGTTGATTTCTGCGGCTAAGCGATAGGCTTCTTCGATGGTAGCAGGTCTTGCAGCTTCGAAAAAATCACCCACACACTCAGGCAAGCCGCGAATGTACTTCGAAATGGCTTCTTCTGAAGTGTTGACTTGACTTGGACAGATTATGCTAAGCTGTTTGAACCTTGTGGTATAGCCAGCATTGTCACTTTCAACTTGCTTTATTTTCCAAAATTCGTCTTCCAATTTCTGAATTTCGTGAGGAGGACAGTACTTTTTCTTCATGAGCTCTTTCAGCTCATTCCAAGAGAGAGCGTAAGCTGCGGTGATCCCACGTTTGTTACGTTCGGCGGTCCACCAGTCGAGTGCTCGTGATTGAAATACTCCGGTAGCGCAAGTAGTACGAAAACTATCGGGACACCCACTTTGACGAAGGGTAATTTCGATAGAATCGAACCACTGGAGTAGTTGAGTCACACCTCCTTCACCCGTGAATTCCATCGGGTCACAGGCTTTGAAGTGTTTGTAAAGAAAAGCAGATTGCGGCGCTTCCGTCTTGGAGTCTTCCGAGGCTCGAGAGTTGCTGAGAGAGTGCACTTGAGCGGCAATTCGAGGAATAAGCTTTACCACTTCTTTGGTCACAAGTGATGCAATCTTCTTATTGGCACTTCGTTTGGCTCTTCTCCTGGCTACTTGTCTCGAGGTAGAGTTGTTGGAAGGCATCTAGATAGGAAGAGACTTGGAATGAGATTCGATCATAATGATTTTTGAGTTTCGTGATGCGATTAAGCGCGTTCCAAAACTTGATGCGATAGTATAATAGTAATGCGAATCACATAGGAGCCATATAGGAGACACGAAGTTCCTAAGTTCTCACACAATGACTTGTTTGTTTATACGTATATATATATATGTATTTATATATTTGTAATTTGTAATCATACACATACAGGTTGATTTAGAATAAGCGAGGACGCGTTGAGGTGAGAAAACGATAGCGAAGGCGATAGATTATGCATTAGTTTTGTTGCGAAAATTCGGGTTTCGTTTTAGATTGCGATGGCTGTGCGAATTGTGCATTTATAAAGCAGGGAGTGAAAATCGTTAAATCGAGAAATCGATAAAGCGTAAAGTTTCAAAACGTAAATAAGTTCCAACCATTTGTAAGATCGGTGATTCGTATGCTAGAGTGCCTTGGGTGTTTAGGCGTCGACTACCCAAGGTAACCCAACTATATTCAACAAGTTCGAGCATGCGCGTTGACCCAGAAGACTTCATGCTTCCACTGGGATACAGCTCATGGCATTTGTCTTCCCAGTCATTGCGTGGCTCGAGTTATCGTGATAGTCGAGTCCTTGGTGGGAGCTTTTTGAAAACCAGTTTAGAGAGTGGAACGGCTTATTAAGGTACGGGTTTCACCCCTGACTTAACAGCTTCGTTCCTAATTGTGGTTATGCTCTTCGAATAAATTCGTGAGTTCCACTAGATTTCGAAATGGAGACTTTCGTCGAGATGTGGATGTCACTCCTAACTCGGTGAAAGGTTCTCGTGCTAGAAAATGCGCTGAGTGAGCGATCTCATCGAGAGTTCTGGGTTTTCACACCTGGTCTCGACTGGATCACTCAGTTTCGTTATGCGAGTATTTTCGAAAACACGTGTATTGTGTTGGCCTTAGGAAAGACTAAGTAGTATTCCGGCCTTAGGAAAGGCTCTTTCGTGTGAAGCTGTGGTACGCGGTGTTCACACAAGGTTGTAGCTTTTAGCGACTTCGATCGAGAGTATCAAGTAAGCCCGATACAAACCCCACGGGGTTCGTACGAGTCAGCCTGTTGGTACTTAGACTATAGACTAGGTCAATTTCTAAGACGTCGACCCGGACTAGATCGAGTCTGGCCTAATTCCCTATAGTTATGGCTCTGATACCAATCTGTCACACCCCAACCGATGGCGGAATCATCGGGGCGCGGCACTAGGCGAATCAGATTGTTCAAGAGAATCCATAACAACTATATTGCGATAATATTTAATACATTCGTTATCCCATACTAACAAATAATACAATCACATAAGTTATCACAGATTTCTTATCCTCTCGAACAATACAAATCCGACAACCTAGATTTTCGTTGAGTTTCTAGACCTCCTAGCTTGATTCGATATAGTCTGCGATCTAACCTGCAACATACGTTAAAATATTTGTCAATACAAAAGTATTGGCGAGTATACATGTTTGATAAGTATAGCGTAATAGATTAAAACGTGTAGCGAATTTCCACATGCATAAACGTAACGCACGACATACATACTCACAAAGCAGATACTACCAACTAAGTCCTCGATGCTCGAATATGCGATGGCAAACTAGACCCCGTCGGGCGCAATAGTACTATACTAGTCATGGTGGGACGTCGCGAGTATAAGCCCTAGCACATATGCAACTAGCATCACGTATATCTATGCATAACAGTTATTCGCAAGTGATAATTCGATTGATTGAATAACTCGATCGATGAGTTCGATTTGTTAGAAACGTATGTTACACCCAAAATGCGATTAAAAAGAGTTCAGGTATACTCACAGTGTGTTTTGGTTCGGATTGGCGGAATTATGTCCGAGAATGTCCTGGTTATAGTCTGATCACCTGAGGGTTTGGGTGGCGCGTTAAAGAGTAACGGAATACGCGAAAACGAGTGAAATTAGATTGAGGGCTGGCCCGCTCGGATGGGCTGTTCGATCGGATGGTCTGTCCGATCGGATGACCTGATGTCCGATCGGATGGCCTGCTGTCCGATCGGATGGCAGCCTGTCCGATCGGATGGCACCCTGTCCGATCGGCTGGCAACCTGTCCGATCGGCTGGCAGCCTATCCAGCTGATATTCGACAACTTTTGAAGGTTTTTCAGCGGTTTTGATTGGGACGGTGTTCCTTCATGCTAAACAACCGAAATTCCATCAAGTCCGCCCTGTTCTAACGGCCGGGAACCACCCCGTTCCATTAGATCTGGCCGTTCTTGATGGCTCTTCTCAAGTTTAACCCGAATTCACACACACTATGGCTAGGTAACTTAGGTTTGGTGAGATTCGTTATAAAACAGGTGAAATTACTTAGATCCGAGCTGTTTATGGTAAGGATGAGGTCACACTTTGAAGTTTATGTGAACTTAGGGTGACATCATCCTCAAGGCACCTCAAACCTTAGTAATCACACAACTTCTTGGTTAGAAAACATAGATTTAGACTTGATTTATGTAAAAACGCATGGAAATCACTCAGACCTGAGTCGTTCTTGCCTGGGATGACATAACCCATGAAGTTCATAAGAACTTTATGGTGATGTCACCCTAGAATGCCCAAAATCCAGAGATTTCACGGTTAAAAGTGGAGATTTCACAGGTAGAAAGGTGTAGAATTGGTTATAGATCAAGGAAGTACAAGATTTGAGTTGAAAACTTACAAGAATCGCGAGAAATCGAGAGGAAAGTGGGTTGGAGCGTCTGGTCGAACAGCAACAGTGACAACAAGTGTGTTTGAGGTGAATGAGGAGTATTTATAGGCAAAGAGGAAGGAAAAGAGAGCAGGTTGGCCTGGATCGGACGGCCTGTTCGATCGGCCGGCATGTCCGTCCGATCGGTTGGCATGACCGTCCGATCGGTTGACATGTCAGTCTGATCGGCTGACATGCCTGTCCGATCGGTTGGACCATGTCTGTCCGATCGGTTGGTCCATCCGATCGGTTGGCATGTCCTGTCCGATCAGTTGGACTTGTCCTGTCCGATCGGTTGGACATGTCAGTCCATCCGGATGGCCACTCCGGCGCGTTGGATTTCTCTGTTTTTTATCGTTTCGATAGTTTTCGAAGTACGCGCTTTTCATAGTTTATTTATATTATTATATATATGTATATATATATCACTAGGGGTCGTATTTACGTATCCATGATTTCAAAGTTTCGATAATTAGCATTCGGTTTTCGATTCGAGTGCGCGATTATTAGCGACGTTTCACGGCCACCGAGGAGGGTAGAATAGGTCCTCACTTAGTGCCACCGTGAGTGTTAGTGTTTGTGATCGGTGTAGTATAGCGATAATGTATTGCGAAAATATGCGATTATCCTTCGAATAGCGAGATATGCGATATAGTTACATTATGATCTGAATCTCTGGTGCTAGGCGTAATGAGTATATCGAGTAGTAACAACGCACAAAAGTGCGGGTTGTTACAGTTGGTGTATATGGTAGTTTCTACTACAAAAGTTCAGCTTGTTGATTGTCGCATCATCTGGTGATTTTGGTTGTTCTGCTTCCGATTTTCGGTTACGAGTTAGGGTTTTGGACTGAGTTGTGGAATTGTTCATCGCCTTTACAAAATACTCTATCAATAACCATTTTCTTTCTATTTTTATTATTCGTCGCCTTTACAAAATACTCTATCAATAACGCTTTTCTTTCTACTTTTATTATTCATCACCTTTTACTAAAAAGAGAATAAGGAAATTTCATAAAAGCTATAGTAAATCTCAACAAGACATTTTCTATACTAGTAAATCTCTACATTATCATATTTTCAATTAACTTGCATATTATTTTAGTATCAACCTCAGCCTCGATGATTACTTTTCAGATCCCCATAGCTTTTAAATTATCTAACATTGTTTATACTTATTTTTCTAAAATTGTATGAGTTTAGTCATTAATCTTTTTATATTTGCTACTTTTTGTGGTTGTTATTCATGTTAGTAATGACTTTATTAAAACTTTAAAGTCAATTTCTTTTTTAGATTGACTTTCGAAATGACTTATTGAGTTATAAAGTTTTTGGAAAAAAAATATCATTTTCAAAAGCCAGGATTTGAGACTTTTTTAAATGACTTGTTGATTTATTAGTTCTAATAAGTTAATAAGTCATTTCCAAACTCAATTCTAAAAACCCTCTAATTTTATTGAGTCACAAGATTCATGCTTTCAAACTAATATATGATAAAAGAAATATAAATGATCACAAAAGAGTTTAACACTAAAGATAAGTTAACAAATATATGTGATTCACAAAAGATTCATGTTTGACTCCACTATTTTTTAAATGTCTTTTTGGCCCTTTTGTCATACCCTAGATTCACCATCCTCAATATGGATGAATCTAAGTCATGACAGAAGTGTGAACTATGGGAGCCTTGCCTTTACAACCTAGTTCTACCACCTCATTTGACTCTTTGGACATCTTATTTACTGTTTACACTTTTTATGACAAATATTATCACTGTATTGTGTTAAATCAATTTTCAATAAAATTTTACGCACGAAACCTTCGCACAACTGGACCAGTCACACGAATGGCCTCCCATTTGCACGAAGGCAGTATCCCTTCGCACGAAGGGAGTATCCCTTCGCACGAAGGGTATTTCCATTCACACGAAGGGTCCAGTACTTGATTTTTTGTACTTTTTCGTATTTCAAAGTCTGTTCCGAATTCTTTATCACATCAGAATACTCACACTCACACCTTTGTTTACCCACTGAAGGGTAACCGCGGTGTACCAACTCTCATCCATTCCGCTCTCGGTTTATTGGGAACTACACAAAACCGTGAGTATACTCGATCCCATTTTCACCTATACACTTTGGGTGCAACATGTACAATTATACAAAATACACAATCACACTTAAACTTGTTACAAATCACACTCTATCCACCTTTAACATGAGACTTGTTTTATTCTTGTTAATCTCGCATGCTATGTTTACACGTGTCTATATGCTCATTAACTTTGCAAGCCTGCCTTAACAATTATAGCACTATAGGAATAACTGGCTCGTATTCTAGTGGTATTGTTAAGTAAACTATGTTACACCATCTTCGTTTTGGCGATGTTTGGTAATCACGATTAATTTAAACTGTGTTTTGACATATAGCTTACACTTGTGTAGTATGTTAGTATTGTTTGTATTGCTTATATGACGCTCACATGTTTGTTTTAATTGCCAAGAAGTACCGGTAGATAATCCATCCAAATTATGCCTGTGATGTTTAAGGTGATTCTTTATGATCTAATAATTCTCATGTTGACAAAAAAGAACGCTTTAGGATTTGCTTAAGGATTTAGTATGGATGGTTACTGAGTTATGAGTGCCCCTTTAGTAAAACGCTATAATAAAGCTTTAATTTTGGACCGCATCCGCGAGCAATTAGTGATGCACGAATCCCATTAGTGCTTGCATTTCTCGAATCACATTAATTGAGGGTTAGAGCTACTCCCGTAAACCCATGATCATAAGCAGGGCGAAACGGTTGTCCCTATGGATGCCGCACGTGCCTAACACACGTGTCTCTGTCATTAGGCTCCACATATGGAGTATTACAACTTCAATACATGACAAAAAAATCTATAATTAGATAAAACGTATACACAAGTATAAACATCAAATAATTTACTGAGTATCTTTTAGCATTGAATATTTTGTGATGACATTCATGAAATTAGGACAACTATAAACATCAAATAATCTACTAAGTATCCTTTAGTATTAAATATTTTGTGATGACATTCATGAAATCAGGACAACTGATTAATAGAGCTGAATTGAACCGACTCACATTCTTAAATATCGTAACTTTTATACGATTGTTAAATAATAAGTTAACAACAATCTTAATCATATAATTTTTAAATGAGTAAATTTCTGTTTTTGTCTTTGAGGTTTGTCCATTTTAACTAGTCTAGTCCAAATATCTAATTTATAACAAAACTAGCACCGATGTTTGCATTTCTTAACGCTTTTCATCCAAATGGCTAACTTGGTTTGCTTTTTCTATTAATTCTTGGTTAATTGACAAGAATACCCTCATGGACTGAAATGGAGGCTAATTCTTATAATATATATATATATATATATATATATATATATATATATATAGTAGGAGTTGGCTAAAAGCCAATATTTCCTACAAAGTGTAGGAAGCTATAGGAGAGTGACATGAGGCAATTAGGTTTTTTAATAAAAAAGCCATTAAGGTAATTTAATAATTATTTTATTTATGAAATTTATTATATTATTAACTAAATCATGAGAATTTTAAGGAAACTTAATATCTCCTTGATTTCGTACTAGAGGTTATCAAAATTACTGGAGGTTATCATTTCATGCGATTTTCATATCTTCTTCGTAAATCAATTGCCTGATAAAAAAATAATGGCTTCTTGAAAAAGTTCTTGACGATGTGTTTTACCAGTTAAAAGGTTAATGTTAATGTGTTATAATTCCCTTGGTATTAAATGTTGCTTTAATTAATGAAACGCAGTTCACTGAGAGATATTGGTATTGTGTTTTAGCAGTTAACAGTTAATAAACGCAATTCACTGTGAGATATTGATGTGTTTTACTAGATAAAACACAATGTGACGAACAAGATGAAATACACTGTCTTGACGTTGTGTTTTATCAGTTTCTAGTTTCTTCACATTGTGTTTTATCATAGCGTTGTGTTTTACTACATTTGAAGTTGGATACTGGATGTGTTTCATAGTAGTGTGTTTTAGTGATAAAACACAATATGACGAACCAGATGAAATACAAATTGAATGTGCTTTAGAAGAAGATGATGAATTGCGAATGGAATGATAAACATGGTATCAATCGTGCTTATATTTCAATTTGAATTTGTTATCTTGATCCATGATTCTAGCTATTTTTGGTATGAAATAGGGTTTTCTATAATTGGTTTTAGAGAGGGGGGGGGGGGATTGCGAGATTGTAGGGGGTGTGTTATTTATGACAGTTACTTGATTGATTTAAAACATGTAAAATGACTAGACTACCCCTAACCTATTATGACAATTAATTAATGACACACAAATATTACAAAATGCCACTGAATTGATCTCAACCATTAAACACACTCATCGGATAGCTCAGATCACTTCCTACACTTTGTAGGAAAAACACACTTTGCGCAGGAACCCTACTCTATATAGAGTTAAGTTACTGTACAAATAAAATAAACGTACTAAACATACGAATGGCAGTTTTTGGCGGTGGCATTTTAGTAATTAAACATACTCGTACAGTTTGTCTTATTTCCTCCCTTTTCCACAAAAACTATCATTTCAAAAGATCAAAGCCCTAAAAAACTTCCAAATGCTCTGATTCAAAGTCTCCAAATCTTCAAAAACTCTTCGATTCTACCATTAGTCATGTCTACAAAAGGTAATTTCAACGACAATCAAGCATTTGTAGGGTAATTTTGAATCATTTTTTTTCTCAAACAGCTATTGATCTGATCTTCTTTTTTATTTTTTTTACAAAACGCAGATGCTACAATAAGGATGAAGGATAAAAACGAAAAAAAAGGCGAAAACCGTTGATTCTGGTATTAATATTGATAATTTTGTTGCATTTGTAGGGTAATTTTGAATGAGTTGTAGCCTAATGCACTTGTAGGGTTATTTTGAGTGATATTTTGATTTAGTGTACAGTTGTTTTGGTTGTAGGGTAAATATTTTGCACTTGTAGGGTAATTTTGAGTGTTATTTTGATTCAGTGTAATTTGTTCTGATTGTTGGGTAATTTTGTTCTATTGTAGGGTAATTATGAATGAGTTGTTGTCTGATGCACTTCTAGGGTAATTTTGAGTGTTTTTTTTTATTTAGTGTACTATTGTTGATGTTGTAGGGTAAGTTAGTTGCACCTGTAGGGTAATTTTGAGTGTTTTATTGATTTATCGTACTGTTGTAGTGGTTGTTGGGTAATTTTGTGCACTTGTAGGGTAATTTTGAATGAGTTATTACCTGATGCACTTGTAGGACAAATTTGTTCCACCTATAGAGTAATTTTGAATGAGTTGTTGCCTGTTGCACCTGTAGGGTAATTTTTGTGTGTTCTATTGATTTATTGTACTATTGTTGTGGTTGTAGGGTAATTTTGTGCACTTGTAGGGTAATCTTGAAAGAGTTGTTGCCTTATGCACTGGTAGGGGTATTTTAAGTGTTATATTGATTTAGTGTACAGTTGTTGTGTTTGTAGGGTAATTTTATAGGACTTGTAGTGTAATTTTGACCGTTACATTGATTTAGTGTACAGTTGTTGTGCTTGTAGGGTAATTTTGTTGCACTTGTAGAGTAATTTTGAATGAATTATTGCCTGATGCACTTGTAGGGTAATTTTATGTGTTAATTTGATTTAGGGTACTATTGTTATGTTGTAGGGTAATTTTGTTGAACTTGTAGGGTAATTTTATCAATAATTAGTTATCAATTAAAATTGTGATTTTGTATTTTTAGTTTCTATTAAAAGGAGGAAAAGTCAGAGAACTTGTTCAAAATCACTTAAAAAATATGGCAATGATGCAACAAACCCTATTTGCTTTGATGTTGATGAAATTGATGACGGACAAACATTAGCAGGTTAGAAAAGCCTAAATTATGTAGATAAATAATCTATAGCAAATATGGCAATTGATGATTTTTTTACTCTATGTTGAAACATAAAATATAGCAAAGAGAAAGAAGGGAGATAGAAAAACACATCTTAAAAGAAAACAAACAACAGTTGCTGTTGCGAAGAACGATGGTGTGAAAGAGAAGGACGCTACAAAAGAAAAGCCTGTTGTGAAAGAGAAGGACGTTGCAAAAGAAAAAGGTTGTTATGAAAGAGAAGGACACTGCAAAAGAAAAACATGTTGCGAAAGAGGACACTGCAAAAGAAAAGCCTGCTGTGAAAGAGAAGGACGCTGCAAAAGATAAAAAGGTTTGTGAAAAGGACACTCGTAAAAGAAATCAATTAGACTCACAAGACGATTTTGAGTCTCCTGTTGAACAATTGAAAACTTCAAAATCTACACCGGTAAAGACTGCTATGAAACAGAAATATAGTAGGAAAAAAATAGTAAAGATGAGCAAGTTTGTGAAAAGAAGAGTGGCAAAAGAACCGAAATGAACTCTCAAGACGATTTCGATTCGCCAATTAAAAAAATAAAAGCTATAAAATCTATGGAGAAAGTCAAAAACATCAGTAAAAAACACCTCAAGTAGTGGACTCTCAAGATGATTTTCAATCCCCTATTAAGACCAGAAAAAGAACACCTCAGAAAGACTTCCTACAAAGGAACTTTGTAGATTTCACTAGCAATACCCTACACATGAAATGCAAGTCACCTGGTCTATTGGATGCTATAAGTTCACTTTCGGATGAATAAAAAAAAGCTATGATAGAAATGGGGTTTGAAGCTCTACTTTCACTAAAGATAAATTTTATGCCAACAATGTTAGGACATTGGTTGGTAATGAACTACGATGAAGACAAGCAAGAGATTAATACAGGAAATCATCGTATAAAAATAACTTCAAAGTTAGTAGAAGAATGTCTCGGAATACCAAGGGGTAAGATTGCAATGCTTGAGAAGAACAAACCTAGAAAAGGTGTTGGTGAGAGAGTTGATGAATTTAAGAATCAATTTGATAACCCGAAAATCAGTGTGATAAAAGTTATTGATTTGATCAGAGAATCTTCACAAGCAGGAAAGTTATTCAACACAAACTTTCTTGTTGTGGTGAATACATTGTTGGGAGAAACAACACAATCAACAACAGTCAACCAGAGGTTTATAATTGGTATTGAAAAAGATTCAGAAATACCAAATATGAACTGGTGTTGCTACATGCTCGAATGTCTAAGAAGATCAAAGAAAAAATGGAAAGGTGGAATTGATCAATTCACTAGCCCAATAATATTACTTGTGGTATGATAATTACTCTACTTATAATTTGTAACTAATTTAGTTATTTTTTATAACTAATTTAATTTAAAACTTGTATTTCATTAAATAAATGGCAGGTAATATTCACACATTCATACTTCAAGAGGCATAAAAAATCAGGTTTTAAAGTTGAAACACCGGCAGTGAAGTATATCATAACGGAGCTACTCAACAACTTGCAAAAAAATTTCTACAATAATGGCCCATTGACAGATGATGAAGAAATAAATGATGATGTAGAAATGAATGAAAATCTGAATAATGTTGAATCTAATACTGAAGATAAAAGCAAAAAGAATGTTCAAGTTTCAAATGTTGAAGAACCTATTGGTGATAATACAACTGAAGAAGGTCGCAATGAACCAAATGATGATATCACCACATCAAGTATGTAATTTCATATAATTACACTATTATGCAATCAAAAGATCAAAAAAACTATTTTAACCATTTATTGTTTTACTTGTTCTATGTAGTGTCTTATACAAGACTGTCCGACTCAACTTTTGACATCAATAAATTTGGGATTGGAACGTCAACTCAAAAGATTTTCGATTATTGTGCAGCACCACAACAATTATCTGGATTATCATCCTACTTAGGCCCTGATTATAGATCAAATGAAAAGGTAATAATTACTCTACAAACAAAAACTACGCTATTAATTCAAAATAGTTACTATACTTATATATTTTTCATTTATTAATCATGTGTAGCAATGGTTGATTACTCTTGAAAACCATATTGAAAAATATGAAGAGTTAAGAGAAGTAATTAATCAAATGGTGAAGGAGGGAAAATCAAAGTTTCCATGGAATTAAAATGTACAAGACATGTGTACGGAATGAGAAGAAAAATTTCCATTGAGTCAAAGTACAAATGATGATACTAACATCATCGATTTAAATGAACCACCTGAAATGACTCCATCAATGGAAAAAGCTGATGAAGAAGGTACATATTTACACTAGCTTTATAAAATAGTTATCCTACAATTAACATATGTATTATTTGACAAATTTGAAGGTGTCTTTACCGAAGAAGCGGAGGTCGAACAAACAATGAAATCACGTCATGAAGAAAGAAGTCTAAATGATGATAAAAATAAAGATGGTGGGCTAGAAGGTATAATTACTCAACTGATAAAGATCATATATTGTTATTTGTTATAATTCTGTTAATTACCCTAGACATTGCTATAGTTACTCTACTGATAAGATCAAATGATGTTATTTGTTATAATTCTGATAATTACCGTACACATTGAAATAATTACTCTACTGATAAAATGAAATGTTATTTGTTATAATTCTGATAATTACCCTACACATTGAAATTATTACTCTTCTTATAAGATCAACTGTTGTTATTTGTTTTAATTCTGATAATTGAACTACTGATAAGATCAAATATTGTTATTTGTTATAATTCTGTTAATTACCCTAGACATTGCTATAATTACACTACTGATAAGATCAAATGCTGTTATTTGTTATAATTCTGATAATTACCCTACACATTGAAATAATTACTCTACTGATAAAATAAAATTTTATTTGTTATAATTCTGATAACTACCCTACACATTGACTGTTATTTTGATTTAGTGTATTCTTGATGAGGTTGTTGGGTAATTTTGTTGCACTTATAGAGTAATTTTGACTAAGTAACTGTCTAATGCATTGTAGGGTAATTTTTAGTTTTATTTTAATTACCCTACACATTAAAATAATTACTCTACTAATAAGATCAACTATTACAACTGATAATGCTAGACATTAGTTGATGGTAATGGAGGTGACAATGCTGGTGAAAAAAAAATGATTGTGAGAATGAATTTGCTGAAAATGATCAACCAGAACAAGGGACAACGGAAACATTACTAAATGAAATCGAGATCAGATGTCAAGAAACAGAAATACAACATTTAGTTGCTAAAGATGCTTCGTTGGGATTCAATAAGTTTTCCGCTTTAAAGGATCAATGGAAAGTAAATCCTATTGAAGGTTATTCTTCTACAACAAAGAATAAAGATGAAAACAAAAACAAAATACAGTCAATTCTTGACACATTTCCATTTCTTCAAGTACCCATCACCCAAGAAACAACTGAAACCCACACTACCCCTGAACAAACAAAAGAAAAGAGAATATCTAAGCCAACTTCTGCATATAAATCACCTTACGTTAACCGGAAAGTTGAACTTGGAACAAAGCTGAGTGATGATGAACAATTGATAGTTGATGCGTGTGAAGTGTCGTATAGTTTTTAATGTATATTTTAAGCCCTTTAACACTTTTTAGCCAAGTTTTAAATTTATAAAACACGATATTTACTAACACTAAACACACATATGGGCAAGTGCACCCATCGTGAGCGTAGTATAGTGTTGGTAAGATACCGAGGTCGTTCAAGGACACAAGAGCTTTTAATACCGGTTTATCCTCAACGTCTAATCAAATCAAAAGTTTAGAAAAAGGTTTTTAAACAAGAAAAATAAAACTAACTAAAATGCTGAAAAATAAAAATAAAACAGATAGACAAGATGAATCACTTGGACCCGACTCGTATTTAGTGTAACCTTTGATAATTTCCGTACTTTTGCACTTTTTAAGAGATTATCTTAGTTATAGTAGTAGGCCCCTCTTCTGAAGGTGAGGTTACCCTCGGCTAAGTAGTCCGAGTCAGCAAGGATACAGTTCTATGTAGCCGGGTTAAAGTTTTAATAGTAGTTTACATATGAGGGGATCAAGGAGTTCAGACCCCCGCCATCCAATACCAGTGGGTATTGAAGGAGGTCCTACTAAAGTTGACCCAGGTCCTTGCAAGATCTATACACTGAACAAGGCAAGACTCTTACCAAACCGTTCCCTTAACCCCCGACCAGGTAGCCAACATACCTCCATATAGACCGTGGAGATATGAATGGTGAAAATCTTTTATTTTATATAGACAATAAAATAATGCCAAGACACCATGGACAAACGATAAGGAAGACTCACCTTTAACATAAGAAACTAGTTATTAAAGTCATTAATACATAACCAAATAAAAAGTGCGAAAAGATTAAAAATAAAAAGTATTACACTAAACACTTGTCTTCACCAAGTGATGTAAGAGACTTAGGCAAACATGGCCTTTGATTGTCAAGAACTCTTACGATCAATCTTGGATCCCGAGACTACTACACACACTCTATGATGGATGATGGTGGTGGATGTGGGTTGTGATGGTGGTGGTGGGTGGGTGAAGTGTGAGAGAGGTGGTTTGTCAATGGATGGTTTGAAAATGAGCCAAGCACCCTTATTTATAGTCTGTACAGAAGCCCAGGCATGGCCCCGTGTCCAACTATCTTCTCTTTCTTCATTAAATGCAGTTTGTCCTCATTAGTTGACCACGACCCCGTGTCCGCTAGGCACGACGCCGTGTGCAGAAGCGTATCTGTACTATCAAGATTTTCCTAGATTCTGCGAATCTTAGAGTTGACCACGGCCCCGTGTCCGCTGGACACGCCCCCGTGGTGGGTGATAGAAGCTTCTACACTTTTGTCTTTTCTGCAGACACTTAGGCACGCCCCCGTGCTCAGTGAGCATGGGGCGTGTTCAGCCTTCCATTCTCTTGGTTTTGCATTGGAGGATGCTGTCGAGGGGTCGGGCATGCCACGTTTATTCATTTTCTTGTATTTATGTTGGATTTGGCTGCATTTTTGCTTCTTTTGTTCATTTAAGCTCTTTTAACCCTGAAAATACAAAAGAAAGACAAAAGCACACTTTTTCCAACATTAGTACTAAAAAAGGGTTATTTTTATGCCTCATTTGATGTAATTTATATGTTGCATTTTGCGCACATCAAATACCCCCACACTTGAATCTTTGCTTGTCCTCAAGCAAAACTCTTTATTTTGTGGCTTACACTCCCAAATGGAATGGGTAGAAGAGAAGGTTTTTGGGCTTGTCATAGAGTGTCGGGATTTCCAAGATTCTTTATTAAGTTTTATTTTTATTTATTTACAATCCTATTCGTCATGATTTATTTAAAACATTACATAAGATAAATTACTTATTAGGGCATAACATGCCTTTTTAAAATTCCATTATATACAAGTTCACATACCTCACGGGGGATTACTCAACACTCGGGCGAAGGTGTATTTTTGTGAAAACTCTCGAGAGCGGCATGGAACTTACTTCTACCATAAGCTTGCCAAGCGATCAATCCTCCTCCTTTTTAACTATATACCTTTGTAAATATCAAGAGGACTTTTGGGGGAAGGCTTAGGCTTGGGTTAAAGGTAGGTGGTTGGGTTAGTGGTTAGTAGAAAAGGGCGAAAGGCGTAAAAAGCTTCGGTTTTCATAAGACTTTTATTTTTATGAATTTTTATTCTAATGAAGCATTTCCTTAAACAAAGTTCTTTTTGATGAACTTGTTTGTTTATTTCTTTTGGCTTCATGGTCATCATCAATTTTTTTTAAGGAAGTCATGAGAAAAACCGAGCTTTGTTACTAAAATAAAGGGTTTAAAATGAAAAAAAGGGTTTTGGTGGGTAAAAGGGTGTTTATTTTGGGTTAAGAAATGAAAAGGTATAGGCTCAAAGGGGTTAACTTTGGGGATTTTGGGTAGGTGGTAAAAAAAAATAATGGTGTTGAAAGAAAAAGGGTTAGTCCTAATGCCTCCATCATTTACTTACTTGGGTTTAAGTTGGTAAGGACCGGGAATGTATCGTCATGGCAAGTTCTAGAGTCATAAGAACCAAGCGGCTATTCACACAAGAAACGAAAAATGAGCATTTAGTTTAAAGATGTGTATTTATATGCTCAATAATGGCTCAAAACTCACTTTTTGTGGGAATGGGTTTTTATGTGATCAAGTATATATAATCAAATTTTAACTAGATTTGTCATGCCGTTTCATAATTTTCTTATGTTGGTTCTTTTTATCACGACGCTATCAGTTGTAAATTTATAAAGATAAAACCTTTTTAAAACTTGAAATTCCCAAATTAAACCTAGACAAGTAAAAAAACGAAAAGTTTTTGAAAAAATTTGGGGTGTTTAGCGGTTCCAATAGAGTTTTGTGGACTTGCAAATATTCCAGGTTTTTGCATCCTCCCCACACGTAAATTACACATTGTCCTCAATGTGTCCCAAAAATAAGTTTTTAGGTTGATTGAATGTGTAAAAAGATGTGAAAAATCAAAAATTTATGTTACTGGGCGTCTGGACATGGCCCAATGTTGGGTGAACACGGCCCCGTGGTCAGAGTGCCAGTAACGAGAACTTACAGAAGGTGGACATGGGGGCGTGTTGGCTGAGCACGACCCCGTGTCTGGCAAAAGTCTGCATATTTTAGACAAACAGCAGGTCTGGGGCAATGGGCACGGGGGCGTGTTGGCTGAACACGACCCTGTGTGGACAAACTACAAAGGTGTAAAACAGGTTTCTGGCTTCGGTTTTCCTGTCCCGGCTTTAGTAGCACTAATGTTTAGTGCTCTAAGCCTCGTATGTACATGTTTAACTAATAAATACCACACCAAACCATAACAAGCATCCTAAATTACCATTGTTCAAGCATCCATGTCACAATGTTAAAAAGAAAAATAAATGCAGAAAGTAAAAAGAGTTAAAGAAAGTAAATTGTTCAACAAACGCCACGCAGGCCGGAAATTGTTCGTGAGAAAAAAGAGGGTTAACCTGATAGATCTTCAACCGTGAACCGCTACCTCCACTCCTCCCGCCTAATCCATGTCCTCGTCTTCATCATCATCGTCTCCTCTGTGCCCCGCCAATGTCATCCTGTATGTCGGATATGTTTCTCTCTATTGCTCCGACCCGGGTGTACGTGTTGCTGGCCATATTGTAGGTGTTCCTGGTGCACATGAGGTTTTCCTGCAATAAATCATGTAAACTTTGAAAGTTAGGAAAACCGCCTCCTTGAAAGGAGGATTGACCCCGATCACCCTGGGGCTGGTAATGGTATTGAGGAGGAGGTTGGAAGTGTGGAGCATGTAAGACGAGTGCCTCTTGCGGGTTCCATGCATGCCCCTGGACACTTTGGAAGCTGACCGTCCCGTCTTCTGCTTCATAAATCAGGTTCATTGAGTGGCAGATGACCATGTCCACTCTTCCCGACCATGGGCTCTTTTGGAACGACCTGGGCATGTTCACGAAATGCTTGAAGAGACGGTATATCCACCCCCAAAGAAGATAGGAGTTGGGGGAGTAGCAAGCTGGTTCCAATGCATGTTTCGGAGCAGGAGGTACGGAACATCAAGGTTGATCCGGTTGTGGATGCAATGAAGGACTAGTAGATCCCTTAAACCTACAACACCGCTACTATCGCGCCTCTGACTAAGAGAGTAGGTGAGGACCCTGTGAATGTAGCGGTAAAGAGGGTCCCTCAACTTAGTGCTCTTAGTGCTGCTGGGATTGTAGATGCCTTCTCCTATTTGAGCCCAAGAAGCTTGGCGGTCACTTTCCTTAATCTCGCGGAGACCGCCGGTGTTTTCTTCATCCCCCGCATCTTCCTCCGCATACAACCCAACTATCAACCCAAACTGTGCTATCGAGATTGAGTACACAGTCCCTCCACACCGGAATTCTACCCCATCATCATCGAATGGACCGGCTCTCTTTTTGAAAGCAAATGTGCTGTAGAATTCCAGGTTATATTCATGGACTGAACGAAGTCGAGTGAACAAGGCGGCTCTCAGTGGACCGGTGACTAGGTTGTTAAATCGGTCAAGCTGGTTCACTGCTCCTAGAAGATCCATGCAGACTTGTCATGGGAACTCCTCCGGCCTGGTTCTAAGCACATCGTATCTTGCTTTAGCATCCAACTCATTTGCATTAAACCGAGTGAATTTCTTGGTCATCTGAAAGGAAACACCAAACAATTAGCATGAAACAGTGAAATTTTCAGAGAAAACTGAAAATAGTCGGCTGAACAAGGCCCCGTGTTCAGCGCACACGCCCCGAGTTGGCTTGATATTGACCGGACACGCCCCCGTGCTCAGCGAGCACGACCCCGTGTCCAGATGTCTGTTTCCCAAAAATCTCATTTTTTGACCCGGTCCCGAAAACTTGAAAATTTTTGGTCCAGTAGGGGCGGTTTTCCCCGAAAATGAAACCCCAAGTGCCGTTTTTCCCAAAATAAACCGTTTACCCCTTTAATTTTATCTCTTTCGATTAAAAAATAAGGGTTTGGGGTTTTGTGAGAAATCGGGCAAATCTACGAACAATACAAGTTGATTTACTTCCTATAACATATATCTATACTAATGCTAACAGATCTAAGCAAAAATTTGAGGTTCGATCTGGATGAAGTTCAAGAACCCTAGATTTTTCCCCAATTTTTTTTGTGATTTAACTACATGCAAATGCTTAATCTAACTACTAATGATGATAGAATCATACCTTGATGTTGTTAGAAGTAGAGGAGACGTCAGAATCTTGCAGAAAAATCACCTGAACCAGAGAGTTTTCGGGGAAACGGGGCGTGTGGAAATGAAGAAACTGTTTGGAAAAGGGGTTTTATCCCGACAGTTGCGCGGACACGGCCCCGTGGGTGGGTAAGTTTTTTTTTAAGTGCTCGTGTGAGTGCCCTGTTTCCTGAAAACTTGGTTAGAAGACTTACCGATTTAGATGTCACCCTGCTTGCTCGTAACTTACCAGGTATGATGTTGATGCTTTCATTCTTTGATCGTTTGAAGCGAGATTTCTTCCTCCTCATCCTCAATGAATCCTTGATAGAGCTTCAGCCGTTGGCCATTGAATTTGAATGGATTTCCATTTCGAGATTTAATTTCTACTGCACCGTGTGGGAAAATATGGGTGATGGAAAAAGGTCCTGACCACCTAGACGTTAATTTACCAGGAAATAGCCGAAGTCGTGAATTAAACAATAGAACTTGATCTCCTACTCGAAATTCATTAGGTTTAATGTGTTTATCATGCAAATTTTTCATTCTTTCCTTATAAATTTCGGAATTAGAGTATGCGTAATTCCTTAGTTCGTCTAATTCATTCAATTGACAAAATCGATTTTTACAGGCATATTCTAAGTCTATGTTTACATTTTTAATTGCCCAGTAGGCCTTGTGAGCTATTTCTACTAGCAAGTGACAACTTTTTCCATAGACGAGATTATATGGGGCTGTGCCTATTGTTGTTTTATAAGCAGTTCGACAAGCCCATAAAGCATCATCTAATTTATCTGCCCATTCTTTTTTATTTAACCCTACGGTTTTTTCGAGTATTCGTTTTAAACCTCTATTAGTCACTTTGGTTTGTCTGTTTGTTTGAGGGTGATATGCCGTTGAGACCCGGTGATAGACCCCATATCTTGTTAAGATTTTTTCGAGTTGATGATTACAAAAATGGGTACCTCTATCACTTATTAAAGCCTTTGGTGTTCCAAAACGAGAGAATAATCTTTTCAGAAATCTTACCACGACTCTTCCATCGTTGGTTGGAAGTACCTCGGCCCATTTAGACAGGTAATATACTGCCACAAGTATATATTTGTTTCCTTTTGACGGTGGGAAAGGTCCCATAAAGTCGAGTCCTCACACATCAAAAATTTCACAAACAAGAATGCCATTTTGTGGCATTTCGTTTTTGGAAGAAATATTACCTGTTCTTTGGCAAGCGTCACATGTCTTGACAAGACTTTGAGCGTCTTTGTAAATGGTTGGCCAGTAAAATCCTGATTCGAATACCTTTCGGGCGGTACTTGCGGCACCATGATGTCCTCCATATGGACCCTCATGACAATGGCGGAGAATCCTCCTTGCTTCACTGCCATGTACGCATCGTCGGATGAGTTGGTAGGCACACATTTTGAAAAGATAAGGGTCATCCCAAAAGTAATACTTTACATCAGCAAAGAATTTTTTTCTTTGATGATGTGGCCAACCTTTTGCGACTATACCGCTAGCTAGGTAGTTAGCATAGTCGGCGTACCATGGTTCTTCTTTGTATTCCACCATGTCCAAGGACTCCGTTGGAAATTTTTCATTGATTTGCTCATCCCTGGTTGCCTCCAAAGCTGGGTCTTCCAAGCGCGAAAGATGATCTGCTGCGGTGTTTTCTACTCCTCTTTTGTCTTTAATTTCAATATCAAATTCTTTGAGGAGTAGAATCCACCGAATCAAACGTGGTTTAGCATCCTGTTTCTTGAAGAGATATCGAATGGCTGCATGATCTGTATAGACTATAGTTTTAGAAAGAAGAAGATAAGAACGAAATTTATCAAAAGCAAATACCACAGCTAGTAATTCTTTTTCTATTGTTGTGTAATTTTCTTGTGCATCGTTAAGTATTTTACTAGCATAATAAATTGGGTGAAAATGCTTTTCTTTTCTTTGTCCCAAGACTGCTCCAATTGCAAAGTCACTTGCATCACACATGATTTCGAAAGGTAATTTCCAATCAGGCGCTATCATGATAGGTGCATTGACTAGCATTTCCTTGAGTGCTAGAAATGCTTGATTGCAATCCTTGTCAAAGATGAAAGGGGCATCTTTTTCAAGTAATTTTGTTAGAGGTCTTGAAATTTTAGAAAAGTCTTTGATAAATCACCTATAGAATCCGACATGCCCTAAGAAACTTCTGATTTCTCTAATGGAGGATGGGGGCGGTAATCGAGAAATAGTGTCTATTTTTGCTCGATCAACCTCCATTCCTTCGCTTGAGATTTTATGACCGAGTACTATTCCCTCCGTTATCATGAAATGGCATTTTTCCCAATTAAGGGCGAGGTTATTTTCCTCACATCGGGATAGCATTCGTTCAAGGTTATCGAGACATTGGTCGTATGAATCTCCAAAGATATAAAAGTCGTCCATGAAGACTTCCATTGTCTTTTTTATCATGTCATGGAAGATGGCCACCATGCAACGTTGGAAAGTTACGGGGGCTTTGCATAGAAGGAATGGCATGCGTCGATAAACAAAAGTTCCATAGGGATATGTAAATGTTGTCTTTTCTTGGTCTTCGGGTGCTATCGGGATTTGAAAGTAACCTGAAAAACCATCCAAGAAACAGTAAAATTTATGACCGGATAACCTTTCTAACATTTGATCAATGAAGGGCAAAGGAAAGTGATCTTTCCTAATCTATACATACCCTCCATCCTGTGACGGTTCTCGTTGGTAATAATTCATTTTTTTCATTAGTTATTACCGTCATACCTCCTTTCTTTGGAACTACTTGGACGGGACTTACCCAAGGACTATCGGAGATAGGATAAATAAGTCCGGTGTCAAGTAATTTGATGACTTCGTTTTTAACCACTTCTTGGACATTTGGATTTACTCTGCGTTGTGGTTGTATCACCGATTTGTAGTCATCATTCATTAAAATTTTGTGCATGTACATGGAATGACTTATACCTTTAATATCTACAAGCTTCCAAGCGATCGCATTTTTGTGTTTTTTCAAAAATGAAATTAGTTTTTCTTTTTCTACACTACTTAATTTTGACGAAATAATTACAGGTGATTTACCATCTTTGTCGAGAAAAGCATATTCCAAATCTTTTGGGAGTTCTTTGAGCTCAAGAGGTGGGTCTTTAGGAGACTCCTTATTTGGTTGCTCATTTCGATCAAGAACTACAAAAGTTTGTTCTATGGCGACCTCTTCTTCAACAAAGTGGTCAATTTCTTCTCATGTATCGGGTGGTTCATCTTCATCTTCAATTAGGGGGTCATTATTGCCGAATGGATATTTCATTGAACGCTCAAGATCGACACTCTTTTTAAATGCCCCTAATTGAATAGATAGATTGTTACGCTTCCGGTTTTTCAAAGCTTCGTGGGTTTTTACAAAAGGTCGTCCCAACACTAGAGGAGCATCATCGAGGATGACAAAGTCGGTTGGGATTACCATTTGATTTGTTTGAACCAAGACATCCTCAACTACACCGATTGATTTTATTACTTTCTGATTAGATAGAAAAATGGGTATTTGAAGTGGAGAAAAATCACTAATACTTAATTTTTCGAAAATGTAGTTGGGCATTATGTTAACGCAAAGATCTTTATCAATTGTTATATTACTAATAAAGGAGTTTTGAAAAAACATGGAACCGGTGTAATGTTAATTTCAAATGGGTCTTCTTTTGTTAGAGCAGTTTGATCATTAGTTAACTTAATGCTTACTGTTTCGTCAATTTTAGTGTTAGTGTTTAACTCTTTTAAAAACTTAGCATGAGTGGGAACTAAACAATGATTTTCGAAAGAAGGTGACAAGAGATTAATTCCTTCAAAATTAGACTCTTCTTGAATTTTAACGTTGTCGGACTCACCTTTTTCGTTGTTTAACTCATGTGTCGGTTTTTCACTTATTTGTTCTTCCATTTTTACATTTTCAGCTATCTCTTTTTTATTTAATTCTTCTCTTGCGCAGGAGTCCTCTTCCCTTGCGCGAGATTCTTTTATGCAACGTTCGATAGTTTTAATGTGTTCTATTATCCTATCGGCTATGTCGGTGATAGAGTAAGGATCGAGATCCTCAAAGCTTGAATCTGGTTGTTCGATCCTTTGTTCCTCATAATACTCATAGGAAGTAGATGGTTCATACCTTTGTTCTTCATTATAAGTATATGATGGATAAGGGTCGTAATTTTGTTCTTCATAATACTCATATGAGGTGGGTTGTTCACGCCATGGTTCCTCATAATAAGCATATGAAGGTGGAGGCTCATATTGTGGTTCCTTAAAGTATGAGTATGAAGGCTCATACCTTGGTTCTTCAAAATATGAGTATGAGGGGGGAGGTTCATACCTTGGGTCTTCATAGGATGTGTATGAAGTCGTACCTGGGCTCCTCATAGTGGTGTATGAAGTGGATGGTGAAATAAGTCACAATATTGTAACGAGTGTGGGTCACCACAAATGGTGCAATAGTCTTCCCTATAATCATCCTCCTCATAGGTGTAGCTGTAACCTCCTGAGTATTAATCCATAACAATCACTCAGCAAACCACAACAGAGTCTCGAGACCAGAAAACAAAAATAAAAACGGAAACAGAGGCTGGACACGGCCCCGTGTTCAGTGAGCACGGCCCATGTTCAAATTCTGTATCTGGGCGTTTTAATTAAAGTTACTGGTTTTGTTGAGCATGGGGCGTGTTCAGTGAGCACGACCCCGTGTTCAGGCTACTGTAAATGCAAAATCTAACTAAAATGCAGAAAAATGCGTGCGTTTTAAAAAGGTTTTGAAAAACTGATTAGGCCATTGATTTTAAGCTTTCTTAAAATCCTTGTCTCCCCGGCAATGGCGCCAAAAACTTGATGCGTGTGAAGTGTCGTATAGTTTTTAATGTATATTTTAAGCCCTTTAACACCTTTTAGCCAAGTTTTAAATTTATAAAACACGATATTTACTAACACTAAACACATATATGGGCAAGTGCACCCATCGTGAGCGTAGTATAGTGTTGGTAAGATACCGAGTCGTCCAAGGACACAAGAGCTTTTAATACCGGTTTATCCTCAACGTCTAATCAAATCAAAAGTTTAGAAAAAAGTTTTTAAACAAGAAAAATAAAACTAACTAAAATGCTGAAAAATAAAAATAAAACAGATAAACAAGATGAATCACTTGGATCCGACTCGTATTTAGTGTAACCTTTGATTATTTCCGTACTTTTGCACTTTTTAAGAGTTATCTTAGTTATAGTAGTAGGCCCCTCTTCTGAAGGTGACGTTTCCCTCAACCCGGTAGTTTGAGTCAGCAAGGATACAATCCTAAAGGGTTGGATTATTGAAAGATAATTAATTAAGTTATTAATGCATATTGTGGTAGGCCCCTCTTCTGGAGGTGACGTTATCCTCGGCTAAGTAGTCTGAGTCAGCAGGGATACAGTCCTAAGTAGCCGGGTTAAAGGTTTAATAGCAGTTTACATATGAGTGGATCAAGGAGTTCGGACCCCCACCATCCAATACCAGTGGGTATTGAAGGAGGTCCTCTTAAAGTTGACCCATGTCCTTGCAGGATCTATACACTGAATAAGGCAAGACTCTTATCAAACCGTTCCCTTAACCCCCGACCAGGTAGCCAACATACCTCCATATAGACCATGGAGATATGAATGGTGAAAATCTTTTATTTTATATAGACAGTAAAATAATGCCAAGACACCACAGACAAACGATAAGAAAGACTCACCTTCAATATAAGAAACTAGTTATTAAAGTCATTAATACATAGCCAAATAAAAAGTGCGAAAAAATTAAAAATAAAAATTATTACACTAAACACTTGTCTTCACCAAGTGATGTAAGAGACTTAGGCAAACATGGCCTTTGATTGTCAAGAACTCTTACGATCAATCTTGGATCCCGAGACTACTACACACACTCTATGATGGATGATGGATGATGGTGGTGGATGTGGGTTGTGATGGTGGTGGTGGGTGGGTGAAGTGTGAGAGAGGTGGTTTGTCAAGGGATGGTTTGCAAATGAGCCAAGCACCCCTATTTATAGCCTGCACAGAAGCCCAGACACGGCCCCATGTCCATTGGGCATGGCCCCGTGTCCACCCATCTTCTCTTTCTTCATTAAATGCAATTTGTCCGCATTAGTTGACCACGCCCCGTGTCCGCTGGGCACGACCCCGTGTGCAGAAGCGTATCTGTACTATCAAGATTTTCCTAGATTCTGCGAATCTTAGAGTTGACCACGGCCCCGTGTCCGCTGGACATGCCCCCGTGGTGGGTGATAGAAGCTTCTACACTTTTGTCTTTTCTACAGACACTTGGGCACGCCTCTGTGCTCAGTGAGCACGGGGCATGTTCAGCCTTCTGTTCTCTTGTTTTTGCTTTGGAGGATGCTGTCGAGGGGTCGGGCATGCCATGTTTATTCCTTTTCTTGTATTTATGCTGGATTTGGCTGCATTTCTGCTTCTTTTGTTCATTTAAGCTCTTTTAACCCTGAAAATACAAAAGGAAGACAAAAGCACACTTTTTCCAACATTAGTACTAAAAAAAGGGTTAGTTTTATGCCTCATTTAATGTAAGTTATATGTTGCATTTTGCGCACATCAATAGTAGATTACATATTTTTCTCCAACAGATGAATTATAAGTACTATTTTAGTTGTTTGCAAATGCTGTTTATATATCTTATTAATTTTTCTATCTTTTTTAAAACAACAGCAAGTTTGAATACAAGTCAGTTTATGGGACAGATTCAATCAAAGTGCTTTTTGAAGCAATGTTTGATGGTGTAAAAATTACATCCGTCATCATTGATAATTGGGCTGAAGTGCTAAACAATGAAGAAAAAATGAAAAGCCGGTATTCTCTTAGTAGGTTTTTTTGCTCATCGCTTCTGTTGGTACGTTTTCAGACTTACTCTTTTATATTCTGTTTTGCTATTATGTAGATTATTCTGTTTTCTGCAAAGAATTATTCTGCTGTGGTAGTATTGAAAGCATGAAATTTAATTTGTATACAAATGGGATCAAAATAATGTCGTTTGCTAATTTGATGAGTATCATAGGATTTTTTAGTGTCAATCTTGTGTTTAGAGCTTGTTAAATCATTATGTTAAAATGATTTTACAATATGAAAATGGATAATTACTCTACATTTGGATACAATTACTAACTTGATAGATTCATTGTTATTGTTATATTTCATACAATTACTCTACCTATAGCTGTAATTACTCTACTGATAAGAACAACTGTTGTTATTTCTAATAATACTAATAATTACCCTACACATTGATATAATTACTCTACTGATATTATTTCTGCAAAATAAATATATAATTATAGCTATAGGTAGTATTGTAAATATAACATTCCATTTCTATAGGAATAGCTTCAAAATTACTCTACAAAATAGCTATAATTACTCTATTGATAGATCAACTGTTGCGATTACTTTTGATATTGTGAATTTACAGTTAAACGATCATTATGCACCTACAAGCACCAACGAAGTTCGACTTTTAATGTTCACACAAAACTTGGATCAATGGCTTGAACAGTTTAAGGTCAAATCGATAAGAGATTTCGACCTCCTATTTTTCCCCATTTTAGCTTCAGAACATTATTATGTCGTGTGTTTCAATATGAAGACTTCTAAAATTGTGTTGATCAATAACAGCAAAATGGGTGAAAATTTCCATGATAGATATCAAGGGATCCCTAATATTTTGGTATGACTAATAATAACTTTACAGTAATACTAACTTTAGAATTTTGAGAAACTAACATATTTTATTTTTGAAATATTGTAGAGAAATGCATTGTGTGACTACCTTGAGCTCAAGAAGATCAAATTCGCCAAAAAAAAACCCTAAGAAGGGCAATCATCAAAAGATTGGAAATACCATGGAGGACAGAAGAAAACTACATTGACTGTGGCATTTATACAATGTGCCATATGGAAGCATATTTTGGTATAGAAAACTGGGATTTCGGCTTCTCGTCAAATGAGAAATCTCATAAAGATCAAATTTCTGAATTGAGGAAAAAATTCTTTACAAAAATTCTGTTGTCAGAAATCAACAGCTTGAAAGGTAATCTTATAAAGGATGCCATTGAATATGAAAAAATGGATGATAAAGTTAAGGTAGAACATAAAAAAGATTTGGAGGAAAAGATGCTTGAAAGGCAAAAAGAGTTTGTTTGAATGTGTGTTTCAATTTGTTGGTTTAATGTTGGGATTTAACTTCTAGAATTGTCTACTTTTTAATATGTTTCAATACTGTTGAACTTTATTTTAGAATATGGTCTGTTTCACTTTATGCATTATTAAAGTGTTGGTATAGATATAATTATGATAATTACGCTTCAGATTGATATAATTACTCTACGGATTATGCAACTGTTGTGATTTGTTATAATTCTGATAATTACCCTACATAATTGTATAATTACTCTACTGATAACTACAAATTGGTATTGTAATAATTCTGATAATTACCCTACACATTGTTATAATTACTCTACAAATTGAAACAACTATTATTATTTGTTGTAATTGTCATATAACTCTTCTTCTATGTTATAATTATGTTAATTACCCTACACATTGATATAACTACTCTATGGATAAAATCAACTGTAGGCATTGTTATGATTCTGTTAATTACCCTACACATTCATATAAACCAATAATTACCCTACACATTGAAGAATAATATTAAACTATAATTCAATATAAAAAAACACTGCAAAATCCGAAAATCCTTAAGATCAATTAAAGTTTACAAAATTTCAAAAATATAAAAAGCTATTTATCCGTAGAAACTGCACCATATACAACTGGACGAGCAAGTGCACTGCAAGTTCAAATATCATGACCAACCATCCCACAAACCTTACATCCTCGACGCCTTTTCCCCATACGACTAGCTGCTTTCTCTTTTTTGGATTTAATTCTCTTGTGTGAGCCACGTCCCTTGTTTCTAAATCCAAGAAGAGAAGCCATCATATCTTTTTTCTTCAAAACCGGCCCAGTCTTACTACTGTCATCTGCCTTTTGAATCATTCCTTTCAGTTGATCTCTAATCTTGATCAATTCTTCATTAATTGTAAAATATCAATTACAAAGGCATTCACTAGCAAACATAATCTCACGGACAACCTGATTTGCCTTATCAATGTTGACATTCAAACTATCTTCCGCAAAAAAAGAACAATTGGCTCTATTTGTAACTTCTTCCCTTCTCCAACGCCTCAAAATGTACTTTTAAGGAATTTCCTCAATTTCAAACATTCGAATGACAAGAAAAACATGTTGACATAATAACCCGTATTGCTCAAATCTTTTACAAGAACACGAAGCAGAAAATTCATCATCAACTTTAGCTAATACCTGTCAAAATTAAAAAAAAAAGATGATAATTACCCTACATATGAAAGCAATTACTCTACTTGTATATTCTCTGTTGGTGTTATTGTATTTCATAAAATTAGCCTACATATATTTACAATTACTCGACTGAGAGAATCACAGTTTGTTTTGTTATGAGATTTCATATAATTACCCTACATATTGATATAATTACTCTACTGATACATATCAAATCAAGAAAAATACCTCAAAGAACCCACTTCCATAAGTCGAAATATCTCTAACAAAGAGCCTTGCATTCTCTCCTTCTTCTTTGACATTAACTGAAAAACATTTCTCAAAACTAGCAAGGATCTCTTCTTGAACATAAAAAAATATGGCCCTGGTATACAACTTATAAGCATGAACTTCAAGAGGAGAATCAGTCCAATAATCAGGTTTAGTATTACGCGTATCATGATCATTTTTTTGATGATTATATCTTTGAGCTTTAATTGCCATATCTAAATGAGTAAAAAACTCTACAAGAGTCAATTGCGAGTTTGAAAACACTACCAAAAAAATGATTTTCACTTTCAGACCTTGAAGTAGTACGCATAAGTCCTGACAAAGGCTCATCACGATAAAACGCAGGAATCCACATTGATCTTAAGCCAAACATACTTTCTAACCAAATACTCTCTAAAAGACCAAAGTCATGAATTATTTCTTGCCATTCCTTCTCAAACATTTCTGGTTCAATTGCATCTGTCCACACAATATTGCAAACACGTCGTTTAAAATTATCATCATTGCACAATACATTACCAACCTGTAAAGAAATAAATGATCAATTAATAACTGCACACTTACTTAATTTTACAAAACAGTTACTTAATTACTCTACATCACTTAATAATTACCCTATGAACATAATTACTCAACACTTCACTCTACTACACAAATTAGATAATTACTCTACAATAATAAATAATTACTCTACTCATATAAAGCAAGAAATAGATAAATTAATCTATAAAAATTACTCTACATAGTTGAACAAATATCCACATAAAATTACTCTAGTCATAATTACTCTAATTAGAAAAAAAACAAGAAGTACTTAATTACTCTACTGATATTCATCATATTAAACCAAAACTATAGACATAATTACTTTACTTAAAAAAACTACATAATTACGCTATGATCATAATTACTCTACACTAAAATTCTACAACCAAAATTACAAAATTACTCTACAATAATAAATATAATTGCTCTAAATAAGTTGCTCAAACTAACCTTATCCGCTATTTTCTTCATAATATGCCACATACATAATCGATGTCTACTATCCGAGAAAACAGTTTCAATTGCTGCCTTCATAGCGGCATCTTGATCCGTAACTACAACCATTGGTTGATGACCAAATGCATTCAAAAAACATGTCAATAACCAAACGTAAGGTTCGGTAGTTTCTTTTGCAATTAGACCAACTCCAAGATTGACATTATGAAAATGATTATCATTGCCAGTGAACGGAACAAAAACCATTTTGTATCTACCCAAAAAAATAAATAGTAAAAAAGTAAAAGAACTAATAATAACATTAAAAATGAAAAAAAAAAATAGACTATAAACTTACTTGTTCGTTTTGAAAGTTGCATCAAATGATATTACATCACCAAAAACCAAATAATTCTGTTTAGAAACTTCATCTACCCAAAATAACCCTGTCAAACAACCATTTGAATCTACAATATATTCAAATGAAAAATCCCGCAGATATTTTGTTAGAAAACTACTACTGAAAGAACTACAAAATAATTAGAAACAGAAATAAAGAAACAATTAACGAGTGAACCGGGCTTGTGTTTGACACAATTCCCTTTAACAGATTCGTCGTCTGTTCCGATGGTACGCCGGTTCGAAGCAGCACCGCGCACTGCCGGACTTGAGCACTTGCCTAAAAAGAAACCGGAATGTTGCAGAGACCGAGAGAGAAGAAGAAAGAAGAAGTTTTGTTTTTCAGTGTGTCTCAACTGATCAGCCTATCCTTCATTTTATAGTGCCAGAACCATAACCGAAATCCTGCTCTTGATTGCAGCGAATTAAAGACCAAGTAATGGTCATTAGTATATCGGTTAAGAAACTGATAATCATGACCAAAACTGTTAGAATTTAAAACTGAAATAATGATCATTCACTTATTTCAGTTACCGAAATAATGATCATTCATTTATTTCAGTTTCAAAAAACAGTTTGATAAACATATTTGATCTTGACCGACTCAAGAGTCTCGAGTGCAAAAACCGCTCCACGCGGACCCGGGTTTTCGGAACTGCATTCGTGTTCGCGGGACGTGCGGGCACACGCGAGTTCAACTGATTCCGGTTCCATTTTTTTGCACCCCCCCTGCACGCGCGGGTAGGACTTGTGGTAAAACATGTCATAAGACTACAATTGCTTAGTCAAGCTTTTACCTTATAAATAGCCTTTTCTTTTGTTCCCACACCAATGTGGGACAAGGTGGTTTTACCACTTAAGACTTTCCATTCACACCAAACTTCCAACAATCCCCCACATGAATGGAGGTCGATCTCTGAAACAACATTATTCCAATTTGATTTCAGCAGTTGAGTTTTGCATACGATAGGTAGGTGTTACCCTTTGAACCTTCGCTCATGAAATACACTTAGCCCACTAGCTCTGAGTAGAACTCGATGTCTTTGAACTCGTATGTCGTTTGTGTAGACGACAATGCACTTCACACAAGACTCTCCCTGACAAAGTCAAGTCCTCATAGTTATGTTCGTTTTGGTCATGAACATGAGCCTGGTTCTGCGAGAGCCATTAGGTATTGTACCCCAACAACACCCTTAGAAGCGACCCCACTTCTCTCTCACATAGGTATATGGTTACCTTAGTCGAATCATTAAAATCCATAGGCTTAGCCTCACACTTGTCACTTTTAGGAATGGACTAGGAAGTTTACTAAGCTTTGCAATAAACTCCCTTATATATATACGTAGGGTTATCCCCCACATTGACCTTACTAATTCATACAATTAGGTTTTCCTATTGAACTCAGCTCTTGGGATCTCTAGTCTACTGAGTTAGGTTTCCATCATATGAACTTATATTTTCAAGGGCTTCAGTCCCATTCCCATGGACGACTTCTGTACTAACTCTCTACTTAGGCCTTTTGTTAGCAGATCCGCAATATTATCCTTTGACCTCACGTAGTCAACAGTGATAATTCCTGTAGAGATTAGTTGTCATATCGTATTATGTCTACGTCCGATATGTCTGTTCCTACCATTATACATTGTGCTACGAGCTCTGCCAAGTGCCGATTGGCTATCACAATGTATGCAAATGGCCCCCTCCATATTTACTCACAACACACATGAATCCACAAGTCAAAGACCCCCTCCCCCTTCCTGATTCTCTTCGGCAGACACGACGGAACCAGCATCAATGCCGGCGAGTTGTTCAGATGGAACTCCAGCCACGATGCCCCGGCAAACCACACTCACCCTCACTCTCGTTTTCCCTCTCTCTCTGTTACACGGCTGGCCCACCACCACCACCATCTGGTGGCGGCACACGGTACACGAGGGGAGATGGCGATGGTTATTGTTGGTGTTGTTGGGATGGAGCGGTAGAAAGAGAGGCGGGGACGGTGGTGCACGACCGTGACAGTGGTGGCCGCGGAGTAGGGGTGCGGCGGTTCCAGCGAAGCCACTCCTCCGGCGACAACCATGGTGATGGTACCGACGACATGTTTTCACCTCCGACAGGTTCAGGTTTGATTGGTTTGAGTTTTGTTTGTTTTGGCTCAGGTCTACAATGAACAACAGAGCCGACGCACGGCGGTAGCCAGCGTCGACACTGGAGGTGGCTCAGCTTGGGTTTTCGGTTCAAGTTTGAGTTACGTGTTCACTTCGATCAGAATATCCGGTCAGTTTCATGTTTCAGTTCGGTTCATTTCGATTTATTCGGTTCTCATTTGGTTCAAGTCGGGTGCACATCGGTTCAGTTACGAGTCTCAATTTTGGTTCGGTTTCGGATCGAGTCAACCCAAGGCTTTTTTTCGTTTCGGTATTTTCTTTCATTCTCTGTCAATTCATTTTTGTTTTGTTTTAATGGCTGCCACTAGAACGAAAATTGTTTATGATCATGCTTAGTTTATTTGTTGTATTCATTCCAGTTTAATAAAGTTGTTGTTGAGTTGCCAACTAGCAATCATTTTAGCGTATAACTTCCAGCAACTTCATACCTTAACAATTGTTTTGATGGTGTTGTTGGCTGTCATGACGTCTTTATGTCAAAAAGGTAAATCTAACCAAACAAAATGTCACACCCCCAAAATCCACAAGCGGAGTATCACCGCTTGGAGGCGTGACATGACCAGGATCAAGCCACCAATCATATTAAACAAAGCATATAAGTAATTATAAAATCCAACACAATATAATTGGTGTTCAATCAAAATCATAGTTTAAGTTGTAAGCAGAAGCATAAGGTTTAAAACCATAGCATAAGTTAAAATGTTTCAAATATCTAAACATGGCACACACTGTCCATGTCCCACAACGACTCCTACATCTCGTGCAAGCTCCATGCAAAACCTAACGACCTGCAAGGCATGTAACAACGAGTCAACAACAAAGTTGAGCGAGTTCCCAGTTGGTTGTTTAGTTTTAACGTTTGTTTCAAAAACCATAAGTTGTTTCGTAAACCACGAGTTAACCAGTATCTTTTGTTTCCCAAACCATATCCATATTCAGTGGGGGCTTCCCCATGTGAACCACTAGACCGTTACCATATCGACAACTGACGAAAGTAAGTTATGCCCTAAGTCAATGTCTATCATCATTGACTGAGTGCCCAGATCCATTAGTACACGCCCGTCCTACCAACACGGTGTGAGGCTTGTCAACCCAAATAGCGCTATCAACTAATGACCCGCTCGCCATTGGCCTGGCGATTAAGTCGATATAAAAATGAGGGACTTCAAGATAGAGTTTTGTCTAGTAAGTTTAAGGTTGTTGTCCTACCCAAGGAGGACGAACGTACGTATTCTACCCAAAGAGAATACGCAGGTAATATTGGCATCCTACCCATGGAGGATGGCGGTACATATCCTACCCAAGGAGGATATCCAGGTTCCATTTTAGTTCTTTAATCCATTCCCAACCACCAGGAATCTCATGCCTTAGAAAGAGTTTGAACTCACCTCGGTTTGCTCGGTATGCTTAACTACTTGTGCACAAACAATTCAGTCAAAGCCTATAGTTTGCACGTATACACAATCAGTTTATGTTCGTAATGATTCACATGCAAACTAACATCACAAGGTGTGCTTGGGCAATTATTATCAGGCAACACATAAACAGTTAAATCAACTCATAAAAGATTCATAGTTACAGGTAGGTTCCATAACCATGTTCAACAGTTAGGTGTACAGAGTGTAAAACTACATCATGTTATTCGATCAAATGTAACTATCCTTAACAGTGAATAACAAAATAAGTTTCTATCATACACGTAGTATACATGAACAAAATAACCTAGTGTTCCTTATAGGCTTCACGACGAAAACACCATGACGAACATTAGATTTCGTTGACCAGGATCACGACAAAAACGCCATGACGAAAATTAGATTTCGTCGACCTGTGATTTCGCCGAAGGAGAGTTCGTCAGGAAAGGGTCTTCGTCGGCCCAGCGGTTTTCGTCAGGTAAGAATGATCATCATCAACAGTTACACAACCAGAAACCCTAATGATTATCTAACAGTTACTTCGACTTTATCAAACAATCGCTCAATCAGATCAAACCAACAACTATAACATACACCCTAGATTAACAGGTTATCATCACGCACACACCATACCACCGATTCATTAATATACAAAAGTAACTGATATCATGTATCGTAAAACATCAACAGGAATATCAACTACGAGAGGTGAACCATAAAGAATACAAATCATGAGAACCTTAATTCACACACTATCCACAACTGATACAGTCACGTAGATCTAATTATTTACTCATAAAATCATCATCCAATCATATGGTCATAATCATCACACAATAACAGTAAATTCATGATGCCAAACAAATATTAAATAGTGATTTCAATCAAATAATCATCAATGGTTGATCACTAACCTAAACAGGAGGAACACTAAATCGATTGATGAATGAGGCTTCGAGTGTACAAGGCTGCCGTCGCACACAAGGATAGGGAGAGACTCTAGGGTTTTGCTAATAGCAGTTTACGTAATCTACATCCATTTAAACGAGAGTTATAAAGTGTTGGGCCCTTAATGGGCTTCGGTGAAATCTGGGCCGGCGAAATCCTAGATTTCGTCGTGGTGGCTATGGCGAAAACCCTTGGGTTTTCGTCGGGTTGTGTTGTGGTGAAAACTCTGTTTTCATCAAGCTTATTCAAGAAAAAACGATTACAAGTTTATATCACTAAACACATGAACACCTTAATACAATAATCACATTAATCACATAGTAGCATGCACAACTAGAATGGGACAAGTATTGAATAGAGGAAAGAACTTGAAAACTCGGGTTGTCACATCATCCCCAACTTGAAAGAAATTTCATCCTGGAATTTAGCACGTAGTTACCGAGGAAGCTAGATAGGTTGTGTGGTTTCCTGGTTTTCCTGGGGTGTCACATCATCCCCCCGTTGGTTTAGAATTTCGTCCCGAAATTTCGCATTAGCTTCAGCCTCAGCAGTGGTTGCACTTTTCTCAAACAATTGGGGATACTTGAGTTTCATTTGGTCTTCTCGTTCCCAGGTGAACTTTGGGCCACGACGGGAGTTCCAACGAACTCAAACAAGAGGTATTCTGGTGCACTTGAGAACCTTTACGTCTCGGTCTGTGATTTCAACTAGTTCCTCGACGAATCGCAACTGATCGTCGATTGTGAGCTCCTTCAAAGAAACTATGAGGGTCTCATCTGACAGACACTTCTTCAGATTTGACACGTGGAATACGTTGTGAACTCCACTGAGTTCTTCAGTTAGATTCAACCTGTAGGCGACCTTGCCAATTCATTCAGTGATTTCAAAAGGTCTGATATAACGTGGGTTTAGCTTGCCACGTTTACCAAAATGAACCACACCCTTCCGGGGTGAGACTTTAAGTAGAACCCGGTCCCCGACCTGGAATTCTAGAGGTTTCCTACGCTTATCAACGTAGCTTTTCTGACGGTCACGAGCTGCCGCCATGCGTTGTCGTATCTGCGCAATCATTTCTGTCGTGTCTACTACAAGTTCTGGACCCATGATTTGGCTGTCGCCAACCTCTGCCCAACAAAGAGGTGATCAGCATTTACGCTCGTACAATGCCTCAAACGGAGCAGCCTGGATGATGTTGTGGTAACTGTTGTTATATGAAAACTCCACCAAATGAAGGTGTCTTTCCCAACCATTGTGACACCTGGGTTACTGCGACCATCAAACAAATACCAAACCAATGAAATATTGTATTTCATACTTGGTATTTGTACAAATATGTGTATCATTTGCACGTATCAATTCTTGTTCGATTTCGGGCTCTAAATCGCTTTCTGGAAGGTTATACGCGCACTGATGCGTAAATATAACCATTTTAATGCAACGAACACTCCGGAATAGTGAAATAGGCTTCACATATCTTAAATAACCTTTACATAACTTAGAAATAAGTTTTGAAGGCTTTGGTATGACAAAATCAAGTTTAATCGCTTACAGGGACTAAATTCGACAAACTGCGAAAGTATGCTGATTTGAACTGTAACAGACATTCCGGAACATGACCATGAGTTAAACATACCATAAATATCCTTTACATATCTTAGAAATAGGCTTTGAGGGGTTCGGTGTGCTAAAATAAACTTTTGGGTCATTCAGGGACTAAAAGCGTCAAAAAGTGCATAAGTTTGCATCTTCACGCATAACTTACGTTCTGAATACATCCGGACATCCAAAAATTTATGTAAGCACTAAAATATGTTAATTTAGTGTTTGGCATGAGAAAAATCCATTCGTCGCGCAATTTGGATCGTTTTTGCGTCCGTTACGACTTCCGTCGTAATTAACCGAACAACGCAATCGTACGGCCAAATGAACCGACATCCAAGATATTTTTTAGCTCATTTTATGTTCCCTATACTTTAACTTCAGTTTAGAGCTTTGAAATGGGGTTAACGGGGCTTAAACATGTCAAAAATGCATCGAAAACCAAGTTTGGAGCTGCAGGGACCAAAATTGTCAATTCAGCATAGTTGATGGCTTACGGACCGTAAGCCCTCACCCTTACGGTCCATAAGGAACTCCCATCTGATCAGAACCTTCCTTCCAGCCTGTTTCCAGCTGTCACACCCTCAAAACCCAATTGCACTTGCCTCTTCCTGATAATGAGGGGCCATTTTGGTGTTCCATGGAAATTCCAACAAGTGTAGGGGTGAGATTGATGCACGATTTTCGATATACGATCCTAACGGTCCTAGTAGTCCTATAAATACCCCCACCCTTCACTTGCAAAACCCACAAATCTGATCTAAGAATGCTCTAAGTTGAAGCCATTGCTTCATACCTGAGCTACTTGGATCAAGATTAGCTTGCGGGGACCCGTTGTAAGTGTTCTTTCGTTCTTTTCCATTCGTTTTAGCGTTAAAGTCAAACTGCGTTTGACTTTCTGCATTGACCAGTTTATGGTCAATGAGAAGTTCGTTTGAACTTCATAACGTGAGCGTAATCACGATGGTTATAGTCCTTAGTGACTATACCTACTGATTACCACGTTATCTAGGCTCAGTGACGAGTCGTAGTTTCGGCCAAAATGTGTGTTATTGCGTATTTTGTAACCAAACTACTCTTAGGTATCAAAACCTTTTGTTTTGATACCAAACCTATTTTCTAAACTTAGTTAAGCATGTTTTAACATGCTTAGCTCGTCACTTTTAGTTTAGTGCTTATATAGGGTCGTAAGGTAAGCGATCTAAACAATCGCTTATACTTTCGAACCCGACCCGTTTGGTCGATCATTAGGATCCGACCAAACACATTAGGTGACCATAGTATATAGGGAATAACCTTCCGAGGTTATACCTTATGGTCGCTTCGTTTAAGTAGTTGTATGATAGGTAGTTTATATGCCTTAGGTAAATTACCAAAATGCCCTTTTTACGCCAAAATTCATTTTAAGCACATGTAACATAACTTTTAAACATCTAAACTGATTTGGTAACAATATTAGACATGTTAAGGCATATTGTACTTATCATGGGACTAGTTAGGCACTCCGAACGCGTTTCATGCGAACGACGCGTTAAAGTAGCATAAGCTACCTAAACGGGCCGTAATGGGTCGTAAGCACTTAGGTTAGGTTTCATTGTAGTATGTAGGCTTTGTTAAAACCATATTACATGAGTTCCCATACTCATTTGGTTTACGAGCCCTCATTCTATCCGATCTTCCGATTTAGGTCCGATATATTAACATAGTTACCTATATTAGGTGACGTTTGATATCCGTGATCTCTAGCATTGTTTGGTTGTTACTCAAGGACTACTAAGCAATCTCAAGTGAGTACATAGACCCCTCTTTTACTGTTTTCCAAACATTTTGGGGTGAAACACATGTGCCTACTTGTTACTTTCGTGCTTTTCATGTTTTCATATCATATGCTTGTTATGTTCAATAGTACACTTATAGTACATGATTTCATTGTGTTTTTGCTATGTATGTCCTTTGTGTGCATACTTAGTACATCGTTTTACATTACATTTTATGCTATGTATGTCCATTGTGTGCATACTTAGTACATCGTTTTACATTACATTTTATGTTATGTATGTCCATTGTGTGCATACTTAGTACAACGTTTTACATTACATTTTATGCTATGTATGTCCATTGTGTGCATACTTAGTACATTTGTTATTCATCACATGCTTACATTTTGGTATGACATTTGGTTTGTTCAAATGGGACAATATACATTCATTAACATTGATCACGCCATTCGTTAGTAGGTAGTGGTACCATAGGAATTGACAACTCCCGTTCCTGACATCCTAGGTATGTTTGGATGGAAGGAATGACCGAATTCGATAAACATAACATAGATAGACCTTTAAATTAGTTTAGGGGTTTATCGCCACAGTCACAAGGCTTGGATGTATGCATTTTCACAATACCGCATAGATGTTTGTATCAGTATAGCATGCATTTGTTCCACAAAACATAACTTTGATTTAAACCATGTTTTACTTCAATACCTTGTTTTTGTGCATTTTACATATGGTTTAGTTGATATATTTCACTTACCATACACGATATTTTGGATACACATTACATGATTTGCATTAGACATGAACATTTTGACATTTATATACACAAATCATGATTTACATTAGACATAAACATTTTGACATTGATATACACAATTCATGATTTACATTAGACATAAACATTTTGACATTGATATACACAATTCATGATTTACATTAGACATAAACATTTTGACATTGATATACACGATTCATGATTTACATTAGACATAGACATTAGACATGGTTTTCGCACAAACATTTTGACATTTGATTATACATAAACATTTTACTTTGGTGGTTTGGTTTGAGTAAGTGATTTAAGTAACAAGGCGTGTGTAATATGATACAAGCATGGTGGATACGCCGCTGGTACTTCCTATATATAAGTGCTGGTATGGTATTACATATCGTAGCGTTATTTGAATCATTTCAATTTAAACATATAACATTTTATACAAATAACATACTTTTCACAATACATTGTTTTACAAACAACTTACCTGATATAAACTCATTGTACTTGGTTATTTACTTAACCATGTATTATTCTTTTATACATATGTATCATTTGGTTTATTTATCACTTTTCAAATGATTTACAAGACAAAGCAAATTACAAGGTTCATGACTAAACATTTTCTTAAACATAAGTCATGAATTCTATTTTCACAAAACCTATGTATCTCATAAGCATTTTTATGCTAACGTACCTATTTTCACATGTGTTTCAGGATATGATGCTTAGGATTTATCAAGATACACTTAGGCGGACTTGGGCCTTAGCGACAATAAAAGATGCAAGACTAGTTATTTATGTTATGTTTCTTTGATTGTCAAGACATTGTAACTCCTTTAATCAATAAAACAATATTTCAATTTCCATGTGTTATGAAACAATGATTCTGTTACAACACTCCCCAACGTTTCCGCCACGTTTTGTTGTTTTACGTGGTCGGGGTGTGACAACCATTGCCAAAATCGATTACACATGCTCGAAGCATTTCTTCAAGGGTTTGGATGGTGCGCTCAGACTGCCCATCCGTCTGTGGATGATAAGCGGTGCTCATGTCTAAACGTGAGCCGAAGGACTTGTGCATTGCTTGCCATAGTTCAGAGGTAAAACGTGCATTACGATCGGAAATAATGGAGGTTGGCACCCCGTGCCTCGAAACCACTTCCTTCAGGTAAACGTCTGCTAAAGTAGAAAACTTATCCGTTTCTTTGATAGCCAAGAAGTGTGCAGACTTGGTCAATCGATCCATTATTACCCAAATAGTGTCATTTCCACGTTGAGATCTAGGCAGGCCAGTAACGAAATCCATGGAAATTTGCTCATGTTTCCATGTCGGGATCTCTGGTTGTTGGAGTAGGCCTGATGGTTTCTGATATTCAATCTTGACTCTTGCACAAGTTAAACATTTACTAACGTAAGTTGATATGTTGGCTTTCATACTCGGCCACCAGTACGTGGTCTTGAGATCGTGGTACATCTTATCCGAACCATGATGTACTGAGTAATGAGACTTATGCGCTTCATCCATCACAAGCTCGCGTAAGTTTCCATAAAGTGGAACCCAGATACGCCCTGTTACGTAGTAGGCGCCGTCTTCCTTTTGTTCTAACCGTTTCCTCGATCCTCGTAAGGACTCAGCCCTGATGTTCTCTGCTTTTAATGTTTCAACCTAAGCATCTCGTATCTGAGTAGGAAGACTAGATTGGATGGTAAGTTGTAACGCTCGCACGCGCTTAGGTTTTGACTCCTTTCGGCTGAGGGCGTCTGCCACAACATTGGCTTTGCCCGGATGGTACTTGATCGCGTATTCGTAATCATTAAAAAGTTTGACCCACCGACGTTGTCGCATGTTCAACTCCTTCTGTTCGAAGATATGCTGGTGACTCCTGTGATCGGTGTAAATAGTGCACTGGGTACCGTACAGATAATGTCTCCATATCTTAATAGCAAAAACAACTGCTCCGAGTTCCAGATCGTGAGTAGTGTAGTTCTTTTCGTGAACCTTAAGTTGCCGCGATGCATAAGCAATGACCTTGTCATGTTGCATCAACACGCAACCAAGTCCTTGGATGGACGCATCGCAATAAACCATGAAATCGTCTGTGCCTTCAGGCAATGAGAGAATTGGTGCGCTACAAAGTCTATCTTTTAAGTGCTGAAATGCAGATTCCTGTGCATCACCCCAACGATAGGCGACACCCTTCTTAGTTAGTGAGGTGAGAGGTTGCGCAATCTTGGAGAAATCCTTGATGAACCTTCTGTAGTAGCCCGCCAAACCTAAGAATTGGCGGATTTATGTTGGTGTACGGGGTGCAGACCAGTTCTCAATCGAGTCTACCTTAGATGGATCAACATGAATCCCATCCTTGTTTACCACGTGGCCTAGAAAGTGGACTTCACGAAGCCAAAAGTCACATTTTGAGAATTTGGCATACAGCTGCTTTGCTCGAAGAAGTTCCAAAATAAGTCTCAGGTGATACTCGTGTTCCTCCTGACTCTTCGAATAGATCAGGATGTCGTCGATGAATACAATAACAAACTTATCCAGGTAAGGCTTGCACACTCTGTTCATAAGATCCATGAAGACCGCAGGTGCATTCGTCAATCCAAAAGGCATAACCAGAAACTCGTAATGCCCGTACCGAGTCCTGAATGCTGTCTTAGAGATATCCTCATCTCGAACTCTCAGTTGATGGTAGCCTGACCTCAGGTCAATCTTTGAGTAGAAACTCGACCCTTGAAACTGGTTGAACAAGTCATCAATGCGTGGGAGAGGATAACGATTCTTCACGGTCACCTTGTTGAGTTCGCGGTAGTCAATACACATTCTGAAGGTACCGTCTTTCTTCTTCACAAATAACACTGGAGCTCCCCAGGGCGAAGAGCTAGGACGTATGAAACCCTTTTCCAAGAGTTCTTGTAACTGTGTGGATAGTTCTTCTAGTTCAGATGGAGCTAGACGATAAGGTGCTCGAGCTATGGGCGCTGCTCCAGGAGCTAGCTCGATGTGAAATTCTACCTGACGATGAGGCGGAAGACCAGGCAATTCCTCAGGAAATACCTCAGGAAAATCGCGCACAATCGGAATATCTTCTATCTTCTCCTCTTTCTTTGAGGTATTAGTAACGAGGGCTAAAATGGTAGTGTGGCCCTTTCGCAAACACTTCTGGGCCTTAAGGAAAGAGATGATGCCCACAACAGCACCACTCTTGTCGCCATGAATCACCAAAGGTTCTTCTCCAGAACGAGGAATGCGGACGATCTTCTCCTTGCAAAGGATCTCTGCTTGATGTTGAGATAACCAATCCATTCCAATAACGATGTCGAAACTACCAAGAATGATAGGAATAAGATCGATAGAGAAAGCCTGACCAACTAGGATGAGATTACAACCCTTGACTATGTGTGTGGCCTCAAGACTTTTACCGTTTGCTAGTTCTACCATGTGCTTGGTGTTCAAAAGTGTTGGGGTACGCTTAAGCACTTGACTAACTTTTAGGGAAACATAACTAGTATCAGCCCCCGAATCAAATAAAACAGTAACAAAGAAATCATCCAGTAGAAACTTACCCATCACCAAGTTGGGATCGTTCCTTGCATCACCCTGCCCATTCACGAACGCACGTCCCCTGGCACCATTGCCATCATTGTTACCCCCGTTATTGTTCCCGTTCCCCCGATTAATGTTGTTGTTCTGAGTCTGGTTCAACTGGGGGCAGTTTCTCTTGAAGTGACCTTCAGTACCACACTGATAGCATCCCCTGTTACCCTGCTGTTGCTGCTGCTGATTCTGTGGAGCTGGTGGCTGTTGTTGACGATTCTGATTTTTCGGTCGTGCGCCCCTGCAATCCTTAGCTTCATGACCAAGCTTGTTACACCTCTGACAACGACCCTTATTGCATGACCCACTATGATGCATGTTGCATCGGTTGCACTTGGGGTGGTTTCCTCTGTATCCACTCTGCCCCTGACTACCCGAAGATTGCTGACCAGGGCTCTTGTAGTCATCAGTCTTTCGCTACTGAGACTGAGACTGGGATGATGTTGAACCCTTGCTTGAGACTCCATCCCATTTGCGCTGTTGTCGCTGGGGGCATCAGTAGTAGTACCACCACCAATACGTTTGGGTAGCCTGTTCTACTCAACTGCCTGGTCAGTGAGAGGATCAGCCAAACGAATAACTTGCTGGATAGTGGCAAGATTCGCTGCACTCACATGGCTCTGGATCTCTGGCACTAAACCTTTGAGGTACAGCTCGATACGCTTGATAGGAGGATCTACCATAGTAGGACACAAGATAGCCAGCTCATTTGATCTCTTCGTATATACCCATATTTCAGACCCTCTCATCTTTAAGTTGTAGAACTCCACCTCCAGTTTGTGGATGTTATCACGATTACAGTATTCCTCTTTGATCAAATCTTTGAAGTCATTCCATGGGGTGGCATTAGCAGCGACCAACCCCAGCATTTGAACCTGAGCGTTCCACCACGTGAGCGCTACTCCTTCAAGAGTACCAGTAGCATACTTCACCCTACGAGCCTCAGGGCATTCACACATTTCGAAGACAGATTCGAGCTTCTCAAACCAGTGGAGGAGACCTACAGCTCCTTCAGTGCCGTTGAAAGTAGTAGGTCGGCGGTCCATAAAAGTTTTGAAAGTACACACAGGAGGCTAAGCATGTTGACCTGTCGTGCGAGTAAGAAGAGACGAAGTTAAACACGAGTATTGGTTCACGAGAGTAGGATCTAAAGATCCTAGAGTAAGTTGCAATGACAGGTTATACCTCCTGCCTGAGCGGCTGCGAGTGCCTCAGCAACTCGTTCGTTAATGAGAGCCGCCAGCTGGGCTTGAGTCAAGTTCAGTCATCCACTCATGATCTTCATATCAAAGGAAACATGAGTGAGAAAGTTGTCGCGAAAGTGCGATGACAGAAGAGAGTAAGCACACATGTGTTTCAAACAATAGTGCCAAGTTAACCAGAGCATACCATGCACAATGTACTATGTAACTAACAAGTAGGCAATATAAACATAAATCATATCACCTATAGTGTTGAGCCTTGCACGTGGAGCGAAGCGTCGTTGTGGATCGTTGAGCACTGTACAGGTTATAGTCTGATTTTGTCAAAAAGCTTTTCTCTTTTTAAAACCGAGTTCACTATAACCAATGGCACTGATACCAATCTGTCACACCCCCAAAATCCACAAGCGGAGTATCACCGCTTGGAGGCGTGACATGACCAGGATCAAGCCACCAATCATATTGAACAAAGCATATAAGTAATTATAAAATCCAACACAATATAATTGGTGTTCAATCAAAAGCATAGTTTAAGTTGTAAGCGGAAGCATAAGGTTTAAAACCATAGCATAAGTTAAAATGTTTCAAATATCTAAACATGGCACACACTGTCCATGTCCCACAACGACTCCTCCATCTCGTGCAAGCTCCATGCAAAACCTAACGACCTGCAAGGCATGTAACAACGAGTCAACAACAAAGTTGAGTGAGTTCACAGTTGGTTGTTTAGTTTTAACGTTTGTTTCAAAAACCATAAGTTGTTTCGTAAACCACGAGTTAACCAGTATCTTTTGTTTCCCAAACCATATCCATATTCAGTGGGGGCTTCCCCATGTGAACCACTAGACCGTTACCATATCGACAACTAACGAAAGTAAGTTGTGCCCTAAGTAAATGTCTATCATCATTGACTGAGTGCCCAGATCCATTAGTACACGTCTGTCCTACCGTCACGGTGTGAGGCTTGTCAACCCTAATAGCGCTATTAACTAATGACCCGCTCGCCATTGGCCCGGCGATTAAGTCGATATAAAAATGAGGGACTTCATGATAGAGTTTTGTCAAGTAAGTTTAAGGTTGTTGTCCTACCCAAGGAGGACGAACGTACGTACGTATTCTACCCAAGGAGAATACGCAGGATTAATATTGGCATCCTACCCATGGAGGATGGCGATACATATCCTACCCAAGGAGGATATGCAGGTTCCGTTTTAGTTCTTTAACCCATTCCCAACCACCGGGAATCCCATGCCTTAGAAAGAGTGTCAACTCACCTCGGTTTGCTCGGTATGCTTAACTACTTGTACATAAACAATTCAGTCAAAGCCTATAGTATGCACGTATACACAATCAGTTTATGTTCGTAATGATTCACATGCAAACTAACATCACAAGGTGTGCTTGGGCAACTATTATCAAGCAACACATAAATAGTTAAATCAACTCATACAAGATTCATAGTTTACAGGTAGGTTCCATAACCATGTTCAACAGTTAGGTGTATAGAGTGTAAAATTACATCATGCTATTCGATCAATGTAACTATCCTTAACAGTGAATAAAAAAATAAGTTTCTATCATACACGTAGTATACATGAACAAAATAACCTACTGTTCCTTATAGGCTTCACGACGAAGACTTGGGATTTCGTCGACATAGGGTCACGACGAAAACACCACGACGAACATTAGATTTTGTTGGATCGTTGTTTGACCCGATTGAGTCGTTCAGAAGAGTTGTAAGTCCAGTTCAAAGGCGGAATCAGAGAACTAGACACCGAAACAGCTTGATACTTTAAGATCTGTCAATTATATTGCTTTTAACAATGTTTACAACCTGACAGAAAATCGGCAGCACTTCGTTACACTTTCAGAGGTCGCGTACCAAATGAAACAACATGTGCCCCTTATATACTAGTGCTAATTTCGCTTTAATGTACCTGCCATATAAGCGAAATTAGATGTTATGATTTCGCTTATATGTCATGTACATTAAAGCGAAATCAGCTGTTATGATTTCGCTTATATGTCATGTACATTAAAGCGAAATCAGCTCCTTAACTTCTAATCTTTGACTTTCAAACTTTGTGCACTGGATATTCTAACCTATCCTATTTCGACACATGATACAAGACGAAGTCAATAGACGCAAGTGCACTAACAGATTTCGTCGACCAGGATCACGACGAAAACGCCACGACGAAAATTTGATTTCGTCAACCGGTGATTTCGTCGAAAGAGAGTTCGTCGGGCAAGGGTCTTCGTCGGGCCAGGGGTTTCCGTCGGGTAAGAATGATCATCATCAACAGTTACACAACCAGAAACCCTAATGATTATCTAACAGTTACTTCGACTTTATCAAACAATCGCTCAATCAGATCAAACCAACAACTATAACATACACCCTAGATTAACAATTTATCATCATGCACACACCATACCACCGATTCATTAATATACAAAAGTAACTGATATCATATATCGTAAAACATTAACAGGAATATCAACTACGAGAGGTGAACCATAAAGAATACAAATCATGAGAACCTTAATTCACACACTATCCACAACTGATACTGTCACGTAGATCTAATTATTTACACACAAAATCATCATCCAATCATATGATCATAATCATTACACAATAACAGTAAATTCATGATGCCAAACAAATAGTAAATAGTGATTTCAATCAAATAATCATCAATGGTTGATCACTAACCTAAACAGGAGGAACAATAAATCGATCGATGAATGAGGCTTCGAGTGTACAAGGCTGCCGTCGCACACAAGGATAGGGAGAGACTCTAGGCTTTTTCTAATAGCAGTTTACGTAATGTACATCCATTTATACGAGAGTTATAAAGTGTTGGGCCCTTAATGGGCTTCGGCGAAATCTGGGCCGGCGAAATCCTAGATTTCGTCGTGGTAGCTATGGCGAAAACCCTTGGGTTTTCGTCGGGTTGTGTTGTGGCGAAAACTCTATTTTCGTCAAGCTTATTCAAGAAAAAACGATTACAAGTTTATATCACTAAACTCATGAACACCTTAACACATTAATCACATAGTAGCATGCACAACTAGAATGGGACAAGTATTGAATAGAGGAAAGACCTTGAAAACTCGGGTTGTCACACAAAACATGTGAATTTACTGTGTAAAAAGTGGTTACAACTCATCAAAATTCTTGTCCCAAAACCACGCCATATTTACAAAGACATATAAACATATAATTGTAACTTTAATTTACTCATAAGCAAATATTGTGATTTTGTTCAACGTTTTTTTTACACTAACAAATTTATATTTGAAGCTTAAAAAATGAATCCCAATAGAGAAGAATGACAAAGCTCTAATGTAATTGTTGTGTTAAAATAGTGATTAGAGCTCCAGTTTTGGGTGTATTACTTTTGGTTAAATGCCATTTCTTTTTAATTCCTTTTTTTTTTCTTTGATAAATTCACTTCTAAAACTAAATAACTAATAATTCAATGTAATTTTTTTTATAATTTTAAAGATGAAATAAATGTATAATATTTAATTAATTTGTAAACCTTAAATATTAGGAATATTATATAACTAATAAGTATTAATAAGATCATTGTGTGGTATTGTAAATATTTAGGATAATTGTTCCCGTTCATTCGAATTCTTAAATTTTACTCGTGCGTTATTTTACAAGGAATCGTAAACGCAACCACTCATGATCTCGAGACTCCACCAACTCTCCTCTCGGTTTTCGTGGAACTCTACGCAAAACTGTGAGTATACTCGATTCCATTTTATTTTTTTAAACACTTTGGGATGCAACATGTATTCTATATTTAAACATACTTGAAACTATTTGAATCACTCTCTATCCATATTTGAACATGAAACTATATGTTGCTTGTTAATCTCGTATGTTATGTTAAACTTTTTGTGTGTATATGCTCATTAACTTCGTACAAGCCTACCTTAACAATTATAGCGCTATAGGAGTAATGCACCGCCCACTAGTCTCGGGGTATTGTTAAGTTAAACATGTTACCTCCCTTTATTCTATTGGGGATAGGCTATTTTAACGCATTGGATTCTTGGGTTTGAACATATACTTGACACCGTTTGGACATACTAGTAACTTGCATTTTGTGATTCATGTTGGATACGAGCCTTAGACTATTTTAAAACTATTTTTATGCTATGTATCAAACTTGTATACTCGCCTTTGCTTTTGCATTGAACTCTATTTTAATACATGTTGTAGGTTCGATAGACAAGATGATGCTAAGTGAAGAAACAAGACTTAAGTGGACTTAGAAACACACTTAAATTAATCTATTTTGTATTATATGTTTGAAACAATGTTGTTCGTATTTGATTCTTGTATGACATTTTAGAAATTTATGAAATTTGAATTTAAATTATATTGTCACATAGTGTTATGAAGTCTCTTCCAATCTATTTCGTCTCATCCCGATGTTTCCGCCATCGGTTGAGGTGTAACAGATTGGTATCAGAGCCATAACTATAGAGAATTAGGAAAAGTAGGAAAGTTTTTACCTAGACTATAGTTTTAGTGCTTTATTCTCATGTTTTGCTTGAAACTACTTGCATGCTACTTTATTTGCTTTCATTTATTCTCTTTTGATCTTTTAAGCATATATGTCACTTATGTGTTAACACTTGACATGCTATACTTGTTTTATTATGTGTTAATACTTGTTTCATTGTTCTACCCTTGATGTTCTATTCTTGACATACTTTTTATATGTTAATATTTGTTTTATTATTCCACCATTTATGTGTTATTCTTGACATGTTTATACTTGTTTGTCTAATCTTTAATGTACACTTTTCCTCATGCATTTTACTCGATTATTCTAAATCCGACAATACTCGTTTTATACAAACAAGACGAGTTTACCAAAATAGGCGTGAAACCAAAATTTGGTAAACGACTCCCATCTCGCTTGATTCTAGTTTTGCACGAAATTCACCATTAAGTTAGGAGTGAAATCCACATCTTAATGGAAATTTCAAATTTAAATTCTAATGGACCCTCGTCAACGTGTTGAAATTTAATTTGACCCGACGAGTACCAACCACACTTAGTGTACGAAGTCGTCAAGTTAGGGGTGAAACCCGCATCTCGTCGACTAGTCCCACTTCTTGATTTTTTTTACGAATCCCGCCAAGTCTCGAATTTTCGAGTGAATTGGAACATATAGTAACCGGAAGGGTAAATACCGTTAGCCGACATGTCGGCGAGAGTATTTCACCTATTAGGCCAAAGCATGTTCGCAAATTCAAAAGACTTTTCGACCACTTTGGTTAGTCAACGTTCCATTTTGGGACCATCCAAGTTTTAATCTATAACAACCCTCCTAAACTATTTTTCGACACCCTAATATATTTTAAAATATCCCCATATGTCCTAAAATACACCCCATACGTGAAAACCGAGCCCGAATACCTCTATTTGATTAAAAATTAATTAAAAACAAAGTTTTTGTGTCGCTCGCGAGCCGCATAGATCCCTTAAGGATCTTACGCGGGGCGCGACAGCTCCAAACTCAGGCGACACCCGGTGCTGCCACGTGTCAACATCGTGGCGGATCTAGTGGTGATGAACAATCAGGGCTAAGCCCTACACCCCTACTACGCGGGCCGCGTAGCCCGTAGTCTCACCTTACGCGGGCCGAGTGAAACCCAAAATCAGGCCCTATATAAGAAGGGCATCGGGCCTTCAGTCAGTTCGCTCATTTCTTTTCTCTCTCACGAATTTCTAAGTAGTAGAAGTAATTCTTGGGTATAATACCCCCCTAATTAACGAAGTTCTACCCCGTTGTAAGTATTATAACCCTGGTTACGTATTAGATACGCTGCCCGATTGATCCAGGGTTTCATAACGACTGTCGAGGTTCTGCCCGACGTTGTCATTGGAATGCCGTCTCGGGGAGGGTATCATTAATATAAATAAAGGGTTATTATACTAACATATGTACATTTATGTAAATTATAGATAAATCACCAGGAAACCTTAGAAGAAATCTAAGACAGCAATGTGAGTAATCTCCTTTTTGTAAATTGTTTTTACAAAACCTTAAATGTTTTACAATGTGATTAAGCAGTGATTGAGTCTTTTTAGTTCTTCAATTACTGCCGGTATGTTGGGGTTTTGTATACAAAATGTGGAACACGTTACCATTGGACAAAGAGTTAGCCAATGTGTAATATGACCCACCAGTCAGGATTGACAATACTGAATGAGTAATTGTGTAGAAATAAACAATGTGATAGCTCTCAATACTGTTAAAGGATAAAACTCTTCTTGATTAAACAGGGATTCACTCACCAGTATTTCCCACTGACAAATGTTTTTAAAATGTGTTTCAGGTAACAAAATGTAAAAGCCAATTAGAAGAAAGCCAGCTGAAGAGCACTGATGGCTTGGAAAAATGTGGATATAAAAGTTACCTAAAAGACGATGTTTTAAATTCAATAAAATAGGGTTTATCCCTATAAACATGTTGTAATAAGTAACTTGGGTTTTACCCATGTGGTTATTAATATAAAATATGGTGGTTTTACTCTGATAAACATTTCCTAACTACGGTCCTGATGAAATTTCCGCTGCCAAAATGATAAACAAATGATACCACCAATACAGGTCTCGCGGCCGCAAGTTCCCGGGACAGATAAAGGGGCGGGGGTTGCGACAGAAGGTGGTATCAGAGCTAAGCCTGATTCAGCCATAGAAGTGTTCTGCTGACATCAAGATATTATTTAAATTGTTAGGAAATTAATTACGGAAATACGTGCATATCTGTATGTTATTGTTATGTGTTATTTAACTATTTGTTAGTTTACAGTATGAGTGATCAAGGACCCTCAGACGTGTATCGTCAGTTGTCCGATTCACCTAGGAGTGAAGGTACTTCTTCCCAGCCTGCCCTCTCTGGGTATTCAGTTGATCAGGAAGAAGGGATGTTTGTCTTTAAGGCTCAGTCTGAAGAGCCATTCCCTCAGAAAAAGAGAGGATGGTTCAGTAAGGGAGCATTCGAGCGTAGGAAAAGAATGCGAAAGTTGCAACAGCAAAGAGTCCTAGCAGTCGCTAAGCGAGAGTCAGATGCCCATACACAGGATATGCTTAATAGGAGCTTAGCCAATTTTCATATCCTAGCAACAACTACTGCCGACCCAAATCTGGAACAACTAGTAGCCCCGCAACCCTTACCTTTGTTCCCCACTCAGCCGATGGAGATAGAAAACAACCTCAAAAATCAAGTAAAAATGCATGATTTCAACCCTGAGGAGATACCTAGGATACCAGCCCCTAATCCCTTAGACCCAGATTATGATCCATGGTTCGATGATCATGGGGATTATGTGCCACGCTATCACCTAAACGACGAACCCATGCCGAACTTAGCAGCCTATCCAGGTCTGGACCCTCTAGATCCCTACTATGACAATGATAAATACATTAGGGAGATCTTAGAGAATCCGTACCCTCAGGAGAATCCCATGCCCCGGTACCCAGACCCAGTACCAGCACCTACACCCCCAATGAGTGCAGAAAATGTGCACGAGCTCCGAACTTTCGGAGAAGAGATCTTAGAGAGTAGTGAGAGGATGAGGCAGGTAGGAGAGCAACTCATCTGGAAATATGACGAGCGCAATATGGATTACTGGATGAATCCAGATCAGTGAAGGTGATAGTGGAGTTGGTAATAATAATAATAATAATAATATAATAATATATATAATTTGTATGAAAATATATATATATATATATAATAAATATATAATAATAATAATAATATGTGTAATAATAATATATGTTGTAGTATAGACCACTTTGTGGTTAGCAATGCATAGTAGTATTGTAATTTCAAAATTTCAGTATCAGTTTGTAGTAGATGTATAATAGATAAGAAAGAGTAAAGTCGCAATGCTCGACGTTTTTGACCAATATGTGTGTTGTGTGGTTGTTGCCTAAATTATTAATTATTTTGTGATATTAATAATGTGGCAAATTTTTAAAATTTAGATGGACGACGAAGTAAACCAGGAAAACCAGAATAATGATAACCAGAGTAACATTAATCTGGATAATGGAAACCCAAACAACAATAACAACGGAAACCCAGTGGATAATAGTGCCATCCAACACATAGTGGCACAAGGAATAATAGATGCGATGCCATTTATTATTCAAACTGTTAAGGAAGCGGATAATAAAAGTAAACATAGCAGTAAGCGACCAACTGAACCTGAACACGGCGTGAACAATGGACCTATACTTCAAGCGCCCAGTCCCAAAAGAAGAAGAACCATGCCTTACGGTTGTTCTTATAAAGAATTCTGGTCTTGTAAACCAATGGAATTCTCGGGCAATGAAGGGGCCGTTGCATCTCTACGCTGGATAGAAAAAACTGAGGCAGTCTAAAGAATAAGTAAATGTGCGGAAGAGGACAAGATAATGTTTGCTTCTAATATGTTTAAGAATTCAGCACTAGAATGATGGAACACTATCCTCCAATTTAGAGGAAGTGATAGAACTTATAATATGGAATGGGAAGAATTTAAAAACATGGTAGAAAGGAAATTCTGCCCTCCTAATGAAAAAGAACAGATAGCAAACAAGTTCCAAAATCTTAGGATGACTGGAGTGGATAGTAAGGGTTACACTAAGTTATTCTTTTATATGCCCGAATAGTACCAACCCTTGCTTCACCTGAACCAGTATTAATCTCCCGTTACATCTAGGGATTAATTGGGGAGATAAGGCATGTAGTCAAGGCAGGGAGACCCCAAACCATAGAAGAAGCTGTAGAACTAGCAAATACCTTGACAGATAAATTAGTTCGTACGTGAGAAGAGGATCAAAGGAGGAACCTAACCCAGAAACTTACACAAGAATTCCGTTCTAGAAATTCTAACCGTGGGAAAAATGTAGGCTCTACCTTTGCACCCTACTGTAAGTATTGCAAAAGGAAGCATTCAGGAAGATGCTCCATATATTGTAACGTTTGCAAAATATCGGGACACAAGGAGGAATATTGCAGGAAAAAGATTAGCAACAGGATATGCTACAACTGTGGAGAACAAGGCCACATCAAGCCAAACTGTCCAAAGTTAGCTCCAGCTACGAACACTAAGAATACTAAAAATGCTAGAGCATTTTTTCTGACTGCAGAAGAAGCAAAGATGATCCCGGATGTGATCGCCGGTACGTTTTTAGTTAATGATGTTTTTGCTAAAGTATTATTTGACTTTGGTGCGAACCAAAGTTTTATTAATACTTCATTTTGCAAATTACTCAATCAACCATTAACTAAACTCCCACAAGAATGTCTAGTAGTGACAGCAAATGGGGAAACCATTAAGATTTCTGAAATCTTGCAGGGAGCAAGAATAGAAATTCTAATTCAGAAATTTATTGCAAATCTTTACCCCATGAATCTGACAGGATTTGATGTTGTATTAGGAATGGATTGGTTGGTAACCAATAAAGCCAGTATTTTATGTGATCAAAAGTCAATCCAAGTAAATTCACCAAGGGGTAAAAATATCACAATTAAAGTAAATAAAACCTCTAGATCCCCTAAATTCATCTCTGTGATGAAAACAACAAGTTACATAAGAAAAGGTTCATTAGTGTATTTGATTTCCATAATAACTAACACTAAAGGAAAAGAATTAAAGGATATTCCAGTAGTATCTCAATTTTTAGATATATTCCCAGAAGAGCTACCAGGGCAACCTCCAAATAGGGAAGTTGAATTCAGAATTCATTTGATACCAGGAACAACACCAATTGCCAAAGCACCTTACTGTTTGGCACCCGCAGATATGCAGGAACTGAAGAAACAGTTAGACGAATTATTAGAAAAATGATTCGTACAGCCAAGTTCATCGCCATGGGGAGCACCGATTTTATTCGTCAAAAAGAAGGACGGATCAATTCGTATGTGCATTGACTACCGTGAATTGAATAAAGTCACGATTAAGAATCGATATCCATTACCAAGAATAGATGATCTGTTTGATCAGTTGCAAGGAGCATGATTTTTCTCAAAAATCGATTTAAGGTCAGGATATCATCAATTAAAGGTACATGAAGAGGACATTCCTAAGACCGCTTTTAGAACAAGGTATAGCCATTATGAATTTACTATCATGCCATTTGGTTTAACCAATTCCCCAGTTGCATTCATGGACATGATGAACCGAATATGTAAGCAATATTTGGATAAATTCATAATTATCTTTATAGATGATATTCTCATTTACTCTAAGAGTAAAGAGGAACATGCAAAGCATTTTCACGCACTTCTAAGTTTATTGAGAAAAGAAAAGCTTTATGCTAAATTTTTGAAGTGTGAGTTTTGGTTAGAACAGGTACAATTTCTTGGACATCTAGTTGATCATGAAGGAATTCATGTAGATCCCACCAAGATCGAGGCGATAACCAAGTGGAAAACCCCTGAGTCACCAAATGAGGTTAGAAGTTTCTTAGGACTGGCTGGTTATTATAGAAGATTTATTCGAGATTTTTCTAGAATAGCCATTCCCTTAACTAAGTTAACCTATAAATCCGTTAAGTTTGAATGGGGACCAAAACAAGAAGAAGCCTTTAGAATCCTTAAGCAAAGATTAACCCATGCACCTATACTAGCGTTACCAGAAGGAACTGAAGATTTTGTAATCTACTGTGACGCTTCTAAATTAGGTTATGGATGTGTGTTAATGCAACGTCAAAAAGTTATAGCTTACGCTTCTAGACAACTTAAGAATCATGAAGAGAATTATTCGACCCATGATCTAGAATTAGGAGCTATAATTTTCGCCCTTAAAATTTGGAGACATTACCTATATGGTAGTAAGTTTACTATTTTCACAGACCATAAGAGTTTAAGGTATGTCTTCGGGCAAAAGGAATTAAATATGAGACAAAGACGCTGGATGGAGATACTTAGTGATTTTGATTGTGATATCCAATATCATGCAGGAAAAGCAAATGTAGTTGCTGATGCTTTAAGCCGAAAGTATCATGAAAAGCCAAAAAGAGTACGTTCACTTAAATTAAATCTGTAAGTAGATATAAATGAACAGATTAAAAAGGCACAAAAATCAGTAATCAAGGATGATACTGAGAAATTGAAAGGAATGATTAACGAATTAGAACAAGGAACAGATGGAATTCGGAGATTCCATAAGAAAAGGATGTGGATACCTAAATTAGGAAACTTACGCCACCGTATATTAGAAGAAGCCCATAAATCTAAGAATACGATGCATCCTGGAAGTGATAAGATGTATCAGGACTTAAGAAAGAATTTTTGGTGGATAGGAATGAAAAAGAATATAGCAGCATATGTTGCAAAGTGTTTAACTTGTTCACAAGTCAAAGCTGAACATCAGAAACCTTCAGGTTTACTGCAATAGTTAGAAATGCCTGTTTGGAAATGGGAATTTATAAAAATGGATTTTGTTACTAAATTACCCAAAACAAGGAAAGGTAATGATATAATCTGGGTGATTGTAGACAGGCTAACCAAGTCAGCTTATTTCCTACCAATGAAGGAAACTTTCAGTATTGAACAATTAGCTAAATTATATGTAAATGACGTAGTTTCTTTACATGGAATTCCTCTATCAATTGTTTCTGACAGAGATAGTTGTTTTACCTCTCATTTTTGGACAAGTTTCCAAAAAGCAATGGGAACCAAGATAAATCTAAGCACCGCTTATCATCCTCAAACGGACGGACAAAGCGAAAGGACAATTCAGACAACGGAGGACATGCTTAGAGCTTGTGTAATTGATTTCGGAGGTAATTGGGATGATCACTTACCTTTGATAGAATTTTCTTATAATAACAGTTATCACACAAGTATCAATGTTGCACCATTCGAAGCACTTTATGGACGAAAGTGCCAAACTCCAGTCTGTTGGGCAGAAGTTGGAGAAAAGCAACTATCTGGACCTGAAATAGTACAAGAAACAACAGACAAAATCATTCAAGTCAAGGAACGACTGAAAGCAGCACGTGATCGACAAAAGAGTTATGCAAATAATAGACGAAAGCCGTTGGAATTTCAAGTAGGAGATAAAGTATTATTAAAAGTCTCTCCTAGGAAAGGAGTAGTAAGATTCATCAAAAGGGGAAAGCTAAGCTGTAACACTCGTCTTTTAATTTCATTGTTTAATCATAAAAATGCGGTATTCGTAGAACAAAATTTAAAATTAACAAAAAAACTTAGTTAGTAAACTAAGTTATACTTCATCATAGTAATTAACATAGTCAAATAACTGGATTTGAAACATTCGTCATTCAGTAGTATTTACAAAACAACATAGTTTATCTAGATTAGATTATCGCGGAAGCATCCAAAATTTGTGTTCGGTTCTTGAAGCATCGACTTGATCATCATCCATGAACTTTCAATACCTAAAACTAGAAATTTTGACAAATATTAGTATTAGAATTCTTAGAAAATTTGCATAATCGAAACTATGCAAAAAAAAACGGATCCGATTAACTAAGATATGCAAGGTTCAACAATTGTGACAGGGCTCTACCGTAAGTTACGGTAGCCACCGTAAGTTACGGTAGCCGCTGGGCAACACTGGTCTGCCATAAGGCAGTAGAAAGATGTCGTAACATTTTATTCTCTACCGTAAGTTACGGTAGCTACCGTAACTTACGGTAGCCTCTGTAGTTTTGCTGTTTTGACCGATTTGTTTATTTCACCCGAACCCACATGGACGGGATATCACTTCATTATGAGAAGACCCAAATCACGGGTTCCTTATTTTCCACACCCACGCTCCCAACACCGGTTTGGGTGTTTAGTAATTCACTACCCATCACTCGGACTCAAAATCTACGAGTAAGGTACTATCGTTACCCGATTCGTACCTTCCCTTAATGACCCGTTAGTTTGCCCTTATGGAGTTCATCATTCAAGCAAACCAAACCACCAAAATCTCGTATTCTAACATACCCATTATTAACAATAACTAAGGACCAAATAACCATATTAACGAAGCATTTAGCCATGTACTAATTGATTATTCGACCCGTTTGGCTCATCTATGGAATCCGCCATTATAATGACTACCAAACGACTTTTAACCGATTCTTAACCTATTAATTCAAGTAACGATCATTGTCGCTTCCATGAACACAACCTTTATTCTACAACACAACACAACTAAATGTATTCTAGTTATCAAATTACTCAATGTAATGAATCGAGTTACATACCTTCAACGTACGCCCTTCAAACGCAAGTCGCCACCGGCTTGTCCACTTGACACTTCGGCGTCCTTTCCTATAGAGTTCAATCATAACATGTTTAGAACTCTTTTTAAATCATAAATCACATAATTTGCCGAAACATCGTAATTATGCGTCTTAACTTTAAATTTCAGTTTTAAGCCTTCTTTGAGGCATTTATACAAACACTTTATGGGCATAATTTTACATGATCTATTAACAAGTTTATAACTTGTCATATAGCCCAAATTTTCATCAATCAACTACCTAACATAAATATTTGCCTCTATAATTCTGAAATAACCTCACATATATCAAATTACACTAGAACAACTCCCAATTTCCTAGTGTTTATCAAGTTCTACATAACCCACTAATCACCTACAATGGTGTTCATAGATTTCACTAAAATTACACATGATTTCAACTTGTATTTCTCTAGGGTTTGCTCCTAGACACTACGAGGTTCATATTTTCTCAATATAACACACATGCATCATCATATTTCGAATTCCCTAAGTTCATGAGAATTTCAAATAGAGAATTTTTATCAAATTTCACATACCTTATGATCTCCTTACAATGGGGATCACTAATCCGGGTTTGAATTTCGTTTTGGGGCTGATCTTGACCTTCAATTTGTGAATTTAGACAAGAACTAGGGTTGGAGTTCTTCTCCTGGTCGCCCCCTGCTTGTGTCGATCAGACACACACTTTTGTGTGTGTTTGGTGTTTATTTATTTGTTTTAATTAAATCCAATTTCAGGTTTAACAAGTTTAGCCCCTCTACATTCCTTAGTTTGTATTTTTAGTGTTTTTAACCCACTTATGAGTCATCACTAGGCTTTTGTCTAACTAGGTTATTTTTAATCCTAGTTAGTTGTACTTATTTATTCACCGACCTTTTATATAAATATGAGAATTTATATTTTCGGGGTGTTACAAGTCCACCCCCCTTAAGAGGGTTTCGTCCTCAAAACCGGAAATACGTACCAAACAGTGTTGGGTAGAGACGCCGCATCTCTTCTTCGGACTCCCATGTTGTGTCCGAGCCTTTTCTATGCTCCCATTTGACTTTTACTTGAACAATTTCTTTTTTCCTCAAATTCTTTACCTTGCGATCCAAAATCGCAATTGGCTTCACCGCGTAATTAAGGCTATTGTCCACCTCGATGTCGTCGTAGGGGATATAAGCGGCTTCGTCAGCTAGACATTTCCGAAGATGTGATACGTGGAACGTGTTATGTATTCCACTAAATTCTTCAGGTAATTCGAGATGGTACGCTACCTTACAAACCCGTTCAATGATTTTAAATGGTCCGATAAATCTCGGGCTTAGTTTCCCTCTCTTCCTGAATCGGACCACGCCTTTCCATGGGGATACCTTTAACATAACTACTTCGCCTACTTGAAATTCAATTGGTCTTCGTCTTTTGTCGACATAAGACTTTTGCCTATCTTGGACCGCTTTCAAGTGAGCTCGCACCACCTCGATTTTCTCGTTAGTGGCTTGGACAATTTCCTTGTGGGCTAGTTCACGTGGACCCACTTCGCCCCAATATACCGGGGTTCTACATTTCCTACCATACAACATCTCATACGGGGCCATGCCGATGCTGGCGTGATAACTGTTGTTATATGAGAACTCTGCTAATGGCAGATACACATCCCAACTGCCCCAAAAATCGATGATACACGCTCTCAGCATATCCTCCAGGGTCTATATTGTTCTTTCACTTTGTCCATCCGTTTGAGGATGGTACGCGGTACTGATAAATAGTTTTGTTCTCATCTGTTCTTGAAAATCTCTCCAGAAGTTTGAAGTAAACCGGGTATCTCTGTCCGACACAACGGAAACCGGTACTCCATGACGTGCCACTATTTCGTTTGTATATACCCCGGACATCTTTTCCGAAGTATATGTCTCGCATATAGGAATAAAATGGGCACTCTTCGTCAATCTATCCACTATCACCCATATAGCATCAAATCCCCGAATCGTTTTTGGTAGTTTGGTCAACAGGTCCATAGTGATATGTTCCCATTTCCAAACCGGGATCTCCAAAGGTTGCAGCTTTCCATATGGTTTTTGGTGTTCCGCCTTGACTTGTAGACAAGTCAAGCACTTCTCCACGTATTTTACTACATCCCTCTTCATTCCGGGCCACCAATAATTTTGTTTCAGGTCGTTATACATCTTGGTCGCACCCGGATGAATAGAATGTCGGGATTTATGAGCTTCATCGAGTAGTAGTGTCTTAACCCCACAAGAATTCAGGACCCAAATTCTTCCGGATCGAGACTTCAACCCGTTCCTTCCATCCGACAAATCCTTTAGCTGACCGATTATTCTTTCCTTCTTCCAGTTCTCCTCTTTCACTACTTCTACTTGCGCTTCTCGGATACGTTCAAGTATACCCGAAGTCACGACAAGCTGCATCAACCTTACTCGTAATGGGACATAATCCGCTTTTCTGCTCAGGGCGTCCGCCACCACATTTGCCCTTCCGAGGTGGTAATGTATTTCATAGTCAAAATTTTTCACCGTTTCTAACCATCGCCTTTGTCGCATATTTAGCTCCTTCTGATCGAAGAAATATTTTAAGCTCTTGTGATCGGTGAATATGGTGCACTTTACCCCATATAAATAGTGCCTCCATATTTTTAACGCAAACACCACCGCAGCCAATTCGAGGTCGTGCGTGGGATATTTATTTTCGTGTATTTTCAGTTGCCTCGAGGCATAAGCTATAACTTTGCCCCGTTGCATCAAAACGCATATGAGCCCCGATAGTGAGGCATCCGAATAAACCACCAAGTCTTCGACTCCGTCCGGCAATGTTAATACCAGAGCTTGAGTTAACTTCTCTTTTAACGTTTGAAACGCTCTTTCTTGTTCGACACCCCAAATGAACTTTTCCTCCTTCCGGGTTAACTTAGTTAGCGGCGATGCAATCTTGGAGAAATCTTGAATGAATCTCCTGTAGTACCCCGCAAGCCCTAAGAAGCTTCTAAATTCCGAGGGATTCTTCGGAGGGCTCCATTTTGACACGGCCTCTATCTTTGAAGGATCTACCAATATTCCATCGGCGCTTATGATGTGGCCGAGGAATTGCACCTCTCGCAACCAAAAGGCGCATTTTGAGAATTTCGCATACAACTTTTCTTGCCTGAGTGTCTCTAACACCTCTTGTAAGTGGCGTGCATGTTCTGTTTCACTTTTCGAGTATACCAGAATATCATCGATAAACACGATTACCGATTTATCCAACATTGGCTTGCAAACCCGGTTCATGAGGTCCATGAAAGTCGTGGGTGCATTTGTCAGCCTGAATGACATCACGAGAAACTCGTAATGTCCGTATCTCGTGCAGAAATCCGTCTTCGGTACATCCTCCTCCTTGACTCTTAGTTGGTGATACCCCGATCTAAGGTCAATTTTTGAAAACCAGTTCGCACCTTGTAATTGGTCGAATAGATCGTCTATTCTCGGAAGCGGGTATCAATTCTTTACCGTGAGTTTATTTAACTCCCGATAATCGATACACATGTGCATGCTTCCGTCCTTCTTTTTCACGAATAGCATGGGCGCGCCCCAAGGAGACACACTCGGCCTTATGAATCCTTTATCGAGCAAGTCTTGACTCTGTGACATTAATTCTTGTAACTCCGATGGTGCAAGTCGGTATGGTGCTTTTGCCACGGGTTTCATGCCCAGAACTAATTCAATTCCGAACTCTACCTCCCGTTCGGGCGGCATTCCCGGTAAATCATCCGGAAATACATCTTCAAAGTCACGTACCACTGGTACGTCTACAATCTTCGGTAATTCTTTCTCGGGCTCATTCGCGTATATCATAAATGCTTTACATCCATGCCTCATGAGCTTGTGAGTTTTCATCGTCGAGCATATTATAGGATTGCCTCCCTTTTTGCCATAGATTGTGACGTGTTTTCCACTCGGAGATGTTAGCTTTATCTCCTTACGAAAACACACGACCTTTGCATGGTGTCGAGATAGCCAATCCATCCCTAAAACCACTTGAAACTCTCCCATAGACATTGGAATTAGATCTATCAAGTATTCCTCATCATTGATGCTTAATTTGCAGCTTTGACAGACATCACATACTATGAAACTTTTATTATCTCCTATCTCAACCTCTAAACGCATAGGTAATTTTGTCAATACAAATGAAGGATGTCGAATAAATCCATGTGAAATAAAGGATTTATTCACACCCGTATCAAATAATACACGTGCAGGAATCAAATTTATTGCGAATATACCTGAGACCACATCGGGTTCTGTTTTTGCTTCAGCTGCTATAAGTCGGAAGGACCTAGCCTTCGCCTTTGGAGCTTCTGTTGGAGAATCGTTGGTGTCTTTCTTTCCAACTAAGTCTGGGCATTTAGACTTTTTGTGGTCGGGCTGATAGCATTTGTAACAAACTGATACTTTACCCGGACATAGAGATGTTGTGTGCCCCGTCTTTCCGCATATAGGGCACGGCTTGTCCTTGAAACGACACTCACTCTTATGCCCTTTTTCCACAGATTTTGCAATTTGGCGACCCACCATTTGCATCAGTTTTCTTTGTCGTTTCAGCTATTCTAGCCATCTTTATAGAGCTTGGATTCACATCATGCGCCCTTCGCTCGCCTCTCTTGATTTGTTTCTTCAACTCGATCTCCCGCTCCCTGGCGGTGTTGATAATTTCAGTGAGGGTTTCATACTTTGAGGGGGTCATGAACTCCCGGTGTTCAGCGCTCAACATGTTGTAATAGTAATATATCTTCTGCTCTTCAGTGGTGACCAACTCGTCACAAAATCTCAGCTTATCCATAAAGATACCTGTGATTTTATCAATTGTTTCACCCCTTTGTCTTAACTGGATGAACTCTTCTTGGATCATGTTGATAACCGCCTTGGGACTATGGTGTTTAAGGAATGGCACCTTAAACTCATCCCAAGTCATGACCCTTGCCGCTTCAGCTCCCATTTCCTTCTTTTTGTTGTCCCACCAATCCTTGGCTTGACCCCTCAATTGACCCGTTCCGTAAGCAACATAATCACTCACGTCACTGTGGGTCCTTTCAAACACCCCTTCGACATCGCTTAGCCATCTTTGGCATATTATCGGGTCGACCTCCCCGTTGTAAATTGGCGGTTTACACGCCATAAACTCTTTATACGAACACCCTTTACGTTCTGCGGGTTTTTCTTTCACAAGGTTGACATTATCTTCCAACCTTTTGACTCGTTCTTCGACCAATGATAGCACCGTATTTTGAATTTTGTCTATGAAACCCGATAGACTATTCTCGAATGCCTTTCCTACCTCTTCGGCAATCACCTCTTTCATTTGTTCGGTGACTATTGGCACCGCATCATTGTTGCTCTTTTCCTTCATCTTGAAACTGAAATGTTTATACCAATTGTTAACATTTCATTTATAATACATACTTTATTTGCTTCGGTTTAGCCAAGTTCATAACTTGCTTTAACCATTTTCATTTAGTGCACCTTCCGGGTTTGAGTGTCTTAACACACTCTTTCCGTGCACATTGATTCAAATTTCTTTTTCTCACGTATGATAAGATCTATTAAAACAATTAATTAATTCTTACCGGACGATCGATCAAGCTTGAACCGAACACTTTATTGACAACCTTAAGCTCTGAACACCAACTTGTAACACTCGTCTTTTAATTTCATTGTTTAATCATAAAAATGCGGTATTCGTAGAACAAAATTTAAAATTAACAAAAAAACTTAGTTAGTAAACTAAGTTATACTTCATCATAGTAATTAACATAGTCAAATAACTGGATTTGAAACATTCGTCATTCAGTAGTATTTACAAAACAACATAGTTTATCTAGATTAGATTATCACGGAAGCATCCAAAATTTGTGTTCGGTTCTTGAAGCATCAACTTGATCATCATCCATGAACTTTCAATACCTAAAACTGGAAATTTTGACAAATATTAGTATTAGAATTCTTAGAAAATTTGCATAATCGAAACTACGCTCAAAAACGGATCCGATTAACTAAGATATGCAAAGTTCAACAATTGTGACAGGGCTCTACCTTAACTTACGGTAGCCACCGTAAGTTACGATAGCCGTTGGGCAACACTGGTCTGCCGTAAGGCAGTAGAAAGCTACCGTAACATTTTATTCTCTACCGTAAGTTACGGTAGCTACCATAACTTACGGTAGCCTCTGTAGTTTTGCTGTTTTGACCGATTTGTTTATTTAACCCGAACCCACATGGACGGGATATCACTTCATTATGAGAAGACCCAAATCACGGGTTCCTTATTTTCCACACCCACGCTCCCAACACCGGTTTGCGTGTTTCGTAATTCACTACCCATCACTCGGACTCAAAATCTACGAGTAAGGTACTACCGTTACCCGATTCGTACCTTCCCTTAATGACCCGTGAGTTTGCCTTTATGGAGTTCATCATTCAAGCAAACCAAACCACCAAAATCTCGTATTCTAACATACCCATTATTAACAATAACTAAGGACCAAATAACCGTATTAACGAAGCATTTAGCCACGTACTAATTGATTATTCGACCCGTTTGGCTCATCTATGGAATCCACCATTATAATAACTACCAAACGACTTTTAACCGATTCTTAACCTATTAATTCAAGTAACGATCATTGTCGCTTCCATGAACACAACCTTTATTCTACAACATAACTAAACGTATTCTAGTTATCAAATTACTCAATGTAACGAATCGAGTTACATACCTTCAAAGTACGCCCTTCAAACGCAAGTCGCCACCAGCTTGTCCACTTGACGCCCCGGCGTCCTTTCCTATAGAGTTCAATCATAACATGTTTGGAACTCTTTTTAAGTCATATATCGCATAATTTGCCGAAACATCGTAATTATGCGTCTTAACTTTAAATTTCATTTTTATGCCTTCTTTGAGGCATTTATACAAACACTTTATGGGCAGAATTTTACATGATCTATTAACAAGTTCATAACTTGTCATATAGCCTAAATTTTCATCAATCAACTACCTAACATAAATATTAGCCTCTATAATTCTAAAATAACCTCACATATATCAAATTACACTAGAACAACTCCCAATTTACTAGTGTTTATCAAGTTCTACATAACCCACTAATCACCTACAATGGTGTTCATAGATTTCACTAAAATTACACATGATTTCAACTTGTATTTCTCTAGGGTTTGCTCCTAGACACTACGAAGTTTATATTTTATCAATATAACACACATGCATCATCATATTTCGAATTCCCTAAGTTCATGAGAATTTCAAATAGAGAAATTTTATCAAATTTCACATACCTTATGATCTCCTTACAATGGGGTCACTAATCCGGGTTCGAATTTCGTTTTGGGGCTGATCTTGACCTTCAATTTATGAATTTAGACAAGAACTAGGGTTGGAGTTCTTCTCCTGGTCGCCCCCTGCTTGTGTCGACCAGACACACACTTTTGTGTGTGTTTGGTGTTTATTTATTTGTTTTAATTAAATCCAATTTCAGGTTTAACAAGTTTGGCCCCTCTACATTCCTTAGTTTGTATTTTTAGTGTTTTTAACCCACTTATGAGTCATCACTAGGCTTTTGTCTAACTAGGTTATTTTTAATCCTAGTTAGTTGTACTTATTTATTCACCGACCTTTTATATAAATATGAGGATTTATATTTTCGGGGTGTTACATAAGCCCCATGTATGTTGGACCTTTTGAGATTATTAAAAGAATAGGACCTGTAGCCTATCAGCTACAAATGCCAGAGGAAATGGCAGGAATACATGATGTATTTCATGTATCTAATCTCAAGAAGTGTTTAGCTGATGAATCACTCATAGTAATTCTTAAGGATATAGAGGTAAATGAGCAGTTAAAATTTGTGGAGAGGCCTCTACAGATTGGAGGTAGAAAAGTCAAGAACCACAAGCACAAGAGATTAGTTCTGGTCAAAGTGAAGTGGGACTCTAAAAGAGGACCAGAATACACAGGGGAGCTTGAATCATAAATGCAAAGGAAATATCCACACTTGTTTCAGTAGATCTCGAGGACGAGCTCTAAAACAAGGTGGGGAGGATATAACAACCCTCCTAAACTATTTTCCGACACCCTAATATATTTTAAAATATCCCCATATGTCCTAAAATACACCCCATACGTGAAAACAGAGCCCGAATACCTCTATTTTATTAAAAATTAATTAAAATCAAAGTTTTTGTGTCGCTCGCGGGCCGCGTAGATCCCTTAAGGATCTTACGCGGGGCGCGACAGCTACAAACTCAGGCGACACCCGGTGTTGCCACGTGTCAACATCGTGGCGGATCTAGTGGTGATAGCCAATCAGGGCTAAGCCCTACACCCCTACTACGCGGGCTGCGTAGCCCGTAGTCTCACCTTACGCGGGCCGCGTGAAACCCAAAATCAAGCCCTATATAAGAAGGGCATCGGGCCTTCAGTTAGTTCGCTCAATTCTTTTCTCTCTCACGAATTTCTAAGTAGTAGAAGTAATTCTCGGGTATAATACCCCTAATTAACGAAGTTCTGCCCCGTTGTTAGTATTATAACCCCGGTTACGTATTAGATACGCTGCCCGATTGATCCAGGGTTCCGTAACGGCTGTCGAGGTTCTGCCCGACATAGTCGTTGCAATGTCGTCTCGGGGAGGGTATCGTTAATATAAATAAAGGCTTATTAAACTAACATATGTACATTTGTGTAAATTATAGATAAATCACCAGGAAACCTTTGAAGAAATCTAATACAGCAATGTGAGTAATCTCCTTTTTGTAAATTGTTTTTACAAAACCTTAAATGTTTTACAATGTGATTAAGCAGTGATTGAGTCTTTGTAGTTCTTCAATTACTGTCGGTATGTTGAGGTTTTGTATACAAAATGTGGAACACATTACCATTGGACAAAGAGTTAGCCAATGTGTAATATGACCCACCAGTCAGGATTGACAATACTGAATGAGTAATTGTGTAGAAATAAACAATGTGATAGCTCTCAATACTGTTAAAGGATAAAACTCTTCTTGATTAAACAGGGATTCACTCACCAGTATTTCCCACTGACAAATGTTTTTAAAACGTGTTTCAGGTAACAAAATGTAAAAGCCAATTAGAAGAAAGCCAGCTGAAGAGCATTGACGGCTTGGAAAAATGTGGATATAAAAGTTACCTAAAAGACGATGTTTTAAATTCAATAAAATAGGGTTTATCCCTATAAACATGATGTAATAAGTAACTTGGGTTTTACCCATGTGGTTATTAATATAAAATATGGTGGTTTTACTCTGATAAACATTTCCTAACTACGGTCCTGATGAAATTTCCGCTGCAAAATGATAAACAAATGATACCACCAATACTGGTCTCGCGGCCGCCCGTTCCCGGGACAGATAAGGGGGCGAGGGTTGCGACATAATCGAACCTACGTTTTACTATTACCAACTTTATTTGATACAATCCTCCCTTTACACATTTCGATTTATCCTCAAGACTATTCATTTACATGCTTATCATACTCAAACCTTTTCATACACATATTTATTATCTCACATGCATGATTTCATATAATTTTACTTATTTTCCTTGTAACAACAAATGGGGACATATCATCGAGATAGGAGTGATTTCCTTACCTTGACGATTAACTCTGGTTTTTTTTCTCACCTTACAACGACCTCACCAACGGATTTGGGGTGATTCCCTTACCTAGGTGATCGTTACCAATACTTCTTTTAATAGATTATATTATGTAAACATGATCACGTTATTCGTTAAAATCCCTATTTGTTTCAAAATGCATTGTATATTCAAATGTATATCTTATACTACAATCTATTTTCACATCACTCGCATACACAAAATTTTAATACTACCATAAATGCTTGTTCCTCGATTTTCAAAATGTTACGAAATGCTACTCATCAACTTAGTCTGTCTAATAAATCCATTGCCCACAAAAAATTTCGTGTTCAACATAATTATTAACACACCTATAAGATATTACAAATATTATTCAATTGTTTACTAAAACTTCTTTCAAAATCAATAAAACATTTTTAGTAAAGACGCTTTTCAACAATCACTAAATTCTTATACCAAAATCCTCTTTTTTTTAAGAATCGGCATTTTCACAAGAACCTCTAAACTCCGAATTCTTTTGTTGATGAAAAGTTATGCAATCTTACTTACTTCTAGAACCGTTCCAACCATTATTCAATGCGTCAAGTTAATTTAAAACGCGTGGGCAAGGAAGCTTCATGGGAACTGACAATTTTCAACTATGTGAATTCTTTTAAAACCATAGTAGCGTTTCCATTCTTTTACTAAGTAAAATTTACATAATCAAAGGATGTTTTATACTCCCTTTGCATTCACAAACTAGATTCTACATTCCACGACAACTCAATCTATTTTAACTTCGCGTTTTGCTCAAACAACTATATATGTATATCATCTTACGTGTTTTAGTTCATATCTCACGACAATCTCACGTATACCGCTCATTTTGTTTATTACTCAAAACTTATTGGCCTTTCACATGCTTAAATTCGTATATTACGATTAGTACCATATACAAAATCGTTATTTCCTACACTCGTATCCATATTCACATTTATACATCTTAGGTCTACGTTTATATTTATACGTACACCTTTATGTTTACTTTCATAATCACTTCCATGTTCATACATTTTACATTATACCCATGTTCACGAATTATACATTTACATTATACTTATATCCAAGTTTTTATTCATATGAATACAATTCTACTTACATTCACATTTATACGTTTACGTTTACACTAGTATTCGTATTCATGTTTATACTTACACATTTCACTCATACTTAAACATTCATGTTTTACACTTAATTTTCACATTTACATCCATACTCACGCATCTTATGTTTATACTCATACTTATACTTATACTCGTATTTATACTCTCATTTATACGACTTATGTTATGCTCACGTTCATTCGTTTATGCTCGAATTCGTACTCACATTTATACTCAATTTTCATACACGTCGTGCTTATACTTTTACTCATACTCTTGTCATGCGTTTTGGGTTTATGCTCACATGCGTATTCGTATTTAAACTTATGTTATGCTCATGCTATATTCATACTCAAAAGTTATACTTTCTCACCTATACGCGGACGAAACCCGAGGGATTCGCTTACGTTGTTCTTATACTATTTGGAACGCTAACATGCTTATATGCTACATTTCTATATACACGCAATCTTGTTCTCAAAATTTATGTACACCTTAACCCAAACGCAACTAGTACAAACTATGCGGATCATGCGACAATCAATATAATCGTGGGTGCACACGAGATTTTAATGATAGGCGTATGAGAACCATAGAGTGTACTACTGCGTATGGTAAGACACGGAACGTAACGTGACACCGAATATGAGACGGACGTAATATGGTCAAAACAAGGTGGATACGCCGCTGGTACATCCTATATATAAGTGTTCTCACCATGTTACCAAACTTTCGTAAAACATGTCATGAGAGATTATGTGTTTTGCAGACCTTTTTGGACCTAATACAAAGTTTAAACAACTCACAAACGCATTATATCCGATTATCCACGACGAGACTTCATTCTTAGCTTACCATTTTCATTTATCCAATACTTATGCTATCCTTATACTCATAATCGTTTATTAGATCAATAGCTCACTTTGATCCCTCCCATTATTCTCCATTATTCTTTATCTTTTATACGAACCCGTTCGCAATCAAGTCTGTCTAAATGTTTAAAACTTAATCTACCTCCTTACTTTTAAAACTACCCTTCTATTCCTTATTCGTGTGCAAACACCGCAGTTGGTCGTCATCTCTAAAACCGTTTATTGTAAAACATCAAACTTCTCATTCCTCTCAATAAAACAATTTCCTACAAAGATGCGATTTGGTACTATTCTTAAACTTCCCATACCAACTACCACACTTTTCATCAAAATACAAACCGTTTTATACAAAATTTTCCTTCTTAAATGCGTCACATTTTAATACACCTCCAATTTGAGTTATTCAAAGCTGTTTAAACCATTTTTCCTATGCATGCACGTATACGTTTTCACTTATGTTTAATGCCTCAAAACTATTTTACCAAATAGACTCTTTTATAAACCTATCTTTTTGTTCTTCAAAATTTCATACTTTTCAAAACGTCTCAAACTTCGAAGCCTCACCAATCCTCTTCTGTTTGCCAAAACCCTTTCAAGTCTTCATTCTGAATAAATTTCGGGACTAAATTTCCTAAAGGGGGGGGAGACTGTAACGCCTCGTAATTCCGCATTCTATTTTTTTTATATATGTATTCGTAGGAATATCGGGCCACTTAATACACGAGGATTGGGTTTGTGGGCCTTGGGCCCAAGCCCAAAGCCTACTAACTAAAACCCTAGGTATAAAAGGGTAGTAATAACCTTATCCTCTCTTTTTTATTTGAAATCACATAACAAAACAACACGCACACCACTGAACCTCTTCATCTCCTACATCTAAAAACCCTAATCCCCCTTTCATTTTTGATCGGCAGCTCTAATCTCTCCCTCCCAATGCACCTCACTCCTCTACAACTATACAAACCCTATCCACCCTCCATATTTACTCACAACACACATGAATCCACAAGTCAAAGACCCCCTCCCCTTTCCTGATTCTTTTCGGCAGACACGCCGAAACCGGCATCAACGCCGGCAAGTTGTTCAGATGGAACTCCGGCCACGATGCTCCGGCAAACCACACTCACCCTCAATCTCGTTTTCCCTCTCTCTGTTACACGGCCGGCCCACCACCACCACCATCTGGTGGTGGCACACGGCAGAAAGAGAGGCGGGGAAGGTGGTGCACGAACGTGACGGTGGTGGCAGCGGAGTAGGGGTGCGGCGGTTCCAGCGAAGCCGCTCCTCCGGCGACAGCCATGGTGATGGTACCGACGACATGTTTTCACCTCCGACAGGTTCAGGTTTGATTGGTTTGAGTTTTGTTTGTTTTGGCTCGGGTCTACAACGAACAACAGAGCCGACGCGCGGCGGTAGCCGGCAATTGAACCCAAACTCAAAGGAGGACCACAAGCTCGGGGCTCAACGAAAGAGAAAGTCTCGGCATTAATAAAATGGGGTTAGCTGTGAAAGAAAGAGCCCGGCATTCATTTTTGAATATTCATAGCTGAGTTTACTAAAAGAGGGAGGAGGTGGCTCAGCTTGGGTTTTCGGTTCAAGTTTGAGTTTCGTGTTCACTTCGATCAGACTATCAGGTCAGTTTCAGGTTTCAGTTCGGTTCATTTCAATTTATTCGGTTCACATTTGGTTCAAGTCGGGTGCATGTCGGTTCAGTTACGAGTCTCAATTTTGGCCCGATTTCGGATCTAGTCAACCCGCGGCTTTTTTTCATTCTGGTATTTTCTTTCATTCTCTGTCAATTCATTTTTGTTTTATTTTAATGGCTGCCACTAGAATGAAAATTGTTTGTGATCATGCTTAGTTTATTTGTTGTATTCATTCCAGTTTAATAAAGTCGTTGTTGAGTTGCCAACTAGCATTCATTTTAGCGTATAACTTCCAGCAACTTCATACCTTAACAATTGTTTTGATGGTGTTGTTGGCTGTCATGACGTCTTTATGTCAAAAAGGTAAAACTAACCAAACAAAACATGTGAATTTACGGTGTAAAAAGTGGTTACAACTCATCAAAATTCTTGTCCCAAAACCACGCCATGTTTACAAAGACATATAAACAGATAATTGTAACTTTAATTTACTCATAAGCAAATATTGTGATTTTGTTCAACGTTTTTTTTTACACTAACAAATTTATAATTGAAGCTTAAAAAATGAATCCCAATAGAGAAGAATGACAAAGCTCTAATGTAATTGTTGTGTTAAAACAGTGATTAGAGCTTCAGTTTTGGGTGTATTACTTTTGGTTAAAAGCCATTTCTTTTTAATTCCTTTTTTTTTCTTTCATAATTTCACTTCTAAAACTAAATAACTAATAATTCAATGTAATTCTTTTTTTTATAATTTTAAAGATGAAATAAATGTATAATATTTAATTAATTTGTAAACCTTAAATATTAGGAATATTATATAACTAATAAGTATTAATAAGATCATTGTGTGGTATTGTAAATATTTAGGATAATTGTTCTCGTTCATTCGAATTCTTAAATTTTACTCGTGCGTTATTTTACAAGGAATCGTAAACGCAACCACTCGTGATCTCGAGACTCCACCAACTCTCCTCTCGGTTTTCGTGGAACTCTACGCAAAACTGTGAGTATACTCGATCCCATTTTATTTTTTTAAACACTTTGGGATGCAACATGTATTCTATATTTAAAAATACTTGAAACTATTTGAATCACTCTCTATCCATATTTGAACTTGAAACTATATGCTGCTTGTTAATCTCGTATGTTATGTTAAACTTTTTGTGACTATATGCTCATTAACTTCGTACAAGCCTACCTTACCAATTATAGCGCTATAGGAGTAATGCACCGCCCACTAGTCTCGGGGTATTGTTAAGTTAAACACGTTACCTCCCTTTATTCTATTGGGGATAGGCTATTTTAACGCATTGGATTCTTGGGTTTGAACATATACTTGACACCGTTTGGACATACTAGTAACTTGCATTTTGTGATTCATGTTGGATAAGAGCCTTAGACTATTTTAAAACTATTTTTATGTTATGTATCAAACTTGTATACTCGTCTTTGCTTTTGCATCGAACTCTATTTTAATACATGTTGCAGGTTCGATAGACAAGCTGATGCTAAGTGAAGAAACAAGACTTAAGTGGACTTAGAAACACACTTAAATTAATCTATTTTGTATTATATGTTTGAAACAATGTTGTTCGTATTTGATTCTTGTATGACATTTTAGAAATTTATGAAATTTAAATTATATTGTCACATAGTGTTATGAAGTCTCTTGCAACCTATTTCGTCTCATCCCGATGTTTCCGCCATCTGTTGGGGTGTGACACTTGCTTTGTACTTATCGATGGTTCCATCTAGTTTCATCTTCTTCTTGAAGATCCATCGATATCCTAGTGATTTACATCCTTGAGGAAGATCCACTAGTTCCCAAGTATGGTTTTGTAAGATATAGTCTATCTCACTTTTGATTGCCTACTTCCACTGAGGTCCTTCTGAGGAATGCACCGCTTGTTGGTACGTTTGAGGTTCATCTTCTACCATATAGGTAAGAAACTCAGGGTCAAAGTGACACACCCCCAAAATACCACATGCGGAAACCCCGCTAGGCGTGTGACGTACCAGGATCTAGCCACCAATCACATTGAACTAATATCAAGTTATATAACAATGTTTCCATTCATGAAATAAAACATTCATCACATATCCAAGTTTAACGTGTTCAGCGGAAGCAAATAGTTAAACATTGTTCAATCGTTTCAAAAACCAATGTACGTGAAATCATTAAACAAGTCTTGCAAATCCTAGCAGTACGACCCATGACCACTCCAGCCATACAGACATCAAGTTCCTCTTCCTTAGTACCTAACGACCTGCGAGCATGCAACAAGTGTATCAGACAACGCTGGTGAGTTCATACTTTTACGAAAACGTTGGTTACCAAGTGTTTAGTTTAGTTCATTGATTAAAATATAGATAATAACTCGAATACAAGACGGCTCTAGATTTATTTTGCTCGTTCCCCAATGCTCCTATCAAAGCATTGGGTATGACTGAGTCATTAGTTCATACCGTCCTCTCAGGTACGGGGTGAGGGTGCCAAACTTAGATAGGGCTACCAACTAATAATCCATTACCTCTCAGGTAACAAACAAGATGGGACTTAAAGGTGATAGGATGAGTGTATTATCCAACATTCCAGATTTTACCCACAAGACGTATTCCTCTCAGGAATACCCAATCGCTTTACCCAAAAACCTATCCCTTTCAGGGATACCCAATGACTATCCCAACCACCGGGACGCATGCTCAAGAGGAATGAACACACCTTTGATTTGCTCGGTATGTTAAATTACCCGTCCAAGTTGGTCAACCCAAACCCTACCGTGGTTACCAAACAATATCAGTTTCACAATCAATCAAGTCACATGTTTGCACACAGTAAGTCACGTTTGGTTACACAGTTTGCATCTAACATTAAGATCATTGTTATCATGTAGCACATACCGAATTATCGTACAAGTCCACATCCCATGCACTTGTCACTTAACGTTGAACAGTATGGTTATCATGCAACTACCGTATTTCATAAACAAGGTACTCATCAATACATACATTCAAACTGTCTATTGTTCCCATCTGTCTATTCCTACGACGAACAACCCAAGTGACGAAGGACTATCCTTCGTCGAACTGATATGTGACGAAGTACTCATACTTCGTCGAGGTGGGGTTTGACGAAATACCCATTCTTCATCGATACAGGATTTGACGAAGTACCATGAGTTTAGTTAAGATCACGTAATTAACAGTTACACATTTCCAAACAGAATCAAAGGGTCAAATAATGGTTATAGCATACATTCAAACAAACCCTATATACGGTTCATCATCACGACTAATCATTCCACATCAGAAACATTGAATCACAATAGCACGGGTTTAACGTAAGTCTAAATCATATACATAATCATGGTTTCAATTCAATCACATGTAAATCGACTACCCGTTTCATTAACCAACAATATTATAATGAATGTGGACGTACTTAATTCATCAATCCTCATCGGCACAATGCTAGATTACAATATTATTGTCGAAACCCTAATTCATCACATAGGAAAACAACATCAAACACATAACACACTATTAACAGGAAGACACTAACCGTGATACGGGGAATTAGATTACTCGAGATGGAAAAGAAATGCTTCGAGACTCCCTACAGCCATCGCACAGAGAACAACAAGAGAGGGCTTAGGGTTTTTGTGTTTTACGGCAACTGGTTGCAAGAGGTTATACAAATAACATAAAGGGTTGGGCCGCAAACAGTTCTGGGCCAAGGCCTCTATTCGGCGAAAGATATGCTCGACGAAGATCTATTCTTCATCGAGACTAGGGATGACGAAGAACTCGTTCTTCGTCGGGACCAAGGGTGGCGAAGAACCCCATTCTTCATCGAGGTGAACATGTGATGAAGAACCTTATATTATTACACCTTAAATCAACTATATTTAACACTACACATACAACCACCAAAAATAACACATAAACTATTAATCATTCACAAAACTACGCTCGACACCACATGAATCAACTTGTAAAACAGAACTTGTAAAACAGGGTTATGAAATCAGTGATGTGTATGGGAAAGACCTTGGATTCTCGGATTGTCACATCATCCCCAACTAGAAAGAAATTTCGTCCCGAAATTTGACAAGTTGTCCAAAACGGAAAGGTGTTAACTCAGGATGACTGTGGATTTTCCGCGGGTACCACATCATCACCAACTTGAAAGGGAATTTCGCCCCGAAATTCACCAGTTACATCAGGTTTAGATTTGACAGTTGGGAATAAGTGGTGGTACTTGAGCTTCATCTGATCTTCACGTTCCTACGTGAACTCCGGTCCACGTCTTGAGTTCCAGCGAACTCTCACGATCGGGATTCGACTATGCTTACGGACCTTGACTTCCCGGTCCATAATTTCGATAGGTTCCTCGACAAACTGCTACTTGTCGTCGATTTTCAGCTCTTGAAACGGTACCACAAGTGTTTCATCCGATAAACACTTCTTTAGTTGCGACACGTGGAAAACATCATGAACGTTGCCCAATTCAGCAGGTAACTCTAGCTTGTAGGACACTTTACCAATTTGTTCTAGAATTTTGAAAGGCCCAACATAACGAGGATTAAGCTTACCGCGTTTCCCAAACCGTACTACACCCTTTCAGGGTGAGACTTTCAACATAACACGATCGCCTATGGTGAACTCCAAAGGTTTCCTACGCTTGTCGGCGTAGCTTTTCTGATGGTCGCGTGCCGCCGCCATACGATTTCTGATCTGGACAATCTTTTCCAAAGTTTTAAGAACAAGCTCCGGGCCTGTGATCTGACTGTCACCCACCTCAGCCCAACAGAGAGGTGGGCGACATTTTCGCCCGTACAACGCTTCAAACAGAGCTGCCTGGATGCTTGTGTGGTAACTGTTGTTGTAAGAAAACTCTATCAACAACAAGTGTTTCTCCCAGCCTTTACCAAAATCGATCACACATGCTTGCAGCATGTCTTTTAGCGTCTGGATGGTTCGTTCACTTTGACCATCTGTCTGTGGGTGGTAAGCAGTGCTCATGTCGAGACGTGATCCGAATGATTTGTGCATCGACTGCCACAAATCTGAGATGAAACGCGGGTCATGATCAGAGATAATAGAGGTTGGCACCCCGTGCCTAGAAACCACCTCCTTGAGGTAAACAACAGCTAATTGTGAGAACTTATCAGTTTCCTTGATTGCAAGGAAGTGTGCTGATTTCGTGAGACGGTCAACGATCACCCAAATGGTATCGTTCCCGTTTTGAGTTCGAGGTAGCCAAGTGACAAAATCCATAGCAATCTGCTCCCACTTCCACATGGGTATTTCTGGTTGTTGAAGCATGCCTGAGGGTTTCTGATACTCCACCTTGACTTTCGCACAAGTCAAGCATTTACTTACGTACGTTGCGATATGAGCTTTCATCTTCGGCCACCAATACAAGACTTTGAGATCCTGATACATCTTATCCGAACCCGGGTGTACAGAGTATCGAGACTTGTGTGCTTCATCCATCACAAGCTCTCTAAGGTTACCCAACAAAGGAATCCATATTCGTTCCATGAAATAGAGAACACCGTCAGATCGCTCTACCAGTCGTTTTTCCATGCCCCGCAAGTACTCAGCTTTAATGTTCTCCTCCTTCAGTGCTTCAGCTTGAGCCGAACGGATCCGGTCAGGTAAGTTAGAATGAATGGTGACCTGTAAAGCGCGGACATGTTTGGGTTTCGTTTCCTTTCAGCTAAGGGCGTAAGCTACAACATTTGCTTTGCCTGGGTGATATTTGATAGCACAATCGTAGTCGTTCAAGAGTTCTACCCAGCGACGCTGTCGCATATTCAATTCCTTCTGGTCGAAAATATGCTGAAGGCTCCTGTGATCGGTGTAGATGGTGCATTTGGTACCGTACAGATAATGCCTCCAGATTTTTAACTCGAAAACCACGGCCCCCAACTCCAAGTCGTGAGTCGTGTAATTCTTCTCATGAACCTTCAGTTATCGAGAAGCATAAGTTATCACCTTCTCGCATTGCATCAGCACGCAACCGAGTCCCTGAATAGAAGCATCACAATATACCACAAAATCTTCGGTAGCTTCAGGTAATGACAAGATTGGTTCACTGAAGAGTCTTTGTTTCAAAAGTTGGAAAGCATCTTCGTGCTTCGTTCCCCAAGAGTATATCACAGCTTTCTGTGTCAACGAGATAAGAGGTTGAGCGATCTTCGAGAAGTCTTTAATAAATCTTCGATAGTACCCAGCGAGACCAAGAAACTGTCGCACCTCCGAAGGACTCTTTGGTGCCGCCCAATTTCTGATAGCGTCAATCTAAGCAGGATCCGCGTGTATCCCTGATTCATTAACAATGTGGCCAAGGAAGTTCACTTCTCGTATCCAGAAGTCACACTTAGAAAACTTCGCGTAGAGCTGCTCCTTCCTCAGGAGTTCCAAAATAAGACGCAAGTGTCGCTCGTGGTCCTCCTTGCTCTTAGAGTAGATCAAGATGTCATCAATAAACACAATAATGAAGTCGTCAAGATACGGTTTGCACACACGATTCATAAGGTCCATGAAAACCGCTGGTGCATTAGTTAACCCGAATGGCATAACTAGAAACTCGTAATGGCCATAACACGTTCGAAAAGCCCTTTTCGGAACATCCTCCTCTCAGACTCTCACCTGATGATAGCCCGATCTTAAATCGATCTTCGAATAAAAACTTGACCCTTGCAACTGATCAAACAAGTCGTCGATACGTGGTAAAGGATAACGATTCTTGACTGTCACCTTGTTGAGTTCCCGATAATCTATATACATGCGAAAGGACCCGTCTTTCTTCTTCACAAACAAAACTGGGGCTCCCCAAGGCGAAGAACTAGGTCGGATAAAACCTCTATCCAACAGTTCTTGGAGTTGATTTGACAGCTCTTGCAACTCACCTGGTGCAAGACGATAAGGAGCACGAGCAATCGGAGCTGCTCCTAGCGTAAGGTCAATCTGAAATTCTAACTGACAATGTGGAGGTAAACCAGGTAGCTCTTCAGGAAACACGCCAAAAAATTCACGAACAACTGGAAGGTCCTCGATCTTCCTTTCTTCAGGTTGTGAATCAGTAACAAGAGCTAGAATAGCAGGGTAGCCCTTTCATAGACACTTTTGGGCTTTCATGGCTGAGATGATGCCAACCATTGCACCACTACGATGTCCCTGAACCGACAAGGATTCCCACTGGGGAGAGGGATACGCACGATTTTCTCTTTACAGAGAATTTTCGCTTGATGCTTAGACAACCAATCCATGCCAACGACCACATCAAAACTTCCAAGAGTAACGGGGAGTAGGTCAATGTTGAACACTTGAACCATAAGATCGAGTTTGCAACCAAAAAGAAGATGTGAAGCTTCAATCGTTTTGCCATCAGCTAACTCTACAACATGCTTATTTACAAGAGGTGCAGGACTCAATCCTAACCGACGACTGAACTCCAACGACACATAACTCCAATCGGCACCAGAGTCGAATAAAACAGAAGCAAATAGATTGTTCACAGAAAACGTACCGGTCACAACGTTGCCATCAATGCGAGCTTCCCCAGCACCAATAGTAAACACTATCCCACGTGCACCGTTCCCACCATTGTTCCTGTTGCTGTTATTCCCATTGTTGTTATTGTTGTTATTACCAGCATTCTGATTCATTGAGGGCAATCCCGCCTAAAATGACCCTCGTCTCCACACCGAAAGCACCCCTTACGATTTCCCTGATTCTGCTGAGGCTGCTGCCTCTGCTGTTGCTGTGGCTGCTGTTGCTGTGGGGGTTGCTGCTGCTGTCTTGGGAGTGAGACCATGCATTCTCTAGCCATATGGCCTACCTTGTTGCACCTGTGACAGACTCAGGTGCACGGCCCACGATAGTGAAAATTGCACTTGTTGCACTTTGGTAGCTTTCCCGCGTAGGAACCCTGATTCGAATTGTTGCTCTGGTTCTGATTAACATAAGATGACTGACTAAAACTGCGATTGCTGCTGGTGTCTGGCTTCTTCTGTGATTGAATCAGATTAGACACTTTGTCTACATCATTCCACTTACATTTGCTGTCAGTAGCGGGTGTAGTAGCTATAACGGTAGTGGCAGTAGTGGAAACACGCGGTGGTAGCGAGCCACGCTCCACCTCCTGATCTGTGATCTTGTGAGCTAAGCGGATGATCTGAGCTAAGTTATTAAGATTCACCGTTGTAAACAAGCCCTTCACCGGTGGGGCTAATCCTTTGATGTACAGTTCGATTCTTCGGTGTGGAGGTCTCGATAAGTTCGGGCACATATTAGCTAGTTCATGAGACTGTTTCGTGTATGCCTCGATTTCTGACCCCACCATTTTCAGATCATAATACTCGTTCTCCAATTTCTGCACTTCATCATGAGGACAGTACTCCTCTCTCATCAGCTCCTTAAAATCCTCCCAAGTAGTGGCATTTTCCATCTCAATGCCCAGCATCTGGACTTGGGCATTCCACCAAGTAAAGGCACCATCCTCGAGTGTGCCTGAAGCATACTTCACTCTGTCCCCAAAAGGACAGTTACACATTGCGAACACCGACTCTGCCTTCTCAAACCAACACAGTAGCCCCTTTAGTCCCACTGAATGTCTGTGGCCTACAATCCATGAACGTCTTAAATGTACAAGCAGGCAGATTGTTTTGATTCGGATTAGCTTGCTGACCTAATGATGAAAGAAAATACAGCACACGGGTAAGAGTTGTGTACGCGACACAAGAATAAAGGGTAATTGGCACATATCGTACCAGCTTGATAGGCTGCCAAAGCCTCAGCCACACGTGTGTTAATCAAGTTTGTCAGCTCGACCTGAGTCATCGCAATGTGACCACGCCCATGGCCTCATCCGCTCATGATTCTATATAAGAAAAGGAGAAAGGTTAAGAGTCAAGATAGGTAGGAGTCAAATCTCACGATGAATTCCACAAACTACTAAGTTTACATCAGACAACAGAACGGAACCCCTTTCACACTCGTTAGGCCTCACTGCGACTCACATGCACCCCACATTACTATTATGTGTGCACCCATAATAGGAATGCGATTTGCATGTTTATCTCAGTTCCTCCCAACTCATGCTAAAAGGTTCCTCCAACTCTCGCAACAAGACAATTCACCACAAAACATAAACCACAAAAATCTAACGGAATATCGCACTGTGACTCTATCAATCACTTAACTCAGATAAATACACATGAATTCAGTCTGAAATGTTAAGTGTGTGCAATCGCATGTAACATTATACATAAGTGTATACTAGATATACTATGTAATAAGTAAACGAGAGACGAACCTTGCAATCTGGAGCTGAGTGTCATGGTCGATTTTGGAGCTGTTCGGTTATAGTCTGGTTTTATAAAAACGTTTTAAAACCTAGTTCACTATAACCAGTGGCTCTGATACCAAACTGTCACACCTCCAAAATACCACATGTGGAAACCCCGCTAGGCGTGTGACGTACTAGGATCTAGCCACCAATCACATTGAACTAATATCAAGTTATATAATAAAGTTTCCATTCATGAAATAAAACATTCATCACATATCCAAGTTTAACGTGTCCAGCGGAAGCAAATAGTTAAACACTGTTCAATCGTTTCAAAAACCAATGTATGTGAAATCATCAAACAAGTCTTGCAAATCCTAGAAGTACGACCCATGGCCACTCCAGCCATCCAGACAGGAAGTTCCTCTTCCATAGTACCTAACGACCTGCGAGTATGCAACAAGTGTATCAGACAATGCTGGTGACTTCATAGTTTTACAAAAACGTTGGTTACCAAGTGTTTAGTTTAGTTCAATGATTATAATGTTGATAATAACTCGAATACAAGACGGCTCCAGATTTATTTTGCCCGTTCCCCAATGCTCCTATCAAAGCATTGGGCATGACTGAGTCATTAGTTCATATCGTCCTCTCAGGTACGGGGTGAGGGTGCCAAACCTAGATAGCGCTACCAACTAATACTCCGTTAACTCTCAGGTAACAAATAAGATGGGACTTAAAGGTGATAGGATGAGTGTATTATCCAACATTCCAGATTTTACCCACAAGACGTATTCCTCTCAGGAATACCCAATCGATTTACCCAAAAATCTATCCCTCTCAGGGATACCCAATGACTATCCCAACCACCGGGACGCATGCTCAAGAGGAATGAACTCACCTTTGATATGCTCGGTATCTTAAATTACCCGTCCAAGTTGGTCAACCCAAACCCTACCGTGGTTACCAAACAATATCAGTTTCACAATCAATCAAGTCACATATTTGCACACAGTAAGTCATGTTTGGTTACACAGTTTGCATCTAACATTAAGATCACTGTTATCATGTAGCACATACCGAATTATCGTACAAGTCCACATCCCATGCACATGTCACTTAACGTTGAACAGTATGGTTATCATGCAACTACCATATTTCATAAACAAGGTACTCATCAATACATACATTCAAACTGTCTACTGTTCCCATCTGTCTATTCCTACGATGAACAACCCAAGCGACGAAGGACTATCCTTCGTCGAACTGATATGTGACGAAGTACTCATACTTCGTCGAGGTGGGGTTCAGCGAAATACCCATTCTTTGTCGATATAGGATTTGACGAAGTACCATGAGTTTCGTTAAGATCACGTAATTAACAGTTACACATTTCCAAACAGAATCAAAGGGTCAAATAATGGTTATAGCATACATTCAAACAAACCCTACATACGGTTCATCATCACGACTAATCATTCCACATCAGAAACATTGAATCACAATAGCATGGGTTTAACGTAAGTCTAAATCATATACATAATCATGGTTTCAGTTCAATCACATTTAAATCGACTACCCGTTTCATTAACCAACAATATTATAATGAATATGGGCGTACTTAATTCATCAATCCTCATCGGCACAATGCTAGGTTACAATATTATTGTCGAAACCCTAATTCATCACATAGCAAAACAACATCAAACACATAACACACTATTAACAGGAAGACACTAACCGTGATACGAGGAATTAGATTACTCGAGATGGAAAAGAAATGCTTCGAGACTCCCTACAGTCGTCGCACAGAGAACAACAAGAGAGGGCTTAGGGTTTTTGTGTTTTACGGCAACTGGTTACAAGAGGTTATACAAATAACATAAAGGGTTGGGTCGTAAACCGTTCTGGGCCGAGGCCTCTCTTCGGTGAAAGACATGCTTAACGAAGATCTATTCTTCGTCGAGGCTAGGGATGACGAAGAACTCGTTCTTTCTCGGGACCAAGGGTGGCGAAGAACCCCATTCTTCGTCGAGGTGAACATGTGACGAAGAACCTTATGTTATTACACCTTAAATCAACTATATTTAACACTACACATACAACCACCAGAAATAACACATAAACTATTAATCATTCATATAACTACGCTCGACACCACATGAATCAACTTGTAAAACAGAACTTGTAAAACAGGGTTATGAAATCAGTGATGTGTATGGGAAAGACCTTAGATTCTCGGATTGTCACACAAAGGATTTTTCAGTCCTTTGCCGTTTACTTTTCCTGATTTCAACTTCCTCAGTCTTAGATTGTTCTCGAGGTTCATCATTTTCAACTTCACCCTCGGGAACAATTTCCTCAACCGGTCTAGAAGAACTCGGTTCACTTTTATCTAAGCATGGGGCATATGTTCAAACCATGATGCATCCTTAGATTCTATTGTGGTGCCTTTGCATATTCCAGGGTTCTTAGAATTATGTACAAGAAAACGATAAGGACCATAAGGACAGGTGTATCCTATAAATACACAATCCACCGTTTTGGGTCCTATTAGTAGGCGCTTAAGTGGTGTGACCACCACCTTAGCTAGACATCCCCACACTTTCAAGGATTTATATGGTGGTTTCTTTCCCGTCCATATTTCGTAAGGCGTTACATCCTTTTTCTAATTGGGTATCATGTTCAACACATAATTTGCCGATAAGATTGCTTCCCCCCACATGTTTTGGTTTACACCAGAACTTATCATCATGGCATTCATCATTTCTTTCAAGGTGCGATTTTTCGTTCCGCTATGCCATTTGATTGAGGGGAGTAAGGAGCCATGAGTTCATGGATGATTCCACTTTTTGCACATACGTCAATAAAAGGTGAAACATATTCACCTCCGCGGTCACTCCTTACGATTTTAATTTTCCGATTTAGTTGATTCTTGACTTCAGCTTTGAACAAGATAAACTTGTCAATAGCCTCGTCCTTACTCTTAAGTAACTACACATAGCAATACCTTGTACTATCATCAATGAACGTGATGAAGTACTTGTTCCCACCGCGAGTAGGAATTGCTTTTAGATCACACACATCAGTGTGGATCATCTCGAGGGGTTCGGTGATTCGTTCAACCTTTTTGAATGATGATTTCGTTTGTTTTGCTTCTACGCAAGTTTCACATTTATTAATTGAGTCGATATCGAATGTTGGTATGCAATCAAGTTTAATTAAACGACGAATGGAATTATAATTAACATGACCTAGTCTACCATGCCAAAGATTAGAAGACTCAATCAAGTAAGTAGAACTAGTAGCGGTTTCTTTCATTGCATTCACAACCATTGTATTGAGTTTAAACATTCCATTGAGGGCATAGCCCTTACCAACATACATACCATTTTTGGTCAACACGACCTTATACGACTCAATCACCATTTTGAACACAAATTTGTTTAATTGCCATCCCGACACAAGGTTCTTATGAATTTCTGGAACATACAACACATTGGACAATGTGAGCTCTTTTCCAGAAGTCATCTTCAAAACCACGTTACCCTCGCCTTTAATTTCTGCCGTGGCGGAGTTTCCCATAAAAACCTTTTCGCCATTAGTCACCTCCTTGAAGGTGTTGAAGAGGCTTTTGTCGGAACACACATGACGGGTAGCCCCCGTATCAACCCACCAATCCTTGTTATTTTTCCCAACCAAATTAACTTCGGTCACCAAAATCGAGAGATCCTTGACCATGGCAACCAGGTTGTCGACTTCATGAACCATGTTCACTTGTCGAGCATTTTCCTTCTTGAGAAGCTTGCATTTGCTGGCCTTGTGGCCTTGCTTTTGACAATTATAACAAGTTCCTTGGAACTTCTTTTTCCCAACTCCTCCCTTAGGACCAAGGTTGGAGCGTTTCCCATGACTTTTCTTTCCACCCTTTCCACTATTTTTTCCCTTTGAAGATTGGCCATGTTCAACAATATTGGCCTTCACTGTTTCAGTACCATCAACCTTTTTAGGGCCACTTTTTATCTTCTTCAATCCAAAGACGAACAACAAGATCTTCAATGGTCATCTCCTTTCGCTTATGCTTGAGATAGTTCTTGAAATCAACCCAACTTGGTGGCAGTTTTTCGATCATTGCAGCAACTTGGAATGTTTCGCTGAGCATCATTCCTTCCGCATGAATATCATGAAGGATTACCTGCAATTCTTGGACTTGGCTCATGACCGTTTTAGAGTCTATCATTTTAAAGTCCAAGAACTTAGCCACCACGAATTTCTTAGTGCCTGCATCTTCTGTTTTGTATTTGCGATCCAAAGACTTCCATGATTCTTTGGCAGTCTTGGCTTTGCAATACACATTATACAATGTGTCCACCAAACCATTCAAAATAAAGTTGCGGCACAGGAAATCCAAATGATTCCAAGCATGCATCGCGCTCACAGATTGAGCATCCACATCCCCTTCATCAACATGGGGTTTAGGTTCAGTCAAGAACCTTGCCAAGTTCAGCGTGGTAAGATAAAAGAACATCTTTTGCTGCCACTATTTGAAATTCAGACCACTGAATTTCTCTGGTTTCTCAGCATGCGACACTGCATTAGGCAGTGGCGTCACCAGACCGGTAGTGACAGCAACAACAACAACGGAAGTCATGACCGCAGAAACGGAACTGGTCATGACAGTAGAAACAGCAATAGTCATCGGCTGGGATGCCATTCTGAAAAGAAGAATGCAGAAACAATTAGTAGAATAATTATGTTTAAGTTTGTTAGAAAACTGCTACTGAAAGAACTACAAAATAATTAGAAACAGAAATAAAGAAACAGTTAACGAGTGAACCGGGCTTGTGTTTGACACAATTCCCTTAAATAGATTCGTCGTCTGTTCCCAGGGTACGCCGGTTTGAAGAAGCACCGAGCACTACCGGACTTGAGCACTTGCCTGAAAAGAAACCGGAATGTTGCAGAGACCGAGAGAGAAGAAGAAATGAGAAGTTGTGTTTTTCGGTGTGTCTCAACTGATCAGCCTAGCCTTCATTTTATAGTGCCAGAACCATAACCGAAATCCTGCTCTTGATTGTAGCGAATTAAAGACCAAATAATGGTCATTAGTATATCGGTTACGAAACTGATAGTCATGACCAAAACTGTTAGAATTTAAAACCGAAATAATGATCATTCATTTATTTCGGTTACCGAAATAATGATCATTCATTTATTTCAGTTTCAAAAAACAGAACAGTAGACAAGAGTCTCGAGTGCAAAAACCGCTCCACGCGGAACCGGGTTTTCAGAACTGCATTCGTGTCTACAGGACGTGCTGGCACACGCGAGTTCAATTGATTCCGGATCCATTTTTTTGCATCCACCCCTGCGCGCGCGGGGGTAGGACTTGTGGTAAAACATGTCATAAGACTAGAATTACTTGGTCAAGCTTTTACCTTATAAATAGCCTTTTCTTTTATTTCCACACCAATGTGGGACAAGGTGGTTTTACCACTTTAGACTTTCCATTCACACCAAACTTCCAACATATTCTTTCTTATTGGTCAATCTTTGAACAATCATTTCAGCATCGTATTCTCCAATGAAACTGTTTAAATCTCTTTTAAAATTCTTGCAGTCCACAGCAGTTGCACCAACCTCTTCAAAACCACCATATTCGGTCCTCATAATGTTAAATGACTTTATAAGACCTAGGTTTAATGTTGACAAAGAATATATCCTCTTTTGTTTCATAACCGTTAAATGTGACAACTGGCACCAAACCGGTAATTTCCGTACAATTTAATTATTATTTAATATCTGCAGTTATGTGCTTAAATGTCAACATTGTTTGATTACATGCTATACTTGTGAATTCATGCACGTTTTATACTTCAAATATTGCTTTATGCATTACTGTTAGCGTTGCGTCAGAAAGACTAAGTAAACTCACCGGTAACACACACTGTGTCAGCAATTCTACAGAAAGCAACCAGATAATGGAATTATGGCCTGGGAGAAGGTCCAACGTCTAAAATACATCAAAACCCAAGAATGGATACAAGGGGGTAACATATAAGACTTTCCGGAAGCTAAATTATGCATTAAAAAGGCACCCGAAACACACTTTAAATGCTGAATTTTATATATTTAAGCAAAATTCAGCATTGTAACAAGTTTGTACCATGCAAAAATATGACTAAATGGTCCTGAATGCTTTCCTAAGTGTCGGGAATTAAAAGTGTCACAAAAGAGTACTTAAAAATCACTAAACGGAATAGTTTGACACTTTAACGAACCGATATCTAACCGAACAACCGGACACTACCCGAAACACCAAAATTACACTAGAAGCATTGTTTTAATGTTTCTGAGCTAGTTATGATCCCCGAACACCCTAACGCACTACATAACACATCATATGCATAACACCTAACTAATACACTTAACTTCTAACTAAATAACCTAACTTACACTTTACCCCCCCCCCCTTTTAAAGTGGAAGGAAATGGGGTGGCCCCCATCAAGATCTTTACTTGATCTCACTAGATTGCATATGATCTTCTAAGATTTGTTAAAGATCTTTCTTTGTACTCAAGAGACATGCTAACCAATGGGTAATAGAATTATGTGGTTATAAGTATTGGATGGAGGGTTTAGAGATCATAACTTCACACACACCTACACACACCATTCACCTCCTCCTCTCCTCCCCCATTCTCGGCCGATCCTAGTCCACCACACCACCACCACCTTCATCCATTGTTCATCCATTCCAAGCTTATCCGAAGGTGCAAAAAGGTGTCTAAGGAAGTTTGGAGCTCTTGGAGATTGAAGGACCTTTCCCATTTGCTTTTATCCAACACATATATCATCTTCAACCTCTTGTGTTCTTCCCTAACCTTGTGCTAGTAGTAAGACCCTTATGAACCCTTGTTACTTCATATTTTGATGATTAAAAGATGATAAACATTGTTAATCTTGAAGAACACTAAAGAACATGATCATGATACTTTAACATAAGCTTATAAACATATGAATGCATGTTGATTGTGTTGATTTACTTCTTGATGATTGATGATTTGTGTTAGTGATGTTAAACATCATAAGAAACCCACTAGATTGTGATTAAACACATGATCTAGTAAGTTAAGGTGGTGATCATGTGAAAGACCAAGATCATCATACTTTATGTCTTCATGAACTTGAATGACGAAATTGGTTTTCATATGTAAAGATGATTTAAACAAATACAAATCTTGTAAATAGATGATTACAAAAATAATTTTCTCAAGAAACCAAGTTTATTTATAAGATTTACAAAGTCATGGTTTCTAAGTAAACTAATCATATTTTTAGTGATAAATCAAGACTAGAAACATGTGTGTAACAAGAAAAATACAAAAGAAATATTTTTAGAAAAATCATCTTACAAGTTGTAAATGACCAAATCTTTTAATAATGTGATTTACAAACAAGTAAATATGTTTTAAGGGGTAACTAAACCTACTAAATAACATGGTAAGTTACTACAAATTTTTATAAAAACTTCAAGTTCATGATGTAGTGTAATTTACTTGATTTTGGCACTCGGTAAGTGTTGAACGAGTTGTTGATTGTTATTAATTGGTTTTTATGATTGAAAAGAAAATAAACACATGTTTTGAAAACATGGGAAACCTCCATTTTTAGGGGAAACTATGTCAAAATTTCTATAGAATTTTGACACTTAGAGAAATATAAGTTTTGGTGAAACTTATTCCCTAAAAATTTACCTAAAATATTTACCAAGGTTTGCCTAATTTTTGTGTAAAATTCCAAGTTAAGAAATGATAATTTCTTCAAGATAAAAATTGATACTAAGTATGTATATTTTTGAGAAAAATATATATATTTCTCGGTCACCAAATTTTGTGCTAAGTGTATGTAATATGTATTGTATGTAATAGTGTATTAGGACTTGAAAATACACTAAATACTCCCAAGGAGTAAAAATACAAAATACACATACAACATGCATAGACAAATACAAATACAAGAGAATATATTTATGAAAATATATTTCTAAATAGATTATGTAACTTGGACGAGTTATGAACTTAAAATGAAATTTTGGACAAAAATACATAACTCGGGTGAAAAATACAAGATACTTATATTTATTTTTGAGAAAATAATATAAGTAAGATACAAAGTTAAAAATATAAATTATTTTTAACAACAAAGAACACATACTTAAAAGATGGTGACTTGTACTTGTGCGATACAAGTCTAGTGACTAACGTTAATAAAACATGTATAGGTCACGACGCTAAATAAGAAACGCAAAGTTGTGAGTTCATGTCCCCACTTTTAAACTTTTATATGCTTTCTAAACTTGGGGAAAATACATGTGTTATGGTATGTTGAATACAAAAACTAAGGAATGATACTTTAGATCATGTCACGAATAGGGTACCAGAAGCACCATTAATCGTGTACATACTAAGACCGCGGAACAAAAGGTTAGATCTAATGGGTTTCTGGCAGCCACACTCTTGGTCATAACTAGTACCAAGCAGTGCTTTTGTGTCTCTAGTCGTGAATCGACAACGAAAAATGCTTATGGATTGGATGCTTCCTATGTCGTGTCTCATGTTAATGGCCTTGTAAACCATTAGCGATCTCGATTTCCTTATATTTACGGAAATACTTGTTTCATACAAATTACATACCATGTTTTCATTCAAAGTATACAAACGTCAATACAAAAACTGCATGAATTCACACCAACATTATGTTTACGATTTTCCAAAAACTCACATGTATTTCAGGTAACTAAAGTGGATGTGTGCGCGGTCATACTCTTGCTCTTGGATGTTGTTTATATTGTTAGTTATGTTACGCCAAGACTCTGATGCCTCTTTTGCGGGATTCGGTTGTTATATCCCACCTCATGTGGTGATATACTGACTAATCCTTGATGTTCATCTCTAAATAAAGTTGTAAACTTGTTAGACAATATTGTATTTGTGTTGTAAACACTTAACTTATGTTTTGTTAATGGCATTTGGAGTTATTTTACGAGCATGTAGTATGTTTACCTTTCGTATGCAATGAGAACCTTTCAAGATCACACATCGTGCTTCCGCCTTAGAAATGTGTGTGACAGATTGGTATCAGAGCTGCGATTGTAGTGAACCAGGATTCCTTCTCGAGTCTAGACTACAATCTTTAGGATCCTCTCACGAAAACAATTTTTTCAAAAGTTTTCATTGCATAAGACTTTCCGCGACATCCACTGCCTGAAACAGTTTTCAAAGAGTCAAGTAAGGACACTACGAAACTTAGGGTGCACTGGAGTGGCACTTGTCTTTGACTAGAAATTACTTGCAACTATGTGTAATATTTGATATATATATATATATATACACATACTAGAAACAGAATATCTCAGGTACTCGTGTCTTCGCCTAAAAACAGTGGCCTATCTGAAGGAAGTGATACGAGGATGAAACGAACTGCGCGGACTGTGCAAGGAGTTACGTAATTATGGATGCATACATAATTATGGAATTCAGTGCACATAAACCACAGCAAGTTTTGTCACGTATCAAACGAGATTCCTTCAATACAAGAAAAGGTCAAACGTGAACACCCTCACCCCTCCCCCAGCCTATTAATACTCTTTTGGAGTAATGATTTAGGGTATATAGACAAGAACCGCCAATGTGAAGAAAGATATTTTTTCTTTTACATATATTAAACTTGTACTATGGGGTGATGTAACCCTTATGCATTTTGTTTACTTCGTAAACATTGATGTAACAAGTTGCCCTAATATGTGTAAAGACTCGGTGAATATCTTATGACACACCAGTATTTATCTATTTATGCATGCTTGTTGCTGTATGAATTGATTTATACGTTGGGCGGATTGTTTGATGTCACTTGTGTGGGTATATGTCTGTGTATATATACTACTGTCTCGTATGATGATATCAAACAAATGTCTAACCCTGTTTTGTTGTGTTCTTTCAGAACATGGCACCTAGGAGAGCTGTGAACAACCAAGATTCTGATCAACCCCATCTTCCTCTTCTGCCGAGGACTGCTAAAGAACTGAACGCCCTACTAAAGGAAATGATGTGTTGCTTTCCTGGCACACGTTGTAGATAAGAAGGCTGAGGAGCCGAAACTCGAAGACATTCCTGTGGTGAAGGAATTCCCTGATGTTTTTCCCGAAGATCTGCCAGGATTACCTCCGCAACGACAAGTCGAATTTCATATAGACTTGGTTCCAGGAGCCGCTCCTGTAGCCAAGGCACCCTATCGGTTTGCACCATCCGAGATGCAAGAATTATCTACACAACTCCAGGAGTTGTTGGATAAAGGATTCATAAGGCCAAGCTTCTCGCCTTGGGGAGCTCCAGTATTGTTCGTGAAGAAGAAGGATGGAACTCTGCGGATGTGTATCGATTATAGAGAACTGAATAAGCTCACTATCAAGAATCGGTACCCACTCCCGAGGATTGATGACTTATTCGATCAATTGCAAGGATCGAGCTACTATTCCAAGATTGACCTTCGATCTGGGTACCATCAGTTAAGAATCCAAGAGGAGAGCGTACCAAAGACTGCATTCCGAACGCGTTATGGGCATTACGAGTTCCTTGTGATGCCATTCGGACTGACGAAAGCGCCAGTGGTATTTATGGATCTGATGAACCGCGTATGCAAACCATGTCTCGATAAATTCGTGATTGTATTTATCGATGATATCCTGATTTACTCGCAAACGAGAGAAGAGCACGAGCAACACCTCATAACCATTTTGGAACTACTGAAGAAAGAGAAACTTTATGCAAAGTTCTCAAAGTGTGAATTCTGGATTTGCGAAGTATAGTTCCTTGGTCACGTTGTGAACGAGAAGGGCATTCATGTAGACCCAGCCAAGATTGAAGCAATAAAGAATTGGGATGTTGGACTCTGTATGGCCAAGACACATATTAAATTGATGTGGCTAGTACGTTATGATCCAAGTCGAGTCATACCCAATAACAAGCTAGACAAACACTTATATTATTTATTTGTGATATGATCAAACAAATAAATATTAACACTTACAATATTTAGAAAATTGGTGTTCTAAATAATTACACTTGAGAAACCAATAAATTATATGGATAATTTATTTTGAGAGAATATTTTATTTTGTTATTTAATGGGTTAAATAACATTTTAAAAGGTTGTATAAAGTCTTGCATTTATGTAGTGTTATATTTATAAAAGTTATAAATATATAAACAAAGACTTGAATTTTATAAAAGTTTTTTTTTTAAAACAAAGCTACCCCCCCCCCCACATGGGAACTCACAAACCTCTTCTTGGTCCAATGAAATGGCTTGCATGTTGTCATAACTTGCATGTGTTTTGATTGGAAGGACCAATGAAATGGCTTGCATGTTGTCATACTTGCATGTGTTTTGATTGGGAGTTGGTGGTGGCAATATTCTCTCTTAGACTATAAATAAATTGGATGACCAAATGAGCCATGGAAGATTGTGTTCTTGCTCTCTAAAAATCGGTCATAAGAGGGTGTTTTCAAGTGTTCGATTTTTTATCTTTGGTGTTAAAATCCTAGCTAATCTCAAGGTGTTTGTTGGAAGCTTGGGGTATACAAGCTTGAGGTCTTCTACTCTTGAGGACAACCATTTCAAGAAGCATCATCCGTTTCATCATCCTTGTACTCCAAGAAGGTAGTTTTCTAAACATCCTATGGTTGTGTTTGATAGTATGCGTCTTCATATATGGATCCGGGTTTTGGGATTTTGCTTATAAATGAAATTTATATCTTAAAAGTAACATGTTTTAAATATTAATTCCGCTGCGTTTTTATTTCATATGGATGAAATTGCTTTGATAAACATGTTAAAATCCCATCATGGGAAGCCCCCAAAACCCCAACTGAAGTTCGACAATTTTTGGGCTTAGCAGGCTATTACCGACGATTTATCGAGAATTTCTCCAAGATAGCTCAACCGCTGACTACCCTTACGCAGAAAGACAAGAAGTACGTTTGGGGTGATAAGCAGGAAGAAGCCTTCCAACTTCTCAAGAACAAGCTATGCGATGCACCGATACTATCTTTACCCGAAGGCACTGAAGAATTCGTGGTATACTGCGACGCTTCGCGTCAAGGTTTGGGTTGCGTGCCCATGCAACGCCAAAAAGTCATCGCTTACGCTTCAAGACAGTTGAAGGTGCATGAAAGGAACTATACCACTCACGACCTGGAGCTAGGCGCGGTGGTATTCGCTTTGAAGATCTGGCGACACTATTTATATGGTACTCGGTGTGCAATCTTCACAGATCACAAAAGCCTACAACACATATTTGATCAGAAGGAATTAAATATGCGTCAACGACGTTGGGGCAAGCTGCTAAACGATTATGACTGTGAGATTAAGTACCATCCTGGAAAGGCAAACGTTGTAGCAAACGCGTTAAGCTGAAAGGAAAGGGTTAAGACCCTGAGAGTTCGAGCATTGGAAATGACTATTCGGAAGAACCTCACTACACGCATTCATGACGTACAACAAGAAGCCCTTAAGGGAGAAAATCGTAGAGCTGAATACCTCCGGGGTATGCTGAAGAATTTGGTGCCAAACGAAGAGGGAACCTTATACTTTAAGGGGCGTATTTGGGTTCCGCTCTATGGCGGTATTCGAGAAGTCATCCTTAATGAAGCTCACAAGTCAAGATACTCGATCCATCCAGGATCAGACAAAATGTATCAAGACTTGAAGGAATACTATTGGTGGCCGAGGCTTAAAAGCGATGTTGCTATCTATGTTGGAAAGTGCCTAACCTGTGCTAAGGTTAAGGCTGAATATCAAAAACCGTCCGGACTACTGCAACAACCAGAGATACCCATGTGGAAGTGGGAGCAAATCTCAATGGACTTCATAACAAAATTACCCAGGACCCCTAGGGGGCACGATATGATATGGGTAATAGTCGATCGGTTAACAAAATCTGCGTATTTCCTACCGATCCGAGAGAAGGATAGCACTGGAAAGCTTGCTGAGCTGTACTTGAAAGAAATCGTGGCACGTCATGGAGTGCCTATTTCAATTATTTCAGGCAGAGATGGACGTTTTGTCTCGAGGATCTGGCAATCCTTCCAGGAAGCCTTTGGATCTCAACTAGATCTAAGCACGGTCTTCCATCCGCAAACAGACGGCCAGAGCGAACGGACCATACAAACGCTAGAAGATATGCTTTGCGCATGTGTTATGGACCTAGGCGGCAGCTGGGATACTCATCTACCTTTAGTTGAGTTTTCCTACAATAACAGTTACCATACGAGTATAAAAGCTGCACCGTTCGAAGCTCTGTATGGCCGCAAGTGCCGCTCACCACTATATTGGGCAGACGCTGGAGACAAACGTATGGTTGGTCCTGAACTTGTTCAAGAGACAACCGACAAAATCATGCAGATCCGAGAGCGCATTAAGGCGGCTCGAGATCGACAAAAGAGCTACGCTGATCGAAGACAAAAACCCTTAGAATTCGAGGTGGGAGACAAAGTTTTGTTGAAGGTCTCACCTTGGAAGGGCATAGTAAGATTCGGAAAACGTGGAAAGCTGAATCCACGATACATCGGACCATTCAAGATCTTGGAAAGAATTGGTACCGTGGCTTACAAGTTGGAATTACTGGAAGAACTTAAAGGAGTACATGATACGTTTCATGTGTCCAACCTCAAGAAGAGTCCAACCCAAGAAACAGTGATCATCCCTGCGGATGAAGTGCATATTGACGACACACTCCGATTTACAGAACAACCCGTTGAGGTTACAGACTGGAAAGTCAACAAGACCCGGAGGAGTAGTGTCAAACTTGTCAAAGTACGTTGGAACTCTAAGCACGGACCCGAGTACACGTGGGAACATGACGACCAGTTTAAAAACAAGTACCCCCACCTGTTCAAGAAAACTCCTGCGAGAGATAGCTCAGCCTGAATTTCGGGACGAAATTCTTTTAACGGGGGGAGACTGTGACAACTGGCACCAAACCGGTAATTTCCGTACAATTTAATTATTATTTAATATCTGCAGTTATGTGCTTAAATGTCAACATTGTTTGATTACATGCTATACTTGTGAATTCATGCACGTTTTATACTTCAAATATTGCTTTATGCATTACTGTTAGCGTTGCGTCAGAAAGACTAAGTAAGCTCACCGGTAAGACACACTGTGTCAGCAACTCTGCAGAAAGCAGCCAGATAATGGAATTAGGGCCTGGGACAAGGTCCAACGTCTAAAATACATCAAAACCCAAGAATGGATACAAGGGGGTAACATATAAGACTTTCCGGAAGCTAAATTATGCATTAAAAAGGCACCCGAAACACACTTTAAATGCTGAATTTTATATATTTCAGCAAAATTCAGCATTGTAACAAGTTTGTACCATGAAAAATATGACTAAATGGTCCTGAATGCTTTCCTAAATGTCGGGAATTAAAAGTGTCACAAAAGGGTACTTAAAAATCACTAAACGGAATAGTTTGACACTTTAACGAACCGATATCTAACCGAACAACCGGACACTACCCGAAACACCGAAATTATACTAGAAGCATTGTTTTAATGTTTCTGAGCTAGTTATGATCCCCGAACACCATAACGCACTACATAACACATCATATGCATAACACCTAACTAATACACTTAACTTCTAACTAAATAACCTAACTTACACTTTACCCCCCCCCCCCCCTTTTTAAAGTGGACGGTCATGGGATGGCCCCCATCAAGATCTTTACTTGATCTCACTAGATTGCATATGATCTTCTAAGATTTGCTAAAGATCTTGCTTTGTACTCAAGAGACATGCTAACCAATGGGTAATAGAATTATGTGGTTATAAGTATTGGATGGAGGGTTTAGAGATCATAACTTCACACACACCTACACACACCATTCACCTCCTCCTCTCATCCCCCATTCTCGGCCGATCCTAGTCCACCACACCACCACCACCTTCATCCATTGTTCATCCATTCCAAGCTTATCCTAAGGTGCAAAAAGGTGTCTAAGGAAGTTTGGAGCTCTTGGAGATTGAAGGACCTTTCCCATTTGCTTTTATCCAACACATATATCATCTTCAACCTCTTGTGTTCTTCCCTATCCTTGTGCTAGTAGTAAGACCCTTATGAACCCTTGTTACTTCATATTTTGATGATTAAAAGATGATAAACATTGTTAATCTTGAAGAACACTAAAGAACATGATCATGATACTTTAACATAAGCTTATAAACATATGAATACATGTTGATTGTGTTGATTTACTTCTTGATGATTGATGATTTGTGTTAGTGATGTTAAACATCGTAAGAAACCTACTAGATTGTGATTAAACACATGATCTAGTAAGTTAAGGTGGTGATCTTGTGAAAGACCAAGATCATCATGCTTTATGTCTTCATGAACTTGAATGATGAAATTGGTTTTCATATGTAAAGATGATTTAAACAAATACAAATCTTGTAAATAGATGATTACAAAAATAATTTTCTCAAGAAACCAAGTTTATTTATAAGATTTACAAAGTCATGGTTTCTAAGTAAACTAATCATATTTTTAGTGATAAATCAAGACTAGAAACATGTGTGTAATAAGAAAAATACAAAAGAAATATTTTTAGAAAAATCATCTTACAAGATGTAAATGACCAAATATTTTAATAATGTGATTTACAAACAAGTAAATATGTTTTAAGGGGTAACTAAACCTACTAAATAACATGGTAAGTTACTACAAATTTTTATAAAAACTTCAAGTTCATGATGTAGTGTAATTTACCTGATTTTGGCACTCGGTAAGTGTTGAACGAGTTGTTGATTGTTATTAATTGGTTTTTATGATTGAAAAGAAAATAAACACATGTTTTGAAAACATGGGAAACCTCCATTTTTAGGGGAAACTATGTCAAAATTTCTATAGAATTTTGACACTTACAGAAATATAAGTTTTGGTGAAACTTATTCCCTAAAAATTTACCTAAAAAAATTTACCAAGGTTTCCCTAATTTTTGTATAAAATTCCAAGTTAAGAAATGATGATTTCTTCAAGATAAAAATTGATACTAAGTATGTATATTTTTTAGAAAATATATATATATTTATCGGTCACCAAATTTTGTGCTAAGTGTATGTAATATGTATTGTATGTAATAGTCTATTAGGACTTGAAAATACACTAAATACTCCCAAGGAGTAAAAATACAAAATACACATACAACATGCATAGAAAAATACAAGAGAATATATTTATGAAAATATATTTCTTAATAGATTATGTAACTTGGACGAGTTACGAACTTAAAATGAAGTTTTGGACAAAAATACATAACTCGGGTGAAAAATACAAGATACTTATATTTATTTTTGAGAAAATAATATAAGTAAGATACATAGTTAAAAATATAAATTATTTCTAACAACAAAGAACACATACTTAAAAGATGGTGACTTGTACTTGTGCGATACAAGTCTAGTGACTAACGTTAATAAAACACGTATAGGTCACGACGCTAAATAAGCAAACCCGGTGAAGTTTACGGCGTAGGAAACGCAAAGTTGTGAGTTTATGTCCCCACTTTTAAACTTTTATATGCTTTCTAAACTTGGGGAAAATACATGTGTTATGGTATGTTGAATACAAAAACTAAGGAATGATACTTTAGATCATGTCACGAATAGGGTACCAGAAGCACCATTAATCATGTACATACTAAGACCGCGGAACAAATGGTTAGATCTAATGGGTTTCAGGCAACCACACTCTTGGTCATAACTAGTACCAAGCAGTGCTTTTGTGTCTCTAGTCGTGAATCGACAACGAAAAATGCCTATGGTTTGGATGCTTCCTATGTCGTGTCACATGTTAATGGCCTTGTAAACCATTAGCGATCTCGATTTCCTTATATTTACAGAAATACTTGTTTCATACAAATTACATACCATGTTTTCATTCTAAGTATACAAACGTCAATACAAAAACTGCATGAATTCACACCAACATTATGTTGATGATTTTCCAAAAACTCACATGTATTTCAGGTAACTAAAGTGGATGTGCGCGCAGTCATACTCTTGCTCTTGGATGTTGTTTATATTGTTAGTTATGTTATGTCAAGACTCTGATGCCTCTTTTGCGGGATTTGGTTGTTATATCCCACCTCATGTGGTGATATACTGACTAATCATCGATGTTCATCTCTAAATAAAGTTGTAAACTTGTCAGACAATATTGTATTTGTGTTGTAAACACTTAACTTATGTTTTGTTAATGGCATTTGGAGTTATTTTACGAGCATGTAGTATGTTTACCTTTCGTATGCAATGAGAACCTTTCAAGCACCTCGTGCTTCCGCCTTAGAAAAGGGTGTGACAGATTGGTATCAGAGCTGCGATTGTAGTGCACCAGGATTCCTTCTCGAGTCTAGGCTACAATCTTTAGAATCCTCTCACGAAAACAATTTTTTCAAAAGTTTTCATTGCATAAAACTTTTCGCGACATCCACTGCCTGAAACAGTTTTTCAAAGAGTCAAGTAAGGACACTACGAAACTTAAGGTGCACTGGAGTGGCACTTGTCTTTGACTAGAAATTACTTGCAACTATGTGTAATAATTGATATATATATATATATATATATATATATATATATATATATATACTAGAAACAAAATATCTCAGGTACTCGTGTCTTCGTCTGAAAACAGCGACCTATCTGAAGGAAGTGATACGAGGATGAAACGAACTGTGCGGACTGTGCAAGGAGTTACGTAATTATGGATGCATACATAATTATGGAATTCAGTGCATAGAAACCACAACAAGTCTTGTCACGTATCAAACGAGATTCCTTCAATACAAGAAAATGTCAAACGTGAACACCCTCACCCCTCCCCCAGCCTATTAATACTCTTTTGGAGTAATGATTTAGGGTATATAGACAAGAACCGCCAATGTGTAGAAAGATATTTTGTCTTTTACATATATTAAACTTGTACTATGGGGTGATGTAACCCTTATGCATTTTGTTTACTTCGCAAAACAATGATGTAAGAAGTTGCCCTAATATGTATAAAGACCCGGTGAATATCTTATGACACACCAGTATTTATCTATTTATGCATGCTTGTTGCTGTGTGAATTGATTTATACGTTGGGCGGATTGTTTGATGTCACTTGTGTGGGTATATGTCTGTGTATATATACTACTACTGTCTCGTATGACGATATCAAACAAATGTCTAACCCCGTTGTGTTGTGTTCTGTCAGAACATGGCACCTAGGAGAGCTGTGAACAACCAAGATTCCGATCAACCCCCTCCTCCTCTTCTGCCGAGTACTGCTGAAGAACTGAACGCCCTACTAAAGGAAAGGATGTGTTGCTTTCCTAGCACACGTTGTAGATAAGAAGGCTGATGAGCCGAAACTCGAAGACATTCCTGTGGTGAAGGAATTCCCTGATGTTTTTCCCGAAGATCTGACAGGATTACCTCCGCAACGACAAGTTGAATTTCATATAGACTTGGTTCCAGGAGCCGCTCCTGTAGCCAAGGCACCCTATCGGCTTGCACCATCCGAGATGCAAGAATTATCTACACAACTCTAGGAGTTGTTGGATAAAGGATTCATAAGGCCAAGTTTCTCGCCTTGGGGAGCTCCGGTATTGTTCGTGAAGAAGAAGGATGGAACTCTGCGGATGTGTATCGATTATAGAGAACTGAATAAGCTCACTATCAAGAATCGGTACCCACTACCGAGGATTGATGACTTATTCGATCAATTGCAAGGATCGAGCTACTATTCCAAGATCGACCTTCGATCTGGGTACCATCAGTTGAGAATCCAAGAGGAGAGCATACCAAAGACTGCATTCCGAACGCGTTATGGGCATTACGAGTTCATTGTGATGCCATTCGGACTGACGAACGCGCCAACGGTATTTATGGATCTGATGAACCGCGTATGCAAACCATATCTTGATAAATTCGTGATTGTATTTATCGATGATATCCTGATTTACTCGCAAACGAGAGAAGAGCACGAGCAACACCTCAGAACCATTTTGGAACTACTGAAGAAAGAGAAACTTTATGCAAAGTTCTCAAAGTGCGAATTATGGATTTGCGAAGTACAGTTCCTTGGTCATGTTGTGAACGAGAAGGGCATTCATGTAGACCCAGCCAAGATTGAAGCAATTAAGAATTGGGAAGCCCCCAAAACCCCAACTAAAGTTCGACAATTTTTGGGCGTAGCAGGCTATTACCGATGATTTGTCTAGAATTTCTCCAAGATAGCTCAACCGCTGACTACCCTTACGCAGAAAGACAAGAAGTACGTTTGGGGTGATAAGCAGGAATAAGCCTTCCAACTTCTCAAGAACAAGCTATACGAAAACAAAAATTTACTCTTTTTAATTAAGATAGTACAAATTACTAAGTTTTTTTTTTTTTTTTTACAATTACTCTTTTTAAATAAGATAATACAAATTACTAAGTTTAAAAAAAAAAAAAAAAATACAAAACACAAAAACGTTATACCAAAAACCAATGCTCAAGTCTTCCTATGATCAAATTACAACAACAACCACCGTATTTATGTTTTTGATATTTACAAGACCCCCAAGAAAGAAAAGCATAAAACAAAAAAAGCACAAATCCACACGCCCTATCACCCCAACTGCAAATCTGCTCAACCACATCTTCATCTTCTCCATTCACAACAACTGTTTGTTCTTCCTGTTGCATCCGAATCAACCATCTGTTCAACAGATCGTCACAGATTTCATAATCTACTCCTCAAAAAACTTAAATCGAATCATCTTGTTTTAGTATGTGATTGCAGACCACCTGTGTTTGGACTCGTGGATCTTGTTTTCTTTCTCAGTCGTTCGATATGTCGATCTCAGGTTCGTTGTGCGATCTTCAACGTTATTGATTTTGATTTTGTTAGGTTTTCGTTCTGAATAGTTGCGCTGGCTTCGTTGTTTGTTGTTTGTGATGATTTACGTTTTTTTTTTTTCAATCTGATTGAGTGTTAGTTAATGCGTAGGAATTGATCTGAGTTTTTTGTTTGATTTTGAACGTGTTTGAGTGTAATTTTGTTAGGTTTTGGTTGTGAATAGATGCGGTATCTTGATTCGTGCTGATTAACTTGTTTTTTTATGTGATTTGAGTGTCAGTTAATGCGTAGAAATTTGATGAGAGATCGTTGTTTGATTTTGGTTGTGAACAGTTGCGGTATCTTAATTCGAGCTGATTTCCGAGTTTTTTGATCTGATTGAGTGTTAGTTGATGTGTACTGATTGAATTGAGTTCGGATCAACTTGATTCAAAAGTGTTTGATTTGGTCTTGTTTTTGGTAGGTATTGAACTTGTGATAAGATCGTCGTTGCTAATTATGGAAATGTTATCATATTGTACTTGATTTGGCTTATGTTTATGATTTAGATTGTGAATTTAACATGTTATAATTTTGCAATGAACAGGAATTAAAAAAGAATACTTTTGGTGCATTTGTTAGTTACTGTATTGGTGACACTAAATGGTGTAAATGTAATATGGTTGAGCTTGGTCTGTGTAGATACAAAATTATTATGGAACATAGGGCACATCTGTGAAATATGGAGATTGAGTGATTGGTATTATATTTTACATCTCGCAAGTCGTGAAAAACTGGCAATTGTTAAATCTTAACCTTAGTGAACATTTCCCCTTTTTAGATTGAGTGTATGTTTTGCTTAAACTAAGAAAAGTCGCAACTGCGTATTCAGATGGATTAATCGATGTTGACTGCATATAATGAAAAGTGGAATAAGTCTGTTGGATAACTTGCTATGGGTGGTTATGGGCCCACAAAGCATTGAAGCATGCTATTCACATTGCAGTAGGTTGTTGAATCTGAATTCATCTATTTGTTATGAGTTGCAGTTGGTAGCCTTACTAAACTTGTTTGGGATAGTAAAGCCTATTTGGCTATAGTTCACATAGCAAAATGAATAATCACTGAAAGTAACGAGGTTAGAATAAATGTAAAAGTATAATATATCACACCTGCAAATTGCTGCTTTCTAAAGTGGAGCATCTCTCGTATCTAGTTTATTTATCAGGAGTTTTAATGTTAATGGAAAACATCATTTGTTTAGAAGTTGAGGTGTTCAACATGTTGATCTCAGGTCTGTCGTTTGATTTTCAACATATTCGGTTTTGATGCAGTTAGGTTTTATCTATGAACGACTGCGGTATCTCAATTCTTAGTACCTATCTCACGAGTTGTGACAAAATGGCAATTCTTAACGACAGTCGATATATTACCCTTTTAGGTTGAGTGTTTATTTTGCTCAAACTAAGAAAAGTTGTATCTGCCTATTCGAATGAATTAAACAATGCTGACTGCATATCATGATTCATGAAAAGTGGAATAAATTTGTTGGATAACTTGCTATAGGTGGCTATGGTACCACCGGACATAGAATCTTGCTATTTGCAGTACTTGTTGAATTTTAGAAAAGTATATGTATTTGTTTGTAATAGTGGATGAGTTATTTTCTTTGGCTAAACGTTGTTTATGTATGCAGAACTGCGTGAGAAGCATAAACAAGAGCTCGAGAATTTGACACTGACATCACAACCTTTTCAAACATTGAAGCTTTTTATTGTGGCCGTTGTTCAATATTTAAAGAAATCACTCGTATACCTTTTTACACATGGTGTCTGGCTTATGCTTTTAGCAATAGTCACAGTTGCAGGGGTTGTCTTGTTTCTCTCTTCAAATGGTCCTCGCGGAACGGTACTTCATATTCCCGCACTTTATTTTCCTCGTTTTCTTTATACGCGTCTGTCACTGTTAATGATGAATATGTTATCTATCTGTTTCTGCAGCATGTTGAAGAATTTCTTGAATATGTAAGGTTTGTGTTGTGGTGGGTGGCCCTTGGTGTGGCATCTTCTATTGGTCTTGGTGAGCTCACTTAATAAGCAATCTTTTCATCTTTACTATTCTCCCATTTATAAGCTTATTTGTCGTTGTCGTGGGAACACGAATATTGAATGGCAAAAAGACAAAATTTCTACTTATTCCAATGTAATATAACTGCCATCAGTGAGTGCATTACTGTATACACACACAGTTATATGTATAGTTGTTAATAGCGCTCATAGCGAGCACTATAGCAAATAGCGTAGCGAAGCGCTTATTCATCGCTACCTTATTTTGGCCCCTCGATGGCGAATAAATAGCGGGATTCAGGTTTTTTTGTTTTAATATAAATAGTGTTAGTGATAATATATACGTATACAATAGCTGGATTTTAGGATTTTTTTTAAATATACATATAGAAACACCTTATTTGGATATAAAATACATATAAAATATTTCTAAACTCTAAAGTATTCTTCTAGTGTATCGCTAAACATAAAATAGCGCCTACTATTCCATCGCTATCGCTATGTAGCGTATAGATATCTTGTCGCTATCGTTCGCTATTAACAACTATGGTTATACGTATGTATACCTCATTGAGCTGTATATAACTTAGTCCTTAATCCTTATTACTTTGAACTTCAAGTGATGTTAAACATGGCAGCTAATGTTTTCTTCATCTGTTTTTGTATTTAATCAGGAAGTGGGTTGCACACCTTTGTTCTGTATCTAGGCCCCCATGTCGCATTCTTCACAATAAAAGCAATGCAGTGTGGTCGCGTCGATATAAAAAGCGCTATTTATGATACAATACAATTAAACCGAAGCCCTTCATGGCTTAAGAAGGATTGTTCAGAGTTCGGACCTCCATTGTTTTCAACCGAGCATGGTATTCAGGTTCCGCTTACTAGCATATTGCCACAAGTACAAGTCGAAGCTATTCTTTGGGGCCTCGGAACTGCCCTAGGAGAGCTACCGCCGTATTTTATTTCAAGAGCCGGTACGTCGTCGTTTGTCTTTTCTTATATTCCTTTTGTGTGTTGTTCAGGTATTTCTTGAATCTTTAAATTATTGAAATGTCAGGTATATTGTATACATATACCCTTTGTTTTTAATATGGTCTCTAAGTATAGAACCTTTTTTTTGTGTTTATAGCTTTTTGACGTTTTTCAGACATTCTTTCTAAGGTTCCCGCATCTTTTTATAGAAAATAGATATACAAAATAGATTATTTTGAATTAAAAGCTATGTAGTTAATGCGATCCAAAATCAAATATCGGTCAAGGGCTGATATTTAAGTTATATGTTATCGCAGTGGGATATCGGTAATTATAATATCATGCAGAATTTATATAAATACATATATAAAATGTAAAACATATATAATGTTAATATAATATCAAAAGTGCCAATATTGAAACATGATCTTTCTCCGAGCCCACATCAACCAAGGCATCCAAAATAAAGGTAAATATCGGTCAGATTTTGGTCAAATATCGGTCAATATAGTCCACGGAACCGATATTCCGGACCGATATTTGATACCAATATTTTGTAGAGGGCCGATAACTAATATCCCACCGATATTAACTGCATAGATAAATAGACGTGAGTAAAGAAAAAGAAAAAGCAAAAGACATAAAAAGTGGGTGTAGAAAGTACAAAACAGGTAACAAATTTCACTTATTGTAGAATGGGAAATTTCTTTCGTGCTGGATAAAAGCTTAAGTTGCCAAGTTTGGACAGTTTGAATGCCAGTTGCGAATGTAGTTACTGTGTTTTATATGCTGTTAAAAAGAAAGTTATCCTCACACAAAAATTGTTGGAATTCAGAATTATTTATTAACAGACTGTTTTTTTGCAGCAAGTATCTCAGGTGAGAAAATAGATGCTGCAGATGAACTTGATGCATCCTCAACAGAGGATAATGGAGTTGCGTCGAACTTAAATAATATGAAGCGTTGGCTCCTGTCACATGCACAGTATTTGAACTTCTTCACAATTCTGATTCTTGCTTCGGTTAGTTTCAATGCTTCAAGCTTTGTTACATTTAGGAATTTATGTTTCTTGTTTGTTTGTTTGATTTATTTATTTATTTATGTATTTAGTTTTTTTTTTATCTTGAACGTTTTTTAATTAGATGCGTCAATTTGTAGGTGCCAAATCCTCTATTTGACCTTGCTGGCATAATGTGTGGGCAATTTGGAATTCCATTTTGGGAGTTTTTTCTCGCAACCCTTATCGGGAAAGCAATCGTCAAAACTCACATTCAGGTATGCTCATTTTTCCTCTCTCTCTAAACATTCAATATTGTTTCAAATACTATATCTAGTATAGAGCATTTGTCTGTGCGTTTTGAAAGTGTGATTATTTGAATAACTATAAGTAGATGAATGGTATGTATGAAATAGATTGTGGTTATGCTTATGCTGCTTTAAGTTGAATAAATAGATGTTTGTGTGTTTGTTAAGTGTTTAATGTTAAAAACTAGATGGTTACCAGTTACCACCCGCGCTCGGCAGCGGGTTCGAAACGTAAATTAAGCAAATCGCGAGAATTAAAGTTGTTTGATGTTATATTTTAAGGGGCTAAACATGTCATGACTAAAGTTGAGAGGCTAAAGTTGTTTTAGTTAAGGGGCTAAAGTTGTTTTAGTTAAGGGGCTAAACATGTCTTTGTTAAATTTAAGGGGCTAAACATGCCATTATTAAAGTTGAGGGGCTAAATTTGTTTGATATAGTTAAGGAGCTAAACATGTCATTATTAAATTTGAGTGGCTAAAGCTGTTTTAGTTAAGGGGCTAAATATGTTATTACTAAAGTTGTGGGGCTAAACATGTCATTATTAAAGTTGAGGGGCTAAAGTTGGTTAATGCCAAAGTTGGTTGATGTGACAAAATAACATATTTATAGTATATATAATATAATTACTAGATAAACTGACCAAAAAGACATTTTTGGAAGAAAAAAAATAGTGGAGACGAACATGGAAGGGTAAATAAGTAAATATTGGACGATCATATCTGTTGGAGCTGATATGATACCTATTATTCATAACTGTTTATGTAACTCTGAAATAATCGTAGAAGCACATTCCATTTTCGAAAACACAAAAAATAATTACTGAGATTTCAAATTGCAGTAATTAGACAAATACTTATTTCGAAACAATACTTAAGACAGTAAAACAATATGATATACCTATATGGCTATATATATGATATTTTCTAATTACTTAAGGTGGTTTTATGCAGACGGTATTCATCATCTCGGTGTGCAACAATCAACTTCTTGACTGGATAGAAAACGAGTTAATATGGATGCTTAGCTTCATTCCCGGGGTGGCTTCTGCCCTGCCGAGCATTGTAGCTAAACTGCATGCAATGAAGGAGAAATACATGGCGGCCCCTCTACCAGTCACATCAAACATCAAGGTCGGTTTTCTTGTGGGCCCTCTATTTTATAACTTTTTAACCGTCATGCTCAGCTTTTTTGGTCCAACCTAACCGTTGTCCTTGTTCATATGCCAAAACAAATATATTTCACACTCATGAGTAAAACCGATATAATGGAAAAGGAAATCATTTACTCTTTTAATTCATAAGGAAAGTTGGGGTCTGTCACTAAACTTTACAAGAGATGTAAAAGAAATAGAAAATTGGTTAGCTTTTTGTAAATTAGTTGATTTGAGTCAGGTTTATATCGAAAGGATTTAAACAAATACAAAACAACTGCCTTTAACCCCCTTGAAAGCCACTTGCTCAACGCTAGCTGCGTTTTACATGATGCCGTTGGTATTGGTGGGGTCCGGTAAGTTTTCCGGCATGGTATCTCATGGTTACAAAAAATTAAAAAAATCCCTATTTTCACCGTTTACCACTTGCGCGTTTTACTATCTCTGATGCCGAGTTTCTTGAATGTATGGGTGTTCAGGTGAAATCATGGGATCTATCATTTGCTTCGGTTTGGAACACTATCGTATGGCTAATGCTGTTGAACTTTTTCGTCAAAATCGTGAATTCAACCGCTCAGAGGTATCTGAAGAAGCAACAAGAAAGAGAAATGTCTGCTTTGAAAAAGAATTTGGATCAAGCAGAGGATAGTAACGGCAACCATTAGTTGCGGTTTGTTCGTTGTTTCTCTCCTTGATTCATGATAGAATAGGTATTTTAAGGACTTACCATTGAAGTTGAAGTAAATCCAGAACAGAAATCCACATTAACTCATTTATAGTGACAATAGTTGCAGATGCTCAATCTTGTTCTGTTGTGTGACCGTTTCGAGGGTTTGTGGTTTTTGGTACTAAAGTTAATTGCCGTTTCCATATTGGGCGTATCTTTAGATTATGCAATCGGCTATTCGACTACATGTGTCTCATTTTTCTATCACAACTCGTAATATTCAAGTGTTACTTCTTTTCAAATTAATATCATTTCATAAACCGAAGATCATGCACATTAACTCGTAATCAAAACACAGTCTTTTAGATCACAAAGTAAATTAAATGTTATGATTCTTTATGACAACCCGCGCTTCACGGCGGTGTGGTATATCTTAAAATGGTAACTTGGATACAATGTGGTGTGAATGTTAGAATTTATAAAAGCTAATATAACTGGTGGATGTACCGATAACTTATAAAAGCTAATATAACTGGTGGATGTACCGATAACGTAAAGTCTAAACTTGCTTAGAAGAGAAAAAAGAACAAAAAAGGAAAAAAATATATATTAAAATATATTCACGTTATGTGGAGGGGCTAACGTTTTTCCCGTACCTATAGTCATAAACCGTGGTTGTGTAATTTGTCGTGTGGATTTAAAATGAATTAAAAAAAATAATAAAACAAAAGAACCGAAAAAACAAAATGATGTCGCCGGGGGAGTCCGGGTCACCACCACCACCCAACCAGCCAAACCACACCAACCCACATTTTGTAATTAGGGCATGTTTGGCTAAGCTTTTTGAAACAACTTATTGACTTGTTGGCTTTTTGAAAAGTCATAAGCTCCAAAATGATGTTTGGCAACCAGGTTGTATGTGAGGGGAAAAGTGACTTTTCCAAAAAGTCACTCCACACTGACTTTTCCAAAAAACCAATAAGTAAATAAGTTGTTTTCAAAAAGCTTAGCCAAACATGCCCTTAATCTAGCACCTGTATTAAGATTAAAAAAAGGCTTTTACTTTTATAAAGTTAAGGGTTGCCAAGTTGATTGGCCACCACCTAAAACCCACCAATAGCAAGAAAACATTGCAGATGTTGTATTTTGTAAGTTATATAAAAATATGCATATATTGTGGCCCCCGACTGACTTAGGGTGTAAGTGGTGGTCACCTCTCGAGGATATGTAAACTCTCCACTCACCTAATCACCTCTTGCCATATCAATTCCCCTTTCTCTTGCACCAACACATAAGGGGTGATCACCTTTCTTGGGAGGGGTAAAATATTTTTTTAAATATAAAAAACGAAAGAAAAAATTGTGATTGGTTGAAAATGAGTGGGCCCCACCATTAACCACATCATTCTCCTCTTCCTTGTGCGGTGAATAATCACTGAAATCATCTTCATCACCGCGGTAAAGTTTGATGGCGGTGGTGTTCCCCGCGTGGCAAACTCATTCACCCCATGGTTTGCCGCACCCACCCGTACACCCTTAGTGTCCACTAAAGCTTGGAGCCAGTGGACCCTTTAACAAGACTATATATATAAACAAAATTTATACTGCCACTAAGACAAACTCGAATTGAATTAGTTTCGGCAAAACCTCATGACAAGAATGTAATTTGATTTAACATTGGGGGCATCCATCCTAATTGAAAGTCTCGATTTCTCTATTTCGAGCAACGTTGTGTGTGTCTATCTAGAAGCTTAAATATGGGATTGCATTAGGTGAAGGCGACAGATGCATTTGCTACGGACGATGCCATCCTTGGTCATGTTTCAGGAATGCTTTCTCGGATACGGATGACCACGACTGCCTCTTTCAAACACATATGCCTCTTTCAAACACGGATCATCTAAATTTCACCATCAAATTTGTGTTTTTTTAACCTTTTTTTCTTTCTTACCTTGTATTCTTTTGGTTTTAATAACAAGTAGCTTAAATTATAAACACTAAATATTTCAAAATAATTATTATATTTATTTAGATGATCCTAAAAACTAAATAGTTTATTGTAACAAATAAAATGATTACAAAAACGAAAAGGATGGAGATTTGTGAAAAAGATAAGGATGTTCATGAAATAAACACATTGGGGGAAAGTTTACAAGTTATGAGCAGGATGTTGATGTGTTAAGTGATAAGACACGTTTATAGACATTTGTGTGTTTGTGCACCAAAACGCTCTAAAGACTCGATCAATATAAGATTCAGCGTTAACATTTGTTAAAAGTGAAATATGATCGGGTCAAATACAAATTGTATGGTTCGTTTCAATCATTTTGACCCAAATCTGTTTTGGCATGAACATACTCTAAGACGCAACACGACACCAAACTGAAAAACTCAATGAACAAACACTGCTCACGACTTTGAATATACATCCATATCAACCTCTGATGTTCTGACCTGAAAATGGCACGCAGATACGACACCAGCAGAGGCATCAAATCTGACCATCTTCCAGGTTATCATCTAAAACAGCTCCATCAACTGCTGAACAACATCTGCAACAAGAAAATAATATTATATGCACAGACAATTTCAAATATACAAGGTGTCAATTTCAACCCATTTACTAATGAATACGATGATTTTGGTTGGTTACTCTTATATATAAAAAACAATTAGCTTACGGGTCTAACAGTTTAAAGTTCTCCTAAAGTAAATAATTTTACTAATCAACCCGACCCGTTACCCAACTCGCCTGACCCACTGAGACATAAATGAAATTACATACCCCTGAGCACAGATGGTGGTGTGTAGAATTCCTGCCAAACGTTTTGACTTGAAGTAAAATCCATATTTAAGGATCTTGCAGCAAGATATGCGGCTCCAGCGGCAATCTGATGGGGTTTGAACTGAAGCCAAAGTGAGCTACGCAGCCTACACAAGAATTTAATCAATTTAGTAGGGTAACATAAAACGAAAAGAGCTATGAATACTATTAAACAACCATCTGATGATTAACATATCATTTGTAGCAATAAAACGAACGATCAAGATCTAGCACAAATTCATATGTTAAATTAAGACAAACATCGGCTTCAAAGTTTTAGTAATTACCAAAAGTGTAATGTAATGTGAACATATGAAATGTTGAATCAAGTGCCCCGAAAAGCAGCAGACTATCGCTAGTTTCTCTTACCAAAAAAGAAGCAGCATGGCATCTGGTGAACATTTTTCCAGGTATCTTGGGCAGAATTGCTGATAGTGTCATTAGCATATAAAAACACAATTCTACACTCCATGTGGACCATGTCTACTTGGTTTTAAAAGGCGATAAACGCTCCGATACATTGTTCTATGTACAACCAAAAGCTGCATCTCTTTTACATACCCCCTTTTTTTATCAAGTAAACCGTTCATAATTTCTTCATCACTTTGGTTGTTTTTACATATCAGCCTCCTACACACCCTAACTTTGACCCAGGCGTGCCTGATGCGCAGCCTCAAGATCCTAAGGCATTATCCAATCACCAGGCGCGGTTTTTAAAACCAAGGATGGCTCATCTACACCGCCAAACCAGTACCCACTTTTAAGCCGTAAAACTTGTAAGTTTTAAGCAAGGTTTGTTTAAGCAGAAGCTCTAAGCAAATGCAGGAATGGCTTTACTGGATACACAAGTGAAAAATGTTTTCTCCCAAGTGAAAAATGTGCTTTATTGCAGATCACAAGTTCGACCCGTTGACCGGTAAACATGTTAATTTGGGTTATATTTCCCCTCCAACATGTTAAATGAGTAATTTTTTTGTTAGAAAAAAATGGTAAACAAGACCAAAGGTCACCAAGAATATACTCAAAATACAATAATACATACCTGATACCTCCTTAACAGTTTCCATTCAGAATCAGATTATGATTTCACCAATATAGTTTTCTTATCATAGTTGAAACATTAATTATTTGTAAATCTTAAAAAAAAAAAAAGCGTATTTGCGGTCAGCACAACCCGACCCAACAAACCCATTTTGACACATTTTAAGATCGTCCAGCCCGTTTTAACCCATTACCCAACAAACGCAAACCGCCCCTCTTGCCACCTCTAGTGCTTACACTTCACACAACACAAACCTTACCGCCTACTGGACATGTTCTTATTCAATTGCTTCTCAATCATCAAACCACTTGTACAATTGCTGTCATTAAGATGATGAGGTTACCAACTAGTACATGGATCAATATGTACTGTTGAAAGTCAAAAGGACAAGTCAACAGACAAATTACCAATAAAGTTATGGTTATACCTGATGAATATTAATTTACGCAATATTGACCTCGCTAGATGCACATATTGAGAACACTACTCCTGGTGTCAATAACTGAATAACAGCCTCATAATACAGGATTATGAATACTCTACTTTTATCAATAAGTTCCACTATCAACAGCCTCATAATATAGGATTATGAATACTCTATTTTTATCAGTAAGTTCCATTATCAAACACTTCACTAGCAAACTAACAGAAATGATTTCTATACTGATACATTGGCATCCTATGTCTATATAAGGGATGAATGATGCGTAACGTAAGTCCAATCAGAAGGATTAAACCAAGGTAAAGAGAGGAAAAAAAGGATATTAGCTCCATTTATGTGGAAATGAGTCAATTTAAGACATTTTATTGATAGTGAGTACAATAGGTAAAACCAAAAACAAAATGGGCCAAACACGATTTATATGTTGTTCAAATTATGCTCTAAAAAAGTCTACAACCTCCTAAAATGCTTCAAAGAAAAAAAAATGGATCAGTAGTTTAGTATTGATTTTTGTAAACATACTTGATATTTTAGCTATGTAGCAAGATCATGACTGACAGGAAAGTTTTCGTGGGTCAACCCAACCCATTTTGACACATTATCCAACCCGACATACCTGCCATGTAGCAAGATCATGACTGACAGGACCACACAACAATAGGTGTGTACATCAACCACTAGAGTGAGAAAAACCAAATTTGACAATACCTGAAAAACCCGAACCTTATATGTGGTTATCGAGTCACCTTTTCCCGAAAAACCGAACAACCTGACCCGAAAAACCTGAAACACAAAACCTGAAAAAGAACCCGAACATTTAATATCTTTTTTTAATAGACGTATTTTGGTTTGGAGTCTCTGGTATTTGGAACATTAAGTTTTGGGACTTTTGAACATTATCATATCATATTGTCAAATTATGTTTGAATTTTGTTAATATTATGTATTTTTTTTAATTATTTTACATCTAAACCTGAAAACCGAACAACCCGACCCGAACTAACTGAACCCGAATAACCTGAACCTGACCAACCCAAACTTAAAATGGGTCGGTTATCGGATCACTTTTTTCCAGTGAAAAATCCGAAACCCTAAAAAACCCTAAGAACTCCCCTAGTAACGAAGCACCACAAAATATACCCAATAAACACCCTGCCAAAACAGCAGTCGTGTTCCACAAAACCAGAACTAAGACCATTGAAAAATCAGAAACTATGTTGAATTTCACTCTGGGAAGAAACATGACATGGAAAAGTTTCAAAATCAAGTGACGGTCAATTAGATAATGAAACAAGTAGACCGAAGCACAATCTTTTCAAAAAACCTGCCCCTGTATGAATATGCTGACTTATGATTTAAAATACCTGGCCCCTGTATGAATATGCTGACAAATGATTTCGAAATTGAAACAAATACACCCTTCATGAGGAAAACCATCATTCCGATATATCCCTGGGAACATATTGTCGAGTATCACAGTGGGAAAACCGGATGAGTAGGGACTGTGAACAGGGGTGTTTCAAAAGCTGAGTTTGTAAAACAAGCAAACACATGCGGTTTGTTTAAGGTTTAATACTTTAAGAAGGAGCTAACAAAACCAGTGAGTTCAACTTCTTTTACATCATGTTGAATCCCGAAGCTCTCGCGAAACTCTCTTTACTCCCTTTTAATGTATTCAAACATGAGAACCGTTCTTTCGAAGAGTGAAGTTAGTTAGTTAGTCAGAGATCAAGCTAAGAAAGAATTTGATGAAAACTGCATCCAAACACATCAGTTGTTCAACTTCAGTGAGAAGTAAAACTGCATATCTATCCACCAGCTAAGAAAATAATACAAGTGTGCATGCATGCTACTCTTCTATTGCCCCTGCAATTATACCGCACTCCAAAAGGTCAATAAAAAACCAACCACTAAACATACTACTCTTCTCCATGGTATCCTACTATCTAGCATCATTTTAAATTCTAGAAAAAAGCAACCAGCACTAGAACCATCAACTTTGAAATATATATATATATTTCAATTATATAAAAAGCATTGTTAAAAAACAAGAAATACGACGGCTTACCCTTCACTAACCAAGCTCAAAGCCAGATTCACCAAAAGTGACTGTGCAAGCCCTAATTTGTCAAGCATGGATGTAAGATGCGCATACGGATGCTGCACAGTAAGCTCGAAGTTTAGAGTAGTCAAAACCGTTTGCTCCGCTTCAATTACCTTCTCCCGGTATTGATCAAACCAATCCTGTTAAATCATGGTGCATCAGACATAAAGAAGCATAAAAATAACTAAATTATCGTACGTGTTTGTAGCAAAATTCAGTTTAACTGAAAGTTGTGTACCCACCGCAGGGAGTAAATAGCAGAGTAAATTAAAATCCTGCTTGTGGAAAATTTCGGAGGATACTCTTACGACGTTGTTCAGAGGGCAAGGTGTCTCTTCGGACTTTGCAGCAAGGAATAGAGCCGCGGTTGCAATCAACTGTAGGATGATGACACAAAAGTTTCAAGAGTTAGTTATGTATCATAATCTTACATGTTCATAAAAAATGTAATTTCGTAAGCATATACAGAACAAAACTAAATTAGCAATTAAAAATAATAAAAACAAAATAATTAATAATAATAAGATGAAGATGGAACTAGTATTAAGCGTTGCGGCGGGGGGCGTAAAACCGTGTCAAGTAGCACCAATGACACACTACCACCAGCGACCACCAACACCGAAAAAGCTTGTATCAAAAAAGAAATAAAGAACGAAAAAAATTAAAACCGGACGAAAAGTAGACGTAAAAACGTTGAACCACGCAAGCGAAACTTAAAACATAGAAAACAATAACCAGGTCGATCTAGGACCAACGCGTTGCAATGGAGCCGTTAAATGGGAAAAAATCGGCGTAAAAACATTGAACCACACACGCACATTGTGGCATGTTAACTCGCAAAATTTCGACCGAAACTAAAACGAAAAATGTAAAAGATGAGAAGTATAGGGAACTAAAATTGAAATTGAAAAAGTTTTGGGGTTAAATTGTAAAAGTATTGGGTTAAACGTATAAAATTTAAAGTTGAAAAAACAAAAGGTGGGTATATTTAATATCATTGTTTAATAGATTCTCTTAGCCAAGAACGTTAACATATTTAAGCATTGCTATGTCTATTTCTTTACCATAAAGAAATAATAACTTACAAATCTATCATTAGATGCATGTGAGCGCCGGACAAAAAACCGGTGGCATAGAACCATAGCAGTTCCGATAGTTGTTTGTGGCCTGTCAACAAATCAAAACAATCTCGTCAAATAACAAGAAAACACAATATGACAAAGGTTAATATTGCCTAACTTCTAACGAAAGTACGAAACTACAAATGCTTCACTTACAATTCAAGACGAAGTCCAAGGTTCTGAAGAAACGCACAATAAGAGTACCGCAAATGCGTTTCCTGCAGAGAATCTATACCGTCTTTTCTGGAAGGAGAAAACCTCTCGATTTCATCTCGTGACATAAATTCAGCATCTTCATCTTCAAAAGTGTTACGGTCACGTTTATGGCTAGTAGATGTACATACTCTAGCATTCACGTCAGACGCTACAGGAGGAAGGAACGAGGCCTTGAAGCTTGAAGCAGGATATTCATATGTACGCAATTGATTATATGATGTACCATTACTTTCCCAATTAGTGGCGGAAAACTTCCTCCTCTTATGAGAAGGTAAAAGTTGAGGATCAACGTTGCTGTAGGTGTTATACTGCTGTCTAGATTCATTTGAGAAGTCGCACAAGTTGTTGAAGTTTGTTCTGTAGTTATTATTATTGTAATGCCTGTTGGTGGTAAAGGTTGTGCCATACACATGAGGGTGATTTCTTCCGAAGGAAGATCTGAAATCATCACGAAATCGACTATTTTCTTCATGATGAGGCCGAGCAAGGGACATTGTTCCTGCATAAATGCCGAGCAAGGATCCTAAATTTAGAGATAGTTTATAGTATTTATTTGATTCTTAGTAGGATAAATGTTGTCAAGGTAAACATATGTCTTTATATATTGTTACATATAGAATATAGATATATCCTATGCAGTTATTATCGGTGATATAGTTCCTTAGTAAAATATCTGTCCTTGACCGATATCCGATATTTTACCGCATTAACAGCATAGGACATATCAACCACAGGAATGATTATTAGAAGCCTGAGTTACAAACATTCTCTGTGGCTCATAAGTGATGTTTAAGAAATCTTAGGAGTTGTTTGGTATTAAAACCATAAAAACTAATTCTTTATCACTCCATTTTCTGTCCTGCATGAAGCCCTAATTTCATAGCAAATAACAAATAGCTAAGTAACAACCACCAACCACAATCAGCCTATGAAAATTGAAAAGAAGTAAACCATGAATCAATCACCTTCAGCAACCAAAAAAGTAAAGTCTCATACTCACATTTAATAATCTATAATTATCCACTCCTTAAAACCCTGCTTGAGCCTTGCAAGCGTTTCATTGTTCGGAATTCCCAACAAAGTTGCCTATCTACAAGTGTTCTATCGATCCGAAACCATAAAAAATACCGGTACCGCTTACTCTAATACTGATATCGGTACCGTATATCGTAATTGGTTATGTTACTTTATTTTGAACGCAACTCTGTTTTTAACAAAATTTATACCCGAAAGTCAAGAAAAGAAAAAAAAAGGAACACAGCTGCGTATTCACTTATTTTTTTATAATTTATGTCAGTAAATCAGCAAACACAAGTAATTAGATAAAAATCAAACTAAACAAAAACTAAATGGTTTAATATATATATATAACACAATAAAATTCACGTATTCCTGGAGATAATCGTTGAACGTTTATAAAAGAGTTTAAACGATCTGAAGTAATCAAATTGAATCATGCGCATCTAAGAATATATTACATAAAGTGATGAAGATCATACCGATCGATGACAAGAGAAAAGCTGGATGGAACAGATAGATCTTGGTTTGGTCGAATAGGAGAAAAGTTTGGCGAGTGTAGGAGGAGTTGTGGAAATATCGTCGTCTTCTACAATAAATCTAGGGTCTACATATTTACACACCCTATTGCCTATTTGGACACCCTTCAAGACGCCTCGTATAGACCTATACGAGGCGTATAGCCTTTTCCAATTTCCAAGAGAATCTCTGATTATGTCATATTTTGTCTTATTTGCCACGTATACGCCTCGTATAGGCCTATACTGGGCGTCTATGCGAAAAAGACCATTTAGCCCCTGATTTAGGCCTATACTGGGGATAAATTGGTCTTTTTTGCCTCTCTTATATGCCTAGTATAGGCCTATACTAGGCGTATATAAGGGGTTTTTTTTTTTTTTTTTTTTTTTTTTAACAAACATTTTATACAATATTAATCGTTTTAGCAAACTTTTATACAAAAACAAGTTTTTTTATTTTAAATAATTAATATTAGGACCCCTCGTTGGTTTTTTTTTAGTTGAGTTGTTTTTTAAGAAAAGTTTTATTTTTTTATAAAAATATTTTACCGTTTTCAAGATCGGCCTTTAAAAATATTCGATCGTAGAAATATTACATTCGGTAAAATATTTTTATAAAAAAATAAACGTATCAAAAAAAACCAACGAGGGGTCCTAATATTAATTATTTAAAATAAAAAAACTTGTTTTTGTATAAAAGTTTGCTAAAACGATTAATATTGTTTAAAATGTTTGTTAAAAAAAAAAAAAAAAAAAAAAAACCCTTCAAGACGCCCAGTATAGGCCTATAAACGTATCAAAAAAAACCAACGAGGGGTCCTAATATTAATTATTTAAAATAAAAAAACTTGTTTTTGTATAAAAGTTTGCTAAAACGATTAATATTGTTTAAAATGTTTGTTAAAAAAAAAAAAAAAAAAAAAAAAAAAACCCTTCAAGACGCCCAGTATAGGCCTATACGAGGCGTATAAGGGGCAAAAGACCATTAAACCCCTGAATTAGGCCTATACTGGGGGCAAAACAGGGCTATAATGGTCTTTTGGACCCCTCGTATACGCCCAGTATAGCCCTATACTGGGCGTCTATTTTTATTTTTTTTTTTGTTTTCTCTTTTTAATATTTAAAAAAAGAAAACAAAAAAAAAATAATAGACGCCCAGTATAGGGCTATACTGGGCCTATACGAGGGGTCCAAAAGACCATAATAACCCTGTTTTGCCCCCCAGTATAGCCCTAATTCAGGGGTTTAATGGTCTTTTGGTCCACATAGACGCCCAGTATAGCCCTATACTGGGCGTCTTGAAGGGTTTTTTTTTTTTTTTTTTTTTTTTCTCTTTTTAAATACCAATAACACTAATATTAACTATAAAAACTCATATTAATTATAAAAAAAACTCATATTAATTATAATAACACTAATATTAATTATAAAAAAACTCATATTAATTATAATAACACTAATATTAATTATAAAAAAACTCATATTAATTATAATAACACTAATATTAATTATAAAAAACTCATATTAATTATAATAACACTAATATTAATTATAAAAAACTCATATTAATTATAATAACACTAATATTAATTATAAAAAACTCATATTAATTATAATAACACTAATATTAACTATAAAAAACTCATATTAATTATAATAACACTAATATTAATTATACGATGCCTATAGGAGACTTATACTATACGATACGATACAACACGATAGGCTTATACAAGACCTATACGAGACTTATACTACACTATATTATACGATACGATACGATGCGATACAACACGATACTATAGGATACGATACGATATGATACGATACAATACAATACGATATTAGACTATTGGATAAGATACAACACTCGTATAGGACTATAGGTGTGGTTTAGGTCCCGTTTAGGCCTATAGGCTTATACAAGACCTATATGGGACCTATACTAGACTTATACTATACACTATACGATACGATACAACACCCGTATACGTCGATAGGCCTATACAAGACCTATAAGGGACCTATACTACACTATATGATACGATAGTATCGTATTGTATTGTATCGTATAGTATGGTATCGTATAGGTCTATACGAGAGCTATACGAGACTTATACTACACTATACGATACAATACGATACGATACGATACTATAGGATATGATACAACGCCCGTATACGTCAATAGGCCTATACAAGACCTATAAGGGACCTATACGAGACCTATACTACACTATATGTTAAAAACAATGTAATATTTCTACGATCGAATATTTTTTAAAGGCCGATCTTGAAAACGGTAAAATATTTTTATAAAAAAATAAAATTTTCTTAAAAAACAACTCAAATTACCCCACCAAAACACCCATTTTTTTACTCAAAAAACATCACCCTCAAAAAACAATCAAATTACCCTACCAAAACATCCATTTTTCAACAAAAAAAAAACCAACGAGGGGGTCCTAATAATAATGATTTAAAATAAAAAAACTTGTTTTTGTATAAAAGTTTGCTAAAACGATTAATATTGTATAAAATGTTTGTTAAAAAAAAAAAAAAAAAAAAAAAAAAAAAAAAAAAAAAACCCTTCAAGACGCCCAGTATAGGCCTATACGAGGCATATAAGGGGCAAAGGGTCCTATACGAGGCCTATACGAAGGGTCCTATACGCCCAGTATAGGCCTATACGAGGCGTCTTGAAGGGGTCAAACCAGAAGTGACATGAGTCAGGCACTGATTTTGATGTAACCCTATACGCCTCGTATAGGCCTATACGAGGCCTATACGAGGCAAAGGGTTTCCAAATAGGCGCAGAGGGTGTCCAAATATCTCCACCCTAAATCTAATATCCCAAAAGTTGTTTTACCTTTTTGAATTCAAAACTGATGGGCTCATAACTATTATCCTTGTATGGTTCCCCACTTCCCCCTACCCGTCATAATTTTTTTTTTTTTTACCTCAATTATTTTTCCTTAAGGGCGGTATCGTAATGGTCCTCTCTTTAAGGATGATCCAGCAAGTAGCGTCACATCATAGGGCATGTTTGGCTAAGCTTTTTGAAACAACTTATTGACTTATTGGTTTTTTGAAAAGTTATAAGCTCTAAAAAGTCTGTTTGGCAATGAGGTGTATGTGAGGGGAAAAGTGACTTTTCCAAAAAGTCACTACATTCTGACTTTTCCAAAAAGTCATAAGCACCTTTAAAAAGCTAAGCCAAACATGCCCATAGTCTCTTAAAAGATGATCCCTCATGCAGTGGCGAAGCTTGAAAAAAAAATTTGGGGGGTCGGAAGGTAACTGACCTACAAAAAATTCTATCGCGTAGTTTGGAGGTGTATGTTTGGGTCAGATGTCGTTGATTCGATTCGGGTCGGGTCTGGTCAAACATTAATATTAAATAAAAAACGTTCTCAAACATTAAAAAAAAGTTATCATTTTATTCTTCACCATAGCATAATCTAATAACAAAATAAGTTAGCAAATCACCCTAAATTTCAAACTCTAATTTCTATCTAAATCAAATCCCAGTAAGATTAAACAAATTTTAGATATAGTTATAGAAAGATTCAACAAGTTTAGGGCAAAAATTCCGACCAATTTCACCATTAATTTCAACCTAAATCACATAAATTGCAACCCTAAATTAAACTTAAAAATAAAAAACACATACCTTTAACTTTATGAAGATTGAAGAAGTCGAACAAGAGTAAAGACCACAACAACGAGCAGCGTTTTGGCTTTTTTCTCGAACAAGAAGCTGAAGTCGAACAGTTCTGGAACCTGCGTTTTTCCCCCCTTCTGCAGTTCTGGCTTGTGGCTTCTGTTCTTCTGGTCGATGTCCCAAAGTAAAGGAATTTGGGTTTTTTTTATAGGGTAGGCTTTTAAGTTGGGCTATATAATGATTTGATTTGGGTTATACAATATACATTCTAGTATTCTACCAAATATAATGATTTGGGCTATAATATTTGGGCTAATTAAATACTTTATTTGGGCTATATAAATAAAAAAAAATTAAAACCGGGGAGTCGAAAACGTATATACCTATATTTTTTTTATAAAACCGAGGGGTCGAAAATGTATATACCTACAAAATCCTATACGAAACGTACATATATAACACTACTGACCGAAAAGTTCGGGGGGTCGGGCGCCCCTCCCCGCCCCTTAAATCCTGCGCCCCTGCCCTCATGGTAAAACACTGGAAATGGAAGGATAATCCTACCCCACCATCTTAATTTTTTTTTTAATTTATCTACTTTTTAATTCCCCCACATTTCACCCATCAATCTTGATCTCATTACCCTAAAGTCAGTTCTTCATCTTTTAAATCAGCTGCTCAAACCCCTTTCTTGCTGCTAAAGTTCCCATCTTTATCAACACCCACAAACCCAAAATCACATAACTAACAACCAAATGGCTACCAGAGGAACCAGATCGGAGAAGGTGAAGAGGATCTTTCAACAGTCCGTTTTAAACAATGACACTGGTCTCAACCGACACGATCGGAGAAGGAACTAGATCGGAGAAGGAGAAGGGTTTGATTTTGGATTTGGGGGTTTATTGGTGTGTGAGAGAGGAGGAGGGCCGTCCTAAACGTCGAGACCCCGACGTCGGTGACGGATGGCACGAAATGGAGAGGGAGACGGCGCCGTACCGGGACGCGGCGGAGACGAACCCCATACCGCATAGCCACATGAGTTGGGTGTGGTTCTCCCTTCCCTCTTCCAATTTTTTTAAACAAACATCAAGAGAGAGATAGAGAGAAGGAAGAGGGAGATATGGCTTCGGGACGATCGGGAGTAAACAATGTTGTAGAAGGCGCTAGGCGCTAGTTGGGCGGTGAGGTACCGCCTAGGGATTAATTGGAATGGATCTTTTATGTATCTTTTTTTACAAAATTATATAAATATATAGTCAACTTTATACTTTTTATATACAAATTTACAAGTTTGGGAACCATATGTAAAGTTGTGAAAGATAGAGGGGGTTAAATGTTAAAATACCCAAACTTAATTAAACCTAACCCACCAATCTCTTTCACTATATGGCCACTCTTCCCCTCTCATCAGACATGGCGCAAAAGAAAGAAATCGTAGCCCTAATTTTGGTTCAATTTTGGTTCCAAACGAGGTAAGAACTCATCCCATTATATCGATCTGGTCCAATTTTGACCGATTAGGTCCGTTTTTTGACTGATTTTCCCTGATTTTGACCGATTTTGACCACTGCCGCCTAGTTTGACCGATTTGCCAAAATCCAGGCGGCAGACCTCCGATGAGCATTTAATCACCGCCTAGCGCGCGATTTCTGCAACATTGGGAATAAATCACCGACGACACCGATCTGTCTTCGGGGGGTGTGTGGTCCCGTCGGGGGAGGAGCTCCACCTCAGCTCCCCGATTTGTTTGTCGAGCCCACATCCCATCATCTAAAACAAATTTTTAACTAGAGGAATAATAATCTAATAAACGACGGATAAAAACAGACAGTGAAATCGTCCATTTTCGAATGTTGAGAAGTGGTGAAACAGTCTCAACACTGTCCCGCTTGCCCATGACTACGTTGTCTCGTTTGCATTCTACGGCAAGAGTATAAAATCACGATGGTCTGATGTCATTTCATCAGCGGTTTCAACCCCGCAATGTAGTTACCGAACTCACTGAATCACGATGGTCCGATATCATTTCACCACCGCTTTCAACCCCATAATGTAGCTACCAAACTCGCTAAAGAAATAGATAATGTTTATGATAAAAGTTTTTTTTAATATAGTAAGCCCAGATTAGAATATAGAAAAAAAAATGAATTACACAAATTAACAACAATTTTTCTACCATCAATAAAAACATAATAGATAATTATTTAATTTATTAATAATAGTACTTTTTATATTTATGATCTCTAAATAACCTACAAAGAAATGGAATCATGCAAAACCATCATATATACCCACAGTATCAACTAGAGGTGTATAAATAAACCCGGTTTGGGACTAGGTTGTAAATTAAAAAAAAATGGATTTCATCTGAATCGGTTGGATGTTTGAAAAAAAAAAGGGTTTACTGGTTTGATCGATATATCCCTTTTTTTTAACCATCTTTGGGTTGTTTTTGACCATTTTTTATAATTATTTTTTTTCAACCTTTAAGATCCGTAAACTAGTATAAATAAGTTGGGGGTGTTTTGTTTTTACCACATCAATAAAAAAATGATTTTCACTCGCAAAAAAAAAATAAACGATTAAAAACACTCATGTTCTCGAATGGCTCAATCTAGTGCTTAATATTTGGTTAGTTGCGAGTTAACTTCAAACCTAGGTGCGCCACGTAGTACATATCAAATACAACTTGATTTCTTTAATCTTTTAAAGGAAGAAAATGATAAACGAGTGACGAAGCGTAATGAAATGCAAGCGGCGAAGGAAATCGAGGCATGGATTATTAAAGACTCGCAAAGGCGAATATTAAAGAAATCGAGGAGTAGACGATTGAAGAAATGGAATTGGCAATGTCACAAAACAACATTCATGACGAATATGAAAAACTTGTTTAATTTTCCATTGTATTTGAGATTTTAAGTTATTTGTTGTTTAGTTTGTATTTGAAATTTTAATGGTTGAGTTTAAAAAATGGTTTTTATATATGGATCGAATAAACTACGGGCTTTTATCTTAGGTGATCCCGTTTGGACTGAAGACGAGGAGTATGCCTTGGGCCTTGCTTTTGTACATTGTTAGGTCCTAAATAAAGTAATATTTTTTATAGTTTATAAAATATTAAAAAAAAGGTTTTGTTGGTTTTGTGAAAATTTTTGACAGGTGTTAGGATCTGAGTTTCTTAAATTGTGTTGTTTAATAGAAATGGAAGATGAAAACAGAGATTAATGTTGCAGCGGAAATGGAAATAAACTTTAACACACAATCAAAGAAGAATAGCTTTAAGCAAACATGATTTCATTAAGTCAAAAGATTGTATCCATTACAATATTCAACTTATGCATGCATGCAACTAGACTCCCCCTCAGCCTGAGCTTGGTGATTTGTTCGTACAAGATGACTTGGTGAGAAAGAGCTAATAGAACAGTACAGGTATTGTTCTATTTATAGTACAAACGAAACCACTGAGCATCTTTGCTGACATCACCATAAAGTGACATCTAACCTCCTAACAACCTCTAACCACTGATACATGTAAACACTGATTATATATAGACACTGATTACATAAAACACTGATGCAGCATCCACTGTTGTAACATAAGCACTGATGTTGAGAATCAGTGCTTTCTTCAAAGGTTGATCAGTCCTTGAATGGGCAGTGCTTTGGTCTTCATCAGTACTTGAGAGACATCAGTAGTTAGGCTTCAGTTCTTTATATCAGATCAGGTCTTTGATGAACAGATGTTGAGAAGGATCAGTACTTAGAAGTTATCAGCTAATAGATAACCACTGTCAAGGGGAGAATTTAGAACAAGCACTGCTTACGAGGATCAACTGTTCTGAACCAGTTTTGGATTTCCTTATCATCTGTTCTTTTGGGCTTGAATGCATGGACCAACAATCTCCCCCTAGAACAGATGATGCCAAAACACTTCATTATTTTTTATCTTTATTCTCTCATCAGCTTTTCCCTAACTTGGCCCTTGAATTGCAGCTCAAAGTTAAGGGAATCTTCATCATCCTCATCCCTGCAAAGTTGAAGGTCTAAAAGATCTAGGAGATCAGCTGCATTCAGACCTAATGCATCCTCCCTTGAAATGTGTTCAACTTTTCCATTGGACTTGAGCAAAGTCAATACATGGGTCTTTTTATCAGACTTCCACTTTAGTATTTTTGAGTTCAATGGATTTCTTGGGATGGACTTTATTTGATGAGAGTTTGGATATGGAGGCTTGCTTATCAATCTTGTGGCAGTTTCTTGCTGCTTTGAAGCAGGATCCTCTTCAGACATTCTCTTGATGGCCTCTTTCATGATTTCAGCTTCTCTTTGTGCATCTTCTTCATCAATCTGCTTTTGCCTTTTTCTTTGATTCAAGGCAATGATGGAAGTGTCAGATAATGTGAACAATGTTTTTAAAGAGAGGGTCTGCTGCTTTGGCTCATCAGGCTTTTTGTTCTTGTATGCTGGTTTCTTTAGTGCTGTAGGATCTGTCTCTCTTAGTTTCTCCAGCTTCTCATAAACCATGTCTGTATACCGCCTTAACCATTTTGAGATGGTCTTTACTGAACCATATTGAGCTGCAACCAACTCAGCTTTCTTCCTTTTGTATTCCAATGTAAGTTCTGCAATAGTCTTTTTGTACTTATTCCAATCTGGTGCAGACCTTTTCATCTAAGGATCATTCTTTATTCTTTCAATCCAGTTGACTTCAGCTTTGAGAGCAATGAGTGGCTAGTCTTTGAATTGTTCAACTTTGGCAGGATAAAACTTTTCACTCATGATCTGCTCCAAGAGATCTTTCCTCAGCTTTTTATGTAAATCAGCATTTGGTGGTAGATTAGACATCTCTTTGCTTAAGTCTCTTGCATAGTCTTCCAATTTCTTGACTTTAGTAAGCCCATACTGCATTCGACTTGAGATGTTACTATCACCAAGCCCTTTACCTTCATACTTGTCTTGTAGTTTAGCTTGCTTTGCCTTGAGTTTTAAATACTCATCCATGTTCTTTGGAGGTCTAAAGTCATGTAGGGAAGGAAATTTTCTTTTTGCAAGATCATCCACTGTGTAGAATTGCTTCATTTCATCTTTTACTACATGCAATTCTAGTGGATAATCTGCTGCTAATGTAGCAATTTTTGAAGGATCATGACCTTCAAGTACTTTTGGGTCAACAAGTAGGTTTGATGGTGGTGATGGTGGAGGAATGAATGGTTCAGGATTGGTTTGAATGAAGGGTGAAGATGATAGAGGAGTAGGTGCTGGTATGTCATCATCATGCATCTGAAACTTCCTTTTTCTTGTGTAAACCTTTGTTTGAGAAGGGGTATTTGTTGGAGATTTGGAAACATGAATGAGTATAGCTTGGGAAGGGAATTGGAAGGTGGTGGATGGTTGACTAACAACTGTTGAAACAATTGGTGTTTCAACCATTGTTGTCAAAACAACTGTTGAAGTGTCAACATTTGTTGCAGCAGTGGATGGCAATGGTGAAGTTGGTTTTGTTAGGATCGGAGGCTCTCATGATTGTGTTTGTTTGTATAATTTGAACAGTGAATGAATATGAAATAATGTAAAATGCAGCGGAAATGGAAACAAACTTTATAAACACAATCAAAAGGGAGAATAGTTCTGATAAACACATGCTTTTCATTAGGTCAAAAGATTACAAATCAAATCAAAGGATTACAGTGCATGCTTACAACAAAACTCCCCCTCAGCCTGATGCTCCCTGGTTGATTGCACAAGATGAAAGGATTGGAGGAGATAGACTCACTCAGTCAATCAAATGTAACAGTACAGGGTACTGTTCCATTTATAGGCAAATCAAACCACTGAAGCATCTAAGTTGACGTCACCATGAAAGTGACATCTAACAACCTACTTTTCTAATACAAACACTGCTAACTTAACCACTGATTCTATACAATATAAGTGACAAACTAAACTACTACTTTCTCCTTCCATCAGCACTGATGTTTGACTATCAGTGCTTTCCTCAAAGTTGATCAGTCCTTGAGTGGGCAGTTCTTTAATCAACAACAGTACTTAGATAGCATCAGTAGATTGAACCAGCAGTGTTTAATTCTTAACAGTCTTCAGGGCTTCATCAGCAGTTTGAAGGACAACAGCTGTTGTATACGGACAGTGGATAGATGACATCAGATGTTATAAACACTTTCAAGGGGAAAGCCTGGTGTAAACTACTGCTTATAATGAATCCACTGTTGTGAACCAGTTTTGGCTCTAATTATTTGTTCCTCTGATAGGGTTCAATCCCAACAATCTCCCCCTGGAACAGATAATGCCAAAACCCTTCATTATTCTGGATCTTTATTGTCTCATCAGAAGTTCCCTAACTTGTCCTTTAAATTGCAGTTCAAAATCCATAGAACTTGTATCATCCTCATCCCTACACAGTATAAGCTCAAGGAGATCTTGTAGATCTTCAACACCCAAGCCCAGTGCTTGTTCCCTTGATATGTGCTTTACTTCTCCATTGGATCTGAACAGTGTCAATACATGGGTCTTTTGATCAGACATTCATTTTAGTATTTTTGAACCCAATGGGTTTCTTGGGAGAGGTTTATTTACTGATGAGTTAGGAGATTGTGGCCTTGTGAAAATTTGTTGAGCAGTACCCTGAGCCTTTGCTAGTTCAGAATTTTAAGCAGACATTTGTTTGAAAGCCAATTTTATGATGCCATTTGCTGCAGCTATGTCTTCTGCAGTTTCTTTTTCAATCTGCTCTTGTCTCTTTCTTTGATCTAGCTCAATGACTGAGACATCTGCTGATGTGAACAGTGGTTCAGAAGTATTGATCTGTTGTTCTGGCTTTTTGTAGTCAGGCCTCTTTGGGATGTTAGGATCTGTCATCCTTCTTTTCCTTAGCCTTTCATAAGCCTCATCTGTATATTGCTTTGTTCATTTTGATATGGCTTTAGCAGTTCCAACCTTTGCATTCATCAGCTCTTGTTTCTTCTTTTTGTACTCCATGGTGAGATCATCAATGGCCTTTTTGTATTTGCTCCAGTTTGGAGCTGACCTTTTCATTCCTGGATTGTTCTTGATTTTCTCAATTATGTTCACCTCATGCTTTAAAGCAATGAGTGGCCATTCACTGAATTGTTCTTCATTTGCTGAATAAAATTTTTCTTTCATGATGAATGCAAGATAATCCTTTCTCATCTCCTTTTGTAGGACAGCTTCAGGTGGCAGATTTGACATATCTTTGCTTAGGTCTCTTGCATAATCTTCCATATGTTTGACCTTAGTGAGCAGAAATTCCATTTTTTCAGAAATGGCTTTATCACCTTGATATTTACATTCAAGTCTAGCCCTTATATCAGCTTGTCTGGCTTTAAGTTTTAGGTACTCATCCATATTTGCTGGATTCCTGAAGCCTATGAGAGAAGGAAATTTTCTTTGTGAAGGATCATCCACTGTATAGAATTGTCTCATCGCATCCTTTACAGCTTCCAATTCCAGTGGATAACTTGCAGCAGTGGATACAATATTAGCAGGGTTTATTGGTTTGACAAAAGTTTGTGGAATGGATTGTTGTGGTTTGATGGCAATGTAAGGTGTGGAGGATAAAGGAATAGGTGCTGGTATATCATCATTACCCTCCTGAAATTTCCTTTTCCTTGTGTAAAGCTTTTTGGGTGAAGGGGGAAAGCCTGGTGTAAACTACTGCTTATAATGAATCCACTGTTGTGAACCAGTTTTGGCTCTAATGATCTGTTCCTCTGATAGGGTTCAATCCCAACAGGTTTTGTTTTCTGCTTTTTGGTAGGCTATTTTTGTTGTGGTTTGGGTGTAGTAGTGGGTGTTCTTTTGGTACAAGCAGTGGTTTGGGGACCAACAGTGGTTGTTTTTGGTGGTGAGGGTGATTTTGGATATGTGGCAAGTGGTTGTTTGTTGTGTTTGTGAGATTTTCTTCTTTCAGAAGTGCCAAGACCCTTTGTTTCTATTTCCCATTCTTTCATTGCCTTTTGTTCCTTCTTCCACTCCTTTTCCTTGGTTTCCTTCCGATTTTGAGCAGTCTTTTTGTTTGTAGCCACTTCATCTGCAAGAATATTCAGGGTTTCATCAACTCCTTTTTTCTTTTCTTTGTCAGATGTTTCATCAGTGACTGCAGAAGACTTCTTTTCAGGCTCTGGCTTTTTAGTTGGCTTTTGCTTAGGAGTAGGTCTGCCAAACTTTTTCATGTCATGTTTCTCCCCCTTTTGGCATTATCTTGATCATCATCATCTCTAAACATTGGTGCAGGGGTAGTGCTAGTCGTTTTTGTCAAAGCTTCCTTGATAGCCTTGATTTCTGCCTAAGTATCCTTGTACCTTGCATCAACCATGTTTCTAATCAGGGCCATTTGATGGTTGTCCTGAGTTTCTGCAAGTTCCCTTTGAGCTGTAATGATGGGCTGTGTTGGTGCACTGAATGTCTGTTAACTACGTCTTATCGAGTCTTATGTCTAGATAGGTTAAATGAGTGCATAACAGTATTGGAATTAGGGTTTAATCATGTTTTAAAATGCCTGACCGTTTGAAAATGGCCTGACCGTTTGAACATGGTCTGACCGTTGAAGAAGGTCTGACCGTTTGAAGCATGATGACCGTTTGAAGCAGCTGTCCGTTTGAAGCAGCTGTGACATCTTCAAACGGTCAGGGGCGTAGCCTATATATATGTGTTGTGCATGCTCATTTGAAACGGTCATGTATGTGTGTGTGAGCGAAGGTGCTGCCGGATTTTTGTCAGAATACATTGTAAAAGCTCACAATCAGTAATAGAAAGAAAGTTAAAAGGATACAAGCTGTTTTGACTTCGTTTACGTTGATTCCGCCCTCGTATTTGAAGATGAACTGCCTTAACTGACTTTAGGGTCACCGGAACACGGTCCAACAGGCTGAACTGCATTCCAAAGCTCTTGGGAATATTGTTGTGGAGTGGGTTGACTTTTGGAAACTTCTATCAACTGTTTGACCCTATCTTGCAAATTGTTGACAGTGGTTTCAATTGTAGTAAGCCTCTCCGTCAATTCTTGATATCTTAAACCATCACCCAAGTTAATGGGATCATCCGATTTCCTACTAGTGGTAGTTGTATCAGCAGTGGAACCAGGAGGAGTCTCCAAAGGTTCAACCACCGATGCCCCTTTTTCTTGGTACTGGGGACTTCCCTCTGCGGTAGTTACTTTAGTAATCACACCAGTGGTTTCCTTCAAGGGAGTCTTACTAATGAAACTACTGTCCAGATGTAGATCAGTGGATCCAACACCTGTAGTAGCTGCGCCACTTGAACTACCAATAGGAATTTCATGAAACTCATGTGGTGTAACCTCCTCAGCTATTTGTGGGATAACCAATTGAGGGATTTCAGACACAGCCATTGTTGTGGTTGAACTCTCAGTAATCTGTTGGAGAGAGGGGATGTTTTGTGTCTGAAGCTCAATGGCATCAAACAGATATATAATGGATGGTAGTAGTTGTGATGAGGGGATAGGAGTTGAAAGAGAGTTTGCCCAGGGAGAAGGGCTATTAAACATATCCTCAAGTGAGGAATACGCTTCATTTTGTGGTGTCCATGTGCTTACAACTTGTTCCTTTTGTGAGGAAGCAGGAGGAGTTAAGGCTTTTGGTGGAGATGTTTCCAACTGTTGTGAGGAAGTAGCAACAGTGGTTATTGGTGACATTTGTGTTGTCACTGGATTAACTTCTGGAATCTCATCTTCTAGAAGGTCCTTTTTAAAGGGTTTGGTGGGCTTTTTGGATGTCTTTTTGGCCTTTTTAGGAATTTTTGGTGGGGGTTGCACAACAGTGGTTGTGCTGCTGTGGTCACCATGAGCAGTTGGCTCAACAGTAGAAGTCTGAGGAGCAGATGTGGACTCATCCAAAATTTGCTCAGACTCCTCTGTTTTTGTTTTGGAAAGTTTTGACTCTAACAGCCTTGTAAAAGTTTCAGCAGAAAGACTGTTTATTTGAAAAGATTGACCTTGGACAGGTACTTGTGTACTGTCTTTTAGTATCTTCTGCTGTAGGTAATAGCTCAAAAACCTTGGAAATAATAAGAATGGTTTCTTCTTTTCTTTGATATTATTGACATTTTTTACTAAATCATTGAAAATTTCTTGGGAGTAATTGAAATCAACTTTAGCCATAATAGCATACCCCAAGCATTGAATTTTCAAAGGAATTTCATTGAAAGCTGTCGTTTTATTTGAAACACAGGTGAGTCTTGCCTAATTTCATTAATAGCACAAGGCGGTCTGTTGGTAATTAGACTATAGTCTAGGTCGTTTCTAAGACATCGACCCGGACTAGGTCGAGTCTTGCCTAATTCCCTATAGTTATGGCTCTGATACCAATCTGTCACACCCCAACCGATGACGGAAACATCGGGGCGCGGCACTGAGCGAAACAGATTGTCCAAGAGAAATCCATAACAACTAATATTATCGAATATTTAACGTTAAGTCCCATACCAAAACATATCTAGCAAAATAATTATTACAGACATATTATCTAAAAAACAAATAAAACTGTTCCGACGACTCAGATTTAAATTGTTCGTTTCTAGACTCTTCCTACTTGATTCCACATAGTAAGTAAGCATCCTAAGCACCTGTCACATACGTTAAAATAAAGTCAATACACATAGTGTAAAGGTGAGCATACAAGTTTGATATAGTATAATAGAGTTCGAAATAGTTTACGCATAACCAGCATGTAACATGTACAAAGTGAAGACAAGTAGGTTATCGACAGAGAAATATGAACAGACGTTACTGCGAGTTGTAGAATTCGCAACACATATCCCCACTAGGACACGTGAAGTGAAGCCCTTAACAACCCCAGTCCACGACAGGTGCTGAGTCCAAACTATAGTACTATCGTTGCTAAGGTGTCAAGCAACAATCACTGTGTTAACATAACATACAAGCATTCATCGAATAACACGTAGCATGCAGTAACGGTCAGCGTATAAATAGTGTTTGCGTTATGTGTAGATTGTGATTTTTAATAAGTAACGTATGTAACACCCAAAAGTGCGTAAAGCAAAAAGGGATCGAGTATACTCACAGATTTTGTTTAACAAGTAAACACTCTCTTGGATTGAAGCGCTGAGAGATTAGCCTGAACAGTTAACGATAGTATAAACGATGATCGGTGCGATAAACGGTGAAAGTGTCTAAATGTCGGATGGCAATCCAATCGGATGGCCAGTTGATCGGATGTCAATCCGTTCGGATGGTCATCCGATTGGATGGCCATTTGATTGGATTGACATTCGTTGGTAAGGATGTGTTTGTGTCTGATGGCTTTGAAGTTTTCGTTGTAGCATTTTGAAAACAGAGAAGTATCTCTACCTTTCAGGTTGGTCGATCGAACGGTCGTTCGATCGGGTGGCAATTCGATTGGTAGGACACCTAGTGAGAACAAGTTCACAACAGGATTGTCACTCAATCGGATGGCAATCCGTTAGAACTGACTATGTATTGAACATGTTGAAAAATTGTTTAAGTGTTGAAGTTCCAAATGTCACATGGTCGGATGGTCGTTCGATCGGATGGCTATCCGATCGTGCGGCAATCCGTTCGACGTCCAAACCTTCTAAAGTTGAATAAAAGTTTAAGTGTGGAACCAAGTGCAAGCCGATCGGATAGTCGTTCGGTCGGATGGCTATCCGATCGGGCGGCAATCCGTCCCAACATACCAATTCGTCTTGAACTTGATTATTTTTGTGAGTTTTGTAGCTTTGATCGAGACGTTGTGATAACGTGCTAAACAACAGAAACCCCATCATGACCCAGGTGACCCGATTGAGCAGGAATCACCCTAGTCCGATCAGTTAACTGTTCAAGACGGTTGTTCATGTTTAACCCGAAATCGGTAGTCTCTTTGATAGAAACTAGATCTTGAACCAACACATCACTAAGAAGGAGTAGAAGATCAGACCGAGCTCCGATTCTATCGGTTTTGAGTGCATTGAGTGTAAAAGAGTTGAAAGAAAGTTAGAAAACCATCTTTCAATCCTTTTAACCATGAATATGTGTAGATCTATGTGAAAACATTGATTAATCATGTGGAAATCCCTCAGATCTGAGTTGTTCTTGGTGGAATGAGGCCAAAACTTGGAGTTCATAAGAACTCCATGATGACATCACCCTAGATCGCCTCAAATCCATTGATTTCGCGGTTAAAAGTTAAGATTTAAAAGAGAAAATGATGAAGAAGTGCGTGTAGATCATAGAAGTACAAGATTTAGGTTGAAAACTTAGAAGAATCGCGAGAAATCGAGAGAAAGAGTGCTTTAGTGCGACTGGTCGAGTGGAGCAGCTGTCACATCATAAATGATGTGACAGGAGGGTATTTATAGGGTTTCCAAAAGAGGAAAGGGAGCAAGGGTCAGATTGGTCACCGATCGGATGGCGACTTGATCGGATGGCCACTCGATCGGTTGGCCACTCGATCCTTATCGCAACCCCCGATCCCTTATCTGTCTCGGGAACGAGCGGACGCGAACTCAGAGTTTTGGTGGTATCAGTTTACGTAAATTTGGCAGCGGAAATTTCATCAGGACCGTAGTTAGGAAATGTTTATCAGAGTAAAACCACCATTCTTTTTTTTATTAATAATTACATGGGTAAAACCCAGGTTTCTTATTACAATACATTTATAGGGATAAACCCTATTTTATTGAATTTAAAACATCGTTTATTAGGTAACTTTTATAGCCACATTTTTCCCAAGCCTTCAGTGCTCTCCAGCTGGCTTTTTACTAATTGGCTGTCACATTGTGTTACCTGAAACGCGTTTTAAAAACATTTGTCAGTGGGAAATACTGGTGAGTGAATCCCAGTTTAATCAAGAAACATTTTATCAATTAAAACAGTATTGAGAGCGATCACATTGTTTATTTCTACACAATTACTCATTCAGTACTGTCAATCCTGACTTGTGGGTCATATTACACATTGGTTAACTCGTTGTCCAATGGTAACGTACTGTCATCCCCGACTTACTACACGCAGTAGTATATTTTGTATACAAAACCCCAACATACCGGCAGTAATTGAAGAACTACAAAGACTCAATCACCGCTTAATCACATTGTAAAACAATTAAGGTTTTGTAAAATATTCCAAAAAGGTTAACAAAAAGAGGATAAACTCACATTGCTATCTTAGACTTCGCGTAAGGGTTTCTTGGGAATAATCTATAATTTATACAAACGTACATAGATTAGTATCATAACCCTTTGAAAATATTAATGATACCCTCCCCGAGACGGCATTCCAACAACTACGTCGGGCAGAACCACAACAGTTGTTACGGAACCCTAAATCAATCGGGCAGCGTATCTGTTATGAAACTGAGGTTATAATACTTACAACGGAGCAGAACTTCGCTAATTAGGGTGGTATAATACCCGCGTATTACTTCTACTACTCAGAAATTCGCTTAAGAAAGAAAAGAAATGTACGAGGAATACTGAAACCCGATGCCTGCTTATATAGTTGTTGAATCTGACTCTCACGCGGCCCGCGTAAGAGTAGCCTTTAGGGTTACGTGGCCGCGTCAACCCTGGGTCAACGAATAGCTTAGCTGGGTCAGCATGTAGGTCCGCCGGGTGTTAAACCACGTGGCCACACCGGGCTGCGCCACCTTTTGAGATACTCGCGACCCACGTAAAGGTTGGGGTGGGGTTACGCGGCCCGCTTCAACTTAAAATTTCAGAATTTTAATTTATTTTTAATGATATACTATATTTTGGGCTCGTTTTTCACATTCGGGGTATATATAAAGACATATTGGGATATTTTAAAATATACTAAGGTGTTGGAAAATTATGAGGGTGTCGGTTTTATTGAGGGTTGTTACATTCTCCCCACCTTGTTTTAGAGCTCGTCCTCGAGATCTACTGGAACAAGTGCGGATATTTCTTTTGCATTTCCGATTCAAGCTCCCATGTGTACTCATGTCCTCTTTTGGAGTCCCACTTTACTTTGACCAGAACTAATCTCTTATGCTTGAGATTCTTGACTTTACTGTCTTCAATCTGTAGAGGCCTTTCTACAAACTTGAGTTGCTCATTTACCTCTATATCCTTAAGAGGTACTATTAGTGATTCATCAGCTAAACACTTTTTAAGGTTAGATACATGAAATACATCATGTATTCCTGCCATTTCCTCTGGCAGTTGTAGATGATAGGCTACAGGTCCTATTCTTCTAATAATCTCAAAAGGTCCAATATACCTGGGACTTAGCTTTCCCCGTTTGATGAATCTTACTACTCCTTTCCAAGGAGAGACCTTCAATAATACTTTATCTCTTACTTGAAATTCCAATGTCTTGCGTCGGTTATCGGCATAACTCTTTTGTCGATCACGTGCTGCTTTCAGTCGTTCCTTGACTTGAATAATCTTGTTGGTTGTTTCTTGCACTATCTCAGGTCCTGATAGTTGCTTTTCCCCAATTTCTGCCCAACAGACTGGGGTTCGACACTTTCGTCCATAAAGTGCTTCGAATGGTGCAGCATTAATACTTGTGTGATAACTATTATTATAAGAAAATTCTATTAAAGGTAAGTGATCGTCCCAATTACCTCCGAAATCGATTACACAAGCTCTAAGCATATCCTCCATTGTCTGAATTGTCCTTTCGCTTTGTCCATCCGTTTGAGGATGATAAGCTGTGCTTAACTTTAACTTGGTTCCCATTGCCTTTTGTAAACTTGACCAAAAATGAGAGGTAAATCGACTATCTCTATTAGAAACAATTGATAAAGGAATGCCATGTAAAGAAACAATTTCATTTACATATAATTTGGCTAGCTGTTCCATACTAAATGTTTCCTTCATTGGTATGAAATGAGCTGACTTGGTTAGCCTATCTACAATCACCCAGATTGTATCATTTCCTTTCTTTGTTTTGGGTAATTTAGTAACAAAATCCATTGTTATCAATTCCTGTTTCCACACTGGCATTTCTAACTGTTGTAGAAATCTTGAGGGTTTCTGATGTTCAGCTTTGACTTGTGAACAAGTTAAACATTTAGAAACATAGGCTGCTATGTCCTTTTTCATTCCTATCCACCCGAAATTTTTCCTTAAATCCTGGTACATTTTATCATTTCCTGGATGCATCGTATACTTAGATTTATGGGCTTATTCTAATATACGATTACGCAGGTTTCCTAATTTAGGTATCCACATTCTCTTTTTATGGAATCTCCAAATTCCATCTACTCCTTGTTCTAATTCTTTTAGCATACCTTTTAACTTTTCAATATCTTCCTTGATTACTGATTCTTGTGCTTCTCTTATTTGATCATTTAAATCTACTTGTAGATTTAATTTAAGAGAACGTATCCTTTTTGGCTTTTCATGATATTTTCGACTTAAAGCATCTGCCACTACATTTGCTTTTCCTTCATGATACTGGATATCACAATCATAGTCACTAAGCATCTCCATCCAGCGTCTTTGTCTCATATTCAACTCCTTTTGTTTGAAGATATACCTTAAACTCTTATGATCAGTGAATATGGTAAACTTACTACCATAAAGGTAATGTCTCCAAATCTTAAGAGCAAAAATTATAGCTCCTAACTCTAAATCATGGAGTGAATAATTCTTTTCATGATTCTTAAGTTGTCTAGATGCATAAGCTATAACCTTTTGACGTTGCATTAATACACATCCATAACCTAATTTAGAAGCGTCACAATAGACTACAAAGTCTTCAGCTCCTTCTGGTAATGCTAGTATGGGTGTATGGGTTAATTTATGTTTAAGGATTCTAAATACTTCTTCTTGTTTTAATCCCCATTCAAACTTAACAGATTTACAGGTTAGCTTAGTTAAGGGAATGGCTATTCTAGAAAAATCTTGAATAAATCTTCTATAATAACCGGCTAATCCTAAGAAACTTCTAACCTCGGTTGGTGACTCTGGGGTTTTCCATTTAGTAATCGCCTCGATCTTTATGGATCCACATGAATTCCTTCATGATTGACTAGGTGTCCAAGAAATTGTACCTGTTCTAACCAAAATTCGCACTTAGAAAATTTAGCATAAAGCTTTTCTTTTCTTAATAAACTTAAAAGTGCGTGCAAATGCTTTGCATGATCCTCCTTATTCTTAGAGTAAATGAGAATATCATCTATGAAAACAATTATGAATTTATCCAAATATGGCTTACATATTCGGTTCATCATGTCCATAAATGCAGCTGGGGCATTGGTTAAACCAAATGGCATGACAGCAAATTCATAATGGCCATACCTCGTTCTAAATGCGGTCTTAGGAATGTCCTCTTCCTGTACCTTTAATTGATGATATCCTGACCTTAAATCGATTTTAGAGAAAAATTGAGCTCCTTGTAGTTGATCAAACAGATCATCGATTCTCGGTAATGGGTACCGATTCTTAATCGTAACCTTGTTTAATTCACGGTAGTCAATGCACATACGCATTGATCCGTCCTTCTTTTTAACAAACAGTATCGGCGCTCCCCATGGCGATGAACTTGGCTGTATAAATCCTTTTTCTAATAATTCGTCTAATCGTTTCTTTAATTCTTGCATTTCTGCAGGTGCCAAACGGTAAGGTGCTTTGGCAATCGGTGCTTTGGCAATCGATGCTGTTCCTGGTATTAAATGGATTCTGAATTCAACTTCTCTATCTGGAGGTTGCCCTGGCAATTCTTCGGGAAATATATCTGAAAACTGAGATACTACTGGAATATCTTTTAAATCCTTTCCTTTAGTGTTAGTGATTATGGAAATCAAATACACTATAGAACCTTTTCTTATATAACTTGCAGTTTTCATCACAGAGATGAATTTTGTAGTTCTAGATGGGTTATCTCCTTTAATTGTGATCATTTTACCTTTTGGTGAGTTTACTTGGATTGACTTTTGATCACATACAATACTGGCTTTATTGGATATTAACCAATCCATTCCTAAAACAACATCGAATCCTGCCAGATTCATGGGATAAAGGTTTGCAATAAATTTCTGATTTAAAATTTCTATTCTTGCTCCCTGCAAGATTTCAGAAATCCTAACGGTTTCTCCATTAGCTGTCTCTACTAAGCATTCTAGTGGTAGTTTAGTTAATGACTGATTTAGAAATTTGCAAAAGGATGTATTAATAAAACTTTGGTTTGCACCAGAGTCAAATAATACTTTAGCAAAAACATCATTAACTAAAAACGTACCAGCTATGACATCTGGAATCATCTTGGCTTCATCTACAGTCAGAACAAATGCTCTAGCATTTTGAGTATTCTTGTTGTTTGCAGCTGGGGCTAGTTTTGGACAATTAAGCTTGATATGACCTTGTTCTCCACAGTTGTAACATATCCTGTTGTTAGCTTTCTTCCTCCAGTTTCTTCTTTGTGTCCCGATATTTTGCAAAAGTTACAGTATACGGAGCATCTTCATGAATGCTTTCTTTTGCAATTCTTACAGTAAGGTGTAGAGGTAGAACCTATATTTTTCCCACGATTAAAATTTCCAGAACGAAATTCTTGGGTGAGCTTCTGGGTTAGGTTCCTCCTTTGATCCTCTTCTCGGGTACAGACTAATTCATCTGTCAAGGTATTTGCTAGTTCTACAGCTTCTTCTATGGTTTGAGGTCTAGCTGCCTTGACTACGTGTCTGATTGTGACAACTGTGTTCTGTAATCATCGTATAATGTAAAACAATGTTGGTTATCAATAAAACAATGTGCTTTGGTGTTATTATATGTGTTATTGTGTTTAATGATTTTACAATTTGTTTCGATTCCGATTTCGAGCTTTAAATCACTTTCTGGAAGGTTATACGCGAACTGGTGCATAAACGCAATCAGTTTAACGCGACGTACACTCCGGAACTGTGACGTAAGCCAAACATACCCTAAATATCCTTTACATAACTTAGAAATAAGTTTCGAAGGATTCGGTATGGCAAAAACATGTTTATTTGGACTAAAGAACTAATTACGACAAAACTGCGAAACGAACGTTGGTGACCGCCCGGATAATATTTAAATCCCAAAAATATTCTGTTATGATTAAAATTTTATTTTTAATCAGGTTCGTGTTGAAAAATAAATTAAGACGCTTAAAAACGTTATTTTTCAAGTTTAAGCGAGTACCGCGTGTTTCTGCGCAACACAGTGCTTCTACTGCAAAATGCAGACAACGCAGCCAGTCTCGGCAACTGAAATTTATTTCAGTAATATTTTGGCGAGTTTATTTTTATAGGATAATAAAAATAAGTTAGAACTCCATAAACCGGGATTTAAACGCTAGATAAAATACCCGGTATCCAGTTAAATACCTGTTTTTATCTAATATACCATCAAAATTACACTTCACCCCCCTCCCCCATACAATTTACGGTTCAATATATGGAGTGGGACCCACCAAAATTTTGTTAGATTTTGCAATATTCTTCTTGATCTTGTTATTACACTTGTCCTTGCATGCTACAACTCCATATCATTCCATATCTTCATAAATCCTTATATAATCTTTCAAGAGATCATTTCACACTCCATCACTCCTTCTCTCTCCCTCCTAAAACCATCCACTCTCTCTCTCTCACCATATTCATATCTTCAAGCTTTGTTCATCACATTCAAACTCCCTTTCAAGTGGTGTGAAGATACAAATGTGTTTCCAAGGTGTTTTCAAGTGATGTGAAGATACAAATGTGTTTCCAAGGTGTTTTCAAGTGATCTCAAGCTTCCTATCATCAAAATCTCATCCCCCAACCTACTTGAATCTTGAAGGTATAACATTTATGTTTAAATCATACTTTTGATTCTTGGTTGTTCTTGATGCTTTGAAGTTTCTCTTGAATCTTGGAATTTTCACTAAACTTGAAACCTAAAATGAAATGGGTCTTGATACAAGTAATAAAAAAATGGTGGTGTATATGTATGTATATAACCGTACATATATATGTGTGTATATGAGTTTTTTTTTTGAGTTTGAGTTTGGTTCTTGATAAGTACATGTTTAGGTTGTTACTTGTTCTTGAATAATAGTCAAAATGCAAGTGGTTGATGATCTGTGTATAATATGATAAATGACCAAGTACATCAGCAAATAAACCTGAATATATCACATATTTGATGCATTTAAACTCATATGAAAAGTTGAGGTTATGATAGTATGCTTTAGGCACTTGTACATGAAGATACATGTTGATGTAAAGCTCAAGAAATGGTAAAAAAATGGTTGTATGACAAAAATAATTTTGAACAGATTATAAGCACTAAAAATGACCTTATTTGGTATATTATAATGGCATGAAACTTTGACATAGGGTTGATAGCTTTGCATGTTGTACATATAGCTTAAAAAGTGGTAAATTATGTGAAATTTGCATGACTTATGTGCTTTATGTAAGACCTTCACTATCATGATTATAACCATTATTTTATTCAGTAAATAACATGGGTTATGTTAAAATTTCAAGTCGTTTCAATTTGGGATGGTTCGGGTAATGTTCAATGCAAAACTATGCGGTAAAACGGTTAAAAATCGCCTTTTCGGAGGATTTTTTATAAAACTGTTTTAGACAGTAACCAAACTGATATTTTTGCTATAAAAATAAGTAATTTAACTTATATTAAGTTTACTTGGTGTTTGGTTGGTCATACGTGACTTCCGACGCCCAAAAATGTTACCGAATCGCTAAAATAAGTGTTTTTCGACATACACTAGAGTGGGTTGTTCATGAGTAAATTTTATGTGTTACAATGTGCTATGTGTTTTACAATATGTGTATGATGATAAGATAATACTTGACAAGATTATGTGTATTACGCTTGAGTACATATATACAAATTCACCAATATAATAAAAAATAATAACTTTTTGAGAAAAATCTCAAAGTTATGTGAAAATTCTAAGTATCGGAGAAACTTATGTATTTTGTGGGTTTTTTATTATTAAATCATTCTTATTTAATTTAGGACGAATAAACAATTTGAGGGATTATGTTAACGTATAAAAACGCACCCAAAGGTGAGTACATAGATCCCCTCTTTTACTGTTTTCAATTGTTTTGGGGTGATTCATATGTATCAAAACGATTTTGATGTTTTAACGATGGTTTCAAAATGAGTAAGATGGTTTATACTAAACTAATAATGATTTCGATAATGTGAACGAGCTTGTTGGTTGTAGTTATATAACGAATGACATTCATTAGCATTGATCAAGCCGACCAGTATTAGGTTATGGTACCATAGGATCCAAAAAATCCCGTTATCCGACTGCACCCATGGTTATGTGTGGGTTATGTGGGTAATGACTGAATCTGATGATTGTTAACTTACCCTTTGGTGGTTTGTTAATACGAGTTGTACGAGTTGAACGATGGACGAGTCACAAAGGTTTGAATGTTATTAGCGAGACTACCAAAAGTAGTTTTCACAATTAAAACGAGAACGATTTGAACGAGTGAACGATTTGGAACGATTCAAACAATTTAAACAAATGAACGATGTTCTATAATGAGAACGAGTTAGACGATATCACACAACGATGTTTACGAAACTATATAAACTATACGAATTTTATTACGAGAACGATTTATGATTTGGTTTACATAAACAAATGTTTTGGGTTAAGATTCATGGCATCGAGGTTTATAAATTATAACCAATCTGTTTTGACTTGGTTATTCATTTTACAATACAAACATTTTACAAAACAAACATTTTACAAAACAAGGTTTCAAATATCGATTTACGAAGTTGTATGAGATATTTCAACGAGCCATGAATCTGACACTCACACAAAAACTATGTGCTCGCCAACATTTCTTTGCTGACTTTGTTTTTACATATGTTTCAGGTGATGTTGCTTAATGTTGATTGCGAATAGGATGCATGCTCACTTAGGACTGGACGAGGCCTTAGTGATTTAATAACGATGATAGACCATGTTTGACTTGCTTGTTTAACTTTAAGACAATGTTTAATATTCAATAAAACGAAACTCTTTGTATCCATGGTTTGAAACAATAATTCTGTTACAACACTCCCCGACGTTTCCGCCACGATTTGTTGTTTTACGTGGTCGGGGTGTGACACTTATCTCCCCAATTAATCCCCATATATAACGGGAGATTAACACTGGTTCTGGTGAAGCAAGAGTTGGCACTATTCTAGCATATTCGAAGAATATTTTAGTGTATCCCTTACTATCTACACCAGTCATTCTAAGATTTAAGAATTTGTTTGCTATCTGTTCCTTTTCATTTGGTGGACATAATTTCCTTTCTACCTTGTTCTTAAATTCTTCCCATTCCATATTATAGGTTCTATCACTTCCACTTGATTGGAGGACAGTGTTCCACCATTCTAGTGCTGAATTCTTAAACAAATTAGAAGCAAACAATATCTTATCTTCTTCAGCACACTTACTTATTCTTAAGACTGCCTCAGTCTTCTCTATCCAGCGTAGGGTTGCAATGGCCCCTTCGTTGCCCGAGAATTCCATTGGTTTACAAGACCAAAATTCTTTATAAGAACAACCGTAAGACACGGTTCTTCTCCTTTTGGGAATAGGCATTTGAAGTACGAGTCCATTGTTCACGCTGTTTTCTGGTTCAATTGGTCGCTTACTGCTATGCTTACTTTTATTATTCGCTTCTTGAATAGTCTGAATAATAAATGGCATTGCATCTATGATTCCTTGGGTTACTATATGTTGAACGGCACTATTATCCATTTGGTTTCCATTGTTATTGATGCTTGGATTTTCATTAACCACGTTAATGTTACTCTGGTTATCATTATTCAGATTTCCTTGATTTCCTTCATCGGCCATCTGAATTTTAAACATTTATCCCATATTAATATCACAAGATAATATTTAATATAGTTAATCACATGACATGCAATCTAGCCAAAAACGTCGATCATTGCGACTTTTACTCTATTTTCATATACTATTATGCATTTATTACACACTAGTACTGAAATAAAAATTACAATACCAACAGAAATAGAATCACACTAATAGTAATATGCATCCGTACACACATATTTTATTTTATTTTTTTATTTTATTATATTATATTATTATTACTATTATCGTTTCCTCCATCACATCACGGATATGGATTTATCCAAAAATCCATATTGCGCTCATCGTATTTCCATACGAGACGCTCTCCCACCTGACGCATTCTCTCACTGCTTTCTAAAATTTCCTCACCAAATGTCCTAAGTTCTTGGACGTTTTCTGCACTCATTGGGGGTGCAGGTTCTAGGACTGGGTTTGGAATCTGGGGTGCGGGTTCCTGATATGGGGGTGAAAGTGCTTGAAATCGGTAAGGATCTTCTAAGATCTCCCTAAGGTAGTTATCATGGTAATAGGGATCTAAAGGGTCCATACCTGGATAGGCTCATATGTTTTGTATGGGTGTGTCTTCATGTATCGGGTAACGTTGCACAAAGTCCCTATTATCGTCCCACCAGGGGTCGTAATTTGGGTCTAGGGGGTTTGGTGCAGGTACCCTAGGGATTTCTTCTGGGTTGAAATCATGCATCTCCACTTGGTTTTCAGGGTTTTCTATCTCCATGGGTTTGTCTGGGATTTGTGGTTGTGGGGCTACTAGTTGTTCCAGACTTGGGTCAGCAGCAGTTGTAGCTAGGATATGGAAATTGGCTAGGCTTCTATTAAGCATATCCTGTGTATGGGCATCAGTTTTTCGCTTAGCGGCTGCTAAAACTCTTTGTTGTTGCAACTTTCGCATTCTTTTTCTACGCGCAAAAGCTTCCTTACTGAACCATCCTCGTTTCTTATGAGGGAATAGCTCTTCAGACTGAGCTTTAAAGGCAAATATCCCTTCTTCCTGATCAGCAGAATACCTAGAAAGGGCAGGCTGTGAAGAGGTACCTACACTCCTAGGTGAATCAGACAACTGACGACTCATGTCTGAGGGTCCTTAATCACTCATACTGTAAACTAACAAATAGTCAAATAACACATAACAAATAATTACAGTTATGCACATATTTCCGTAATTTATTTCCTAACAAAAAAAAATTATAATTTAAGTGTCAGCAAAACACTTCTTTGGCTCAGACCAGTGGCTAGGCTCTGATACCACCTTCTGTCGCAACCCCCGATCCCTTATCTGTCCCGAGAATGGGCGGACGCGAACTCAGAGTTTTGGTGGTATCGGTTTACGTAAATTTGGCAGCGGAAATTTCATCAGGACCGTAGTTAGGAAATGTTTATCAGAGTAAAACCACCATTCTTTTTTTATTAATAATCACATGGGTAAAACCCAGGTTTCTTATTACAATACATTTATAGGGATAAACCCTATTTTATTGAATTTAAAACATCGTTTATTAGGTAACTTTTATAGCCACATTTTTCCCCAACCTTCAGTGCTCTCCAGCTGGCTTTTTACTAATTGGCTGTCACATTGTGTTACCTGAAACGCGTTTTAAAAACATTTGTCAATGGGAAATACTGGTGAGTGAATCCCAGTTTAATCAAGAAACATTTTATCAATTAAAACAGTATTGAGAGCGATCAAATTGTTTATTTCTACACAATTACTCATTCATTACTGTCAATCCTGACTTGTGGGTCATATTACACATTGGCTAACTCGTTGTCCAATGGTAACGTACTGTCATCCCCGACTTACTACACGCAGTAGTATATTTTGTATACAAAACCCCAACATACCGACAGTAATTGAAGAACTACAAAGACTCAATCACCGCTTAATCACATTGTAAAACAATTAAGGTTTTGTAAAATATTCCAAAAAGGTTAACAAAAAGAGGATAAACACACATTGCTATCTTAGACTTCGCATAAGGGTTTCCTGGGAATAATCTATAATTTATACAAACGTACATAGAATAGTATCATAACCCTTTGAAAATATTAATGATACCCTCCCCGAGACGGCATTCCAACAACTACGTCGGGCAGAACCACAACAGTTGTTACGGAACCCTAAATCAATCGGGCAGCGTATCTGTTACAAAACTGGGGTTATAATACTTACAACGGAGCAGAACTTCGCTAATTAGGGTGGTATAATACCCGCGTATTACTTCCACTACTCAGAAATTCGCTTAAGAAAGAAAAGAAATGAACGAGGAATACTGAAACCCGATGCCTGCTTATATAGTTGCTGAATCTGACTCTCACGCGGCCCGCGTAATAGTAGCCTTTAGGGTTATGCGGCCCGCGTCAACCCTGGTTCAACGAATAGCTTAGCTGGGTCAGCATGTAGGTCCGCTGGGTGTTAAGCCATGTGGCCGCATCTGGCTGCGCCACCTTTTGAGACACTCGCGGCCTGCGTAAAGGTTGGGGTGGGGTTACGCGGCCCGCCTCAACTTAAAATTTCAGAATTTTAATTTATTTTTAATGATATACTATATTTTGGGCTCGGTTTTCACATACGGGGTATATATAAAGACATATTGGGATATTTTAAAATATACTAAGGTGTTGGAAAATTATGAGGGTGTCGGTTTTATTGAGGGTTGTTACATTCTCCCCACCTTGTTTTAGAGCTCGTCCTCGAGATCTACTGGAACAAGTGCGGATATTTCTTTTGCATTTCCGATTCAAGCTCCCATGTGTACTCAGGTCCTCTTTTGGAGTCCCACTTTACTTTGACCAAAACTAATCCCTTATGCTTGAGATTCTTGACTTTACTGTCTTTAATCTGTAGAGGCCTTTCTACAAACTTGAGTTGTTCATTTACCTCTATATCCTTAAGAGGTACTATTAGTGATTCATCAGCTAAACACTTTTTGAGGTTAGATACATGAAATACATCATGTATTCCTGCCATTTCCCCTGGCAGTTGTAGATGATAGGCTACAGGTCCTATTCTTCTAATGATCTCAAAAGGTCCAATATACCTGGGACTTAGCTTTCCCCGTTTGATGAATATTACTACTCCTTTCCAAGGAGAGACCTTCAATAATACTTTATCTCTTACTTGAAATTCCAATGGCTTGCGTCGGTTATCGGCATAACTCTTTTGTCGATCACGTGCTGCTTTCAGTCATTCCTTGACTTGAATAATCTTGTCGGTTGTTTCTTGCACTATCTCAGGTCCTGATAGTTGCTTTTCCCCAATTTCTGCCCAACAGACTGGGGTTCGACACTTTCGTCCACAAAGTGCTTCGAATGGTGCAACATTGATACTTGTGTGATAACTATTATTTTAAGAAAATGTCGTCCCGAAATTAGCCTTTAGCCGTAACAAACAATTGCGGGTACTTCGCCTTCATGTCACTTTCGAGTTCCCAGGTGAACTCTGCGCCTCATTTGCCTTCCCAGCGAACCTTCACAATGGGAATGCGTGAGTGCCTGAGCTTCTTGGTTTCTAGATCCATGATCTCGACAGGCTTCTCCATGAAGTGTAATGTTTCGTCCACTTGGAGATCCTCTAGCGGAACTTGTAAATCCTGCTCAGCGAGGCACTTTCTGAGGTTCGATACATGGAAAGTCGGGTGAACGTTGCTGAGTTCCTCCGGTAGTTTGAGTCTCTAGGCCACTTTTCTGATCCTTTCCAGAATCTTAAAGGGTTCAACATATCGAGGTGCGAGCTTTCCTTTCTTGCCGAATCTGACCACACCCTTCCAAGGTGATACCTTTAGGAGTACATGGTCGCCAACGTCAAATTCAAGGGGCTTGCATCGTCTATCGACGTAACTTTTCTGACGACTCCGAGCTTTCAGCTGGTTGTCTCGAATTTGGAGGATTTTGTCAGTCGTTTCTTGCAGTAGCTCAGGACCGGTTATTTGTGAGTCTCCAATCTCGTGCCATACAATAGGCGATCGACATTTTCTTCTGTATAGTGCCTCAAATGGTGCCATTTGTATGCTAGAATGATAACTGTTATTGTACGAGAATTCGACTAAAGGTAAGTATGCATCCCAATTACCACCGAAATCTATGACACATGAACGGAGCATGTCTTCAAGGGTACGAATCGTTCTTTCAGTCTGACCGTCGGTTTGGGGATGGAAAGCGGTACTTAGATTAAGCGTAGTACCGAGAGCAGATTGAAACGTTTCCCATAGACGCGAGGTAAATCGACCATCGCGGTCAGAGATGATGTCGTGAGGCATCCCATATCGACATATGATCTCATTGGTGTAGATTCGGGCTAATTTTTCTACCTTGTAGTCTTCCCGTATCGGCAGAAAGTGAGCGGATTTAGTCAAACGGTCAGTGACAACCCAGATGCTGTCGTGACTTGATGGTGTGCGCGGAAGTTTCGTTATGAAGTCCATAGCTATACTCTCCCATTTCCACATAGCGATCTCAGGTTGGACGAGTAAGCCATAGAGTCTTTGGTGCTCGGCCTTGACTTTTGAGCAAGCCAGGCACCTCGAAACACAGAGGGCGATATCTTTCTTCATGCCCGACCACCAGTACTTGTAGCGAAGGTCCTGGTACATTTTGTCGGCACCGGGATGAATAGAATATCGGGACTTGTGGGCTTCGTCCATCAGAAGCTGTCGTAAATCGGTCCGCTTAGGGATCCATATTCGGTCCAGATAATGGAAAATCCCATTCGACTTATTCACTAGTTGGGCTCCATCGTTGAGAATCCTTTCTTTCTTCAAAGTGCGCTCGGTAAAACAAGCATGTTGGGCTTCACGGATAAGAGTTTCGAGATGATGCTGGGCTTGGATATTATGAACGCCATGCAAATAGCTTCGTCGGCTGAGGGCGTCGGCAATGACGTTTGCTTTGCCAGGATGATAACGAATCTCACAGTCGTAATCATTGAGAAGTTCTAGCCATCGGTGTTGACGCATATTCAGTTCTTTTTGGCTGAAGATGTGTTGTAGGCTCCTATGGTCAGTGAAGACCGTACACTTGGTACCATAAAGGTAGTGTCGCCAAATCTTCAACGCAAAAACAACTGCACCTAGCTCGAGGTCGTGGGTTGTATAGTTCTTCTCGTGGATCTTGAGCTGACGAGATGCGTAAGCAATAACCTTATCTCGTTGCATGAGAACGCAACCAAGACCTAGGTTCGAGGTATCACAATAGACAATGAAGTCATCGTTTCCGTTGGGTAAAGCAAGGACGGGAGCATTGCAGAGCATATGCTTGAGAGTTTGAAAGGCAGTCTCTTGTTTAGTTCCCCAAACAAAAGGCTTGTCTTTATGCGTGAGAGAAGTAAGCGACACGACGATTTTAGAGAATCCTTAGATAAATCGACGATAATAGCCCGCTAGTCCGAGAAAAGAACAGACTAGAGGCGGGTTCTTAGGTGTAACCCAACTCTTAATAGCTTCGATCTTCGCGGGGTCGACGTGAATACCTTGACTATTGACAATATGACCGAGGAATTGAACCTCCTCCAGCCAAAATTCGCACTTGGAGAATTTAGCATAGAGTCGATTACCCTGGAGTAGCTCGAGAACCAAACGTAGATGCTGTGCGTGTTTGGTTTTCGACTTGGAATAGATCAGGATATCATCGGTGAACACGATGACGAAGCGGTTAAGAAATGGTTTACACACGCGATTCATCAGATCCATGAAAACTGCGGGTGCGTTAGAAAAACCAAAAGGCATAACAACGAACTCATAGTGGCCGTAACGAGTGCGAAAAGCGGTTTTAGGTATATCCTCCTCTTGAATGCATAATTGGTGATAGCCTGAGCACAGAGCGATCTTCGAGAAACATGAAGCACCTTGTAGCTGATCAAACAAATCATCGATTCGAGGCAGGGGACAGCGGTTCTTGATTGTCAGCTTATTCAACTCCCTGTAGTCGATGCACATCCGGAACGACCCATCCTTCTTTTTGACGAAAAGGACTGGTGCGCCCCAAGGAGAGGTGCTAGGGCGAATGAAGCCTTTATCAAGCAATTCCTGGAGCTGACTCGAGAGTTCGCGCATTTCGGATGGAGCAAGGCGATAAGGAGCTTTAGCAACAGGGTTGGCTCCAGGAATGAGGTCGATACGAAAATCGATATCATGACTCGGAGGTAACCCTGGAAGATCATCAGGGAAAACGTTAGGAAATTCACGAACAACGGGGAACTGGTCTACCTCCTTAACTTCCTTTTTCTCTGCTACTACAATGTGTGCCAAGAAAGCTTGGTATTCCTTGCGGAGATACTTGCTAGCTTGGATACACGACATGAGTTGTGGTTTCTTTGACGCGACCTCACCATAGACACATAATAGATCACCATTAGCGAGCGAGAAGCGAATCATCTTATCGAAACAAACAACTTCAGGATGATTTTCACGAAGAAAATCCATGCACTATGACGTCAAAACTACGTAGCTGCATCGGAATAAGGTCGATAGGAAAGATGTGATTGTTGAGTTCGAGAGTACAATCATGAAGAACATAATTGACAGCGACGGTTCTTCCGGTGGCAACTTCAACATCAAATTACGAGGGGAGATGGGCGCGCTTACGATTAAGGAGCTTTTCGAATTCTAACGACACAAAACAGTTATCGGCTCCAGTATCAAATAAACACGAAGCATATATACCATTTACAAGGAACAGACCATTGACCACAATGTTATCGGCTTGAGCTTGGCGGATATTGATGTTGAAAGTACGTCCGCGGGCTGATGGCTACTGCTGCTGCTGGGGCTGCTGCTGTTGTGGCTCTTGCTTCACCACTAGATTCGGGCACATATTCACGAAGTGGTTGGGATCACCACACGCGAAGCAAGCTCTAGCATGGATCGCGAGTGCAGGAGCCGCTTGTTGGCCTTGAGGAGCAGTAAGTAGAGCTTGTTGATTAGGAGCTTGACCTTGAGCTGGAGCTGGAGCTTGACGTGGACTTGTATGGCAGTTGGCGGTGAAATGGCCATACATGTTGCAATGCACACAGTATCTGCAGGCGATTCCCACTGGGTGGTGATAGGTACAAGTAGGGTAAGTCAGGTGAGGACCAGTGTATGCATGCTTTGCCGGCGGTGCATTGGTAACCGGTGCCGCTACTTGGCGGTGTTGAGGCTGCTGTTGGGCAGGAATTGATTGGAGCGGGGCAGCTATGGTGACAGCACAATTTTTACTACTGTTGTTGTTGTTCTTCCTCTTACGACGAAAGGACTTTGAAGACTGTGGAGCGGCGGCGGTTTCAGCGGTTGCAGCGGTGGCTTGATGCAGATTCTTGGAGGCTTTATCCCAGTAACCAGACTTGACTCGCTTGTCATTGATCTCAGCGGCGAGTAGAAAAGTTTCCTCAATTGTTGTCATCTTTGCAGCTTGAACGAAATCAGCCCCGCAATTCGGAAGAGCACGGATATACTTTTTGATGGTGATTTTGGGCGTAGTAACTTGGCTCGGACAGATTATGCTTAGCTACTTGAAGCGAGCAGTCAACCCAGCTTTGTCTCCATCTTTCTGCTTGATATGCCAGAATTCGTCCTCCAGCTTTTGGCACTCGTGGGGAGGGCAGAACTCTTGCATCATAACATCCTTCAACTCATCCCACGTCAGCCCGTAAGCTGCATCATTTCCGCGTTTGTTTCTCTCGGCCGTCCACCAATCCAAAGCTCGGGATTGGAAGATGCCAGTGGCATTAAGAGTGCGGAGATTATCAGGACAGCCACTCTGGCGTAGGGTGACCTCGATCGAATCAAACCACTGGAATATGGCCGTAGGCCCATCTTCACCTGTAAATTCTTTTGGGCCGTAGGCTTTGAACTGTTTGAAGTTAAAAGTAGCTTTAGGAGCATCAGTCCTGGACTCTTCAGAAGACTTTCTAGCGTTTTCATTCACCTCGCTAACAATTTGGGGATAACTTTCGCCATTTGCTTAGCAACGAGGGTGGCGATGCGTTTGTCATCATGATTGCAGCGAGCTGATTGGGAATGAAATGATCCAAATGACGACATTGTCTGCAACAGACATCGCCATAGGACTCAGTTACAATTTCAATTATCCCTAGTATAGACTCACGCTCAGCTCTAAACTACTACATGTAAAGCTCAGGAACACAATCAATCACATAAACACATAATCACAGAACACATAAGCATGTAGGAACACGTAAACACGTAAGGCACATAAGCACATGAGGCAGTTAGAACACATAAACCTATCATTCAAAGTTCGCGCGTTCGAGAATAGCAATTGCGATTAGCGAGTACACAGCATGTAGTATAACGTAAGCGAGTAACATAACATGCGATCATCCATAAGTAACAACGATTTGTTAGCGATTTGAGATAGATGTGCAGTGCGATTCGTGTGTGTCGATCAAAGCGAGAAGCAAAAAGTGGAAAGCGTATAAATCACCAAAATCGAAACATATAAACAGGTAAAACCACATAAACACACAAAATTCCACATAAAAACGACAAATATCAGAGTCAGCAGTTGCGGGCTCATAATCGAAACACATAAAAATCAGCGATTGCGAGCTTGAAATTGAGAATAGATTGTCTAAGGTTTTGATAGACATTGACTACCCAAAGTGATTCGACTATTCTTAAGGAATTTTAGGTACACACTTTGGCCTTCCAGACTGTGCTCTCGCCTCGATTTTGGGCGAACGACACGCATCCTTCCAGCTACAGTGTGACTTCCAGTCGTTGGAGTCCGTCGAGACTTTGGTGAGAGTTTTGTAAAACCAAAATAAGAGCGGAACAAGTCGTCAAGGTTCGGGTTTCACCCCTGACTTAACAACTTCGTTCCTGTTTTGATAAAATAGAGAGGAAATTTTGCGTTAAAGTACGGATTTCACTCCTGATTCAACGCAAATTCTCCTGTTTGTAGATAAAAATGCGGGTTGAACAAGCGATTTAGTCGAGAGTTTGCGGTTTTCACACCTAATATCAACCTAATCACTTGTTCATTTTTTAAAATTAGAGCAGTGCAACTGCCTTAGGGAAGGCATTTGTGATAGTATAGCGTGAGTGCGAGTCGATCGAGAAATAACAATAAGCTTGTACGGAACCCCTAACGGGTTCGCACAAGGCGGTCTGTTGGTACTTAGACTATAGTCTAGGTTGTTTCTAAGACATCGACCCGGACTAGGTCGAGTCTTGTCTAATTCCTTATAGTTATGGCTCTGATACCAATCTGTCACACCCCAACCGATGACGGAAACATCGGGGCGCGGCACTGAGCGAAACAGATTGTCCAAGAGAAATCCATAACAACTAATATTACCGAATATTTAACGTTAAGTCCCATACCAAAACATATCCAGCAAAATAATTATTACAGACATATTATCTCAAAAACAAATAAAACTGTTCCGACAACTCAGATTTAAATTGTTCGTTTCTAGACTCTTCCTACTTGATTCCACATAGCAAGCAAGCATCCTAAGCACCTATCACATACGTTAAAATAAAGTCAATACACATAGTGTAAAGGTGAGCATACAAGTTTGATATAGTATAATAGAGTTCAAAATAGTTTACGCATAACCAGCATGTAACATGTACAAAGTGAAGGCAAGTAGGTTATCGACAGAGAAATATGCACAGACGTGACTGCGAGTTGTAGAATGCGTAACACATATCCCCACTGGGACACGTGAAGTGAAGCCCTTAACAACCCCAGTCCACGACAGGTGTTGAGTCCAAACTATAGTACTATCGTTGCTAAGGTGTCAGGCAACAATCACTGTGTTAACATAACATACAAGCATTCATCGAATAACACGTAGCATGCAGTAACGGTCAGCGTATAAATAGTGTTTGGGTTGTGTGTAGATTGTGATTTTTAATAAGTAACGTATGTAACACCCAAAAGTGCGTAAAGCAAAAAGGGATCGAGTATACTCACAGATTGTGTTTAACAAGTAAACATTCTCTTGGATTGAAAGGGAGCGCCGAGAGATTAGCCTGAACAGTTAACGATAGTATAAACGATGAGCGGTGCAATAAACGGTGCAAGTGTCTAAGTGTCGGATTGCAATCCGATCGGATGGCCAGTTGATCGGATGTCAATCCGTTTGGATGGTCATCCGATCGGATGGCCATTCGATTGGATTGGCATTCGTTGGTAAGGATGTGTTTGTGTATGATGGCTTTGAAGTTTTCGTTGTAGCATTTTGACATTCGTTGAAAACCTCTTTTGAAGGAATTTTGAATTTGATACAGCAGCAAAAACTCTGTTTGGGGGTTTATCAGGGTTTTTATAAGGGTGAAAAAGTGAATGATGACGTGGCAGCGGTTACAAAGATCGGACGGCTAAGAACTGTCCACGTGACAACCTCTGATGAAGGGTGGAAGACAGTTGTTTAGGAAACCACTGATGGACAATATCAGTGGTTGACAACAGTGAAAAGTGAGAGTAGCTGATTTTAACTATCAGTGGATAGCCATCAGTGATTGAAACACTGATGTTTGGTCAACAATGGTCAACAAGAAGAATGAAGGAACAGAGGTTGGCTTTCAGCAGTGGATAATTTCAACAATCAGATTTTTGAACCAAACAGTGGTTATGATAGACTTTTAAGGATTTATGATTTCTTTAATTCTTAACTATTTTTAAGGATCGATTTTTGATTTTCTGAAAACATTTTAATGCTTGTTATTGATAGAAAAAATACAAGATTTTGCTTGTTATTCCATGTTAAGCATGCCAATCCTAGAGATCAAGCTTTCAAAGGTGGATGTGTCTAATGCTTTGGTTAGCACATCTTCCAGCTGATCCTTAGTTGGAACATGATGCGGAGAAATCAAACCTTTTTCATAGCAATTCCTCACAAAGTGATGTCTGATGTCAATGTGCTTGGTGGTTAAATGTGAAACTGGATTTTTGATGATATTTTCTGCTGCTTGACTATCCAACATAAGGGGTGTCTTTAAAGCAGTGATACCAAAATCCAACAATTGATTTTGAAGCCACAAGAGTTGGGCTGTGCAGCATGCAGCAACAATGTATTCTGCCTCAGCAGTGGATGTTGAAACAGCTTCTTGCTTTTTTGCTTTGCCAAGATACTAAACAATCACCTAGAAATTGGCACCATCCTGATGTGGACTTCCTTGTTGTGTTGCATGCAGCAAAGTCACTATCTGAAAAACCTGAAAGCTTAACATTCCCATTAGTAGGGTACCAGATACCAAGTGTGGGAGCACTTTTTATGTATTTGAATATCCTTTTCACAGCAATGAGGTTAGACTTTCTAGGTGCTGATTTGGATCTTGCACAAACACATGTTACAAACATGATGTCTGGTCTAGATGCAGTTAGGTACAATAAAGACCCAATCATGCTTCTATATAATGTTTGATCAACGAAATCATCCTTTTCATCAGTCATGACTATCTTGGTGGTTTCCATGGGTGTACTACATGGGTTGCAATCATTCATCTCAAACTTGTTTAAAAGTTCTTAAGCATATTTTCTTTGATGAATGAAAGTAGCATTTTGCATTTGCTTGACTTGGAGACCAAGAAAGCATTGTAGTTCACCCATTGCACTCATCTCAAACTCAGCTGTCATGAGTTTTCTGAACTCTTCACACATTTTGTTACATGTGCTTCCAAAAATGATGTCATCCACATAAATCTGGACAATCATCAAATCTTTTCCTCTCCATTTTAAAAACAGTGTTTTGTCAATTTTGCCTCTTGTGAAGCCAATAGAGATTAGAAAAGTGGAAAGAGTTTCATACCAGGCTCTTGGTGCTTGTTTCAGGCCATACAAAGCTTTGTTTAGCTTGTAGACATGATTTGGAAACCAGAAGGTTGACAAACATATACCTCTTCTTGAATCTTACCATAGAGGAATGCACATTTGATATCCATTTGAAACACCTTTATGTTGTGGTTGACAGCAAAGGCCAAGAACAGTTTGATAGCTTCCAATCTTGCTATAGGGGCAAAAGTTTCATCATAATCAATGCCCTCTTCCTGTCTGAAACCTTGAACCACAAGCCTAGCTTTATTCTTGACAACAATGCCCTTTTCATCAGTTTTATTTTTGAAGACCCACTTTGTGCCAATAGGACTCACACCCTCTGGCAGTGGTACAAGCTCCCATACTTGTTGTCTTTTAAACTGTTGGAGCTCTTCTTGCATGGCTTCTACCCAACTATAGTCTTTCAGTGCCTCTTGGTACTTGACTGGTTGATGGAGTGATAGAAAGCCAGCAAAAAGACAAATGTTTTGGGATTGACTTCTGGTTAGAACCCCTTCATTGATGTTGCCAATGATTTGATCTGGTGGATGAGACTTCAGGAAGATTAAATCTCCCTTGTATGGAACAATGGCATTAAATGGTGAAGGCTGCAGATGTGAATCATCTGAGCTAACATCTCTTGGTGACTTTGATGATCCAACATCTGTTTGAAATGGAGGTGGAGGGATAGGAGGAATGGGTGTGGCACAATGTTGATTTTTATCCACTGTTGGCAGATTTTTATCAACAGTGGTTGAAGAAATGGTGGCAGAGGTTGTAGGGCTACTTTGGTCAACAACTGTTGATGTAGCAGTGGTTGAGCTTTAACAGCTGTTTTGAACATCTGCTGCTCTGTTGATGGATGTGAATTTTTGTTGTGGAATCACAACTTCATATACATTGTCTTGTGGTGGAGATTGTGGTGTACCTGCAGGGTTAGTCTTGACAGACACATTTTCAAAAGTAAATTTATCAAGATCAAACAATTCAGCAGGGTTTGCTGGGATTTTCAGAAATGAAAGTTCATTGAACTTAACATTCAAAGTCTCTTCCACACACCTAGTCCTTGTGTTAAACACTTTGTAGGCCTTGGCAGTGGTTGAGTATCCCAGGTGATAACCACAATCTACTTTGGCTGCAAATTTTGAAATTGAGTCTTTTAGGTTTAAGATAAAACAAGGGCAGCCAAAGATTTTGAAGTATGAGATCAGTGGTTTGATTTTGTACAGAATTTCATAGGCAGTCCTTTGATGCCTGGGGTTGATCAAAACTCTGTTCTGCACATAGCAAGCAGTTTTTACAGCTTCAGCCCAAAAAGTTAAGGGTAAACCTGAATCTGTAAGCATTGTTCTAGCAGCTTCAATTAGTGTTCTGTTTTTCCTTTCAACCACCCCATTTTGCTATGGTGTTCTTGGGATGTTGTACTGCCTTACAATCCCTTTTGACACACATAACTCATCTAACTCCCTATTTCTGAACTCTGTGCCATTGTCACTCCTAAAGACTTTTACTGGCAAGTCAAATTGTTTTTCAACCTGTTTGACAAAGTCTTGCAAAATGCATGCAGTCTCATCTTTAGAATGTAAGAAATAAGTCCATGTAAACCTAGAAAAATCATCTACAATTACCAAACAGTATCTTTTCTTTTTTAAGCTCATGATTTTTACTAGGCCAAACAAATCCATGTGCAGCATTTGCAAACACTTGGTTGTTTTGGACTCTTCAATTGACTTGTATGAGCTTTTATGTTGTTTTCCTTTTAAACAGGAAACACAATGCTCAGGACAAGTGAACAATTTTTGTGGAAGACCTCTTACAAGGCCTTGTTTTGACAAAGCAGTGATTGTCTTGAGATTTGTGTGCCCCAATCTTCTGTGCCATAATTATGTCTCTTTGTTAGAGGCAGCTGAGAACAGACAGACATCAGTCATGGGACTCTCTTTTGACAAATCAACTACATAAACATTGCCACTTCTTTGAGCAACAAGTTGGGTTTTTTCCATTGGCTATTATTTCTTCAATCTTTTTGACCATTTCTGGTCTAACAATCTTGTAACTCTCCTTAGTAAAGAATGACCCATAGCCTTTGTCACTCATTTGTGAGACACTAAGGAGGTTGAATTTTAGATTGTCAATGAGATTAACATTTTCAAACTTGACTTTTCCAGACTGAACTGTTCCAGACCCCAACATCTTTCCCTTACTATTATTACCAAAAGATAAATCACCCCCTCCATGAGTTTTGAATTCTTCGAGTAGGGCTCTACATCCAGTCATGTGCCTGGAGCCTCCACTATCTGCATACCAAAGGCTATCTAAGCATGCAGAAGCTCCCTGCACATCAAGTAAATAATTAGTTCAGGAGGGTCTCCAAATCCAATAAGGCTTTGGATGGGGTCACAATAGTGTCATAATCAAGTCCATGAACATGGAGAGTGGTTAGCTCAGGGGTTTGAACAACTTTTGAAGCATTTCTTTCTAACCACTGTTGTGGGACATTTCCTGTCAGATGTTGAAATCCAAAGGGATGCCTATTCACTTTTGGTTTAGAGGGCCTTTTGTAGGTCTCATAAACATGTGGGACCCTTTGGTATGGTGGTTGATCTTTTCCTCTTTGGAATTGGTTGACAGGTGGTGCATCTGTCACTTGCACATCTCTTGGAGCAGTGTTTTTGTTCAGCTATTTTGTAACAGTTGTTTGGACAGACACAAATGGTTGTTGTTTCATGACAGGTTGTTTTGATGAACTCATGGGTGTTTTTGAAGTGTACTCTTTTCTTTTAACCTCAAAAGTTTTGAGGTACACACACTCATGAGTGAGATGATTGGTTTTTCCACGGATGGTGCAGTGTTCTGCAGGCTCAATTATGCTTGTTTTGTTAATGTCATATGCTTTTAGATGAAAACAATCCTTTGTGGAATGGTTTTTCTTTCACAGAAATCACAAAACAATTTTTTTACTTTTTCTCTCTTCTTCCTCTTTTCAACTTCCTTTGCAACAGAGGTTTGAACCACTGTTGGGATGTCTTTGAGAGGAATTACTTTGGCCTTAGGTGCTTTCACACCTTCAACTGTGAAAAAATCCATGGGTTTGAAATTCTCAAGGATGTCACACTCATCTGATCAAGTGGGTTTGAATTGATATTTTTCAATCTCCTTAAAGGTTGAGGACCCATTTGGTCTTTCCAAAGTGATTTTGTTACCATCTTTTTCAGTTATTTTAATCTCTTGACCATCCTTGTTTGTTGGAATTATCTCACTAGAGCCATACTCATTTACAGCGGTGTTTTCAACTTGGTCATTTTTCCTGAAACCTATGCCAAATTTTACATTGCTTTTAATCTGTTTCTCTAACATCAGCTCATAACCTTTGCAGGATTCCACCCATTTTTCACAAGTGATTTGGGTGGATTCCAACTCCTTTTTGCAAGCACGATATTTCTCTATCATGGCTTGAAGTTGGTCCTTGGTTATGCTGTGTTCATGTTTAAGATTGCAAATCTCATTTTCTTTTTCAAACATTTTTTTTAAGTTCTTTAACAGACCTTTCAAATTATATTTCATCTTTTAAGATTTTGTCTCTAAGGTTTTCATTCACCTCTTTAACATTAGCAAATGCTATGATGTATTTGTCTGAACATAGGTTTTTCAAGACCTGAGGTGATACCTTAGCTGCAGCCATCATGGCACAATCACAAACATTTTCACAAGCACTGGTGTCCTTCTCAACATTTTCTTTGCACCAGGGGTCAGCAAGAGGTTCTAATAGTGGTTTGGTTTCTTTTTCCAACAGTTGTTCACCAACAATAGCAGTAACCACTGCTTCAGCTATTTCATCCACTGTTTCAACACTGGATTCTCCCTCTTCAGTTTCCAACCCTTCTGGAATTAACTCTAAAGTTGCAAAACAAAATTCATCAACATGAGCATTATTCTCAGCAAACAGAGCAAAGTTTTCATCAGATAATTCATCAGGCACGCTACTCCAATCAACAAAGCCTTGGGTAAAGAAGCTTTGTTGACTGGCCTCTGCTGGAGCAGATGTTTGTGCAACATGTTGTGGTGCAGGTTGTTGCACTTAGACCTGAGAAACTTGGGCTTGGACATACTGGATTTGGGGAACAGTGGTTTGAACATATTGCACTGGAACAGGTGTTTTAGGGTGTGCATAGTGAGCAGTGTTTACATGAACAGCAGGGGTATTTTGGTAATAGTGCACAATGTTTTGGTTGTTTTGAGGTCTAGGGCTAGGATGTGTTATGATTGGTCCACTATTTTGGCTCCTACATTCTCTAGCAAAATGTCCTAGCCTGTTACACTTATAGCACTTTAACTTTGATTTATCCAACCCCACTTTTAAATTCCCATGTAACCCTGGAAATTTTCTCCCTGTTCTTTTATAAAACTTGCTGGTTCTTACACTCAGCAGTGCTAATTGATGCAATATGTCCATTTCCTTTAGATCAGTTGGATCAAAATGCTGGAGATCATTGAGTTCAAATGATAAGTTTTCAAAATTCTGGTTTTCGCTACTTGTTGTAAAAGCGTAGTTAGCTGAGTAAGAATCAGAGTTGTTAAAAGCTCCACCAGCAGTTATGTCAATGTAATAATCATAACTCTGATCCTTACTACTACCAGATTCCTCTTGACCCAGAAGTACTGTGTTACCAAATGTGTAATCATTAGCAACCTTCCCAGATTCTTGTAACTTCTTTTTCCGGTTCAACTCTCTCTCATAAGTGAGGAGTCGACCATGAAGTCGGGTCAGACTTAACTTTGTGAACCCAACAGAATTTCTGGTTACAAACGCAATTGTGTCCCATTTATCAGGAAGTGACCATAGAAACCTACTATTTAGAGTTGATTTTGCAAATTCAACATTAACAAGTTTAAGTTCACTAATGAGACAACTAAAATGTTCAAACTGTTGTGTTAGTGATTCTCCTTTTACATGGCAAAACGTCTCATACTGTTGATTCAAAACCTCCCTGTTTTTTTTTCTATCACCTCTTCTATTCCACGGAACTACTCTTTAAGAGCATCCCACAACTCTTTGGCACTGTTACAATGTAACAGTCCAGCATAAATGTCATTTGGAAGAGCTGAGGCTACTATGCTAAAAGCCTTTGCATCTAATTCAATTTTCTGAAAATCTTGTTCTGAGTAATTATCAAGGCTTTTAGGCACAAAGCCTTTGGGATCTTCAGTACTAGGCACCATTGGAACATGTGGTCCAAACTCCAAAGATGACTGACTTCCAGCATCCGGTGTTTTGCTGAGCAAGAACATGCCCCATCCTACTTTGCCAGATATTATACTCGGATCTGACAAGCATAGGTGGCTTGAATAGTGTTCCAGTTTTGTGAGGGTCGTGTCATTGTGACGTCATCTTGGTTGATTTTACAAAAGTTTTCAGAATAATAAACTTTGTACGTGATTACCTTTTACTCTGTTTTTCAACTAAATACGAACAATCGAAGTATCAATAAGATTGAGCTGAACTTTTATGTCAAATTGATTGTTAGATCGAATTTGACTGTCCTATGCTCTGATACCAATTGTTAGGATCTGAGTTTCGTAGATTGTGTTGTTTAATAGAAATGGAAGATGAAAACAGAGATTAATGTTGCCGCGGAAATGGAAATAAACTTTAACACACAATCAAAGAAGAATAGCTTTAAGCAAACATGATTTCATTAAGTCAAAAGATTGTATCTATTACAATATTCAACTTATGCATGCATGCAACTAGACTCCCCCTCAGCCTGAGCTCAGTGATTTGTTCGTACAAGATGACTTGGTGAGAAAGAGCTAATAGAACAGTGCAGATATTGTTCTATTTACAGTACAAATGAAACCACTGAGCATATTTGCTGACATCACCATGAAAGTGATATCTAATCTCCTAACAACCTCTAACCACTAATACATGTAAACACTGATTATACATAGACACTTATTACATAAAACACTGATGCAGCATCCACTGTTGTAGCATAAGTACTGATGTTGAGAATCAGTGCTTTCTTCAAAGGTTGATCAGTCCTTGAATGGGCAGTGCTTTGGTCTTTATCAGTACTTGAGAGACATTAGTAGTTAGGCTTCGGTTCTTTATATCAGATCAGGTCTTTTATGAACAGATGTTGAGAAGGATCAGTACTTAGAAGTTATCAGCTGATAGATAACCACTGTCAAGGGGAGAATCTAGAACAAGCACTGCTTATGAGGATCAACTGTTCTGAACCAGTTTTGGCTTTCCTTATCATCTGTTCTTTTGGGCTTGAATGCATGGACCAACAACAGGCATTGAGGCGCGGTACAGGAAACTGGTTCGTACGTGTGCAAAGTGTTCGAGTTAGCGAGTCCACTGGTTCTTATTTGGCTTGTGTTTCTCGGTTTTTAATCGCGATTAGTCTTGAACACGTTTCGATTTCAAGGAGATTACAAGTTTTTTTTCGAGAAAAACATTCATTATTTTCGAGTTTTCCATGTTTCTGGGTTCGGGTTCTTGGAGTTTTCGACAAAATCGGAAAGAGTTTTCGAAACTTGTTGTGTTCTCAAGTTAAATCACTGCATGATGGCTCAGACTGATGAACCAAAATCACTCACTGACACGGTTAACACTCTATTATGTTCTGATCTTTATAGAAGTAAGCTTGCACAACTAAGAGCTCATAACTTTAATCTGATTAACGATTACAACAGTGCAATGACTAAGTGAAGCCTTAGATAAAACAACAAGTTGCTTACTAAAAAGGTTGAAGCACAAAAGGACATAACTCAACTTCACAAGGATCCTAACTAATAACAGTGTTGGGTTTATGATTATATAAACAAACTTAATGTAAAAATCTTGGAACTTGATTCTGTAAGAGCTGAGGTAGAGTTATTGTCTGGCAAGTATAAACAAAATGAAATAAATATAAAGAAGTCTGATACTTCCAGCAAGGTTGTTCAAAATATATGTGATGTGCAATTTTCATACAAAGAAAACAAAGGGAAGGGTTTGGGATACAATCAGGTTCCTCCTCCATATAATCATAATTATTCTAGAATGCCTCATATGCGCAAAATGCAACATATAAATTGTATCAAATAAGGTGTAAAAAACAACCCATTTTTATTAGTAATGTTGGTAAAAGTGTGTTTCTTTGTTTACTTTTGATTTTTAGGATTAAAAGAGCTTAAATGAACAAAAGGAATAAATTGACGACAAAATCCAGCAGAATTACAGAAGAAGGGAAGTTGATACACTATACCGACCCTCCAAGCTTCACCCCAAAGACAAAAACAACAAACTAGAACCCAAGCACGGGGTCGTGCCTGCCGGGCATGGGGTCGTGCCCCACTTAAGGTTACTTGAAGATAAAGAAAAACAGAAGACGAGAAGGAACATGGGACCGTGTCTCCTAGACACGGGTCGTGGTCAACGCTCAGATTTGCAAATCTGGGTTCGTACAGCAAGTACAAGGGCCACGGGGTCGTGCCGTTGACACACGGGGTCGTGTGTGCAGATGGGCTGACAACAACATTAAATGAATACAGAGAAGGACACGGGGCCGTGCCTACAAAGCACAAGGCCGTATGAACTCACTGTTTTCAGCTATAAAAGGAGGTGCTTGGCTCACTTGCAACTCATCACCTGGCAAACCACTTCTCTCACACCTGCCACCACTACTACCACCATCCACCACATTCATCCATCATCCATCCTTCGAGTGTGTGTAGTAGTCTCGGGATCCAAGATCGATAGTAAGAGTTTTTGTCAAACAAAGGTCATGCTTGGCTAATCTCTTACATCACTTGGTGAAAACAAATAATTTTTATGTATTACTTTTGATTTTCATGCTTTGGTAACTTTTTATTTGGGTATGTATTAATGACTTTAATAACTAGTTTTTTATATTGAAAGTGAACTTTATCCAATCATCTCTTCATGTTTTGTTGATTCACTCATTCGTGTCTTTACGGTCTATATAAAGCGCGTTAACTGCCTGTAAGGGGGTTAGAAAAGTGGTTTGGGTAGAGTTCTTGCCTCGTTCAGTATATTGATCATGCAAGGACTTGATTCAAGCTTATTAGGATTTCCTTTGAGGCAGATAACATCAAATCGGGGGAAGTAAGAACGGCTTGTAATCTCTTATAAATAATCTACTATTAAAAATTTAAACCGGCCTTGCGGGACTGTATCCATGCTGACTCAGACCAATATGGCCGATGGTAGCGTTTCCTCCAAAAGAGGGACATGCCACATTTTGCATTAATAACTTACTTAGTTATCTTTCAATAATCCGGCCTTGTGGGACTGTATCCCTGCTGACTCAGACCAATATGGATGAGGGTAGCGTTGCCTCCAAAAGACAGACATGTCATTATAACTAACATAATCTCTTAAAAAAACCCAAAGCGCAGAAATCATCAAAGGATACATAAATGACGAGTTGGATCCAAGTGATTCTATCTTGTCTATCTGTTCTTTTATTTATTTATTTCTTTATTTTATTTTACTTAATTAAAAATCTTTTCTTTCAAAAATTTGATTAGATTAGACGTCGACGATATTCCTGTATTAAAAGCTCTTGTCTTCTTGGACGACCTCGGTTGATTTTTTATCAACCAATGGGCTATCAGAATGCACCGGTTGATTTTTCAGCAAACCGGTCATGCAACTATGCAAGAAAGTTTGTCTACCAACCTACTTCGCGGTGTGATACATCCCTAATCACAACCATATCCGCCTCCACAGATCCCTAATCTTCGATGTCCACCTACCCGATGGCCTTTACCAAACCCCTTTATACTTCCCAACCTTTCTCGTTTTCGTCGTCTTCATTGGCTTCTATTTAGCTTGTAAACCACACTCTTTTTTGATAGTTTTCTTCTGAGCATCAACACCGACTATAGTTTCGGTAGACGTTTGTATTTTGATATCATGGGCATATTTCTTTAAACCCCGTCACTGGAAACCCATGTCATCTTCGTCATTAGATGAATCGGTTGCAACTGGATTCGTTATTGATAACCTTATCGGAGACGGTGTGTTTTCTTGATCGAAACCTTTTTTTGTCATTGTTGGAACCAACATTGTGTTAGCTAAGTTTTAGTGAAACCTTTTTTTGTCATTGTTGGAACCAACATTGTGTTAGATAAGTTTTAGTGTGAGAAATTAGAGAGAGAGAGGTTGTTAGACCGAAACGAAGCTGAACCAGAACGGTTAGCTCCAACTACTTATTAACCAACTTCCAAACACATTTACAACTTTAGTCCCTATCTTTCATACTATGACATAAGCAACCCTAAACCTTTTAACTACCTTTAACTACATATCAATACCCTTCCCTTAAGACAAACCTTGTCCACAAGGTTCATTACATCAACAGAGAGATACATTTGAACACAGCTAAATCGAAAATTTTGGAAATCTCAGCACAAAATCATGTCGATTCTCCCATGTAGCTTCCACGACCGTCTGCCCTTCCCACTGAATCAATATTTGAGCCACTCCTTTCCTGCCTTGTTTAATCATAAGATGGTCCAACACTTTAGCTGGCTGCAGTATGAACCTGGCAATCTTTGGAATAGGTACAATAGTGCTAGGTGGACCATTAGCAGACTTTAACAGTGATACATGAAACACAGGGTGTAGTTGTGATTCTGGTGGTAAATCAAGCTTGTAAGCAACCTCTCCAATCTTTTGCAATACCAAATAAGGTCCATAGAACTTAGGATAAAGTTTACTATACAAAGAGATTCTTAGAGAAGTTTGTATATAAGGTCTTAACTTCAAATAAACCCATGATCCAGGAGTGAAACTTCTATCAGACCTGTGTTTGTTGGCTTGTTGTTTCATTCTATTTTGAGCCATCTATAATGTAGTTCTTAAAATTCCAATAGCTTCCTCCCTAGAACACATTTCATTGTCCAAACTTTCCACATTAGTGTCTCTATGAATGTATGGAACATGTATAGGTGGTGGAAAACCATATAAAGCTTGAAAAGGTGTAAACTTTATAGCAGTATGGTAGTTAGTATTGTACCACCATTCTGCTAGAAACAACCAATGAGACCAAGAACTTGCATAATGCAACACCATACATCGAAGATAAGTTTCCAAACACCTGTTTACCACCTCCGTTTGGCCGTCCGTCTGAGGGTGATATGCAGTTGACATAGTCAACGAAATTCCTTGCAGTCTTGTAAATTCCTGCCAGAATTTGCACAAAAATACTGAATCCCTATCTGAGACAATAGTAGTTGGCTATCCGTGTAATTTGTATACATTATCTATAAAGCACTGAGCCACAGAAGTAGCTAAAATCGGATGTGTCAAGCTCATAAAGTGTGCATACTTTGTCAGTCTGTCTACCACCACAAAAATCACATTTTTTTCCCTTGGAAACTGGCAAACCCATGATAAAGTCCATACTGATATCCGAGAAGATACAAGTAGGTATTGGCAAGGGTTGAATCAGCCCTGGTGCTGCCACAATCTCATACTTGGATTGTTGACAAACGTGACAATGTCTAATGAATTCTCTGGTCATTTTAGAATGGCTTTATAATAAAACATACCCTTGAGTCTTTGTAATGTAGCATGGAATCCTAAATGACCCCCCAAAGCAGAACTGTGACAATACTGAACTATTTCTTGTCTGAGATGATTATCGTGACCCACAACCAATTTATTCTTCTTTTTTAACAATCCATCTGCCCATGTGAATTGCCCCACTGCTTCGCCATCCTCCAACTTTTGAAAAATTCCTTGAATAGTAACATCAGCATTCCAGGAAGCTTTAATTCTTTCTAACAACAACGGTTCAAACGAAGATACAGCCAATGCATAAAAAGAAGAACTTTGTAGTCTGGATAAAGCATCCGCAGCCATGTTCTCAACTCCCTTCTTATACTGGATCTCAAAATCGTAATGCATTAACTTCACCATCCAAGAATGTTGTAGGGGTGTGGTTATTTTCTGATCAAACAAATGCTTCAAACTCTTTTGGCCAGTCTTAATAACAAAATGACCAGCAATAAGGTAATAATGCCATTGTTTAACTGCTAGTAGAATGGCTAGCAATTCCTTGTTATAAACTGATAGCGTTTGTTGTTTTGGAGACAAGGCTTTACTAAAAAATGCCAAGGGGTGATTATTCTGCATTAAAAGAGCCCCCAAACCCATTGATGAAGCATCAGTCTCTACCACAAACTGTTGAGACAAATCTAGTAATGCCAGGACATGAGCTGAACTCAAAGCTCTTTTAAGTTGTTGGAAAGAAACCTGTGCCATCTCCGACCATTTAAAACTACCCTTCTTCAATAATTCAGTTAATGGTTTAGCAATGATACCAAAGGATCTAATAAATCTCCTATAGTATCCAGCTAACCCCCAAAACCCCCTCAACTGCTTAACATTATCAGGTGTAGGCCATTCTACCACAGATTTAGTCTTCGTAGGATCAGTTGATACCCCTTCTTTAGTGATAATATGACCAAGATACTCTACCTTTTTCCCTCCAAAGCTGCATTTAGACAACTTAGCATATAACTGTTCTTGTCTCAGTGTCTTTAACACCTGCTGTAAATGTAACAAGTGTTGATCCATGTTCTGACTGTAAACTAAGATATCATTAAAGAATACCAGCACAAATCTTCTTAAGAAACATTTAAATGTATGATTCTTGAGGGCTTGGAAGGTAGGGGCATTCGTCAATCCAAATGGCATTACAAGAAATTCAAACAATCCTTGGTGTGTTATAAAAGCTGTCTTGTGAATATCAGGCTCAAACATTCGAATCTGATGATACACTGACCTCAAATCCAGCTTGGAAACTATGGTAGCACCCCCTAATTCTTCTAGCAATTCGTCTATTAATGGAATGGGAAATCTATTCTTGACTGTAGCATTGTTTAGCTGCCTGTAATCAATACATAATCTCCAACTTCCATCTTTCTTCTTAACTAATACCACTGGTGCAACAAAACAGCTCTGACTACTTCACTCCTGAATCTAAAAGTTCTTGAGTCGTTTTTTCAATAACAACTTTCTGCATAGCCTGATATCTATAGGGTTTCAAATTGATTGGTTTACCCCCATTATTCAATACAATTTGATGATCGTAAGGTCTATTGGGAGGTAAAGTTTTTGGGACCTGAAACACATCATTATACTGATCCAACAACTGTTGCAAATCACTATTAACCACTGGCTCAGTAACTTTTGAACCAACTTCCCCTTTTCCTTCCAGTTTCATCAACTGCAACCCAAACATCTGTGACTGGATTACCCTTAATCCCCCATTGACCAAATTTGACATCTTCACATTGGAACAAAGACTTACACCATTAGTATAACCACTGTGCCCTTTAATGTATAAGTCTTCCCATGAACTGTAAACTGCATAGTCATGTCAGCAAAATTCCAAACTATGTCCCCTAAAGGTGCTAACCACTGAACCCCTAAGACCATATCATAATTGTCCAAGGGCAAAACCAACACATCTGCCTTAAACCATACCCCCTGCATCATCCACTTAAAATCCACACACTTGTTTACACATTCTAATCAATTTCCATTAGCTACTGTAACTTTCATGGGATTCACTGGTTGTAGATTACACTGTAGTTTACTGGCCAACTTAGCATCTATGAAATTATGTATGGATCCAGAATCTACCAGAATGTGTAGATTCCTAGTTCCCATTGATCCATTTATCTTCATTGTAGAATAAGAAGGTATACCAGTCAATGCATGGATTGAAATGTGTGGTGTATTTTCTATTATAGTTTCTTCTGTTTCAACCATAGGCTCCTCATCATCAATCAATTCAATATTAAATAGTTGCCTATTTCTACAATTATGAGTTGGTGTAAACTTTTCCTTACACCAAAAACACTCACCCTTTTCCCTTTTTTTCAGCCATCTCCTTCGTAGTTAATCTTCTTGTGGTTCTAACAGGTTGTGCATTAACATGTGAAGGTAATAAAGGCAAACTGTTAGCATTTAAGGTAGGTGGAGGTTTAAGATTGTTATTAACAGGTTTATGATTAGGATAAGAACTCTGTAATCTTCCATTGTTGCTCGCAGGACCAAACAATGTGTTATGCACGCATTCTTGTTGTTTTGCCACTGTATAAGCTTCTCTTAAATTCTTAGGCTTAAAAGCTTTGACTAAACATCTCAGTTCCATTTTTAACCCCCCCCCCCCAAACAAACTAACAACATACTCTTGGCAAACTACTGCTTTATTCAATAAAGCATCAAATGAATCACAATAATCTTGCAAACTACCTGTTTGATGCAGATTCTTTAACTCTTCCATCGCACCTTCAAGTAAACTCAACGAAAACCTTGCAATTATAGATCTGCTATACTCATCCCAGGTAATTTCATCAATCATTTTCTCATTGCTTTTCAAGTAGCCTTTGTTGGTTCAGTTCTGTTTAATCATGAGGGAAAAACAGTAAAACATACCTGTCACAGCAGAAAGTCCAGTGGAGAATCCAGTAATGGAGTTCGACAAGCTTGTCATCTTGATTTGGTTCCTCCTTAGGGTGCTGACTGATGATGGGGCTTAGAGAACCGAAAAGGGTATCGGTTAGGAGATGGAGGACGATTTGATGTTATGCTTATGGGGTGTGTAACTGAGTAACCCTTTAACCTCCACTTAATTCTCCTTATATAAGCACCCAGGAGGAAACCTAATTAGTTACTAAGGGTAATATGGTCCATCAACAATTACCAACTAATTTAAATAATAGGTTATTATATATTTTGATCTATATTATGTAAATGATTATAATGGCTATAGATTAAATATTGTTACATAATATATTTAATCTTACATTCTCCCACTTAGCCGAGTAATCATTTACTATGAGTATTAGATAAGCCTGATCAGGAGTTAACACTCATTTTAGCCTTAAACAAGTACTATAGCAGAGAAATACAGCCGTTGAATCATTATGCGACTCAGGACCCCCATTAATCATACTATAGCCTTAATTTAAAACCTAATCGTCATGATCAAAATACGCGTAAGCCCTTTGTTTGATTTGTAACTTTATTTGTCTATATGCCATTATACCGGTTGAACATATTCTAAGAGACATACAAAATCAAACTGAGGAAATTTCATTAACATAAAACATAAGCTAGTACAATATGCTCAAATAAGGTCTTTACAAAATCCCATATTACGAACATGTTCTTCATAAACCTTAGGAGGGAGACCTTTAGTCATCGGATCCGCAAGCATATCCTTAGTACTAATATACTCGATACAAAGATTATTTTCCTCAACTCGTTCACGTACGAACAGATATTTTGTATCGAGATATAAACCAGCTCCAGTCGAACTGTTACTGTTCGAGAAACTAACGGCAGCTGAATTATCACAGTAAAGCTTCAATGGTCTAGAAATGGAATTTACGATTTTGAGTCCAGTGATCAGATTTCTAAGCAACATTCCATGACAGGTTGCGTTATAAACAGCTATGTACTCTGCCATCATTGTGGAAGTTGTGGTCAACTGTTGTTTATGACTCTTCCATGAGATAGGGCCGCCTGCTAACATAAAGATATAGCCCGAAGTGGATTTCTTGTCATCTTTGCAATTTGCAAAGTCAGAATCAGAATAGCCCACCACTTCTAAATGATCACTTCTTCTATAAGTCAGTTTGTAGTCTTTCGTCCCTTGCAGATATCGAAGTACCTTCTTAGCTGCTTTCCAGTGATCTAGGCCAGGATTAATCTGATAACGGCCTAACATTCCAGCAATATAAGCGATATCTGGACGAGTACAGACTTGAGCATACATCAAGCTCCCGACTACTGATGCGTAAGGTATCTGGCTCATTTGCTCCTTCTCAACCTCTGTTGTCGGACACTGGAATGAACCGAAAACATCTCCCTTAACTACTGGAGCGACGGAGGGTTTGCACTGTTGCATGTTATATCGTGTAAGGACACGATCTATGTAAGCCTTCTGGGACAATCCTAAGATCCCTTTGTGTCTATCTCGGTGAATTTCGATGCCAATGACGTAAGAAGCCTCTCCGAGATCCTTCATGTCGAAGTTATGCGAAAGTAACCGCTTCGACTCATGCAACATGTCTAAACTATTACTTGCCAATAGAATATCATCGACGTAAAGGACAAGTATAGTAAAGTTGCTCCCACTCATCTTGAGGTAGGTGCATTGATCCACTTGATTCTTCATAAAACCTTGCTTCTTCATGACTTCATCAAACTTGAGGTACCATTGACGTGATGCTTGTTTTAACCCGTAAATGGATTTCTTCAGCTTACAGACTAGATGCTCCTGACCTTCAGGTTTAAAGCCTTCAGGTTGTTTCATGTAAACATCTTCGTCTAAGTCTCCGTTAAGGAAAGCGGTTTTAACGTCCATCTGATGTAACTCTAAATCGAAATGAGCTACTAGGGCCATGACGATCCTTAATGAATCTTTACGAGAGACAGGTGAAAACGTCTCTTGATAATCAATTCCCTCTTTCTGAGTGTAGCCCTTTGCAACCAATCTCGCTTTGTAGCGTTCAACGTTCCCATTCGGATCCAGTTTTGTTTTGAATACCCATTTACATCCTACGGGTTTGGCTCCGTTGGGTAATTCTACCAAATCCCAAACGTCATTTTTCTTCATGGATTCAAGCTCTTCAATCATTGCTTTATTCCATTGAGAAGACTGATCACTGCTAATGGCTTCATTGTAAGAGATAGGATCATTGAGCTTTCCAGCATCCATTTCAGTCAGGTAGGTAACATAATCATCCCAATTAGTAGGCCTTCTTTGCCTAGATGACCTCCTGAGTGGATTATCGGGTTCAGCGTTGTCTTGGTTTTGAGCGTTTGATGTGCCTTCGTCATGAGGTATAAAGGGTTCTGATTGTAGAGGTAAATTTGGAGTTGGTGCAGTAGCTTCAGGTACAGTAGTTGCATTGGGTACAAGAGGAGTAATCGGAGTAATGGTAAGCGACGAGTCTCTCCCCCCCGCGTCTTGTACTTCTTGCAATTCTTCGTAAGGGTTGGTACTGCTCCCACTGACCTTGAAATCCTCCAGGAACGCGGCACGCTTGGTTTCAACAATACGGGTGACATGAGAAGGACAATAGAAACGATAACCCTTAGAGTTCTCAGGATACCCGATAAAGAAACAGGTAACTGTTTTAGGGTCAAGTTTCCTTAGGAAAGGATTGTAAAGCTTCGCTTCAGCAATGCAGCCCCATACTTTCATATATTTAAGACTCGGTTTCCTTCCTGTCCAAAGTTCATAAGGAGTTTTAGGGACAGACTTAGAAGGAACTCTATTGAGTATATGAACAGCCGCTTTTAACGCTTCAGTCCAGAGGAATAATGGTAAATTAGTGTTGGCTAACATACTGCGCACCATGTTCATAAGGGTACGGTTTCTTCTTTCAGCGACACCGTTCTGCTGAGGTGTACCAGGCATGGTGTATTGGTTCACAATCCCCTGGCCCTTACAAAACTCATAAAATGGACCAGGAGCTTGACCCACATCAGTATGTCTTCCATAATATTCACCGCCTCTATCTGATCTCACAACTTTAATCTGACGATCTAATTGCTTTTCAACTTCAGCCTTATAATCTTTAAAAGTTGTAAGAGATTCAGATTTCTCCTTAATTAGATACAAGTACATGTAACGAGAATAATCATCAATAAAAGTGATAAATGAAGTATGTCCTGTTATGCCAGCGATTTGGTAGGGACCACTAATGTCAGTATGAATGAGTTCTAATAAATTAGAGCTCCTAGTGGCACCTTTCTTATTCGCTAATGTCATTTTACCTTTAAGACATTTGACACATGTTCCAAAATCAGAGAAATCGAGAGGAGGTAAGACTTCATCCTTCACAAGACGATTTAATCGTTCTTTTGAAATGTGGCCTAAACGCTGATGCCACAACATGGATGAAGTTTCTAAGTCTCGTTTCTCTTCCATCTTTGTGAGTGATTCATTAATGTTATATGACAACAAAGATTTGGAAAAGTTATCTTCTAGTTCTAATCTATAGAGACCACCATCCAGAATACCAGTACCATAAAGAACAGAATCATAAAGGATAGAGAGTTTGCGATGACCATGGGAAACAATAAAACCGTCCATGTCTAACTTTGGTCCTGATACAAGGTTCCGAGTTACCTCAGGAACATATAAGGTATCATAAAGTTTAATACATAAACCAGTTTTCATAACTAATTGTAATGTTCCAATGGCCTTCACTTCTAATTCTCGATCATCCCCAACCTTAAGCGTTCTTTGGTTTCTTTCCAGCTTCCGGATTGAAAGGAATCCCTGAGTAGAATTGGTAACATGAACCATAGAACCAGAATCAAACCACCAAGAATTAGCAGGAACACTTAAATTATAGGACTCAAGTATCATAAAATAATCGTTACCTTTCTTAGCCAGCCACTCCTTAAAATCAGGGCACTCCTTCTGCATGTGTCCTGTCTTTTTACAGAACTTGCAGCGGATACTGCCTAAGGAGTTCTTAGAGCTGGAGGGTGCACTTGTATTAGGATGAGGGTTAGGCCTTTGGACTTTTGAAGCATCCTTCCTCTGATAATTGTTCTTCCTCTTCTTAGAGTTGGAGGTAGTGAAGTTTGCAACATCAGTATGGCGATCCATCCTCATACGCTCTTCCTCCTGTACGCACATGGCGACCAGCTCACTCATCGTCCATTTGTCCTTCTGAGTGTTGTAATTGATCTTGAATGCTTCAAAGGACGAAGGAAGCGAAGTAATGATGAAATGAACAAGGAAACCATCACTGATTTCCATTTCCAGCCCCTTCAGCTTATTGGCCATGTCATTCATCATCATGATGTGCTCGCGAATGCCGCTCCTCCCATCATACTTAGTTGTCACCAGCTTGAGAATAAGAGTACTAGCGTGTGCTTTAGACGTCCCCTTGAACTGGGCCTCCACATGTTCCAAGTAGGTTTTAGCATCTTCAGAATCAGGAATGGCTCCCCTGATTGCATTGCTGATGGACTGCTTCATAAACATGAGAGACATGCGGTTACACCTAGTCCACTTATCATGAGTTAACTGCTCAGCAGCAGTACTTGTGGCAGTAAGGTCCGCTGGCTTATTCTCTCTTAGAGCATAATCAAAGTCCAGCAGCCCAAGAGTAAGCATGAGAGCATCCTTCCATGCAGCAAAGTTATCACCAGTTAAAGGTGGAATCCCGCAATTGGGTGCTGATAGTGGAAATAAGATGAGCAAGTTATGATACTAATGAAGAAATCCTAATGTGATCTAAGGGCACGTTAAACTAAGGCAGGCATAAATAATGACCATTTTATATTATGAAGCTGTGATATTGTCTATTACTAACATCAAAATAATAGACTTAGCTAAAAGTTCTACTTAAACGAAAACAAAACAGCTTTGGCCAGAAGTGTAATCATTTAAGCATATGTGCAAAATGGTTGTAACAAATCAGCTTTGGCCAGAAATTGAAACAATCACTTTAGTTATGCACTTGTTGAGTATGCCATCTATGAATGAATTAAATCAGCTTTGGCCAGAAATTAAGACATTCATGCTTATGATGCACACACAACATAGCTTTCGTAATACTTGAACGATAAGTAGATGTATCAAGTCAGCTTTGGCCAGAAATGATATATCAAAAGCTCATTCAAGTTAAGCTATTCTGGTTTTGCAAAACATTATCTGATTCTGATTAATTAACTAAGTAAATTACAAAACCATTTATTTAATAGCAAACCACCCGTTAGCGCGGATCGAACTAAACAGCTTAAAAATAATGAGGTTTCGAGTCACAGCCTTGTTGTCTCGAGTCGAGACCTTTGTCTCGAGTTGATACGTTATGGTCTCGCCTTGTCACGTTATGGTCTCGAGTCGAGATCTAATGGTCTCGAGTCGAGACCTCTGTCTCGAGTTGTAATGGTTTAATGGCCTTAGTCGAATCCTCAGTGGTCTCGAGTTGACACGTTATGGTCTCGAGTCGAGACCTTTGTCTCGAGTTGAAAACTTTTGAGAGCCCTTATGATTTCGAGTCGAGACCTTGTGGTCTCGAGTCGAGATCTTGGTCTCGAGTCGAAGCCTGATGGTCTCGAGTCCACTGTTGATAGCTGTTTCTTGTGATAACATAACTGAAATTCGAAATCTAAGGGATTATGAGATATTGTTTCCTGTTTTAAGATGATCTAATTTTATCAACATATTTCGAAAATTATGATATGTTTATCTAATAACAGTTTTTCAAAAATCTATTGAGGACAAAACAGATCAAAAACAGAAAAAACACTTCACAATCCAAATCATATTCCAAATCATAACAGAATTTTCGAATTTCCTAAGAACATGTGATGAACCCTAAACATAAAAATAAAATTCTAGAACCCGAAACCTGAAACTTTTAAGACTTCTAAACAGATTTCGGTTGTAAAACATAAACCCATTAGATTTCGAGTAAACATATGATTAATATTTTCCGAAAACATGGATTTCGAACATATAACCACTCGAAACCGGCTGTTAATTCATAAGATTTCAAAAAAATTCCGTTTTCCAAGCTTCAATCCCAGAATTATGGATACGAAAACAGAACTGACTAATCAACATCTGCTCTGATACCACATGTTGGTTCAGTTCTGTTTAATCATGAGGGAAAAACAGTAAAACATACCTGTCACAGCAGAAAGTCCAGTGGAGAATCCAGTAATGGAGTTCGACATGCTTGTCATCTTGATTTGGTTCCTCCTTAGGGTGCTGACTGATGATGGGGCTTAGAGAACCGAAAAGGGTATCGGTTAGGAGATGGAGGACGATTTGATGTTATGCTTATGGGGTGTGTAACTGAGTAACCCTTTAACCTCCACTTAATTCTCCTTATATAAGCACCCAGGAGGAAACCTAATTAGTTACTAAGGGTAATATGGTCCATCAACAATTACCAACTAATTTAAAAAATAGGTTATTATATATTTTGATCTATATTATGTAAATGATTATAATGGCTATAGATTAAATATTGTTACATAATATATTTAATCTTACAGCCTTGATGCCACTGAAGAGCTTTTCCTTCCAAATTGACCACAACGAACCGTACCTTTACTTCATTTGGAGTTTTATCCACCTCAAAGAAATGTTTACACCGATAAATCCATCCTTCTACATCATCGCCATTGAACTTTGGGAAGTCCAATCGGCCTAATCGAGCTAATCTTTGATCTGCATGGTTACCATTGACAACTAAACCTCGATTGTTACCTTCGAGATTCGTCAATTTGTCTAAAACAGCTTGAATTTGTAACTGCATTTGAGCCACCACCGACTTGTTTTCATCAATACTCGTCGCCATTGATTGAACGTTGTTGTTGATTTCTTGTGAATTCGCCTGCAATTCTTGCACACTGATCTCTAATTTGCCAATTGACATTGAATTATCGCGAATCACCTTCTCCATTTCTTGTTGTCTGGTACTCGTAGTCATCTTCACTCAACTGAAAAGGAATTAATCGAATGATGATTAATTCCGAAACTGAAACGAAATCAGACTGAAAATTGAACAGAATTTGATCGGACGAATGTTAGATCTCTATTCCTTCAAATTCTTTAATTATTATAGTTTTAGAACTAGGGTTTGTATTTGGGTTGGAACCAATAAAAACCAATTGGATTTGGAGTTATTTATTGTTTTGACAGATTTTAAGTATCTGTTTTTAAGCCTAATTGGATTTTGTAGCACAATCCACCAAGCAGTCTCCGTCCCCATTGTTTGAGTGTTATGTGTCTTAGGTCCAAGGCTTGATACAAAACTACAATCGAGCTGGGGGTCTCACTGGAAGCAGCCTCTCTATTCTTACGGGGTAGAGGTAAGGCTGTCTACATCTACCCTCCTCAGACCCTACCTTAGCTTTGCTATTGGTGGGATGTACTGAGTATGATGATGATGGATTTTGTAGCACAATGCTTAATGTTTGATTCATAGCTGGCTCACTCGAGGCGCAAAGGGCGAGCCCACACAAGGCGCTTAAAAAGCCGGGGCTTTTTTAGGCGAGGCGTATGGTGTAAAAATACAATTTTTAGGGGTTTTAGACATGTTTGAGGCTTCTTTAGGGCTAGTTTTAGGTAGATTCCAGACTTGTTTAGAGTTGGTATAATTGTTTTAAACATGTTCAAGCCAGTTCAGACGGTTTTTGGCTGGAATTTTGTCGGAAGTTGGTCTGAAAAATAAGCTTGAGGTCCTGAAAGTGGGGTGTTTCAAGCGAAGTGAGAAGGCTGTGCTGGGCCTGAAAAGTGGGCCTTGGCGTGCGCCTGGGTGAGCCTTGACAACAAAGTTTGATATATGTTGTAGGCTACAACCCAATCATCAATTTTGTCATGGGCTCATGGCAGTTGTTCTAACACCGTGTATACGTTTTTGGCATTCGTTTGTCTGATATACCGTTTTGATACTCGGTTCTAGGGTTCATGAAGTGTCATATCAGTATACCTGTTCTGTTTGTTGTAATCTATTCAAAAGGTTATGTTGTGTGTAATGATGATTTTAGTTGTCTACTTTGTTGTATCTTAAGTATACGTTCAGTTTGACAAATTTAACCATTAACGCCACGAAGAATATTAGAATTTAAGTAGTTTTTAAAGGATGATGCGTGTAACACTGTATATGGGCATTTAGAAATTAGAAGCTGTAATTTTGGGCATTTCCATTTTTTATAGCTTGTTTTCTGACAGCTCTATTTTAGAAATATTTTTATATATATTTTATTTGTTTCTATAAAGACCCGGTAAGCCCAGACCATGAAACCAAACCGAAGCCAAACTGTTAGTAACGGGTTGGTTTCAAATTTCGACGGTTTGGTTTTGGTTTACAATAATAAAAAACCGTTACCGACGATTTGTCTCACAGTTTTACCTATAAACGTCAAAAGACTCAAAACCGGACCGTGAACACCTATACTGGAAACTATGAATCTGCCGGTTACTATAAACTCTTCTTTTTTGTTTTCTGTTGTTCTTGTTAATGGCATTGGTACTTAGTTTGTAACTACTTCCATTGATCTTGATATATAGCTACAACGCCGTAGTCTCAAGATAACAAAAACTCATCTATATGCTTTTTTTTTTCAGTTCATTGCACCCTGGAAATGATTGTTACAATCTCACATTAACAAAAACCGAAAGAAAGAAAAAACAGTTCATGAAAAACTGCTTTAATGGCTACACGACATGTTGCACAAGCGGGACGTCCGCTAATGAATATCGTCAGAATGAAGGGGGTGCCCATCCTACAGCAGTTGGAGATTGAAGAATGCCTTTTGCGGACCTCATCAGACAATTGGTGCATCATAAATGACGGGGCAGATAAACCCAACATCGTCATGGGCATTTCTGGGTAAGTGTCTTTGCTAACAATAGTTCTAATATGTAATGGAGATTGGAGATCTTATCAGTTTACGTGAATCTGTTATTAGGAAACCTGCTGAACTTGTTGAAATTAAACCTGTTCTAGAAGATAATATTCCTGTCATACGAAGGTTTACTGGTGGCGGGACTGTAATAGTTGATCATGGGACAATATTTGTTTCATTCATATGTAACAAGGATGATGTTGCTGATGTACAACCGTATCCTCGACCCATCATGTCTTGGAGCAGCCGATTATACAGTCAGGTTTTCGAAGGAATTGCTGATTTCAAGCTTCGTGAGAATGGTATGAAAAATGATTCTTAAATCTTATTTGAAAATATATTCTGTTGATGCACATATTTTTATAATTTCTTTGCTGCAATTTATTTAAAACCCGAATGATACGAGTCTAACGCATGAGTCATGACCTTTTATTTAATGTTTTATAGACTTTGTGTTTGGCCTTCGCAAGTTTGGTGGGAACGCACAATCGATTACTAAAAATCGGTGGATTCATCATACATCTTTTTTGTGGGATTATGAGACTCGTAACATGTCCTACCTCAAGCTTCCTAAACGGGCTCCTGAATATCGACTGGTATGTTAATAATACTATCTGTTTGTTAAACTTAATATCGCGTTCACGTTTTATAAATAATGTTTGTAATCATGTTTAACGCGCTCATTTTTTTTATAAAACGTGGGCTACTGATTCTGACCTGTAATAAATGTGACCCGTTATCCATCTATACGCAATCCTCTTCTTACGCGCTCTGTTATATTAAATTTAAACGGTTAATTACTTGTCAAGCCTCTTTTTTTTTTTTTTAACATTTATTTGCTATTTTCTGTTTAGGCTAGGGATCATCTTGATTTCGTTTGCCCTATGAAGGACTACATTTCAAGGTTAGATTTCATTAGTAGAACCATTGATGCAGCAGGAAGACTATTTTCAGTCGAGTCAACTGAGTTTGAAGCGGTCAAATCTTCATCAAATGTGAATTTTACTCCCACCTCGAGATTACTAACTAACCAGGAATTAGAGGCTGCCAGTATGATCGCCATATGATTCTTTTTTTGTCAATTTTTTTAAGCCACGAGTCGTGGATTTGCAGATTATTATTCATTGATCATCCGATCTTCATGATATCTTATCAGATAAAACCCGGTTGGGTTTCTTGTCATCAACTCTAAATCTTTATAAACATTTGTGCAATACATGATCGAGATTAGGCACATGATTCACGAAATTAATGTCGTTATTTTGTAACTAAAGTATACTGACACCCACTAATCCTAGTTCTAAATTTACACTTGTGTACGCCATTTACTTAACCCACAACCTTCAGAGGAGGGAGACCTTTTCTACACGCCTTGTTGCCGCTAGGCTACAATCACTTTGTGCATGTATATTTTGTTAGATTCAATATTTTTGCGAGTCTATAAAAGTTCATGCAATGTAATGAATCTACATGTTAATACATTGAGAATTTAAAATTCGTGTCATACTGCTAGTAATGTGTTTTAGTTATTTCTAAACCAAAACTAGACCATTTAGAAATTGAAATCAAACCAGACCATCTAGTAATAGTGTAACATATTACTTGATTGATTTTTGGAGAAAACAAGACTTGAGATAAAGTGAAAAAAGTTATATTACATTGTAATATACTATTCGTTTTGTCATGTTAGTATAGATCAAGTGGATGATGTAAAGTAATTCTTTTTTCATCTGCAAATCAAGCCCTTGTAGGTTTATTTAGTGACATGACATGTTATTCACTTATGGTTTAGTGACATCCATATGTTATTATGAGCGATTTATGTGTTTAAAACTTTGTATATTCACATGTAACCATATCGTACTATTTTAAAATATAAATAGTAAATATTTATTGTATTTATGTGAGAATACATTAACGTTGTAAATATTTCAAATTGTAAACACACTTTGTAGGCTTAATATACATGTAACGTAATTGTCCTTTGAAGTAGGTCTAGTGGTTGAAAAACCTGTTTATGTATTTGTGAACTTTGCCTAGTTAGTCCTTTTGCTAACCGGTTCGTTTCTATATTATTTCTCTTTGCTGGCCAAAAAAACATTACTACTTCTACCTATCCATACAAGCATAGATTTTTAGAAATTTGCACACAGTTGCGGATCTAGGAATTTTTTCCTATCGCTTCATTTTTTCCCCTTTTTCGGTGGTTAGATTTCACACAACAAAAAGTTAGAATTTTCCGGTCGGGTTGGAGTTGACGCGATCCAACCTTTTTGGGGGCCTAAAACAAATTCTAAAATGGGGCGCTTTTCATATATATATATATATTTTAAAATTGCTCATGATCCTTATAGTGATTTAACAATACTACTAGATTGACCCGCTATTGCTAATGAGCCGAAATTACTAAACAGGTTATGAAATACCTTCGATGACCCTCAATAACTCTAGCCATGTTGCCCTAGTATGTTAGAGCAATGAGAGAGGTTAGCCATTTTAACTATAATGGCAACAACCTCTCCTGTGCAGCTACTATAGTCTAATAAAATTCTGCTGAAAAGTGGTTATATAGACTGACCCAATCCCTCTATAATGTTAGAAGAAACTAACATCATTGCTAAACTGATGCGGGATCGGAATGAAGTTATCCGAAGATTTGAATTCTATTTTATTTTAATTATCATATCTTTTAATTATTTGAATTTCAATTTCCTTATCTTTTTATATTTAGTTTCCTTTTGAATTCTATGATATAAATAGGATCTTAGGGTTCATTGTTACATAGTTTTTGAGTTTTGATTATTATAAAAAGAACTTTGTTCTGGAACCTTTTGGTTCGTTTATCGTCTTTGATTAATCAATCGTTCTTGAGCCATTTGATTGCACGCGAAACTGCATCACCAACTGATGCAAATCACCTTAGCAATCACGTTGGGTCAGTGAATCTCAAGCAGAACTTCAAAGAACAAACTTTATTAATAAAAAAAAAACCCTCCACGTTTTCATCCAGTTCCCAAAATATAAAGCAATTCAAGATCCTTAAAAATAGCTAACAAACCCAAAACAGAAAATACGAAAAATAATTAAAAGTCACTGGAGATAAATTCTGAAATTTGAAAGCAGAAAACAGATAAAATTCCCAGACTTGGCGCTGCCATCAGTGGGCATTCAGCTCGGGTCAAATCCAGCTACGGGTCCCCATCCGGGTCTGGACCATCCGCATCATTCTCCCCCTCTTCAAACGGACTCGTCCTCGAGTCAAAGGGATCTTCATCTTCAGGCAGAAAAGGAGAGAGATCAGCTACATTGAAGGTGGCAGAAACATTGTAGTGGCTCGGCAAGTCGATTTTATAAGCATTATCATTGATGCGTTTGAGAACTTTAAACGGACCATCAGCACGTGGCTGCAAGTTACCAAGACGTTCCCCCGGAAAACGTTCTTTACTTAAATGGATCCACACCATGTCACCTTCTTGGAAAACAACCCGCTTCCTACGTACATTGGCGCGACGCTGATAGACAATGTTATTATTCTCAATTTGTTCCCGAACCATGTTATGCATTTGTTTAATTTGTGTTGACCGTTCTTCCCCTTCAGCACTGTAGTGTTCGACGGCTGGTATCGGAGTGAGGTCCAAAGGCGTGAATGGATTTCTCCCATAAACGACGAGGAAAGGACTCAACCCAGTCGACCGATGAGCGGACCTATTATAGTCGAATTCAGCCTGGGGCAGAACTAAATCCCACTGGCGCGGATTAGATCCGACAAGGCTACGCAAAAGATTACCCAGGGTGCGATTAGTTACCTCAGTTTGGCCATCGCTCTGTGGGTGGTGCACCTTGCTGAAGTGGAGACGAGAACCCATCCTTTTCCACAACATTCTCCAAAAGTGTCCCACAAATTTAACGTCCCGATCCGAGGTTAAAGACTTGGGTATACCATGAAGCCTCACAATTTCAGCAAAGTACAAACGAGCGACTTGGCTAGCATCATACGTCTTCGCGCACGGTATGAAGTGTGCCATTTTTGAGAACCGGCCAACTACTACCATAATCGAATCTTTTTGTCTTTGGGTGCGAGGAAGACCCACCACGAAATCAAGACTAACATCCTCCCACGGGCCTTCTGGAATCGGAAGGGGTGTATACAGACCGGCATTGGAATGGTGAGTTTTAGCAACATGGCACATGCGACAACGGTCAATAATGCGTGCAACATCCTTACCCATCCGAGGCCATACGAACCGTTCTTGAACCAACTTGAGAGTCTTATCACGTCCAAAATGCCCCGCTAAACCACCTTGATCACTCTCGAGAATGATGGCGTCTCGTAAGGAACACCTGGGAACACACAAACGGCACCCTTAGAATAGAAATACATCATGAATGATGTATTCAGTGCTGGTCGCATTCCAGCCCACCCACGCTTCAGAAAAATCCGGGTCATCCTGATAAAGATGCCGAAAAATATCGAACCCTTCAACCTGAACCTTTAGTGATGTGACCAGGGCACGTCGGCGGCTCAATGCACCAGCAATAGTGTTATTAGCGCCCGCTTTATGCTTAATGACAAAAGAAAAATCTTGTAAATACTCGACCCATTTTGCATGGCGAGCATTGAGCTTATGTTGCCCATTAATGAAACGCAAAGCTTGATGATCTGAATACAACACAAACTCGCCCGGTAACAAATAGTGTCGCCAATATTCAAGGCTGCGAATAATGGCATAGAACTCCTTATCGTATGTGCTATATTTTTGCTTTGCATCATTCATTTTTTTTTCACTGAAAAAAGCGATGGGCTGGTTTTCTTGGCTTAGAACCCCGCCGACTCCAAACCCAGACGCATCGCATTCAACTTGGAATGCAACTTCAAAGTTAGGTAATGCCAAAACGGGGGCTTGTGTAACGCGTTGTTTTAATTCTTCAAACGCATATGATGCAGGATCATCTACGAGTTAAAATAGAAGATTATCTTTTATTTATTTAAAATTCAAATGTCCTATTTTATCTTTTTATTTCCCTAGTCTATAAATTAGGGTCTAGAGTTTATTGGTAGTTAGTTTTTGTTGAATTTGATTATAAAGAACTTTGTTCTTGGAACCTTTGGTTCATATTAGAGAGTTTGATTATCGAATTGTTCTTGAGCCATTTGAATGCTTCCGTAATTGCATCAGCACTCATGGATTGAAGGAAAAATAAACCAACATAAAAGAAAATGTCTTACATGGAGTAAATTTATAAGCTCATATAGCCTCATTGGAGAAAAGAGGAAATCCATTTTGAAGAGTGCAAAGTTCATTGTCTATTTGCAAAAAAAAAACCTTTGGAAATTTAAAATAGAGTAAATGCATGAAAACAAAAAGATAAAATGATTTAGGCGTTATGCTTCAAAACTATTCTTTAGACCACTTACAACTCAATTGACTTGTTTCCTTTTAAGCTACTTTGTTTATACCCATTTGACCCATTAGAGATTAAAAAAACCCAAATCGACATATGTGTAAGTAACTAGGTCGAAATTGCACATATTTAATATATATTAAAAAATAAGTTGAGTTTGTGAGAGTAATTTACCGGAAACCTTCTACTACTTTGTAAACAAATTGTACACTCATTTAATGCATGATCTTCTCTTTTATTTCCATATGTTCTCTTCTGGATTCTTTGAAGTTGCCTAAGACACGTGTTCTCTTCATTTTTCACACTTATGGCAACTTTTTTTTTTGTTCACTAGAGGGTAGGCCCGTGCGATGCACGGCATGACCAACAGTTAGTGTCCTTCATTTTGTGGTGCGTTCGGGAAAAATGTTTATGCATGGATAAAAGGTAATTAGCCAAAAGACAATGTAAGAGAAGCCATACAAAACGTCATAAGAGCTTGTACCATGAGCCGGCCACACAAAATTTAAGGCGTGCATAGCACAGAAAACTTTGTTTGCGGAATGTGTTTAAGAACAAACATGTATGCCAAGTCTAAAAACATACATTACAGAAGAAAAAAAACTTAAAGGAGTTCATAAAGCTTCCGGTTTTATTCAATAATTCACGAAATCTTCTGCCGCTAATGCATGCCCATGTAGTCGCCCTTCCCCTTAGTAGTTTCTTGTCTACAACAGGTTTAAGCAAGTAAACATAAGCAACGACTATGAGTTAGTCAAATCAAATATCTTAACATATGTGCACGCGTGACTCTCCATACATGACTAACCCATAAAAATCATTGAGAGAACTCACTACCATATGAAAACCTTAAATCATATTACAATATGCAACAATAAATTAAATAAAACCAGACTAAATTGTAACTGCCTAAAAACTTGAAATGAAATAAAACCAGACTAAATCATCACCAACACATCAACCATTTTAATATTATCCCAAATTAACATGGAACAAAAGTTAAGAAACGATTTTAATCATGTTAATAGCAACTGAAACAATAAGTTAAGAAACGATTTTAATCATGTTAATAGCAACTGAAACAATAAGATGAGATAATACAATCATTGATTAACCAAATAATATTCATGACTGAAGGTCATTTACAATTTGGTTCAAGATCATCTAGCATTGACAAAAACCATATATCAATAGCTACCTCTTGTAGGGAGATCAAGGTTCAATTCTTGAGAGGTGTAATTTAGTATAGTATTAAAGGGGGGAAAAGTTTAGTTAAAAAAAATAGTTACCAGACCAATGTCATTATTGATTATCCTAACCTTGGCACTCATCTGAACTTCCCCTTGACTAAACTTTGTCTCTTGGATGGCTTCACTTTATCTTCACAATATACTCTTCAATGTGGGGGCACCAACAGGACGGGTTTAGATAATCTCAACTATAAATCTGATAATAAAAGCTTGTCCCAAACCCAGCCCAAAGCCCGTCAAATATCTATTGGGTGTATATTCGTCGGGTATTGGGTATACTCACGGGTTTCGGGTATACCTGCGGGTTTATTAAAATTACCCGTTATAACTATCACATCGTATAAATTCTTCTCATTCTATATCTATATTATGTGAACTCAAAACAAAACAAAACAAAACAAAATAAACAAAAGAGTTGCCACAGATCACTAATTAAAAATCAGATTAGATAAAACTAACAGTTGCAAAAACTAATAAATACTCTCATGCTTGAACTAAGATGTTCTCTTAATTTACATATTTAGAAATACTGAGTGGTCGTGATGCCATAATATAATAGGTGAATCTAGTTGTGGTGGTTTGTCCAATAAAAATAATAACCATCGATTATTATGTAGACATTCTCTAATTCTTGTTTGATTGCTCATTAAATAAACATATTAGAGACATCATTAAGATTTAAGAAGCTACTTTTACCAATGGTGACACAATCATGGACGCATATAACAGCTAAAAATTTATATCACTTCACTTGCTTTACACATAATCAAATTTGACATGCCCATATTTAGAAAATAAAAAAAAAGAAATTATTTCGGGTATACAATTGGGTAAATGGGTTTACGTCATCGGGTAATCAGGTCGTATATCACCAATTCACCATATGAATGTGAGAAATCAATATTAAAGATAAATGATGAATCAATAATATCAACTATAACAGATAACAAAGTCGGCTAACAAAACACTTTAATTACCATATGAATGTGAGAAAACAGAATTGCTCACCAAGTATAGAATGCATCTGATCCCAGACTCATCAGAGTGCCACAAAAAAAGAGCAGATTCGAAACTTCAATCGAAATAACCACACCCGAAATGGCTCCAAATAACGCACCCATTCTCTCTTTCTTGACCAATCAAAGCACCAGTCAATGCACCCAACAAAGTACCGATTGCAGATTCAAAACACCAACCATCAACTTCAATCAAGACCCAAAAAGATGATCAAAAGTGTTAATATTTTCTAATAATTCCAAGCTACGTAACGTTTCTTCAAAAGGCACCAAATTCACCCTAACATAACAACTTTGCAATCAAGAACGTATAAATTGGGATCAAATAAGAGAACACATAAATACCCAATTCAAACAAAGGAAAACCCAAATCAAATAAGTATAAAATTAAATACACACCAAATTTAATTTATAACATAAAACATATTGTAAAAATATAATATTACAGAAATGGGTTAAACGGGTCAACCGCCAACCCGACCAGGTTGACCCGAACCCGTTTAGATAACAAACTCATACAACAATAAAGAACAAAAACATTTAAAATCGCAATAGAAAAAGATGAAAGACCTCGACATTATGTGCCTCCTCTGTTCCTTTTGATTTTGGTTTTGGTTTTGGTTCATGGAACAAAATACCTGCAATCAATCACTTCTTAGCCACCTATCTATATGTATGGGAATAACGATAACGATAACGACCCACGCGTTGGGAGGGTTTATAAATTCTTTAAACCAATCTTACCGAATTAACTAACTGAATAGCAGCAAATGCCAACTGAAGAAACTCGTCTTTATTCAACACAGAATTTTCCGAAAGCAATGTCGACAAACTATCCAGCATATCCTCGAGCCTAGAACAGAATCCATTAAACGATCTACAATCAAAACATCAACCCGTTAAACCAAACAATCAAAAACCTCATTAATCAAATCAGTCATTATACATCTTACTTATTCGCATCATTAACCGTTATACCCTCTAACCCGATCCGAATCACATCAATCCACTTCTCAACATCACCCCCTGCAACAGAACTATCATTGAGGGTAAACTAAAAAAAATTCCCATAGTAAAACCTTTCTTTAATCTAACATAAGAGAATTCTAATCAGTCACAATTTACAAATTATCTTTCTACATGAAAGGTGTGCTTTTTTGGTCATATTATCTATTAACTTCTTAAATAATATTAATATTTTTTTTGATAAACCCTCAAAAATCTGATTGTTACAACCTCAAACACCAGAAACACATCAAAAACACTATCTTGTTAATTATCCATATCACTTTATCCCTTTCAAACCATAAATCCAAACACCCTTTACGCGCTACGCTCACAACAACAAAAAAAGATAAGAAACGAAAACCAGACCCACATACACACACACACACATATATAGAGAGAGAGAGAGATGACCTGGGCGTTTACTGCTAACTCTCCAAACTGAAGATCGAACTCTTGCAGCTCTTGTCATCCAAAATCTCGCCTGACAAACAAAGTTGTGAAGTAACAGTAAATCAACAAACAGATATGAAACAAAAACCAAAGAACAAAATAGAATAAAGTGCATAAAGGGGTAACGACCATGAAGTGGGAGTGGTAAATTAGTGTTATCCGGTCAAACGTAACAGTAGCCGGAGCAAAAATCAAGGGCCGTCGGAATATCTGTATCACCGGTTTTATGACCGGATGTTCAAGGAAGAGTAGGGATATCAAGGATCAGTTTAGGGTTAGAAATTGAAATAATAAATAATAGCTATGTCACAGAAAACCGACCTGATTAAAAGTGTGGTCGCCAGTCACCGGAGCACCAAACGCAAATACTGATTTCAAACATCAGAACACCGATTAGCGAATTTAGATACAAATTTCGATTAAATATCTACAGATTCAGATCAAATATAAGTTGTAATCATCTGTATTGAAATCACAAACAACATCAAAATACGGAATTGCTTCCGAATATACACTCAACATGGGTAAAAAAAATCAAACGGTGGTTACCTAAAGATGCGATTAGAGAGAGAGTTCTGGCTACCGATACGAAAAGGAGAGCGAGCGGCTTTGGCTTGAGAGGATGCACGCGCCGCTGCGCTACGGAGGGATGATGACCGGAAAATTGATCGGACGGCAGTCGCTGTAGTCGCCATTGTGTGTGTGGTGTACGTTGTTTTGATCCGGTTGCTATCAAGGGTTTTGAGTTTTGGGAGATATAAAGAAAGAAAGTGAAGAGGTGATTTTAAAATAGAACAATAATTTACGGTATAAACACACGCGCAATGAATGTGGAGGTCAATATTACCATTCTATCAAATGCCAATTAAAAGACTATGTAACTGAAAACTCTTAAATTATGCAAGGATTCATGTATTTATTTTTGTGTAAATTCATATACGTTTTTTTTAATATTTACTTAACAAAAACTCATGATATTAGTTATGTTTATAATTCTAATTTCTCCTTTAATTCCATTAATTTAGAGTTAATGGAAGGAGATGGAGAGTTGTTCTTAAAATTCCTTTAATTCTATTCTTTAATTCCATTAATTCAGTTACGTTTATCTTTAATTTTATTTTAAGCCTAATTTGTTAGAATTATAATATTAATTTTATTAACTAAATTTCTAAGTAACCCGCGCGTTGCGGCGGAGTCAACAATTTACAGTGTTGTACACATTTTCCTTTTGTTTATCAGTTGTTTCGGTTTTTTGTTAGGGTCTGAATTACTTAAAAGAATTGGTAATAACATCCCGCAAGTTGCCGTAGATCAAGCCATTTTGACCCGTTCCATAAATATTACCCAGTTGACCCGTTCAATAAAATTTACTCATTTAACCCGTTGAAAATGGAAATATGAATTTGAGCCTATCATGAATCTTTATTGCATAAATAAAAAAATAGCAATAATGTCCCCATTTCATGGCCATTTTGTTAGCTTTACAATTTGTTGTTTATGTGGTGAATGACAAAACAAACTTCTTCACTTCACTTCAGTCCCACTACACATTCACAAAATGATAGTTACTTAATTATAAATACATGTTTAAAAAATAATATCATCCAATTAATCATGCAAAACCTACATTTTCTTCATGAGATCTATTGAAAGATTTAATGAAAAAATGACTTGCAGAATCACAGTTCATCTTATAGCATAACCTTTTCATCTAATAATCAACTTTAGCAAACGGAAACCGTCAAACTTCACATATAATCAATTTTGTAATTTAACGTGTAATCATGTACTTTGATGTCTATTGGCAAATATATATATATATATATATATATATATATATATAGCATTGATCCACAAATTTCAGCATACATGTGATGGATGATGCTTAAAAGTGTGATGGATGATGCTTAAAAGTCTTAAAAACTATTAATAATTAAAAAAAAATCCGTTAGTAAGAATAAAGTAAAACCTTGTCTAACTTCCTAGTCTGAGTGTAGAATTTAATGACGGGTAGAGTATAAGCTTCAAACACTATTAAGGCAGCATCTGTAGCATCAGCAACAACAATTCCGATGTCGGCCTTCTTCAAAGCAGGGGCGTCGTTCACACCATCTCCAGTCATCCCACAAATGTGTTTTGTTTCTTGTAACTTGGTGACAATCTCATACTTGTGTTCTGTATATTTAGATCAAAAGATTCAGTTTATCAAGAAACAAATCACATATAACATCAATCAAAGGAGCACCAACCTGAAAAAAAATCCATCAGCTTTCTCTGTCAACTCTTCAATAAGGAGTGCTGCAATGCAATGGATGCATCGTTCGTTGTGGCCACCGAGCAAAGAAGAGGAAGGGTACATGTTTGTTCCCATACCAAGTCGTCTATCAGTCTCCTTAGCAATGGCAAGTTGATCGCATACAGTCGTATTTAGACGGAAACAAAAATAAAAAATAAAAGTAGTTATTCAATATAATCAGAAGATATAATTGATTACCAGTAATCATGTTGACATTTACACCAAAATGGAGAGCTCCGTTAATGGTCTTAGCACTGTCATGCATTACAAAGACAACAAATTGCCATGGGCCACCTGCGATTTCTTTTGTTTTTTCATGCACTTCCTACAAAATTATCACAATGAAAAAGGTAAGTAATCAAGATAAAAAACAATTGTATGTGAATACAAATTCCCGATTTGGTTTGCGTTTTTCAAAATCGATCACATTTCTCAATGAGTAATCCACAGTATAAAACTTCAACCGATTGATGTTTTGGCAATCAAATGTTACCTTTTGTTTTCCCTATGATGAAAGTGGTTTTAGTTTACCGGTGGATTACTGAAAGATATTGTCAGTGACTCCTTCAATGAAATCCCACAAACGACTCCCATTGTTCTTGATGAAATCGCACAACTCCAATAGATTGTTGATAGATTTTGAATGCCCTAGGTTTTGGGGTAACGATTGAAGACTGTAATGCGTAACCTCTCTAAACTTATCCCTAAACTACCCGGAAACCACTGTCTTATGGTTTTCTTTCATAATGGCCGATGAGGAACCAGAACATGAATCATCAGAAGCTGAAGCATTCAATATGTAATTAACATTCTATGTCTTAAAACATTGGATTTAACCCCTCTAAAATGGCTTACTCATCCTTGTACATGATGCTTGATAACTTGTAAACTAAATTAACTATTATTTTTCAACTAATTAATTATAGTCCCTAGAGATCCATTTCAATTAATTATAATCGGTTAGAATTAAGATATTAATTTAATATTCATGTTGGAAGACAAATTTACCCCTAAAACATAATTAATACATGCATTGTGTATTGTATACCAAGCATTTCTACTTGTACCTCTTAAGTTTTAAGAAGTCCTTGGAGAAATGCTTTATAATATAGTATAGATATTATTTTAAGTATTGCATTTAAAACTTCATAAATGTTGGTTTTAAAATAGAACATGCAACTAAATTTTAGATTATATATAGATTAAAGTCTTTTATTTAATTTTAAACCCTTAAATATTTCTAATATAAAAGTTTAGTTCCTCTACTTTAATAAATTTTCTTCTTATTAGTTAATTTTATTTATGTACCTGTTTAGTCCCTCTACTTTAACTTTAGTAATATACATGTTTAGTCCCTCTACTTTTATAACTTTTTAGTATTTCGCCTTTTAGTTTTTGTTCTTGCTAACGTCACGAACCAACCTGAATCCCGATGCAACGTGCGGGGTAAAATTACTAATTAACTATAATATTTTAATGATGCCAATTTATATGCAATCCATACACCAATACTCTCTTTTCAAAGATGGATAGTGTTCTGAGGTGTACTTCATTTTAATGCATAAAATCACCTAAATCATTTCATTTAAAATATATAAATGAAATATAACTTTTAAAATATTTAGGGTTGTTCAAATAGTGATGTCGGGTCGAAACACGATGTATTTTATACGAGTTCGTGTCGATTTTAGTGTGCTAAATATGTTAAGTCGTTAGTGTTTATATATTTATTATATGTTGGTGTGTTCGTGCTTAACAGGTAGTAAACGAGGTTAAACGAAAGCGAACGAGCTCAAGAATGGACTCGACAAGTTAATGCGGGATGCGAAACAAAAGAAAAATGAATATGGGTCAGCTAGGCGACACGCGCAAGACCCTTGGGGCACGCCCTCGACCCGCTGAAGAAAGCAAGTTATGTCGGTAAAAAAACGGAACGTGTGGGGCAAGATAATGACCCCGCGACACGTGGGGGTGGTGTGAATTGGTCCGCGACGCGCGGAAAACCCGTTTACGAGAAATCCTTTTAAAATCATTGTTTTGACGAGTGGATTGGACCGACCGGTTCGACCGTGATTCGTCCATTGCAGGGGTCCGGTTGTTTAAGATCGTTAGACATTGAAAATTTTGGCCAATTCACGCGGTTCGGCAGTTTCACAACTCGGCCGGTTCGGCCGGTAAGTTTACAAAATTCTGATTTCTTCGCCACATCTTGAACCATAAACCACAAAATAAAGAACATAATCTAAGATTTTAAGCAAATTCGCAAGCCCCCGTCTGGTTTCCCATTTGTGATCTGAAGTGAAATCGATTTTGTATATAGCCTCTATTAAAGTTCTTATCATGTCTTCTTAGTCTGTATAGGGTTAGGATATAATATGAAGTTTATTTGGCTAAGAAGGCTAGGAAGTAATCTTGACCATCCATTTAGTTAATCAAGGGCTAAGATTAAATGGTGGGTTTTGAAGTTACCGGGGAGAAGAAGGAAGAAGAAAGGATATGATTGACTAAAATACCCTTCCTCTTTATTTTAAATTTTACCACATGTCATAATCTTATTGCTTCCTAACCTTCCTAGCCAAAATAAACTTCTTATTTGATACTAACCCTATATTTTTAGTCTAGTTTTAAGTTTCCATTCGATTTCTTTTCTCGCGAGTTGTGAGAAATTGAGATTATAGCTTTTTTTCTGGTTTTATATAATCTTGTGAGAATATTGTTTCCGACCGGTCTAACCAGTAACGCGTCCGGTTCATCGTCTGATCCGGTCCCGAAAACATTGGTTTGAAAGTTAATTTACCTTTGAGAAATCATAAATAATAATACTATTGCAATTAGGGGTGTTCAAAAATATCTGAATCCGAAAATCTGATCCGAAGTATCCGAAAATTTATAAATTATTTTTTTGTTTTTTATCATATATTCGAAAATTCATTTGGACATCTGAATATGTCTGAAAATATCAGAAAAATTATATTTAGATTTTTGAAAATATTCGGTTTCGGATAAATAAAAAAATATAAAACAAAAAACTAAAATTAAAAATTCGATATTCGGATATCCAATTCACTATCTGATCGGATATCCAAAATTTTGGATATGGATTCAGATGGTGAAACAAGGTATCCAAAAATTTGGATATCTGAATTTTCGGATATCCAATTTTGAATACCCATATGTAGTGGTAGGTGGTGGGGTCGGGGTCGGGGTGGGAGTTTGGTGATATTAGAAAAAAACAATTTATATATTGACGAGGTATGACCCGGATCGACTAACCCGACCCGATCATCACCTATTATTTTATTATAAATATTTAGTTACACATGTTTATTCTAGAATGTTCTATTCTGCATGGATAAACCATGTAACCAAATCCCCAAACTTTTGGGAAGATCATGCAAATCCCTAACTTATCGGAGCCCATCCTAAGTTAGGGGAAACCCTAATGGTAAACTATAAATAGAGGTAAACATCAAAGGTACGAATCATCTTGCTCTCGTTTACTCTCTCTCTCTACATTCATACTTTCTTTCTCCAAAACCGAGACTTATTCTCACGCCGGAGGGTGGTTACAGGAATAACCCCATTCCTGTAACGAGTCCTAACGGTGTTTGGTTTTGCAGTTAGCTGTTCGGATCGCCAAAGAGTTGAAGTCCTAGCCGGAGCTTACCCGCAAGGTCAGTGCTTCTTCATTGGCACCATCCGTGGGACCTTCTGGTAACAACAACAAGATTAAACCCAATGGCAAGCGATCAGAACCCAGCAGCAACACCAAATCAAGCAGTGATAACCAGCAACCCGTTGCTAATAACGAGCTCTGCGGCCACTACCATGTCGGCATCACCTGCTGTGACCAGGTCTCTTGACCTAGAGTTTGAAGCAGAAGCACCACCACCAGGGTTTGTGATATGCAATAAAATATACATATTTGTCCCGTGTAAATTGTATAATTATTGTATAGTTTTTATTTGTTTTATTTAGTTTTAGTATTATATTATATCATTTTGTGTTTTGGCAGGTCCTGGTGCAAATGGAGCGAAAACAAGTAATAAGGAAATAACCAGTCAGTTTTGTAGAGTAGAGCGCCAGTGACTGAAGTAAACTTTGCCGCTATTTTCCTTGAGTGGACCTAGCCCGCTATTTATATATTATTATTTGGGAGGATATGTTAAGAGTATTTTATTAATACTCTTTGGACATTAATTCGAAAAAGGAGATAACTGCTATTATTATTATTATTGTGAACAAAAAGCAACAATTGGGCCGCCAACTATTTGACCCAAAAGAACAACTTCCATGCATGCATATTTCGAACAACATAAAATGGGGAGTTGTTTTTGTTCTGTTGGGCTTTGGAAATAAATTAGGGGATTCTAGGAAAAGATACTTTAAAGGCCCTTGTATTATATAATATATATAGTAGACAACAGCAAGTGGGCGGCCCATTATGATTGAATTCGAAAAGCATAAAAGGTAGTGGTGGCCAATTAATTATTTTGGGAGGAGACAATTGAGGACATTTGCACGAACAGAAGGCATAAAGGGGGAGCCCCACTTTTTGGATTAATTTCGAGCAAGGGCAGACGAATTAGTTGGGCCAAAGCCCATTTGTTTGGAATTGAGATGCACGAATTCATCAAGGAGGACGCACGAAGAAGAAATCAGTGGGACGAATTGTGAAGCTTCATTGGCAAGGATCAAGGCTACGGAATCACAGGGATCGAGCGGGAAGCTTGAAAAACAAGGAACTACCGGGTTTTATTATTCGGTTTCTTTTTATCTTCTAGTTTACTTGTTTTATTCTAATGAATTCTTGTTCTAAACCTTGTTTGATTGTCTTTAAGATTATGTTTCTTGGCTAAATACCTTTAACTACCTAGGTGTGACAATAGTTTAAATAAAGTTTGGATTTTTATTCGGTTTTTGGCGTGGTTTATGGATTTTCTTGTATTGTAAAGGCTATGGAATTTTAACTTGGTGTATATGCATGCTTGATATTTGTTTTATCACTGTTTATTGCTTCGTATAATCCTTGGTGACGGTCTTTATCACATAATAGGGTTGTGCTAGGGTTCTTGATTTAGGTGAGTGTCTATATCACATAATAAATCTTTAACTCTTTAAGGTGAAATTACGTAACTAACCTTAGAAGTAATATTCGGTAATTTAATAAAATCAAGTGTTCTACTAATCTTGTCGCTGTGAGGCTCGAGGTTATTAATAGGTCTCGGTTTGGTTTATAGTTAGGTCTAAGAAATTGGTCTAGTCCTTAAACATTCTCTTGTCTATTAAACCAAGATTAAAACCCATAGTTGCCTTAGACTTTCGCGCTGTGAGGTAGATCGTTTTATTTAGGCACTTTCAAGAAGTTAGAGGACTGTGAGGAAATCTAAAAACCGGTAAGCGTAACAGCCTAGGTAGTGCCACAAGAATCACCTTGAGAGGGATTGAGGGGCTTAGTTGGTATCTTAATAGGTTTAGCATTTAAAGATCCCGGTTCCATACCACAAAACTATCGAATAGAAATCCATTCTGAGTTAAACTTGCATCTAGCCTAGGTAGTCTTCATCGCCACTGGTTCTAGTTTTCGTCCAAGTTCGTGTCTAGTTATTTAGCATTAATTTAATATTTTATTTAGGATTTTTAGAACCCCCCCCCCCCCAATCAATAAACAAATTGTTGAGTCGTGTCATTCTTAGTCTAGATAGAGTCTTAGCGTAATCTTTAGAGTCTCGTGGGTTCGATACTCGGACTTACTTTAGCTATTCTACATTGATCGGTACACTTGCCGGTTATGTGGTTTTAGTTTTAGATCGAGTCTAAGTTTATAAATTTAAAGCTTAGAGTGTCTAGATTTAGGGTAATTTTAGTTGTTTTTATTAAACCACTTTTAGCACATCAGTTTAGGGGTGTTCAAAAAAAACCGTAACCGTAACCAAATAAAAACCGTAAATCGAACCGTAACCGTAACCAAATAAACCGATCCGAATAACGAATTCGGTTTTTGGTTTGGTTTCGAACCGAAACCGAATTGTGAATATGGTTTTTGGTTCGGTTTATGGATCCACATTTTATTTTATTTGGTTTATTCGGTTTATTTGGATAACCGAATAAACCATTTAAGTTAATTAATTATTAAATAAAAATAATAATATTTTATAAATCATATACAATTTATTAGCCCAAAATAGTTATTTTTTATGCATGCCAAAATAACAAATGTAAATCTAAAAGCTCAACTCAAAACCATTCATTTCTAAAATAATAAAGCTTCTTCAGACCTTTAGTATAGAAACTAGGGTTACTACACGTTTGGAGATTATTTATATTTTGTGTCATTAGACTTGTTAACTATTTATAATTTCTATGATCTATGTTTTGAAACTTAAGTTTGTGGTTGTGTCTACCACTACTTTATGGATATGTTTATTTTATTTCGCAATGAAACTTTCTTCTATTCATATGTTGTTAGGTATAAATTAGTTGCGATGTTCGGAAGTTGGAACACAGACATAAATATAAATTAGGAAAAAAAGTACTTAGGTACAATTTGGTTAGATTTGGTTTATTCGGTTTATTTGGTTTCTAACCAAAACCAAACCGAATTGAATTTGGTTTGGTTTGGATCGGTTTGCATATTCCTTATTTGGTTTGGATTGGTTTTTGGTTTGGGGTAAAAAAATTTGAAAACCGAATAAACCATAAACCGAACCGATGAACACCCCTACATCAGTTTGCAAGCACTTCTGCTACTTCTTCTGGAATTACAGCAGCAGACCCTCTCTCATACACCTCTTGGCAGCTGCGATCAGCGGTGCCTACGACAATAGACACCAACGTCTCCACCCCAGCATTAACAATGAATGCACAGACTATACGTCATAGCACTATGCCGGTTATCACATCTGCCGGCCCAAGTATTACTACACCGCAGATAAGTATGGCTCAATACTATCAACCCGTGGTAACATACGCCATGCCACCTTTGTATTCGGCAGCACTTACGGCGTGTTGTCCACGCCACCACACCATCCAGTCATCATGCCTGCAGGGATCATGAACGCCCCAGTCACTCCCGAGAATCAAACTTACTTCCCAGGTTACTACTATGCACCCCCTTACCGGTACTTACCTCCGTACAATACCCAAACGTACACTCCACAGACAGCGGCACAAAGTTATACTCAACAGTCGCCATACGCGGCCTATATGCCACCTTGGTGGACTTTTCCAACGTCGCAACCAACTTACAGTCAATCCCCGCCTACAGCAGAACCTGTTTATGACAGAGGAAACGCATCAAGGCCTTGTTTTTCTCCAAACGGGGGTCCCAGCTCTACGCTAAACATCACCTCGGCCCAACCCCCTATCACTCAGGGAACCAGCCAGGGCAGAGCAACCCCACCAGTACAACCCATTAATGTTGAAGATGACGATCTCACCAGACCTTATAAACCTGTGGACGCAACTTTCAAATCCAAGTTTACAAGGAGAATAACTGAAGCCCCAATCAAGGATAAACCAAAGATGCCTCAGACGGTGGGTAAGTACGATGGTCTAGGTGACCCTGATGACTATCTCAACCTGTTCAAAAGTGCCGAGGAAGTAGCCTGCTGGCCTATGCCCCTTTGGTGCAAAATGTTCGTACAAACGCTGGTAGGGGCAACACGAGTATGGTGGGACAGTTTACCCATTGGAGAGATCGATAGCTTTGAAGACTTAGAAGCTAAATTCACGTTGCAATTCAGTCAACAGAGAAGACACACAAAGGATCGAAACGAACTCCTTCACATTCGGCGGCGGGACAATGAAACAGTGGAGAGTTTAATCTTTAGATTCAACAAAGAAAGCCTGGCAATCCCAGGTGTCACAAACGATCTAGCCTGCGGGGCTTTCCTACAAGGAGTAAACGATGACGAATTGTTAAGGACACTCTATGGAAGGGATGGCGTGCCTCCCACTATAGACGAGATCCTGAGGATAGCCAAGGTATACGTTACACAAGAAAAGACTGTTGCAGCTAGTCATGCGGCTAACAGGAAGAAGGAAGCCCAGAAAAACCAAGACGATAGAGAGCAGCGAAACTCTAAGGGCAAAGGTAGAGGGGACAGGTACCAAAAAAGTGACAGATCAGACTCGCGGTACGATAGATCTAGGAGTTCATACTCAAGAAACAAGTCCTCCTCTAAGCCACGGTCTGATTACTCTAACTTAAGTAAAAGGCTGGCAGAAATATTGGCCTGCGAAAACCTCAAATTTAATCCTCCCAAGCCGTTGAAGGACGCTCCCAACAAAGATACCAGTAAATATTGTGAGTACCACAAAGGCAGCGGCCATGATACCAACGATTGTTTCCAATTGAAGAAGCAGATCGAGTATTTCGTGAAGGCGGGTAAGTTGGCTCACCTGGTTCGGGACATAAAGCAGGGTCCGCCCCCAACAAAGAGGAGACTGACAAAGGGACGGGCAAAAGACAGCGGGAGCTAAATATGGTATACGCCGATGAGGGAAAGGGAGCGAAATGGAGTTTCTCCACACTCAAACCCTGGATGTTGGCAACTATGACAATCGAACCACGCGTAGAGGATTTACACCTCAGCACTGACCCCCTAATCGTATCCGCCGTGTTAGGCGACTATAATATGAGAAGGATCCTGGTAGATACCGGGAGTTCTGAAGACATCATCTATGAACACTATTTCAACAGAATGCAACCAGAAGACAGAAAATTGCTCGAGTCGGTACACGCCCCCATTAAGGGGTTCACAGGAGAAAAAGGTTGACCCAGTCGGTCAAATTACATTCCCAGTATCATTCGGACAGACGCCCCAGGAAAGAACTATACTCCTCATGTTTCTTGTGGTACGCGCTGAGTCTTACCACAATGTAATCATTGGAAGGTTTACCCTGGGAAAACTTGACGTTGTAGTTTACACGGCGCGTGGGTTCATGAAGTTCCCCACCTCGCGGGGGATTGCAACGGTATACCGGGACAAGCTGTGAGAAGTTCCCCACCTCGCGGGAGTTTTGACACCAAACTTCAAAGTGTCGGAAATGAGACTTAAATATATATATATATATACATATATATATATCGTCATTACTCTAAGTCACCGAATACATGATACTTGAAAAGTGTTGGGATTGAACCCTATCAGAGGAACAAATAATTAAAGCCAAAACTGGATCAGAGCAGTGGATCTAGATTAAGCAGATGATTACATACAAGTCTCTCCCCTTGAAAGTGATTTCACATCTGCTGACCTCCTATCTGCTGATCTTGCAAACTGCTGACCTACAACTGCTGCTCAAGTAAAGAACTGATGAAAGACTAAAATCCCTGCTGATTCAATCTACTGCCTTGAGTCAAGCACTGCTGATCCGGACAAGTACTGCTGGGTTCACAGTAGTGGAAGGTTGCAGCAACTGATCTATAGTCTGTTTTGTAATGTAATGTAATAGCAGTAGTTAACATAGCAGTGTTTGTATAGATCAGAGGTTAGAGTTTGTTAGGAGGTTAGATGTCACTTTCAGGGTGACGTCAGCTAAGATGCTCAGTGGTTTGCTAGTGCCTATAAATAGTTCAGTACTTTGTACTGTTCTATTAGCTCTTTTGCATCATCCTCTTCTTTGCACGAACAAACAACTGAGCTCTGGCTGAGGGGGAGTTTGCATTCATTCATCAATCATTGTAATCGTTATTGAAATAAATTCAATCTTCCAATTCATTGTGAAATGATGTTTGATCAAAGTATTACTCTCGTTTGATTGTATGCAAAGTTTGTTTTCATCATAATTCCGCTGCACACTCATCCATTTTCATTTTAATTACAAACACAAAATACAATCAGAATCAAACTCAGATCCAACAATTGGTATCAGAGCTTGGACAGTCAAATTTGATTTAACAATCATTTTGACGTAAATAGTTCAGCTCATAACAGTTGATACTGATCGTTTGTTCGTTTGTTGAAAAACAGAGCAAGGAATAATCACCATTAAAGTTGATTTCTCAGTGTCTGTAAAACAACAAGAATGACGTCACAATCTCAGGATGATAAAAACAACATCGGCTCGCTTTTTAAACCACCTATGCTAAAAAGAAATGAGTACAACATCTGGCAGAGGAGGATGGGTCACATCCTCGCTCAATAAAGCACAGGTTGTTGGAGGTCTGTCGTCTTTGGTACCCACGTTCCCACAGTGCCAAACGCTGAAGATGCTAAAAAGTTCGTTCCAAAACCAGTTGAAAATTATACCGAAACCTACTATCAAAAGTTCGAACTAGATGCTAAAGTGTTTAGCATCATAGCATCAGCGCTGCCCAATGAAATATATGCTGGACTGTTACACTGTAACAGTGCCAAAGAGTTATGGGACGCGCTTAAGGAACAGTTTGGGGGAACCGAAGAAGTCATAGAAAACAATAGGGAAATCCTGAACCAACAGTATGAAACATTTTGTCATGTTAGAGGTGAATCACTGACGCAACAATTTGAGCGTTTCAGTTGTCTCATCAGTGAACTGAGGTTTGTTAATACCACTTTTACAAACTCAACTCAAAAAAGCAGGTGAGAAAGAAGAAAGAGCTGAAGATGAAGAAAATCCTCAATGTGATTGTGCAATGATGGCTGCTGCCAAGGTATCACCTCAAGTTCTTGAAAAACTGTGTTCTGACAATTGCATTATTGCTTTTGCTAACATCAAAGAGGTGAATGAAAACCTTAGGGATAAAATCTTAATTGATGAAGTCAAATTTGAAAGATCTCTAAAAGAACTTAAAAACAAATTGGCTGAAAAAGAGAAAGAGATTAGCAGCATGAAAGAAGAGCAGAGCATAACCAAAACTCAACTCCAAACTATGGTAGAAAAATACCAAGTTTGCAAAAAGGAGTTAGAGTCCACCCAGATCACATGTGAGAGATGGGTGGAATCATGCAAAGGGTATGAGGTTATGCTTGAAAAACAGATAAAAAGTAATGTGAAATTTGGGGTTGGTTATAGAAAACATGATGATGAAAACACTGCTTTTGGAAAATCTGTTCAAACCACTGATGTACTCACTGAGTTCATCCCCACAAACAAGAATGGCCAAGAAGTGAAAATCACTGACAAACTTGGTAACAAAATCACACTTGACAGACCAATGGGATCCTCTACTTTTGAGGAGCTTGAAGATTATCAGTTTAAACCAAAATGGTCTGATGAGTGTGATACTCTTGAAAATTTCAAGCCAATGGACTTTACATCAACTGATGGTGTTAAAGCTCCAAAAGCTAAAGTCATACCTCTCAAGGACATCCCAGCAGTGGTTAAAACCTATACTGCAAAGGAGTCTGAAAAGAGAAAGAAGAAAGAAAAAATTGATAACTTGTTTTGTGAATTCTGTGAGAAAAGGAATCATCTAACAAAAGACCGTTTCCACTTAAAAGCTTATGATTTAAACAGAACAAGTGTCATTGTTTCAGCTGAAAGTTGCATTGTTTGTGGTAAAACAAACCACAAAACTCAAGCATGTGTGTATCTCAAAAACTTTGATGTGAAAAAGAATGAGTACATTGCTAAAACATCCTTGAGTCCATCATCATCATCATCTGTCAAATTCACCAAGAAACAACCACTGTTTGTGCCAGTTCAAACAGCTATCACAAAACAGCTGAACCAAACATCTGTCAAAAGAGATGTTCAGGTTACTGATGTACCCCCTACCAATCAGTTCAGAAAAGGCAAGGAAAAATAGTCTTACCAAAGGATTCCACACGTTTATGAGGCCTACAAAAGGCCCTCTAAACCCAGAGTGAACAGGCATCCTTTTGGTTACCAGCAGGTGATTGGTCAGGACCCACAACAGTGGTTAGAGAAGAACTGTCCTAAAACAATTCAAACCCCTGACCTAACCACTGTCCATCTTTCTGCATCTATCCCCGACACTGTTGAGACCCCATCCAAAGCCCTGCTGGCTTTGGAGACCCTAATGAACTAATCCTTTTACTTCATGTGCAGGGAGCTTCTGCATGCTTTGATAGTCTTTGGTATGTAGATAGTGGAGGCTCCAGGCACATGACAGGATGTAAAGCCCTCCTCAAAGACTTTAAAATCCATGGAGGGGGTGATATATCCTTTGGGAATAATAGTAAAGGGAAAGTTCTGGGGTCTGGTACAGTGCAATCTGGAAATGTAAAATTTGAAAATGTCAATCTGATAGACAATCTAAAATTCAACCTTCTGAGTGTATCACAAATGAGTGACAAAGGGTTTGGGTCATTCTTCACAAAAGATTGTTGTAGGATTATTGGACCAGAAATGGTCAAAAAGATTGAAGCAATAATCAAAACTGGTCAAACTAAACTTGTTGCTCAAAGAAGTGGCAATGTTTATGTTGTTGATATGTCAAAAGAGTGTCCCAGAGCTGATGCCTGTCTGTTCTCAGCTGCCTCTAACAAAGAGACAGAACTTTGGCACAGAAGGCTGGGGCACACAAATCTTAAGACAATCACTGAAATTTCAAAAAATGGTTTGGTGAGAGGCCTACCACAAAAATTGTTTTCATGTCCTGAACATTGCATTTCCTGTTTAAAAGGAAAACAACATAAAAGTTCTTACAAGTCCATTGAAGAGTCCAAAACAACCCAGTGTTTGCAAATGCTACACATGGATTTGTTTGGCCCAGTTCAAGTCATGAGCCTCAAGAAGAAAAGATATTGTTTGGTTATTGTTGATGACTTTTCTAGGTTTGCATGGACTTTCTTTTTACACTCAAAAGATGAGACTGCAGGCATTTTGCAAGACTTTGTGACACAGGTTGAAAAGCAATTTGACCTTCCAGTGAAAAGCTTCAGGAGTGACAATGGCACATAATTTAAAAATAAGGAGTTAGATGCCTTTTGTGTGAAGAAAGGGATTGTAAGGCAGTACAGCATCCCTAGAACACCAGAGCAAAATGGGGTTGTTGAAAGAAAGAACAGAACTTTGATTGAGGCTACCAGAACTATGCTTGCAGATTCAGGTTTGCCATTAACTTTCTGGGCAGAGGCAGTAAACACTGCGTGCTATGTCCAGAACAGAGTTTTAATAAACCCCAGGCACAAAAAGACTGCTTATGAAATTCTGTATAAAATCAAACCACTGATCTCATATTTCAAAGTGTTTGGCTGCCCATGCTTTATTTTGAACTTAAAAGATTCCATTTCAAAATTTGCAGCCAAAATTGATTGTGGTTATCATCTGGGATACTCAACCACTGCCAAGGCCTACAAAGTGTTCAATACACGGACCAAGGCAGTGGAGGAGACTTTGAATGTTAAGTTCAATGAACTTTCATCAATGAAAATCCCAGCAAACCCTGCAGATCTGTTTGATCTTGAAAATTTTACCTTTGAAAATACTGCTGTCAAGACTAACAGTGCAGGTCCATCAGATGATACAACACCAGACTATGGGTATGAAATCATCATCCCTCAAAGGTCTGCCACAAAGGGAAAAGCACCAGCTGTTCAAAACAGTTGTCAAAGCTCAACCACTGCTACCTCAACAGTTGTTGACCAAAGTAGCCCATCCACCTCTGCTTCCACATCCTCAAACACTGCTGACAAAAGTCCTCAAACAGTGGATAAAAGTCAGCAGTCGTCCACTTCATTACCTCCTATTCCACCACCTTTTGAAGCCACTGCTGGGTCATCAAAGTCACCAGCAGTGGTTAGCTCAGATGATACACATTTGCAACCTTCACCAACAAATGCCATCATACCATACCAAGGAGATTTAATCTTCTTGAGATCTCATCCACCTGATCAAATCATTGGCAACATAAATGAAGGGGTGCTCACAAGAAGCCAACCCCAAAACATTTGTCTTTTGCTGGTTTTCTATCACTCCATCAGCCAGTCAAGTACCAAGAGGCACTGAAAGACAACAGCTGGGTAGAAGCCATGCAAGAGGAGCTCCAACAGTTTAAAAGACAACAAGTATGGGAGCTTGTACCACTGCCAGAAGAGGTTAGTCCCATTGGCACAAAGTGGGTCTTTAAGAACAAAACTGATGAAAGGGGTATTGTTGTCAAGAATAAAGCCAGGCTTGTGGTTCAAGGTTACAGACAGGAAGAGGGGATTGACTATGATGAAACATTCGCCCCTGTTTCAAGATTGGAAGCCATTAGACTGTTCCTGGCCTTTGCTGTCAACCACAATATGAAGGTGTTTCAAATGGATATCAAAAGTGCTTTCCTCTATGGCACAATTCAAGAAGAGGTGTATGTTTGTCAACCTCCAGGTTTTGAGGATCCATTTTATCCAGATCATGTCTACAGGTTGAACAAAGCCTTGTATGGCCTGAAACAAGCACCAAGGGCGTGGTATGAAACTCTTTCCAACTTCCTACTCTCAAATGGTTTCAAAAGAGGTACCATTGATAAACACTGTTTCTTAAATGGAGAGGGAAGGACTTAATGATTGTCCAAATTTATGTGGATGACATTATTTTTGGAAGCACATGTAACAAAATGTGTGAAGAGTTTAGAGAACTCAAGACAGCTGAGTTTGAAATGAGTGCAATGGGTGAGCTGCAATGCTTTCTTGGTCTCCAAGTACAGCAAATGCAAAATGGAACTTTCATTCATCAAAGCAAATATGCTAAAGAACTTTTGACTAAATTTGATATGAATGATTGTAAACCATGCAGCACACCCATGGCAACAAATAAGCTGGTCATGTCTGATGAAAAAGATGAGCTGATTGACCAAACACTTTATAGAAGCATGATTGGGTCTTTATTGTACCTAACTGCATCTAGACCAGACATCATGTTTGCAACATGTGTCTGTGCAAGAAGTCAATCAGCTCCCAGAAAATCAAATCTCATTGCTGTAAAAAGGATCTTCAGATACATAAAAGGTGCTCCCACACTTGGTATCTGGTATCCAGCTAATGGGAACATCAAGCTTTCAGGTTTTCAGACAGTGACTTTGCTGGATGTCACACCACAAGGAAGTCCACATCAGGAGGGTGCCAGTTTCTAGGTGATTGCTTAGTTTCTTGGCAAAGCAAAAAGCAAGCAGCAGTTTCAACATCCACTGGTGAGGCTGAATATATTGCTGCTGCAAGCTGTACAGCCCAACTCCTGTGGCTTCAAAATCAGTTACTGGATTTTGGTATCACTGCCTTAAAAACACCACTCATGTTGGACAGCCAGGCAGCAGAAAATATCATCAAAAATCCAGTTTCCCACTCTACCACCAAACACATCGACATCAGACATCACTTTGTGAGGGATTGCTATGAAAAAGGTTTGATTTCTCTGCATCATGTCCCAACTAAAGACCAGCTGGCAGATGTGCTCACAAAAGCACTTGATACAGCCACTTTTGAATAAAAGCAACAAAATGTTTTCAGAAAATCAAAAATCCATCCTTAAAAATAGCTAACAATGAAATTTTCATTAAAATCCTTAAAAGTCTGCCATAACCACTGATTGTTCAAAAGTCTGCTCTACTTCAAAAGTCTGTCCACTGCTGAAAGTCAATCCCTGTTCTCCCATTCCTTTGATAAACTCTATTGTTCAAAAGCAGTGTCTTATCCACTGATATGCTATCCACTAATAGTGAAAATCATCCACTGCTTTCATACCATTGCCTTCATCAGTCACTTTCATAAAAGTATTGTCCTTCACTTTCACCATGGGTTGTCACGCGGGCAGTACATAGTGGTCAGACCTTTTGTAACGGCTGCCACGTCAGCATTCACTTTCTTCCCTATAAAATCCCCCACTCACCACCAAAACAGGGTTTTACTGTCGAATTGAATTCTTAAAAATTCTCTTCTCAAAGCAGTTTTTCATCTCATCTTTCACAAATTTCTTCGATCATTCTTCTCAAAAATGACAAAATCGAAGCCATCTGCAAAACCCACTTCCAGATCATCATCGAAAACAGCCTCTCAAAAGGCAATCTCCACTGAAATCCCATATAAACCATCTCACAATCTCCTGGGTCTTCTCACAAAACCAGGAACCACCAAAGTTTTCGATTCCATCATTGACACCATGGCAAAATCAAAGTACAAAACTTTGTTCACCGCCGATGCACCAATCTATTTGGAGACCCAAAGAGAGTTCTGGAAGAATGCAACCCTTGAAAAACAAGAAGATACTGCAACCACCATACACTCTTCTATAAAGGGTAAAGCTGTCCAAATCACGCCACAATCCATTTCAGAGGTCTTTCAACTCGGTGATCAGGAAGGTAAAATTTCTTTCACTAAAAACGAGTTACAAACTGACTTCATTGAAAGAGGGTATGAAGCCACAATGATGAAGAAACTTACCTTAAAAAAAGGTTATTTTCCTTCTGCAACCAGATTTTTATTTCATACCCTCCTACTATGTGTTTCAAATAAAACCACTTCTTTCAATGAAATCCCTTTAAAGATTCAAAATCTGGGATATGCAATTCTTCAAGAAGAAAATTTTAACTATTCTCGGGAATTTTTTAAAGATTTGGTTAATAATGTTGAAACAAAATCATTCTTACTGTTTCCAAGGTTTTTAAGTTACTATTTTGAAAAGAAATTCAGTAAGAATGATTTAGCAGCAATAAATCAAGGTGATTCTACTCAAATAAACAGTTTAACAACTGAAACATTTTCAAGAATGTTAGCACCTTGCAAAACACAAGCAGAGGTGCCTGAGCAGAATTTAGCAGCTACCACTGCTCCTCAGGTATCTGCTGCTGAGCCCACTGCTCAAGGTGATCAAAGCAGCATACCAACTGTTTTGAAACCCACACCTACAAATCCCAAAAAGCCAAACAAAAAGAAAAATCAAAAACCCCCCAAACCAATCAAAAAGGAAACTCTGGAGGATGAGATACCAGAGCTACTGCCTGTGACAGCACAAATGTCAAAAGAAACCACTGCTGCTACTTCCTCACAGCAGTTGGTACAAATATCTCAACCCATAACCAAAACTCCTCTGCTTCTTCACAAAAAGAACAAGTTGTACACATAGGGCCACCACATTATGATGCTCTGGAAACACTCTTTTCCATCATCCACAGCCCAATGCCCGGGGCAAATTCTCTTTCTACACCCCACCTCACATCCATAATTCCACAAAAAACACAACTTTTGTTGGATGCAATAGATTTGAACCAGGCATTACTCAGTCCTTCTCAATCACCTGTTAATGAGAATATGCCTCAACAACTGACTGAGCCTGATGTATCATTCCTTGCTAACCCACCAACACAACCTGAGGAGGTTACACCCCTTGAGTTACAAGTAACTCTTGGTGGTAATCCAAGTGAAGCAGCCACTACAACTGTTGAACCCACTGGTTTACAGTTGGACAGTGGTTACATCCATAAGACTTCCTTGGAGGCAATTCCTTTTATAGCACCTCTGCCAACCACCAGTGGATTTATTTATCCTACTGGCAACATCAAAGGTTGTCAAGTGTTGAAGGGAGAAGACCCCAGTACCAAGAAAAAGGGGCATCAGTGGTTAATGTTTGGAGTATACTCCCTACTTCTACCACTGATAAAACCACTGTTTGTGGGAAATCAGATGATCCCATTAAATTGGGTGATGGTTTAAAGTACCAGAAATTGACGGATCGTGTTGAAAAGCTTGATAACTCTGTTGCAGAACTCAAAGATATGCTACAACAGTTGTTAAAAGTACAAAAGGTACAATCCACTGCTGTTCCACCTCAAGCACCTGCTCCACAACAGGCACCTGCTACAAATGAGCTCTGGAATCTATTTCAACCTTTTCTCCATCAACAAGCACAAATAGCAGATCAGCAACATGAAAAACATGTCCAACAGCTGAGAAATGCAATGGAGTCAAGGTTCAAGAACACTCAGGCTGATCTAAAGGCTCTCAAAACTCAGATCCTGCACATCACTGGCACTGCTCCTCCAACTGTTCTCTTCATTGATCAACTTCCCCCAGATAATGCCAAAAAGGGGGAGAAATTTAAGGAGTGGAAAAAGAAGGGAATAGAGGATGGCCTCTACATTGAACCAGAAAATGCAAACATGACCAAACAGATCCCTCTGCCAGATGGAAGCAAGAAAATTGATGTGACCACAAATGCACTGGCAGAAGCAGTTGCAAGTGTAAAAAGGGATAGAGAGGCCAAAAAGAAAGCCAGGGTGGATTATTCGGATCAGGGTACTTCAGGGTCAAAAGATGATGAAAATCTTGTTGATGAAAAGAAGAAGCCTACAAGAAGAGTAAGGCTACCCAAATCCATTCCAACCAGACGTTCAAAGTCTGTTCCAAAACCACCACCTAAAACAGCTGTTGTAACTCCTGTTGTACCCACTACTGTTGGTACTTCAGTGGTTTCAACATCTGCTCCCACTTCAACACACACTACATCCACTGCCTTACCACCATCACCACCAAAAACAAAATCACCTCCTGCCAAAAGGCAGAAGACAACAGTTGTTACAACATCTGCTGTAAAGACAACAGGGGTTGGAACACCAGTTGTTTCAACAACTGTTAGTCAATCACAAACCACTGCCACTACATCCACCACCACTGTTCCATCCAAAACATCATCAGCCCCTCCTCAAACAAAGAGGAGAAGGCTAATTCTCAAAGATGATGACACTTCACCACCACAAACATCTTCAAAATCTTTGGCTCTTCACCACCTCCTGCAGGTGTTCAATTTCCTCTTGAACTAGCAGCTGTTAGAGAAGAAATAAAATCTTTTTACTTTGAGGATGACCCTGCCAAAAGGAGTTTGCCATCAATAAAAGGATATCCCTGGCCTAAGAATGTTGATGAATATTTGAAGATCAAGGCCAAGCAAGCAGAGGATATCTCAAAAAGAAACACACAAGGGATATCTGACAAAGAAATTTCTAGAAACTATCAATATCTGCTCACACAAGTCAGATCCCTAGAACAATTTGCAAAAAATGTCAGTCAACAAATTTCAGAAAGAGCAGCTGAAACTTTGAAGAAAGACTACATTGAAAGCATCATGGCTCACAAGAAGTACAAAGGAGAGAGATACATGTACAAAGAGTGGACTGTTCCTGAGCTTGAAAATGAAGCAGCAAGAATTCAAGACATGATAAACAGGAAAGTCACTCACACTCCTCCTGACTGGGGAAAGTTTAGAAAGAATGTACCTGACAAACAGGTAGAACTGAAAAGAATGAAAGAAGAACTGGTTGCTGCCGAATATGGAAACAAAAGACAAATTGCTAGATGGAAAGAAGATGTGGTCAGGATCACCTACAAAAGGTTGGAGGAATTAAGAAAGAAAGATCCAAAAGTTCCTCAAAAGCCTGACTATCCTGAAGCAGAGGTTTCAAAAAGACCATCAAAGCTGCAAATCAGGAGAGCCACTGCTCCAACTGGTGCTGCCATCTATAAAAGAAGGACACACAAACAGTTGGGAGGTGAAACCATCCAAGAGATGATAAAAGGAGATGACCTTGTAAAAGAAGGCATAAAAAAAATGATCATAGAAACTCTTGGTTTGGATCAAACTGCAAATACTGCTCAGCCAGTTATGAATAGGCCAGCCTCACCAATTACCTCTGCAAATAAACATCTCCCAAGAAACCCACCAGGCTCAAAAATACAAAAGTGGGAAACTGACAAACAGACTTGCGTATTGACTTTGCTCAGGTCTGGTGGAGAAGTGGAGAAAATATCAAGGGAACAAGCTCTTGGCCTGAGTCTTGAAGATTTGCAGGATCTCCTTGATCTTCCACTTAGCAGGGATGATGAAGACACAGATGCCCTTGACTTTGAACTACAATTTAAAGGTCAGATAAGGGAACTGTTGATGAGGCAATAAATGTCCACAATAATGAAGAGTTTTGGCATTATCTGTTCCAGGGGAGATTGTTGGGATTGAACCCTATCAGAGGAACAGATAATTAAAGCCAAAACTGGATCAGAGCAGTGGATCCAGATTAAGCAGATGATTACATACAAGTCTCTCCCCTTGAAAGTGATTTCACATCTGCTGACCTCCTATCTGCTGATCTTGCAAAATGCTGACCTACAACTGCTGCTCAAGTAAAGAACTGATGAAAGACTAAAAGCCCTGCTGATTCAATCTACTGCCTTGAGTCAAGCACTGCTGATCCGGACAAGTACTGCTGGGTTCACAGCAGTGGAAGGTTGCAGCAGCTGATCTATAGTCTGTTTTGTAATGTAATGTAATAGCAGTAGTTAACATAGCAGTGTTTGTATAGATCAGAGGTTAGAGTTTGTTAGGAGGTTAGATGTCACTTTCATGGTGACGTCAGCTAAGATGCTCAGTGGTTTGCTAGTGCCTATAAATAGTTCAGTACTTTGTACTGTTCTATTAGCTCTTTTGCATCATCGTCTTCTTTGCACGAACAAACAACTGAGCTCTGGCTGAGGGGGAGTTTGCATTCATTCATCAATCATTGTAATCGTTATTGAAATAAATTCAATCTTCCGATTCATTGTGAAAAGATGTTTGATCAAAGTATTACTCTCGTTTGATTGTATGCAAAGTTTGTTTTCATCATAATTCCGCTGCACACTCATCCATTTTCATTTTAATTACAAACACAAAATACAATCAGAATCAAACTCAGATCCAACAAAAAGTGTGGATACGGAATAGTTACCTAACTATTCTTCGTTTAAGTCAAAATAATTATTATTATTTTGACAAAGCATAACATTAAGAAACGTAACTCAAAACCCTAAATACTAAGCCAAGGCACGACCCGTTCGTCTAATAGATATAAGTACGTGTAGGTGTCGTGTTGCAGACCGAGTTTTGAGTTGCTGTTATCGAGGACGCACTACAGTGAGTTCATGTCCCCCCTTTCTCTTAACTGTTTTCAGTTTTTAACTGCGGGGGTAAAATACATGTTACTATGATTACGAGTACTTTTTACATGGTATGGTTAGCGTAAGGAGGGTTACTACTTAGATCATGTGAGTGGGTAGGCGCAACTTGAGGCCATTAATCCTCATTGTAGGACCGAGGGACAGTAGCGGTAGATCTATCTGGGTGTAGCGAGCCCAGCCCCAGGCCCAGCAGAACGGACCTCGGGGTGACTTTGTGCCCAACGCCAAATCCGCTAGGTTTGAGTCTTCCGACTTGCACTTCACACATATCAATAGCCTTGCAAACCATTGGTGATCTCTTTTTCCTTATTTGCTACATACCAGAGATTTTTATACTTACAAAGGTTTTACATACTCACTTACACATGAACTCGCTCAACATTATTGTTGATTTTTCCAACTTACATGTATTTTAGGGAACTAAGGATCTGGCACGGTATGCTACATTTTCATGCTGCGTAGAGTTATGGGATCATCCAAGTTTAGGGGTTGTGGCTTTTACCTGGACGAGTCACAGTTCTTAAACTACGTCTATCTTAAGTTTGTGGTTGTGTCTTTCAAACAATGTTTTTATGTTATTAGGTTGTAATTTCCGTTGCATGTGTCAACGCCTTAAGACAATGTTGTGGTATTTTACTTTTCAAACTTAAATCAATGGATGATCTGCATGGTTTTATTTTCATATAGCTTTGTTCTGATTAAGCTATGGTATTAAGAAGTCACACCAAATTAACCCACGCTTTCGCAAAAGCCAGGGTGTGACAGCTTGGTATCAGAGCTCTGATCATAGCGAACTAGGATTCTTTCTCGAGTCTAGACTATGATCACTAGGGCTCTCACGAAAACATTTTTACATTGCATACCACTTAAGTCCAGATCCAAAACGTTTTTACAAACAAAGTTGAGCACATTTTAATTGTTAGTTATAGGCTCAGTCTGGGAGGCTGAGGCTCAGTCTGGAAGGCTGAGGCTCGGTCTGGGAGGCTGAGGAAGTAGGCTAGTGGGACTAGGAGAACTATATGATTGCTTATTGGTGACTAATATGTTTATCTGACTATATGATTGATTATTTGTGCATATGTGTGTTTGTATTACAAAACGTCATGCCTTCATCAGATACTGGAGAGTCGGACACTACAGATCCCATGGCCATAGTATCAGGCGACATAGTTTCATCGAAGCACGAGGTGTACATTTCCGATACTACCAGCACAGACGATGACGAATTTCAGCCCTTTGCGCTGCCTGATGTCGTAGCAGAGCCTGCTGATGGCCATCTTGTTGGGGATTTGCCACTCGCGGTGATCCCTGCTCCTGTGCCCCTTGCCGCTTATCCCATTGTTCATATGCCCCCCGACGTTGTCTCTGACTACGATGTCAAACTATTAGAGGAGGACCCACTTGAGGGCGATGCCCTATTGCTGCTGGTGGTAGCCTACTGCTTGCTGACGCTCCTGCAGAGGAGGCTCGTGCTCATTCACCTGTCCCAAACTCATTTGAGTCTGTGGCGTCCGCATCTTCGCATATACAGGGAGTGCAGCACCACTCACACGACGCCGACCCTGATATGGCGTCATCAGCTACACCGGTTCCCGCACACAGCTTTGAGTTTGATCACGATATTGAGGATGATCCTGTTTTTCCACCTGGTTTTGATCCAGACCATGACATTGAGTTCATACACTTAGACCAGCCCTTGGAGGATCCTGTAACCCCTGTGTTTGTTGATCCAGCTGATTTTGAGATGGAGTTTGTTGATCCGGAGCCAGCCGTGGCCCCTGAGCCAGGCGTTGCTCCTGACCCCGCATTGGAGCATGACCCTGTTCATGCCGATGCACCTGCTGTTGCTCCTTGATTGATCATCTGCTTGGATGAGAGAAAATTGGGGTAACTGTGCAAGACAATCTATTATTACGGGGGCCCACGTAATAACGGCTTGTAGTGCGCAGAAATCCTGGTGGACTCTGCGAGTCAAGCTAATGAAAACCCGTGTAGTAGGAAATAACTAAAACACAAATGACCAAGGCGATGTAGCCTCGAGTTCATTCTATTACAACCAACAAGCCATTTTGGCAAGCCTATGTGAAGGCTCAGAAATTTATTTCCTCACTCATACATTGAGTATATTTACGTGTGAAATTGGGTGATTACCTGATGGCTTATGGTGCTATGTATCTCATAGACAATTGAAATGTTGTCTAACCCACTTCATACCACTGCGACAAAAGAAAATGCCACCCAGTCGTGACACAAACACCAGTACACTGCCAAGGACAGAAGCCGAGTTGCAAGAACGCATCTCACAGGCAAATGCACGACATGAAGCCCTCCGCTCTAAGCACAACGATGGCGTTACTAGATATAACCCTCCAACTGGCTGCACCTATAAGCAGGTCCTGAACTGCAAGCCTTTGAACTTTGACGGAGCAGGAGGCACCGTGGCATTTGTTCGTTGGTCCGAGAAGACTGAATCCATTCTAAGAATGAGTAACTGTTCGCCCCAACAGAGTATTGCCTATATCTCGGGGTTATTTCTAGATGGCACACTCTCATGGTGGGATCTTCAGGTTCAGACCCTTGGTACAGATGCTGCTTATGCACTGAGCTGGGACGAGCTCAAAGAAATGATTGAGAAGAAATACTGTTCTAGGGCTGGTATTCAGAAGCTTGAGGTGGAGTTCTGGAATTTGAAAATGGACGAACCAGAGATTCCTGAACATGTCCAGCGATCGCACGACTTGTCTAGGGCCGTCCCCTACTAAATCATTGATGTTGTATGATATAGTTGTGTACTTGTAAGCTTTACATTGTGGTCTTGATTTGTGGCAATGCAATCGCAGTATTCTCATCACTTGTGATGTTTGATCTATTGTTTATGTTCTATGACATGAGATGTTATGTGGTTGATTTATTTATAGCATGAGATGTTATGTGTTGATATTGTTGAATACATACGTACATTTTACTTGCTATGACCTAACCTACGTGAAACATCTTTTAGAAGATGCCACCAAGACGCGAAATGCGCATGCCCACCTCAGAGGCGGAACTTCAAGAGATAATTGCTGCAGCTATAGCACAGCACGAGGCCCTACGCTCCGAACCTAGCAGAGGTACCTCAGAAAATAACGGTTGTCCCTACCGGCACTTCCTCAACTACAAGCCTCCGAAGTTCGACGGCACTAGAGGTGCCATAGCTTTTGTGAAATGGATTGAAAGTATGGATTCCATCTTTCGAATGAGAAGTTGTACGCCAGAACAACAAGTCCCATACGTTTCCGAGTTGTTTCAAGATGGAGCTCGATTATGGTGGAATCTTCAGGTTCGAATAATTGGCCTAACTACAGCATACGCGTTAACTTAGGATGAGTTGAAAAGAATAATGCGCAAGAAGTATTGCACCCAAACAGAAACCCAGAGGTTGGAAGGTGAATTCCAGAGCCTGATGATGGAAGGTCCAAAAATGTTGGAATACATGCAAAGACTTCATGATTTGGCACGAGTCGTTCCGTACTTGGTGGAACCAGAATTGAAGAAATTAGGACATTTCATTTGGGAACTGGCACCTCAAGTCCTGAGCTTAATGACAGCATCTACGCCACCAACAACTATGGCTGCAAGTAAGATGGGCTTGGCACTCGTTACGGAAGCAATTAGACTAGAAAAACTTGCAAACCCTGACAAGGAGACTCAGGTAGAGTCGTCCGGAAAGAACAAAAGGAAGCTCACCGAAGATACCCGAACAAATAATGATGAACAAAGATCTATTCGAGGTTTTTTTTACTGCGGGGACAAAGGGCATTTCAAGAAAGATTGCCCTAACAACAAACAGGCCAATGATAAGATTTACTTAGAAACTAAACCAAGACGTGCTGGGTGCAAGTATCACCACGATTGTGGATGTCGGAAGCCTTGGTGCGGGAGGAAAGGACACAACAAGGACGGTTGTGGGATGAAGAGTCCCAGACAAGGAGAAAACAGTAACAACGCTCAAGGTGGAAATGGGAAAGGAAATGGCCGAGTGCTAGGATGCTTCCATTGTGGGGACGTTGGACATCTTAAGAGGGAATGCCCGAAGTTGAAACAAGACCGTGAAAGAACATCCAACATCGGAGCTTGTGAAGCATGCCAGGATCCAGACGTGATTACTGGTACGTTCTCTAACAACCAAAACTTTTGCATCTATTTTGTTTGATACTGGTGCCGATTATAGCTTCGTGTCATTAGAATTTAAGAATATTCTTGGTTTGACGCCTAGTAAGTTAGACGTCCCATATTCGATCGAATTAACAAATGGGAAACTAGTTGAGACCAGTGAAGTTGTCCAAGGATGTGTGATTGAATTAGGAGGGAACGAGTTTACGCTAGACTTACTACCTGTCGAGTTAGGAAGCTTTGATGTGGTAGTGGGAACGGTTTGGCTATCGAGTAACAAGGCCGAGATTGTCTGTCACGAAAAGGTCGTACGCATCCCAACCGAGGATGGTGAAATGATTGTAGTTCATGGGGAGAAGCGAGATACGCCCTTAAGAATCATCAGCTTCCTGAAAGCCCGTAAGTGTTTACAGAATGGATGTGCTGCCTTCTTGGCACACATCGTGGATAAGAAAGCTGCTGAGCTGAAAATCGAAGACATCCCTGTCGTAAGGGAGTATCCTGAAGTCTTCCCTGAGGACTTGCCAGGATTGCCACCCCAGAGGCAAGTGGAGTTCCGTATAGACTTAGTTCCAGGCACCGCGCCTGTAGCTAGGGCACCTTATAGACTTGCACCGTCAGAGATGCAGGAATTATCGACACAACTCCAGGAGTTACTTGACAAAGGATTCATCCGACCAAGCTTCTCACCTTGGGGAGCTCCAGTTTTATTTGTCAAAAAGAAAGACGGTAGTTTTCGTATGTGTATTGACTACCGGGAGTTGAATAAGCTGACGATCAAGAATAGATACCCCCTGCCAAGGATCGATGACTTATTCGATCAGCTCCAAGGTTCAAGCTTTTACTCTAAGATCGATCTTCGATCTGGATACCATCAGCTAAGGATACAAGAGGAGAGCATCCCGAAGACAGCCTTCAGAACTCGTTATGGACACTACGAGTTCCTGGTTATGCCGTTTGGGTTGACAAACGCGCCTGCTATTTTTATGGATCTAATGAACCGAGTCTGCAAGCCGTATCTCGATAAGTTCGTGATTGTATTCATCGACGATATTTTGATTTATTCAAAGACAAAGGCTGAACACGAACAACACTTAAGAGCTATTTTGGAGTTGCTGAAAAAGGAACAGTTGTATGCCAAATTCTCTAAGTGCGAGTTTTGGCTACGTGAAGTCCAATTCCTTGGACATGTGGTGAATGGGGATGGGATTCATGTGGACCCCACCAAGATTGAAGCGATCAAAAATTGGGAAACTCCAAAGACGCCGACCGAGATTCGCCAGTTCTTAGGTTTGGCTGGCTATTATCGAAGATTCATTGAGGATTTTTCTAAAATCGCTCAACCCCTTACCGTGCTCACACAGAAGGATAAGAAGTTTGATTGGGGAATCAAACAGGATGAAGCATTCCAGTTACTGAAAGACAAGCTCTGCAATGCGCCAATCTTAGCACTACCAGAGGGTACTGATGATTTCGTGGTATACTGTGACGCCTCACGTCAAGGATTGGGTTGCGTGTTGATGCAACGCCAGAAAGTTATAGCTTACGCGTCACGCCAGTTGAAAGTTCATGAAAGGAATTATACCACACATGATTTAGAACTAGGCGCAGTGGTATTTGCGCTGAAAATCTGGAGACATTATTTGTATGGTACAAAGTGTACAGTTTTCACAGACCCCAAGAGTTTACAGCACATATTCAACCAGAAAGAGCTGAACATGAGACAGAGACGTTGGGTCGAATTGTTGAACGATTATGACTGCGAGATAAAGTACCATCCAGGGAAGGCGAATGTGGTCGCCGATGCCCTAAGTCGTAAAGAAAGGATCAAGCCCATAAGGGTTAGGGCTTTGGAGATGATTATCCAGACATATCTTTCCCTGCGCATTCGTGCCGCGCAAAAAAAAAAGAAGCTCTTAAGGAAAGAAACCTTGAGGAAGAATATCTCCGTGGGATGGAGAAGCAATTAGTGCCAAACGAGGAAGGAACGTTATGTTTTATGAAAAGAATTTGGGTTCCTCTGTTCGGCGGGTTGAGAAAAGTTATTTTTGATGAGGCACGCAAATCACGGTACTCTATTCATCCCGGTGCGGATAAGATGTACCAGGATCTTAAGGATTATTATTGGTGGCCCAGGATGAAGGGCGATGTTGCTGTTTATGTTAGCAAATGTTTGACGTGTGCCAAGGTGAAAGCTGAATACCAGAAGCCTTCGGGACTTCTGCAACAACCTGAAATTCCCAAGTGGAAATGGGAACAGATTTCAATGGATTTTATAACGAAATTGCCAAGGAAGCCCAGGGGTCATGATACTATTTGGGTGATAGTTGATCGCCTAACAAAGTCCGCGCACTTCTTGCCAATCAAAGAGAAGGACAATACGAGTAAACTTGCGGAAATATACATGCGAGAAATCGTTGCACGTCATGGAGTGCCTCTCTCGATCATCTCTGATAGGGATGGGAGATTTGTATCAAGGATTTGGCAATCCTTCCAAGAAGCTTTTGGCTCGCAATTGAACCTAAGTACTGCATTTCATCCACAAACTGATGGCCAAAGTGAAAGGACTATTCAGACATTGGAGGATATGCTGAGAGCATGTGTGATGGATCTTGGTGGTAGCTGGGATAAACATTTACCATTGGCCGAATTTTCATACAACAACAACTACCACACCAGTATTGGAGCTGCGCCATTTGAAGCTCTTTACGGACGCAAGTGTCGATCACCCCTATGCTGGGCTGACGCAGGTGATAGGCAGCTTGTTGGTCCCGAAATCGTCCAAGAGACGACAGACAAGAATGCGCAGATTCGAAAACGCATCAAAGCGGCTCGCGACAGACAGAAAGCCTATGCAGATCCAAACCGGAAACATTTGGAATTCCAAGTTGGAGATATGATTTTATTGAAAGTTTCACCCTGGAAGGGTGTGGCACGCTTCGGAAAGCATGGGAAGTTGAATCCGCGTTACATTGGCCCTTTCAGAATTCTGCAAAGGATTGGGCTTTTAGCCTACAAGTTGGACCTACCTGCTGAACTCCATGGTGTTCACGATACATTCCATGTATCCAATTTGAGAAAAAGTCCAACGCAAGATACAGTGATCATTCCTGCTGACGAAGTTCATATCGACGACACGCTCAACTTCACTGAAGAACCTGTTGAGGTCAAGGATTGGAAAGTTAACAAAACTCGCAGGAGCAGTGTCAAACTCGTCAAAGTTCGTTGGAATGTGAGACATGGGCCTGAATTCACGTGGGAATGTGAGGAGCGAATGAAGGAGAAGTACCCCCATTTATTTCCAAAGACCCCTGCAAATAGAAGCAGAACTTAAATTTCGGGACGAAATTTCTTTAACGGGGGGAGAATGTGACAACCCTCACCAAACCAGGTATCCGTACGAACAAATTAATATTTAATTACTGCTTAATTACTGTGCTTGCTTACATCTGTGATTAAACTGCTTACTGATTTCTGATATATACATGTTCATGCATCATACTTTATTTCTGTCACTCTATTATTTACACACAAACCTTAGTGACAATCTTGATGCATAAAAGCACAGTGAGCACACTATACGGGATACCCAGTAAACATGCTGACATAGCCAGCATCAGACAGTTACTGTCTCTGAGGCCATTATGAGCCGGGAATAGATTACTACACTAGTAGTGAGTGTAGGGAGGTGAGGATTGTAGAACTGCGTCACTAGGTGAAGTTTATAGTGACCGGATGTGCCTAAAACGTACTTTAAGTACAACATTCTGCACTTTAATACAAAACTCAACATTTTAAATTACTAATAAAGTGCAAAAACATGGCAGAACGGTCCCGTATATTTTCCTAAGTGCCGGGAATAATTTGTGTAGCAAAAATATATATAAAAGACCCTTGTTGGACTAATTAAACACTCTAACGGGCCGTTACCTAACCGGATAACCGGACATTACCCGGGACACTAAATTTTTGGCAGACACTTAGTTTTATTATTTTTGGCTAGTCATGGTCCCCGTTTATCATAACACCCATTAAAAATCCAATAACTTACATATTATCATCATACTTGGATTTCAACTATCATTACATTTTAGTTGGAGAATTTTTGCAAACATACCCCCCCCCCCCAACGATTTTAGTTCCCAAGTGGACCCACCATAACACCATTTCCATACTTCACATCTTCTCACTTGATTAAATCTCAATTGTTTATTAGACTTTACTTGTTGATCTAGACATAATATATGAGAACATCTATTAAAGCATGGTGTATGGATCCTAACCTCACTCCACAAGATTTCACTCATTTCACTCAACTCTCTCTCTCTCATTTCGGTTTACCACAACCGAATCCACCACATCTACATTCCATACCTTGGTGATTTGTTAATTAAAATAATAGATTGATTGCTTGTGTAAGTATCTAAAAGAAATGCAAGATGATTATAAGTAGTATGGCTCTCTAGATTACCATCATATCCTCAAGATTACATACTCATTCCTTCACTTTCTTCCTCTCACTTTCGGTTCCCACAAAACCGCCACCATCACCCTCACTTTCACACCATCTCTTTCATTTTACAAGTTCCATTAAGTTTAGAAGGTGATTCAAGAAGGTTACTACTTGTGGAGCTTCAAGAAGGGATTTGTTCTAGCTTTTTCATCACATTTTCTCATCATTTTCACACTAGATTTCATCCCTAGCTATAAGCTAGTAGTAAGTCTCTTGTTACACTCTTGTTAATCTTGTTTCATCTCGTTTTTATGATCAAAGAGTGTAGTATGTTTACATCACTAAAATGACAAGAACAAGAATGAACATAAAAGTTCATATGAAGTTTACATATATAAGTTTACTTGAAAGATGAAAACTTATTGGTTTAGGGTTGGATAATACATATATGATGTTTGATAGTCAAACTTTGATAAACCCGTTGTTCGGACACTTGTTAATACGATTTAGTAACATTTAAACCACAAAACAACATGCCGAGTTACTTTTTCAGCCATCTTCAACAGGCTGTAAACAGACTTTAATAAATCGAAAAACGGAATTTCTGAAGCCTAAATTGTGTATTTTCGAAAAACTGATCAAATGGAATTGGAATCGTAAGTTTTTTGAGGTCGTTTACTATTTTTAAAGCGTCGTTTTCTAACAGCGGCTCAAGCTGTATTTTTCCTGCTGAAAAAGTGTGTTGTTTTCGGAGACATAACTTGAAAACTGAGTAGAGTTAGACCCTGAAATTCATACCGTAGGTGGTCACTAATGTATTTGTGACCCCCCAACTGGAATTTTGTCGAACGGACTTATGATAAATTTTTGGTGAATTATTTCGTAAACTGCAATCAGAAAGTAACAAATCTGATTGCAGTCCGATAAACGATTTTCTATAAAATACTGGTAATGAACTGGACCCCGATATTTTTACACAATAATTTTTGGTTCGTTTAAAACGATCTGTAAAAATTTGGGAGTTTTTGAAATAAGTTAAGTATTTTATTTAAATATCCGAAAACAGTCCAGTTTTCATATATTAAAACTGAAATGATAAAGGTAGTATTTTGCGTGACAGAATGTAAGGGTTGATTGTTGATGATCATGGTTTAAATTCAAAAAGAAAACGATGTGCGTACTAGCACGGGCACCCCCGTTTTTAGGGGAAACTCTGGCGAATTTTTCTAAAAATCCCAAGACTTAGAAAAATTATTTTTCTAACGAATATGTCTAACTTTATTTCTCAGAAGTAAACCTCGCCATGAGTTTTGACACCAAACTTCAAAGTGTCGGAAATAAGACTTAAATATATATATATATATATATATATATATATATATATATATATATCGTCATTACTCTAAGTCACCGAATACATGATACTTGAAAAGTGTTGGGATTGAACCCTATCAGAGGAACAAATAATTAAAGCCAAAACTGGATCAGAGCAGTGGATCCAGATTAAGCAGATGATTACATACAAGTCTCTCCCCTTGAAAGTGATTTCACATCTGCTGACCTCCTATCTGCTGATCTTGCAAACTACTGACCTACAACTGCTACTCAAGTAAAGAACTGATGAAAGACTAAAAGCCCTGCTGATTCAATCTACTGCCTTGAGTCAAGCACTGCTGATCCGGACAAGTACTGTTGGGTTCACAGCAGTGGAAGGTTACAGCAGCTGATCTATAGTCTGTTTTGTAATGTAATGTAATAGCAGTAGTTAACATAGCAGTGTTTGTATAGATCAAAGGTTAGAGTTTGTTAGGAGGTTAGATGTCACTTTCATGGTGACGTCAGCTAAGATGCTCAGTGGTTTGCTAGTGCCTATAAATAGTTCAGTACTTTGTACTGTTCTATTAGCTCTTTTGCATCATCGTCTTCTTTGCACGAACAAACAACTGAGCTCTGGCTGAGGGGGAGTTTGCATTCATTCATCAATCATTGTAATCGTTATTGAAATAAATTCAATCTTCCGATTCATTGTGAAAAGATGTTTGATCAAAGTATTACTCTCGTTTGATTGTATGAAAAGTTTGTTTTCATCATAATTCCGCTGCACACTCATCCATTTTCATTTTAATTACAAACACAAAATACAATCAGAATCAAACTCAGATCCAACAAAAAGTGTGGATACGGAATAGTTACCTAACTATTCTTCGTTTAAGTCAAAATAATTATTATTATTTTGACAAAGCATAACATTAAGAAACGTAACTCAAAACCCTAAATACTAAGCCAAGGCACGGCCCGTTCGTCTAATAGATATAAGTACGTGTAGGTGTCGTGTTGCAGACCGAGTTTTGAGTTGCTGTTATCGAGGACGCACTACAGTGAGTTCATGTCCCCCTTTTCTCTTAACTGTTTTCAGTTTTTAACTGCGAGGGTGAAATACATGTTACTATGATTACGAGTACTTTTTACATGGTATGGTTAGCGTAAGGAGGGTTACTACTTAGATCATGTGAGTGGGTAGGCGCAACTTGAGGCCATTAATCCTCATTGTAGGACCGAGGGATAGTAGCGGTAGATCTATCTGGGTGTAGCGAGCCCAGCCCCAGGCCCAGCAGAACGGACCTCGGGGTGACTTTGTGCCCAACGCCAAATCCGCTAGGTTTGAGTCTTCCTACTTGCACTTCACACATATCAATGGCCTTGTAAACCATTGGTGATCTCTTTTTCCTTATTTGCTACATACCAGGGATTTTTATACTTACAAAGGTTTTACATACTCACTTACACATGAACTCGCTCAACATTATTGTTGATTTTTCCAACTTACATGTATTTTAGGGAACTAAGGATCTGGCACGGTATGCTACATTTTCATGCTGCGTAGAGTTATGGGATCATCCAAGTTTAGGGGTTGTGGCTTTTACCTGGACGAGTCACAGTTCTTAAACTACGTCTATCTTAAGTTTGTGGTTGTGTCTTTCAAACAATGTTTTTATGTTATTAGGTTGTAATTTCCGTTGCATGTGTCAACGCCTTAAGACAATGTTGTGGTATTTTACTTTTCAAACTTAAATCAATGGATGATCTGCATGGTTTTATTTTCATATAGCTTTGTTGTGATTAAGCTATGGTATTAAGAAGTCACACCAAATTAACCCACGCTTCCGCAAAAGCCAGGGTGTGACACATTGACTTCAAAGACTTGAACAAGGCTTGCCCTAAAGATGCTTATCCACTTCCTGAGATGGATTTCAAAGTTGACTCTCTGGCCCCTTATAGGTACAAGTGTTTCTTAGACGCCTATAAGGGTTACCACCAGATCAAAATGTCAAGGGAAGATGAAGAAAAAACGGCGTTTCACACCGATGTGGGCATCTTCTGCTATACCAAAATGCCTTTTGGTCTACAAAACGTCGGAGCCACTTAACAGCGTCTCATGGATAAGGCTTTCGAAAAATAAATCGGCAGAAATTTGGAAGTATATGTCGATGACTTAGTAATCAAGAGCAGAGAAGAAAAGCAAATGCTCGAAGACATCGAAGAAACCTTCCAAAAGCTGAGAGAATACAACATCAAGCTCAACCCCAAGAAATGTTCGTTCGGGGTAGAAGAAGACAAGTTCTTGGGGGTGGTGGTCACCCGGGACAGTTTTAAAGCCAACCCAGAAAAGGTAGCCGCCATAACGCGAATGCCCTCCCCCAGGACTTTAAAAGAGGCACAAGCATTAAACGGGTGTCTAGTGGCCATAAACAGATTCCTGGCAAGACACGCCGAGAGATCTTTGCCATTCATAAAGACGTTGAAAGATTGCCTTAACAAGAAAAACTTCAAGTGGACCAGTGAAGTAGAAGAGGCTTTACAAGACATGAAGCGGTTCATTGAAAAACTACCCATGTTGACAGCGCCATACCCAGAAGAACTCTTAAAAATGTACCTTGCGGCAGCTCACAACGCGGTAAGCGCGGTACTCATGGTAAAAAGGGATGGAAAACAAACACCCATATACTACATCAGCCGAGTCCTAGCGGGACCCGAAACGCGATATCAAACATTTGAAAAGTTGGTACTGGCACTAGTCCACGCTACCCGACGTCTCAGAAGATATTTTAAAGGGCACCGCGTACAAGTCTTAACAAATTATCCACTACAGCAAATTCTGCACAAGCCGGAAATCTCAGGAAGATTGGCCAAATGGGCGATTGAGTTGGGAGACCTAGATATTGAATATCGAAAGCGAACAGTAATTAAGGGACAAGTAATCGCCGATTTCTTGGCTGAGATTCCCGGTGGAGAAGTAATACAAGATCCCGCGGTTCAAGACATACCAGAGTCCAGCACAGCCTGGCAAACCTTGAAATTATACACCGACGGATCTTCCAGCGGAAAAGGATCTGGCGTGGGCCTCATGCTAATATGCCCAGATGAAATAAGGCTGATGTACGCCATGCGGTTTGACTTTGAATGCTCCAACAACAAAGCAGAATATGAAGCGCTACTCTCGGGCTTAAGAATGGCCCAATCTATGGGAGCAACAAGGGTCGACGCATACGTTGACTCTCTGCTAGTCAATAACCAGGTGAACGAAACCTATGAAGCCAAGGATGAAACGATGGCAAAATATTTAGCTAAGACCAAGGAGCTCATAGCTTCCTTCGACGGCGTCACACTTAATCACGTCCATCGAGAAAAAAACCAAATAGCTGACGCCCTGAGCAAGCTCGCTACCTCGGGTATGGAAAAGGAAGTAAAGGTAGAAACATTACAAGCACCTTCCATAGAACCCCGGGAAGTGTCCGCCATCACAGTGGAAGAACCCTGTTGGTACACTCCAATTCTAAAGTTCCTCACAAAGGGGGAATTACCCCCTGCCCGAGGTGAAGCTCAAAAGATACAAACCAAGGCGTTGCAATATGAAGTAAACAATGGCGTCCTATACAGGAAGTCATACTTGGGACCGCTACTGCGGTGTGTATCCCTAGCGGAAGCGAAATACCTAATCCAAGAAATACACGCTGGCATATGTGGCATTCACGCCGGACCCCGGGCAGTCGTCGCCAAGATCCACAACGCCGGGTACTATTGGCCTGGGATGCATGAAGACGCGGTAGATGAACTCAGAAAGTGGCGCAGTTGTCAAAAATTTGCTCCTCAAACAATCCGCCCCAAGAACAATTTAATTCCTGTCACGGTGGCCTGGCCCTTTCAAAAGTGGGCAGTCGATATCGTGGGGCCATTCCCGCTGGCCCCCGGGAAGCTAAAGTATCTAATTGTGGCAATCGACTATTTCACTAAGTGGGTTGAAGCCAAACCTTTAGCTAAAATAACCGCTGAAAACGCCAAGAAATTCCTATGGGAACACATAGTGTGCCGATTTGGGTTGTCGCTATACCTGGTGAGCGACAATGGAACGCAATTCACAGACAGGATCTTACAAGATTGGTGTGCAGAGCTTCAGATTTAACAAATCTTTACATCGGTAGCACATCCCCAGGGAAACGGCCAAGTGGAGCGGGCAAATAGGAGTTTGCTTGATGGAATTAAAAGAAGGTTGGGCTATGACGGAAGTTCTTGGGTAGAAGAGTTACCAAATGTCCTCTGGGCACATCGAACAATGCCCAAGACAAGTAACAATGAAACCCCCTTCAGCCTAACCTACGGCACAGAGGCTGTGATACCCGCAGAAGTTGGATTACCGTCGCTAAGGGGCCTTACCACAAATGATGATAATGACAGGCTCCTAAGGGATGGCCTAGACCTACTAGAAGAACGGCGCGAGGCAGCCGCCATCAGCATGGCAAAGTACAAGAAAACTTTAGAAAAGTACTACAACCAGCGCGTGGCTCAGCAAACTTTCAAGGAAGGCGAGTACGTCATGCGAGACAATGAGGCCAGTAGAGCGGAGCCCTCGGGCAAACTGGGACCCAACTGGGAAGGTCCCTATATCATCCAAGAAGACTTAAGCAAAGGGGCTTAGCGCCTAAACAGGCTAGATGGCACCGCGGTTCCACGTAGCTGGAACGCTGCTCAATTGAAAAAATGTTACATGTAAATCCCCGCCCCTAACGGCGGGTTTGATTATTTTTTCTTTTACGAATAAGTGTAATTCTGTCACACCCCAACCGATGGGGAAATCATCGGGGCGCGGCACTGAGCGAAACAGATTGTCCAGAAGTTTCCATAACAACTAACATTACCAATTATTTAAAGCATCATGTCCCATACCATGACATAAAAAGTAATACAATTATTACAGACAAAATCCAGTCAAATTGTTCTGTTCCGACAACTCAGATTTAAAGTACAGACAATTCATTTATTCGTTTCTAGACCTTTCCTAGCCTTGATTTCATAGCAAGCAAAGCATTCAAACATCTTTAGCACCTGCCACATACGTTAAAGTAAAAGTCAACACACATAGTGTAAAGGTGAGCATACAAGTTTGATATAGCATAATAGAGTTCGAAATCGTTTACGCATAGCCAGCACGTACACATGGTGAAATGAAGCACGTAAGTTATCGACATGATCCTATCAATACCAATGACTGCGGGTTGACTACACAAGGCAGTTTGTAATGCATGATCACCATTGTGACCCATGTATTTAATTGTCCTTAACAACCCCTGAGTGAACAGGTGCTGAGTCCAAATTATAGTACTATCGTTGCTAAGGCAGGTAGACAGCAATCCATGTGTAAACATAACAAACAAGCATTCATTGAGTCATGTATAACATGCAGTAACGGTTAGCATTTGAATAGTGTTGCGTTGTGTGATTGATGTGATTTGAATATAGGTAACGTATGTAACACCCAAAAGTGCGAAAGCAAAAAGGGTTCGAGTATACTCACAACGATGATGGATTGAAGGGAGGCTTAGAGCGAGATTATCCTGATCAGAATGATAGCATAACGATAAGCGATACGTAAATAGGTGAGAGGTGTCAGTGGATCAGACGGTACTTCGATCAGATGACAGTCCGATCGGGTGACAATCCGCTCGGATGGTCATCCGATCGGGTGACCTTTCGAGTGGATTGTTTCTTCCTTTGGGAGGGATGTGTTTGTGTATGATGGCTTGACTTTTGAAGTTTTCGTTGTAGCATTTTGAAAACAGAGAAGTATCACTACCTTTCAGGTCGATCGATTGAACGACCGTTCGATCGGGCGACAATCCGTTTGGTTGGACACTTTAGTGAGAACAAGTTCACAACAGTTTGTCACTCGATCAGATTGTAGTCCGATCAGGTGGCAATCCGTTTGTATTGAACATGTTGATAATTGTTTAGGTGTTGAAGTTCCAAAACATCACATGGTCGAGTGGTCGGTCGATCGGGTGGCAACCCGGTTGGGCGACAGTCCGTTCGATGTTCAGAACTCTTGAAGTTTGAATTAAAGTTTAAGTGCGAGACCCAAGGTGCAAGCCGATCGTGTGGCAACCCGATCGGCTGACAATCCGATCGGACAGTAGTTCGATCGGGTGACACTCCGTCCTGGTCAACCTGATCGTCTTCTTCCTTGGTTGTTTCGGTAGTTTTGTAGTTTTATCGAGACGATGTGACAACGTACTAACCAACGGAATCCCATCTTGGCCCTAGTGGCCCGATCGAACAGGAATCACCCAAGTTCAACCAGTTAACCGGTTCAAGACAGTTGTTCTTGGTTAATTGAAATTGGTAATCTCGTGGATAGAATCCAGAACTTGAACTATCACAACACTAAGAAAAAGTAGAAGGCTAGAACAAGGTCCGATTCTATCGGTTTTGAGTGCATTGAGTGTCCGATTCTATCCTTTTTCACCGTGAATATGTTCAGATCTATGCAAGATCTTTGTCAATTTGTGTGGAAATTGTTCAGATCTAAGTTGTTCTTGGTGGATTGAAGCCAAAACATGAAGTTCATAAGAACACCATGATGACATCATCCTAGAACACCTCAAATCTAGTGATTTCACGGTTAGAAGTTAACATTCAAAAGATAGAAAGGTGTAGGAATGCGTGTAGATTAAGATTGTACAAGATTTAGGTTGAAAACTTACAAGAATCGTGAGAAATCTGAAGAAAGGTGGGCAAGAAGCGCTGGTCGGATGAGAGTTGCAGAAAAGGGCAAGTTTGTGACGTTGACAGGGGTATTTATAGGGTTTCCCAAAAAGGAAAGAGGAGGATGAGGAAGCTGATTGATCGAGCAGCCTGCTCGGGTGGCAGCTCGATCGAGCGGTACCTCAATCGGGTGGCAGCCCGATCGGGCGGCAGTTCGGTCGGCTGGCCACTCGATTCGAGTGCACGGTGCGATGAGTTCTGCGATTTCGATTCGCGGGCAGAGCGTAGCGATGCGATAGAGTTTCCTATTCAAATTACTTTTAATCCCAACTACTATATCTAACATACAATCATCCTAATTAACTTGCGTTTAGCGTTTGCGATTCGATTGCGATAAAGTTTCGATTGCATTTAGATTAATCACCACAACATAAACATAAGTAAACATGCACAAGTAACACATAAGAGGCACACACACATAAAACAATACCCATAACACATAATTCGAGTTGCGAATGCGATTGCGATAGGCGATAAAGCGATAAAACATGCGATAAATATCGATAAATAGCGAATAAACCTTGATTCTTAGTAATTACTCCACATAATACAACTAACGTAAACAATTAATTAGACTATTTATGAGTCAAAGAATTCAAAACAGGAATTGAGCAAGGAGTGACAGATCGAAATTAATAATCTTTTCTTCCTTTGACTTCAGTCTTGACTTTGACTTTGACTTTCGAAACACGGGGTGTTACAAATTCATCTTTAATGATGTCTCTCTTTTCTTTAAGTATTGAGTTAATAAAAGTTATTTCTTTTTTATTCTCTCCCATTACTTACATGCACAATATCAACTACCATCGCATTCATACTGTACTTTACGGTACAAAAAATTACCATCGACATTAACCTCATCTATCAGAAAAGCTAACACCCTCCGATCATCAATCAGGCTTGTACAACGACGGCCACTGCGGCGTCGTTCATACACCAGTCTACAACGTTGAACATGATCAGGAGGAAAAGCTTGCGTCAGAATATCAGCTGATAAAGAAACCCCACTTGTTTCGGCCTTTAAAGGGTCCTCATCTCCGATACTTTTGCAAGACCGGCTAACCCGGGGTACATTGTCACCGTAGTTCATCCCCTTTCCTCTAATAATCTCCTCCGTCACCGGAACTCGAAGATGAATCAGAGCATCGGCTACATCCAAATGTCGGAGTACATTGGACATTTTCTGTTTATGGCACTTTCGTCCCATTTTTTCAGTTACCAGATTTGGAAAATATGACTTAATTTATACAGGTCTAAGGGGGTCTGACAGTAATGACGATAGCAATATTAATAAAAAGTCATCATTACACGTCAAATCGCCACACTTAGGCAAAGGGCGACGCCATTCATCATGATATTAGCATTAAATGTCTGACAAGAAATCGAGTGCTTACACGCACCCCAAACAAAACAGTGTTTTACAAAATATCTAAGTGTACATTGCAAGCAAAATAAAAACACTAATTCCTCCTCAGACTCCTCCGCCGAGTCCAGCATCAGGCGTAAAGAGTCCATGCCGTCCTCGGTCACTTTATCCATCAGGTCGGCATACAAGGGCAGTAGATCATTACACGCTGCTTCAAGAGCATCCGCCATATCTCCCTGCAGTTTGCTTCTCTTTGTGTAAAACACGGGAGTAATCTTATCTGACCGTTGACATTCAAAATAACCATGGTAAACGCCATCATGGTGACCCGATTGATAAGCTGCTGCAGAAAGGCGGTCCAACAAATTCGTAAAGGACTCTGATTGGCGTAGGTACTCAAACGCCCCAACCAGGCCATTGGTTACCAACCAATTCCTGTCACCTCGTAATCCAGCCAGTTGGCTGGTCAGGCTATCCACCTCGGCGTTTGATTGCTCCAATGCACCTTCTACCTCTTTAAGGCGTGCCCGGTGGGTGGCGGAAGACTCAACAAGTTTATTCTTCTTGGAGACAAGGGATTCACACTGTTGCTGAAGTTTCCTAAGCTGATCCTCCCGCTCCTCCAACTCCACATGTTTGGCTTGAGCCTTGGCGTTGGACGCTTCTAACTCAACAGTCAGAGCCTGATATTGCTCTTGCACCTGAGACACAAAATCAGTGTCAATACGGAACTTTTCCATCTTAGCAGACATTTCAGATCTCACCTTTTGAGCTTCAGTAACAGCTTTACGTTCCAACTCCTCCTGAACATTCTTAGCATGAGTAAGGACTCGATCCTTCTCTGCTATATCGCGGGCCCACAGTATTCTCTCTTCAGCAAGATGGGCCATCACACGCTTTAAATCATCCTCCGCCTTGTTTTTCTCAGAAACAAACTTGCTTTCCCTCAGACCAGCAGCTTGGAGTTGACTTTCCAAGCGGTACTTTTCATCCTTCAGCTCCTGAATAGCTACCCGCGCCTGGTGGAGCTCATTGTTATCATGCATCCACCAGCGTCGGATTTCTTCTAACCTCCGGGGCTGACTAACGGAGTCCACCATCGTGGCAGTCATCAAATTCTCATTATTTAACCCCTCAACATAGGCTGACTCAACCGGGGGATACGCCCGCTCAACCCAGTGATGTACCACCGGAGGGAAGATCAATCTCGATGACTCCGCTATCTTCCACTTGGGATGATAACGTTTGTCTTGCACATTTGGATCCCAATTAATAGTGGGCAGATAAAGATCATCACCCAAGCGGGCCCCGTCATCAACAATTCCGCTAATAGATCCCACCGGCATCGCTCATAGCGGTATCTCTGACACTGGTTGCCTCGTGAGCAGCATACGCCGCAGGCTTCTCATTTTCAGAAGCAGAAAAAACATCAATGGGAGAGTCAAACAAGGACGTGGGAACAACGTTTGAAGATAGTGGTGTAGAAACTAGACTGGTTGTCACAGCCACAGCAGCTGTGAACACAGGAGGCGGCATTGAGGAACTAGCAACGGTGGCACTCGCCTGTGATATAAGCTCTGAAAGGCTTGGTCCGCCCGTAGCGGAAGGCATTACATCCACATACGTCAAGGGGGTAGAAGACACACCCTCAACTTGAACCTCAACGGTAGAACCTGTGTAAAATCAGATGTTCAGCAACATAGCATACAAAGTCCATAGTTACACCCACAAACAAAGTTACTCACCATTGGGCAAGGCATAAGTGGTTTGGATAGCTTGAAAAGCAGTCAGGGGAGGAATAACTTTGCGTTTTTTCAATGCGCGGGTTTGACTAACCAACTCGGCAGCAGCGTATGTAATAGCTGCTTTGGTAAAAAATTACCGAATCAATTAAGTGATCAAATTAGTTAAGTGAGGTAGTGTGCTAGAAATGTGTGTTGAAAATATGTCAGTTAAGTTGTTTGTAAAAACAGTTTCAGGATACGACTCAGGATATCAAGCCGTATTTGTGATCAAACAATGAGCTAAAATGTAAAGGGTGACACAGGATGTACGAGGAAAGCCCTTGATCAATCTAGATCGCCGGCACAAAACCTCGGGAGCTGACAATCGCAGCTGCCTTGTTCTTCTTATTGCTTCAAATATCAGGATACAGTGCAGGATATGATGCGGATCAACTAGGTGTTACAATGTAATTCGAGTACAAGTGTTAGTGTGTAGTGATTGTTTGCGAGTAGAGAGAAAGAGTGTGTGAAAGGTTGTGTGCCTAATCTGATCCGATCAATCCCCTTTATAGTAAAAAGAATGCAACTAACTATCCTACTATTCCGGGATCCGGTGAATATTCCATATGTAGACGTTGTAGTCCACGTCTTCCGGCCTCAACGTCTATAACCCAACTGAATTGTCCGAGTCATGAGGAGAAGAAGTCCACCTGACCGTTAGAGACTGGTTTCAACAATCTGCACGTGAATTAATTAGTTATTACCAGGATATCGTATCAGGATGTTACCAATATCCTGATCCAGCATCCTGGCCACAATAAAACAAACAAAGTCAGAATATCAGTCAGGATATATGAGCGGAAAATCACCCATAACAACTGTCCCCAAAATATATATGTTGGTGTACCAATTCCAACGGATATATTTTAAATCTTATCCCCCGAATCGAGGTTATTAAGTTGAAATGAAGATTGATGTGACTCTGTGCAACTTCCAAGGCGACATTTACTCTTTACCCCCTATATTCTGCCTTTATTTAGCTGGCTTAACCAGCATTACGATCATTATTTCTTCTAGCGAATTTCAGGTATTTCCTTTTCCTCCCCTTTTTCTTTCTTTGTTTAAAATTACTCATTTCTTGGTCGAGATTGTTCATGGCTGCCCGAACTAGATCCCAAACGACAGACTCTTCTCCTATTTTTCACAACCAGAACCTGCTAAACGAACCCTCAAAAGAGGTGTGCTCCTTTGATAACGCCGACATCGCGGCCTTGCGAGCCTCTGGCGCCTTCCCCGCCGGAGCAATCTTCCGACCGTTTGACCGAGAGGTCCGCTCGGATTTTTGTTCCAACGAATGGGTATGCTTTTTTGCTTATCCTTTCTCCATAGGGCTTCAGTATCCATTTTCGGCCTTCATATCTTGTTTCTTCGAGCTTACAGGCCTTAGCTTCGCCCAAACCATGCCCATGGTTTGGCGCGTATTAGTTACCTTGGAGCAGATCAAAGCTCGTCATATGCCTAACTTGTGCATCGAAGATCTTCCGATGGCCTATCGTCTAAGATCCCATGGTTCCAGCCGGTTCCTTCTATCTTCTATCTCCAAAGATCCTCTCATTCTTAAGGCTACCAAAAACGAGGATAAATGGAGAAGAAAATTCTTTTTTGTAAAAAGGGACTCCATTGACAGGTGTTTTGACCTTCCTAAGAGATGGTTGACTTCCGATAGGATTTAGGGTTTTAGGAATATCCCCAATCATATCCTGAGACTACATCTTGAACTGGTATCATGATATGTTTATATTTTGCAGCAAACTTCAAGGAATTAGCTCCCCCAAGTGCCGAATCGGAAGGGAGAATAAAAGAAATCTACGAGTTTTCAGAAAGTGAGAGGACTTTTACCCTGCTACTTACAAGTTCAAGTCAAAGATCAAGTTCCATCATGTCTGGTAAGTATATAATTAGATTAGTTATAAAGTATAAGCGTTAAGAAACATTTCTCCCTTTTTATAGTGCCGGTCATCAACCTCGAAGTCTTCCAACTTGACGAGCTGGACAGTTATTCCAGCCTCGCATTTGTCAAGCAAGAATCCAATCCAAAACCGGCTGATACTCCAAAGCCTACCAGTTCGAAGACTGCTACCGCTCCCAAAGCTCCCTCAGCATCCAGGACCCGGGCCTCCAGCTCCCGGAAGAGGAAGGAAGTAGACCATCTCGCTACCCCCCACGTATTCCCATTTGAGAACCATGGGTTTACAGAATCCAGCAAATTCATGACCGGCTTCCTCAACCAGGTTAATATCCTTGACCTATATCCTGCACCATATGCTGGTTATAAAAGTTAGTTAGAGTCAATACCTGTTTCCTTGTTTTGCAGGGTCTCGAACGCTTGGTATTCCTCTATGAAGACACATGTGGTTCGAATGTTATGTTAGAGAGCAAGCTGAAAAAGGCCGAAATCACCATCGCGGACCAAGCAGCGCTCGCCACCGCCAAATCGGAGCACTATGAAGCTAAATACAAGGCAATGGCCCAAGAGCACCAATCTGCTATCCAGAAGATCACTCAAGAGGCCCAAGCTAAGTCCGATGTTGCCCAAGTTCAACATGAGCAGGACATCGCTTCATACCGGGAAAGCCTCAAGAATTATATTGTCATCTCCCTCCTGTAGGCTAGGCTGAAAATGGCTCATGAAGCTATGGTTATGGACTTTGAATGTCCTTCATGGAATATAAAAGCTTGGGAGATAAAGCTGAAAGATCTTGGTGGTAATCCTGTGGAGTCTCCCGTGAAGCCCATAGCAGAGGAGCATGCTGAGGTGGCCAAGAAGGTGGATGGTGCTGATGTTCTGAAGGATGCTGGTGGCGATGCTGGAGGTGATGCTGGGACAAATGCTGGAGAGGATGCTGCTGAGGAGGTCATGATGGAGGATGGAGCTGCCCCTTAAATGCAGCGATGTGGGCAATGATGGATATATGTGCCAAGGCCGGAGCCCACTTTTTAAATTCGATGGTTGTGGTCTGTTAAACAATTTACATTTCCTGCACTAAGACAATTTGATTACCAAAGGTGGATGGGTCCTGGGTTTCAGGATGAAGCCCTTGGTCATCAATTAGTATAACCTGTTTTGAACAATACAACGGTTGGAGGCGGATGGGTCTCGGTTTGAGATGAAACCTTCAACCGTTGTGTAAATATGGTTAGAAACTAATAGTGCTTTTGGTGGATGGGCCTCGGTTTGAGGTGAAACCAAAAGCACAGCTTTTGACATGTTAATAATATAACCTACTTATGACTTACTTGCTGTTGCCTTTTAATTTTTTGTTATACATTGTTTAGTTTAAATTTCAGCATCCCAAAAATTACCGTGACAATTTCCATTGTCTTATTCAAACATTGTGAAAATATCTTGATCAGTATATTTGGCAATATCCTATAAAGACTTCCGTCTAATAGGGTTTTCAAAATTCAAACAATTCGGATAACATTTTCATTTTACAATGTTTGTTTTGATAACATTTGTTTAACTAGAAAGCGGTTTTAGCTTTTAACCCAAGTATTATATCCCGAATATATTCCAACCAAATATCCTGAAACATATCCTAAAAATATACTTCGAAAATATATTCTAAGAATATATCCTAATCAGGATATTTAAGTTTTTTTCAAACAAAAATTGAAATAACTTAGATAGGGTTTATAAAGGAATGATCATACCAGGAATAGGGTGTAACCCTATTATCAAACTCCAACCTTTTTGCAACTTTTTCCACTTAGATGTCCCCAGTTTGAAATACTTTGAGCCTTATACAATTTCCTTAGAAGGAATGTCCCCTGTGCATAAAGTCCTTAAACACTTAGAAATTTTCCGAACACCAGTTCCAACTGTTTGAACAGTTTTTGTGTTACAGGGGGTAAACCCTGAGATGTACTGGAGATAAATCCTTAGTATCCTGGGGATAAACCCATAAGTATCCTGGGGAAAATCCCAAATTTTCATGCGCTACAGGCGGGAGTGTATAAACTCCAAGACTTAGAAAGGTGAAAACCTTTAAACCTTAGAGAGTATGAAAATACCCTTTCACGAGAGAGGGTGATCAATCCTCATATACCTTTAGGATCCAGGATATAGCCAACAATAACGAAATTGTCAGCCACTTTTACATGGACTGGTCCCGCTATCTTGAACTATCTCTGGATAACTTGCGCTCCAGGCGGGGTGTTTAAACCCAATTCGAGAGAAAGGTGAATACCTTTAAACCTTTGAAGGGATCAGGATCCCTTAAACGTGAGAGAGGGGGCCAATCCTCTAATCTTTCGATCCTGAGTATATATCCTGGAGCTATATCCCGAAGCATATTCTGCAAAACACCTTCAAACTAAGGTGGGTGTTAGCTTGGCTAACACCCCTCTGATGCTTAAGTCAGTATTGGGTTCAAAAAGAGTAAATAAAATTAGATGAATTTAAGAGAGATAGAATTCATACCATCCTGAGTTAGAAATAAAATTCTAAACTCACTTGAAGTAAGCTTTAAGGTATATAGCATTCCAGGATCTTGGTAGCATATCCCCTTCCATATTCTTGAGTCGGTATACTCCTTTCCCAGATTCTGATTCAACCTCATATGGTCCTTCCCACTTTGGAGCTAACTTTCCATCGGCATGATTAGTAGTGTTCTGAAAAGCCTTTCTTAACACCCAATCTCCAACTTGAAACCTTCTGGTCCTTATATTCTTGTTATATACTCTGGATATCCTTTGTTGATATGCTGCCATCCTTAGCCTTGCTGCATCTCTTGTTTCATCCACGGTATCCAATTCCTGACATAGGGCTTCGGGATTCTTCTCAGGATCCTTGAGACTGGATCTTGCTGTAGGTATCACCATTTCTATCGGGATCACTGCTTCTGCCCCAAATACCAAAGAAAATTGGGTTTGCCCAGTAGCATTCTTCACAGTTGTTCTATCAGCCCATATGACAAATGGTAGTGTTAGTGCATTTATGTCTATAGCCTTCGTCAATCCAAGCCGTAGCGAGAAACAGAAGAAAACAAGTCTTTTTAGTGTTGGTTGTCCAGTCCACATGAAGTGGCAAAGCCAGTCCACATGAAGTGGCAAAGCCAGTCCACATGAAGTGGCAAAGCCAGTCCATGTGAACTGGCAACACCTATAAATAGAAATGTTATGTCATAATTTTTAGACTTTTGCCATTTAGAGCATTTGTTGAGCTAGAGATCTAGAGAGAGATTCTAGAGAGAGAAAGTGATTCAAGGTGCAGTACTATTTCAGATTTCTAATAGAATCACAGTTATATTACGTCTCGTGTGTTCGGTCACGTTCGTGTATGGATTCCGCACGTCACACGTTCGTTTCGCAATCGTTTCGGAGTCTAAACCGATCCTAACAAGTGGTATCAGAGCAGGAGCTCGATTGCACAGATCAAACGCACAGATTCAGATCCGAATTGCATAGAATTGATCTATCTCTTCATCTTCTACATTTCTTTCATGTTTCTTTCAAAATTGAACGAGATTTTCTAGATAAAATGGTTTGATTTTGAAGTATATCATATGAAACAATGTTTTAAATAATCAGTGAAAGTATTAAACCTTAAAACAGATTAAATCTTGATCAATTTTACAAAAATCAACCAGTTCGTTTGAAGTTTGACTAATTCGCATGAACAGAAACTTTGATATCAGATCTACGATGATTTAGTGGACAATATTGAATGGAAATCACCTCATTGTGATCGGAATTTGATTTAGATCAAGCCTAGGGTTTCATTTTCATCAAAAAAATAGGAATTTGAACGCATTCAGGCTCAGTTCGTTTGAGGTTTGGTGTTCAGTTCACATCAAAGTTGATTCCAGGTCGCGTGGAGTGAGTTTTGTACCTTTGTTCATACGAAGTGAACTATCAGATCATTTGAAAGGTTGTTTGAAGAGTGTCAGTTCATATGAAGTGAACTAAAGTTGTCAGTTCGTTTGGAATTCAAAAATCAATTCACACAAAGTTCAATTGAACCGACCCATTAATTGTTAGAGAATTGCGGCCCAATAGGATTGTATTGATATTTACTCTTGTCGGCCACAAATCTTTGTATTGCAGAAGTGATCCATAGCCCACGTGATTTGTCACCGGTCCACTTACTTCTCGGTCCAATAGAATTAAGTCTTCATTAATGTTGTTGTCGGCTACTTTTAATTGAAGGAATCAAAGTTCACGTGAATCCTTTTAATCGGTCCAATCAAAGTTGTTTAAGACTGGAAGCCCATGTGATTTTATATAATATCGGCCCAATCATTTATTCATAGTTTCATTAAAACAAACGGCCCGATCAGTGAAGGCCCAATTGAATCCATTTCGTTTTGATTGGCCCATTCATTCAGTGATCTCACTTCAACAACATTGAAACGTCTCCGCAAATCTTTGACACGACTCCTAGATCGATTCAACCGTCGCACACTTTTACATATTCAGTCCATTTAAACTGATCGTTTGTTTGTGTATTTCAGGTGATATTCGAAGTGGTAAACAAGAAACGTCATGGCTGAAGAGTTCTACAACACGTTCTACAACGCGTTTACATCCGAGTCTTCCGAAATCTCAACTGTCACACCAAAAACCATTACAAAAGCTATAAATAAGAATATTAAACATGATAACTTTTACGGCACACATTCAAAACCACCAACTCTGGAAAGCATTGAAGATTACACTTGGTGGAAAGATCGGTTCATCAACTGGGCAAAAACTTATGCTCATGAAAGCTGGTTCTGTTTGGAATTTGGTTATAAAAGGCCGACCAATGATAAAGGAGAAGAGCTTCCACTCTAGAACTTACCCAAAGAAGACAAAGAAGAATTCTCAGCAGAACAGAGAATGATTGCTTTGATTCAATCTTCAATCAGGAATGACATGTTTGCTTTATTGCAACATGACGGAACATCAAAATTTGTCTGGGAAGCCTTAAGGGTAAAAGCTGAGGGGGGTAAACAAATCAAGAAAAATAAAATTGCATTATTAAAGAAAGAATTTGATTTGTTTGATAGTTTGAAAGATGAATCAGTTAGATAAATGATAAAGAGATTTGGTCATTTAAAATTGAACTTGATCGGTTTGGTATTGTTAAAACTAGAGAAGAAATAATTGATAAGATCATAGAAGCGTTACCACGAGTTGATCAGTGGCAAACGTTTGTATTCATATTGAAAAATGATGCTTTATATGACACAATTTCTCTTGATGTCTTGCTAGAAAAGATAGAAAGTCATGAGCTTGAATTGCAGAAACAAAACAAGATGAGCAGTTCTTCACATCAACAGAATGTCAGTCTCTACTACAAAGGTAATTTACCTTCGGTGAAAGTTGGAGAATCCCCAAAGACAGCATTCAGTGGTGAGAGGACAAAAGAGCCACAAAAAAGTTCATCAAGTTATGATCCTGGTTATCATTCATATTCATCAAAAGCTAGTTCTGAAGAATCAAAGGAGATACTGTGCAACATTGCTCTTAAATTGAAGAATTCCCCAACAATGAGCATTAATGCAGCCAAGAAACAAATGAGTTTTCTTGCATCTGTTTTGGAATCGTATGAAGGTCTAGTTGCAGGCAAAATTGGTAATTCTGAGTTAACCAAAGAAGACTACTACCAGATTGATCCGGAAGAGATGGAACTCATTGACATCCGCTGGTGCTTGGCAAGTTGCATCCGCAGAGCTCAGAGATACATGGAGATTACTGGGAAACAATCATTAGGTGGTGCATCAACAAAACTTGGATTTGACAAGTCCAAAGTGACCTGCTTCAGATGTAAGCAAAAAGGTCATTTCAAGAGAGAATGCAACAATTCTGCAGTTGGTGGAAATGAAAATCCTTTCAAAGATGATTAATATTAAAAGGCAATCTACCACCGAAGCAAAGAAGAGCCAAAAATGATCGAAGATAAACCCAGAGAAAAATCAAGAGCATGTGCTATATTCATCATGATGAAGGATATGATTGGAGCCAGATTCTTCCAGAAGAAGATCGTATTGATATTCAAAGTACTGCTCATGGAAGAAAACCATCAAAGAGCAATCATTATGTTTTCGTTGCTGAAATTAAACAGGAAAACAAAGAAGAAAATGTTATAGTTGAAATCAAAGAGAAAACAAGAGAAGAGATTCTGAGTGAGAAAACTTACCGAGAAAGAAACATTGCTTGGAACCAAATGAATGAAATGCAAGAAGAATATGAAGATGATGTCAGCTACAAAAGATGGGATAAGAAGCAAGAGTGTTATGTCAACAGATGTGGTGAACCTGTTGTTCCGAAGAAAGACATAATTTTTGAAGATGTTCTTCTCATAATTCCTCGAGCCGGAGAATATTATTCAAATTCTGTGAAAGATAAATCATATGAGAAAAAGCTTGAAAAAATTATAAGAGATGTTTTGACTTCAAGCTTGAGGAAGAGGGATGAAGAAAAAGATGAAGAAGAATGTTGCGTGTATGGTTGAAGAGTTGAAGAAGGTTGCTGAGAAAGAAAAGATTGAAGAAAAAGTTGAGGTGAATGAAGAGGTTGAGAAAGTTGTTACTGAAGAACAGCAAGTTGTAGAAGCTGAGAAGAAGGTTGAAAGTTTGGCTGAAGTGAAAAATGAGATTTTGGAGGTTGCTAGTGATGCTGGTGATGAGGTTCGTGTTGAAGGACAGCAGAAAGATGCTGATCAGTTAGAAGTTGCAGCAGAGAACACCGAAGTACCAATCACTGAGGTAAATTCTGATTCTAAAACTCAAATCAAAATCGTTGAACAGTGCAAGAAATGCATGGAAACGTGCAGTGCTTGTACTGAAAAAGATGAACAATTCAGAACAAGAGATCTTGAATTCACAAAAATAGAAGAAGTTTTCAAAGATAAATACAAAGAAATGTTAGAAAACGAAAACGTTTTGAAAGATAATGATGAAAAACTTTCAGAAAACTGTAAAAAGTTAGAAAAGAAAAATGAAGTTTTGAAAGAAAATGTTTTGAAAAAGACAGAAGAATGTGATCAAAAAGAAAATGTTTGTCAAGAAATGAAAAGGGAATATGATTCAATAAAATTGGCATATCACATTACAAAAGAGTCATATGAAAAAGTGAAAAGTGAAATGAAATTTGTTCAATCAAGATTGAATTACTGTTCTGAAACAACTAAGGAGTATAAGCAAAATTATGAAATAAAGCAACAAGTTGTTAATTCTTACATTGAAGATGTTGCCAAACTTAAGCGTCAGATTGTTGATTTAGAACAGGATAATAACAAGTTAAAAAGTTATCACGCGTCGTCATATGTGCTTGAACGTATTTTCAATATAAAACCAGAGGATGGTGAGTCTGAGCAAAACAAGAAAGGCATTGGCTCAGAGTTTCATCAAGTTCCACCACCGGAAAAGTTTGCATTTTATGATGATGAAAAGGTCGAAAAAGCTTTCAACATGGTAGATCAATTGCCAGATAACATTGATGTAACCTATTCCAAATCTGATGATTCTAGTGATTCAGAGGTGGTAGGTAAGGTTGTTGAAAGTGTGTTGAAAGAAGAGTCAGTTGAAACAGGTAAATCTGAATCACCGGATGAAAATGAAGGTAATTTTCATGATAGATATCTGAAAAACACAAAATCTGAAAAAATTTGGATGATGATTCAAAAGGATTGGTTTATACCATGATTGGATCGGACAAATTATTCTTAGATGTTGTATTCCCAATTCAGAATGTGATTTCAGAAAAGGTTGATAAGGTTTTCAAAATGGTTGAGATTGAAAATCTGAGATTCCAAAGTTTGCTGGAAAAGGTCACAAAACTTTTTATAACAAACCTGGTTACAAGAAGAAAAACATGAAGGCTGGGTTGGGTTATAAGAAGAAACAGAATTGGAAGAAAAATGAAACACAAAATTTTCAGGCAAAAATGAATTTTATTCAAGGAAAAAGTTTTGAAGAAGAAAAAGAACTTCAATTTAGACAACAGTCTAATGAAGAGTTTTATGCTCAAAAGAAAAGGTAACAATTACAGGTCAAAGATGTTTAAAAAAGAACATGTTTTAAATGTGATCAAATTGGACATCTTGCACGAAAGTGTCCAAATCTGAAACATGTGGATGTTGACAAAAAGCAGCCTGAAAATGTTTAGAAACAGAAATCTGAGAATATGAGACAAAGGTCAACCAGATTTGACTCAAAACAAACTTGGAGGTATAACACAAACAAGTTTGTTTCAAACCAAACTTGGAAATCAAACCCGAATAGGTTTGATTCTAGACAGACCTGGAATTCTCACACACCCAGATTGAGAACAACACAAAGTTGGAAAACAAATGTTGATACAACGAAACCAAAAGTTGTTCAGAATGAAAATATTCAAAAAGAGTCAAATTTTTACAAAAGAGGTACTCCTAAAGGTCAAACATGGAGTGCTAAGAAACAAGTAACTTCGGTAAATAATGAAAAAGTTGAAGTAAAAGTTGAAAAAGTCTTTGTTCAAAATGACAAAGATTTTCCGAAATTAAGTGATGCATATTGTGTTGAAATGCCTAAGGTCAAACAGACCTGGGCTACATTGTTCAAGTGACTGAATAGTTGAATGTGCAGGTGCTCAAGAAAATTGAAGATTGTGAGAATGGAAATCGGAGTAGCCTGGCACAAGAAGAGGAGGCTGCTGAACCCTGGTTTGGTTTTGTTTGTTTTTCTGTATATAAATAAACAATATTTCAAAACCCTAAAAATTGAAAAATTTTGAAAAACCAAAAATATGTTTGATTTTAAATTTGTCAAAAAATCAAAAATTACAAAAATATGTTGATTGAATATGCCGAAACCCTCACGACGGAACAAACATGATTAATTTCACAAGATTGAAAAACGGTTTTCAAGCTGTAAAATATCAATGTGTTGTAAATCATGGGGGTAATTGCTGCTTTACATGTTATATTTTCTGCAAAATAGAGCATGAGATGTAGAAAATGGATGGCGAGACAAAGCTATCAGTGTCGGTTTGTCAAATTTTCTTTTAAATGATTTTGAATTTTAGGGGGAGTATTATTGTTAGAAAATACAAAAACATTTGAAAATTTGAAAAAGTCAAAAACATGAAAAAAATTCAAAATTGAGTTTTTGTGTAAAAAAAAGGAAATGATAGTACATCAGTAGACAGTTACAGTATGCTAAAGATTTGTAATGATTAAATAGCGTTAAACAGACTCACTGATGATATGCCGATAGGTTTTTACACATTTAGTAAACTTTTCGGGATATAAACATAAATTTCAAACTTACTTATTTTGTGGGGAACACTACTTGGATATATAGGTAACCCTGAAATCTTGTTTGAAAGGTCCCTCTTTCTGAGATACTAGGTCTTTATACTCAGTGATATCTGGGGTATTATCCCGGGACTTCTGATTTTGCGGAAGCAATGGCCTAGTCCCCGTATAATACTTTCTGCTTGCTTGAAATATAGTGTAACAACCCTCGGTAAAACCGACACTCTTATAATATTTCCGACACCCTATTATATATTAAAATGACCCATTATGTCTTTAAATACCCCGTATGTGAAAACCGAGCCCGAAATATGTTAGAACATATAAAATAAAATATAAAAATCTGATTATTAAGTTAAGGCGGGCCGCGTAGACCCACCCCAACCATTTACGCGGGCGGTATCGAGGTGGATACCGGATTCCTTTGAGTTCCTTTAGTTCAAACGGGCCGCGTAAGATCTCGTTTAAGTTAATGCGGGCCGCGAGAGATCAACAACGCGGAGACACCCTGAGCTGACACGTGTCGACATCGTGGCGGGTCTAGATCATGACCGGGACAAGCTAGTCAGTTGACCAGGGTTGACGCGGGCCGCGTAACTCTTGTATGTTCTTTACGCGGGCCGCGTGGAGACCAGATTTCAACACTATATAAGAAAGCAACTGGTTTTCGTTTTCCGTCGCTCATTCCTTTCATTCTAAATCACAATTTCTGTAGTAGGCTTATAATACGCGGGTATTATATCCCCCTAATTAGCGAGGTTCTGCTCCGTTGTAAGTATTATAACCCCAGTTTCATAATAGTTACGCTGCCCGATTGATTTAGGGTTCCGTAACAACTGTCGTGGTTCTGCCCGACGTAGTTGTTGGAATGCCATCTCGGGGAAGGTATCATTAATATTTTCAAAAGGGTTATGATACTAACCAATGTACGTTTGTATAAATTATAGATTATATCCACAAAACCCTTACGCGAAGTCTAAGATAGCAAAGTGAGTTTATCCTCTTTTTGTTAACCTTTTTGTAATATTTTACAAAACCTTAAATGCTTAATAAATTAATTAAGCAGTGATTGAGTCTTTGTAGTTCTTCAATTACTGCCGGTATGTTGGGGTTTTGTATACAAAATTTACTATTGCGTATAGTAAGTCGGGGATGACAGTACGTTACCATTGGACGATGAGTTAGCCAATGTGTAATATGACCCACAAGTCAGGATTGACAGTACTGAATGAGTAATTGTGTAGACATAAACAATGTGATCGCTCTTAATACTGTTTTAATTGATAAAATGTTTCTTGATTAAACTGGGATTCACTCACCAATATTTCCGACTGACAAATGTTTTTAAAACACGTTTCAGGTAACCTAATGTGACAGCCAATTAGTAAAAAGCCAGCTGGGAAGCACTGAAGGCTTAGTAAAAATGTGGCTATAAAAGTTACCTAAAAGACGATGTTTTAAATTCAATAAGATAGGGTTTATCCCTATAAATGTATTGTAATAAGAAACTTGTGTTTTGCCCATGTGATTATTAATATTAAATATGGTGGTTTTACTCTCATAAACATTTCCTAACTACGGTCCTGATGTAATTTCCGCTGCAAGGAAAAGAACTAAAAGACATTCCAGTAGTGTCTCAGTTTTCAGAAGTATTTCCAGAAGAATTACCAGGACTACCTCCAGACAGAGAAGTTGAATTCAGAATTCACCTGCCACCAGGAACGGCACCAATTGCCAAAGCACCTTACCGTTTGGCACCTGCAGAAATGCAATAATTAAAGAAACAATTAGACGAATTGTTGAAGAAAGGATTTATACAACCAAGTTCGTCGCCATGGGGAGCTCCGATACTGTTTGTTAAAAAGAATGACGGATCAATGCGTATGTGCATTGACTACCGTGAATTAAACAAAGTCACGATTAAGAATCGGTACCCATTACCGAGAATCGATGATCTGTTTGATTAACTGCAAGGAGCTCGATTTTTCTCTAAAATCAATTTAAGGTCAGGATATCATCAATTAAAGGTACAGGAAGAGGACATTCCTAAGACCGCATTTAGAACAAGGTATGGCCATTATGAATTTACTGTCATGCCATTTGGTTTAACCAATGCCCTAGCTACATTTATGGACATGATGAACCGAATATGTAAGCCATATTTGGATAAATTCATAATCGTCTTTATAGATGATATTCTAATTTAGTCTAAGAGTAAAGAGGATCATGCAAATCATTTGCACGCACTTTTAAGTTTATTAAGAAAATAAAAGCTTTATGCTAAATTTTCTAAGTGTGAATTTTGGTTAGAACAGGTACAGTTTCTTGGACATTTAGTTAACCATGAAGGAATTCATGTAGATCCTGCAAAGATCGAAGCAATTACTAAATGGAAAAACCTTGAGTCACCAAACGAGGTTAGAAGTTTCTTAGGATTGGCCGGTTATTATAGAAGATTTATTCAAGATTTTTCTAGAATAGCCATTCCCTTACTAAGCTGACCTGTAAATCTGTTAAGTTTGAATGGGGATTAAAACAAGAAGAAGCGTTTAGAATCTTTAAGCAAAGATTAACCCATACACCCATACTAGCATTACCAGAAGGAGTTGAAGACTTTGTAGTCTATTGTGACACTTCTAAATTAGGTTATGGATGTGTATTAATGCAACGTCAAAAGGTTATAGCTTACGCATCTAGACAACTTAAGAATCATGAAGAGAATTATTCAACACATGATTTAGAATTAGGAGCTATAATTTTTGCTCTTAAAATTTGGAGACATTACCTTTATGGCAGTAAGTTTACCATATTCACTGATCATAAGAGTTTAAGGTATATTTTCAAGCAAAAGGAATTAAATATGAGACAAAGACGCTGGATGGAGATGCTTAGTGATTATGATTGTGATATCCAGTATCATGAAGGAAAAGCAAATGTAGTGGCAGATGATTTAAGTCGAAAGTATCATGAAAAGCCAAAAACGGTACGTTCTCTTAAACTAAATCTGCAAGTAGATTTAAATGACCAAATAAGAGAAGCGCAAGAATCAGTAATCAAGGATGATTCTGAAAAATTAAAAGGTATGTTAAAAGAATTAGAACAAGGAACAGATGGAATTTTGAGATTCCATAAAAAGAGAATGTGGATACCTAAATTAGGAAACCTACGTCATCGTATACTAGAAGAGGCCCATAAGTCTAAATATACGATGCATCCAGGAAGTGATAAAATGTACCAGGATTTAAGGAAAAATTTCTGGTGGATAGGAATGAAAAAGGACATAGCAGCCTATGTTTCTAAATGTTTAACATGTTCACAAGTCAAAGCTGAACACCAGAAACCCTCAGGATTTCTACAACAATTAGAAATGCCAGTGTGGAAATAGGAATTGATAACAATGGTTTTTGTTACTAAATTACCCAAAACTAAGAAAGGAAATGATACAATCTGGGTGATTGTGGATAGGCTAACCAAGTCAGCTCATTTCTTACCAATGAAAGAAACTTTCAGTATGGAGCAATTAGCTAAATTATATGTAAATGAAATTGTTTCTTTACATGGAATTCCTTTATCAATTGTTTCTGATAGAGATAGCCGGTTTACCTCTCATTTTTGGTCAAGTTTCCAAAAGGCAATGGGAACCAAGTTAAAATTGAGCACAGCTTATCACCCTCAAACGGATGGACAGAGCGAAAGGACAATCCAGACAATGGAAGACATGCTTAGAGCTTGTGTAATTGATTTTGGAGGTAATTGGGATGATCACTTACCTTTAATAGAGTTTTCTTATAATAATAGTTATCACACAAGCATCAATGCTGCACCATTCGAAGCACTTTATGGACGAAAGTGTCGAACCCTAGTCTGTTGGGCAGAAATTGGGGAAAAGCAACTATTTGGACCCGAGATGGTGCAAGAAACAACTGACAAAATTATTCAAGTCAAGGAACGACTAAAAGCAGCTCGTGATCGATAAAAGAGTTATGCTGATAACCGACGCAAACCCTTGGAATTTCAAGTAGGAGAAAAAGTATTATTAAAGGTCTCTCATTGGAAAGGAGTAGTAAGATTCATCAAACGGGGAAAGCTAAGTCCCAGGTATATTGGACCTTTTAAGATTATTAGGAAAATAGGACCTGTAGCCTATCAGCTACAACTGCTAGAGGAAATGGCAGGAATACATGATGTGTTTCATGTATCTAATCTCAAAAAGTGTTTAGCTGATGAATCACTAATAGTACCTCTTAAGGATATAGAGATAAATGAACAACTCAAGTTTGTAGAAAGGCCTCTACAGATTGAAGACAGGAAAATCAAGAATCTCAAGCATAAGAGATTAGTTCTGGTCAAAGTAAAGTGGGACTCCAAAAGAGGACCTGAGTACACATGGGAGCTTGAATCTGAAATGCAAAAGAAATATCCGCATTTGTTCCAGTAGATCTCGAGGACGAGCTCTAAAACAAGGTGGGGAGAATGTAACAACCCTCGGTAAAACCGACACTCTTATAATATTTCCGACACCCTATTATATATTAAAATGACCCATTATGTCTTTAAATACCCCGTATGTGAAAACCGAGCCCGAAATATGTTAGAACATATAAAATAAAATATAAAAATTTGATTATTAAGTTAAGGCGGGCCGCGTAGACCCACCCCAACCATTTACGCGGGCGGTATCGAGGTGGATACCGGATTCCTTTGAGTTCCTTTAGTTCAAACGGGCCGCGTAAGATCTCGTTTAAGTTAATGCGGGCCGCGAGAGATCAACAACGCGGAGACACCCTGAGCTGACACGTGTCGACATCGTGGCGGGTCTAGATCATGACCGGGACAAGCTAGTCAGTTGACCAGGGTTGACGCGGGCCGCGTAACCCTTGTATGTTCTTTACGCGGGCCGCGTGGAGACCAGATTTCAACACTATATAAGAAAGCTACGGGTTTTCGTTTTCCGTCGCTCATTCCTTTCATTCTAAATCATAATTTCTGTAGTAGGCTTATAATACGCGGGTATTATATCCCCCTAATTAGCGAGGTTCTGCTCCGTTGTAAGTATTATAACCCCAGTTTCATAATAGTTACGCTGCCCGATTGATTTAGGGTTCCGTAACAACTGTCGTGGTTCTGCCCGACGTAGTTGTTGGAATGCCATCTCGGGGAAGGTATCATTAGTATTTTTAAAAGGGTTATGATACTAACCAATGTACGTTTGTATAAATTATAGATTATATCTACAAAACCCTTACGCGAAGTCTAAGATAGCAAAGTGAGTTTATCCTCTTTTTGTTAACCTTTTTGTAATATTTTACAAAACCTTAAATGCTTAATAAATTAATTAAGCAGTGATTGAGTCTTTGTAGTTCTTCAATTACTGCCGGTATGTTGGGGTTTTGTATACAAAATTTACTATTGCGTATAGTAAGTCGGGGATGACAGTACATTACCATTGGACGATGAGTTAGCCAATGTGTAATATGACCCACAAGTCAGGATTGACAGTACTGAATGAGTAATTGTGTAGACATAAACAATGTGATCGCTCTTAATACTGTTTTAATTGATAAAATGTTTCTTGATTAAACTGGGATTCACTCACCAATATTTCCGACTGACAAATGTTTTTAAAACACGTTTCAGGTAACCTAATGTGACAGCCAATTAGTAAAAAGCCAGTTGGGAAGCACTGAAGGCTTAGTAAAAATGTGGCTATAAAAGTTACCTAAAAGACGATGTTTTAAATTCAATAAGATAGGGTTTATCCCTATAAATGTATTGTAATAAGAAACTTGTGTTTTGCCCATGTGATTATTAATATTAAATATGGTGGTTTTACTCTCATAAACATTTCCTAACTACGGTCCTGATGTAATTTCCGCTGCAAGATTAAATAGCTGATACCACCGAAACTCTGAGTTCGCGTTTGCCCGTTCCCGGGACAGATAAGGGATCGGGGGTTGCGACAGAAGGTGGTATCAGAGCCTAGCTACTGGTCTGAGCCAAAGAAGTGTTCTGCTGACACTTAATTTCTAAAATTTGTGTTAGGAAATAAACTACGAAAATACGTGCATAACTGTATTTATTTGTTATGTGTTATTTGACTATTTGTTAGTTTACAGTATGAGTGATCAAGGACCCTCAGACATGAGTCGTCAGTTGTCTGAATCACCTAGGAGTGAAGGTACCTCATCACAGCCTGCCCTTTCTGGGTATTCTGCTGATCAGGAAGAAGGAATATTTGCTTTTAAAGCTCAGTAAGAAGAGCCATTCCCTCATAAGAAACGAGTGTGGTTCAGTAAGGAAGCCTTTGCTCGTAGGAAGAGAATGCGAAAGTTGCAACAGCAAAGAGTTCTAGCAGCCGCTAAGCGAGAGACAGATGCCCATACACAGGATATGCTTAATAGAAGCCTAGCCAATTTCCATATCCTAGCTACAACTGCTGCCGACCCAAGTCTGGAACAACTAGTAGCTCCAAAACCCAGACCAACCTATGGAGATAGAAAATCTTGACAATCAAGTGGAGATGCATGACTTTAACCCAGAAGAAATCCCTATGGTACCTGCACCAAACCCCCTAGACCCAAATTACGACCCCTGGTAGGACGATAATAGGGACTTTGTGCAACGTTACCCTATTCATGAAGACAAACCCATAGGAGCCTACCCAGGTATGGACCCTTTAGATCCTTATTACCACGATGAATATATTAGGGAAATCTTAGAAGATCCTTACCGATTTCAGGCACTTTCACCCCCCATATCAGGAACCCGCACCCCAGATTCCAAACCTAGTCCGAGAACCTGCACCCCAATGAGTGCAGAAACCGTACAAGAACTTAGGACTTTCGGGGAGGAAATTTTAGAGAGCAGTGAGAGAATGCGTCAGGTGGGAGAGCGTCTCGTATGGAAATACGATGAGCGCAATATGGATTTTTGGATAAATCCATATACGTGATGTGATGGAGGAAACGGAATAATAATAATAATATAATATAATAAAATAAAAAAAAATATGTGTGTACGGATGCATATTACTATTTGTGTGATTCTATTTCTGTTGGTATTGTAATTTTCATTTCAGTACTAGTGTGTAATAGATGCATAATAGTATATGAATAGAGTAAAAGTAGCAATGATCTACGTTTTTGGCTAGATTGAGTGTCATGTGATTAATTATATTAAGATATTATTTGTGATATTAATATGGGGAAAATGTTTAAAATTCAGATGGCTGATGAAGGAAATCAAGGAAATATGAATAACGATAACCAGAGTAACATTAACGTGGTTAATGAGAATCCAAGTATCAATAACAATGGAAATCAAGCGGATAATAGTGCTATCCAACACATAGTGGCACAAGGAATAATAGATTCAATGCCATTTATTCTTCAAACGGTTCAAGAAGCGAATAATAAAAGTAAACATAGTAGTAAGCGACCAATTGAACCGGAACACAACGTGAACAATGGACCAGTACTTCAAATGCCTATTCCCAAAAGAAGAAGAACCGTGTCTTACGGTTGTTCTTATAAAGAATTCTGGTCTTGTAAACCAATGGAATTCTCAGGCAACGAAGGGGCCATTGCAACTCTACGCTGGATAGAGAAGACTGAGGCAGTCTTAAGGATAAGCAAATGTGCTGAAGAAGATAAAATATTGTTTGCTTCTAATCTGTTTAAGAATTCTGCACTAGAATGGTGGAAAATTATCCTCCAATCAAGAGGAAGTGATAGAACCTACAATATGGAATGGGAAGAATTCAAGAATAAGGTAGAATGGAAATTCTGCCCACCCAATGAGAAGGAACAGATAGCAAACAAATTCCTAAACCTTAGAATGACTGGTGTGGATAGTAAGGGATACACTAAAATATTCTTTGAATATGCCAGAATAGTGCCAACTCTTGCTTCACAAGAACCAGTGTTAATCTCCCGTTATATTTGGGGATTAATTGGAGAGATAAGATACGTAGTCAAGGCAGCTAGACCTCAAACCATAGAAGAAGCTGTAGAACTAGCAAATACCTTGACAGATGAGTTAGTCCGTACCCGAGAAGAGGATCAAAGAAGGAACCTAACCCAGAAGCTTACACAAGAATTTCGTTCTGGAAATTCTAATCGTGGAAGAAATATAGGTTCTACCTCTGGACCTTACTGTAAGAATTGCAAAAGAAAGCATTCAGGAAAATGCTCTATATATTGTAACTTTTGCAAAATATCGGGACACAAGGAAGAAAATTGCAGGAAGAAAGCTAACAACAGGGTATGTTACAACTGCGAAGAACAGGGTCATATAAAGCTTAATTGTCCAAAATTAGCTCCAGCTACAAACAACAAGAATACTCAAAATGCTAGAGCATTTGTTCTGACTGCAGATGAAGCTAAGATGATTCCAGATGTCATAGTCGGTACGTTTTTAGTTAATGATATTTTTGCTAAAGTATTATTTGACTCTGGTGCAAACCAAAGTTTTATTAATACATCATTTTGCAAATTTCTAAATCAGTCATTAACTAAACTACCACAAGAATGCTTAGTAGAAACAGCTAACGGAGAAACTGTTAGGATCTCTGAAATCTTGCAGGGAGCAAGAATATAAATTTTTAACCAAAAGTTTATAGCAAACCTTTATCCCATGAATCTGGCAGGATTTGATGTTGTTTTAGGAATGGATTGGTTAATAGCCAATAAAGCCAGTATTTTATGTGATCAAAAGTCAATCCAAGTAAATTCACCAAAAGGTAAAACGATCACAATAAAAGGAGATAAACCATCTAGATCCACAAAATTCATCTCTGTGATGAAAACTGCAAGCTATATAAGAAAAGGTTCTATAGTGTATATGATTTCCATAATCACGAACACTAAAGGAAAAGAACTAAAAGACATTCCAGTAGTGTCTCAGTTTTCAGAAGTATTTCCAGAAGAATTACCAGGACTACCTCCAGACAGAGAAGTTGAATTCAGAATTCACCTGCCACCAGGAACGGCACCAATTGCCAAAGCACCTTACCGTTTGGCACCTGCAGAAATGCAATAATTAAAGAAACAATTAGACGAATTGTTGAAGAAAGGATTTATACAACCAAGTTCGTCGCCATGGGGAGCTCCGATACTGTTTGTTAAAAAGAATGACGGATCAATGCGTATGTGCATTGACTACCGTGAATTAAACAAAGTCACGATTAAGAATCGGTACCCATTACCGAGAATCGATGATCTGTTTGATCAACTGCAAGGAGCTCGATTTTTCTCTAAAATCGATTTAAGGTCAGGATATCATCAATTAAAGGTACAGGAAGAGGACATTCCTAAGACCGCATTTAGAACAAGGTATGGCCATTATGAATTTACTGTCATGCCATTTGGTTTAACCAATGCCCTAGCTGCATTTATGGACATGATGAACCGAATATGTAAGCCATATTTGGATAAATTCATAATCGTCTTTATAGATGATATTCTAATTTAGTCTAAGAGTAAAGAGGATCATGCAAATCATTTGCACGCACTTTTAAGTTTATTAAGAAAATAAAAGCTTTATGCTAAATTTTCTAAGTGTGAATTTTGGTTAGAACAGGTACAGTTTCTTGGACATTTAGTTAACCATGAAGGAATTCATGTAGATCCCGCAAAGATCGAAGCAATTACTAAATGGAAAAACCTTGAGTCACCAAACGAGGTTAGAAGTTTCTTAGGATTGGCTGGTTATTATAGAAGATTTATTCAAGATTTTTCTAGAATAGCCATTCCCTTACTAAGCTGACCTGTAAATCTGTTAAGTTTGAATGGGGATTAAAACAAGAAAAAGCGTTTAGAATCTTTAAGCAAAGATTAACCCATACACCCATACTAGCATTACCAGAAGGAGCTGAAGACTTTGTAGTCTATTGTGACACTTCTAAATTAGGTTATGGATGTGTATTAATGCAACGTCAAAAGGTTATAGCTTACGCATCTAGACAACTTAAGAATCATGAAGAGAATTATTCAACACATGATTTAGAATTAGGAGCTATAATTTTTGCTCTTAAAATTTGGAGACATTACCTTTATGGCAGTAAGTTTACCATATTCACTGATCATAAGAGTTTAAGGTATATTTTCAAGCAAAAGGAATTAAATATGAGACAAAGACGCTGGATGGAGATGCTTAGTGATTATGATTGTGATATCCAGTATCATGAAGGAAAAGAAAATGTAGTGGCAGATGATTTAAGTCGAAAGTATCATGAAAAGCCAAAAACGGTACGTTCTCTTAAACTAAATCTGCAAGTAGATTTAAATGACCAAATAAGAGAAGCGCAAGAATCAGTAATCAAGGATGATTCTGAAAAATTAAAAGGTATGTTAAAAGAATTAGAACAAGGAACAGATGGAATTTTGAGATTCCATAAAAAGAGAATGTGGATACCTAAATTAGGAAACCTACGTCATCGTATACTAGAAGAGGCCCATAAGTCTAAATATACGATGCATCCAGGAAGTGATAAAATGTACCAGGATTTAAGGAAAAATTTCTGGTGGATAGGAATGAAAAAGGACATAGCAGCCTATGTTTCTAAATGTTTAACCTGTTCACAAGTCAAAGCTGAACACCAGAAACCCTCAGGATTTCTACAACAATTAGAAATGCCAGTGTGGAAATAGGAATTGATAACAATGGTTTTTGTTAATAAATTACCCAAAACTAAGAAAGGAAATGATACAATCTGGGTGATTGTGGATAGGCTAACCAAGTCAGCTCATTTCTTACCAATGAAAGAAACTTTCAGTATGGAGCAATTAGCTAAATTATATGTAAATGAAATTGTTTCTTTACATGGAATTCCTTTATCAATTGTTTCTGATAGAGATAGCCGATTTACCTCTCATTTTTGGTCAAGTTTCCAAAAGGCAATGGGAACCAAGTTAAAATTGAGCACAGCTTATCACCCTCAAACGGATGGACAGAGCGAAAGGACAATCCAGACAATGGAAGACATGCTTAGAGCTTGTGTAATTGATTTTGGAGGTAATTGGGATGATCACTTACCTTTAATAGAGTTTTCTTATAATAATAGTTATCACACAAGCATCAATGCTGCACCATTCGAAGCACTTTATGGACGAAAGTGTCGAACCCTAGTCTGTTGGGCAGAAATTGGGGAAAAGCAACTATTTGGACCCGAGATAGTGCAAGAAACAACTGACAAAATTATTCAAGTCAAGGAACGACTAAAAGCAGCTCGTGATCGATAAAAGAGTTATGCTGATAACCGACGCAAACCCTTGGAATTTCAAGTAGGAGAAAAAGTATTATTAAAGGTCTCTCCTTGGAAAGGAGTAGTAAGATTCATCAAACGGGGAAAGCTAAGTCCCAGGTATATTGGACCTTTTAAGATTATTAGGAAAATAGGACCTGTAGCCTATCAGCTACAACTGCTAGAGGAAATGGCAGGAATACATGATGTGTTTCATGTATCTAATCTCAAAAAGTGTTTAGCTGATGAATCACTAATAGTACCTCTTAAGGATATAGAGATAAATGAACAACTCAAGTTTGTAGAAAGGCCTCTACAGATTGAAGACAGGAAAATCAAGAATCTCAAGCATAAGAGATTAGTTCTGGTCAAAGTAAAGTGGGACTCCAAAAGAGGACCTGAGTACACATGGGAGCTTGAATCTGAAATGCAAAAGAAATATCCGCATTTGTTCCAGTAGATCTCGAGGACGAGCTCTAAAACAAGGTGGGGAGAATGTAACAACCCTCGGTAAAACCGACACTCTTATAATATTTCCGACACCCTATTATATATTAAAATGACCCATTATGTCTTTAAATACCACGTATGTGAAAACCGAGCCCGAAATATGTTAGAACATATAAAATAAAATATAAAAATCTGATTATTAAGTTAAGGCGGGCCGTGTAGACCCACCCCAACCATTTACGCGGGCGGTATCGAGGTGGATACCGGATTCCTTTGAGTTCCTTTAGTTCAAACGGGCCGCGTAAGATCTCGTTTAAGTTAACGCGGGCCGCGAGAGATCAACAACGCGGAGACAGCCTGAGCTGACACGTGTCGACATCGTGGCGGGTCTAGATCATGACCGAGACAAGCTAGTCAGTTGACCAGGGTTGACGCGGGCCGCGTAACCCTTGTATGTTCTTTACGCGGGCCGCGTGGAGACTAGATTTCAGCACTATATAAGAAAGCAACGGGTTTTCGTTTTCCGTCGCTCATTCCTTTCATTCTAAATCACAATTTCTGTAGTAGGCTTATAATACGCGGGTATTATATCCCCCTAATTAGCGAGGCTCTGCTCCGTTGTAAGTATTATAACCCCAGTTTCATAATAGTTACGCTGCCCGATTGATTTAGGGTTCCGTAACAACTGTCGTGATTCTGCCCGACGTAGTTGTTGGAATGCCATCTCGGGGAAGGTATCATTAATATTTTCAAAAGGGTTATGATACTAACCAATGTACGTTTGTATAAATTATAGATTATATCCACAAAACCCTAACGCGAAGTCTAAGATAGCAAAGTGAGTTTATCCTCTTTTTGTTAACCTTTTGGTAATATTTTACAAAACCTTAAATGCTTAATAAAGTAATTAAGCAGTGATTGAGTCTTTGTAGTTCTTCAATTACTGCCGGTATGTTGGGGTTTTGTATACAAAATTTACTATTGCGTATAGTAAGTCGGGGATGACAGTACGTTACCATTGGACGACGAGTTAGCCAATTTGTAATATGACCCACAAGTCAGGATTGACAGTATTGAATGAGTAATTGTGTAGACATAAACAATGTGATCGCTCTCAATACTGTTTTAATTGATAAAATGTTTCTTGATTAAACTGGGATTCACTCACCAGTATTTCCGACTGACAAATGTTTTTAAAACACGTTTCAGGTAACCTAATGTGACAGCCAATTAGTAGAAAGCCAGCTGAGAAGCACTGAAGGCTTAGTAAAAATGTGGCTATAAAAGTTACCTAAAAGACGATGTTTTAAATTCAATAAGATAGGGTTTATCCCTATAAATGTATTGTAATAAGAAACTTGGGTTTTGCCAATGTGATTATTAATATTAAATATAGTGGTTTTACTCTGATAAACATTTCCTAACTACGGTCCTGATGTAATTTCCGCTGCAAGATTAAATAGCTGATACCACCGAAAATCTGAGTTCGCGTCCGCCCGTTCCTGGGACAGATAAGGGATCGGGGGTTGCGACATATAGTGTTTCCCTAAGTACAAAAAATGATGAAACATTGCAAAATGCTAATCATGTGCTGTTGAAGAAAAGATCCTCTAAAGAGGACACACCTAAAGTCGAACCGTTATCTCTCTGCTGAACGGAAGTTCTGACCTGAGCTCTCACGGTTTCGCATTTAACCCCTTACAGATATCATCTAGGTATACTCACCTGTAAGACTGAATATTGGGATCTGGATACGGGAGTATATTCAAGAGGTGGGACACATGAATGAGTTTAAGTCTTTAACACACCTAATTCGTATCCTGAATCAGTTGAAATTTGTGTGAAAATTTAAGTGGATCAGTATATCGACAATCTAAGTGAATTGTTTAATTCTTATTGTGTAACTAAGCTCAACGGTACTTGTGACTTGTCATAAACTGATATGATCCTCTAACGCAAACTCAAACCAAAATATTGTCTGTAAATATGTTTGTGAATATTTCTTTACTGCTTTATGTTTTTAGAAAAATACAAAAAGATTTTGATTCTGCTTTATTTTCGACAACCGATGTCTGAGAGCTGAGTTTCAAAATCTAAGTATGCTGATTGTGTTTCCGAAAATAAATCAAGTTCATTAATTTGAAACTTGTAGTTTTAAAATCAAAAATCAAAAACAGTTTGTGATATCTCCAAGGTCATTAAGTTGGACTTGGATGATTAACTGTGAGGGAGTTGGATTCTTAGATTGTTAAAATCTGTTATAAAGAGTCAGTTTTCGATGTTGGATACTTAATACTGCAAAATCTTTGAAGTTTATTGATAGGGGGAGAGTATCAAGTATTTCTGGATATATTCATTTTATTATATCTTAAAGCCAGGATCTTGATTTAGAAAGTTTAAAAGAGCCAGGTTACAATTCCTGGATAATTGAATGTTTAAAATGTTTGTACTTATAAATGTTTGATATTTGCAGGTACCAGACTACGATCCCGATAGCCGAGTCTAAGGGGGAATCTGAAGACGAGCTCAACGCAAGAGGAAGCGTGGATTCAAGGAGCCATGAAACTATTCTGAAGGAGCTTGTATACGAAAAGCAAGGTGTCGATCCCAAAGCACAGAAGCTTGACGAAAGGGGGAACCTGATAAAGAAAAGAGTCTACAGATAGGGGGAGCTGAAGCTGAAGACAGATCCACGGGGATTCTGTTCAAGCAAGAGGGAGTCTACGTTAATGAAAACGTGTTAAAGCTTCAAGAAGACTCAAAGAGAGAGAGAGAGAGAGAAAGACAAGACGCTACGAGATTGACTGCGGCAATATCCAAGAGGGGGTCTGTTAGTGCATTTATGTCTATAGCCTTCGTCAATCCAAGCTGTAGCGAGAAACAGAAGAAAACAAGTCTTTTTAGTGTTGGTTGTCCAGTCCACATGAAGTGGCAAAGCCAGTCCACATGAAGTGGCAAAGCCAGTCCACATGAAGTGGTGAAGCCAGTCCATGTGAACTAGCAACACCTATAAATAGAAATGTTATGTCATAATTTTAAGACTTTTGCCATTTAGAGCATTTGGAGAGCTAGAGATCTAGAGAGAGATTCTAGAGAGAGAAAGTGATTCAAGGTGTTGTACGATTTTAGATTTCTAATAGAATCACGGTTATATTACGTCTTGTGTGTTCGGTCACGTTCGTGTACGGATTCCGCACGTCACACGTTCGTTTCACAATCGTTTCAGAGTCTAAACCGGTCCTAACAGGTAGTTCCTCTGCCCGTTTTCCTTTTTTTGGCACCTAACCTCTTCTTTAAGTTGTTGACGATTATCTTGTTCAAGGATTCTGCTTGTCCATTTGCTTGAGGATGCACTGGTGTTGACGTGATCATCTTAATTCCCCAACTTTTACAAAAATCAGTAGTTCTGTTGCTGATGAATTGAGAGCCATTATCACAAACTATCTCAGTCGGTACCCCAAATCTGGTTAGGATATTCCTCTTTATGAAGGATACCACTTCTTGATCCCTTACTTGGACAAAGGCCTCAGCTTCGACCCATTTGGAGAAATAGTCTGTCATTGCCAGCATAAAAACTTTTCCTCCTGGAGCCTTTGGAAGCTTTCCCACTATATCCATACCCCATTTCATAAATGGCCAAGGGGATACGATAGGATATAATGGTTCTGCAGGCTGATGCAGGATGTTGTCGTGTCTTTGACATGCATCGCATTTCAAAGCATACTCCGCGGCATCCTTTCTCATGGTCGGCCAGTAATATCCTGTTCTCAACACCTTCGAGAACAGAGATCTGCCCCCAGTATGGTTACCACAGTCTCCTTCGTGTATATCCTGAAGTACCTCCTTGGTTTCAGGATCTTCCAAGCACCTTAGGTACGGACCTGCAAGGGATTTCTTATACAAAATATTATTTATAATAGTAAAATGAGATACCTTCATCCTAAAAGCCTTAGGATTTGCATCCTTTGGGATATCTCCTTCTTGAAGATACTTCATAATTGGAGTCATCCAGGATTCAGGATTCTTCTCAGGATATCCATCACCAGGATACTGGATACATGCTACTTCCTTATCCTGAGATTTGAAATGTTCTATTGCATGATACAAGATGTGCACTATTGGTATCTGAGTTCCCTCCGGTATCCTGACAGTAGATCCTAAGTTTTCTAGAGCGTCAGCTTCAGCATTCTTTTCTCTTGTTACATGTTCAAGTGTAAAAAATTCAAAATATCCTGCTAACTTTTTAACAATTTCAAGATATTCAGCTAACCTTTTACTACATAAGATCCATTGAAATGGTTAGTAATCAATAGGGAATCAACATATACTTGTAAACATCTAATATTCATATTTTTAGCCAATTCTAATCCTGCTATCAGAGCTTCATACTCAGCTTCATTATTGGTAGCAGAAAATTCACATTTAATAGCCTGGGGTAATATGTCCCCCTGTGGCGATTTTAGTAGTATCCCTAATCCTACACCTCTTATGTTGGATGCACCATCGGTATGTTGGATGCACCATCAGTATGTAATATCCAAAATTCTGAACTTTCACCTAGTTGTTGTACTTCTAGGTCTACTTCATTTTGAATATCACTACTGAAATCAGCCACAAAGTCAGCTAGAGCCTGAGACTTTATGGCATTTCTAGGTTCATATACTAGATCATAGGCACTTAATTTTACTGACCACATAGCCATTCTACCTGACATCTCAGGTTTCCTAAGCACATTTTTAACAGGATAATTAGTTTTAACATGAATCCTATGTGTTTCAAAATAATGTCTAAGTTTCGTTGATGCCATAACTAGGGCTAATATCAATTTCTCTAAATGAGAATATCTAGTTTCGGCATCTAATAAACTTTTACTAACATAATAAATAGGATACTGCTGACCTTCATGATCCTTTACAAGGATAGCACTTACTGCATTCCCTGATACTGCAAGGTACAAGGATAATGGTTCACCATCCTTAGCTTCATCAATAGAGGTGCGGTTGACAGATACTGCTTCAAATCCCGCAAGGCTGCTTCATGCTTCTCTCCCCATTCGAATTTCTTATTCTTCTTCAGGATATCATAAAACTCCTTGCACTTCTTCGAGGATCTTGAGATAAATCTGTTTAATGCCGCTACTCGTCCGTCAACCTTTGAACGTCTTTCATATTTGAAGGTGACTTAATATCCAAGATAGCTTTTATTTGCTCCGGGCTTGCCTCTATCCCTCTTTTGGTCACCATGTATCCTAGAAACTTTCCTGCTCCTACTCCAAAATGGCATTTGGCAGGGTTTAGCTTCATGTTGTATTGGTCCAGGATATCAAATGCTCCCATAATATCCTGGAGGTGATCCTCAGCCTTCTTAGATTTTACTACTATGTCATCAATGTACACCTCCATAGTGTCCCCCAGCTTGTCTTTGAACATCATGTTCACCAACCTTTGGTATGTTGCACCTGCATTTTTTAAACCAAAAGGCATAGCAGTATAACAATAAATACATGTCGGTGTCATGAAAGCAGTATCCTCCTGATCCGAGGGTTCCATTTGGATCTGCTGAAATCCTGAGGAGGCATCCATGAAGGTTAACATCTCGTGACCAGTGGTAGCATCCACCATTGAATCAATATGAGGTAGAGGAAACGGGTCTTTAGGGCAAGCTTTGTTCAAGTCCGTATAATCTACACAGACTCTCCATTTCCTTTTTTTTTTTTTTTTTGCACCACAACTACATTCGCCAGCCATTTGGGAAATTTCACTTCCCTAATCATCTTGCTTTTTAGTAGTCTTTCAACTTCCTCTTGGATGATCACATTTCACTCCAGAGCAAATTTCCTTCTCTTTTGTTGGACAGGCTTGAATAACCTGTCAATACCGAGCTTATGAGTTAAAATATCCTTGGAAATGCCTGTCATATCCTCGTGCTTCCATGGGAACGTTGACATCCTACATTTCAAAAAGTTAGTCAATTGATTTTCAATATCCTGGGGGATATTGGTTCCCACGAGCACCGAGATATCTGGATTATCCTGATCCAGGACAATTTTCTTTACATCCTGCTCAGAAGCCTCCACAATAACCTGGGCCAGCATCTTTAATTGCTATGCTGCACTAGGCTTTGTCGAGGACTTCATTGAAGAAGAATAGCACTCTTTTGCTTCATGTTGATCACTTTCCACATTTACCACTCCCTAAGGGGTAGGTATCTTGATGCATTGATGATAGGTTGACGGCACAGCTTTCATATCATGGATCCAAGGCCTACCTAATATAATATTATAGCAGGATAGGGAGTCCATGACACAAAAGCGTTATATTGAGTTGACCCCTTCAACATATACAGGCAATTTTATCTCCCCCACGGTGTTTCTAGCCTCCCCACTGAAACCGACAAGCACAGTGGATTTCGAAGTAATATCCATCGGGGATAGATTCATCCTCTTCAATGTCTCCAGCTGAATTATGTTGACGGAGCTGCCATTATCTACCAGTATCCTGCGTACAAAGTGGTTAGCCACATACAATGTTATTACTAGAGCATCATGATGAGGATCCTGGACCGTATCCATGTCATCACTATCGAAAGTGATCACTTTATCAGTTGTGAGAGTTGTCATCCTGGTTGGCTTATCTCCTCTTTCTGCCTTGGCTTCCTTTGCATGTCTCTTGGCCGCAGAATATGAAGTCCCACAAATGTCGGATCCTCCTGAGATAAAGTTAATTATTTTGGCATCCGCTGGAGGTGATGCTGCTCGTTCGGGATCCTTCTCAGGATCCTGACCTTTATTCTTCTTTCTTCCCATGAGATCCTTCAGATATCCCTTGCTCAAGAGATAGCTTATTTCTTTTCTTAGAGCAATGCAATCCTCAGTAACATGTCCAAAATCCTCGTGGAAGGCACACCACTTGAACTTATCCTTCCAATCAGCTTTTTGTTGGTTTTTCCGGGGCCATCTTGCTTTGTATCTTAAACCCTGCATAGCATACATTAGTTCAAGTATATTAACGGAAAAACAATATTCAAACAACTCAGGATACTCCTCAGGATCCTGATCTTCAACAGCATTCACTTTTTTGCTGTCATTTCTGCCATATAGCTTAGAGCGATATGGCTTATACGAGGATTCTGATTTCCTGTTGGTCGACTCATAGGTTGTAGACGAATTCATCCTCTCTTGCATCTTTTTATCATCCTCCAACCGAATATATCTTAGAGCCATGTTACGAGCTTCATCCAGATTCCTGCAGGGATTCATTACAGGATCCTGGTAAAATTGAGAATCTTTTTGCAACCCCATCTTGAAAGCCTGCACAGCTGTTGCAACGTCAAGATACGGGATATCTAAGGATTCCCAGCTAAATTTGTTCACATAATCCCTCAAGGATTCCTGAGGTCCTTGAGTTATCCTGTAAAGATCACTAGTTAGTTTCTCAAAACTCCGGCTGCAAGAAAATTGACTATTAAATAAATTAACCAAATGAGCAAATGAAGTAATTGAGTGGGGAGGAACGTTTAAGAGCCATTTTAAGGCTGATCCTGTTAAAGTAGAACCAAAACCCTTGCACAGGCATGCTTCCTTGAGATCCGGAGGAATAGGGTTGATTTCCATCCTTTCCCTATACTGGGCAATATGCTCCTCGGGATCCGTAGTTCCATCATAGAGCTTCATGTTGGGGGTCTGAAATCTTTTTGGGATTTCAGCATCACAAATAGGATGCGCAAACCGGGATATGCTGTGGCTGTCCTGGGATACTTCTGGAATTGGTTGGACCACCCCAAGCACACTGGATATCATGTCCTTTAATTTCTGAAGCTCCCTAGACAATGCTGATGTCACACCTGCATCCTGCAAAGATCCAAAACTATTAGTAGCAAGAGTATTATTATTATTAGATACATTACCAATCTGAGGATTCTTGCCATATCCTGAAGCATATCCTGAGCTTCTCACAGTTGACACTCTGACTGAAGAGGGTATCTCAGGAATATGATTCTGGGAATGGCTAGGCACAATATTTCCCCAGTTATCCTTAGTATAAACTACAGAACTGAAGTTCAAAGCCCTGGGTTGCAAGGGGGTGACAGTATCTTCAGCAGGTCTGCTTGAGCTGGATTTCAAGAGTTGTATCTCTCTCATCAGCATCTGATTAATTTCCTGCTGCTGCCTCATCTCTTCCTGTACACTACCAAACAAATTTAGAATTTCCTCATTAGAAGCTAAAACAGGACCAGATCCTTGGGTATTGCGAGCGGGGATAACATCCAGAGCCACATGAATTTCAGTTCCTTGAGAAGAGGCTTGCGATCTCGGAGGAGGTGGTGGAAGCACCGAACCAATTGTTGCGGAGGTGGTAGCAGACATGGTGGAAGAGCTCATGTTTGATCTCGAAGCCATTAAAAATAGTGTAGCAAAAAGTTTTGAAAATAGAAAACCAAGTAATGATTTTGCAAAAGTTTTTAGTAGAAATAGCACCACTTGCCCCACGGTGGGCGCCAAATTATTTTGGTCAAAAATTACTGAAGCAATTAAGTGATCAAATTAGTTAAGTGAGGTAGTGTGCTAGAAATGTGTGTTGAAAATATGCCAGTTAAGTTGTTTGTTAAAACAGTTTCAGGATACGGCTCGGGATATCAAGCCGTATTTGTGATCAAACAATGAGCTAAAATGTAAGGGTGACACAGGATGTACGAGGAAAGCCCTTGATCAATCTAGATCGCCAGCACAAAACCTCGGGAGCTGACAATCGCAGCTGCCTTGTTCTTCTTATTGCTTCAAATATCAGGATACAGTGCATGATATGATGCGGATCAACTAGGTGTTACAATGTAATTCGAGTACAAGTGTTAGTGTGTAGTGATTGTTTGCGAGTAGAGAGAAAGGGTGTGCGAAAGGTTGTGTGCCTAATCTGATCCGATCAATCCCCTTTTATAGTAAAAAGAATGCAACTAACTATCCTATTATTCCGGGATCCGGCGAATATTCCATATGTAGACGTTGTAGTCCACATCTTCCGGCCTCAACGTCTATAACACAACTGAATTGTCCGAGTCTTGAGGAGAAGAAGTCCACCTGACCGTTAGAGACTGGTTTCAACAATCTGCACGTGAATTAATTAGTTATTACCAGGATATCGTATCAGGATGTTACCAATATCCTGATCCAGCATCCTGGCCACAATAAAACAAACAAAGTCAGAATATCAGTCAGGGTATATGAGCGGAAAATCACCCATAACAATAGCGACGCCCCCTGCGGGCACAGAAACGCTAACAGCAGTAGCGGAAGTAGTGGCCCCAACAGCCATGTACTTTCTCCCGATGACCTTCACCCGGATTGGTTTTTTCGCCTCTACAGCAGAAACACTACTTCCCCCGCTGGGGGGAGGCTTGGAAATATAATCAGCGGGATCCGCCGGCACAGCAGGTAGCAAGAACTGCTCAAGGTGGATTTTTAGCACATCTGGTTCTTGTTCGCCAATCACGCGGTCCGCGACCCTCAAAGCAGCATTCCGCGGGAGATCAACAAAGTCAAATAAACTCCACTTACCTGTTTGACATTTACATATGTTAATTCAAACACAATTAACGGGAAAAATTCAAAGCAAAGAGCCACATACCTTCATCATCCCTTTGAAAGGAAGGGTACAACCTGATATCACGCCATAGCAGGCTCATCCCCGCCATCACCAGGGCTCCCTTCGGGATCACTGTGCACTCGGAGGGACATTGAGACAATCTCTTAAACAAAGCGTTTTCAACATAAGCATCTTTTGGGGGACCATCGTCTTTAACCTTGTCCTTGTGTCTCATCTCCCTCCACTGCATTTCTCCAGGGATCACACCGGCATCAATATAGAAGAACTTCTTCCAGTCCTTATCCCTGGAACTGGCAGGAATGTCTCTCAAGCAAGACACATCGATGTCTCGCCTATCAAAGGTGAAAAAGGGGGATTTCCAGACGAGAACGAAAAAAGCCTTAAAAACGGTAAGTTCAGGGATATGACCCAGGGCAGTACAAGCAAATTCAAACTGTCGAATTTTGACCAACCCTAACGGATGCAGTTGAGAAATGTGAATGGGATAGTGGTCAAGAACAGACTTACAAAACTTGGTGATCGGCAATCGGAAGTTGCATAATTTGAAAAAATCACTAAACAGAGTGATTTTACCCTTTTTCAACGGAAATGTCGTGTCTGTCTTTGACGGCAGCACCGGATTCCACTCTGCCCTAATGCCGTACTCTTGAACGAGATTGTTGAAAGATACAAGCTCCCATTTGACATATAGGGCATCAGAACTTGCTTAGGCAGAAGAAGAGGACTCGCTGGTTTTGGAAGCCATTTTTGGAATCAAGAAGTTGAAGAAAGTGGTTGTGAACAAAGATGGAAATGTAATCCCAAACCCTAAACGGGGAACCTATTTATAAGGGATTACAACCTTTCGAATTCAAAAAGGCAAACGGATGGGAACGCGTGTCAAGACAGGGGAGGTACAACTGTCATTCTAATGATGACTTAATTGTCACATCCTTTCCCATCACCGCCATTTTTCAAAAAAGTAACGGTACCCCACTCGAGAAACTAATACTCAAAGGGGGAATTTTGACTTTTTCCTTTTTTTAGTCCAATTTCATGAACATCATTTCATAACTTCGGACTGGGGGGACATGACGAGGTATGACCCGGATCGACTAACCCGACCCGGTCATCACCTATTATTTTATTATAAATATTTAATTACACATGTTTATTCTAGAATGTTCTATTCTGCATGGATAAACCACGTAACCAAATCCCCAAACTTTTGGGAAGATCATGCAAATCCCTAACTTATCGGAGCTCATCCTAAGTTAGGAGAAACCTTAATGGTAAACTATAAATAGAGGTAAACATCAAAGGTACGAATCATATTGCTCTCGTTTACTCTCTCTCTCTCTCTCTCTCTCTACATTCATACTTTCTTTCTCCCATACTGAGACTTATTCTCACGCCGGAGGGTGGTTACAGGAATAACCTCATTCATGTAACGAGTCCTAACGGTGTTTGATTTTGCAGTTAGCTGTTCGGATCGTCAAAGAGTTGAAGTCCTAGCCGGAGCTTACCCACAAGGTCAGTGTTTCTTTATATATACTTAATAATATTTGTTATTATATATATATATATATAATTAGCACAAGATTTGTGTTATAAATTAATAACTTTAGAGAGATTGTGTGTTAATCATCACTAAATTAGGTTAACCCCTACTTTAACCATGATCTTATTACTATTTGGAAGCAATAACAAAGTATTTAGTAAGACGTTCAAACTAGAACTCTAAATGGAACTGCTAAATATAGAAACTTCCCAAACTTGATAAGCATTGGTAAACGTCGAGTAATTGTCCGATTATGGAAATTACTTATTATTAAACTTCAAACATATCAATAATTCCTTTGTATGGCTAAATTAAACCCAAAAATACCATAAATGTTTTTAATTGGAAAGCCTAGTTGGAAAACTTACAAATTGTTACAATGTAACACCATTACCTGCAGTGGCGGAGCTTGACCAAAAGTTTCGAGAGGGCGTAAAGTGATAGGACCCAAAAAAAAAATTCCTATCGTTATGTTTCAGATCGGGTCGGGTATTCGATTCAGGTCGGGTCAAATAATAATAGTTCCAAATAAAACTAAAAAAAATCATTCATTCAAAGGACATGTTCTTGCACATAGAAAAACTAAATATTGTATAACAAAGGACCTATATAGGGGCCCGCTAGAATGAGAACCACCACGAGTTATGAGAACCGCGAGAACCAAGTGCCACGGAGGGGCATTGACCACGATTTTTTTTTTACAACTAGATCCGTATATTTTAACAACATTCGTAAAAAAAATTCAAACGGCGCGCCCGAGGGGGTAGTTTTTTACACCCAAAGTTTGGTGTTTTTATTATTTTTTTGTTTTTTGTTTTTTTTTTTTTACAAACTTTGGGTGTAAAAAACTACCCCCTCGGGCGCGCCGTTTGAAATTTTTTTTTTTACGGATGTTGTTAAAATATACGGATCTAGTTGTAAAAAAAATCGTGGTCAACGCCCCTCCGTGGCACTTGGTTCTCGCGGTTCTCATAACTCGTGGTGGTTCTCATTCTAGCGGCTCCCTATATATATATATATATATATATATATAATGATACAAGATAAATGGAACCTGGACAAGGAATTACAACTCAGCCCGGCGATCTTTAAGATTTTTGAATTCATCAATTATGTCTTCCGAATCAAACTTATCAGCAATTTCTTTTTCTATGTAGATCATCAAGCTATTTGTGAGATATTAAGTTTATTGTGTGGTAGGTAATCTAGGGTTAAACAGATAAAATAAGAGTTAAAATATATTTACCAAACTACCCATCATTTAGGAAAAATAATCGGGTGGGCGATCCTATATAATTTTAAATTTTTCAGACGAAAAATCGGACCATATACACTTCTAACCGAAACATTGGGGTGGGTGGGTGCACCCCCGGACACTCATTATACTTCGCCACTGATTACCGGTATTAGCAGTTTTAAAGCCTGATTAATTAAATTTAATGTTTAATTGATAAACTAACCTATAATAATAACCAGTTTTTTATAGTGCGCTTTGCGGCGGAACCAAGCAAATGATAATGTAAAACAAACGTGACTTGAAAATAAAGCATGTTGTTTAGAAGTCAAACCATTAGAACGATTTAGTTTATCATCGTACCATTTTATGATACCAAATAAATACTTTATTTCCATGAGTACAACTTTGTTTTTAACAAAATTTATAACGGAATGTCAGGGGAAAAAATCAAGCATAACTACATACTTAAGTTTTAGAAAAAAAAAGTTATAAACGTAAATATTAAAAAGTATCAAATTAATCGATAAATTAATATATGTTCAAAAAAAAGAAAAAGAAAACAATTATTAAAAAAGGTAAAGTAAATATATATTTTAAAAAAGATAAGTATGTTACTAAAAGTAAATATAATAATAAACTATTATAATATATTAAATAATAAAATAATAAAAAACTATATATTATTATAAAAATAAAATTACTATTTATCATCACTATAAACAATATATATATAATATAATGATGACGACGACGATAATTTCAAGGATAGTAATTAAATATGTTAAAATCCATTTATTTCATTAAATCTCATAATTATCCTCAAATTACATCTATACCTCTAATTTAATCAAACTAAGGGGCTGTTTGTTTACCTCTTAATGAGGCTCTTAATGGTTCAGACCTCTTAATGGTTCAACACTTAATGGTTCAGACTGTTTGTTTCACGAGCAGATGTCTAAATGGTTCAAACATTTGCCTCTGAATGATTAAGATTTATACAGAGTCTGAATGGTTAAGACCTTTGATCTGAATTGTTCAGACATTTGCCTCTGAAGGGTTAAGCATTATACAGGCTCTTAATGGTTCAGACCACATACTGGTTCAGCACTTAATAGTTCAAACATTTACTGGTTCAGCACTTAACCATTCAGATATTGCCAAACAGCACTTAAACTTACCCTAATCCATCCACCATTCAGCTTTAATCACATTACAATTGTATCAATAGTGAAATCCATTTTTGTTTAGAGTTAAAGGTGGTCATGTGATCATCAAATAATGTGATTCTTGAGTCTAAACTGGTCTACTGGTTGTATAGTTTCAATACAAAAAGTTTCACGAACTTTAGAAAATTCTAAGATACGTATTATGATTTTAAAATAACATATGGTAGAACTGAGATTTAAGAAATTTTGGGTCCATGATGAGAGTTATAACATGATCAGTATGAATTAAAAGGACTTGAAATATTTACAAAAGGTACTCCTATGAGATATCAATTTGTAAACCAAGATAATATTTGGTTTTTCAAAAGTCTTTCATTTGAAATATATTTTTTAGAAGAAAAATCACCTCTTCAATTTCTTTTACGTCCCATATTAGGTTATCAACATATACAGTTATGATCACAAATGCTTATGTTTTCTTCAGGGCCGACCCTGAGAATTCGTGTACCCTCTTCGAGCTCGAAAAAACGTGCCTTTACACCTTAACGAAATTGGGTATTGGATTCACTAAAGGTCTAAACATAATGTCAATGGGCTAATAACTAATCTAAACCATAAGAATAGTTTTGTAAGTGGGCCTATATGTTGGTGTTTGTATAGGTATACCCTATTAAAAATATATTTTACATATACATATCGAGTTTTTCATAAAATAAAGTGTCCTTCGAAATGTACTCCCCGCCCACCCCCGGGCCGACATGGTTTTCTTCTTAATAAAGACGCATGGACAAATAAGGTTATGTGTATAACCTTTACTTATCAAAGACTCACTCAAAAAATTGTATCATAGCTTCCTAACTTTTTTCAACCCATATAAAGATCTTTGTAATTTAATTGAATACATATCTTTAGGGGTCGTTTGGTTCGCGTAATATATATGGAGGAATTCGAATGTTTCAGAGGAATTGGAATTTTCATATCCCTCAAGAACTTTCATATAGATATCATTATCAAGTGATCCATACAAGTAAGTTATAATGACATCCATAAGACGCATTTCTAATTTTAGACACTACTAAGCTAATTAAATATCTAAATGGTTATTGCATCCATGAATATGTTTCCTCATAGTCGATTACTGGCCTTGTGAACAATCTTGAGCTACATGTCTAGTTTTATATCTTGTAACTACATTTTTCTTATTCTACTTTCGCACAAAAGTCCATTTATACCCTATAGTCTTTACGACCTTGGGTATAAGTTCACGAACATCATATCACTTGCTATAGAATAAGAAAACATCTTATTAATATTTTCCATTTCATCTTATTACAATGTCACACCCTGATTTTTCCGTGGGCCCGAACTTGAGGTATATTTGTGACGATCGGATAACAGTATCACATTTGACAATAGAAGATAAGATAGGATGATAAAAATATTAAATGTAAAAGCTTGAATATAATAATAAAATTTATACAAACTTGTTTGGTACAAAATATCCCACAAGGTAGGATCTAATAAAACGGACTTGAGATTATGACGGGTCTCTAACCAAGGAGTCGTAACTTCCAAGGTTTATGACCAAGCCCACTCCAGCCTATTTCATACTTGCTTAACCTGCGCTTAATCTTTAAAAATACGCCAGTTTTCATTCGTAAATACTATTAACTGACTCTTTTTGAAATCTTTTCGAAAATCCTTTGAAACCATTTGGTAATCATTTTCTTTTAACTTTGGGATAAAGTGACCACTGATCAATAACATCAAGAACTAATTATTAACCTCCTTTAACAGAACTCGCACGCTTATTACTGCCATTAACTCGAACCCCATATAATCATGTTTCTTGTTACCAGATTTACATGCTTGTCAATACATATCAAAAGCCGATACATGATCAATAGACACACCATATTTATTATTTGTGTCTGTCAGGTGTATGCCTACACCCCGCGCTTATTTCATGGTCATTTGCATTTAAATGAGTCGGGACGCCCGGACACGACCATATTAACCCCCAAGTGTTTAATGTTATCAAGCAATACAGATTAAAACGGATTATTGCATTTCTATGACAATATTAGTAATGGAATATATTTGTAAATATAGATAGGATTGTATTTATCTATTCCCTAATTTATGGGATTGTATCTTGTATATGGATTAAGTTCAAGAGTGAACACTAATGTAGTTTGCGAATTGAGCTAACTAATCCTGACCATACATGTGTGTAGATCAATGGTCAGGATTTGATGATGAAATACACTAGTGTATTTTACGATGTGATAATGAAATCCTAGCCATCCACGTGTGTAAATCAATGGCCAAGATTTGGTCACTCAGTTCGCAAATACATTAGTGTTCACTCTAGAACCACACCCTCTTGTATATATATGATCATTGTCAATGAATTAGAAATCAATTGAGCCATAACATTCTTCATGGTATCAAGAGCCTAACCCTAACCCTAATTTTTTCGCCTCTCCCTCCTACCCCTCTCTCTCTCTCTCTCTCGCCGATTTTCTGCCATCAACCGGCCTTCTCTATCTTCGGTCGGTCATGTCTTCCTCACCTATACACCCTGCGGTCACCGTTAACAACATCAAGAACTTCATCCCCCTAATTCTTGATCGTCAAACCGGACACTACAACACGTGGGCTGAATTATTTGTCCTCCACCGCAAAGCTTATGATGTTTTTGATCACTTGCAGCCCCGCGACACCACCACCTCTTCTTCAACCGGAACGGACAAAGACAAGGAGAAAGAATCGGCCCCCAAACATACTTATCATGAGTCATGGGAACGTATTGATTCCATTATTTTACAGTGGATCTACGGTACCATCTCTCAGGACCTCATGCATACCATCATGATCACCAACACCACCGCGCATGACGCATGGACTCGTCTCAAAAACCTTATCCTCAACAATGAAGCAGCTCGCACCATCACAATTCAAAACAAGTTTTTTAATACTCGTCTTGATCAATTCCCCAGCATGGCCGAATATTGTCAGCACATGAAACTACTTCATGATCAACTTACTAGCCTGGGCTCCACCGTCTCGGAAAAACAACTTGTACTTTAGATTCTTACCGGGTTAACTGATCAATACGAAAGCATCTCGCTTATTCTTCAACAAACTCAACCCCTCCTAGATTTTTATGATACCTGATCGCGCCTTTGTCAGGTTGAAGAACGCAAGAACGCTCAAGCCAAGTTATCCGCATAAACGGCTGGCACCGCTCTTCACACTACAACCGAGCACACCCAACTCCCACCTGCCGATACCCGCAACCAGTACGATGCACCTGCTGATCGTGGACGCGGCCGAGGCCGTGGTCGCTGTCGAGGGTCTTACGGACGGGGCCTATATCCCCAGCCCAACTATTACCCGCCACCATATTGGCAGCCTCCACCCTGGGCCAACAATTCACCTCAACAGCCCTCTCCTTCTTGGGCCCAATGGACACCACCCCCTTGCCCATATCCTTCTAACCCATCCTCTTCCCAATCGGCCCAACCCAACTCATCGACCCAAGGAATATTAGGCCCGAGGCCCACTTCTCAACAATCGGCCCAGACATACTCCACCGGTTGTTCTCCAACTGATATTGCTCAGCCTCTTTACAACTTGGCTCTCCAACACAATGATTCATCTTGGACTATGGACACGGGCACGTCAGGTACAATGTCTCCTCAATCTGATAAGTTTCCATCTATTTTTAGTTCTGGTATTATTCGTAACATTATTGTTGGCAATGGCAAAACCATTCCGGTTCCCGGACAAGGCAACATAACCCTACCCCCACCTTTCCCACCTTTTAAACTAAACAATGTTTTATACGCTCCTAACCTAGTTAAAAACCTTATATCTGTACGTCGTTTTACAACTGATAACCAATTATCTGTTGAATTTGACCCATATGGTTTTACTGTGAAGGACCTACAGACCAAGAAACCTATCCTACGGTGCAATAGTTCGGGGGATCTCTACACGCTCAGCCCATCCAACCTCACCAGTCTCACTACTGCTTCCACTTTTGCAGCTATCTCTCAATACATATGGCATCAAAGGCTCGGCCACCCAGGCCCAACTATTTTACAAAATTTAAAAACCTCTCATTCAATTTCTTGTGGTTCTTTACATAATAATGTTTGCACTGCTTGTATTTTTGGGAAACATACTAGACTTCCTTTTGCTACTTCTAATACTCGTACTTTTATGCCATTTGATCTTGTTCATAGTGACGTTTGGACATCTCCCATACTTTCAAATGGGGGACATCGTTATTATGTCTTATTTTTAGATGATTACGCCATTTTTTATGGACCTACCCTATATCTCACAAATCTGATGTCTTTGCTATGTTCACCAAATTTAATACATTTATTCAAACCCAATTTGGCACCAAAATAAAACAGTTCCAATGTGACAACGGACGTGAATATGCCAATAATCAATTTCATAATTTTGCGTCATGCATGGCATGCACTTCCGTTTTTCTTTCCCTCACACCTCGTCCCAAAACGGTAAAGCCGAACGAAAGATTCGTACCATAAACAACCTTATGCGTTCCATCATGGCCCACTCCTCGACCCCGAACATCTATTGGCACCATACCCTCGAAACCGCAACCTACCTTCTAAATATCATCCCAACAAAAATACATAATTTTCAACGGTCGTTTGATGAAGTCAATTAGGGTTTTTGATTTGGGTTTTGTGACATCTGGCAGGATGTTTTCAAGGTTTCCTAATCTTATAGATGTGGATTTTCTTCTTGGAAGTGTGATAGTAATAAACATACAAAAAATGGAATTTTTCTTTAGGTTGTGAATTTGGTGCCTTTTGTATTGATTCCGATGTTTCGTTACCGAATAATCTTGATTTGGTACCTGTTAGTGAAGTAGATTTAGGGCTGCAAAGTCTGTGTAGTAAGTACCCAAATCTGCAGAGGCTTGTGGTTGCGAATTGTAGTGAAATCGGTTTGTTAAATGTTGCGGAGGGGTGTTCGACGATGCAAGAGCTCGTTTTGCATCGTTGTGATGATCAAGTTTTGCGCGGTATTGCAGAGTTCAAGAATCTGCAAATACTAAAGTTGGTTGGGACGATTGGCGTGGCGGCGGTGGTGTGTAAGTGGTGGTGGTCGGACATAGGGTTGACGATATTGGTGCAAGGGTGTAAGAGGTTAGTGAAGCTGGAACTCAGAGGGTGTAAGTGAGATAAGGTTTGTTATTTATTTATATTTCTATTTTTTAAATACAGTGGTATTTTAGTCTTTTCATTAGAAACTAACAGAATATTCAAACGGAGTTAGAAATTTGGACTCAAATGGTTAAGAAAAGTGGCTATAGGGACTCAGTGCGTTAAACATTTGATCTTGGACTCAAGTGGTTAAAACCACTATAACACAGACTCAAAAAGTAATTTACCCATAAAAATTTAGGGTTCAATAATGGAGGATCTGAGATTAGTCTCTCAGACCCGTTACCTCTTCCGTCGATTTCTAGTACTCCGGCGAAGGCAACACCGCCGAACCTACCGCTGCTCTGCGGCTCACCGCCTCTGCCGGAATCTCCGGTATGATTGGTAGCGATCGCCGCTTTCCCTTCGTCCTTATTACTCTTCGTCCTTATTACTCTTCTTGTGTCCATCATTCCACCATTAGGGGAAGCCATAAATTTTGAAGCACTGATCTTTGGTGTGCCTCATCATTCCACAATGATCACACTTAAGTTTGGATTTATCGATTTTTGGTTTGAGGGAAGAGTCCGGGCGGCGCCTCTGTCCCCTAGCCGCTAGCCCTAGGGCTTTACCACTGTTGTCGGATTGGGTTGTGGTTAGTCCCGCTCCAATTCCCGTCTGAGTTCCAGTGGTAGTCCCAGTGATGTTTTGGTGTGCAGTTTCCTTCCGGACAGCCGCATATGCTTCTTCTGTCGTCGAAAGGGGATCCATTCTCTCCCTCTTGATTGTATCGTATTGTGTGTCAATTGCGTTCAGAAATTGGAACAAAAATTCCAATTTCTGTTCTGTTCTCAGTTTATTGTAGGTGGCAATATCCACAGGGGATGTCATGGGATTCGGGTCTCTTCGATCGATCTCTCCCCCTAGATCCCTTGCATTATAATCTAGATCTCCTCAAGAGGGGTTCGATTCTGTTTAATTCCATTCGCTTTGACATGTAAATTAAAGGTTTGGAGTTTATCTTTACCACTATTGTACGTGGTTACGAGTGCATCCCACAAAGCTTTAGCAGTGGGAAACTCGGTCAGATTGCTCGCAATTGTCGGTTCAATATTTTGTATCAGTCATGAAAACACTACGAGGTCGTCTTGTTCCCATTGCTCATACCCGTCTTCGGTCGGTTTGGGTGATGCCGGATTTCCAGACAAATGACCAAGAAGTGATTTTGATTTACCTCCGATAGCTACTCGAATCATACGAGCCCATAGGGCATAATTTTGGCTGTTAAGTTTGAGGCTGATCTTGAGTCTATCGGACAGGTTGTGTTTGGTGTTTTGGTTTTGGGATGATTGGATTCCATTGAGAAAGTTGGCTAATTGAATCGAAAGATCATTGTTGTTTTGAGGGCTGCTGTCGGAAGACATGGTAGCTTTGGCTATGGTTGTTTTGAAAAGAACAAAGGTAGACGATGAGCAGTTCCCTGGATCGATTCAGGTTTGCTCTGATACCATCTTCGATTGATCAGAGTGTTTTTTTTTTTTTTCTATGCAAAAATTGTATATTTACAATGAAGGGTAAATTACACTTTTCGTCCTTTATGTTTATAGGAATACAAGACAGAACATAGAAAGGAAACATGGCTGGAAAAAAATGATCTAATTGATCTTAACGGCTAGATAATTCTTGGCTGAGCTGTAATCAATTTCTTAAATAAGGAAATGAAGAATTCATTCTGAGCCTATAACCTTTTTTTTATTTTTCTAACACCGGGTGCATCCCGTCTTGATTTACCGGGTTGATCTCCAAGTTCAACCGCCTTCATGAACTGCCAATCACTAATCATGTCAGCATACACAACGTCTTTTCTTCGTCTTTTTCCAGAGAGATTAGCGGTTTCATAGTCGAACCCTTTACCCCTCATGTCTTTTGGGTTGTCGGGTTTCGTGTAAGCCCAATCGGGTACCTCGTGATCTTCCATAAGGCGAGATCTGTATCGTTCTTTTTGTCTTCTTTCATCGTCCATCTTCTCGAAAAGCCAGAACTCTTCTTCTGATCGGGCTGTTAGACGATTGATTTCTCGCTCACTTGGTGTATCGGTTCCGAGTGAACTTGTACCTCTACGCATCACCTCTTTAAGCATCTCTCTCCTATCTTGAGCTGTAAAAGAATAAAAAACGACATCAGCTTCAACTTTCGTGTGCATTGAGTTCTTACCATATATACGATATATGTAGCTATTTAGAGAATCTAATAAAACCTATTTAAGGTATTTTACCATTTAACAAAATTCAATACAAAATTAGGGGTGCTAAAAAACCCCTAAAACCGACGGAACCGTTCAAATCAAAGCAAGTCAGCCGGTTTAAGATCCAATGGTAAATTCGCAGTTTAACGGTTTAACAGTTCAATCCTGTTTGAAACTTGAACCAGGCCGTTAAGTTCTTACCAGATATATTAATATATTAATAACTATTTAGAGAATCTAATAAAATGTTTTAAGGTATTAGTGTACAACAAATCACTATACTAATTAAACTGCCAAAATTAGGGGTATTCGGAAACCGTTGAAACCAACCGAACCGTTCAAATAGAAGCAAGTCGACCAGTTTGAGATCCGAACGGTTCGGTTTCACGGTTGGACACTTGAAACTGACCGTGTAAAGTACACGGATGGTCCTTGTGGTTTACTAAAGTTTTGGATTTAGTCCCTAGCTTTCTAAAAGTACACAGATAGTCCCTGTGGTTTGCACTTTGTATCGCATTTAGTCCCCAACTTTGCCAAAAGTGCATGAATGGTCCCTGAGGTTTGCATTTAGTCCCTAACTTGGACCTACCGAAACCTTTAGATTTATTGGCTGGGGACTACTTGCGTTACAAAATTCAAACCACATGGACCATCTGTGTACTTTTGGAAAGCTAGGGACCAAATCCAAAATTTTAGTAAACCACCGGGACCATCCGTGTACTTCTCTTTTTTAAATATGTAGTTATGTATATGTATTAAAAGCATGATCAGTCGTTATCTTTTTAAGCTTTTTTAATACAAACCAATGATTTTGAAAAAAAAAAAAATCGCTTCAATGAAATGCTAAACTGTCAAACAAGTAAAACCGACCCACCCAACCCAGCTGATATGATTTGTCGTTTCCAAAAACCCGCTGGACAAAAAATTCCGTCAAGATCGACCGAGCCAAAATGCCATATAACAAACGTTTAAACAAACTATTGCATATCAAATGTTCTACTTAATAAAAGATAAAAGGATGGGCAAGACCCTTGAAAAAACAGGTTATAATCAAGTCATACATGCAGATAAAATTCTTAATTAATGCTCATGATAATCCAAAAAGACAAACCTGTAGAAGTTGTATTAAACAATCCAGCCTGTATAACTTTAGCATCAATCCCCATCTTCTGTTTAGCGCGTTCCAATATCACCTCTTCAACCGACCCTACACTGACCAATACAAACACTCTCACTTCCTTCTTCTGACCAATACGATGGGCACGATCCTCCGCTTGCTGGTCCATCTGTGGATTCCAGTCACTATCAAATATAATCACAGTATCAGCGGTCTGTAAATTAAGACCGAGACATCCCGCATGGGTGCTTAACAGAAACATGAAATAAGGAGAGCCGGGAGCGTTAAATTGTCTTAACAAAGTGCCTCTTTCTTCTGTTGTAGTTGACCCGTCGAGCCTGAGATATTTGAACTCGTGAAGTTGGAGGTATACTTCGAGAATGTCCATGAGGTGAGTCATTTGAGAGAAAAGTAGAACGCGATGTCCGGCTCTGTGAAGTTTGGGTAATAAACGATCGAGTAGCTCGAATTTTCCGGATGCTCGAACTATTTCTTCTTTGCGCCAGATGTTGTACTGGCCCGTAAATAGGTAAGGATGGTTACAGCATTTTCTTAGCTGCATTGATAGATTCTGCAAACATTTGGATTTACCCGTTCCTGCAAACATCCGATTTTATAAGTACAAATGCAACAAAATTAAATTTAGTAATTAAATTTTGTGCTTAACAGTAAACTCGATTTGACAAATTTGCAAACCAACCCAACCACATTAATGGCCTCTTGTGCTGTTTATCCATATAAGGTTCAAGGAAAGAAGGAAAAAGAGCCTAAAATCTAGGTTTGTGAAGAAACATAGCAAAAGGCTAAGAACTTGAACAATAAAGTATAGAACCAACTAACAAATTGCATATGAAGATCGAGTTATTTACGACCGATTTTATATATTTCTAACATATGTAGTATCACCCCCAATCATGTGCCACTTAGTGGTCAGCCTTAAAAAAAAGTAGACAGTAGAGTGTAGACAAAGTACTAACCATTTGCAGGATCGTTACGTTGCTACTGCTTATAACATATTTGGTTTTGCAAGTCAAAATAACTACAACTTAGTCAAAACAAGTTTGCCTATAATGGAATCAAATGTATAGGTGGCAACATATTATTTAATTCAAATTAAAATGCTTCAAAGATTCAGAACTCGATTCTTCATTTTATCCAAGGTAATTTTGTCAATGAATAGCCTTATAATAACTTAAATATTAATTTTTATTAACTTCGGCACAAAGCAAACAATGTAGGACTTAATGCATAACAGCAAAAAGAATTTAGGGTTGAGTTGAGGTTACTAACCTGTATCCAGTCCAACCCTCTGAACATCAGTGACTTGCTGGTAGTATACTTTTTGCCATGCTGACATGTCACATTTTAGTATAACCTGGGTTTTCTGTGGAAGGTACTTTTCCACCTCATCTTTTTTCCTTCTTAAAATAAATGGCCTTATAACCTGGATTTTGTAGAGTATAAAAATCAGTCAAAACAGATAATAGAAGAAGAATAGTATAGGGTGTTTGGATGTCCTTCTTGAGAGTGATTATGAGACTTAAAATAATCATAATCAGAAAATTGGCTGTAAATAAACCGCATTATAGGAGATAGTGCTTGAAAATGCATAAAATGACCAAATTGGCGTTCTTCAACAACAATAGTAGTTCACCAAATTAGGTTAGCAGAAGAGGCAATTAGGTAACTTTATTTTACCCTTTAGCAACAAGTTTAGTGTCATAATTGTGAAACTGATCATCCAAAACTTATTATGTGACCGAGATAATCAGAAGCAGCAAACACGAAAATTGATCATTGCAACCACGAATAGCAAAAATCAAATAACCAATTTCAAAACACAAAAAAACTACCTGGTGTAGGCGACGAATGATCAACAACTCCTCTTCATCTGTTAGAGAAACATCACATTTATCTGCAAATGGTGCATTAAACCATTCCTCAAAATTTTCAACCGAATTAAAAATCGTCGGAAGAAGAAAATTAAGCAGCGCCCACAATTCTTGTAAACTATTCTGTATTGGGGTGCCTGTTAACAGAAGTCTCCTTCGAATTTGGTAGCTGCAAATGTTGCTTAATCAGTCAATGCTTTTAAGTTATTTGCCTAAACTAGAAAATAAGCATCAAAATTTACATCGAGAAATATATCACACACACACGTTGTTGGAGATTAACACTGTAACAGAAGTCAAAGAATAAGTGTTAGGCGGTAATTAGATTAAATATATTAAGAGTGCCTCTCCGACTTTACAGACACAAACACATATATGTATATATTTATATATGCATATAAGTTAACAATTACTTCATCTATCCAGCATTGTCTTGATTAAAAAACGGATATTTTGATCTCAAAGTATTCAGAATCTTCGCCACTGCATGCTTATTTCAGTAATTGTCATTAGTTCAAAATGATAGCAGCATCTTTAATTTTATCTCACTTCTTTTCCGTATGGGTACCTTTGAAAAGCTGACACCAAAATCTATGAAAATGTGGGTCCCTCATAAAAATTACTTTAGAAGAGTGATCTACAAAGTTAAATGTGAGAAACAATAACTAGAGGTGGCAAAATGCTATAGATAACTTGTAGGCCAAGTATGACTACAAAAACTATATTATTTCAATAAAAAACTAATTTACTGGAATAAAATGATTTACGAGTTTTTATGCATTGAAAATACATTTGGGGCAACTTTATACCCATTTGGATGTGTTTCCATTTAAGCTTTTTTTTCAGTTTACCCATTTAACTGGTTAGAGATCAAATTTATCCAGATCATACCCAGAGCCAAGAGTCTTTGCAAGCACAGATTCAGAATTCTTTAACCGGTGGCCTTCATCAACAACCATGTAGTACCAAGGTATTTTCTTCAAAAACGCTTTGTCTCTCATTATAAGATCATAGTGAGTGATCAGGACACTAAATTTTCCCTCTGATAACTCTTCTCTCATTGCTTTTCGCTCATCAAGACGCCCATCGTATAGAAAAGCAGCAATACTGTAACAATAAGAAAAATATCATAAGAGTCATCTTGTAAATAATCAAGTACGCTTATAGATGATGACATACCTAGGAGCCCATGTTGAAAATTCATTAATCCAGTTTGGTAGTACGGCTTTTGGGGCCACGATTAAATGGGGCCCAGTGACACCCTTATTTTCCATGAGATATGCTATCAAGGAGATGGTTTGAATTGTCTTGCCCAATCCCATTTCATCAGCTAATATTCCATTGAGATTGTTGTTAAATAAAGACAACATCCATTGAAGCCCTTCCAATTGGTATTGTCTTAGTTTTCCACCTTGAAGTATTGACGGTTGCTCTGTTACCTGCAGTATTTAAAATTTAATAAGTGTTTGTAACTGTTTGGATGTGCATTTGAAACTGACCATGAAATACTGAATAATCAGAATCAGATAATCATCTGTAACGAAACACATTGTAGCAGATAGGATTTGGATGTGCATTTGCTCCTTGAAGTTGTAATAATAAGATGATCAATTGTTTGCAATTTCTGGTTATTTAAAGATTTTTTTTAAGTCATAAATTGTAATTTTTCATTCCACACGAAAAAGGGCAATTACAAAGCAATGTAAAAGTATATTTTATAGACTATTTACGAGTTCTCTTAATCTTTTACCTTACATAATTTCGAAAACTATCTTTTTTGGTAGGAATATAAACATTGAAATGGTGGGTGAAAAATATTTCAAATTAGGATATAAAAGTAGGGTAAAAAGGTATATTGAGGCAGTTATGATTTAGTATGTATAGTACCTTCTCCTGAATTGAATGAATCATTGAATTATATTGCCTTTGGCCGTCAAGTAAGTCAGATTTCTTTTCTCCATTTACGTTTTTGGTATCATCAACTAAACCATCATCATCCACATCAACAACAACATCAGGAGTTGGCAAGTTGGGTTGTGGGCCACTCAAGGGTTCAATACCATCATGCTCAGCATCCTTTTGACGTCTTACAGCAGCTCCTAAACGAACAAGAAGATCATTTGTTTTCCCTAAAAGCATTGTTAACCGCTCATTCTTGCTTTCCTCAACCATTTTCATGTATGCTTCTTGATCATCGGATTTTAAAGCTTGAAACCTCAATTTCTCTTGTCTAGTAGCGCGCTGCCTTTGCCTTCCATGCCATGCCTGATTTAAGAGGTTTATGCAATACAACAGTTTTTAGGTATGTGTGTAAAGGGTAAATGCATACATATGAATGTAAAGATATAATTTGCAAACCTGAACACCATTGTTCCTTTGCTTTCGACGTTTCTGAGAGACCTGCACTTGCAAATGGAGTTCCCTTATTGCATTACGTATTTCTGCAAAGAATTTCCTCTTTTTTGTTTCTACTCTGTTCTTTTCTTCCTCCTCTAACTTTGTTAGTCGCTGCAACAAGTGATGATGTGTGAGAAGCCTTATAAAGAACAAAAGAAACATAGAAAAAGGTAGAAAATTACCTCAGCATCTCGTTTCTTCTTCAGATGATTGTCTGAGTCAACACCAAAAGCATCCCCCACACCATATGAAGGACGAGACAGCCTCATCATGCCCCAATCAAAGAGTTGCTTCTCGGGATGCACACATGTTAAAGACAACATGTACTCTGACCTCACCTTTAGTAAATGTTAGTTGAACAAGAACTTCTATACCTTAAGTCCATAGAGTTCAAGCAAACACTTTGACTGTAGGTCCTCGCCTCTGTTTGTAGGCAATTCTGAATTCATAATGAGACAAATAAACGAATCACTAAGTTGTTAATGTATCTAAGTGCGTAGATATTACTGAGCTATCATTGTATATGCGTATTCTAAGTGTGGCAACCTTCAAGTTGGGTCAAACGACTCTGGATGTGGCTCTCGATCCGGTTTTTCCTTAATTCTGCCACTTCAGAACCAGTTATGCGATTAGATCGCTGCTTAACCAGAGCATCCACGAGATCTGCCATTAACTCTCCTCCATTTGGAAACTGTGAGTTATCCTGAAATAATAAGAGACAACAATCAAGTTAAACAAATCAAATGACCAAATATCTTCAAGCAAAAAGCTGAGTCTGCGTTTGTCACTCTGTCCTACTAGAAATTCAAAGCATTCTAACAATGCGCAAACGAGCAATCCAGCATACATGTAGACAAAAACATCTACCATCACCTTGAGTAATTTAGGGCTTAAAACCACTTTTTATGACACACACAACTAACTGTAGATGGCAAATACAGCTCACATGAAGCAACCTTATTATGATTTCACTCAAATTTAAACAGAAATGTAACAAAACCTAAACTTATAAGCATATATCCATAGCATTGAGCAGCTAATTGCACCAAAAAACACAAACAATCCAGCTAGAACAAAACCCAAAATCAAAGTAAAGGAACAATCATAAACAATCACACAACCTAAAACTACAAATTCTCACAATCACAATTCACAACACCAAAACATCCACAGTTAGGTTTACAAATCCAATTGAACAACCTACAAAAAAAACTAATCACCATCACTCACAACAGAAACAACTTGTTTACGTAAACCTAAAATCAAATCATATATCCATACTCCATAGCACTTAATGAGCCCTAGAAAACAAGCAATCCACCTAAAACCAAAGTAAACACACATTTATAAACAATCACACAACCTAGAACTACAGATTCTCACAATCACAATTCACAACATCAAAACATCTACAATTCAACAACCTAATCACCATCACTCGCAACAACTTGTTCACCGAAACCTAGAATTACAGCTGCAAATTGAGCCCTAAAAACAAGCAATCCAACTAAAACAAAACCTAAAATCAAAGTAAAACAACAATCACACAACCTAAAACTACAAATTCTCACAATCACAATCACAACATCAAAACATCCAAGATTAGGTTCACAACTCCAATTCACAACATCAAAACATCTACAATTAGATTTACGAAGCCAATTCAACAAAACCTAAACCTAATCACCATCACTCACACCATAACCAACACAAAACAACTCACCGTCGACGAATCACCACCTACACCTCGTTCGCAACCGTCAGATCCACCACCACCGCCACCGTCGCTACCACCACCGCCACCGTCACGACCGCCACCGGCGTAAATCTCCGAAACGGCATCAAAAACATCGGTAGGAAGCGGTAAATTCCGCGAGATGAAACTGAGAGCAGAGATCAAGGTCTTGGTGTCGTCCAAAACGTGTTCTGGCAGCGATGAAGAGGTCTGCTGCATCTCCAACACCTGTGTAGTCATGGCGGGAGCCACTGGCAGCAGCGGTTGCTCTGTGTGTGTTTGAAATTTGTAAAAGTTTTGATATTTGGAGGTAAGGTCGTTAACGTAGGGGAATTGTTGTTACGGTTTGGAGAAGAGAAAAATTTCTTCATGGTTTGCCTATTATTCACTTTTAATCCTTAATTTTTTAAAATTACAGCTATAGTCCTTAACTTTTGCAATTTTATTCCTGGATAGTCTCTGGCACGGATGATGGTTAATTTTTTGTGTTAATTGGATGCGAAATGACCAAAATACCCCTACTGTTAAATAATAATATCAGTCAAAGTCAACATCCCCATCTTCATCTCTTAAACCCCTTAAACCCCAGCAACCACCATAACTATACCTATACCATCACTGCCACCATCAGTCAAAGCCAGCTCCATCACCACCATCAACAGCAGCCCCACCACCAGCTACCATCATCGTCGCCATCATTATGAACCACCAACCACCTGCAACCCCAACAACCACCAACCTCCATCGCAACACATAGTGTCAATTTAAGTATTGGTTAAAAGAAAAACCTAAGCTACAAATAGAAGGCAAAGATTACTAGTGAGTTTACATATCCTCAAAGAAAATTAGATATTATCTTTCATTTTCAAATTTTAAACGAAAGTTCTGACAATAACTGTTATTTTTTCCAACTGGACCAAGTTAATTAATTAGACCAAGTAACTGATACGTTGGCTCAAGCGTATTCATGAATTGTATTCAAACGTAAGAAAAGAAACGAAGACCTTTTCGTATGCTAGAGTTTCCACAGCCTCAAAACAGAACTTAAACAAAACCCATGATGTATTAATTACTTATGAATCTTATCATGTATTAATTACTAAAGAGTTTTAACGTATTAGATAGAAAGATGAAGATAGACTGATGAAGAGGTGGTGTGGGTGGGTGGGGGGGGGGGGGGGGGGGGGTTGGGGAGAAAGATGAAGTTAAAAGAGATGGTGGGTCCCACAAACTCATGTATTTATCTTTCATCCCTTCCCCATATTAGAAGGACAATTATGCGATTCCGCATCCACTTAACTTAGAAAACTAACTCTCATCCACACCAAAGACTATCCGGGAACGAAATTGCAAAAGTTGCGGACTATAGCTGTAATTTTAGAAAGTTGAGGACTAAAGGTGAAAAATGGAAAAATCACAGAGACTATCCAGGCATTTTTCTCTTTTGAGAATTATTGGGTATAAAAACTAGCTTTTTGATTAACCTAGCCACTACAAATAGTTCGGGTGTGGGTTAGGGATTAGATTATTTTTTTTAACGGCAACAAAAAATATTTTATTATAATTCTAGCCAGTGGCTAGCACCAAACTTACAGCCATCAAACATAAAAACATACAGCCAAAAGAAAACATACACCAGAGTAAATTAAAAAAACATCAAAAATTCGTCAATGTTTTCAGGTTATGTTTGCCTCCTTTGAACGGTGTTTTACCTATAAAAACTCTTGGCCTTTATGTTAGGATCTGAGTTTGGTTTTGATTGTGTTTTACGTTTGAAATAAGATGAAGATGGATGAGTAGTGCAGCGGAATTTAAGATGGAAACAAACTTTGCACACAATCAAACAGGAGAATTGCTTTAATCAAACATTTTCAACAAAGAACCGAAAGATTGAATTTATTTCAATAACGATTACAATTCATGTATGAATACAAACTCCCCCTCAGCCTGAGCTCACAGTGTTTGTTCGTGCAGGAAGAAGATTTTGTGAAGAGCTAATAGAACAGTGCATGGTACTGTTCTATTTATAGGCACGGACAAACCACTGGGGCATCAATGCTGACGTCACCATGAAAGTGACATCTAACCTGCTAACAACTTCTAACAACTGATCTATACAAACCCTGCTTAAGCTATCAACTGCTATACAATACATTACATAATTAAACTAAACTACTGCTGGTCCTTCCACTGTTGTGACTTCATCAGTACTTGATAACTATCAGCAGTGCTTGACCCATAGCAGTAGATTGAACAGCAGAGCTTTAGTCTTTGACTTGATCAGCGGTTGTAGGACAGTAGTTGTAACGATCAGTAGATAAGAGGTCAGTAGATGTTGAAACCACTTTCAAGGGGAGAGACTTGTAACACAACATCTGCTTATTCTGGATCCACTGTCCTGGTCCAATTTTGGCTTTAATTATCTGTTCCTCTGATAGGGTTCAATCCTAACAATCTCCCCCTGGAACAGATAATGCCAAAACCCTTCATTATTGTGGAACTTTATTGCCTCATCAACAGTTCCCTTATCTGACCTTTAAGTTGCAACTCAAAGTCTAGGGCATCTGTGTCATCTTCATCCCTACAAAGTGGAAGATCAAGGAGATCCTGCATATCTTCAAGACTTAGGCTAAGTGCTTGTTCCCTTGTTATTTTCTTCACTTCTCCACTAGACTTGAACACAGTCAGTGCATGGGTCTGTTTGTCAGTTTCCCACTTTAGTACTTTTGAGCCTGGTGGGTTTCTTGGGAGATTTTTATTGGATGAGGAGTTTGGTGATGGTGGCCTATTGATGACTGTTTGAGTAGTGCTTGCAGGTTGGTTTAGGCCAAGAGTTTCAGCTATCATCTGCTTAATGCCTTCTTTTATTGGTTCATCTCCTACCATTAATTCTATCACTGTTTCAGTATCCAACTGTTTTGTTGCTTTCTTTTATAGATGGCAGCACCAGTTGGAGCAGTAGCTCTCCTGATTTGCAGCTTTGGTGGTCTTTTTGAAACCTCTGCTTCAGGGTAGTCAGGTTTTTATGGAACTGTGGGATCTTTCTTCCTTAATTCCTCCAACCTTTTGTAGGTGGTGATGGAGAATCATCATCAGGTATGAAAATCCTTCTCCTTTTTATTGTAGGAGAGGCTGATGATGTCTTGGGTGGATCAGTGGTGGATGGTGACTGACTAACAGCTGTTGAAACAACTGGTGTTTCAACCACTGTTGTCATTACAACAGATGTTGTAACATCTGATGTCTTCTGCTTTTTGGCAGGAGGTGATGGTGGTGAGGTTGTTTTTGGTGGTTGTATTGGTGGAGTGATTTTTGGTAGTGGTGGTAAGGCAGTGGTTGTGGTGTGTGTTGAAGTGGTAGTTTGAGGTTTGGAGCCTTTAGTAGGTGGTTTGGAAGCATGGTTTTTAGGTTGCCTCACTTGTCTAGTGGGATTCTTCTTTTCTTCCTTGGGATTTTTATCATCCATAGGTTCAGAAGGACCTTGTGCATTTAGCTTCATGAAAGCTCTCTTCTCTTGTTCCCAGCTGGCTTTATCCTTAGCCTCTCTATCCCTTTTTACACTTGCTTTTGCTTCAGCTAGTGCATTTTCAGTAACATCAATCTTTTTACTACCATCTGGCAAGGGAATGTTTTTAGTCATGTTTTCCTTTTCTGGTTCAATATAAATACCATCTTCAATTCCCTTCTTTATCCATTGTTTGATTTTCTCCCCTTTTTTGGCATTATCTGGAGGAGGGTTATCAAAGAAGAGAACAGTGGGAGGAGCAGTGCCAGTGGTTTTCAGGATGTGGGCTTTTAAAGCCTTGATGTCAGCTTGAGTATCTTTAAACCTTGCTTCCGTGAGAGTTCTGATCTTTTGAATTTGGATCTCATGTTGCTGATCAGCGAGTTCTCTTTGATCTCGGAGCAATGGTTGAAATAAACTCCACAGCTCATTAGATAATGGAGCAGCTGTTGGGGGTGGTGTAGTAGTGGATGTAGACTTTTGAGAATTTAACACCTGTTGCAGCATTGTTTTGATGTCTGCAACAGATGATTCAATTTTGTCCACTCTCTTCGTCAATTCTTTATATTTTAAACCATCACCCAAATGAATGAGATCATCTGATTTCCCACCAGCAGTGGTTGTATCAATGGTAGACTTAGGAAATGCATCCCAAAAGTCATCCACTGATGCCCCTTGTTATTGGTACTGGGGACTTCTTTCCTCATTTGTGGACACTTTGAATAACTCACCAGTGGTTAAAGAAAACTCACCAGTGGTTGCCCTAGTTGTCTCTGAAGAAATTGCCTTCAAGGGAGTCTTATTGATAGAACAACTGACCCAATGTAGACCAGTGGGTCCAACACTAGTAGTTGCTGCTCCACTTAAACTACTGACATGAGTTACTTGTAACTCCTGCAGTGTAACCTCCTCAATTGTTGCTGGGATTGCAGAGGTATAGACATCAGACCCAGTCACTTGTGGGAGTGTACTCTCATTGATAGGTGGTTGAGAGGAACTGGTTTGTGTCTGAGCTATATCAACTGCATGCAACAAATGTAGCATGGATTGTGGTAAGATGAGGGGTGAAGGTATTGGTGTAGAAAGAGACATGTCCTTGGGATCAGGACTGAGGAAGATGGACCCAATTGGACCCAGAGCTTCATAATGTGGGGTCCCTATGCTTACAACCTGATCCTTTTGTGAGGATGCAGGAGGAGTTTTAGGCAAAGGTGGAGATCTTTCTACCAACTGCTGTGAGGAAGTAGCAGCAGTGGTTATTGGTGACTTTTGTGTTATCACTGGCAGTTGCTCTGGGATCTCATCTTCCAGAGTTTCCTTTTTGATGGGTTTGGGGGTTTTCTGGATGGTTTCTTTTTGGTCTTTTTGGTAAGGGCAGGTGTGGGTTTCAAAACAGTGGTTATGCTGCATTGATCACCTGGAGCAGTGGGCTCAGCAGCAGATACCTGAGGAGCAGTGGTAGCTGCTAAATTCTGCTCAGGCACCTCTGCTTGTGTTTTTGTAGGTTTTAACATTCTTGTGAATATTTCAGCTGTTAAGCTATTTATTTGAAAAGGAGGACCCTGTACAAGTACATGGGCATTCTTTTTTTGAAAACTTTTTATCAAAATAGTAACTCAAAAATCTTGGAAATAATAGAAAAGCCTTTTTCTCAACATTTTTGACCAAATTATCAAAGATTACCTGGGAGTAATTAAAATTTTCACCTTGAAGTATAGCATAGCCCAGATATTGTATCTTTAATGGGATTTCATTAAAGGCAGTGGTTTTGTTAGAAACACACATAAGGAGGGTATGAAATAAAAACCTTGTAGCAGATGGAAAATTGCCCTTTTGTAAAGTATCTATTTTCATTTCTTCTCCATACCCTCTTTTAATGAAATCTCCTTGGTACTCTGTTTTCAGAAAAGAATTTTTACCTTCCTGATCATTGAGCTCAAATACTTCAGATATGGCTTGAGGTGTGATTGAAATTTTTACACCTTTTATTGTGGAATTGATGGCAACAACCTTTTTGTCCACCTTCTCAAGAGTAGCATTTTTCCAAAATTCTCGTTGAGTAGCAAGATAGACGGTTGCATTGTAAGTGAGCAAAGTTTTGTAATTTGTGGAGGATAATGTGTCTATGATGGAATCGAAGGTCTTTGTGTCATTGGGTTTTTCAAGAATACCCAAGTAATTGTGAGACCATTTGTATGGAATTTCAACCTCGGTAGGCTCCTTTGTTTTGGATTTATTTGCCTTTTTCACCATGATTGAAACAGAGAATGGGAGAAATGAAGTGAAGACCATGAAGGTAGGGAGAGAATTTTGGGGAAAACTGTTTTGAGAATAGAATTTTGAATTCGATTCGACAGTGAAAACCCTGTTTTGGGGTTTAGGGCAGGGTTTATAAGATGAAAAAGTGAATGCTGACGTGGCAGCGGTTACAAAGATCTGACGGATAAATACTGACCACGTGTCAACCCCTGATGAAAGGATGAAATAATGGAGGACAGTTGTTTGAGAAACCACTGATGAAGCAATACCAGCGGTTCACAAAGGAAAGTGAAAACAATGGGTGACTTTTACTATCAGTGGATAGCTTGTGTCAGTGGTTTTAAAACACTGAAGTGTGGCATCAGTGTTTACCAAGGAAAATGAAGAAACAGAGGTTAACTTTCAGCAGTGGATAGAAAATAACAAACAGATTTTTGCACCAATCAGTGGTTATGGCAGACTTTTAAGGATTTAATGAAAATTTCATTTTTTAGCTATTTTTAAGGATGGATTTTTGATTTTCTGAAAACATTTTAATGCTTTTATTCATAGAAAAACAAGATTTTGCTTGTTATTCCATGTTTAGCATGCCAATCCTAGAGACCAAGCTTTCAAAGGTAGATGTATCTAAAGCTTTTGTGAGCTTATCTGCCAGCTGGTCTTTAGTTGGAACATGATGCAGAGAAATCAAACTTTTTTCATAGCAATCCCTCACAAAGTGATGTCTGATGTCGATGTGCTTGGTGGTTGAATGGGAAACTGGATTTTTTATGATATTTTCTGCTGCCTGGCTATCCAACATGAGTGGTGTCTTTAAGGCAGTGATACCAAAATCCAGCAACTGGTTTTGAAGCCACAGGAGTTGGGTTGTACAGTTTACAGCAGCAATGTATTCAGCTTCAGCAGTGGATGTTGAAACAGCTGCTTGCTTTTTGCTTTGCCATGAAACCAAGCAATTGCCTAGAAACTGGCACCCTCCTGAAGTGGACTTCCTTGTGGTGTTACATCCGGCAAAGTCACTGTCTGAAAAGCCTGAAAGCTGGATATTCCCATTAGTTGGATACCAGATACCAAGTGTGGGAGCACTTTTTATGTATCTAAAGATCCTTTTTACAGCAATGAGGTTAGATTTTATGGGAGCTGGTTGACTTCTTGCACAGACACATGTTGCAAACATGATGTCTGGTCTAGATGCAGTTAGGTACAATAAAGACCCAATCATGCTTCTATAAAGTGTTTGGTTAATCAGCTCATCCTTTTCATTAGACATGACTATCTTATTGGTTTCCATGGGTGTGATGCATGGTTTACAATCATTCATATCAAATTTATTTAAAAGTTCTTTAGCATATTTGCTTTGATGAATGAAAGTTCCATTTTGCATTTGCTGAACTTGGAGACCAAGAAAGCATTGCAGCTCACCCATTGCTCTCATTTCAAACTCAGCTGTCATGAGTTGCCTAAACTCTTCACACATTTTATTACATGTGCTTCCAAAAATAATGTCATCCACATAAATTTGGACAATCATTAAATCCTTTCCTCTCCATTTTAGAAACAGTGTTTTATCAATGGTACCTCTTTTGAAACAATTTGAGAGTAGAAAGGTGGAAAGAGTTTCATACCAGGCTCTAGGTGCTTGTTTCAGGCCATACAAGGCTTTGTTTAGCCTATAGACATGATCTGGGTAAAATGGATCCTCAAAACCTGGAGGTTGACAAACATACACCTCTTCTTGAATTGTACCATAGAGGAAAGCACTTTTGATATCCATTTGGAACACCTTCATGTTGTGGTTGACAGCAAAGGCCAGGAACAGTCTTATAGCTTCCAATCTTGCTACATGGGCAAAAGTTTCATCATAGTCTATCCCCTCTTCCTGTCTGTAGCCTTGAACCACAAGCCTGGCTTTATTCTTGACAACAATGCCCCTTTCATCGGTTTTGTTTTTGAAGACCCACTTTGTGCCGATGGGGCTTACATCTTTTGGCAGTGGTACAAGCTCCCATACTTGTTGTCTTTTAAACTGTTGGAGCTCCTCTTGCATGGCTTCTACCCAGCTGTTGTCTTTCGGTGCCTCTTGGTACTTGACTGGCTGATGAAATGATAGAAAACCAGCAAAAAGACAAATGTTTTGGGTTTGGCTTCTTGTGAGCACCCCTTAATTGATGTTGCCAATGATTTGGTCAGGTGGATGAGATCTCAAGAAGATTAAATCTCCTTGGTATGGTATGATGGCATTTGTTGGTGAAGGCTGCAGATGTGTATCATCTGAGCTAACCACTGCTGGTGACTTTGATGATCCAGCAGTGGCTTCAAAAGGTGGTGGAATAGGAGGTAATGGTGTGGACACATACTGACTTTTATCCACTGTTTGGGGACTATTGTCAGCAGTGTTTGATGATGTGGAAACAGAGGTTGATGGGCTACTTTGGTCAACAACTGTTGAGGTAGTAGTGGTTAAGCTTTGACAGCTGTTTTGTACAACTGCTGCTTTTCCCTTTGAGACAGACTTTTGTTGAGGAATGATGATCTCATATCCATAGTCTGGTAATGAATCCTCTGATGGACCTGCACTGTTAGTCTTGACAACAACACTTTCAAATGTAAATTTATCAAGATCAAATAAATCAGCAGGATTTGTTGGGATTTTCATTGATGAAAGTTCATTGAACTTCACATTCAAAGTCTCTTCCACTGTTTTAGTCCGTGTGTTAAACACTTTGTAGGCCTTAGCAGTGGTAGAGTTTCCCAAAAGATAACCACTGTCGACTTTGGCTGCAAATTTTGAGATGGAATCTTTTAAATTCAAAATAAAGCATGGGCAGCCAAATATTTTAAAGTATGAGATCAGTGGTTTGATTTTATACAGAATTTCATAAGCAGTCTTTTTGTGCCTGGGGTTTATTAAAACTCTGTTTTGGACATAGCAAGCAGTGTTTACTGCCTCTGACCAGAAAGTCAAAGGCAAACCTGAGTCAGCAAGCATGGTCCTAGCAGCTTCAATCAGTGTCCTATTCTTTCTTTCAACTACCCCATTTTGCTCTGGTGTTCTAGGAATGTTGTACTACCTTACAATCCCTTTCTTCACACAGAAGGCATCCAACTCCTTATTTTTGAATTCTGTGTCATTGTCACTCCTGAAGACTTTTACTGGAAGGTCAAATTGCTTTTCAACCTGTGTCACAAAGTCTTGCAAAATGCCTGCAGTCTCATCTTTTGAGTGTAAAAAGAAAGTCCATGTAAACCTAGAGAAGTCATCAATAATAACCAAACAATATCTCTTCTTTTTGAGACTCGTGACTTGAACTGGGCCAAACAAATCCATGTGCAGCATTTGCAAACACTGGGTTGTTTTGGACTCTTCAATGGACTTAAAGGAGCTTTTATGATGTTTTCCTTTTAAACAGGAAACACAATGCTCGGGACATGAAAACAATTTTTGTGGTAAGCCTCTTACCAGGCCATTTTTTGAAATTTTAGTGATTGTCTTGGGATTTGTGTGCCCCGATCTTCTATGCCAAAGTTCTGTCTCTTTGTTAGAGGCAGCTGAGAACAGACAGGCATCAGTTCTGGGACATTCTTTTGACATATCAACAACATAAACATTGCCACTTCTTTGAGCAACAAGTTTTGTTTTTCCAGTTTTTATTATTGCTTCAATCTTTTCAACCATTTCTGGTCCAACAATCCTACAACATTCCTTTGTGAAGAATGACCCATAACCCTTATCACTCATTTGTGAAAACACTCAGGAGGTTGAATTTTAGACTGTCTATCAGATTGACATTTTCAAATTTTACATTTCCAGACTGTACTGTATCAGACCCCAGAACTTTCCCTTTACTATTATTACCAAAGGATATATCACCCCCTCCATGAATTTTGAAATCTTTGAGAAGGGCTTTACATCCTGTCATGTGCCTGGAGCCTCCACTATCTACATACCAAAGGCTATCTAAGCATGCAGAAGCTCCCTGCACATGAAGTAAAAGGATTAGTTCATTAGGGTCTCCAAAGCCAATAAGGCTTTGGATGGGGTCTCAACAGTGTCTGGGATGAATGCTGATGGATGGGCAGTGGTTAGGTCAGGGGTTTGGACAGCTTTAGAATTGTTTCTCTCTAACCACTGTTGTGGGTTTTGACCAATCACCTACTGATAACCAAAAGGATGCCTGTTCACTCTTGGTTTAGAGGGCCTTTTGTGGGTCTCATAAACGTGTGGAATCCTTTGGTAAGATGATTGTCCCTTGCCTCTTCTGAATTGGTTAGCAGGGGGTGCATCAGTCACTTGAACATCTCTTTGGACAGATGTTTGATTCAGCTGTTTTGTAAAAGCTGTTTGGACTGGCACAAACAGTGGTTGATTTTTAGTGAACTTGACAGATGATGTTGATGAACTCAAGGAAGTTTTTGCAGTGTACTCATTCTTTTTTACATCAAAGTTTTTAAGATACACACATTCTTGAGTTTTGTGGTTTGGTTTACCACAGATGGTGCAGCTTTCAGCAGGTATAATAATACTTGTTTTGTTTAAATCATATGCTTTTAAATGGAAACAGTCTTTTGTTAGATGATTCCTTTTTTCACAAAATTCACAAAACAAGTTTTTGATCTTTTCTCTCTTCTTTCTCTTTTCAGACTCCTTTGCAACAGAGTTTTTAACCTCTGTTGGGATGTCCTTGAGAGGGATGACTTTTGCTTTTGGAGCTTTAACACCATCAGTGGTTCTGAAATCCATGGGTTTAAAATTTTCAAGAATGTCACACTCGTCAGACCATGTGGGTTTAAATTGGTATTTCTCAATTTCCTCAAAAGTAGAGGATCCCACTATTCTCTCAAGTGTGATTTTGTTACCAAGTTTATCAGTGATTTTCACTTTTTGGCCATTCTTGTTCGTGGGAATGAATTCAGTGGTTACATCAGTGCTTTGAACAGATTTTTCAAAAACAGTGTTTTCATCATCATGTTTTCTATAACCAACACCCAATTTCACATTGCTTTTAATCTGTTTTTCTAGCATTACTTCAAACCCTTTGCAGGATTCCACCCACTTTTCACATGTGATTTGGGTGGATTCCAACTCCTTTTTACAAACATGATATTTTTCTATCATTGTTTGGAGTTGGGTTTTGGTAATGCTTTGCTCTTCTTTTAGACAGCTAATTTCTTTGTCTTTTTCAGCCAACTTGATTTTAAGTTCTTTTAATGACTTTTCAAATTTGACTTCATCAGTTAAGACCCTATTCCGAAGGTTTTCATTCACCTCTTTGATGCTAGCAAATGCAATAATGCATTTGTCTGAACACAGATTTTTAAGAACCTGAGGTGATACCTTGGCAGTTGCCATCATAGCACAATCACATTGATGATTATTTTCTTCATCAGATCTACCTTCTTTCTCACCCTCTTTCTCCTCTTCTTTTTCTTCCTTGTCTTCTTTGGACCAAGGATCAACCAGTGGTTCAATCAGGGTTTCTGAATTTTCTCCCAGCAGTAGTTCACCAGCAACTGCATTAACCACTGCTTCAGCCACTTCATCCACTGTTTCAGCACTCATCTGTTCACCTTCAGTTTCTACCCCTTCTGGTATTGACTCTAAAGCCATCAAGCAAAATTCATCATTAGAAGGATCATTAAAAGCATAGAGTGCAAAATTTTCATCACCAAGCTCATCAGGCATGCTGCTCCAGTCAACAAAGCCTTGGGTGAAAAAGCTTTGTTGATCTGGTTGTACCACTGTTGGAGCAGCTTGTTGAGGTGCAACAGGTTGCACTTGTGCCTGAGGGACAGGGGCTTGAACATACTGAATTTGTGGAACAGTGGTTTGAACATAATGCACAGGCACAGGGGTTGCAGCATAATGAGCAGTGTTAACATGAGCTGTAGGGGTATATTGGGTATAGTGGACAATGTTTTGGTGTTGTGGTCTAGGATTTGAGCTGGGATGAGTTATAATAGGACCAGTGGTTTGACTCCTACACTCCCTAGCAAAATGACCTAGTCTATTGCATTTATAACACTTGATGTTTGATTTATCCAACCCCACCCTCAAATTCCCATGTAACCCTGGGAATTTTCTCCCTGTTCTTTTATAGAATTTGCTTGTTTTATACACTAAGCAAAGCCAATTGATGCAGAATGTCCATTTCTTCTAAGTCAATGGGATCAAAGTGCTGTAAGTCATTGAGTTCAAAGCACAAGTTATCTGAGTTCTGGCTTTCTCCATTTGCTGTGAAAGCAAAGTCGGATGAGTGAGGATCAGAGTTGAAATTACCTCCAGCAGTTATGTTAATAAAATGATCATAACTCTGATCCTTACTGCTGCCAGACTCTTCTTGACCCAGAAGAGCTGTGTTACCAAATGAATAGTCATCTGTAACTTTTCCAGACTCTTGCAACTTCTTTTTCTGGTTTAACTCCCTTTCATAGGTCAGGAGTCTACCATGAAGTTGGGTCAGTGTCAGGTCTTTGAACTCAGCAGAATTTCTAGTCACAAAAGCAATTGTGTCCCATTTTTCAGGTAGTGATCTAAGAAACCTACTATTTTGTGTTGATTTTGGAAATTCAACTTTAACAAGTCTTAGCTCACTAATGAGACAACTGAAACGTTCAAACTGTTGGGTCAATGATTCACCCTTAATGTGACAAAAGGTTTCATACTGTTGATTCAGAATTTCCCTATTGTTTTCAATTACTTCTTCAGTTCCCCCAAATTGTTCCTTAAGTGCATCCCATAATTCTTTGGCACTGTTACAATGTAACAACCCAGCATAGATTTCATTTGGTAATGCAGATGCAATGATGCTAAATGCTTTGGCATCCAGTTCAAACTTTTGAAAATCAGTTTCAATATAGTTTTCATAACTTTTAGGTTCGAATTTCTTTGGATCCTCAGCACTTGGCACCATTGGAACATGGGGACCAAAAACAACTGATCTCCAACATCCGGTATTTTGTTGAGCAAGGATATGACCCATCCTTTTCTCCCAGATGTTGTATTCATTACGTTTAAGCATGGGTGGTTTGAAAAGAGAGCCGATGTTATTCTTATCATCTTGGGATTGTGACGTCATCCTGGTTGTTTTACAGGCATTGATTAATCAACTTTGATGGTGATTAAACCTTACTCTGTTTTTCAACAAAACGAACAAATATCAGTATCAACGATTATGAGCTGAACTATTTACGTCAAAATGATTGTTAGATCAAATTTAACTGTCCAAGCTCTGATACCAATTGTTAGGATCTGAGTTTGGTTTTGATTGTGTTTTACGTTTGAAATAAGATGAAGATGGATGAGTAGTGCAGCGGAATTTAAGATGGAAACAAACTTTGCACACAATCAAAAAGGAGAATTGCTTTAATCAAACATTTTCAACAAAGAACCGAAAGATTGAATTTATTTCAATAACGATTACAATGCATGTATGAATACAAACTCCCCCTCAGCCTGAGCTCACAGTTTTTGTTCGTGCAGGAAGAAGATTTTGTGAAGAGCTAATAGAACAGTTGTAACACCTCGTAAAATCACGTCCAATGATGTATTGACACGTGTAATAAACCCTAATGAAGTCAAACACTGAAATTTAGGGACTAATTTTTCGAAAAATCGAAAACTTTGATTATGAAAGGACTGGAAGTGTTAACATACCAAAAATAAGTTTCTTACGATGTTTATATTCACAAATGTGCCACTTGATGATTAAGTGTAGCCGTTTGCGTAATTAAATTGAAAGTTGGCGCAATAAAGGGGTTAAAAGCGTCAACATGTTAATTCTTACCTCTGAGTGACCTTTTAACAAACCGGGAACTTCATAATATTTAATTATACTCTCAGGAATGCCAAATAATGGCCGTCTAAGGTTTTTATGCCTATAAGTAAAGTTACGTGCAACTTTGCAAGTTAGAGGGACTAAAAGTGTCAATATGTTTAATTATACCTCTGAATGACCTTTTAGCAAACACGAAGCATCGTGATGTTTAATAATACTTCCAAGAATGCCTAATATGGATTAGATGAGGCTTCAATGCTAATAAATGATGAGATGTGCAAGTTTGCGCAATAGAGGGACCTAAAGCGTCAACTTTTGAATCTACGCCTTTCGGTGACCATCTAAGTGAACGAGAGCGTAGTAAAATTTAAGTATATGCTTGGGAATGATCAATATGGGCCTTGGAAGGCTTGGATATCATTAAACAGCATTTTGCGCTACTTTGCGGAATTAAGGGCTAATTGCGTCAAACAGCAAAAGTATGCCGATTCGTATGGTAACGGACATTCCGGAATATGTCCATAAGTTAAACATACCCTATTTATTCTTTATATAGCTTAGATATAGGCTTAAAGGTGTTTTATGCGCAAAAATAAACTTTCAAGTCCACCAGGGACTAAAAGTGTCAAAAAGTGCACAAGTTTGCATTTTCGGGCATATCTTCCGTTCTGTATATTTCCGGACACCCAAAATTTTATGTAAGCACTAAAATATTTTAATTTAGTGATCGCCTTGATAAAATTCCATTTGTCGCGTAATTTGGATCGTTTTCGCGTCCGTTCGTGTTTCGTCGTAATTAGACGCACAACGTGACCGTACGGCCAAACGAACCGACATCCGACATGTTTTTGAACATGTTTCATGTCCCCTATGTTTAAAGATCATAGTGGAGCCTTAAAATGTGGTTAACGGGCCTTAAACGTGCCTAAAATGACTTTTAAAGCTCACAGGGACCATTTCTGCCATTATTTAAAGTTGTTGTTGCTGAACTGGGTACTAGGCGGCCGCGTAAGGTCTCCTTGACTCTTACGCAGGCCGTGTGAGTCCATCAGAAGTGTAAAAAGTTAGTTACAGCCTGTTCCAGCTGTTTCCAGGTGTTGCAAGTGGGTTTTTATCAATCTAGGGGCTGTTTAGTGGCGCCCATTGTATACCAAAACCATGGGTAAAGGTGTACGGTCCAGATTCGATCACGTTTATCAAGAAACGATCCTAACGGTCCTTGTTTTCCTATATAAACCCACTTGATTTTTGGCTCTCATTTGCACCTCTCCTTCTAATCTGATCTTTTCTCTGAGTTGTGAGGATCTTGAACCTTTTTGAGAACCTCCTTCGGTCCATTGGACCCTTGTAAGTTCCCTTTCGTTCTCAGTTTAATTATTTAACGGATTATAGCCGAAAAAGTCAAGTGTTTCGATAGACGCTTTGACTTTTAAACGGTTGAGCCATGGTTCGCAACGAACATGGCTACGTGACCGTAATTAGGTAGGTGATTAACCCTCAAAAGGGCACCTCCTAATTACCACGTTTACTTAGTTTAATTGTCGGGTCAAATAAAAGTCAAACGGGTTAGTTTTAAATAAAATACATAACTATTAATATAAAAGTCATAAAATCAGTTTTCTCACTTTAATAACTTGGTAAATATTAGTTGAACATGCCTAAGCATGATTCAACCCGACAATTCTAAGTATAGGCTCGGTTCTGAACCGAAAGTCGCAAAAGTTGACTTTTGCTTTGACTTTCAGTTCTGACCCGATTTAGCTTAGTTTAGATATGCCTTAGGATTCCATTAGGACCATATTATAAGTTAGTATAACCCTCTAAGGTTATACAACTTGGTCCCATAGAAATCCTAGTTCATGCATGTTTCCGTTAAATGCCTAAATGTTGACCATTATGCCCTTTTGACCCTAAAACGAGAATTTTGAAAATGTGAGAGGAGAATAATCTTTATTACTGATTTATAAACTTGTCCCTAAAATTTGACATCAATTTGAGGTCTAGATTAGGAGTTATGCTCATTAGCGTAAATGAGAAGCTTTTTACTAATTAAACGGCGTATTTGGCATATAGCCTATATAAACCCAATTTTTGATATCAAACTTTTTACCTACTGATATAAAATAATATTTTGGGATTTTTATTTATTTTTAGACTGAGCATAACTTAGGGTTATAGCATTAATTCGGTAATTACCGGTTTTGCCCTTCCAGGCTATAAAATGAGTTTTACAAATTCTTTTGACCCCGAACCTTTTTTATACTGATATAATATGATAAATAAAATATTTTGAGCCTTCTGGAATAATAAAAATATCAGCTTTCTATACAAAACCCGGAAATGGCTCCAAATCGCCTTTTTAAGCGTTTTTAACGCATAGTATGTATCAAAACTATTTTAAACATATGAGGGCTCATGCCTACTGATATATTTAGTAAATTTTTATATTTTAACAGTAAGGAAAAGTTTTAAACTCAGGTTTTCAATTTTGACCTTTTAAAGCCTATGTGAAATTACCAAAATGCCCATACGGTGCATAATATGGTTATAATTAATAAATTTCACATATATATGATACCCTACTGTTATAACTTATTAAATTAAGTATATTTACTGATTTAATCAGACCTGTAACTCAGAATAATATTTAATCTCTTTTATAACCTTTAAAATGACCAAAATACCCCTAAGGGGCATAAATTGGTTTTAAATTCGTTCTGGGCGTAATGGAAGGTATCCTACTGATATCACAACATATTTAAAGCACATTTACTTAGGAAACATGTTCATGACTCATTTGGTTACCCGTTACGCACTCTTCGCGTTCGGATCGGCTTATGTAACTAGTTTGCATAAATTAACCGAAACGGGTCAAACCTTATCATTTTCACCTCAAAATCCAGAATGTGTTTAGTTTACCCATATTATACAAGTCTCCAAACTTGTCGGGTCTAAATCAGATTCTAATCCGGTCTACGCTTAATCTTATGTTTTGAACCGTAAACCTTTCCTTAAAACTAACTGGTCTAAGCATAGGCTTAATTAAGACCCGTTAGGAATCTAATAGGTTATTAAAAACCTTCGTTCCAGATTTAGGAGCCCAGTAAAAGCTATATGTACTTGCTGATTTGATACGGCTGGGATTGAATTTATATTTAGCTCAGGTAAATACTTTTAACTTATTTTCCCTATACGGGCTTGGGGTACGGTATATAAAATACCGCTTGGTCCGGCATTGAATCTTTAATCGAATAGTGGTTAAATCCTTGATATGCTACGTTTTGAAATGTTTTGTTTACTTAAAGCCTTTGGGGGGTTAATGACCATGTCCCGGATATCCTTGGCATCATCTTACGAGATGGCCACGACCTAAGCACGGGGTGTAGGCGTACACTCGTCAGTGCCTAACCAAATAATGTGGTGTGTCTATTAATCTTTAACCCGGTCTACGGATCGGGCTACTAAACGCATAAGAAACATGTAATTCTTTTACAAGTATTATATTCAAATAATTATCCCAAGTTATAAAATGTTTTGTGCTACGTGCATTCAAATCAATTTTTAAACCTTTTCAAAATGAGTCAGTTAAATTGTATTTACCAGTGTAAACTGACGTATTTTCCCAAAAAGGTTAAGTGCAGGTACTAAGCGTAATAGGCTGGCCACTCCTTAGCATCATTAAGAGTCTCGCAAGCTTGGATGCAATAAGTCTGATGAACTATGTTTTCTTTTTATTTGATCCGCCTGTGGATCCAACTTACATTCCGTTGTAATATTAAATATTACTTCTGAATCGGTTTGTAATATATTTATCTTTTGCTTCCGCTGTGCATTTAAATATTATGTTGTTTGACTATGATGATATCAACTACGTCACTAAACTCCCCACCGGGCCCACCGGTAATACGTGGAAATATCGGGGTGTGACAACAGTGCATGGTACTGTTCTATTTATAGGCACGGGCAAACCACTGAGGCATCAATGCTGACGTCACCATGAAAGTGACATCTAACCTCCTAACAACTTCTAACAACTGATCTATACAAACACTGCTTAAGCTATCAACTGCTATACAATACATTACATAATTAAACTAAACTACTACTGGCCATTCCACTATTGTGACTTCAGCAGTACTTGATAACTACCAGCAGTGCTTGACCCATAGCAGTAGATTGAACAGCAGAGCTTTAGTCTTTGACTTGATCAGCGGTTGTAGGATAGCAGTTGTAACGATCAGTAGATAGGAGGTCGGCAGATGTTGAAACCACTTTCAATGGGAGAGACTTGTAACACAACATCTGCTTATTTTGGATCCACTGTCCTGATCCAGTTTTGGCTTTAATTATCTGTTCCTCTGATAGGGTTCAATCCCAACACTTTATCTCTTTGACAATGGCAGTAGGTGACTTCCCCTTCCCTGGAAACATTAATTCATTTCTCATACTCCATATGCTCCACAAAGTAGCCAAGCAAACCGCATGATACGCTTTCTTTTTCTTCACCAATCCATCAAACTGCTTATAGGACTCAAGAATATGCTTGAGACTAAAGGCAATTATCAGCTGCATTTTACACCACTGGTACACTACTTTCCATACGATCTGAGCGAAACCACATGAGACCAGAAGATGATCGCTAATTTCACTATACTCACCACACAAAACGCAATCCAAATATTGAATCGCAATACCTCTTTTGGACAATGCAACTCGGGTCGGCAGCCTTTCTTTTTGAGCTCGCCAAGCCACCAATCCAACTTTCTTAGGTATCCAACTGTTCCATTTAACTACGTAATCAGGTCTAGTCCGGTTCAGCTCAATGATCATCCTCTTCATGCAGCCCACATTATATTGACCGGCTGGGTCCAGGTTCCAAAGCCATCTATCCGGACCCGATGTGAGTAAAAAACCTTGCAGGTGATCGTTTAATTGTTGAAACTGAAGCAGTTCCGCTGCGTTCACCAACTGGTGTCGCCACTCCCAGACCCATGAAGACCCGTTAGCCCCGACCCGAGCCCTGTCAGCCACCATACACCATTTATCCTTCTCTAGTTGAAACAAAAGCGGAAAAGGGACATATAAATGAGCCGTGGCAGCCCAAATGTCCACCCAAAATGCTACTTCAGCCCCTCCTCTAACTACCCCTTTTATAGTATTTGAGATTTCCACCACCAAAGTAGATAACTCTGCTGAAACGTTATGTAGTTGCTTCCACGGACCCGCAATCGACACTTTTGCTGGTATAGGGTTCCACGATCTCGAGTTTTGATGTATGGCGGATACCACTTTCCTCCATAATCCATCGTTTTCCGTCTTGAACCTCCACCACCATTTTGCAAGCATAGTCAGATTTGCGTCCCTTAGTGTACCGAAGCCCAAGCCCCCGTACTCAATCAAGGCTACCACATTATTCCACGACATCCAAGCCATTTTTGACACCTCGTCCGACCCACCCCGTAAAACGTTGTAACACCCGTTCTTATAAATCAAGGTTTAGCGTATTATTTACGAAAATAATCATGTAATTAAGATTACATATCCATCGGAAAAACGGGTTTACTAAAACCTTTTACAATTTAAAAGTTTAGAACATAATGTAAATAAGTTCGTCACTTAAAAGAAACAATGAAACGACATTCGTCATTTAACATAATAACGATACATAGTGCGGAAGCTTATTTCGTGATCGTGTTCGGTTCTTGCTCGTCGCTTGATCTTCATCCGGGCACTCATGGCAATCACCTATGATCAAAACCAACTTAAAAGTTAGTTTTGATAGTCAAATATGAAGTTCAAACAAGTACAGGGGTTAAATATGAAGTTCAAACAAGTACAGGGGTTAAATATGAAGTTCAAACAAGTACAGGGGTTAAATATGACAAAAAATAACATTTTTCCAAGTTTGGGGGTGTCGCGTGACGCTAGGCCCCCTTTTCAGCAGAATGTTGCTGCATATTCCCTGCACGATCTGATTTCACGGAAACGGCCATAACTTCTTCGTTATTGATCCGTTTTACCCGATTCTTTTTCCTACGCGTCCATAATTTAATTCTACATCTTATGGAGTTAAAATCCAACAACCTTCATAATAAAATTTCTGACTTTTAAGTCCTCGGCTTATCGCCCCTTTTACCAACTTTTGACCCGTTTATGCATTTTATCAAACGAACATATTTGTTTGATTCCTACATCACCTACACTTCTCAAATTGTTATTAACTACCATTTTAGGTTCTAATCACAAGTTTATTTCACAATTTAAACCCGTTTTCGCTCGTATACTTATTTTGACCCGTTAAGGGTATTTAAGCACTTTCGAGCCTAAAATCGCTCTCGATTGTTTCTAGCATTTCATCACCACATTTCTTATCCTATAATCTCCCACCACAATTGTGTTTATGGCGGGTTTGATGTGGTGATCTATATAAACCAAATTTTACCTCTCGAATCATTATTTTACGGCAAAAAACTCAAATAGTACCGTTTGACTAATATGATACCTCTTTCAACTTCTATACTTAATCTAAGTATTTACTTAATCATAAAACTTGTTTCCAAACAACCTGTAAAGGTTGTTTGTTCGAATTAGCTAACAAGGGCGTTTTGGTCCTTTTTAGTCTTTCAATTACGACAAGGTCTTTTGTGTGACAACCCTCACTAAACCAGGTATCCGTACAACTTAATTAATAATTAATTACTGCTTAATTACTGTGCTTGCTTGAACTTGTGGATAAACTGCTACTTGATATCTGATACATGCATATACCTGCATCATACTTTACTTACCGTCACTACATTATTTACATGCCGAACCTTAGTGACAAACATGATGCACAAAAAGCACAGTAGCACTATAAACGGATAACCTATTGAACATGCTGATAAAGCCAGCATCAGGCAGACACTGCCTCTAAGGCCTGTATGAGCCAGAAATATTGTACTACACTAGTGGTGAGTGTAGGGATACAAGGGTTGTAGAACTGCGTCTCTAGGAATAAGTTACAATGACTGGATGTGCCTAAAACGTACTCTAAGTACAAAATTCAGCACTTTAATTTAAAAAAAAAATTCAGCATTTAGCTACCTAATAAAGTGCCAAAACATGGGGAAAAATATTACTAGACACTTTCCAAAGTGTCGGAAATAAGTTGTGTCACTAAAAAGAAATATTAACGACACTTTAAATACCTATTTGACACTATAACGGGTTAATATCCGACCGAACAACCGGACTTAACCCGGGACCTAAAAAAAAAAAAATATTGTCATGGACATTGTTTTTTTTTTCTGAGCCAGTTAGGGTCCCCGAATACCCTAACACCCGTTATATTATATAACACTCTAATAATTAATTTAATTATCTAATTAACAAACTAGATACAAATCAACTAGTTAGAAACCAACCCAAAACCCCTTTTCCCCCAAAGAGTTCGGTCCCAATAAGGGGACAACCACTAAACATTTTGATTATTATAATCCTTATGCCTTAAATCAAGGGAACATATAATCCTTTGGGTAATTAGATAGAATGGATTATAAATATGACCACTTGACACTTACATTCATTAGCCACTAAAAAAAAAAAGGAAAATTTTCTTTCTTTCCCTCTTATACCTACGGCCGAAGACATAATCACCACCAACATCACTTTTCCATTTTTATCAAGCTATTCTATTATTATAAAAGTGTGGAGGATCGCGTATAAGGAAGCCCGGTATTCACGGAATTGCAAGGACCTCACCTCAACGCTTTTAACCACCCGATTTTCGACTAGTTTCTTCCCTAGCCTCGAGCTAGTAGTAAGTTGCTTAAATCACACTCTCGAACTATTTTGAAGTGGTTAATATGATTTGTAACGGTTAAAATTCGTAATCTTACAAAATGACACACAAAAGTTTACTAAAAACACTAAAAATGGTGGTTAAAAGCTCATATGTTGTGTAAATCATGTAGTATTTGATTTGTGTGGTTATTTAGGCCCGATCTATGTTGTGGTAGCTCGGATCATCATTTAACCCGGTTTAGTCATGATCTTGGATTATGACATAAGGTTGTTTTGGAAGTAACAAGGGTTAAAGGATGAAACTCTACCACACACTAAACTTGAACTTGTGTAAAAGTGATTTTACTTGTGAAATAGTGTTTAAAACTAGTAGATCTACGTATCTACAAGCGGTATTTTCAAAGGACCGAGTGTCAAAGAAACCATATTTTTCTAAAAATGGATCTTACATGAACATGAATGATTTTTAGAACACACAAGTGTGTAAACACTTGTGTAACACAAAGTTTCAACGAAATAACTATTTTTGTAAAAGTTGACGAGAAGTTGTAAAGACGGAACTTCCATAAAAACGAGGTTTTCACAGAATCGGATTATTTTATATAAAGGTCCACTAAAAGTAATGAGATTTACTTCACAGTTTGGATAAATCACAAGTTCATGAAATTTATGCGATTATAGACATATTTTGACTAGTTGTGATTTGAACGTTGTTTTGGTTGATTGAGAAAATTGTTGGTTGATTTATAAAAGAAAATGATACGCCTGAAAGCGTGGCCACCTCCAGTTACAGAGGAAACTCTGGCGAAATTTTTCCAAAAACCTAACACTTAGAAATATTTTCACTATAAGTGTTAGAAATACATTTTGACTTGTTCTCAAAATATAAGTTTCGCCACGACTAATTTACAAAACATCGGAGGTGGGATTTTCACAAAATAAAACGTGATACATAAATATATTTAGTATATATTTTTCACAACATCACTTGTATAAGTGTTTATGATTATTTTGTGAACGACATAAATATTATTTTCAGAGTAAAAATAATATTACTAAGTATTATTTTGGGGAAATCACATGTACGAAAATATAATATTTTTGAGAAGAATATTTATATTTTGGAGTTGGAAATAAAATATATTAAGTGAGACTTAATAGTGAAATCTGAATGTTACGAAAACACATGTATTAAATCCCCCATCCTTGGGAAGGAAAATAACTACCAAGTATACAGAATGTAAACACGAAATAGTTGCCTAACTATTTCCCAAAAACTTAAACCATAAAGCTAAGGCACGGCCATCCGTCTAATAGAGTTAGCACGTGTAGGTCGTCATACAGCTGATCGATTTGGAGGCATACTTGGTAGAGACGCACCACTGTGAGTTCATGTCCCCCTTTTCTCTTAACGGTTTTCAGTTTTATAACTTCGGGGGTGAAATACATGTTACTATGATTACGAATGTTCTTACATGGTATGGTCAGCTAAGGAAGGAACTGTTAGGTTATGTGATTGGGTAGGTGAAACCTTAAGAACATTAGTCCTCGTAGTACGATCGAGGTATACAAGTGATAGGCCTATTTGAGCATAACAAACACCACCCATGCGCCCGCAGGTTGGACCATGTGGTGACCCCGTCTTAACACCACCCATGCGCCCGCAGGTTGGACCATGTGGTGACCTTGTCCTATCCCCTCCCATGCGCCCGCAGGTTGGACCATGTGGATACACAATAACTGATATGTTCCCTTATTTGCTTTCATACCAGAGTTTACAAAACATTCATACTTGCAATGATTACAAAGTTTTATTCGCGCGCACATACTAAACACATGAACTCGCTCAACATTATTGTTGATTTTTCAACTTACATGTATTTCAGGGAATTAAAGGATCTGGCGCGGTATGACACGTTTTCCCGCTGCACTAGTTACGAGGTCATCCGGGTTTGGGGAATGTGACTCTTTCCTGGACAAGTCACAATCCTTAAACTGTGTTTATGTCATGTTGATGTTTGTGATTGTTAAGACAATGTTGTTGTATTTGGTTATTAAAACTTAATTAAATGGATGATCTTGCATGATTTTATATTCATATAGCTTTGTTATGGTTAAGCTATGGTATTAAGAAGTCACACCAAATTAACCACGCTTCCGCAAAGCCAGGGTGTGACATTTTGAGAGCATGTTTGACCCATGATTCTTCTTTTGAATTATGATCTTGCTCGAAAAGTTAATATGCTTTTCAAAATGCCACTACCCTCTTTTAAAACATTCGGTTTACCCACTTAAGTAACCATTGTCTATCTAAGACTTCAGTAAATACTCATTGAACCTTACGTTCTCAATGAATCATTACTCTATTACACATACCTGGCTCGGGTCAATGTATTGACCTGATTTAATGCCTTGCTATAATATTCGCTAAATAGTAGCGATGCAAATATCATTTCTACATTTATTCCTGAAATCATATAACTCGACAAGAATCATTAGTCGCTATTATCAAAAGGTGGTATCTTCACCCTTTGACCCGTTTGGTCTAAATGACCGATTATATTGGCGAGATGACATGTATTTTCATCTCGACTATATGACTCGCTCTGATTTACATCGTGCGGTCGCTTTACTTATAATTCATTTCTTAACACTTTTCGGCCTATTAAGGCTTACTTTATACGTGTCTTTTAAAGCTAATAGTTATGGTCGATGCATGACCAATTTACCGTTTTACCCTTATTGTTTGTTTTGGTTTACCCTATAAGGCAACCATTCAAAAATTTATTTTCCATTTGTCATAAAATGATCAAATTACCGATTTAACTCCTTTTAAACCATCAACATGGTTTCTTGTCATACTCGACTATCTTGTTCCGTACGTTTACACGCCGGAACATCATACCTCAATTATGTATTTATCTTATTCGTAACTAATACAATAAGAGAATACTCTAAAATATAAGACTAGTGTAATTTATACTTACCTTGCATCCGAATTATGCTTATCCGTCATTCTTGCTTTGTTTGACCCGCTTCCTTCCCCAAGCCTTCACCTAGCTTGGCAAGCGTCAAACTATCATTGTAATTGTAAGATGGTTAGGTTAGTCATAATCATTTACGACTATTCCATCCTACTCTTCTTATATCGAATTTACCATCCGATCATACACTTGGTCGATTTGATTTTTTTAAGGTCAATCGACTTATCAACTTATTCATTGCACATTTTCACTCTAATTTTAACACTTTAGTTTTCATTTAGGCATTTTAACAAACACCTAATGGGCATGATTCTACACATTTGCTAACTAGTTCATAATTAGTCATTTTTTTACCAAGATTAACATCAAGATTCAACCATTATCATGTATGATCAAATACTCAAACTTGCAAATTGTTCAAGTATCTTGCATCTACTATCACTTATGATGATTTCTAACACAATTATATTATTTGATTGACTAACATGTTTATATGATTGATTATTATACGTATATGTGTTTGTGTTACAAACGTCATGCTTTCATCAAGTACTAGAAAGATGGACACTACGAATCCCATGGCCATAGTATCAGACGACATAGTCTCATCGAAGCACGAGGTGTACATTTCCGATACTACCGGCACAGAAAATGACGACTTTCAGCCCTTTTGCGCTGCCTGAAGTCGTAGCAGAGCCTACTGATGGCCATCTTGTTGGGAATTTGCCCCCTTGGCGCTTATCCTGTTGTTGATATGCCCCCCCTCCCGACGTGGCCTCTGACGACGATAACGATCTATTGGAGGAGGACCCATTCGAGGGCAGGGCCCTATTGCTGCTGGTATTAGACCACTGCATGCGGACGCTCCTGTAGGGGGAAACTCATGTCCATTCCCCTATCCCAGACTCATTTGAGTTTCTGACATCCGCATCTTCGCACATACAGGGAATGCAGCACCACTCACACGACGCCGACCCTGATATGGCGCCATCAGCTGCACCGGATCCCGCCTACAGCTTTGAGTTTGATCACGATATTGAGGTTGATCCTGCTTTTCCACCTGGTTTTGATCCAGACCATGACCTTGAGTTCATGCACTTAGACCAGCCCTTGGGGGGATCCTGTATCCCCTGTCGACCCCTGTGTTTGTTGATCCAGCTGATTTTGAGATGGAGTTTTTGATCCGGAACTTGTAACAACTGTGCTTGTAATCACTATGAACAGTTCTATTATCAATAAAACAATGTTATTTGATCCCAATGTTTGTTTTGTTATGTTTTACATTTTTCATGTTTTGACTTTTATCCAATTCCAAACTCTATATCAATTTCTGGAGAGTTATACGCAAACTGGTGCGAAAACGTACTCAGTTTAACGCGACAAATACTCCGGAACATCAACATATACTCAACATACCTTAAATAACCTTTACATAACTTAGAAATAAGTTTTGAAGGCTTTGGTATGGCAAAAACAAGTTAATTAGTTTACAGGGACTAAACTTGACAAACTGCGAAAGTATGCCAATCTGAACTGTAACGAACATTCCGGAACATGACCATAAGTTAAACACACCTTAAATATCCTTTACATAGCTTAGAAATAGGCTTTGAGAGGTTCGGTGTGCTAAAATAAACTTTTGGCTCATTCAGGGACTAAAAGTGTCAAAAAGTGCACAAGTTTGCATTTTCGCGCATAACTTACGTTCTGAATACATCCGGACATCCAAAAATTTATGTAAGCATGACTATATTATATTTTAGTGTTCTCCATAAGAAAAATCCATTCGTCGCGTCATTTGGATCGTTTTTCGCGCTTATGCGCATTCCGTCGTAATTAAGCGAACATCGCGATCGCACGGCCAAACGAACCGACATCCTAGATATTTTTGAGCATGTTTTGAGTTCCCTATACTTTAACTTCATTTTAGAGCCTTGAAATGAGGTTAACGGGGTTCAAACGCATCGAAAATCGCTTAAACGGGCTGCAGGGACCATTTCTGCCAATTTTGAAAGTTTGCTGAAACAAGGGGGCAGTGGCGTAGCGCCACTGCATGTAGCCTTACCAGTCGCGCTACGCGACTGCCTACTCTGGGCAGAAACATCAGTTTAGTGACCAGATTCAGTGTTTTGCAATTCCAATCAATCTTTCAACACCCCAAAGGGCAAGTACACTTGTCAACACCCTATGGTGAGTGCCAAAGAGCCACCACAACTTTCCGACAAGTGTTCGGACGAGATCATTTCCCCTTTTCCAAGAAACGATCTCAACGGTGGACCGAAATCTATAAATACCCATCACATTTCACTTCATTTCTCACAAGAATCTGATCATTTGTGCTCTAAGTTGATGCCATTGCTTCATACCTGAGCTCTTTGATCTAGATTAGCATTCGGGGACCCTTCGTAAGTCTTCTTTCGTTCTTTTATTGTTTTTCGAGTCCGAAAGTCAAACTTTGTTTGACTTTCTGCATTGACCAGTTTATGGTCGATGCGAAGTTCGTTTGAACTTCATAACGTGAGCGTGATCACGATGGTTATAGTCCCTAGTGACTATACCTACTGATTACCACGTTATCTAGGCTCAGTGACGAGCCGTAGTTTCGGTCAGAATACGTATTCTTGCGTATTTTGTAACCAAACTACTTATGGGTATCAAAACCGTTTGTTTTGATACCAAACCTGTTTTCTAAACTTAGTTAAGCATGTTTTAACATGCTTAGCTCGTCACTTTTAGTTTAGTGCTTAGATAGGGTCGTAAGGTAAGCGATCTAAACAATCGCTTATACTTTCGAACCCGACCCGTTTGGTCGATCATTAGGATCCGACCAAGCACATTAGGTGACCATAGTATATAGGGAATAACCTTATGAGGTTATACCTTATGGTCGCTTCGTTTAAGTAGTTGTATGATAGGTAGTTTATATGCCTTAGGTAAATTACCAAAATACCCCTATGATGCCAAAATTCATTTTAAACATATGGAACACAACTTTTGACATCTAAACTGATTTGACAACCATATTAGACATGTTAAGGCATATATTACTTGTCATAGGACTAGTTAGGCGGTCCAAACGCGTTTCACGCGAACGACGCGTTAAAGTAGCATAAGCTACCTAAACGGGTCGTAATGGGTCACCAGCACTTAGGTTAGGTTTCATTTAGTATGTAGGCTTTAGTAAACCATACTACACGAGTTCCCATACTCGTATGGTTTACGAGCCCTCATCCTATCCGATCTTCCGATTCAGGTCCGGTTTATTAATGTAGTTACCTATATTAGGTGCCGTTTGATATTCCGTGATCTCTAGCATTGCTTGGTGGTTATCTTAGGACTTCCGAGCAATCTCATGTGAGTACATAGACCCCTCTTTTACTGTTTTCCAAACGTTTTGGGGTGGAACACATGTGCCTACTTGTTACTTTCATGCTTTCCTGTTTTCACATCATACACTGCTATGTTCGTTAGTACATTATAGTACATGATTTTCTGACATTTCATGCTAGGTGTGCCCAATTTTGTGCATTACTTAGTACATTGTTTTACATGACATTTCATGCTAGGTGTGCCCATTTTGTGCATTACTTAGTACATCGTTTTACATGACATTTCACGCTATGTATGTTCATTTGATTACATACTTAGTGCATTGTTTTCACATGCTTACATTTTGGTATGACATTTGGTTTGTTTACATGGGACAATACATTCATTAACACCGATCATGCCGTTCGTTAGTAGGTAGTGGTACCATAGGAATTGACAACTCCCGTTCCGGACGTCCCAGGGAAAGGGGATGAAAGGAATGACCGAATTCGATGATATAAGACAGATAGACCTTTAATTTGTTTAAAGGGTTTATCACCACAGTCGCAAGGCTTGGATGTATGCATTTTTACAATACCGCATAGATGTTCATATTAAATAGTTGCATGCATTTACACAAAACATAGCTTTGATTTGAACCAAGTTTTACTTCAATACTTTGTTTTTGTGCATATGGTTTAGTTGAGACATTTCACTTGCCATACATGACATTTTGACATAGACATTTGACATGGATATTTGACATAGACATTTGATATGGATATTTGACATAGACATTTGACATGGACATTTGACATAGACATTTTGACATGATTTACATCTTGACATAAACACTTTGACATATTATTCAATACATTTGACAATTGGTTTAAACATAGACTTCTTACATTGGTTGGTTTGGTTTGATCAAGTGATTAAGTAACGATGCGTGTGTAATATGATACAAGCATGGTGGATACGCCGCTGGTACTTCCTATATATAAGTGTTTGTATGGTATTACATGTCGTAACGTTATTTGAATCATTTCAATATTTAGACATAGAACATTTTATATAAATAACATATTTTTCACAAGACATTGATTTACAAACAACTTATCTTATACAAACACATTTTTACATGGTCATTTATTTAACCGGACAATTACTTATACATATCATCTGATCTTATTGTTTTCAAATGATTTACAAGACAAAGCAAATTACAAGGTTCATGACTAAACATTTTCTTAAACATAAGTCATGAATCCTATTTTTACAAACCTATGTATCTCACAGGCATTTTTATGCTGACGTACCTATTTTCACATGTGTTTTCAGGAGCTTTTCCGTAGGATGTTGATCATGATACTAGGGCGGACCTGTGCCTTAGAGACTTTAAAAGAAGATAGACTATGTTTAATTATGTTCTGAACTCCTTAATTCCTGTTTAAGACAATGTAACACTCTTGTTTAATAAATAAATAAAACTTTGTATGCCATGGTTATGAGACAATTAATTCTGTTACAACACTCCCCGACGTTTCCGCCACGTTTTGTATGTTACACGTGGTCGGGGTGTGACAGAACTAGCCGTGGCCCCTGAGCCAGGCGTTTCTCCTGACCCCGCATTGGAGCATGACCCTGTTCATGCCGATGCACCTGCTAATGCTCCTTGATTGATCATCTGCTTGGACGAGAGAAATTTGGGGTAACTGTGCAAGACAATTTATTATTACGGGGGCCCACGTAATAACGACTTGTAGTGCACAGAAATCCTGGTGTACTTTGCGAGTCAAGCTAATGAAAACCTATGTAGCAGGAAATAACTAAAACACGAATGACCAAGGCGATGTAGCCTCGAGTTCATTCTATTACAAGCAATAAGCCATTTTGGCAAGCCTATGTGAAGGCTCAGAAATTTATTTCCCCACTCATACATTGAGTATATTTACGTGTAAAATTGGGTGATTACATGATGGCTTATGGTGCTATGTATCTCATAGACAATCGAAATGTTGTCTAGCCCGCTTCATACCACTTCGACAGAAGAGAATGCCACCCAGACGTGTCACAGACGCCAGTACTCTGCCTAGGACAGAAGCCGAGCTGCAAGAACGCATTTCACAGGCAAATGCACGACATGAAGCCCTACGCTCTAAGCACAGCGATGGCATTACTGGAAATAACCCTCCAACTGGCTACACCTGTGAGCAGTTCCTGAACTGCAAGCCTTTGAACTTTGACGGAACAGGAGGCGTCGTTGCATTTGTTCGTTGGTCCGAAAAGATTGACTCCATTCTAAGAATGAGTAACGGTTCGCCCCGACAGAGTGTTACCTATACCTCGGGGTTATTCCTGGATGACAAACTCTCATGATGGAACCTCCAGGTTCAGACATTTGGTACAGATGCTGCTTATGCACTGAGCTGGGACGAGCTCAAAGGAATGATGGAGAAGAAATACAATTCTAGGGCTGGAAACCAGAAGCGTGAGGTAGAGTTCCAGAATTGAAAATGGACGGACCAGAGATTCCTGAATACATCCAGCAATCTCACGACTAGTCTAGGGTCGTCCCCTACTTAGTCAAACCGGAGTTCAAAAGGATGGAACGATTCATTTGGGGACTTGCACCCCAGATCAGGGGCATGGTTACTCCCTCGAAGCCCTCAACCATTGCAGAGGCTATCAATATGGGTGATTGATTTATAACATGAGATGTTATGTGATTGATTTGATTTATAACGTGAGATGTTATGTGTTGATATTGTTGTATACTTACGTACACTTTACTTACTATGACCAGACCCATACCATCATCATTTAGAAGATGCCTCCAAGACGGGATGTACGCATACCCACCAACGAGGCGGAACTTCAGGGAATCATTGCGGCAGTCATCGCACAATACGAGGCCCATCACTCCGAGCGCAACGGAGGTACCTCAGGAAATAACCCACCCAACGGTTGCACTTACAAGCAGTTCTTAGGCTGCCAGCCCCTACATTTTGACGGCACTGGGGGTGCCGTAACCTTCGTACGCTGGATTGAGAAGACGGACACTGTTTTGCGTGCAAGCAAATGCACCCCAAGAGATCAGGTCACGTACATTTCCGGGCTGTTCCGAGATGGGGCTCTGACATGGTGGAAACTTCAGGTTCAGACAATGGGCGAGGCTACTGCATATGCACTATCATGGGACGAGCTGAAAGAGCTAATGCATAAAAAGTACTGTTCGAGAACAGAAAGCCAGAAGGTAGAAACTGAGTTTTGGAACTTGAAGATGGAAGGTCCAAAAATAGCCGAGTATGTGGAGAAGTTCCAAGTTCTATCGCGTATCGTTCCTTACATGGTAGATCCGGAGTTTAAGAGGATTGAGCGTTTCATTTGTGGATTGGCACCCCAAATCATGAGCATGGTAACGGCATCGAAGCCTGCAACAATCACTGAGGCCATCAATCTAAGTGTAGCCTTGACGGAAGAGGCAGTCAGGATGAACAAATTTTCAACCTCTGAGGAGAAGAAGGAGACTCATGTAGAGTCATCTGGGGACAACAAGAGGAAGTTGGCAAATTTCAAACAGGGTACCCAGTCGAGTAGCAACGACAAGGCCAAAAAGAGAAAAGAGTACACGGGTATCCTACCAAAGTGCGACAACTGTCGACGACCCCATAACGGGCGGTGTAGATATGGAAAATGTGGTAACTGTGGCAAGGTGGGACATGTCAAGGAAACGTGTCGGCAAGGTACTAAACCTGGGAATAGAGGTCAAGATGGTAACGGAAATCGCGGAGGAAATAACGACGACAACAACTATCAAGGCAGGGATGGTGACAATCAAGGCTGTGGCCAAGCATGCTTTAATTGCGGTGACGTAGGGCATTTAAGGAAGTATTGCCCTAAGAACACTCAGGCACGTGGATAAAAGCTCAACAGCGGGGATAGAATCCGAGCGTGGATATCGGTACGTCTCATAATAGTCGATGTTATTGTCTATTCGACAGTATTGTCAAATTTTAGCTTCAGAAAATATAGTTGTTTTAGTAGTAAGTAACCTAGATACCCAGTTCTCGATAGAACAAGCCTAACAGAAGCTTCGATGTGGTAATTGGGATGGACTGGTTGTCGAACAACCCAGCGGAGATTGTCATCCGCGCCCCGACGACGAACGGGGAAATGATTGTGATTCATGGCGCAGGATACACTCCTACGGATTATCAGACAAAGAAGACACGAAAATTTTCGCACACAGGATGTGTTGCATTCTTGGCTCATGTCGTGGAAAAAGAAGCCGAAGAACCAAAACTCGAAGATATCCCTGTGATTGGAAGATACCCCGAAGTCTTCTTCGAAGACTTGCCGGAATCGTCTCCTCAACGATTAGTCGAATCCCGCGTCGATCAAATTCCAGGCACTGCACCCGTAGTCGTTGCATCGTAGCGACTTACATTTTCGGAGATGCAAGGATTGACAGAGAAGTTTTAGAAATGGGTAGAGAAGGAAGATAACAGACCAAAATTCCCTTTTGGGGTAACCCCATTTCTACTCGTCAAAAAGAAGGATGATGATTTTCAAATAAACATCAACTACCGGGAGCTGAACAAGCTGACGATCAAGAATAGATATCCTCTGCCAAGGATTGATGATCTATTCGACCAACTGCAAGGTTCAAGCTTTTATTCAAAGACCGACCTTCGACCTGGATACCATCAGTTAAGGATACAAGGGGAGAGTATCCCAAAGACAGCCTTCAGAACTCGTTATGGACACTACGAGTTCCTTGTTATGACGTATGGTTTGACAAACGCACCTGCAGTCTTTATGGACTTGATGAATAGAGTTTGCAAGTCGCACTTGGACAAGTTCGTGATTGTGTTTATCGACGACATTTTGATCTATTCAAGAACAAAGGCCGAGCACGAACAGCATCTAAGAGCTATTTTGGAGCTGCTAAAGAAGGAACAGCGGTATTCCAAATTCTCCAAGTGCGAATTTTGGCTACATGAGGTCCAATTTCTTGGACATGTGGTAAATGGAGATGGAATCCATGTGGATCCAACCAAGATCGAAGCGATTAAGAATTGAGGAACGCCAAAGACGCCAACCGAGATTCGACAATTCTCGGATTTGGCTGGCTACTATCAAAGGTTCATTGGGGATTTTTCAAAAATCGCTCAACCTTTGACACTCCTCACGCAGAAAGATAAAAAGTTTGATTGGGGAATCAAACAGGAAGAAGCGTTCCAGATATTGAAGGATAAGCTCTGCAATGCGCCAATCTTAGCACTACCAGAAGGTACAAATGATTTTGTGGTATACTGCGACGCTTCGCGTCAAGGATTGGGTTGTGGGTTGATGCAACGCCAAAAGGTTATTGCTTACGCATCGCGTCAATTGAAAGTGCACGAAAAGAACAATACCACACATGATTTGGAACTTGGCGCAGTGGTTTTTGTATTAAAGATCTGGAGACACTACCTTTATGGTACAAAGTGTATAATTTTTACAGATCACAAGAGCCTACAGCACATATTCAGCCAGAAGGAGTTGAATATGAGACAGAAACGATGGGTTGAGTTGCTGAACGATTACGACTGCGAGATAAAGTATCATCCAGGGAAGGCGAATGTAGTCGCCGATGCCCTAAGTCGAAAGGAGAGGATCAAGCCCATAAGGGTTAGGGCTTTAGAAATGATTATTTGAACCGATCTTTCCTTGCGCATTCGTGCCGCGCAGAAAGAAGCTCTCAAGGAAGGAAACCTTGAAAAAGAATACCTCCGTGGGATGGAGAAGCTACTGGTACCAAACGAGGAAGGAACGTTACGTTTTGAGAAAAGGATTTGGGTTCCTCTGTTTGGTAGTTTAAGGAAGGTTATTTTCGATGAAGCTCACAAATCACGGTACTCTATCCAACCAGGAGCGGATAAGATGTACCAAGACCTCAAGGATTACTATTGGTGGCCTAGGATGAAAGGCGATGTTGCTGTATATGTGAGCAAATGTTTAACATGCGCTAAGGTTAAAGCGGAATACCAGAAGCCTTCAGGACTTCTGCAACAACCTGAGATTCCCAAATGGAAACGGGAACAAATCTCCATGGATTTTATTACAAAGTTGCCAAGAACGCCGAGAGGCCATGACACTATTTGGGTAATAGTGGATCGATTAACGAAGTCAGCACACTTCTTACCTATCAGAGAGAAGGATAATACGAGCAAGTTGGCCGAAATTTACATGAGAGAGATCGTTACGCGCCATGGAGTACCTCTCTCAATCGTCTCTGATAGAGACGGAAGGTTTGTGTCAAGGATATGGCAATCCTTCCAAGAAGCTTTTAGCTCACAATTAAATCTGAGCACTGCGTTTCATCCGCAAACTGACGGTCAAAGCGAGCGAACGATACAGACTTTGGAAGACATGCTGAGAGCGTGTGTTATGGATTTGGGCGGTAGCTGGGACAAGCATTTGCCTTTGGTCAAATTTTCATACAACAACAGCTACCACACCAGTATTGGTGTCGCGCCATTTGAAGCCCTAAACGGACGCAAGTGCCGATCACCCCTATGTTGGGCTAACGCAGGAGATAGGCAGCTTGCTGGTCCTGAAATCGTCCAAGAGACGACAGACAAGATTGCGCAGATTCTGAAACGCATCGAAGCCGCTCGCCACAGGCAGAAAGCCTATGTGAATCCAAACCGGAAACACTTGGAATTTCAAGTTGGAGATATGGTTTTGTTGAAAGTTTCACCCTGGAAGGGGGTGGCACGCTTCGGAAAGCGTGGGAAGTTAAATCCGCGCTACATTGGTCCTTTCAGAATTTTAGAAAGAATAGGACTAGTAGCATACAAGCTGGACTTACCTGCTGAACTCCATTCAGCTCACGATACATTTCATGTATCCAGCCTGAAGAAAAGTCCAATTCAATATACCATTGCCATTCCCACTGACGAGATTCATGTTGACGACACGCTCCACTTCACAGAAGAACCTGTTGAGGTCACGGATTGGAAGGTAAACAAGACCCGCCGGAGCAGTGTCAGGCTCGTCAAAGTTCGTTGGAATGCCAGACATGGTCCTGAATACACCTGGGAGCGCGAGGACCAGATGAAAGAGGGATACCCCCACTTATTTCTTAAGAACCCTGCATCTAGTAGCAGGACTTAAAATTTCGGGACGAAATTTATTTAACGGGGGGAGAATGTGACAACCCTCACTAAACCAGGTATCCGTACAACTTAATTAATAATTAATTACTGCTTAATTACTGTGCTTGCTTGAACTTGTGGATAAACTGCTACTTGATATCTGATACATGCATATACCTGCATCATACTTTACTTACCGTCACTACATTATTTACATGCCGAACCTTAGTGACAAACATGATGCACAAAAAGCACAGTAGCACTATAAACGGATAACCTATTGAACATGCTGATAAAGCCAGCATCAGGCAGACACTGCCTCTAAGGCCTGTATGAGCCAGAAATATTGTACTACACTAGTGGTGAGTGTAGGGATACAAGGGTTGTAGAACTGCGTCTCTAGGAATAAGTTACAATGACTGGATGTGCCTAAAACGTACTCTAAGTACAAAATTCAGCACTTTAATTTAAAAAAAAATTCAGCATTTAGCTACCTAATAAAGTGCCAAAACATGGGGAAAAATATTACTAGACACTTTCCAAAGTGTCGGAAATAAGTTGTGTCACTAAAAAGAAATATTAACGACACTTTAAATACCTATTTGACACTATAACGGGTTAATATCCGACCGAACAACCGGACTTAACCCGGGACCTAAAAAAAAAATATTGTCATGGACATTGTTTTTTTTCTGAGCCAGTTAGGGTCCCCGAATACCCTAACACCCGTTATATTATATAACACTCTAATAATTAATTTAATTATCTAATTAACAAACTAGATACAAATCAACTAGTTAGAAACCAACCCAAAACCCCTTTTCCCCCAAAGAGTTCGGTCCCAATAAGGGGACAACCACTAAACATTTTGATTATTATAATCCTTATGCCTTAAATCAAGGGAACATATAATCCTTTGGGTAATTAGATAGAATGGATTATAAATATGACCACTTGACACTTACATTCATTAGCCACTAAAAAAAAAGGAAAATTTTCTTTCTTTCCCTCTTATACCTACGGCCGAAGACATAATCACCACCAACATCACTTTTCCATTTTTATCAAGCTATTCTATTATTATAAAAGTGTGGAGGATCGCGTATAAGGAAGCCCGGTATTCACGGAATTGCAAGGACCTCACCTCAACGCTTTTAACCACCCGATTTTCGACTAGTTTCTTCCCTAGCCTCGAGCTAGTAGTAAGTTGCTTAAATCACACTCTCGAACTATTTTGAAGTGGTTAATATGATTTGTAACGGTTAAACTTCGTAATCTTACAAAATGACACACAAAAGTTTACTAAAAACACTAAAAATGGTGGTTAAAAGCTCATATGTTGTGTAAATCATGTAGTATTTGATTTGTGTGGTTATTTAGGCCCGATCTATGTTGTGGTAGCTCGGATCATCATTTAACCCGGTTTAGTCATGATCTTGGATTATGACATAAGGTTGTTTTGGAAGTAACAAGGGTTAAAGGATGAAACTCTACCACACATTAAACTTGAACTTGTGTAAAAGTGATTTTACTTGTGAAATAGTGTTTAAAACTAGTAGATTTACGTATCTACAAGCGGTATTTTCAAAGGACCGAGTGTCAAAGAAACCATATTTTTCTAAAAATGGATCTTACATGAACATGAATGATTTTTAGAACACACAAGTGTGTAAACACTTGTGTAACACAAAGTTTCGACGAAATAACTATTTTTGTAAAAGTTGACGAGAAGTTGTAAAGACGGAACTTCCATAAAAACGAGGTTTTCACAGAATCGGATTATTTTATATAAAGGTCCACTAAAAGTAATGAGATTTACTTCACAGTTTGGATAAATCACAAGTTCATGAAATTTATGCGATTATAGACATATTTTGACTAGTTGTGATTTGAACGTTGTTTTGGTTGATTGAGAAAATTGTTGGTTGATTTATAAAAGAAAATGATACGCCTGAAAGCGTGGCCACCTCCAGTTACAGAGGAAACTCTGGCGAAATTTTTCCAAAAACCTAACACTTAGAAATATTTTCACTATAAGTGTTAGAAATACATTTTGACTTGTTCTCAAAATATAAGTTTCGCCACGACTAATTTACAAAACATCGGAGGTGGGATTTTCACAAAATAAAACGTGATACATAAATATATTTAGTATATATTTTTCACAACATCACTTGTATAAGTGTTTATGATTATTTTGTGAACGACATAAATATTATTTTCAGAGTAAAAATAATATTACTAAGTATTATTTTGGGGAAATCACATGTACGAAAATATAATATTTTTGAGAAGAATATTTATATTTTGGAGTTGGAAATAAAATATATTAAGTGAGACTTAATAGTGAAATCTGAACGTTACGAAAACACATGTATTAAATCCCCCATCCTTGGGAAGGAAAATAACTACCAAGTATACAGAATGTAAACACGAAATAGTTGCCTAACTATTTCCCAAAAACTTAAACCATAAAGCTAAGGCACGGCCATCCGTCTAATAGAGTTAGCACGTGTAGGTCGTCATACAGCTGATCGATTTGGAGGCATACTTGGTAGAGACGCACCACTGTGAGTTCATGTCCCCCTTTTCTCTTAACTGTTTTCAGTTTTATAACTTCGGGGGTGAAATACATGTTACTATGATTACGAATGTTCTTACATGGTATGGTCAGCTAAGGAAGGAACTGTTAGGTTATGTGATTGGGTAGGTGAAACCTTAAGAACATTAGTCCTCGTAGTACGATCGAGGTATACAAGTGATAGGCCTATTTGAGCATAACAAACACCACCCATGCGCCCGCAGGTTGGACCATGTGGTGACCCCGTCTTAACACCACCCATGCGCCCGCAGGTTGGACCATGTGGTGACCTTGTCATAACACCACCCATGCGCCCGCAGGTTGGACCATGTGGTGACCTTGTCCTATCCCCTCCCATGCGCCCGCAGGTTGGACCATGTGGATACACAATAACTGATATGTTCCCTTATTTGCTTTCATACCAGAGTTTACAAAACATTCATACTTGCAATAATTACAAAGTTTTATTCGCGCGCACATACTAAACATATGAACTCGCTCAACATTATTGTTGATTTTTCAACTTACATGTATTTCAGGGAATTAAAGGATCTGGCGCGGTATGACACGTTTTCCCGCTGCACTAGTTACGAGGTCATCCGGGTTTGGGGAATGTGACTCTTTCCTGGACAAGTCACAATCCTTAAACTGTGTTTATGTCATGTTGATGTTTGTGATTGTTAAGACAATGTTGTTGTATTTGGTTATTAAAACTTAATTAAATGGATGATCTTGCATGATTTTATATTCATATAGATTTGTTATGGTTAAGCTATGGTATTAAGAAGTCACACCAAATTAACCACGCTTCCGCAAAGCCAGGGTGTGACATTTTGAGAGCATGTTTGACCCATGATTCTTCTTTTGAATTATGATCTTGCTCGAAAAGTTAATATGCTTTTCAAAATGCCACTACCCTCTTTTAAAACATTCGGTTTACCCACTTAAGTAACCATTGTCTATCTAAGACTTCAGTAAATACTCATTGAACCTTACGTTCTCAATGAATCATTACTCTATTACACATACCTGGCTCAGGTCAATGTATTGACCTGATTTAATGCCTTGCTATAATATTCGCTAAATAGTAGCGATGCAAATATCATTTCTACATTTATTCCTGAAATCATATAACTCGACAAGAATCATTAGTCGCTATTATCAAAAGGTGGTATCTTCACCCTTTGACCCGTTTGGTCTAAATGACCGATTATATTGGCGAGATGACATGTATTTTCATCTCGACTATATGACTCGCTCTGATTTACATCGTGCGGTCGCTTTACTTATAATTCATTTCTTAACACTTTTCGGCCTATTAAGGCTTACTTCATACGTGTCTTTTAAAGCTAATAGTTATGGTCGATGCATGACCAATTTACCGTTTTACCCTTATTGTTTGTTTTGGTTTACCCTATAAGGCAACCATTCAAAAATTTATTTTCCATTTGTCATAAAATGATCAAATTACCGATTTAACTCCTTTTAAACCATCAACATGGTTTCTTGTCATACTCGACTATCTTGTTCCGTACGTTTACACGCCGGAACATCATACCTCAATTATGTATTTATCTTATTCGTAACTAATACAATAAGAGAATACTCTAAAATATAAGACTAGTGTAATTTATACTTTCCTTGCATCCGAATTATGCTTATCCGTCATTCTTGCTTTGTTTGACCCGCTTCCTTCCCCAAGCCTTCACCTAGCTTGGCAAGCGTCAAACTATCATTGTAATTGTAAGATGGTTAGGTTAGTCATAATCATTTACGACTATTCCATCCTACTCTTCTTATATCGAATTTACCATCCGATCATACACTTGGTCGATTTGATTTTTTTAAGGTCAATCGACTTATCAACTTATTCATTGCACATTTTCACTCTAATTTTAACACTTTAGTTTTCATTTAGGCATTTTAACAAACACCTAATGGGCATGATTCTACACATTTGCTAACTAGTTCATAATTAGTCATTTTTTTACCAAGATTAACATCAAGATTCAACCATTATCATGTATGATCAAATACTCAAACTTGCAAATTGTTCAAGTATCTTGCATCTACTATCACTTATGATGATTTCTAACACAATTATATTATCATCTTTTCTACATAATCAAAACCCACTTGACACATGAGTGTATGATTATGAATTCACAACAATGAACATCAATTCAACAAATACATGGCTAGGGTTTGCTACTAGACATAGTTTCATCCCTAATTTCATCCAAACAACAAACATGCAAGCTCAGATTCGAATTCTCTAGGTTTGCTCAGAATTTCAACTAGAGATTTTTCAAGAAATTTACATACCTCGTGACTCCTTTTTCAATGGAGATCACTAATTCATACTCGGATTTTGATTTGGACTTGATTTGCCCCTTCAATTTGTTGAGATTGTTTGAGCTAGGGTTTGGAGCTTCTTGCTCCTTCTCCTGGACTACTTCACGCACGCACACACACTTGTTGTGTGTGTGTTGTGTTTTAGTTTTAAGTTTATAATTCTAGTTTCAAGTTACCCGGCTTTGGTCCATCGCGTTTGGTTAGTTATTAATTAGGTCACAACCTAATTATTTTCAACAATACTCTCACTTATTAACTAGGTTTAATATTCCTAGTTAACTTAGCGGGTTCGGGAATATTTATGACTAAGTTTATTTTAGGCCCCGTTAACTCGGGCCCTTTATCCATTTTATTTTTTTAAAGCTTTTATTCATTCATTTTTTTTTATTATTAGGATTAATTATTTAAATCCTAATATTCCACCGGGTAAATTTTACCACTAACGGTACTTTACCCGTCTTTTAGTATTAACGGGGTTTAATTACCAAACTCGTTTTCGGGGTGTTACAAACGTCCTCCATAGTCTTTCGAGTTGGTTCAAAACTTGGATCGGGGCTCTATATAGAGAGAAAATATATATCGGTAAGGAAGACAATAACGACTTTAGAAATGTAATTCTCCCACCATATGACAACATCTTCGCCTTCCAAATGGAGAGTCTAGTTTTGAATAGCTCGACAATCAGTTTCCAATTCCGCACTAAATTCATATTTACGCCCACGTACAAACCAAGATATTTAAATGGGAATGACCCGGCTTGACACCGTAGCACATTTGCCAAGTTTACGACATCCACCTTCCCCACGCCTACCCCATACAAACTACACTTGGATAAATTAACCTTTAGGCTGGGTGGTAAATAAAAACATCTCAAAATTCTACGTAAGTTTAATGCATTTGCTATCGACCAATCCCCCATAAATACCACATCGTCCACATACAAGAGATGAGTAAGAGTCATACCACTATCGTTACACCGAATGCCATGAAACAAACCCACTTCCGACGCCTTCTTCATTACCCCGGATAATGCCTCCATAGCAATAAGGAAGAGGAACGGTGATAAGGAGTCCCCTTGACGGAGTCCTCTAGTGCACTCAAACTCCATAGTTGGAGAGCCATTTACCAACACGGACGCACGAGTGGACCGAAGAATCGCCATAATCCAATCACGCCATTTAGTCGAAAAACCCATTTGCTCCATAATAGGGTTAAGGTAAGACCAACTAAGGGAGTCATAAGCCTTATGTATGTCAACTTTGAAGATCATGCCCACTTTTTTGGAATACTTCATCCAAGCTACAATTTCGTTCAACGTTAACGGCCCGTCAGTGATGTTTCTACCAGCGAGAAAAGTCGTTTGCTCCTCGGAGATAAGCTTACCAATTACACATTTCAATCGATTTACCAAAACCTTGGATAAAACCTTGTTGATACACCCAATAAGGCTAATGGGTCGGAAATCGGACGACCGCAACGGATCCTTAACCTTAGGAATCAAGGCTAAAAAAGACGACGACCAACTCCTGTTCAGATTCAAGTTACTATAAAATTTCTCAAACAGTTTAACAAACTGATCTTGCAACCCGCTCCAACACCGCTTTAGGAACTTAAAATTAAAACCATCCGGTCCGGGTGCCCGGTCACCGTCACAATCCCACACCACATCCTTTATTTCCACCAAAGTAAAGGGTCGGATTAAGGCCTCACCATCCCCGGGATATAGTACATTCAAGAACGGACACACAATTGGTGGTCTAGTGTTCATTGGTTCGAAAAAAAGTAGAGAGTAATAATAAAAAAATATGTTGTTTTATAATCACCGGGTTGGTAACACAATCATCTCCAATAAACACCTCATTAATTCGGTTCGAACTAATATTAGCATTCACCACCAAGTGGAAGAAACGGGTGTTTTCAATCACCCTCAATCGCCCATCTTACCCTAGATTTTTGACGCGTATCTGATTGTCTCTGCTTGTTAAACTCCATCATGTACTATTTATACTTTATTCTCAACTCCAACTCCACTTTGTTAGGGATTAGGTTATATTTACCAAATTGCCATCGGGAGATATTGTATCATATTAGGTTATATTATTACAATTACAATTATATGACAACTAGTGTTTAGCCCCCGCGTTGCAGGGAGGTGATGTAAAACCGTGTTACCAGCCGAGTAGCAACCGAACGACGATCAAAATGATATTAAAATATGAATTTCTAACATAAAGCGGCTTACGTGACGTGAAACATAGATAAAGTCGAATTTATACCGACACATATAAAAAGTCGAGGACTAAAAAAAACTTGAGGGATCAAAGACCACTAAACACCGTGCTAAGTAGCGACCGTATCTGGGAAAAAAAAGCCTAAAACAAAAACTAATAAAAATTTGAACTCAATTAACTACGGGGAAAATGAAAGACATTAAAGTTCACCAAAAGAAAAAAAAAATACATAAACACAAAGGAAACACCCACAAAAGACAAAATATGCACTATTTCTCAATACGAATACATATTAAAAAGTGAAGGGGTTAAAAAAACATGAGGGATCAAATGTGACATTAAACAACGTGCTAAGTAGCAACCGAACGGCGACCATATACGGGAAAAGTCCAAAACAAAAACTAATAAAAATCTAAACTCACTTAACTATGGGGAAAATCATAAGAACCGAAGTTTTATAATAAAAATAAATAATATTACAGTTCACCAAAAGAAAAAAAATAGAAAAAGAAAACATTAGCATAAAGGACAACCCAGAAAAAATAGACAAATGTTATAAATTAATATATATAAATAATTAATATATATAGATAATAGATAATATCATATAATAATAGATAATAAATAATTGATATTATGTTGATTTACCATTCATATATTTTATTATAATCACAGTGTTTTATATTATTTGTAGTTTAAAATTTCATTAATTCATGTGTTGATTTATGTTGCCATAATGGACGAATCGTAAATAATTAAGAAGGAATTGATGCTATGTTTATTGGATAATTATGTAAATAGTAATAATAATAATATTAATAATAATTAGGATGATGATAATGAATAATGATAATGATAATAAAATTATTTTTAAATAAATTATAAGTAAAATTGTGAGGTTGAAGGAGAGATTGCCATGTGGCATTGATTGGAGTATTTTATTAATATTTAGATTAGATTTAGATATTTTGTTGTTATGTGATATGGTAAGTTGATAATAGATAAATTTAACATTGGGTTAGAAATTTGTTTCGGTTAAAGACGTTAATTGTTAACCCTAGTTGGGCATATGTTGTGTAAATTGAATATGGGTCATGTAACTTAATTTTCTTATCGGGTTGATGGTTGTAAATGAATTGTAATCAAGTTGTAAGTATGGGTGTGAATTTTTAACAAGAAAGATGTGTGGCACAAACTTAATATGAGTTTTGTATGTTTAAGTTTAAGCTCAACGGGCTTGAGTAAAATCTGGACCCATTCCGACAAGTTCATGGGCTGAACCATTCATTTAAAACATCGTGTCCAGAATTTTTTGATATTTTGTTGAAACTTTCTATAACAAATTATTGTAGAATTTAATTTGTTGGATTTTGAAGTTTTTGATGTTATATTTTATTTTAGATATGATTTTATAAGTTTAGGGGTGGCACTAGCACCGCTACCCTAATCTCGTTCAGTCTTGCAGTGTCACGTCACTCACTTCATCCACTATCTTAAAATACTTAATTTGATGACACCACTACCTTAAAACTATATTTTCCTTTTTGTTTTTATTTAAAAATAAAATAGGTTTTTAAACGCACATTTGAAATTTAAATTCTTAAATGATAAAAGATAAAAATAACACATAAATAAAACAATAAATAATTAAACACACACTTAAATTTACTTTACTTAATTGATTTTTTTAAATCAAACGGCCATTTGACCGTTAACACATTCAAAACAATCAATCGGTTAGTAGAACCAAACATTACTCTACCCGACTCGACTCGAACGAGCGACGCTAGTGTTGTCGGTCGAGCAGGGGCTACCCGAAACCCAATCGGGTTGTTCTAGGGCCCCCTTAAAGTAGTTCAGGTCTAGGTCATGTTTGTGTTAAACCGTGAAAAAATCAAGGTCGAGCAAAGGAGATTCAACACAAGCTAGAACTTTGGACTCCTACTTTAGAAAGGCTCTCAATTTCTTTAAAAAAAAAACTTATATAGGTGATTTGGGCTTGAACACACACAATGACAACGTGTATTAAGTATGCTAGTATTGTTGACCTTGTGAACTAAAGTATAACAACAAAAATTAATTTGAGACTTATTTTGGCTTGTTTTTCTTTTTTTAATTAAGGTTGATTAAAACCTTGAGTTTTCTTGGTCATATTACTGTCTACTTGTTTATTTGGTATCTCAACTCGTGTCAGAGCATTAGTAGTTGGTATATGAGATTTGGTGACCTTTTGTATCGGCAAATACATTAGGCAATTCATTTGCAATTTTTTGCAGATGTATTATCTTTCGAACGTCTGTCTCACATTGTTTTGTCCTTAGATCAATATGTAAATGAAGGCATGCACCATGAATCTTCTTGGTTCTTCTATTATCTCCTTGTTTCTTGGAAAATGGCCTCGTTGAAGTGGTAATCAGCAAAACGTGGTAAAAACATCTTATTTTAAAGGTTTAAGATATCTTATGATGGAAGGCATTTTATATCTGATATATATTCCCAACCTTCTTTGAGGACCCAATTTTATGTGTTATACTAGTGCAATAGGAACATACACTGCACACCCAAAAATTCTAAAGTGGGAAATGTTAGGCTCGTGACCAGAAACAAGTTTATGATCCAACATGTAAAATTGCATGACCTCAAAAGACATGTAACATTTACAAAAAGTTATTAAACAATTCTTAACAAAAACAAGGCATGTAAAAGTTGTACCGAATCAACATCATTTGAATAAGGAGCATTTGGGTACAACGCATGCCATCTAAATAGACTAGGCCCACCTGATAGGCTTGCCTAGTGTAGACCGTAGCCCACTGGACTTGACCCCGGAAGTGGATACCGTCTACAAGATATTACCCAATTACCATAATTTATTAGAACATGCTATATGATTATATTCTTGAATGTCATCTATGATTTGCAACATATTAAAGTATCCAACACTAGAGGTGCACAAATCGGGTTTTGGGTCGTACCCAAAACCGAGTAAGGCCCAATTGGGTATAATCGTACCCAGGTATTTGAAAGAACCGGTAGGAACCGGAACCGGGCATTGGTAATTAGAATAAAACCTAGTGGAACCGGTTCGTGTATGACCGGGCACGGGTATACCTAGAACCGGGTACAAATCGAGTAGGGGTGGAATTTTGAAATCTTACCATTAGAAACCGGTTCCTAACGGTAATATAGCCGTTTGGAACCGGTTATTTACCAGGCCTAGAATGTGCAATTTTAATCACACCACTTCTATAACGCTCAAACACTCTCTAAAACACAAAACCGCTCAAATTTTTTATATTTATTCAACGATAGCAAGCAACGAAACTATTGTTTTGGTGTTTGAAACCAAACAAACCCCGAGGTTTGGAAGCACTGCAACTTATGTCTAATGTCGGACAACACCGAGATGGCTCGTTGCAAATATTGTGAGAAGTTCTTGAAAGTCGTGGCAAACTCAACTCTCGAAAAGCATGCATACGGAGAAACATTGTCAAGTGGAAAAAGCGAAAAAAGAGGGGGATTCGTCTAGATCCGCCAGCCAACAGTAGTGGTAATGTTTAACTTCCACTTTATGTGTTATTTATTTAAGTTTATTGTTAAGTTTTAATGTTTAAGCTTAGGATGTAATGTTTAATGTTTAGTTTTTAATGTTCAATTTTAATAAAAAAACATCAATATTATAAATAGTTTTGGGATGTATTGGTTGATCTCCAACTCGAAAACGCATAAACGAACCCAAAAAAAAAAACGCAAAATCAAACAACTTACGAAAATGTCTCAAGCTTGGAATGGCGATGAGGAGTACGCGCTGGGCCTTGATTTTGTACACGTTAGAACCGAGGACTTACAAGGTGAGGGTACAAGTAATGATTTTGGGAGTGGTTTTTGGCAGAGCCGTCCTCGAAACTCTTGAAAAAATTTAGGCCTCGGGCGACAAAAAGAATTGGGCCCAAAATTATGGTTAAGGGTAAATGAATTACAAAAATAAAAGCTTAGTGATGGATCAAAGACTCGAACTTGAGACCTTCACATTATTTTGACATGGTTTTTGCCACTACACCAATATTTTTTTTGCATGATAAACGGATGAATATACTAAATATATACAAGCTTATAAAGACTTTTCAGGCCCTTTGAAATTTTGGGCCTCGGGCGTCGGCATGGGTTTGCCGGCCCAGAGCCGGCCCTGGTTTTTGGTCTCGCGTTAAGGAGAGGTTTGACGAGGAAATGGGTTCTCGAACCCACCATACAAATAATGGTCTCGAAACAAAGATCACAAGCATGGCCAACCAATAGGAAGATTTCACGAAATTTACTGCGGACGAATGGACTAGTTGAAAGAGGCAAATGAAGATGAGCAAGTAACGAGTTAATGGAACACCGTTTACCAAACTTGAAAGTTGGAAGCTTATAATAGATTAGGATGACCAAAAACTGGTTCCAACGGTCAAAAATATAAAAACGCTCAAAAAACTGCTTTTAACGTTAGAAATTGGTTTCAAATGTTTTTTTTTTTTTACCGTTGGAAACAGTTTCTACTCGAGTAAATACAGGTTGTGTAGGAACTCGGTAGGACCCGATTTTTTTAAATATATGTGGAACCGGGTAGGACCTATCGGGCATAAAAGAACAGGGACTGGTTCCTTCTCCTACCAGGTAGGACCCGAAACCGGTTCCGTACTTGACCTGGAGCCGGTTCTTTTCTACACCTCAACACTGAATGTGCACATAACACTCAATTTTTTATACTTAACGATATTACAATTTAGATGTTTTTTTCAGAAGCATGAGTATTCATTTTCGTACATTTATTGATTGTTTCGTTGCAACCTGACTTCCATAACAATACGTCGTTCTTTCTTCATTTGTTATATCTATATTGGGAGCCATGATCCAATCACACTATCACAGTAACAATATTTCACAGATTTTCACCGATATCGCTCGCACGTTGACCAACCAACAGCTTCCGTGTGCTCGGATAGGTGAAAACCGCAACTTCACATGTACCACGATATCAGACATGCAATCATATTACACGGAATTGCTTTATATTAAGAGATGATGTAGTGAAATGAATCTAAAAAGTAAACACTATCTCAATCCATAAGCTAACAATCAAAACAAACCTTCTGCATCATTTTACATAAAAGAAAACCGACAATCAAAATCACACGAAACGAAGAATCGATCTCTTCTTATGTGTCTTCCATGTCGGTAAGTCTCCACCAACACTACTTCCCTCATCCACACCAAAGTGCTCGCTCTTCGGGGACCTTAGCCTTTTTAACGATAACCCCGACCCACGTTCAGTCGTTCCCTCACTCGCACTTTTCACTTCCAAAACATCATCTCCCACATTGCTTGAGCTTCCGGGTGCATCCCGTCTTGATTTACCGGGTTGATCTCCAAGTTCAACTGCCTTCATAAACTGCCAATCACTAATCGTGTCAGCATACACAACGTCTTTTCTTCGTCTTTTTCCAGAGAGATTAGCGGTTTCATAGTCGAACCCTTTACCCCTCATGTCTTTTGGGTTGTCGGGTTTCGTGTAAGCCCAATCGGGTACCTCGTGATCTTCCATAAGGCGAGATCTGTATCGTTCTTTTTGTCTTCTTTCATCGTCCATCTTCTCGAAAAGCCAGAACTCTTCTTCTGATCGGGCTGTTAGACGATTGATTTCTCGCTCACTTGGTGTATCGGTTCCGAGTGAACTTGTACCTCTACGCATCACCTCTTTAAGCATCTCTCTCCTATCTTGAGCTGTAAAAGAATAAAAAACGACATCAGCTTCAACTTTCGTGTGCATTGAGTTCTTACCATATATACGATATATGTAGCTATTTAGAGAATCTAATAAAACCTATTTAAGGTATTTTACCATTTAACAAAATTCAATACAAAATTAGGGGTGCTAAAAAACCCCTAAAACCGACGGAACCGTTCAAATCAAAGCAAGTCAGCCGGTTTAAGATCCAATGGTAAATTCGCAGTTTAACGGTTTAACAGTTCAATCCTGTTTGAAACTTGAAACAGGCCGTTAAGTTCTTACCAGATTATTAATATATTAACTATTTAGAGAATCTAATAAAATATTTTAAGGTATTAGTGTACAACAAATCACTATACTAATTAAATTGCCAAAATTAGGGGTATTCGGAAACCGTTGAAACCAACTGAACCGTTCAAATAGAAGCAAGTCGACCGGTTTGAGATCCGAACGGTTCGGTTTCACGGTTGGACACTTGAAACTGACCGTGTAAACCGAACCAGTCATTTAACCTTTTTCATTTACACACTTACACTTTTTAAAAAGTAAAGTACACGGATGGTCCTTGTGGTTTAACAAAATTTTGGATTTAGTCCCTAGCTTTCTAAAAGTACACAGATAGTCCTTGTGGTTTGCACGTTGTAACGCATTTAGTCCCCAACTTTGCCAAAAGTGCATGAATGGTCCCTGAGGTTTGCATTTAATCCCTAACTTGGACCTACCGACACCTTTAGATTTATTGGCTGGGGACTAACTGCGTTACAAAATACAAACCACATGGACCATCTGTGTACTTTTGGAAAGCTAGGGATCAAATCCAAAATTTTAGTAAACCACAGGGACCATCCGTGTACTTTACTCTTTTTTAAATATGTAGTTATGTATATGTATTAAAAACATGATCAGTCGTTATCATTTTAAGCTTTTTAATACAAACCGATGATTTTGAAAAAAAAAATCGCTTCAATGAAATGCTAAACTGTCAAACAAGTAAAACCAACCACCCAACCCAGCCGATATGATTCCGAAAAACCGCTGGCCAAAAAATTCCGTCAAGATCGACCGAGCCAAAATGCCATTTAACAAACGTTTAAACAAACTATTGCATATCAAATGTTCTACTTAGTAAAAGTTAAACGGATGGGCAAGACCCTTGAAAAAAACAGGTTATAATCAAGCCATACATGCAGATAAAATTCTTAATTAATGCTCATGATAATCCAAAAAGACAAACCTGTAGAAGTTGTATTAAACAATCCAGCCTGTATAACTTTAGCATCAATCCCCATCTTCTGTTTAGCGCGTTCCAATATCACCTCTTCAACTGACCCTACACTGACCAATACAAACACTCTCACTTCCTTCTTCTGACCAATACGATGGGCACGATCCTCCGCTTGCTGGTCCATCTGTGGATTCCAGTCACTATCAAATATAATCACAGTATCAGCGGTTTGTAAATTAAGACCGAGACCTCCTGCACGGGTGCTTAACAGAAACATGAAATAAGGAGAGTCGGGAGCGTTAAATTGTTTCAACAAAGTGCCTCTTTCTTCTGTTTTAGTTGACCCATCGAGCCTGAGATATTTGAACTCGTGAAGTTGGAGGTATACTTCGAGAATGTCCATGAGGCGAGTCATTTGAGAGAAAAGCAGAACGCGATGTCCAGCTCTGTGAAGTTTGGGTAATAAACGATCGAGTAGCTCGAATTTTCCGGATGCTCGAACTATTTCTTCCTTGCGCCAGATGTTGTACTCGCCCGTAAATAGGTAAGGATGGTTACAGCATTTTCTTAGTTGCATTGATAGATTCTGCAAACTTTTGGATTTACCCGTTCCTGCAAACATGCGATTTTATAAGTACAAATGCAACAAAACTAAATTTAGTAATAAATTTTGTGACACTTCAAGTGAAATTGATATTTCTCTGTGTTGTAGATATACCTCTTTTACACCCTTAAACATGAATTTATTGTTCCAATTCCTTAAAAGAAAGAAAAATGAAATATTACAAATCTAGAACCTTGTAGGGTAGAACCTCATATGAAATATATTAAATAAATGCAATCCTAATTCCATAATTGTAAATCTACTTTGTCGCTTTTTTGTGTTTAAGGATGTAAAAAGGGTAAAACGTCAACTAATAGAAAACATCAATTTCACTTCAAGTGCCACACAATGTGGCATTAATTACCGTAAGTAATGAAACCCTAAACATTGTGTATGTAATGATACCAATATCCTTTTTTGAAACCCTAACTTACCAATTTTAAATGTCATAGACCTGACCATGAACAATAAAAGTCAACTACATATTCTTTAACTTTCAAACTCTTTTACCAGGGCCATAAAAGCCATATGACATAAGATTGATAGTTGTTGATGAATGACTAGCATTTAAGGATACGAATATGAATTTAATGCAACCATTTAATCATAGAATGTGATATTACACGCGTGAAAGAATATCATATTATACCTTAACGCTTAAACAATTCTGACAATTGAGGAAATTTCAAGAATTCAAGCACAAAGGCATTTCATTGAGTTGCGTGCATCTCAATCGTAACACCTGATTTGGCATATTTAGACCACAAAATGACAGTAAACTCGATTTGACAAATTTGCAAACAAACCCAACCACATTAATGGCCTCTTGTGCCGTTTATCCATATAAGGTTCAAGGAAAGAAGGAAAAAGAGCCTAAAATTTAGGTTTGTGAAGAAACATAGCAAAAGGCTAAAAACTTGAACTCTTGTCCTTAAACAATAAAGTATAGAACCAACTAACAAATTGCATACGAAGATCAAGTTATTTATGACCGATTTTATATATTTCTATTATATGTACCCCCCCAAATCCCCAATCATGTGCCACTTAGTGGTCAGCCTTAAAAAAAGTAGACAGTAGACAAAGCACTAAACATTTACAGGATCGTTACGTTGCTACTTATAACATATTTGGTTTTGCAAGTAAAAATAACTACAACTTTGTCAAAACGAGTTTGCCTATAATGGAATCAAATGTATAGGTGGCAACATATTATTTAATTCAAATTAAAATGCTTCAAGGATTCAGAACTCGATTATTCATTTTATTCAAGGTGATTTTGTCAATGAATAGCCTTATAATAACTTAAATATTAATTTTTATTAACTACAGCACAAAGTAAACAATGTAGGACGTAACGCATAACAGAAAAAAGAATTTAGGGTTGACGTTACTAACCTGTATCCAGTCCAACCCTCCCAACATCAGTAACTTGCTGGTAGTATACTTTTTGCCATGCTGACATGTCACATTTTAGTATAACCTGTGTTTTCTGTGGAAGGTACTTTTCCACCTCATCTTTCTTCCTTCTTAAAATAAATGGCCTTATAACCTGGATTTTGTAGAGTATTAAAATCAGTCAAAACAGATAATGGAGGAAGAATAGTATAGGGTGTTTGGATGTCCTTCTTGAGAGTGATTATGAGACTTAAAATAGTCATAATCAGAAAATTGGCTGTAAATAAAACCGCATTATAGGAGATAGCGCTTGAAAATGCATTTTTTGTTTGAAGTTGTCGTAAATGAATAAGCAGATTTATTGTTAGGAAAAATCTGATTATTTTAAAATATAATGCATAAAATGACCAAATTGGTGTTCTTCAACAGCAATAGTAGTTCACCAAATTAGGTTAGCAGAAGAGGCAAATAGGTAACTTTATTTACCCTTTAGTAACAAGTTTACTGTCACAATTGTGAAACTGATCATCCAAAACTTATTATGTGACCGAGATAATCAGAAGCAGCAAACACGAAAAAATGATCATTGCAACCACGAGTAACAAAAATCAAATAACCAATTTCAAAACACAAAAAAAACTACCTGGTGTAGGCGACGAATGATCAACAACTCCTCTTCATCTGTTAGAGAAACATCACATTTATCTGCAAATGGTGCATTAAACCATTCCTCAAAATTTTCAACCGAATTAAAGATCGTCGGAAGAAGAAAATTAAGCAGCGCCCACAGTTCTTGTAAACTATTCTGTATTGGAGTGCCTGTTAACAGAAGTCTCCTTCGAATTTGGTAGCTGCAAATATTGCTTAATCAGTCAATGCCTTTAAAGTTATTTGCTTAAACTAGAAAAAAAACATCAAATTTAAATCGAGAAATATTTCACACACACGTTGTTGGAGATTAACACTGTAACAGAAGTCAAAGAATAACTGTTAGGCAGACACAAACACATCAACAACAACAACAACCATACCCAGTAAATCCCACAAATAGCAAAGCTACTTATAGGGTCTGGGGAGGGTGGGATGTAGACAGACCTTGCCTCTATCCCTAGCGATAGAGAGGCTGCTTCCAGAGAGACCCTCGGCTTCAAAACGAACAGCATACCAACACACCAAGTCAAAGAAAATAGAAAAAAGAAGTCACCAATACCAAGAGTGATCAGAGTGACACAATATAATGTAAATCATGTATAATGGCATACAACATCATTTGGGCATAAACACAAGAAGGCAATCACCGGCTATGCAGTTAATGCGGTAAAATATCGGATATCGGTCAAGGACCGATATTTGAAATATAGGTTATCTCGGTGAGATATCGGTGGGATATCGGTAATTTTAATATAATGCAGAATTTATATATATAGCAATTTAACACCAATAATTCAGTGATATATCGGTTATATCGGTCAATATCGCCGATAATATCGGTGCCGATATTTTACTAAGGGACCGATATAACCGATATATCACCGATATTAACTGCATAGATCACCGGTAGAGTCACTTAAAGAATAAGAAAAACCTACGTCCCTAAAATACACCTAAGACCTTACTGCAATATCCTCTAGAAGTCCTTAACCCTAATCCTACGCCTCCACGAAGTCCTATCTTGGACCATGTCCTCAGAGAGATGCAACTCTAGTAAATCATGCCTAATCTGCTCATCCCGTGTCAGTTTGAGTTTGGGTCTGCCTCTTCCTCTCCTCCCCTCCACAGTAAGAGTTTCCACTACTCTAGCTGATGCCGTCGTTTGCCTCTGCTTCACATGCCCAAACCATCTCAATCTCCCCTCTTTAATCTTATCTGATATACTAGCCACTCCTAATCTTTATATATGTATATATTTATATATGCATATAAGTTAACAACTACTTCATCTATCCAGCATTGCCTTGATTAAAAATGGATATTTTGATCTCAAACTATTCAGAATCTTCGCCACTGCATGCTTATTTCAGTAATTGTCATTAGTTCTAAATGATAGTAGCATCTTTAATTCTATGTCACTTCTTTTCCGTATGGGTACTTTTGAAAAGCTGACACCAAAATCTATGACAATGTGGGTCCCTCATAAAAAGTACTTTCGAAGAGTGATCGACAAAGTAAAATGTGAGAAACAATAACTATAGGTGGCAAAATGCTATAGATAACTTGTAGGCCATGTATGACTACAAAAACTATATTATTTCAACAAAAATCTAATTACTGGAATAAAATGGTTTACGAGTTTTTATGCATTGGAAATACATTTGGGGCAACTTTATACCCATTTGAATGTGTTTCCATTTAAGCTTTTTTTTCAGTTTACCCATTTAACTGGTTAGAGATCAAATTTATCCAGATCATACCCAGAGACAAGAGTCTTTGCAAGCACAGATTCAGAATTCTTTAACCGATGGCCTTCATCAACAACCATGTAGAACCAAGGTATTTTCTTCAAGAACGCTTTGTCTCTCATTATAAGATCATAGTGAGTGATCAGGACACTAAATTTTCCCTCTGATAACTCTTCTCTCATTGCTTTTCTCTCATCAAGACGCCCATCGTATAGAAAAGCAGCGATACTGTAACAATAAGAAAAATATCATAGAGTCATCTTGTAAATAATGAAGTACGCTTATAGATGATGACATACCTAGGAGCCCATGTTGAAAATTCATTAATCCAGTTTGGTAGTACGGCTTTTGGGGCCACGATTAAGTGGGGCCCAGTGACGCCCTTATTTTCCATGAGATATGCTATCAAAGAGATGGTTTGAATTGTCTTGCCCAATCCCATTTCATCAGCTAATATTCCATTGAGATTGTTGTTAAATAAAGACAACATCCATTGAAGCCCTTCCAATTGGTATTGTCTTAGTTCTCCACCTTGAAGTATTGACGGTTGCTCTGTTACCTACAGTATTTAAAATTTAATAAGTGATTGTAACTATTTGGATGTGCATTTGAAACTGACCATAATTTTTTGAAAATTCTGGTTATTTAAAGATCAAATACTCTTAATTTTTTACCATACATAATTTCGAAAACTATCTTTTTTGGTAGGAATACAAACATTGAAAGTGTCGGTGAAAAATATTTCAAATTAGGATTTAGTATGTAACTATAGTACCTTCTCCTGAATTGAATGAATCATTGAATTATATTGCCTTTGGCCTTCAAGTAAGTCAGATTTCTTTTCTCCATTTTCGTTTTTGGTATCATCAACTAAACCATCATCATCCACATCAACAACAACAACATCAGGAGTTGGCAAGTTGGGTTGTGGGCCACTCAAGGGTTCAATACCATCATGCTCAGCATCCTTTTGACGTCTTACAGCAGCTCCTAAACGAACAAGAAGATCATTTGTTTTCCCTAAAAGCATTGTTAACCGCTCATTCTTGCTTTCCTCAACCATTTTCATGTATGCTTCTTGATCATCGGATTTTAAAGCTTGAAACCTCAATTTCTCTTGTCTAGTAGCACGCTGCCTTTGCCTTCCATGCCATGCCTGATTTAAGAGGTGTATGCCATACAACAGTTTTTTAGGTATGTGTAAAGGGTAAATGCATACATACGAACATAGAGATATAATTTGCAAACCTGAACACCATCATTCCTTTGCTTTCGACGTTTCTGAGAGGCCTGCACTTGCAACTGGAGTTCCCTTATTGCATTAAGTATTTCAGCAAAGAATTTCCTCTTTTTTGTTTCTACTCTGTTCTTTTCTTCCTCCTCTAACTTTGTTAGTCGCTGCAACAAGTGATGATGGGTGAGAAGCCTTATAAAGAATAAAAGAATAGTAAAGGGTAGAAAACTACCTCGGCATCTCGTTTCTTCTTCAGATGATTGTCTGAGTCAACACCAAAAGCATCTCCCACACCATATGAAGGACGAGACAGCCTCATCATGCCCCAATCGAAGAGTTGTTTCTCGGGATGCACACAATTTAAAGACAACATGTACTCTGACCTCACCTTTGACCTCACCTTTCTTTGCAACTCCGCTAGCTGGAATGTAAGATATATATTTCATTAGAATGAAAAAGGTTCACTGAACAATATAATATTTTAATATATGTTAGTTGAACAAGAACTTCTATGCTAGAGTATACCCTAAGTCCATAGAGTTCAAGCAAACACTTTGACTGTAGGTCCTCGCCTCTGTTTGTAGGCAATTCTGAATTCATAATGAGACAAATAAACGAAACACCAAGTTGTTAATGTATCTAAGTGAGTATATATTACTGAGCTATCATTGTAAATGCGTAATCTAAGTGTGGCAACCTTCAAGTTGGGTTAAACGACTCTGGATGTGGCTCTCGATCCGGTTTTTCCTTAATTCTGCCATTTCAGAACCAGTTATGCGATTAGATCGCTGCTTAACCAGAGCATCCTCGAGATCTGCCATTAACTCTCCTCCATTTGGAAACTGTGAGTTATCCTGAAATAATAAGAGACAACAATCAAGTTAAACAAATCAAATGAGCAAATATCTTCAAGCAAAAACCTGAGTCTGCGTCTGTCACTCTGCCCTACTATAAATTCAAAGCATTCTAACAATGCGCAAAACGAGCAATCCAGCATACATGTAGACAAAAACATCTACCATCACCTTGAGTAATTTAGGGCTTAAAACCACTTTTTATGACACACACAACTAACCCTAGATGCCAAATACAAGCTCACATGAAGCAACCTTATTATGATTTCACTCAAATTTAAAAAGAAAGGTAACAAAAACTAAACTTATAAGCATATATCCATAGCATTAAGAAGCTAATTGCACCCAAAAACACAAACAATCCAGCTAGAACAAAACCTAAAGTCAAAGTAAAGGAACAATCACCCAACCTAAAACTACAAATTCTCACAATCACAATGCACAACACCAAAACATCCACAGTTAGATTTACAAATCCAACTGAACAACCTACAAAAAAACCTAATCACCATCACTCACAACAGAAAACAACTTGTTTACGTAAACCTAAAAAAAATCATATATCCATACTCCATAGCACTTAGCAGCTAAATGAGCCCTAGAAAACAAGCAATCCACCTAAAACCAAAGTAACCGCACATTTATAAACAATCACACAACCTAGAACTACAGATTCTCACAATCACAATTCACAACATCAAAACATCTACAATTAGGTTTACAACTCCAATTCAACAACCTAATCACCATCACTCGCAACAGAAGTTACACAAAACAACTCACAGACAAACGAAGCACCGTCAACAACTTGTTCACCGAAACCTAGAATTACAACTGCAAATTGAGCCCTAAAAACAAGCAATCCAACTAAAACAAAACCTAAAAACCTAAAATCAAAGTAAAACAACAATCACACAACCTCAAACTACAAATTCTCACAATTACAATAAAAAATCCACAATTAGGTTCACAACTCCAATTCACAACATCAAAACATCTACAATTAGGTTTACGAAGCCAATTCAACAACCTACAAAAAAACCTAAACCTAATCACCATCACTCTCCACAAAATAAACACAAAACAACTCACCGTCGACGAATCACCACCAACACCTCGTTCGCAACCGTCAGATCCACCACCACCGCCACCGTCGCTACCACCACCGCCACCGCCACCGTCACGACCGCCACCGGCGTAAATCTCCGAAACGGCATCAAAAACATCGGTAGGAAGCGGTAAATTCCGCGAGATGAAACTGAGAGCAGAGATCAAGGTCTTGGTGTCGTCCAAAACGTGTTCTGGCAGCGATGAAGAGGTCTGCTGCATCTCCAACACCTGTGTAGTCATGGCGGGAGCCACTGGCAGCAGCGGTTGCTCTGTGTGTGTTTGAAATTTGTAAAAATTTTGATATTTTGGAGGTAAGGTCGTTAGCGTTGGGGAATGAATTGTTGTTATGGTTTTTGAGAATTATTGGTATAAAAACTAGCGTTTTGATTAACCTACCAGCTACAAGTAGTTCGGGTGTGGGTTAAGGATTAGGTTATATTTACCAAATTGCCATCCGGATATATTGTATCATATTAGGTTATATTATTACAATTACAATTGAGTAAATTGCCATTTTAGTCCCTGAGTTTTGTCCAAATTTGCCATTTTGATCCAAATAGTTTTATTTTCCCCCCTGGGTCCCTGACTTTTACATTTGTTGCCATTTTGATCACTTTTCCTAACTCCATCCAAAAACCCAGTTACTCTTTTCAATTTAAACCTTTTCAGTTGCCATTTTGATCCAATTCCAAAAAATCAAAAAAATTCCAAAAAATTCAAAAAAATCTAAAAAATTCTAAAAAATCTAAAAAATTCAAAAAAATCTAAAAAATTCAAAAAAAATCTAAAAAATTCTAAAAAATTCAAAAAAATATAAAAAATTCTAAAAAATCATAAAAATTCAAAAAAATATAAAAATAAAAAAAATTCTAAAAAATCATAAAAATTCTAAAAAATCAAAAAAATTCTAAAAAATCCAAAAATCATTAAATGTTTCGGCACGAACCGTTTCGACCCGTACCGTTTCGAACCGAACCGTTTCGACCCGTACCGTATCGAACCGAACCGTTTCGACGTGAACCGTTTCGAACCCGTACCGTATCGAACCGTACCGTTTCGACGCGAACCGTTTCGAACCGTACCGTTTCGACCCGTACCGTATCGAACCGAACCGTTTCGACGCGAACCGTTTCGATCCGAACCGTTTCAACACGAACCGTTTCGACCCGTACCGTTTCGAACCCGAACCGTTTCGACGCGAAGCGTTTCGACGGTTCGGGTTCGAAACGGTTCGGTTTGATACGGTACGGGTCGAAACGGTACGGTTCGAAACGGTTCGCGTCGAAACGGTTCGAAACGGTTCGCGTCGAAACGGTACGGTTCGAAACGGTACGGGTCGAAACGCTTCGCGTCGAAACGGTTCGGCTCGAAACGGTTCGGGTTCGAAACGGTACGGGTCGAAACGGTTCGTGTCGAAACGGTTCGGTTTGATACGGTACGGGTCGAAACGGTACGGTTCGAAACGGTTCGCGTCGAAACGGTTCGGTTCGATACGGTACGGGTCGAAACGGTTCGGTTCGAAACGGTTCGCGTCGAAACGGTTCGGTTCGAAACGGTTCGCGTCGAAACGGTACGGTTCGAAACGGTACGGGTCGAAACGCTTCGCGTCGAAACGCTTCGGGTTCGAAACGGTACGGGTCGAAACGATTCGTGTCGAAACGGTTCGGCTCGAAACGGTTCGCGTCGAAACGGTTCGGTTCGGTTCGATACGGTACGGGTCGAAACGGTACAGTTCGAAACGGTTCGCGTCGAAACGGTACGGGTTCGAAACGGTTCGCGTCGAAACGGTACGGTTCGATACGGTACGGTACGGGTTCGATACGGTACGGGTTCGAAACGGTTCGGTTCGATACGGTACGGGTCGATACGGTACGGGTCGATACGGTACGGGTCGAAACGGTTCGGTTCGAAACGGTACGGGTCGAAACGGTTCGTGCCGAAACATTTAATGATTTTTGGATTTTTTAGAATTTTTTTGATTTTTTAGAATTTTTTTGATTTTTATATTTTTTTGAATTGTTTAGAATTTTTATGATTTTTTATATTTTTTTGAATTTTTTATAATTTTTATGATTTTTTAGAATTTTTTAGATTTTTTAGATTTTTTGGAATTTTTTGGAATTTTTTGATTTTTTGGAATTGGATCAAAATGGCAACTGAAAAGGTTTAAATTGAAAAGAGTAACTGGGTTTTTGGATGGAGTTAGGAAAAGTGATCAAAATGGCAACAAATGTAAAAGTCAGGGACCCAGCGGGGAAAATAAAACTATTTGGATCAAAATGGCAAATTTGGACAAAACTCAGGGACTAAAATGGCAATTTACTCATTACAATTATATGAAAATATTTTGTTTTTATGTGATACGGTAAGTTGATAATAGATAAATTTAATAGGGAAAATGGATTTTATCACTCTAAATTAAGCAAAATTGGTCAATGTCACTCCCAACTTTCATTTTGGCTCCCACCACTCTCTACTTAACATTTAGGTGGCAGTGTCACCCCTTTGTTAAATAATCATTAACTCAGTTAGATTGTTAATCCTACGTGGCAAGGGACTTGTGAGGTGGACAGCCTACGTGGACTCACCCGTTATCATCTCTTTGTCATCTCTGTAAAACCAATCCCTAATTCCAAACCAAACCCTAAACAACACAACACAATCCAAAACAAAAACCAATAACCATGTAATTCTGTAAACATACCAAGTAGTATCAGTAGTCGATTTCGTAACAGCAAGCCGACACCACGCAAGCACCTTCCCAGACCCAAGGTGCTTAAACTCAACCAGAGTACCAATGGTTCCAATCAACTGAACCCAATTACACAACTCCTTTTTTCACTCTATCTCCTCTGGTCTAGGGTACTGTTGTTGACCCGTTCAATTCAAACCTTGTTCATACTCATACTGCTCGTTGTTGTTCCATTTTCAGTTTTCCACTTTCCCTTTCACACCATAATCCTCAGCAAGTCAACCATGGATAAACTCGACAAATTCAAACTCACCTCATCTTCCATCGGCGAGCGATTAATGTCAAACGGAGTCCAAATCCAGCGTCTAGTCACCACAAAAATGAAATAAATCCTAACATCTCCAGCACCCGAATAAAAAATCGTCGATGAAGCCACATCACAAACTCTAGATGTCACACCCCGACCGTGTAAAACAACAAATCGCGGCGGAATCGTCAGGGAGTGTTGTAACAGAATCATTGTTTTCATAACACACGGAAATTTGAAGTTTTATTTTATTAAAGATTATCCAACAAACAAGTTAAACATAGTCTATCATTGTTATTAAGTCACTAAGGCCCCGTCCAGTCCTAAGTGAGCATGCATCCTAGCAATCAACATCTTTCAACAACACCTGAAACATATGTAAAAACAAAGTCAGCAAAGAAATGTTGGCGAGCACAAAGGTTTTATGAGAGTGTCGGATTCATGGCTAGTTTACATGTTGCAGTACCTCATAAGACTACAAGAGTCAAAAGTAAAAACCTTGTTTTGAAAAGTGTAAAGTATTGCAACATAATTAACCAAATCAAATCAAGATGGTTATAACTTATAAAATCTCGTAGCCATGATTCTTAACCCAAAACATTTATTTAAGAAAACCAAATTGTAAATCACCTCGTTAGTAAAACTCGTATGGTTTATATTATTTAGAAACATCGTTGTTTGACATCGTTTCAAAATCGTTTACCCAAGTGAACTAAATAACGCCACGGTATGTAATATGATGAAAACACATATATAAGAAGTACCAGCGGCGTATCTACCATGTTTTCATCACATTACACCCGTCCTGTTATCTAAACACTAACCAAAAACCAATCGTTTGTTCAATTCGTTTAAATTGTTCCAAAATCGTTTAACTCGTTTAAATTGTTCCAAAATCGTTTAACTCGTTTAAATCATTCTCGTTTTAATTGTGAAAACTACTTTTGGTCGCCTCGCTAATAACATCCAAACCTTCGCAACTCGCCTCTCGCTTCTCGCATTAACAAACCACCAAAGGGTAAGTTAACGATCACAGATTCAGTCGTTACCCACATAACCCCCACACATAACCATGGTACCATGTAACACCTCAAAAATCCACGTCCTATAATGTGTTGACACGTGTCATAAAGTTTGAACGTGTGAAAGAATGTTATAAAAGGACTAAAGTTGACAAACTTGAAAAGTATATGAAAATACGAGTTCTAAATGTCAACAGGGAATAAATACACTTCATAATAACCCTACATGATGTTTATAACATCAAACGAATAAATCATGGATCATACGAAGCTAAAAGTGAGAGATTACAAACTACAGGGGTTAAAAGTGTCAACATGTTTAAAGATATACCTCTGAGTGACCTTTTGACAAACCCGAAGCTTTGTAACTGTAAATTATGCTCACTAGAATGCACGATATAAATTTCATAAAGTTTCGTTATCGTATGAGAAAGTTATGATCAAATTCGTGTACGAGGGGTTAAAGCGTAAACGTTGAAAGTTAGGACTTTTCGGGTAACAATTAAGTTAACCGGGGACTTAACAAAGTGGGTATATGTTTTAAAGGCCTTATAGATCAATTCTGAGGGTTCATAATGCAATAAACAAGTGCCTAATCGAGTCTTGAAGGGGCAAGGATCAAATCGCAAAAATCAAAAATATAGATTCTGATCAGGAGGGGCCTAGCGCGACGCGAGGGGGGCCTAGCGTCACGCTAGGGGTTCCCAGCTTCGAAATTTTTGGTTGTTGCCTGCTGAGTGCAATCTGCTCGATTCTAACTCGATTCTCCACATCTCTTGACCCCTAAAACACCCCCTAAGCATCTAGGACACATGTGGGAAGGTTGTGGTGTGTGCTAGACCTTGTTGTCAACACCTTGTGGTGATTGAATTCACTATAAAAGGCCACAAGTGTTCAACACTTTCTTCACACCTTCATCTGCATTTGTGGATCACTTCTGGAGCTCAACTTCCTCTCAAGTGTTCCCTAATCAAGCTTAGGACTTCAGTAAGTGTTCTAATCCTTTCTAAATTGAGTTTAGCTTAGTTATCTAGCTAAAAGTCAAATCGTCGTAATTACGGTTTGACTTCGAGATTAGTCATCAATGGCTCAGTCATATCTCGAATTAAAAGTAGTTATAAGTTGGTATTTATGTGGGTAATAAAACCCCAAAAGGGTTTCCCCTGATCACCACTCTAACTAGTTCAAATGTCGGGTCAAACATGTAATTAAAAAGTCAACAGGAAGTCTAAAATGGCATTTATGCATAATTATCATTATAGATCATATACAACCTGTTGGATCATTGTTATAACTTAGTAATAAGTGTAAGAACATGTCTAAACATGTTCAACCCGACAATTTCCTGTTTAGACCCGGTTCGGAACCGAAAGTCACATAATTTGACTTATACTTTGACTTTCAGTTCTGACCCGTTATGGTATGATTTAGAAATACCTTAGAGCTCCATTTGGACCAGGTTACATGCTAGTATAACCCTCTGTGATTATACACCACGGTTCATTAGTTAACCGATTAATACGCATGATTCCGTTAATTGCTCATATGTTGACCATTATGCCCTTATTACCTTAAAACGTGATTTTTGGAAATGTAAAAGAGTAGAAACTTAAATTACTGATATATAAACTTGTATGCAAAGTTTGACATCAGTTTGACTAGTAGATTAAGAGTTATGCTCATTATCGCAAAATTAATGATTTATGTTAATAAAACGGCGTAATTAGCGTATAGCCTAGTTAAGCCTACTTTTTGGTATCAAACTTAATACCCACTGATGTAATATATTATTTTGGGATTTTTAAAGATTTTTAAATAATTTTAGGCTGAGCATAACTAGTAGTCGTAGGCTTAATCCGGTAATTGTCGGTTTTGCCCTTACGAGCCATAAAATGAGTTTTACATATCTAAATGACTCCAAACCTTTTACTACTGATCACATATGATAAATAAATTATTTTAAGCTTTCTGGAAATATAAAAATATCAGATTTAAGTATCGAACCCGTAAACGGCTTTTAATCGCCTTATTAAGCGTTTTTAACGCATAGTATGTATTAAAATTATATTGAACATACCCGGGTTGATACCTACTGATATTTTAGACAAATTAGAATGTTTTAACAGTAAGCAAAGGTTGATTAACTCAGACTCCAGTTTTGAGCTTTTCGGCTTATGTGAAATTACCAAAATGCCCCTACGGTGCATAGTTTGGTTATAATTGGTAAATTCACATATATACTTTATCCTACTGTTATAACTTACCAAAATAAGTATTTTTGCTGATTATATCAGACCGGTAACTCAGGTAAATACTTAAACACTTTTATAACCTTTTAAATGACCAAACTACCCCTACGGGGCCTAGTTTGTGTTTAAATACGTTTCGGGCATAATGAAAGACATCTTACTGATGTCACAACATATTTGAGGCATAAATTAACTTAGGGAAACTGTATATAGCTCTCATAAATACCCGTCACGCTTATTACGCATACGGTACGGTTTATGTAACAAGGTTACATAAATTAGCCGAAACGGGTCAAACCTTATTGGTTTTATCTCAAAATCCAGAATGTGTATGAAATACCCATTTAAGACAAGTCTTCAAACTTGTCGGGTCTAAACCACATTCTATTCCGTTCTTCGCTTAATCGTGCGTCTGAACCGTATATTCCCTTAAGACTAACCGGTCTAAGCTTAGTCTAAATTAAAGACCCGTTAGCATTCTAATTGGTTATTTATACCATCATTACAGACTAGAGCATTTCGGTAAATGGTACCTACGCTTACTTAAGTGAATACGGCTGAGTTATTAGATTCTTGCTATTTAAGACAGGAGCTAGCTCAGGTAAATACTCTTAACTTATTTTCCCTATACGGGCTTGGGATACGGCACTATAAAAGTACCGCTTGGTCGGGTGTGTAGTTATTTAAATCGTATTGTGATTGATGTACTTACAACCCGTTTAATATGTATTATTTGGTGTATGGCCTTGGGGGTTAATGACCATGTCCCGGATATCCTTGGTATCATTCGAAGTAATGGCCACGACTTAAGCACGGGGTGTAGGCATACACCTGACAGCTGCATTTTGTAAAAACTGGTAATCCACTCCGAGGTATCTTCCTTGTGGGCATTATACTGGAACTGGTAATCCACTTAGAGGATGATAGCCTGTGGGCATTATACCTGTGGCGTGTCAGTTAATCTAGTCCGGCCCTACAAACCGGCCCTAACGGATGACAAATAAGTAAAACTTTATACAAGATTATATACAAATAATTTTCCCAAGTTAAAAAGGTTAATTTTGCCTCTGTGCATTTTAATCAAATTATAAAAGATATTTTTGTGCCACGTGCATCCAAATCAATTTTCTTAAACCATTTTCAAAATGAGTCAGTTGAGTGTATTTACCAGTGAAAACTGACGTATTTTCCAAAAAGGTTAAGTGACAGGTACTAAACGAAATTGGTTGGAAGCTTAGGGCGCTAATAAGGAATCTTGCAAGTTCTAGGCGTCTAAAGTCTGTTGAACAAATGATATGTTTAAAGATCCGCCTGTGGATCCTTTACTTTCCGTTGTAATACTGGATATTACTTTATGTTCGGAATGTAATAATAATTATCTTTTGCTTCCGCTGTGCATTCATATACATTGTGTTGTTTGACTATTATGTTGCCAACCACGTCACGATACTCCCCCATCGGGCCCACCGGTGACACGTGGAAAGTCGGGGTGTGACATACCATAACCTAATACTGGTCGGTTCGGCCAAAACTAATGAATGTTATTCGTTATGTAATTACGCCCAACAAGTTTGTTCACATTATCGAAATCGTTATTAATTTAATATAAACCATTTTAATCATTTTCGAAACCATCGTTTAAAAGCATCGAAATCATTTAACACATATGAATCACCCCAAAACAATCGAAAACAGTAAAATAGGGGAACTATGTACTCACATGAGAATGCTTAGAAGTCTTGAATAACAACCAAGCAAGGCTAGAGGGATCACAGAAATCAATCGGCACCTAATATAAGTAACTATATTAATAAACTGGACCTAAATCGGAAGATCGGATAGGATGAGGTTTCGTAAACCAAATGAGTATTGGAACTCATATGATATGGTTTAACAAAGCCTAGCCTAAATGTCATTATAAACATGGCCAAGATGGTAGAACCTATTTAAGAGATTCAAATCTTTGTTAAACATATGAAAGCATATTAACATGCTTGACAAAGTGTGATGCGATAAAATCACATAAGTCATTTTTATGGGGTTATTCTAAAATCCCTTATTTATATAATCATCCCTTATGGATGAAGTGCCCACGGGCTATAATTAACGTCCTCTGTGACTAAAGACAGTGGTAGCCTACAACTCCCTGTCAAGCAAAGGTAATGAACGTTGGTTCAAACCTCAAATGCTTCGATTCTCTGAAATCCTAGCATATAATTTATAATTGTCCATATGACTAGGCCTTTTGGGCCATAAATAAAATGGCTAATGTTTTATAATTAGGATAAATTATAATAGAAATCCTAAATAAATATGATTTATAAATTAACCAAATATGGTCTCTGTACCATGGTTAATGAATTGCCATAAAAGACAATTCCATAAACTCCCAAATAAACTATTGTCCTTGTCTTCTGCAACAGTTCAATTTAAATGGCTAACTCAGACGAGGTTAATAGTCATCCAGCGGAGGTTAATAATGACGCCCGAATTAATCTAACTGTTGCAGAATTAAAAGCTATCATAGACGGCGCAGTTACACAGGCTTTGGAAAGGCAGTATGATGAGTATAGTGGGACTCGTAGTAGGACCCTATCTACACAGCCTTCAAAGCCACCGTCCAATAACGACGACCCGAAGAAAAATGATGACCGACACTCCTCAAACCACAGTGCTCCATCTCAGCAGGTCATACTAAATAAAGGACCCCTTGCTAAGGGTTGCTCCTATAAATATTTCGTTTCCTGCAAACCCCGGGATTTCACTGGGGAGGAAGGAGCCATCGATTGTATGACATGGCTGGATGAGATGGATACGGTTGTTGATATCAGCGGATGCGCTGAGCGAGATGTGGTCAAGTTTGTGTCGCAGTCTTTCAAGGGTGAAGCTTTAGCATGGTGGAGATCTCTGATTCAAGCCACCGGGAAAATCCCACTTTACAATATGTCGTGGGATCAATTTGTTGCCCTTATCAGGGAAAATTTCTGCCCTCAGCATGAGGTGGAGAAGATAGAGTCCGATTTTCTATCCTTGGTGATGACAAACCTCGACTGTCAAGCTTACCTAACGAGCTTCAACACTATGTCTCGGTTGGTTCCATACCTGGTAACCCCGGAACCAAAACGGATAGCTCGTTTTATCGGTGGTTTAGCCCCCGAGATCAAGGCAAGCGTAAAAGCTTCTCGGCCAGCGACTTTCAGATCAGTAGCTGACATTTCCTTATCCCTTACTTTAGATGCGGTCAGATTGAGATCGCTAAAGAAATCTGAAGAAAGTAAGAGGAATCGTGAGGATGATAACTCACGAGGGTCAGAGAAGAAGCACAAGGGAAACACTGATTCTAAGAAGTCTGGGTTTGGAAGGAACAGTCAGCGAACAGAGGAGAAGCCAAAGTGCACGACTTGTCAAAGACGCCACTTTGGAAAGTGCAGATCTGAATCCAATTCTAAGTCTGAATCACCTGCATGTGGGTTATGCAAGTCTAAGGAGCACAAGACTGTTGAATGCAGGAAGATTAAAGATGCCACCTGCTACAATTGCAATGAGAAGGGGCACATAAAGACCAACTGCCCTAAGTACGCAAAGAAGACTGAAGAGGCCAAGAAAGCAAACGCACGAGTCTTCCATACGAACGCCAAGGAGATGATGCAGAATGATAACTATATAGCAGATACCTTTTCATATCAAACAGTTTATGCATGAATTTTATTTGATACTGGCACATATGACCCTATAATGAATGATAAATGATGAGAACTATTGTCTCCGCCTGATTAAGACTCCGGTCACTTAATGCGAGGTAGAAATTGACCGATGATACTTTAGAAAATGCTCCAACAAATCCTATCTTGATATTTAATATCTATTAGAAATCACTCTTTTCTGATACCCTTATGACAAACTTTCAAACTATCCAAATTCATCAGTATATTAAAGACAGATGTGACATTTTGATCCCCTGTCAAAGAGGTGATGGACTAGGTCCAACCCTCAAATGCCATTGATGGTCTTTTGTGACCTAGGTTAAGTGATATTGATATATTTTTAAAATAACATTCATTAAGAATGATAATGCCTTATTGGCCAGTATAGTTTGATGAAACCATGGTTAGTATATGTTAAGGCCATCAGGGTAATGAATAGCAGATGTTGGATTACAACTAAGTAAAGGATTCAGCTGGCAATAGGAACAAAATCTCGAGTATGGTAAACTCGGATAAGACAACCGTCAATCGCGCCATTGATAATGCGATGAATGTAAATAAAAGCTACAAACGTAAACCTCAATACTAATGGAGTTAATCTCCAGGCTGTGGTCGACGCGACAGTTGGAGGGATCATGGGAAAAGGTCATGAGACAATCCAAAGAGCCAAATGCTTCTCGCTCTAAATCTCATTCAAAAACCATGTTTAATTACTCATGAGGAGAGCTATGTTCACACTTCAAATCTGAAGGATGAACCAAAGAAGGAGGATAACTCCCAGAAATCTGAGAAAGAGAGCAAGTACAGGCCTAATAAAAAGCAACGTAAGTTCAGTAAGAAGCCTGTATACCTCAGAGACTGCTTCAACATTATTATATCCATTAGGAATCAGTTTTTCCGATGTCCTAGTTCCGTTAAAAATAAGGACTCAATATAGTGATAAAAATCGATTGGTTACCTTGAAAATCAAGCCCATATGGTGGGTGATAAGAAGCGATTAATTATCAAGACTCCTTATGAGACAACCCTCAAAATTACATGTATCCGTACGGTTAATTAATATTAAAAAAAATGGTGGAATTGGCCGTCCCCGGTATCGAACCTGGGTCTAGGCCGCACCCTTTCGCGCGCCTAGCCAACCGAGCTAGGTGCCTAGTTTGTGAAAATTTCCATTCTGATTAAATATAAACACATGTAGTTGATATCTCTTTAATCTCTATCGATTTCGAATACCAATGGTATGACAAAAGCACTACATGAGGATTGGTGTATCTTAATAGGTTCCATAGATTGCTTCCATGCCTGATTAGTATGGAGGTTTAATGCATGGAACCACAAAGATATCTCAATAATCATATGGTATTAAAGTCAACTGCTAGTATTCAAAGAAGATATCCAGAATGAAAATTTTCCAGGAAATATTCCAGATTAGGAATTCGTGGACTAGTAACATAAATGTGTCACTTATTTGACACAAGCAATGATGAGTAAACTGGAGCCTGAGATATGGAAATCTCTGTAACCTCCTTGTACCTTGATTATCTCCTCCTAAGGTTACCCTGTTTACCCCTGGGAGACAGGTAGAGTTAAGTTTAATATCCCATTTAGGGCTGCATTATTATGAAATCTCCAAGACAACTAGTACCATTATTGTCAGAATCGAAAACCCTGGTTAAGTAAGTTTTAAGACATAGATTCATAAAGCCAAACTCAATATCCTGAGAATTCGGTATAGTAAATTGTGAAAGACGGTCCATTATGCTAAGGCATTATTTACCGCAACCTTAATTAGGCGACGATTAAGAATCGCCATCAGCTGCCCAGGATCGTCGATTTGCTCGACTAACTGTAAAGATTAGCTATTTCTTAAGATTAATTTTGAGCAATGGTTGGAATAACCATCTCACCTTAAGATAAGCTTTTCTGTAATAGCTGTTATATAAGTATCAAGGCTACCCCTTTGGTGACCTTGTATAAATGGCATGTTAAACGTCTATTGTTAGTACAATAGATTGGTAAGTTCAATTATAAGGATCTGAAAGTTGCCTAGGAAACAACAAATAAGATCGTATAAATCCATACTCGATTGTAAGTTGCCAGTATACGGCAGGAAATCAAGAATTTATGAAAATAGCAAACCTCCTAAATTCTTGTTAAGGAATGAGGTTCAACAATAGATATCACCCTGGAAGGGTGTGCAAATTTGTTAGATTATCGGGCTAGTTAAGCTCCGAGTATATAGAATCATTCGAAGGAAATCAAATGTATCAAGATCAAATAGCTTACGAGCTAAGACCTAATTAAGGGGCTTGGTGGAACGCGCAATGTGACCCACACTAATGATTTAGCGACGTGTCACCAATAAGTCAAAAAGCGCTATCACATAATGATATGGAGGACTATGATAATATGAGCAACCTGTTGCGATTGAGGATCGACAGGATTAGAAGCTCCAAAAAGATACATGTACCTATTATAAAGGTCAATTGTAGTGCCTTAGAGGCTCAAAGGTACTGGGGGAAGACTAAGCCCAATTTAAGTCAGAAAATACTTCCTTTACCTTAACAAATCTCGAGGTCGAGATTTATTTTAAGGGGGTGAGGATGTAACACCTCGAAAATCCACGTCCTATAATGTGTTGACACGTGCCATAAAGTTTGAACGTGTGAAAGAATGTTATAAAAGGACTAAAGTTGACAAACTTGAAAAGTATATGAAAATACGAGTTCTAAATGTCAACAGGGAATAAATACACTTCATAATAACCCTACATGATGTTTATAACATCAAACGAATAAATCATGGATCATACGAAGCTAAAAGTGAGAGATTACAAACTACAGGGGTTAAAAGTGTCAACATGTTTAAAGATATACCTCTGAGTGACCTTTTGACAAACTCGAAGCTTTGTAACTGTAAATTATGCTCACTAGAATGCACGATATAAATTTCATAAAGTTTCGTTATCGTATGAGAAAGTTATGATCAAATTCGTGTACGAGGGGTTAAAGCGTAAACGTTGAAAGTTAGGACTTTTCGGGTAACAATTAAGTTAACCGGGGACTTAACAAAGTGGGTATATGTTTTAAAGGCCTTATAGATCAATTCTGAGGGTTCATAATGCAATAAACAAGTGCCTAATCGAGTCTTGAAGGGGCAAGGATCAAATCGCAAAAATAAAAAATATAGATTCTGATCAGGAGGGGCCTAGCGCGACGCGAGGGGGGCCTAGCGTCACGCTAGGGGTGCCCAGCTTCGAAATTTTTGGTTGTTGCTTGCTGAGTGCAATCTGCTCGATTCTAACTCGATTCTCCACATCTCTTGACTCCTAAAACACCCCCTAAGCATCTAGGACACATGTGGGAAGGTTGTGGTGTGTGCTAGACCTTGTTGTCAACACCTTGTGGTGATTGAATTCACTATAAAAGGCCACAAGTGTTCAACACTTTCTTCACACCTTCATCTGCATTTGTGGATCACTTCTGGAGCTCAACTTCCTCTCAAGTGTTCCCTAATCAAGCTTAGGACTTCAGTAAGTGTTCTAATCCTTTCTAAATTGAGTTTAGCTTAGTTATATAGCTAAAAGTCAAACCGTCGTAATTACGGTTTGACTTCGAGATTAGTCATCAATGGCTCAGTCATATCTCGAATTAAAAGTAGTTATAAGTTGGTATTTATGTGGGTAATAAAACCCCAAAAGGGTTTCCCCTGATCACCACTCTAACTAGTTCAAATGTCGGGTCAAACATGTAATTAAAAAGTCAACAGGAAGTCTAAAATGGCATTTATGCATAATTATCATTATAGATCATATACAACCTGTTGGATCATTGTTATAACTTAGTAATAAGTGTAAGAACATGTCTAAACATGTTCAACCCGACAATTTCCTGTTTAGACCCGGTTCGGAACCGAAAGTCACATAGTTTGACTTATACTTTGACTTTCAGTTCTGACCCGTTATGGTATGATTTAGAAATACCTTAGAGCTCCATTTGGACCAGGTTACATGCTAGTATAACCCTCTGTGATTATACACCACGGTTCATTAGTTAACCGATTAATACGCATGATTCCGTTAATTGCTCATATGTTGACCATTATGCCCTTATTACCTTAAAACGTGATTTTTGGAAATGTAAAAGAGTAGAAACTTAAATTACTGATATATAAACTTGTATGCAAAGTTTGACATCAGTTTGACTAGTAGATTAAGAGTTACGCTCATTATCGCAAAATTAATGCTTTATGTTAATAAAACGGCGTAATTAGCGTATAGCCTAGTTAAGCCTACTTTTTGGTATCAAACTTAATACCCACTGATGTAATATATTATTTTGGGATTTTTAAAGATTTTTAAATAATTTTAGGCTGAGCATAACTAGTAGTCGTAGGCTTAATCCGGTAATTGTCGGTTTTGCCCTTACGGGCCATAAAATGAGTTTTACATATCTAAATGACTCCAAACCTTTTGCTACTGATCACATATGATAAATAAATTATTTTAAGCTTTCTGGAAATATAAAAATATCAGATTTAAGTATCGAACCCGTAAACGGCTTTTAATCGCCTTATTAAGCGTTTTTAACGCATAGTATGTATTAAAATTATATTGAACATACCCGGGTTGATACCTACTGATATTTTAGACAAATTAGAATGTTTTAACAGTAAGCAAAGGTTGATTAACTCAGACTCCAGTTTTGAGCTTTTCGGCTTATGTGAAATTACCAAAATGCCCCTACGGTGCATAGTTTGGTTATAATTGGTAAATTCACATATATACTTTATCCTACTGTTATAACTTACCAAAATAAGTATTTTTGCTGATTATATCAGACCGGTAACTCAGGTAAATACTTAAACACTTTTATAACCTTTTAAATGACCAAACTACCCCTACGGGGCCTAGTTTGTGTTTAAATACGTTTCGGGCATAATGAAAGACATCTTACTGATGTCACAACATATTTGAGGCATAAATTAACTTAGGGAAACTGTATATAGCTCTCATAAATACCCGTCACGCTTATTACGCATACGGTACGGTTTATGTAACAAGGTTACATAAATTAGCCGAAACGGGTCAAACCTTATTGGTTTTATCTCAAAATCCAGAATGTGTATGAAATACCCATTTAAGACAAGTCTTCAAACTTGTCGGGTCTAAACCACATTCTATTCCGGTCTTCGCTTAATCGTGCGTCTGAACCGTATATTCCCTTAAGACTAACCGGTCTAAGCTTAGTCTAAATTAAAGACCCGTTAGCATTCTAATTGGTTATTTATACCATCATTCCAGACTAGAGCATTTCGGTAAATGGTACCTACGCTTACTTAAGTGAATACGACTGAGTTATTAGATTCTTGCTATTTAAGACAGGAGCTAGCTCAGGTAAATACTCTTAACTTATTTTCCCTATACGGGCTTGGGATACGGCACTATAAAAGTACCGCTTGGTCGGGTGTGTAGTTATTTAAATCGTATTGTGATTGATGTACTTACAACCCGTTTAATATGTATTATTTGGTGTATGGCCTTGGGGGTTAATGACCATGTCCCGGATATCCTTAGCATCATTCGAAGTAATGGCCACGACTTAAGCACGGGGTGTAGGCATACACCTGACAGCTGCATTTTGTAAAAACTGGTAATCCACTCCGAGGTATCATCCTTGTGGGCATTATACTGGAACTGGTAATCCACTTAGAGGATGATAGCCTGTGGGCATTATACCTGTGGCGTGTCAGTTAATCTAATCCGGCCCTACAAACCGGCCCTAACGGACGACAAATAAGTAAAACTGTATACAAGATTATATACAAATAATTTTCCCAAGTTAAAAAGGTTAATTTTGCCTCTGTGCATTTTAATCAAATTATAAAAGATATTTTTGTGCCACGTGCATCCAAATCAATTTTCTTAAACCATTTTCAAAATGAGTCAGTTGAGTGTATTTACCAGTGAAAACTGACGTATTTTCCAAAAAGGTTAAGTGACAGGTACTGAACGAAATTGGCTGGAAGCTCAGGGCGCTAATAAGGAATCTTGCAAGTTCTAGGCGTCTAAAGTCTGTTGAACAAATGATATGTTTAAAGATCCGCCTGTGGATCCTTTACTTTCCGTTGTAATACTGGATATTACTTCATATTCGGAATGTAATAATAATTATCTTTTGCTTCCGCTGTGCATTCATATATATTGTGTTGTTTGACTATTATGTTGCCAACCACGTCACGATACTCCCCCACCGGGCCCACCGGTGACACGTGGAAAGTCGGGGTGTGACATACCATAACCTAATACTGGTCGGTTCGGCCAAAACTAATGAATGTTATTCGTTATGTAATTACGCCCAACAAGTTTGTTCACATTATCGAAATCGTTATTAATTTAATATAAACCATTTTAATCATTTTCGAAACCATCGTTTAAAAGCATCGAAATCATTTAACACATATGAATCACCCCAAAACAATCGAAAACAGTAAAATAGGGGAACTATGTACTCACATGAGAATGCTTAGAAGTCTTGAATAACAACCAAGCAAGGCTAGAGGGATCACAGAAATCAATCGGCACCTAATATAAGTAACTATATTAATAAACCGGACCTAAATCGGAAGATCGGATAGGATGAGGTTTCGTAAACCAAATGAGTATTGGAACTCATATGATATGGTTTAACAAAGCCTACATACTAAATCGAAACCTAACCTAAGTGCTTACAACCCATTACGACCCGTTTAGGTAGCTTACGCTACTTTAACGCGTCGTTCGTGTAAACGCATTCGGACTGGCTAACTAGTCCTATGACAAGTATTATATGCCTTAACATGTCTAATAATGTTACCTAATCAGTTTAGATGTAAAAATTTAGGTTACATATGCTTAAAATGAATTTATGCGTAAAAAGGGCATTTTGATCATTTTCCTAAGGCATATAAATTACCTATCATACTACTAACTAAACGAAGTGACCATAAGGTATAACCTCGGAAGGTTATTCCCTATACAACTATGGTCACAAAATATGTTTGGTCGGATCCTAATGATCGACCAAACGGGTCGGGTTCGAAAGTCTAAGCGGTTGTTTAGACCGCTTATCTTACGACCCTATATAAGCACTAAACTAAAAGTGACGAGTTAAACATGTTAAAGCATGTTTAATGAAGTTAGAAAACAGTTTGATATCAAAACAAAAGGGTTTTGATACCCAAGAATAGTTTGGTTGCAAAATACGCATAAACGCGTATTTTGACCGAAACTATGACTCATCACTATACCCAAATAACGTGGTAATCAGTAGGTATAGTCACAAAGGACTATGACCATCGTGATTACGCTCACGTTGCGAAGTTCAAACGAACTTCGTGTTGACCATTGACCGGTCAAAGCAGAAAGTCAAAAACTGTTTGACTTTCGAGCTTAAAAACGCATAAAAGATGAAAGAATACTTACAAAGGATTCAAGCAATGGAGATTTGAACTCAAAATATTCAGGTATGAAGCTTGAGAGCTTCAACTTAGAGCAAAATGAGAACAAATGTGTGAATGAAGGTGATGAAGATTGTGGGTATTTATAGATTTCTCAAAACCGTTAGGATCGTTCCTCGATAATTGAGCTTTAATTTGGACCCTCCATGTGTTACTCATTTTTTTACAAATCTATGGGTGTCCAAAACCATCACACGGTATTGCAAAAGTTACATAAAAGACCCTAAACTTCAAGTTAGATGCTGAAAATGGACATGTTCTTGCTGAAACTTGAGTTTCTGCCTAGATAGGGTGGTGGCATGCCGCCACAGCACCACCAGATAGTGGTGACGCCACCACATGCCCAGTTCCAGAAAGTTTGCTAACTTGTCAGTTTTGGTCCCTGCAACTCTTTTAGGCCATTTTAGATGCGTTTAAACCCCGTTAACCCATTTTCAAGGCTCAATAATGAATTTTAAGCATAGGTAACATGAAACATGCTCAAAAAAATCTCGTATGTCGGTTCGTTTGGCCGTACGATTGCGTTGTTCGGTTAATTACGACGAAACACGAACGGACGCGAAAAACGATCCAAATTGCGCGACGAATGGAAATTGAGCATTCCAATCACTAAAATAAAATATTTTAATGATTACATAATTTTTTAGATGTCCGGATATATTCAGAACGTAAGATATGCGCGTAAATGCAAACTTGTGCACTTTTTGATGCTTTTAGTCCCTCTTTGACCAAAAAGTTTATTTTTGCACACCGAACCCCTCAAAGCCTATTTCTAAGCTATGTAAAGGATATTTATGGTATGTTTAACTTATGGTCAAGTTCTGGAATGTTCGATACCATACGAATCAGCAGACTTTTGCAGTTTGACGCAAATAGTTCCTGCGATCGGATAAACTTGATTTCGACACACCAAACCTTCCAAAACTTATTTCTAAGTTATGTAAAGGTTATTTAAGGTATGCTAAGACCATTTCACTATTCCGGAGTGTTTTTCACGTTAAACTGATTATGTTTATGCATCAGTTCGCGTATAACTTTCCAGAAAGCGATTTAGAGCTCGAAATCGAACAAGAATTGATATGTGCAAATGATACACATATTTATACAAATCCCAAGTATGAAACACAATATTTCATTGGTTTTGTATTCTTATGATGGCCGTGGAGGCACATATGTCACACTAGACAACCCAAACTGGGGTCTCAACATGTGATTAAAACGCCTGAAAATGTAATATAGGGTTTGATCTTCGATGTGTTGGGTGGAATTTTTGGGATTTAGATGAATGGGATTTAGGGTTTATAGGTGGGTAGTGTAATGGTGATGGTGGAGGTGCAGCAGTGGTGTGTGGTGTGGTGGTGACGGCGGAGGTGCAATGGTGGGTGGTGCGATGGTTTGGGTGATGACGGTGGATGTGCAGAGACAGAGAGGGGAGGGTGTTTGTATACATAGACAGAGAGTACATTTATATATTATTTTTTTTGTTTTATTTTTCTCTAATTCCATGTCACCTTGCCATTTCATTAAAAAACAAGCAAAGTCATTAAAAACAGGCCACGTCAGCAAAATAGACTAACCAAGTTAGTAATTGGTTAACGAAGGGGTGACACTACCACCTAAATATTAAGTAGAGGGCGGTAGGAGCCAAAATGAAAGTTGAGAGTGACTTTGGCCAATTTTGCTTAGTTTAGTGTGATAAAATCCATTTCCCCAGTTTAATATTGGGTTAGAATTTTGTTTGGGGTTAAGACGTTAACGGTCAACCCTAGTTGGACATATGTTGTGTAAGTTGAATATGGATCATGTAACTCAGTTTTTTTAACGGGTTGACAATTGTAAATGAATTGTAATCAAGTTGTAAGTATGGGGAGTGAATTTCCGACAAGAAAGTTGTAATTATCCATATTGTATATAAACATTATCTGATAAAACCACCTTCAATATCAATAATATTAATATAATTTTAAATATTATTCAAGTATAATTATTATGTATCTTTTTTTCTCGGGTGTTACAACTATTGAACGTGAATTAATGATCACCTAAGCTAGGGGATCATAAGGTATGTAAAATTTTGATGATTTGTGAAGTTGTGAAATTTGATAAATCTCATAATCTGCGAATTAGGGATGAATTATAGAAGCTATGGCTGAATTATGATGTATAAATGCTTAGGAACAAAACCCTAAGTGAAAATTTTACATATGATGCAATAAATTGAATGTTTATATGATTTACCACACTAGAATAAGTGGGTTTTAATCATATGATGAAATTGATGATATAATTGTGTTTAGAATCATCATACATGATAGTAATAAGGAACTACTTGAACAAATTGTATGTTTGAGTATATAATCATACTTACTATGAAATGGTTTTTGTATGATAAGATGAAAATCGATGATATATTCATATTGAATGATGTATGATATCATTATGTGTTCAAAATAATTAAAGAGGTGAAAAAAATGATGAAATTCGATTACATGAAAAAGTGGTTAAAAACGGTAGCATAAGAATGATGCTTACCGGATAATTGACCAAGTAATTAAACGAGTAGTTGAGCTACCTCGTGTAATTATTTATGTTAATGGGCAGTTGACTTTAAAAAGTCAAACTGACCAATGATATGGTCGAATGATAAATTCAACATAAGAAGTGTAGGATGGAATAGTCGTGAATGATTATGACTAGTCTAACCATCTTACAAATTACAATGATAGTTTGACGCTTGACGAGCTAGGTGAAAGCTTGGGAAGGAAGCGGGTCAAACGAATCAAGAATGAAGGAAAAGCGTAATCTGGATGCTAGGTAAGTAAAGCTTACACTCTATTTATTTAATACCTATTGGTTTTATAGGTTATGATAATAAAGTCTTGTTTGAATTATGATATTCCGACACGACATGTGCGGTTCGAAACAAAAGACAATGATATTAAACCATGTTTAATGGTTAAAAAGAGCTAATATGATTATTTAGTCGTGCAATGACTAATAAATAGCGAGTTTTGAATGATTACCTCATAAGGTAAACTAATACAAATAATAAAGGTAAAATGGCAATTCGATCACTCGTAGACGATTACCGTTAGTTTGTGAAAGACACTTTATAGCGTAAGTTATAATGGGTCAAAAGAATCAATAAATGAGTTATAAGTAAAATGATTATACGGTGTAAACCGGAGCGAGTCATGTAGATAAGATGGTAATAAATATCATCTCATAAAGATTCCCGGTCATTTAGACCAAACGGGTCAATAGGTGAAAATATCACCCTTTGACGATATCGACTAATGACTTTGTCAAGTGTATGATTACAGGAATAAATATCGAATGGATATTTGTATTTCTATTACTTAGTGATTATTAAGGAAAGCATTAAAACGGGTCAATATATTGATCCGAATCAGGTATGTATAATGATTCAACTCATCATTTAGAACTTGAAGTTCTATAAGAGTCAGACAAGGTCAAAATGAACATTTGGTTACATTTTAGGTAAACCGAATAATTTAAATTACAATCATAGTGTTTTTAGAAACATAATGGTTTCTAAACAAGATTATAGTGAAAAGTCGGATTTTTGGTCAAACAAGTACTTCAAAAGTCCTTTGTCGTAAAATAAGGACTAAAATTGACCAAAACGCTCTTGTAAGCTAAATTGAGCAAACGACATTTAAAGGTTGTTTAGAAACAAGTTTTATGATTAAACAAATACTTAGAATAAGTATACAAAGTGAAAGATGTAAATTCTTGGGTCAAATGACTCTATATGAGTCTTTGCCGTAAAACGATAATCCGAGTGGTAAAACTCGGAACATATAGATTTTCACATTAAATCCACCACACATATAGTTATGGTGGAAGATTACTTGATAAGAAATGTGGGAATACGATGCTAGAAATGAATGAAAGTGATTGTGCTTTAAAAGTACTTAAATACCCTTAACGGGTCAAAATAAATATTTAAACAAAACGGGTTAAGAATATGTAAGAAACCCGTGGTTTGAACCTTGAATAATAGGAAGTTGATATAAAATGAGGTTCATGATAATTTGAATGCAACAAACTAGTTTTAGTTTGATAACAACATGAACGGGTCAAAAATTTGAAATAGTATATTAAGCCGAAGGCTTAAAGGTCTCAATTTTTGTTAATCCGGATGTCGGATGATGCGTGCGAAGTGTTACTTATTTTAGGTGTGTATTTTAAGCCCTTTTTAACACTTATTTTAGCCAAGTTTTAAATTTATAAAACACGATATTTCGCTAACACTAAACACACATATGGGCAAGTGCACCCATCGTTGAGTGTAGTATAGCGTTGGTAAGATACCGAGGTCGTCCAAGGACACAAGAGCTTTTAATACCGGTTTATTCTCAACGTCTAACCAAAACAAAAGTTTAGAAAAATGTTTTAAACTAGGAAAAATAAAACTAACTAAAATGCTGAAAATAAAAATAAAATAAAAACAGATAGACAAGATGAATCACTTGGTTCCGACTCGTATCTAGTATAACCTTTGATTATTTCCGCACTTTTGCACATGATTAAGAGATTATCTTAGTTATTGTAGTAGGCCCCTCTTTTGAAGGTGACGTTACCCTCACCCCAGTAGTTTGAGTCAGCAGGGATACAATCCTAAAGGGGTGGATTATTGGAAGATAATGAATTAAGTTATTAATGCAATATTGTGGTAGGCCCCGCTTTTGGCGGTGACGTTACCCTCGACTAAGTAGTCTGAGTCAGCAGGGATACAGTCCTAAATAGCCGGGTTATAGTATTAATAGTAGTTAACTTATGAGGGGATCAAAGAGTTTGGACCCCCGCCATCCAATACCGTGAAGTATTGAAGGAGGTCCTACTAAATTTGACCCAGGTCCATTGCAGGACCTCTAAACGCTGAACAATGGCAAGACCTTTACCAAACCGTTCCCTTAACCCCCTACCAGGTAGCCAACATATCTCCATATAGACCGTGGAGATATGAATGGTGAAAATCCTTTATTTTATATAGACAGTAAAATAATGCCAAGACACCACGGACAAACGATAAGGAAATATCACCTTCAACATAAGTAACTAGTTATTAAAGTCATTAATACAAAACCAAATAAAAAGTGCAAAAGATTAGAAATAAAAAGTATTATACTAGACACTTTGTCTTCACCAAGTGATGTAAGAGACTTAGGCAAACATGGCCTTGATTGTCAAGAACTCTTACGATCAATCTTGGATCCCGAGACGACCCACACACTCTATGATGGACAATGGATGATGGTGGTGGATGATGGTGTTGTGATGGTGGTGGGTGGTGGATGAAGTGTGAGAGAGGTGGTGTGCCAAGGGATGAGATGAAATGAATCCAAGCACTCCTATTTATAGGCTGAACAGAGAGCTGGACACGGCCCCGTGTCCGCTGGACACGGCCCCGTGTCCGCTGGACACGGCCCCGTGCCCGTCTGACACTCTCTCTCCTCATTAATTGTAATTCGCAATTACAATAAATGCGCCTGCTGTACTTTCGACACGCCCCCGTGTCCGCTGAGCACGGCCCCGTGATGGGCAATAGAAGCTTCTATAGGTTTGTCTTTTCTGCTGCTTCTTGGGCACGGCCCCGTGCTGGCTGAGCACGGGGCGTGTTCAGCCTTCTGTTTTCTCTATTTTGCTTTGAAAGGTGCCGTTGAGGGTTCGGGCAGTCCACTAATGTTCCTTTTCTTGTATTTATGTTGGATTTAGCTGTCTTTTTGCTTCTTTTGCGTTTTTGAGCTCATTTAATCCTGAAAATACAAAAGGAAGACAAAAACACTCTTTTTCCAATATTAGTACTAAAAAAGGGTTAGTTTTATGCCTCATTTGATGTAATTTATATGTTGCATTTTACACACATCAAATACCCCCACACTTGAACTTTTGCTTGTCCTCAAGCAAAACTCTTTAATATGTGGCTTACACTCCCAAATGGAATAGGTAGAAGAGAAGGTTTTGGTCTTGTCATAGAGTGTCGGGATTTCCAAGATCTTTTTGGGTTTTATTTTTATTTATTTACACTCCTATTCGTAATGATTTATTTAGAACTGTTTATAAAAGAAATTACTTATTTGGGCATAACATGCCTTTTTAAAATTCTATTTATATACAAGTTCACATACCTCGCGGGGAAATCACTCACACTCGGCCGAAAGTGTATTTTTAGTGAATCACTCGAGAGCGGCACGGAACTTATTCCTACCATAGGCTTGCCAAGAAATCAATCCTCCTCCTTTTTAACTTTTATACCTTTGTAGATATCAAGAGGACTTTGTGGGTTAAGGGTTGGCTAGGGTTAAAGGTAGGTGGTTGGGTTAGTGGTTAGTAGAAAAAGGGCTAAAAGCGTAACAAGTGTCGGTTTTCGTATTTTTGCAACTTTTTATTTTTGATGAAGCTTTTATTCAAACAAAGTTATTTTTGATTACTTTGTTTGTTTATTTTCCTTTTGCTTCATCATTATCAATTTTTTTTTTTTTTTTACGAAGAACCGAACTTGTTACTAAAATAAAGGGTTAAAAATGAAAAAGGTTTTGGTGGGTGAAAAGGTTTTTGTTTGGGTGATGAAACGAAAAGGTTTAGGCTCAAAGGGGCTAACTAGGGGGATTTTTGGGTAGGTGGTAAAAGAAAAAGAAAAATAATGGTGTAGAAATGAAAAAGGTTAGTCCTAATGCCTCCATCATGTACTTACTCGGGTTTAAGTTGATAAGGACCGGGAATGTATTGTCATGGCAAGTTCTAGAGTCGTAAGAACCAAGCGGCTATTCACACAAGAAACGAAAAATGAGCATTTAGTCAAATGATATGTAATTGTGTGCTCAATAAAGGCTCAAAACTCACTTTTGTGGGAATGGGTTTTTATGTGATCAAGTATATATAATCAAATTTTAAATAAGTTTGTCATGCATTTTCATAATTTTCTTATGTTGGTTCTTTTTATCACTACGCTATTGGTTGTAAATTTGTAAAAATATAACCTTTTTGAGAACTTGAATTTCCCGAGTTAAACCTAGACAAGTAAAAAAAAATGAAATTTTTGAAAAAATTCGGGGTGATTAGCGGTTCCAATAGAGTTTTGTGTAAGGCTTGTATTTAGGACTTGCAAAATTCAAGGTTTTAGCATCCCCCCCACACTTAAATTACACATTGTCCTCAATGTGTCCCAAAAATAAATTTTTAGGTTGATTAGATGTGTAAAATAGTGTTTAAAAAGCAAAAATTTGTGTTACTGGGCACTGAACACGGCCCCGTGTTATCCGGGCACGGCCCCGTGTTCAAGTGCCAGTAACAAAATTGAAATCAGAGAAACAGAAGGCTGGACACGGGGGCGTGTTGAGTGAACACGGCCCGTGTCCAGGTACCTGTACTGGGCGTTTTTCTGCAGGTGGTTCGACACGGGGCCGTGTTGGTTGAGCACGGCCCGTGTTGAACCTTCTGAACTGGAGAAAATTGTCGGGTTGCCTCGTTCTTGTGCATGGGATCATTTTTCTCGTTCCCCTTTTCATCCTTTACCACCATGAGTGTGTTTTATTCCTGAAAATTAAACTAACTAGAAAACATAAAAACTAATCTAAATTAAACTAAGGATAGTTCCGTGGAATGCCTCCATGGTGCGCCACGTTTATAAGGGTCCTTGGCTAGACCCAAAGCCTGGTCATATGTTACCCAAGTGGGATGTGTTGCATCCCATGTTACACCGTCGGAGAGCGTCATCCAAGCTTGAGTCTATGACCTTCATGTAGTTGACCGGATCTTCTTCCTCTACTCGTTTTCCACATTCAAATTTCACTTCCTCATCCCCAAACTTCAATGTTAGAGTTCCGTCATTCATATCCACCACTGCTTGAGCGGTGGCTAGAAATGGCCTCCCGAGGATGAGAGGGACCTCGGTGTCTTCTTCCATGTCTAGGATGACAAAGTCGGTTGGAAAGACGAATTTGTCGACCTTGACTAACAAATTTTCGGCGACACCATGTGGGAATTTGACGGACCTGTCGGCGAGTTGTATGCTCATCTTTGTAGGGCTTGTTGTTCCTAGGCCGAGTCGCTTGAACATTGAGGTGGGCATGAGGTTGATGCTAGCCCCAAGATCAGCTAAAGCATTTCGGACGGGGGACTTCCCAATCGAACAAGGGATTGTGAAGCTCCCGGGGTCGATTTTCTTTTGTGGAAGTTTGTTGAGTACTAGAGCTGAGCATTCTTCGCCTAAGTTAACTAATTGCAATGATTCAATTTTCCTTTTGTGAGTGAGGAAATCCCTCATGAATTTTGCATATTTAGGCATTTGAGTAAGGACCTCCATAAAAGGAATATTAACATGCAATTGTTTTAGTAAACTTTCGAACTTTGCGAATTGCTCATCGGTCTTTTGACGATTTAACCTACCGGGGTACGGAATTGGAGGAGTCTTGGTGGGCTCTTGATTTGGTATAGAAGCCTTTTCTGGCGCAGGAGGAGTTATAGGCTGGCTAGAATGGCTTCTTTCATTTGGTGGCAATGGAGCATCCTCGGGACCCACGGTTCGATTTCTTAATGTGATGAGATGTACTTGTGCCTTTGGGTTTGTTTCGGTATTACTAGGTAACGCGCCTTGTGGTCTCTCGGAGAAATTTTGAGCTAGTTGATTTAATTGTTTTTCAACGTTCTGAATGCTAGCTTGTTGATTTCTAAAATTTGATTCCAATTGTTGAAATCGATCCGAGTTTTTCTTTTCAGTGTCAGAGATGAGGCGAGATACCGTATCTTCAAGCCTTTCTCTTCCACTTTGTTGTTGAGAAAAATTTTGCGGTTGTTGAAAATTAGTTCGTTGGTTTTGTTGGTTACTACTATTGCCGGGATCTCTCCAACCAAGATTTGGGTGGCTACGCCATCCTTGGTTGTAGGTACCCGTTGGAGGACCTGACAGCCTAGGTCTATTATCCAAGTAGTTTACCGTTTCAGTTTGTTCATCTAATTCTTTCATACAACTCCAATTTTCATGTAACCCACCACACCCTTCACAAGCCATAACCGAGGCCGTTTTTGTCATTTCTAGCCTTTTGATTTTTGAAGAGAGGGCCTCGATTTGGGCTTGTAAAGAGGTGCTTTCATCAACCTTATGGGCGCCCGGGGCAATAGATTTATTACCCCGGGGAGTGTGCCATTGAAAATTGGTTTGAGCAATTTCCTCAATTTGGTTATATATTTCATTTGGGCGACGATTACCTAAGAGTCTCCCGGAGCTTGAATCAAGTGTTTGTCTTGTGTGTGGCAACAATCCATTGTAGAAAGTGGATACTTGTTGCCATACCGCTAGACCATGGTGAGGACACTTTCTTAGAAGCTCCTTGAACCTTTCCCAAGTTTCATATAAGGATTCCCCATCCTCTTGTGAGTATGTATTAATTTCAGTCATTAATTTAGCCGTTTTAGCAGGAGGGAAATACTTATACAAAAACTTTTGGGCGAGTTCATCCCAGGTGTTTACCGATCCAGCTGGGAGGGTGTTAAGCCAAGCCTTAGCTCGGTCTTTTAGTGAAAAAGGGAACATACGAAGGCGGATGGCATCATTTGATGCTCCATTGATCCGAAAGGTATCACATATTTCTAAGAAGTTAGTAATATGTAGATGGGGATCCTCGTCCGCAAGCCCGTGGAAGGTTGCGGAGTTTTGGAGCATTTGTATCAAATGCGGCCGAAGTTCGAAGTTGTTGGCCTCGACATTCGGGGCATTGATAGCGGCGCCAAGATTGCCTACGGTAGGCCGTAGGTAATCCATGAGGGTACGTTGGTCCGCCATTGGAAGTGGGTCCCCCGAAGCTTTCTCTTGATTTTTAGCTTTTAGTCTTTTTCTGAGAAAGCGCTCGGGTTCTTCTAGGGGTTCTTTTATGTCTCTACTAGAACTGGAGCTCATGCACTACGTAGGAGGTTCAAATGTGGCGCCTGGGTTCCAAGTCCTGCAACAAAAACAGAAAAGAACGCTGGTCAGAATGTTCACCACGGCCCCGTGCTCAATGAACACGGCCCGTGTTCAGAGGCGCAGTAATTGATTTCTGGATCCCTGTTACTGGGAGTTGGACACGACCCCGTGTTGCACCGACACGGCCCCGTGTTCAGCTCTCTGTAACTCAGAAAATAAAAACTGCCAGTGATGATTGCTGGGCACGGCCCGTGTCTGACCGGGCACGGCCCGTGCTGAGCGCTGCAGAAGCTGAAAAACTAAGAAAATCCAAAAAAAATAAAAAGAAAAATAAAAGATGATTAGGCCGTTGATTCCTAACTTTCTTAAAATCCTTGTGTCCCCGGCAGCGGCGCCAAAAACTTGATGCGTGCGAAGTGTTACTTATTTTAGGTGTGTATTTTAAGCCCTTTTTAACACTTATTTTAGCCAAGTTTTAAATTTATAAAACACGATATTTCACTAACACTAAACACACATATGGGCAAGTGCACCCATCGTTGAGTGTAGTATAGCGTTGGTAAGATACCGAGGTCGTCCAAGGACACAAGAGCTTTTAATACCGGTTTATTCTCAACGTCTAACCAAAACAAAAGTTTAGAAAAATGTTTTAAACTAGGAAAAATAAAACTAACTAAAATGCTGAAAATAAAAATAAAATAAAAACAGATAGACAAGATGAATCACTTGGTTCCGACTCGTATCTAGTATAACCTTTGATTATTTCCGCACTTTTGCACATGATTAAGAGATTATCTTAGTTATTGTAGTAGACCCCTCTTTTGAAGGTGACGTTACCCTCACCCCAGTAGTTTGAGTCAGCAGGGATACAATCCTAAAGGGGTGGATTATTGGAAGATAATGAATTAAGTTATTAATGCAATATTGTGGTAGGCCCCGCTTTTGGCGGTGACGTTACCCTCGACTAAGTAGTCTGAGTCAGCAGGGATACAGTCCTAAATAGCCGGGTTATAGTATTAATAGTAGTTAACTTATGAGGGGATCAAAGAGTTTGGACCCCCGCCATCCAATACCGTGAAGTATTGAAGGAGGTCCTACTAAATTTGACCCAGGTCCATTGCAGGACCTCTAAACGCTGAACAATGGCAAGACCTTTACCAAACCGTTCCCTTAACCCCCTACCAGGTAGCCAACATATCTCCATATAGACCGTGGAGATATGAATGGTGAAAATCCTTTATTTTATATAGACAGTAAAATAATGCCAAGACACCACGGACAAACGATAAGGAAATATCACCTTCAACATAAGTAACTAGTTATTAAAGTCATTAATACAAAACCAAATAAAAAGTGCAAAAGATTAGAAATAAAAAGTATTATACTAGACACTTTGTCTTCACCAAGTGATGTAAGAGACTTAGGCAAACATGGCCTTGATTGTCAAGAACTCTTACGATCAATCTTGGATCCCGAGACGACCCACACACTCTATGATGGACAATGGATGATGGTGGTGGATGATGGTGTTGTGATGGTGGTGGGTGGTGGATGAAGTGTGAGAGAGGTGGTGTGCCAAGGGATGAGATGAAATGAATCCAAGCACTCCTATTTATAGGCTGAACAGAGAGCTGGACACGGCCCCGTGTCCGCTGGACACGGCCCCGTGTCCGCTGGACACGGCCCCGTGCCCGTCTGACACTCTCTCTCCTCATTAATTGTAATTCGCAATTACAATAAATGCGCCTGCTGTACTTTCGACACGCCCCCGTGTCCGCTGAGCACGGCCCCGTGATGGGCAATAGAAGCTTCTATAGGTTTGTCTTTTCTGCTGCTTCTTGGGCACGGCCCCGTGCTGGCTGAGCACGGGGCGTGTTCAGCCTTCTGTTTTCTCTATTTTGCTTTGAAAGGTGCCGTTGAGGGTTCGGGCAGTCCACTAATGTTCCTTTTCTTGTATTTATGTTGGATTTAGCTGTCTTTTTGCTTCTTTTGCGTTTTTGAGCTCATTTAATCCTGAAAATACAAAAGGAAGACAAAAACACTCTTTTTCCAATATTAGTACTAAAAAGGGTTAGTTTTATGCCTCATTTGATGTAATTTATATGTTGCATTTTACACACATCATCGGATTTTAACTCCATGTGATGGAGAGTCAAATTACGATCACGTAGGAAGAAACGTGACTCAAATCGGATCAAAAACGAGCAAGTTATGCTCGTTTCCGTAAAATTTGGGTTAGCTGGAATATGCAGCTTTTAGCTACAAACATTCTGGGAAAAAGAGGGGGTCGCACCACGCGACGACAAAGGCAAGGAGCCGTCGCGTGACGCGACGGTGTCCAGTTATGGCGAAAATTATTTATTTAATTTGTTTTGTACTACGAACTCGTTTAAACTCGTTTTAAACGTTATATGACTGAAACGTTTCATGTTTTTATGAAATGTAGGTATGCTAGAGGTACCGGGTGACGATCAAGCTCGACGAAGAATCGAACACAATCAAGATTCAAGCTTCCGCGAAATGATTCGTCGTCACGTTTTTAAACGGCGAATGTGTTATAAAATGTTGAATTGTATTATTCTTAAAAGTTTTAAGAAATACGTAATTTGTAAAATATTTGTAAGCATAATTAAACAATTATACTCGAAAACGATATGAAAATCGTATAAATGAACTAAGGGTCTTACAGGCAGTAAAAAAATAGATATCTTCAATGAATGATATGTGTCACATATTTTTTATTATATAGTATAGATATTGATAATCCAAGTTTGTCCATATGACCATACACATTACTATTTGTAATAAATTTCCCAACTATTTGTAATCTAATAAACTCATCTTTGTTTAGTTTTATAATAGTAGTATGGAAATATAAGCATTTTTCTACGTTTGCTCATCATATTTTGCTTTTAATCTTTATAATTAATTACATGGGTCGTACATGTGCTTTAACTATATTGACATTTTCATACTTATTTTTTTGGAAATTATATTATTGGTACCGACTTTTACAATATGATTTAACTATTGATACACATGTACTAACCATGTAATTAACTCTATAACCACAGGTACTAATGGTGAAACAATTTGTAAAATTTGGTACCAACGTTATAATTTAAAAAAGGTATGAAAAAAATAGATACACTACAAGTACTAACCATGTGATTAATTATGAACTTTATAAAGTTTTATTTGGTTAGATTTAATTCTATATACCTATTTAGCTTATTGACTTACTAATAAAGTTTTATTGGCTTAGATTTAATTCTATATACTTTTTTAGCTTATTGACTTACTAGCAAATTCCAAATTGTTGAGTGCTAAATTTCTTCATAGTTTGATTTTTGGGCTCAAGTGAATGACAAGAACAAAAATACACATAAATATTACCGATGTAGTCCGCAGACTGCAGACATTTTATCTCTTAAAAAACAAACTGCACCTTAATATTTATGTGATTAATTTGTAACGTGCTAAAAATAGTTTGGCTTAATGGAACCCTTGGTCTGTGTAATGCCCGATTTTAGCCGTGGATTAAGGCGTTTTAAGGGCTTTTAATTCGCCTAAAACATGCTACACATTTTATGATTTTACAAAACTGATTAAGATAATCCTAATCTTTCCCATGTTACTCTGAGCCAGGTGGTGGTTGTATGTTATGATCTATACTTATGTTTTAAGCATCATAAATTTGTCTAAGAAGAAAAATATTGTTAAAATCAGTATTAATGAACAAAGTTGATAATCTATATTCGTTTATTTATAAATAAATATGAACAAGAACAAGATTTCTAGCTAGGGAGATTATGAATGTTTTGAAAGTCTAACCTGCAGCTTATTACTTATCTTTGTGTTCATTTATGTTTTGAAAGTCTAATTTGCAGCTTATTACTTATCTTTGTGTTCACTTTCTGGAAAATGTTCACGGATCTGTTTAGTCGTCTGAACACAAACAATCTTATTTTCTTAACCAACAAACAAGGACACAAATACTAATTCGTGTTCATTTATTTGTTCGCTTGAACCTAAACATCCATATTTGTTGTGATATAGCTCAAAAGACACCCAAAGTCACTTACACACTACACACGCGCTTTAACCGAATGAAAGAATCCAATTCGGTTACATAGCAATGCACCCATGCGTAAAACACCAAAAGACCAAATATAAATACGAAAACAACCCGAAGTAGGTCATTATTTAACCACGTCGGCTTAAATAATATATTCACAACTTCTGAAATATAACAAAAGAAGCAGATGTAGTACATGCAAACTATGCAGAAACGCTTTGTAACACCATTATTAAAATAAAACACGAATCTTCTCTTAGAGATGTCTGTGAACGAAAGGAAAGAGACAGACAGACAAACAAACAACAGTGGACTATAGTTCCTAACATAAAGAAGCGAGTACCTCCAACAAAGAAGCAGCAAATTGCATTTGCGTATCCTCGTCGAGTGTTTGGAAGAGTGGCACATGTACAAACAGGGACTTTATCCCATTTTGCTCTGCAAACCGCAGGGAATGATAGTATACGTAATTGCATACAAAACGGCCCGCATCATCAGAGGTTACCACATCATAACCCATATTGGACAATGATTTGGTTATGTCATCTACAGGAAGACATGTCTGCATCCACATTTAAAATGTTTACTTAGCATTACCTCTATCAAAAATTCACATATTTAACTTGATGTAAGCGCCACAAAAGAACGGGCCTGGGTCGTTTTGGGTCGTCAACACTTGCCTTTTAAAAAAGAGTAAACTACACGCATGCTCCCTGTGGTTTAACAAAATTTTGGATTTGGTCCCTAGCTTTCCAAAAGTACACAAATGGTCCCTGGGGTTTGCACTTTGTAACACATTTAGTCCCCAACTTTTTCCAAAAGTACATGGATGGTCCCTATGGTTTGCACTTTGTAACGCATTTAGTCCCTAACTTGGACATGCTAAAACCTTTAGATTTGTTGGTTGGGGACTAAATGTGTTACAAAATGCAAACAACATGGACCATCCGTGTACTTTTGGAAAGCTAGGGACCAATTCCAAAATTTTGGTAAACCACAAGGACCATCCGGGAACTTTACTCTAAAAAAGGTTTAAAGTCGAAAACTTGTAATACAATCATGATCCAATTTTTCAAAAATAAAACAATCTAGTAGGTTGTAGACACTTTATTATACCACAGGTTTCTAGAACTCGATTGGCCTGTTTCCTTGTTAAAGAGTTTAAATTTGACAAGTTCGATCCGTTAATAATAAAATATAACCCACGCTGACCCATTTTCACTTTAATGGGCTGATATGATTATACCTTTCTTGCTTTTGAAAGCCCACCATCTGCAGGAATAATAGGCACTTTCTGAAAATAAGGAAGAAGAAGATGGTGTTACAGATCATATACAGCAATACAGTAACGGGTTTAGGAGTTAAAACTGACCTGAGGTTTCCATCCCATCTCATCAGGACAGCGGAAAGTAGCTTCGTTTACAGCCTGCTGCTCAATAGCAAATCTTGTGGCCCCGCTATTAACTCCAAAATGTAACTGCAATATAATATTGAAATAGTGGATAAGCGTGGCAAAATGGGCGAGATGGGTCGAGTTGTGTAGTTCAGGCCAAAAAAATGCTGCTTTAAAAACAGGTCAAATGGGGTCGGGTAAAAAGGGTTGGCCCATAGTGGGTGAGCCCGCTGTATTTGATTTTATGGAGGTTAGTGGCGATGGCTACAGTGGTGGTAGTGGGGTTGGTAGCAGTGACGGCTGTGGTGGCGCCGTAGGCGACCGGTAAGTGGTACTGGCACAGGTGGTGTGGGTGAGGTGACTGCAGCGGCATTGGCAGTGATGCCCACGACGAGCAGTAGGTTGTGGTAAAGTGGGTGCATACAGCCCAATTTGACCCAAAAATTAATATTACAGACCCAAACGAACCCAAAGTTAATAGCTTGGGTCCACATAGTTGGGTATAATTGTGCATGTGTTTGTGGATGCATGTTTATTGGTTCATACATCATAAATTAGCTATATGAATGATAACATATGCACAAGTTGTGCGAAAGTCTCATCTTGTTTATACTTTTACTTTGTCCTCATAGAATACTATAAACTATGCTGGAAAAAGAAATTCTAGTTCCTACTACATAAAACATCAACTTTACTATAGATTTCTATCCTTTTTCTAGTTTATGATTTGTGAACTGTCATCTCATTCATATCTATAAAAGATACCACAATTACCCTCTCGTGTTCCCATTATTAAAATTTAATAATTAAATCCTTGTAACTTTAACCAGCAACTCAAGAGCACGGCCAGAGGTACATCAAACAGTGGCCAAGATTGAGATTTCCGACCGGGGGGTCGGAAACGTATATACCCAAAAAAATCTATAAAACGTGGGGTCAAAAACGTATATACCCAAAAATTTCTATACGAAAACTACGTACTCTCCACTACTGAGCGAAAAGTTCGGGGGGTCGGCCGCCCTCTCCCGCCCCGACTATGCTGCGCCATTGACATCAAAGTAAGCCTTCATTAAGTTCTTTACTTCCGTTTTAATATTCTTTCTTAAGTCCACTAAATGCTTACCTTGATTAAGTATTAGCAAGGTATTAGCCAATTCATGCATAATTCAAGCATATATACTTCCAAACGGTCCACGGAAACAAATGGAAAGCAAAAAAATGCATAAAGGAGTTAAAGAGTTTGTCTTTAAAGCTTATATATACGATATCTAGGATACCAGAGATCAACATCAAAATATTGTTCTTTACTACAGATAATTTGGGTATAAAATAAATATGGTTGTTACATGTAGTGTTGAAATCATCATGGATGATCTCTAAATTTGAAGGAACCTAGGAAGTTGTATGATGACAATAATAATATTAGAAGAAGTGATTGCCTAACAAAACTGCTGCTTATACAAAACCGTATGTGTACCTATGCAGTTAATATCGGTGATATATCGGTCCCCTGGTAAAATATCGGTCTCAAATATCGGTACCGATAATATCGGCGATATTGACCAACATTTGACCGATATAACTGATATATCACCGATATTTGACCGGTAGAACCGATATATCACCGATATTTGACCGATAAAACCGATATATCTCTGAATTATAATTGTTAAATTGCTATATATATAAATTCTGCATTATATTAAAATTACCGATATCCCACCATATCTCACCAAGATAACATATATCTCAAATATCGGTCGTTGACCGATATCCGATATTTTACCGCATTAACTGCATAGATGTGTACAATAAATAAAAAGTAACCAACATACTTTCATTTATATAATTACACTATTGAAATAAGCAACTGACCAGAACGATTTTGGAAGAATCCGATTGTTGGATGTCATTGCTCGTAGCAGATTGTAACGTCTGATACAAAGGAACAATAGCCCCCTGGCCTGCAGTCTCGAGGATCGTGCAACTACCAAGACTCACACCCTTTGGTGAACCTTTCTTCTTAATATATTCTTCCAAATTCTTAACAATTGTCTCAGTGGGATTGTCTGAAACTCCATGAAATTTCTTAAACCCTGTCACATGGAACGTTACTGACGGAGGCCCTTCCGACCCCATTAACCAACGCTTGATAAACTATTAAACTCGAGAATGAATAATAACCTCAAAACTCCAAATATGCACCTGCAATAAAATGATCAGTTATCGTTTGAGATAAAAAAATTCAACATAACAAACAAACAAACAAACAAACAAACATACCCAGTAAAACAGATCATATGATTATGTATCTTGACATGATCCGACGGAGAAAAAAACAGGTTTTGGGTAAGCTAACGCAACCCGGTTAATAAAAGAGGTAAACTTGGACACGGGTTAACACAAACACGACCCGTTTAATAAACGGGTTAATCAAATAGTAGAGTAATTACTTATATTCACTTTAAAACAAGCAAACAACCCTAATTAAGCAACTTTTGAACAGAAAACTGCAAAATCATATCCTATAAACACAACAACTGACAAGAGATATAAAAACAAATCTACCGAAGCAAATCACAACATTTCAATAAAAAGAAAAAAACCGAATGGATCAAGAAGTAGTTTGGCAACAGCATATTCATAAGGAAATAAAAAGCAACAAAGATGATTAAATACAGAAATGAAAGTGTCAAGTGTAATTGAATGAAAGAAAGAAAGGAGATTGAGATGAGATTGAGATGAGATGGAATTGTGCGTGCGGTTACCTGATGAATGATGAATCAATCGTGCGGGAAAGGGAAACTGATGGATGGGGTACAACCACCAGTCCTATCTGTAGAACCGATTAATTATGCTTCTTCAGATTCGTTTTTGCTACCAAAACTCCACAAATGTAAAATAAATATTTTAACATAATAATAATAATAATAATAATAATAATAATAATAATAATAATAATAAATCAGGGACATTTTACATGAAGATAAAACACCACGTCAGGACGGGATATTCTGGAAAAGCTACATCGTTGTATGTCAAAGCCAATATATTCTAATAAATTTACATTAATATATATATATATATATATAGGGCCGCTAGAATGAGAACCACCACGAGTTGTAAGAACCACGAGAACCGCGCCCCGCGGGTGGCCGTTGACCACGAAATTTTTTTTACACCTAGATCCGTATATTTTAACACCGGGGGTAAATTTTGGGTTCAAACGGCGCGCCCGAGGGGGTAGTTTTTTACGCCCAAAGTTTGGTTAAAAAAAAGAAAAATTAAAAAAACCCAAACTTTGGGCGTAAAAAACTACCCCCTCGGGCGCGCCGTTTGAACCCAAAATTTACCCCCGGTGTTAAAATATACGGATCTAGGTGTAAAAAAATTTCGTGGTCAACGGCCACCCGCGGGGCGCGGTTCTCGTGGTTCTTACAACTCGTGGTGGTTCTCATTCTAGCGGTCCCCTATATATATATATATATATATATATGGGAGCGCTAAAATGAAAATCACCCACAGTTGTAAGAACCGCGAGAACCACTCTCAACCAATCAGAATATGACAACCAAAAGGGTATTTTGATCATTTATCTCAAATGTCAAATCCATCTCTATTTCTCCATTTAACGCACCAGACAACTTTCTCTCTCTTTATAAGACTAAAGGGTATGGGGGTCGGCTAGGCTCGGCTAGGACCGGAGCCGGTCCCCCACACCGCCCCCCTGAGGCTCGGCTCGGCCCAAACGGCTCCCCACAGCCGGGTGAGATGTGGCTCCACTTGAATATTATATTTCCTTTTTCAATTTAAATACCCTCTCTCTCATCCTTTTTCAATTTAAATACCCTTTATCTCATCCATTTTCAATTTAAACGCTTAGAAAATTATAAAATAATGAGGTGGGGTAGCCCCATCCTCCATCCCTCTCAAATGTGAAGGAGGCCCATCCCACACGAGCCGCCTACGTGGCGGCTCATCCCCTCCAAGTCCATCCTCTCCATACCCTTTAGTCTAATATCTCACAGCTTTCTCTCTCTTTATATTATCACACACGTTTCTCTCTCTTCAACCTAAACCTAAAGGAAAAACCCCCAATTTCCATCTCTGTACACACAATATCTCACCTCAATTTCCATCTCTGTGCACACAATGTCTCACCTCTCATCTTCAATTTTGAAACACTAGCCTGATTTCTCTCAAAATATGGCAGCCACACAAGATCCACTCTCTGTTTCTCTCGTCTACTCGCCGGCCGGAACACTTACACCCCCCTTCTTCTCCAGTGAGCCGCACCCCTTCCTCTCCCTCTCTTCATCATAAAGATTCGACCACGAATCGGATGTTTCAGCACCGATTTCGAGCGGCCAAACCCACCAGAACACCCCCTTGCTCTCCCTGAACATCGTCGGGCAACGACAATGGAGGCGTCGCCGCTGCGGCGGCGGCGTGGCTTCTCGACGGCGACGAAGAGAGGGGGAGGCAGGAAGGAGAGAGAGAGCTGATCGAGATCGGAGAACCCGAGAGATGAGCGGCGACGACATCAGGGGTTTCCGACGGGTGGAGCTCCGGTGAGTTTGAGAATGTCAGGATTATTAGTTTAATGCTACTGTTATAGTACTTGAGTTGTGTTATCCAGTAATTTTGTTAAATCAAGGATGCTGTTCTTTCATATTCATCATCATATTATTCGTCATTTGAATTAATCTGTTTCTGATCCTAGTTAGTGTCAAGGATTATGTGTTTTTGGTGTTTTCGTGTTTTGATTTAAGCAAACACATTTTGTTAGTGTATTATTTGCTTTGATGAAAATAATTCAAATGAAAATTTCCTTTTTCCAATTTTTAACATAGTTAATTTTTTTAAAAACTGATCCAATTGTTAATTCGTAAAGGAGCGAACGACCTTTTTGGCAAATAGGCCGCTTTGTTCTAAATCGTAAACTTTTTTAACGTAAAACGTAAATTTTTTAACATAAAACGTAAAAAGTTTAACGTAAAACGTAAAAGCGTAAAACGTAAAAAGTTTAACGTAAACCGTAAAACGTAAAAAGTTTAACATAAAACGTAAAACGCAAAACGGAAAAACGGAAAACGTAAAAAGCTTAACGTAAAACGTAAACGTTAAACGTAAACTTTTTAACGTAAAACGTAAACTTTTTAACGTAAAACGTAAACTTTCTAACGTAAAACGTAACACGTAAACTTTTTAACGGAAAATGTAAAACGTAAAAAGTTAAATGTAAGACGTAAAACGTAAAAAGTTTTACGTAAAACGTAAAACGTAAAAAGTTTAACGTAAAACGTAAACTTTTTTAACGTAAAACGTAAACTTTTTTGTATTTAACGTAAAACGTAAAACTTTTTCTACGTAAATTGTAAAACGTAAAAAAAACCGTTTGATAAAACGGCGCCTAAACAAGGGGCGTGAATACGGGGCATAAAAACGCCGCGAAAAAACGGGACGTAAAAAACGATGCGTTAAAAAACGACGCTTGAAAAAACCGAGCGTAAAAAACGACGAGTTAAAAAACAATGGGTGAAAAAGCCGGGCGTAAAAATGACGTGCAAAAAATGGCGCGCAAAAAAATTGTTTTGTAAAACAAAAATGAATTTAAAAATGAATTTAAAAATGCTTTTAATAAAAAAATTTTGTTTAAAAAATAAAAAATAATATAATAAAACAAAAAGTAATAAAAAATAATAAAGACAAAATATAGTAATTTTACTAAACTATCCTTTTGGATTAAAATATTAAAGACATAATAAGACAAAATGTATTTAATATTAATTTTAGTTACTTTTAATTTCATCCATCCTTCTTGTTGATCTAGTGGCTAGAAAGTGATTATCTCGGTTCTTACAACTGTAGGTGGTTTTCATTTTAGCGCTCCCCTATATATATATATATATATATATATATATATATATATATATATATATATCTATACTATATTATAATACATGAGGGAAGGATTCCTAAAAGTTAAGAACTTCTTCCCCCATTATTTATAAATAAACCCCTAGAATGAGGGTAAAATGGTCTTTTAAACTATAATTATTTTTTAGTCTCTCAATCTATTACATTTAAATCCTTGATATTTAACATAATTATGGGTAATTAGTTACACTCCCCCCCCCCCCTCTTTAATTCTTTAATGTATTCCTGCGATATCTTACAACCCGTAATGTTTTAAAAAAATCCGAAGGTACCATGACGATCGGCACATTTTTTTAAACGTTTCGATAGTTGTCTTTTTTAGTTTCGCCGTGCGTTCATGAAGTACAAATAGCCGATGCGCAAATGTGCAATTGATTAAAGCCAACATTTGTTTTTTACCTAAGCCAGCTTTGACCATTACCTAGCTACAGTGCATTAACATTTGTTTTTTACCCAAGTTTTTTTGTTTTGAACGACATTAATAAACTAAAATATTCTCTAATTTTACTTGTACAGAGTCAGTTTGTTGTGACATGTTTAATATAGTATAGATAAAACTCACAACAAACTTCCTATTAAACATGCCACAACAAACTAAACAGGATATGTGCATCTTATTTTAAAAACTTAAAACTCACAACAAACTTCCTAAATAAGTGGATGACTAATCTAAAACTAAACCCTAATGGACTACTATAAATACATAGCAAACACTCACAATTATACATTTCTATTGCTAAACAGATTTAAAATATGGAGCCAGTTCTGAATTCACTTGATGCGAAAAAACAAGCATGCGATATTGAAAAATCTAAGGTCGGTTCTATGATAAGTTTTGTTATATCGCAATAATGAATAATTGTTTTCTTCTATTTACTTTTATGTGAATACTAACTTATTTGATTTTTCAGATTCAACACACCAATTTAAACACCCCAGTTGTCGAACAAGCTTTTGTTAGTTTTTAAGTAATATTTTCGCTTATAATCTTTCATATTAACAAGTTCGTTATGTTATTATTTGGTGTTTTATTGTAGGATGATGGTGATAATAGTGTTGAAATTATTTCTTATGGTGCAATGTTCAGTCCATACAAGTATAATCTTCAACGTCAATTTAGTAAAGAGGTAATTTTAAAATTTATTTAATCTTTTTTAAATTTTTTTATTCAATATTTGTTTTTTTTTTATAAAATTTATTTAATCATTTTTTAACTTTTTTATTAAATTTTTGTTTTTTAAGGATCGGAAGTATGAGAATCAAAAGAAAAGATCTAAGACTAAGAGACTCTCTGAATGAAAATGGGTCGAGGTTATAAATTTAGATGAATCTGAGGACGATGAGAAAGAAGATGAATTAGATGATACTGCTGATTCGAGCACAAACAAGAAAAACGGATCAAAAAAAGAAGAGAAATTATATGAAATACATCAAGTGTTTTTATGTTTTTTTCATTTTCAGTTGTTTTTGTTTGATCTAGACTATCCCATGAATAATAAAGTTTATTTTATATTTGAAGTTTATGTTTTGTGTTATTTTATTGCACTTATAATTTACATCTCGATTGAACTAATATACTTTTGTCATTTGTTTAGTATTTTTTATTAACAAACGAATCTTTACATGTTTAAAACATTTTTTCTATACTTTATTTATTATTAATTTTTATAACAAAACAAAACTTTGATATTTAGTAGATAGAAGATATACTATGTTCCAAAATTTTAGGAATTATTTAATACTAATTTACGATATTAGTAGATAGATAGTAAACTATATCCCAAAATTTTAGGAATTATTTAATACTAATTTACGATATTTATTTAATACTAATTACGATATTTAGTAGATAAATAGTAAACTATGTCCCAAAATTTTAGGAATTATAAGTCAACTAATTAGGTCCTCCAAGTTAATTATATGGGATGAGGCATCGATGGCGAAACGTCAGGCGATAAAGGCAGTTGATCGAACATTGCAAGACATTATAGGTGTTAGGCTCCCATGTGTAACACTTATGACATATATCCACCACAATAATGTTATCATATACAAATAAGAAAACTACCAGCAACGAGTGCCGCAATCCAAAGTGTCGCCCCCGCCGCATCGCGCGGGCACCCTACTAGTATATATATATATATATATATATATATATATATATATATATATATAGGGTTGTGTTCATTTCAGAACTCTAAATATTTGCAGAACTTTCAGAACTCCTAATAAACAATCATTTTATATATATTTGTTTGTATTTAGGATCTTTTTATAATCTATTATATGTATTTTTATGATTACATACATGTTAAAAGTAGTTTACATATGTATAATAGCCAAATTATATATATGTGTAATAATTAATTACATATATGTAAAAAAAACTAGTTTACATATGTGTAATTATAAAATTACATATAAAAAAATGATAAAATTACACTTAACATGTATGTAATCGTAAAAATACACATAATAAATGATAAAATTATCCTAAACATAAAGATATATAAATAAAAAGATTGTTTATTAGGAGTTCTGCGAGTTCTGTAAATATTTATGGTATATATAGGGTAAGGATCATTTCAGAACCATAAATATTTACAGAAATCGCAGAACTCATAATAAACAATCTTTTTATTTATATATTTTTATGTTTAGGATAATTTTATCATTTATTATGTGTATTTTTACGATTACATACATGTTAAGAGTAATTTTATCATTTTTTATATGTAGTTTTATAATTACACATATGTAAACTAGTTTTTTTTTTTCATATATGTATTTAGTTATGACACATGGGAAAAGTTCATTTGAGAATAAAATTTAATTCAGAAGAAAAAGAACAAAGAGTAATTTTGTAAAACATTAAATAGTTTTTTTCACTTATCTCCTTTATTATCATTTTTTACTAATTAATTAGTCATAAAGACTATTATCCTCCACACTAACTTTTTTTGCCTACACACATAAAAAGTTATCCTACATATTTCGAAATTCATCCTACACGTTGAAATTTATCCTACACAACTCGTAATTTATTCTACACAACTCGTAATTTATCCTACACTTTAAATTATTTTATTTTTTTGAAAAAATATATATTTTGAAGATAAGTTACAAAAAATTTAATGTAGTTAGCTATTAAAGAGGAAGACTACAAATTAATGACCTATATAGATTTACCAATGTACCATTATAGTAACATTAAATACTTATATTAAATTAAGTAAAATAAAACATTCTTATTGGTTGAAATTTCTTCTTACCAAAAATTTCTTCTCATTTGAACCTTCCACTATGACACATATATATAATTTTGGCAATTAAACATATGTAAACTACTTTTAACATGTATGTAATCAAAGAAATACATATAATAGATGATAAAAAGATCCTAAATACAAAAACTTATATATAAAATGATTGTTTATTAGGAGTTCTGAAAGTTTTGTAGTTATTTAGAGTTCTGAAATGAACTCAACCCTATATATATATAAAGATAAAAAATGACAGCCGCACATTGCAGCCAAACCGTTTAAACATAGATAAAAAAAAGCACGTCGCGATGATGCATTTAAAGATGAGCACCGGGGGTCTAAAAAACGTTTAAAACAACCGATCGGTTTAAAAACAACGTTACAAAAAAATAACTCGCATGGAGCATTATGAAACCGTTAAAAAAATTCACATAGTAGAAAATTCAAACTCAAAGTGATAACTTTATTAAACCTTAGAGGTGGTAGTGTAAATCGATTAACGAAAAAAAAACTTTGTTAAGCACCTATAATTTATAATTATTACAATTCAGGGTTTTAATGTAAATTTGTTAAAAAAAATAAAATACAACTTTGTTAAAGTCGAGGTGACAAATGTTAAACCTATTAATGATAAGACCATGCGTAGTGGTTTGATAAATAATGTCCCCCACCCTGGGGCGTTTTCTGCCATGTGGCAGTCCAGTCAGCATGGGGCAATTATTGGGCGTTTTTTCAAAAGTGGCGTAGTGGAATAATATCCAATAACGCCCCATCCAACCGTTACACAATTATTTATTTTTTTAAATTAAAAACTTAAAATGCATCATTAAATTAAATAATATTATAATACTAAAAAATTACATTGCAAAATTTTAAGTTTTATAAAAGATCAAAATGAGACATTTAATAAACAAAACTTTAGGGACTGATATAGCATTTTTGAAACTTGAAATATTAAAGATATTGAAGTTTAAAACCACAGGGGCCTAATGTGACAACTGAGGAAACTTTTAAAACAACCACCCGCCTCCATCCTTCTTCTTCTTCGTGAACCTGCAACATCTCCGGCTAAAATTCCGGCAAACCCAAAAATTCCGGCAAACTCAAACCCCAAAATTCCATCTCTCTCTTTAAACCACATGCTCTTATCTGATTGGCCAAAGATTTGCCATTTTAGCGTGTTTCAAATCACGCCGGTGGTTTATTTTTGCAAAAACACACCGGAAAACACCCCAGGGGGTGGGGGCTCGGCGTTGTTGGGCGTTATTGGAGGAGAAAAACACCAGAATCCTTACCACTACGGGTGGTCTAAAAGGTGTAAATAAACATTGTCCACTAAGAGACAAAAATCTATACTTTCTATAAAAGGAGAAATCCCAATGACATAAGAAAAGCTGATGTTGCAGCCAGAGAGGCTGTCCAACAATGCTTTTTTTTATATCATTACTGCATCATAAAGCCTAATATATATAAAATCATTTTAAAATCTATCTAAAAGTCTGCCTCATCCCGAAACCTCTGCCCATATCTATCCTTTAAAGCCAGCAGAGGTTGAAAGTCTTTCCTTTGGCAAATATATAACTTAGCAGATGTTTGGAAATTGCCGGTAATTTCAAATTCAAAATGCCCGGGGATATGTAATTTGCAATTAATGCATGTCACTCACTCACTTCTGTCAATCATCTTCTTATATAAAGTTTTTTTTTTCTCATTTCACTCTTCATATTTACACTCTCATATTCTCCGCTTTTGTATTTTCAAACCACACTTCCAATGTATATCTCCTTCAAATCTCTTCTTCTCACTACTCGTCATTTGTTCATAAATGATAAGAGAAAACGGAAGCTCTCTCTGAGCCACTTTCAGAACAAATTTTGGATTTCTTTTTCCTTGATGATGGTAATGTCATATATATAATTATGTTTGTTTTGGTTTTTGATTTTTTGTAATTGTTTTTTATCTGAGTTATGACTAAATTATGATTGTGAATGATTTGAGCAGATGATGAAGATGATTGTTCTACAGTTGTTTCCATCATCATTGTTCCAACATCGTTGAAATTATGTTTTTGTTTTTGTAATTTTGAAATTTTGAATTTTGAACTGATCTACTCTGATTCTCGCTTTATATTTCAATCTAATCTGTCACACCCTGACTTTTGCGGAAGCGTATGATGTGTGACTGGTTTAATTGCAGGGTTGGCATGAGTGTTCCAACTTTTCCTCAAGTTTATCACCCAAGCACGTATCGTGTCCATACAGTCTGCATCGTTCAGTAGCTTAGTCCATCTACGTTAATATTCTAGTTTTTACGATCAACGGTGTGCTGCAACCCTTGTGATTAGTAAAAGTCGTGCAACGTTTTCTTACAAGTAATGTTGTCAAATTTGCGGCGTGCAATTCAAGGTTTCTTCTCATGATCCTTTAATCAATGTGACGTATATGCAATGCCGTGGTCCCGTTGCATCGACGCGCAATCGAGACTTTGTCGGGAAGCGTCACATAATTGCAACTCTACTCCTTAGCTCTTTGATTGCAGGGTTGGCATGAATCTCGTTTTTATCCTCCATGTACCCTAAAGTTCTTACCTCGCGAATTCGAAATCCGCTTTTCGACATCTTAGCACATAACTGTTCTTTCTCTAAGAGTTGCTAGGTAAATTGCAGCTGTTGCTCATGACCTTCCTTGGTCGTTGGCCATATAAGAACGTAGTCAATAAATATAATCATGATCTATTCAGGTGTGGCTTATACGTTCGATTCATGAGGTCCATGAATATTGTTGATGCATGTGTTAAGCCAAAAGGTACGACAAGGAACTCGTAATGCTCGAAGCGAGTCCTAAAGGTCGTTTTAGGGATATTTCCTTCTTGTATTCACAGTTGAGGACTCGTGCCCTTAACTAAGGGTGTCATGTCCTTAATTTCCTCTGTCTAGCAGCTCTTGCAGTTATATCGGAGGCTCATGCTTCTCGGACGACGCTAGTCGGTAAGGCGTCACCTTGGCACTGGTGCCGCTCCTAGCATCAGGTTCATCCTGAACTCCTCTTGTCGTTGAGGGGGGGGGGTGTATTACTGGCAAATCTTCATGAAAGGCTACCGGAACTTCTTCCGTCACGGGGATGTTCTCAGGCTCTGCAGTCTACTTGGAGGCGCTTCTGTGTCGTTTAGACCAATGAGAGATGTCGCAGACCCACGGTCTAGTACTATTGCAAGAAGGTTGTGCACTATAAATGTTTCATCATTCGCAAGAGGGATGCGACTGATTTTCCTTATATCGAACGACTTCAGCTCTATACTTGGATTTCCAATCTATGCTGACTATCATATCATGACTTTCCAAGGCAATGGTAACAGAAAGTTCCGGCCTTCTGAGTCCCCAAAATATAATCCTTAATTGCTTCGTCTGCCTAAACTAGCCTTCTATATGCCCATTTCTAAAGAATACGGGACGTTTGTTCTACTTGAAACTAGGCCAAGCAGTTTCTTAAGTTCTAAGCATGCAAGGTTAAAGTCGGTGCCAGTATTAATCAAAAATAGATGCATAGGGTTGGTTAATAGGGAACATACCCGTAACCGCATCTGGATCCTGGCGTGCTTCACAAGCTTCGGTCGTGAAAGCCCTTCCTTGCTTGTTTCTTCCTAGGGCAATCCTTCCTAAAGTGCCCTGCTTCGCGACATCTGTAGCAACCTGGTACTCTACCATCATCTCTTCCATCTGGATCCTTCGCCCAACAGGCAACCTTGCTGTGCCCTTCCTTTCCACACTTCCCACACTTAGGCCTCAGACATTGACCTTCATGGTAAAAATTGCATTCCTCACACCTTGGCTTAGTCCCCAAGTAAACCTTATCACCAGCCTTATTAGTGGCTCCATAAGCTTTCATGCCATGTGGCGGGTTCACTTCTTTTCTTTTGTTTGCCTTAGAGCTTCCATAGCTGACTTGGGTGCTTGACTTTAGGTTTGAAGACTTCCTCTTCTTGTGGCCTGATGACTCCACATGAGTCTCTTTCTTGTTATCCTCAGATTCCGAGAATTTTCCCATGCGTAGAGCTTCTTCAGTAAGAGTGACACTCAAATCGATAGCCTCTGCGATGGTTGAGGGCTTTGAGGTAGTAACCATGCTCCTAATTTGAGGTGCAAGTCCCCAAATGAATCGCTCAATCCTCTTAAATTCCGGCTTGACTAAGTAGGGGACTACCCTAGACAGGTCGTGAAATCACTGGACGTACTCAGAAATCTTCGGCCCATCCATTTTCAAATTCCAGAACTCCACCTCAAGCTTCTGAATTTCATCCCTAGAACATTATTTCTTCTCCATCATTTCCTTGAGCTCGTCCCAGCTCAGTGCATAAGCAGCCTCTGCACCAAGGGTCTGAACCTGAAGGTTCCACCAAGAGAGTGCGCCGTCCAAAAACAACCCTGAGATATAGGTAACACTCTGTTGGGGCGAACAGTTACTCATTCTTAGAATGGAGTCAGTCTTTTCTGCCCAACGAACAAATGCAACGGCACCTCCTGTGCCATCAAAATTCAATAGCTTGTAGTCCAGGAATTGTTTATAAGTGCAGCCAGTTGGAGGGTTATTTTCGGAAGTGCCACCGCTGTGTTCGGAGCGGAGGGCTTCATGTTGTGCAATTGCCTGTGAGATGCGTTCTTCAAGCTCGGCTTCTGTCCTTGGTAACGTACTGGTGTTTGTGTCATGTCTGGGCGGCATTCTCTTCTGTCAAAAGGTATGAGGTAGGTTAGACAACACTCCATAATTGTTTATGAGGTACATAGCACCATAAGCCAACATGTAATCACTCAATATCACATGTATATATATAATCAATATATGAGCGATGAAACAATCACTGAGCCTTCACATAAGCTTGGCAACTTGACTTATTGCTTGTAACCAAATGAACTCGAGGTTACATCACCTTGGTCACAAGTTTCAGTTATTTCCTGCTACATTGGTTTTCTTAGGTCTTTAGCTTTACTGATGTGTATATTTTTCCCAGAGAGGGGGTTGTTCATGTAGGGGTGATAGAGAGTGTAACGTTACTGAATCCTTCCGAATGTTATCCATCTTCACTTGCTTAAATATCGGTTCTCAAACGTCTCGTACACGGGTAGAAGTGTCAGACACGAAGTAGGCAAAGACAGGTTTCCTACTTTATAAAGTGCTAAAGCAATGGTCTATGTATTGTTCTACCAGATGAAGGTGTGAACACCTATAGATTATTTTTGAAGGGATGGTGATCATTAACTTGACCCGCAGAGTCCACCAGGATTTCCATGCACTACAAGTTGTTATTACATGGGCCCCCGTAATAATAAATTGTCTTGCACAATTACCCCAATTTTCCCTCGTCCAAGCAGATGATCAACCAAGGAGGGGTCACTACTGTCCTTATACCTCTGACATGGAAAGGACCATTGCGGTGGTCCACGCGCTAACACTCGTTATCATTACGCGCGAATAGGCACGATGATTAAATGAAATAGGAATATAGAGAATTCCTAGTAGTTGGAGGGGCACCTTCAAGATGAATACTTCATCTTCCTTTTCTGGTCAAGTGTGTCGTCAATCTTGCTTCACAAAAGCCGCAGGGATCTCGTCCCTCTGATTAAGAAGTTATTCAAGGTTGCCGCCTCTGCCTCGCCATCACTACCGTAGTCAAGTACCTTCACGATCGAGAGGGAAGAGCAGCCATCTCCTACGGAAGCAAGCTCAGAATCTCGTTTGGTAATCACTCTAGCCATGACCTTTGCAATGAACGCGAGGTCGATAGCTTCATCGTGCGGGTAAGTATAATAATATGAGTCGGAGTCGAAAGTATCTTATTCACGTCAATAATCATTCCGTACACTTATTCGTATGTATATATATATCAATAGACAAGTATGTTACTTAGCATAAGCAGGCAATTTGATGCATCATATCACGTATAACTCTCGTTTATCCTTTGGGGGTTATTTTGTCTTTGGCAAGTCTAACTCGTGTAGACTATGCCTTAGTTGGCACCTTATTTTGGGGTATTCCCTACTAATGTCCTTGCCTTGTCTCTTATTTGAAAAATGTTTGACTCATGGATCTTGACGCTTACGTGAATGCAATGAAAAACCTTTTTGTAAAAATGTTTTTGTGAGAGAACTCTAGTGATTGTAGTCTAGACTCGAGAAGGGATCCTAGTTCACTACAATCGAAGCTCTGATACCAAACTGTCACACCCTGACTTTTGCGGAAGCGTATGATGTGTGACTGCTTTAATATCATTGCATTCAATCATAATAAACAACTACATGATCCAAAAATGATGTTCATCCATTCATAAAATTTGAGCATTACAAACACTGGTTATTTAAGTTTTAAACACAACCTTCGACTAGGTTACAAACCAACAAAAGTGGATGACATCTAAACTTGAAGTCTACTTCTAGAAACAACACCCGCACCCAAGATCCATCCTGTTACCTGAAATACATGTAATTTTGGAAAACATCAACAAAAGTTGAGCGAGTTCATGCGTTCTGTATGAGTACTGTAATCTTGTAAATCTTTGAGAGACTCCTTTGTAAACAGGTATGAAAAGCGTGTATGAACATAATTGTTTTACAAGGACTTTAAGGCATGTGAGGACATAGGGAGCACTCGTAATGAGTAGGCATATACCCTTGTCGATTTTCCCTCGACTATGTCAATTTCACTTGACTATGTCGATTTACCTCGACTATGTCGATTACCCTCGACTGGGACTCCGAAGCACTGCTTGGTACTAGTTGTGACCATGAGTGGGGTTCGGCCGTACCCGTTAGATCTAACCCTCGTCCATAATTAAGTATTAATGGCATTTCAATATCTAGTCTATGCTCACATGATCTAGTATTTCATAGGCATTTCATACCGTTTAAGCATTCGTAACATGTATTTCATCCCCAAGAGTTATAAAACCGAAAACAGTTAAGAGAAAAGGGGGAGCATGAACTCACTGTTTTGCGTCTTCAGTACTCGTAACTCAAATCTCGTCAGCAAACATGACTACCTACAATGTGCTGGGGTCTATTTGACGAGCGGGCCGTGCCTTGCCTTAGTATTCATGTTTTGAGTTACGTTTCTTTTATGTCTCAAATATTATATCAAGGTTTCATGACAATACTTCTCAAGTATTTATTTCCGTATTTCCTTCCCAAGGATGGGAGTATTTCATACATGATTTTTCGTATTCTTGTAATTGTAGTTTCCGGAATAATGTATTTCATGAAAATATATATTTTTCCCAAAAATCATATATTTTCTAAATATACTAAGAAAATACATTTTAACTTCCCCAAAATAATATTTTCCCTTTTGTCAAAGTATGATATAACTTTGTAATATTTACAAAAATCATATTTTCCTTTCTTATATCTAAAATAATATCTACCAAAGATCTATTTGTAACAGTATTGTTTTGGATAGTAAATTTCATGGCACTTTGTTAAGTTATATTATTTTACCCTAAAATAATATAACCATTTCACCAAGTATACAAATAATCACACAAGTGTCTTAATATATATATATATATATATATTCTGAATATATATGTTTACCCATTTTTATTTATAAAAACCATCCTCCAATACTTGTATTTTTGTAATAAATCTTATGGCAAAGTTTAGTTTGACAACTAAAGTTAAATACACTTGTAAATACTTGTTAGAAAATATTTTTCTAAATGTTTGTGTTTTTAGAAAATTCTGCCATAGTTTCCCCTAAAAATGGAGGTGTCCATGCTATTAAAGCATATCATTTTCTTTTCAAAAATCATCACAACCATCAATAATCAATCTACGCTTACCAAGTGCAAAAACTATACAGTTTATATAACAACATGAACTTGATCGTTTCACAAAAACTTGTAGTAACTTGGTAAAGTGTTTAGTGGTTTTAGTTACCCTTTAAAGTGTGTTTATTCCTTTACAAATCTCATTCTCGAAAAATTTGTGTGTTTACAACTTGTTAAAGGATCCTTCAAAAATCATTCTTTTGAACTCTTCTTGTAAATAAAGTGCTCTTACACTTATTTTATCAGCAAAAATAGTGTACATTTAAACAAGCATCAAGATCTTCTAAAAATCACACTTTGGACTTGGTTCTTTTGGAAAACCACTCATGAATCTTAGATTCATAAGATTACTAGCTTACTTTATTTATTATTTTTCAAGAAATCATCTTATTTTCAAGTTCATGTTCATGCATGAGGATGATCTTCTTGTGTTAGCACATAATCATCCTCTAACTTGCTAGATCATGTGTTTAATCGCAATCTAGCAAGCTCCTTATGATGATCAACATCATAATCTCAAGTTGTTAGTGCATTATGTCTGTCGAATTCGTCTTGTATCGAGTCATGTAATAGGATAGGATAAACCAGTGCTCGGCTATTTCGCATGAAATAGCCAAGGACCATTTCACACGAAATTAACAATGTTAATTTCGCTTGAAATCACCTTTGGTTATTTCAAGCGAAATCAGCACACCTATATATAGTGGAGCATGGTTTGTCATTTGTAACTTTCGGATCTGAGTAGCGAAACTCTGCCGAATTGTCTCCAGGTGCTGTAAGACTACTATATCGATTCAAGAGACATTATAATTGAATCAAGCTGTAAACAAGTCCGTTTCTCTGAATTCCGCCTTAGATTCGGATCCAAACTCTTCTGAACGACTCATTCAGGTCGCACAACGATCCTACAAGTGGATGTCTGTCGACTTCGTCTTGTATCGAGTCATGTAATAGGATAGGATAAACCAGTGCTCGGGATGCTAGAATCTAAGTTTTGTGTGAGTTGTAGCTATTTCGCATGAAATAGCCAAGGACCATTTCACATGAAATTAACAATGTTAATTTCGCTTGAAATCACCTTTGGTTATTTCAAGCGAAATCAGCACACCTATATATAGTGGAGCATGGTTTGTCATTTGTTACTTTCGGATCTGAGTAGCGAAGCTCTGCCGAATTGTCTCCAGGTGCTGTAAGACTATTATATCAATACAAGAGACATTATAATTGAATCAAGCTGTAAACAAGTCCGTTTCTCTGAATTCCGCCTTAGATTCGGATCCAAACTCTTCTGAACGACTCATTCAGGTCGCACAACGATCCTACAAGTGGTATCAGAGCTCAGGAGGAAGAGTTCAGCTTGATTTCATCAGATTTCTGACTTCTACACCTTCTTTTTCAAAATTAACAAAATTTTACGGACAAAATGGATTGAATTTCACACATTACATGCAAAACAGTGTTTTAACAAAGCCTTGAAAGAATTGGACTTAAAATCAACTTAAAACTTGATAAAATTGGTAATTTCGTTTGAAAATGTTCTCGGAGTGGATGACGTCAGCGGTATTTTGCACGGAATCAGACCTTTAATTTCGCTTGAATCCGGTATTTCGCTTAAGTGATTTCGTTTGAAAACAGTATTTCGCACCAAACTGTAATTCCGTTTGAAAGGTTCACACGAAATCAGCTATTCCGCATCAAATTGTAATCCCGTTTGAAGTATTTCACACGAAATCACCAATTTCGTGTGAAACATCTTATTTCGTTTGAGTTGCTATTTCGCTTGAAAGGGTATTCCGCACCAAAGTGATTCCGCTTGAGATCTCATTTTGTTTGAAGCTCACTATTTCGTTTGAAAGGGACATTTAGTATCAAAGTTATTTCGCTCCAAAGCTATTTCGTTTCAAAAGGATATTTCGCTTCAAGATCATTTCAAGTCAACCGAGTGTCAGTCTGTTTCAAGTTTTTTGATATTGTTTAAACTGATTGTGTTTGTTTGTTTTTGTCAATCAGGAAATTCAAGAAATTCTCATCATGGCTGAAGAATTCTACAACACGTTCTACAACGCATTTACATTAGAATCTTCCGAAACTTCAACTGTTACACCAAAAACCATAAAAAAAGCGATCAATGAAAACATTAAACATGATAATTTTACGGAACACATTCAAAACCACCAACGCTCGAAAGTATTGAAGATTATACTTGGTGGAAAGAACGGTTTCTTAACTGGGCAAAAGCCTATGCACACGAGAGCTGGTTTTGTTTGGAATTTGGTTATAAAAGGCCGACCGATGATAAAGGAGAAGATCTCACTCTCAAATGTTATCCAAAGAAGACAAATCAGAATTTGCAGCTGAACAGAGAATGATTGCTTTAATCCAATCCTCAATCAGAAATGACATGTTTGCTTTACTACAACATGACGGAACATCAAAATCTGTGTGGGAAGCCTTACTGGTTAAAGCTGGGGGGGGTAAACAAATCAAGAAGAATATGATTGCTTTATTAAATGTCACACCCCTAAAATCCACACGCGGAGTATCACCGCCTGGAGTCGTGACTGACCAGGATCAAGCCACCAATCATATTGAACAAGCAGGTAAGTAGTATATAAAAATCCAACACAATATAATTGGTGTCTAAACAAAACATAGTTTAAGTTGCAAGCGAAAGCATAATGTTTAAAACCAAGTCATAAGTTTAAACGTTTCAAATGTTTAGCATGGCACACATCTGTCCATGTCCCACAACGACTCTTCCCACTCCGATGCAAGCTCCATAGATACCTACCGACCTGCAAGGCATGTAACAGAGAGTCAACAACAAAGTTGAGCGAGTTCACAGTTGATTGTTCAGTTATTGAGTTCGTTTCAGAAAGTGTAAGTTCGTTTCGTAACCATGTATTACCCAGTATCCTTGTTTACCAAACCTTTTCACGATATTTAGTGGGGGCTTCCCATGTTGTAATTTACTAGACTAGTTGTATTTATAAGTGTCCTTCCCAATCCGAGGACAGTGATAAGTATGAGATTACGTAGGTTTTACGTAAGTGCCCTTCCCAATCCGAGGACAGTGGTACGTAACGAGTACGTAGATTTAGCGCTGGCGTCCTTCCCAATCCGAGGACGGTAGTACGTAGGTTTTACGTAGGTTTAGTGATGGTGTCCTTCCCAATACGAGGACAGTAGTATGTAGGTTTTACGTAGGTTTAATGATGGTGTCCTTCCCAATCCGAGGACAGTAGTACGTAGTCTAGTAGTGTTGAAAGTATGAGTAGTTATTCAATCCCATTCCCCACCCACCGGGAATCCCATGCCTTAGGAGTGTGAACTCACCTTGGTTTGCTTGGTATGCTAAACTACGTGTTCACAAGTAATTAGTCACGTCCTATAGTATGCACGTATATTAAATCAGTTCAAGTTCGTAAAGTTTCACATGCAATCAATACCACAGGGTGTGTTTGGCAGTTAACATCATGCACCACACAATAGTTAATCACATTCATACAATTCATGTTTCACATACGTGTCTTTTGCAGTTTAATCTAATATAATTATCCAATAACACACTTAACAGTGTTAGCAAGCTTAACTGGATTAACATATATAATAGAGTTACATATTTAACAGAGTTAACATCTAACAGAACTAATAAACTAACTGAGTTTGCTGAACTAACAGAGTTAATACTTAACAGGTTTAATAGACTAACAGAGTTGACTAACTAACAAAGTTAACAAACCATTAGAGTTACATAATTTAACACAGTTAATAAAGTTAACAGAAATATTAAACTTAACTCAGTTAATAGACTAAACAGAGTTACTGTTGTCACATTAGACGGAATCCATATAGGGCGAAAACACTTAGTGGCGAACACACAATTTTTGGCGGTGAAAACCCTTCCGGCGAAATCACTTGTTGGCGAAAACACTTGGGCGACGAAATCCCACAGTGTTTTCGTTGGGGTAGTGTTTTCGTCGGGTGGGAGGGTGTTTTCGTCGGCTCCATCAATCACCAACCTCATCGGTTACGTATTACAGCAACAACCCTAACCATCACTAACAATCTCGATGGTTTAAATCAACAAATCATTCATTCATATCAGTTTGAAATCATTGATTATCATAACAGAAACATTGAACATCTACTCAAATAATATATGCTCACATATCCATCAAGATTAATCCCAACATAACATATGATACACGAAGATCTGGAAACTTACTAAATCATCATTCAGTTCTACGATCTTAAACACTTCACCATCACAGTCACCACATGATAATCAGACCACAGTACATGATGAAACAAATCTAATAATCATTAACAGTTGATTACTAACCTAAGCAAAGGAGACAGTAAGTCGATCGGTGAATGAAGCTCGAATGCTCACGTCTGCCGTCGGGCTCAAAGGGTAGAGAGAGGAGAGGTGAGAAGTGACTAGGGTTTGTCGATTATAACTCTCGCGTAAAGATTAATATCAACACACAAAAAACGCTACTGGGCCGAAGCCCATTTGTTTTCGTCGTCCCACACCTCCTGATGAAAACACTTGGGTGTTTTCATCCAGGAGTGATTTCGTGAAGAGGGGTGTTTTGGGTGGGTTCCATATTTAATTATACAACATAGAAATTAACACAAAACATATTATTAACATTCACGCAAATATAATGCATCCACATATAGATATAAAAACAGCACTTTGCAAATAGTACAAGGTTAAGTCGAATAGAGACCTTGAAAACTCGGGTTGTCACATTAAAGAAAGAATTTGATTTGTTTGACAGTCTTAACGGTGAATCAGTTCGACAAATGATTGAACGTTTTTGTCATCTAAAAAGTGAACTAGAAAGATTTAAGATTGAGAAAACGAGAGAAGAAATAATTGACAAAATCATAGAAGCGTTACCACAAGCTGATCAGTGGCAAACGTTTGTGTTTATATTGAAAAATGATGCTTTGTATGAAACAATTTCTCTCGATGTGTTAATTGAAAAGATTGAAACTCATGAGCTTGAATTGCAGAAACAAAACAAGATGAGCAGTTCTTCACATCAACAGAATGTTGGTCTTTACTACAAAGGAAACTTACCTTCGGTGAAAGTTGGTGAATCACCAAAGACAGCATTCAGTGGTGAGAGGACAAAAGAACCTCAGAAAAGCTCATCAAGTTACGATACGGGTTATCATTCATCGTCAAAAACTATTTCTGAAGAATCAGAAGAAATACTGTGCAACATTGCTCTCAAATTGAAAAATTCTCCGCCTATGAGCATCAATGCTGCTAAACAGCAAATGAGCTTCCTTGCATCTGTTCTGGAATCGTATGAAGGTCTTGTAGCTGGTAAAATTGGATACTCAGAGTTAACCAAAGAAGACTACGACTAGATTGATCCGGAAGAAATGGAACTCATTGATATTCGCTGGTGTTTGGCAAGTTGCATCCGCAGAGCTCAAAGATATATGGATATTACTGGGAAAGAATCACTCGGTGGTCCATCAACAAAGCTTGGATTTGACAAGTCCAAAGTGACCTGCTTCAAATGTAAGCAAAAATGTCATTTCAAAAGAGAATGCAACAATTCTGCAGTTGGTGGAAATGCAAATCCGTTCAATGATGATTATTACCGAAAGGCAATCTACCACCGTAGCGAAGAAGAGCCAAAAATGATTTAAAATAACCCCAGAGAAAAATCAAGAGCATGTGCTGTAATCCATGATGACGAAGGATATGATTGGAGTCAGATTCTTCCAGAAGAAGATCGTTTGGAAAATCAGACTACAGCTCATGGCAGAAGTTCATCAAAGAGCAGACATTATGTTTTTGTTGCTGAAATAAAAGAGGAAAACAAAGAAGAAAATGTCATAGCTGAAATCAAAGAGAAAACCAGAGAAGAGATTCTGAAAGAGAAAACATACAAAGAAAGAAACATTGCTTGGACCAGAATTGATGATATGCAAGAAGAATATGAAGATGCTATCAGCAATAAGAGACGGAACAAGAAACGAGAGTGCTATGTCAACAGAAATGGAGAACCAGTTGTTCCCAAAAAGGACATAATCTTTGATAATGTTCTTTTAGTAATTCCTCGATCTGTTGAATACTATACAAATGTTGGAAAAGACAAAACTTATGTGAAAAGGTTTGAAAAACTCTTAAGAGATGTCATGACTTCAAGTCTGAGAAAGAGGGATGAGGAAAAAATGAAGAAGAATGTTGAGTGTATGGTTGAAGAGTTGAAGAAGACAGCTTAAGATGTGAAAGTCGAAGTTGTAAAAGTTGAAAATGTGAAGATTGCTGAAGAAGAGAAAGTAGAAGAAAAGGTTGTTGAAAAAGAAGCTGTTACTGAAGAACAGCAGGTTGAAAAAGCTGAGGAGAAGATTAAAAGTTCGATTGAAGTGAAGGATGAGATTTTGAAGGTTGTTGGTGATGCTGGTACTGGTGAAGATAAGAAGAGTGAAACTGAACTGAAGCAGAAAGATGCTAATCAGACAAATGCAGCAGAGAACATCGACGTACCAATCACTGAGGTAAATTCTGATCCTGAAGTCTTAAATGAAACTGTTGAACAGTGCAGGAAATGCATGAGACCATGCAGTGCTTGTACTGAAAAAGACGAAAAGTTCAGAACAAGAGATCTTGAGTTCACAAAAATTGAAACTGTTTTAAAAAATAAATGCAAAGAAATGTTAGAAAACGAAAAAGTTTTAAAAGATAATGATGAAAAACTTTCGAAAAAATGTAAAAAATTAGAAAAAGAAAATGAAGTTCTGAAAGAAAAAGTTTTGAAAATGAAAGAAGAATGTTCTCAAAAAGAAAATGATTGTCAAGAAATGAAAAAAGAATATGACTCAATAAAATTGGCTTATCACATTACAAAAGAGTCATATGAAAAAGTAAAAAGTGAAATACAATTTGTTCAATCAAGATTAGATTACTGTTCTGAAACGACTAATACGTTTAAGAGAAATTATGAAATAAAGCAACAAGTTCTAAATTCTTACATTGAGAATGTTGCTAAGCTAAAGCGTCAGATTGCTGATTTAGAACAGGATAATAACAAGTTAAAAAGTTATCACGCGTCATCATATGTGCGTGAACGTATTTTCAATATAAAACCGAGAGATGGTGAGTCTGAGCAAAACAAGAAAGGCATTGGCTCAGAGTTTCATCAAGTTCCACCACCGGAAAAGTTTGCATTTTATGATGATGAAAAGGTCAAAAAAGCTTTCAACATGGTTGATCAATTGCCAGATAAGATTGACATAACCTATTCCAAATCTGATGTTCTAGTGATTCAGAGGTGGTAGGTAAGGTCGTTGAAAGTGTGTTGAAAGAAGAGTCGGTTGAAACAGGTAAATCTGAATCACATGATGAAAATGAAGGTAATTTTCATGATGGATATATGAAAAACTCAAAATCTGAGAAAAATCTGGATGATGATTCAAAAGGATTGGGTTATACCATGATTGGATCGGACAAATTATTCTTAGATATTGTATTCCCGATTCAGAATGTGATTTCAGACAAGATTGACAAAGTTTTCAAGATGGTTGAAATTGAAAAATCTGAAATTTCAAAGTTTGTTGGAAAGTGTCACAAAACTTTTTACAACAAACCTGGTTACAAGAAGAAAAACATGAAGGCTGGGTTGGGTTATAAGAAGAAACAAAGTCGAAATAAAAATGAAACGCCAAATTATCAGACAAAGATGAATTTTATTCACGGAACAAGTTCTGAAGAAGAGAAAGAACTCCAATTTAGGCGTCAGTCTAATGAAGAGTTCTATGCTCAAAAGAAAAAGCAACAACCACAGGTCAAAGATGTTTCAAAAAGAACATGTTTTAAATGTGATCAAATTGGACATCTTACACGAAAGTGTCCGAATCTGAAACCTGTTGATGTTGAATCGAAAAAGAAGTCTGAAAATGTTGAGAAACATAAATCTGAGGATGTGAAACAAAGGTCAACCAGATTTGATTCAAAACAAACTTGGAGGTACAACACAAACAAGTTTGCTTCGAATCAAACTTGGAAATCAAATCCAAATAAGTTCGATTCTAGACAGACCTGGAATTCTCACACACCCAGATTCAGAACAACGCAAAGTTGGCAAACATCCGTTGATATGACAAAACCCTAACAGTTTTGGAAACCAACTGTTGTTCAAAATCAAAATGTTCAAAAAGAGTCACATTTTTACAAACGAGGTGCTCCTAAAGGTCAAACTTGGAGTGCTAAGAAACAAATGACTTCGGTAAATGATGAAAATGAAGAAATTAAAATTGAAAAAGTCTTTGTACAAAATGACAAAGATTTTCCGAAGTTGAATGAAGCATATTATGTTGAAATGCCTAAGGTCAAACAGACCTGGGCTAAATTGTTCAAATAATTCAATAAAGTCGAATGTGCAGGTGCTCAAGAAAAACGTAGACTGTGAAAATGGAAATTAGAGTAGCCTGACACAAGAAGAGAAGGCTGCTGAACCCTGGTTTGGTTGAAACAGGAAGTTTGTTTGTTTTCTGTACATAAATAAACAATATTTCAAAAACCCTAAAAATTGAAAGATTTAAAAAAACCAAAAATATGTTTTTATTTTGTCAAAATTTTGAAAAATCAAAAATATGTTTGTTTTTAAATTTGTCAAATATTCAAAAATTCAAAAAGATGTTGATTGAATATGACAAAACCCTCACGGCGGAACAAACATGATTAATTTCACAAGATTGAAAAACGGTTTTCAAACTGTAAAATATCAATGTGTTGTAAATCATGGGGGTATGTTAGTTTTTCTGTAAATCAGTACATGAGAAGCAGAAAATGGATAGCGAGACAAAGCTATCAATATCGGTTTGTCAAATTTTCTTTAAATGATTGTGCATTTTAGGGGGAGTAAGGATATTTTAGAAAATCCAAAAACATTTGAAAATTTGAAAAAGCCAAAAACATGATAAAATTTCAAAATTGAGTTTCTGTGTAAAAAGAGGAAATGATAGTACATCAGTAGACAGTTACAGTATGCTAAAGAAATGTAATGATTAAAGAGCGTTAAACGGTCTCACTGATGATATGCCGATAGGTTTTTACACATTTAGTAAACTTTTCGGGATATAAACATAAATTTCATACTTGTTTATTTCGCGGGGAACACTACTTGGATATATAGGTAACCCCTGAAATCTTGTTTGAAGGACCCCTCTTTCTGAGATACTAGGTCTTTATGCTTAGTGATATCTGGGGTATTATCCCGGGACTTCTGATTTTGCGGAAGCAATGGCCTAGTCCCCGTACAATACTTTCTGCATGCTTGAAATATAGCACTACCCTCAGCATAAAAAATGATGAAACATTGAAAAATGCTAATCATGTGCTGTTGAAGAAAACATTCTCTAAAGGGAACACACCTAAAGTCGAAGCCGTCATCTCTCTGACTTTGCGGAAGCAATAGCCTGAGCTCTCATGGCCCTCGCATTTAACCCTTTACAGATATCATCTAGGTATACTCACCTGTAAGACTGAATATTGGGATCTGGATACAGGAGTATATTCAAGAGGTGGGACACATGAATAAGTTTAAGTGCTTTAATACATTTAATTCGTATCCTGAATCAGTTGAAGTTGGTGTGAAAATTTAAGTGGATCAGTATATCGACAATCTAAGTGAATTATTTAATTCTTAATGTGTAACTAAGCTCAACGGTACTTGTGACTTGTCAAAAACTGATATGATCCTCTGACACGAACTCAAACAAAAATATTGTCTGTAAATATGTTTGTAAATATTTCTTTACTGCTTTATGTTTCAGAAAAATACAAAAAGATTTTTGATTCTGCTTTATTTTTGACAACCGATGTCTGAAATGCTGAGTGTCAAAATCTGAGTATGCTTATTGTGTTTCTAATAATAAAACAAGTTCATTAATTTGAAACTTGAAGTTTTTAACATCAAAAATAAAAAAAAAACAGTTTGTGATATCTCCAAGGTCATTAATTTGGACTTGGATGATTAACTGTGAGGGATTTGGATGCTTATATTGTTAAAATATATGAAAAAGAGCTAGTTTCCGATACTGTTCGCTGAAACTGCCAAATCAATGAAGTTTATTGATAGGGGGAGAGAATCAAGTATTTCTGGATATATTCATATTATTATATCTTAAAGCCAGGATCTTGTTTTTAGAAAGTTTAAAAAGAGCCAGGTCACAATTCCTGGATAATTAAAGTTCAAAATGTTTGTACTTATAAATGTATGAGAATTGCAGATGTTGTACCAGACTACGATCCCGACAGCAGAGTCTAAGGGGGAGTCAGAAGACAAGCTCAACACAAGAGGAAGCGTGGATTCAAGGAGCCATGTAACTATTCCAGAAGAGCTTGTATACAGAAATCAAGGTGTCGATCCCTAAAGCACGGAAGCTTGACGAAAGGGGGAGCCTGAGAAAAGATAGTAGCTGATCAATAAAGAAAGATTGATGGATGCTTACAGTTTTAGACAATTTGGAAAGAATGTGAAGACTGATCAAGACTGAAGAAGTGTCATGATAAAGACTCGACACTGAAGACTTCGTCAACATCCAAGGGGGAGTCTGTTAGTTCACTATGTCTGTCGACTTCGTCTTGTATCGAGTCATGTAATAGGATAGGATAAACCAGTGCTCGGGATGCTAGAATCTAAGTTTTGTGTGAGTTGTAGCTATTTCGCATGAAATAGCCAAGGACCATTTCACACGAAATTAACAATGTTAATTTCTCTTGAAATCACATTTGGTTATTTCAAGCAAAATCAGCACACCTATATATAGTGGAGCATGGTTTGTCATTTGTAACTTTCGGATCTGAGTAGCGAAGCTCTGCCGAATTGTCTCCAGGTGCTGTAAGACTGTTATATCAATACAAGAGACACTATAATTGAATCAAGCTGTAAACAAGTCCATTTCTCTGAATTCCGCCTTAGATTCGGATCCAAACTCTTCTGAACGACTCATTCAGGTCGCACAAAGATCCTACACAAGTAAACATCAACAAGTATCATACATATACTTAAACAACATTATTTCATCAAGATTTCATCATATGTAAGCTTCATGTTCAAGATTCATGTTCAAGTCTTTTAGTGTTCTTGTGATTCATAACAATATACATCTTTTTAACCAACCAAATGAGAAGTAAAAACTAGTAACAAGAAGCTTACAACTAGCTCAAAATCTAGAGAAGAACACTAGAGAAAAAGATGATGAAAATGGTGGATGAAAGCAAGTAATGAAGGTTCTTCAAGTTCTACAAGCTTCAAGTTTCACAAGACACCTTCTTGCACTTGGAGATGAGCTTGGAATGGATGAATAGTGGTTGCAAGGTGGTGGTGGTGGCGGCACTTCCTAGGGCCGAGAGGGAGAGGAGAGAGTGAAAGAGTGGAGTGAAGTTGAGTGGTGTTGTTAATGAAATGATTTTGTGATCTTAGGCCATACTTATAATCTCCTACTTCAATATCTTGTCCAAGATATCAAGCAAAATCCAAATATAATATAGAAATAAAATCTTGGGTATGGTGGTGGTTCCAAGTGACCGTAAATCATGAGGGGGGGGGGGGGGGGGTCCAAGTGTAACTTTCATCCAATTACTACAAAATCTTTCACAATCTAGGCAAGATCATATGAGATATAGTGAAATCTCATGAAGATTATGGTGGATCATGCAAGATCACAAAATCTAGGTGGGGCCACACCTTCATAACCGTGGATATGAGGGGGGGGGGTTATGTGTAACTTTGATGGTAAATGATGTTAACTAGTTGGAGGTTAAGTGTAAAGTCTAGTGTTTTAAGTGTATGACACATTATATAGTGTGTTAGGGTGTTCGGGGATCATAACTAGCCAAGAAATAATAAAACAATGTTTCTAGCAATATTTTGGGGTTCCGGGTAATGTCCGGTTGTTCAGTTAGATACCGGTTCGTTAAAGTGTCAAACATTTCCGTTTAGTGTTCTTTAAGTACCCTTTTGTGACACTTTTAATTCCCGACACTTAGGAAAGCATTCAGGACCATTAAACCATAATTCTGCTTTATATTTAGAAGTTTAAATGCTGAAAATAGCTGAATTTTGGTTATTTTCTGCAGAATTCTGCATTTTTATTGGGTTTTAGGCACTTTCCGGCACTTAAACTATCACTTAGGAATGTAGTTTTGTGGTCCTTACTTCCCTACACACTATGCTGGAGTATTATGGAGTCTCTGGCTCATACTGGGCCTCAAAACACTGTCTGTCTAAGTACTGAACTTTGTCAGCATTTTTGTTTGTTTGGTAATGGTGCCAATTCTGTTCTGTGCATTATTAGAACTATATCGTGTTGCATGTAGCAACGATAAAAGTCTTGCAACATGAAATGCCATTGTATGTATATAACAGAAATCAGAAATTTATTCGTCTTGTAAACTAGATCATGCACAGTTATTAAAGCACAGATTATTGTTCAATTAGTGTACGGAATGTACGGAAAAGTGACAGTTGTCACATAATCACAGTTGTTTGAAATTCATACAATCATCTGCGGGTTATTGATGGTATTAAATTAAACACAAAGAAAGATTATTAAATGTACAGTTAAATTAATCTGGGTTATGACTAAATGATGATTATGAATGACTTGGGCAGATGATGATGATGTAAAATCTACATTGGTTCCTACTAAATGCAAGAAAGGATCTACTTCTGCTGTAAGATAAGATTTTATTTGATAAGATATATAAGTAGATTAAGTTTGTTCTTTCCTGCCTTTTTTGTATTAAAAGATGCCTAAAGTTTGGAATTTTGATGTATAGAATGTATACATATAAGATGCTTACACTTCTGCAGGCTCCGATTATTTAAAGCAGCTCTTTATCAAGCAAGTTGAGGATTAAGTATATGAGGGTAGGGCTACTCTTCAAGAGCTGAAGAGGTGTTTTGATGGACTGCATCTTGGTCTGTTCACGAGAGACCAGGTTTCTAGAAACCTGATGGTGATGCCTTCAACTTCCGTGGAGTTCATGGTGATTGTCAAAGATATACATTGAGAGGTTCAGTACTCGATGGAGTTGAAGCTAAAAGCACTTAATTATGGCTGTTAGATTCTTAAATTTCTTGGTGTTGTTGTTAGATTTTAAAGTTTCGTTGTTCAGTACTCGATTTAATTGTTGATCTTTTAATCTCATAATTAAATTTTAATCCTATTAATGTTTGTGGAGCATTTTATTTTTACTATTTTAAGGTGCATAAGTATTATTATGTAATTTTCAATATCATCTGAGTATTGCAGATCGATATTGATGTAGATGTGAAATTTTCTCTGAGTTTGATTTAGATTATGTTGATTGAGGTGTACTTAAACAATTTTTTGAAGAATTATCAAGAATCAATTTCTGTTACTGTATAGATCTGTCAAAGTTAAAGTTTGCCAAAAGAGAACATTTGCTCGAAATCATCATCTGCTGATCTAACGGCTGTTTGACTTGCTACTGTTGCCAACATCTGTTGTTGCCTAACAGAGCTTTTTGAAGAATTTCCTCCTCTCAATTGCAAATACACAACATCTGTTACTTTAAATCTATGTCAAAGGTAAAGTATGCCCAAAGTGAACATTTGTTTAGTAGTGATCTTCTGCTAATGTAACGGCTGTTTGACATGCTACTGTTGCCAACATCTGTTGTTGCATAACAGAGGTTCGCAACATCTTTGTTTGATGGAGTTGTAGAAGCATGTGTTTACTATGTAGAGTATTGCTGGTATTTAAATGAAGAGATTTTTTTATTATTTTCTTTATGCCAGAGGTTTGAAATTTTCTTATTTTTTATTATTTGCTAAGTCAACAGTTTTTTGAAGAATTTCCTCTCAATTACAAATACACAACATTTGCTCCTCTAAATGTCTTTCAGAGGTAAACTCTGCCTGTCACACCCCGACCGCATTAAAACAACGAAATCGCGGCGGAAACGTCGGGGAGTGGAGTGGCAGAATCATTGTTTCACAACCATGGATACAAAAGTTTCGTTTTATTGATTCATTAGATAATTTACATTGTCTTAAAACAAAACAAACAAGCTACACATCGTCTATCATTGTTATTATGTCACTAAGGCCTCATCCAGATCCTATGTGAACATGCATCCTAGCAATCAACATCATTTAATCACCACCTGAAACATATGTAAAAACAAAGTCAGCAAAGAAATGCTGGCGAGCACATAGGTTTTGTGAGAGTGTCGGATTCATGGCTCGTTTACATATTGCAATACCTCGATTGACTACAAGAGTCAATAGTTAAAAACCTTGTTTTGAAAAGTATAAGGTATTGCAACATGATTAACCAACTCAAAAACAAGTTGGTTATAGTTTATAAAATCTCGTAGCCATGATTCTTAACCCAAAAACATTTGTTTAATTAAACCAAATTGTAAATCATCTCGTTAATAAAACTCGTATGGTTTATATTATTTAGAAAACATCGTTATGTGACATCGTTTTAAAATCGTTTATCCAAGTGAACTAAATAATGCCACGGAATGTAATATGACAAAAACACTTATATGTAAGAAGTACCAGCGGCGTATCTACCATGACTTTATCATGTTACACCCGTCCCATTATCTAATCACAACCCAAAACCAATCATTTGTTCAAATCGTTTATCTCGTTTAAATCATTCCAATTGTTTAAATCGTCCCAAAATCGCTCTCGTTTTAATTGTGAAAACTACTTTTGCTCGTCTCGCTAATAACATCCAAACCTTCGCAACTCGTCCATCGTTCAACTTGAATTAACAAACCACCAAAGGGTAAGTTAACAATCACAGATTCAGTCGTTACCCACATAACCCCCACACATAACCAAGGGTGCAGTCTGATAACAGGATTTGTCAGATCCTATGGTACCATAACCTAATACTGGTTGGCTTGATCAATGTTAATGAATGCTATTCGTTATGTAACTACGTCCAACAAGTTTGTTCACATTATCGAAATCGTTATTAGTTTAATATAAACCATTTTAATCATTTTTGAAACCATCGTTAAAAACATCGAAAACATTTAACACATATGAATCACCCCAAAACAATCTAAAATAGTAAAATAGGGGAAGTATGTACTCATATTGATTTTAAAGGTATCCTTGATCTAATGAACTAACAACGCTCGAGCAAACCAAGGAAATCAAGCAGTACCTAGTAATTGAATCGCTAAGTCAAATAATCGACACCTAAATTGGAAGATCGGATAGAATGAGGTCTTGTAAACCAAATGAGTGTAGGAACTCATGTGATATGGTTTTACAAAGCCTACATTCTAGATCGGAACCTATCCTAAGTGCTTTCGACCTGTTACGACCCATTAAGGTAGCTTACGCCACTTTAACGTGTCGTTCACGCAAACACGCGTTCGAGATGCCTAACTAGTCCTATGACAAGTATTATATGCCTTAACATGTTTAAATATGTTGCATAATCAGTTTGAGTGTCAAAAGTTAGGTTATATATGCTTAAAATTCAGTTATGCATGAAAAGGGCATTTTGGTCATTTTCCTAAGGCATATAAACTACCTTTCATACAACTAATTAAACTAAGTGACCATAAGGTATGACCTCGGAAGGTTGTTCCCTATGCAACTATGGTCACATAATATGCTTGGTCGGATCCTAATGATCGACCAAACGGGTCGAGTTCGAAAGTCTAAGCGGTGGTTTAAACCGCTTGACTTACGACTCTACACAAGCACTAGACTAAAAGTGACGAGCTAAACATGTTAAAACATGTTTAACTAAGTTAGAAAACAGGTTTTGATATCAAAACAAAGGGTTTTTATACCCAAGAATAGTTTGGTTGCAAAATACGCATAAATACGCATTTTGACCGAAACTATGACTCGTCACTACACCTAATCAACGTGGTAATCAGTAGGTATAGTCACTCGGGACTATAACCATCGTGATTACGCTCATGTTGCAAAGTTCGAATGAACTTTGAGTTGACCATAACCTGGTTAAAGCAGAAAGTCAAACACTGTTTGACTTTCGTGCTTAAAAAACGCATAAAAGCATGAAAGAAACTTACAAAGGGTCCAAGCTAGGAAGATTTGATCTAAAGATTACTCAGGTATGAAGTATACACTCCAACTTAGAGCAAAAATCAGATCAAAGTGTGAGAAACCAAAGAAACCAAGTGGGTATTTATAGAAATCCTAGAACCGTGAGGATCGTTTCTCGTTATCCGAGCTTGAATCTGAACCATACACTTGGGCACAAGGTTTTATAATACAATGGGTATATAAAAACCATCAAATGGTATTGACATCAGGGGTTTAAAACCATGAAAATAGCAGAAATGGACCAAATACATTGTTTCTGTCTGATTGTCTGTCGCGCCCGCGAGAGCCAAGTTTGGCAGAATGTCAAAATTGGTCCCTACATGATAAAAAGTCAGTTTTCAGCACGTTTAAGCCCCGTTAACCCCATTTCAAGGCTCTAAAATGAAGTTAAAGTATAGGGAACTTAAAATATGCTCAAAAACATCTCGGATGTCGGTTCGTTTGGTCGTATGGTTGCGTTATTCGGTTAATTACGACGAAAACTCGAACGGACGCAAAAACGATCCAAATTACGCGACGAATGGAATTTTTGCACTCCAAGCACTAAAATAAAATATTTTAATGATTACAAAATTTTTTGGATGTCCGGATATATTCAGAACGTAAGATATGCGCGAAAATGCAAACTTATGCACTTTTTGACGCTTTTAGTCCCTATTGATCAAATAAGTTTATTTTCGCATACCAAACCCCTCAAAGCCTATATCTAAGCTATGTAAAGGATATTTAGGGTATGTTTAACTTATGATCAAGTTCCGGAACGTTCGTTATCACACGAATCGGCATACTTTCGCAGTTTGACACAAATAGTCCCTGCGATCGAATAAACTTGATTTCAACACACCAAACCATCCAAAACTTATTTCTAAGTTATGTTTAGGTTATTTAAGGTATGTTAAGCCTATGACACTATCCCGGAGTGTTTTTCACGTTAAACTGATTACGTTTACGCACCAGTTTGTGTATAACCTTCCAGAAAGCGATTTAAAGCTTGAAACCGAACTCAAATCAAATCGTAAAATCATCAAACACAAACACACACATAATAACACCAAAACAAATTATTTTATTGATAATTGATATTGTTTTACATTATACATCGATTACAGAGCACTGTTGTCACAGTCTCCCCTAGTTTAGGAAATTTCGTCCCGAAATTTTAACTAGAGGAAACTTGTGAAAACAAATGTGGATATTTCGCCTTCATTTGGTCCTCACGCTCCCAAGTAAACTCTGGGCCACGTTTGGACTCCCATCGAACCTTGACCAATCGAATTCGCTTCTTCTTCAACTGCTTGACTACACGGTCCATTCTCTTAGGTTTCTCGACAAAATGCATCATTTCATCAACTTGGATTTAGTCGAGTGGAATGTGAAGATCAGCATCGGCTAAACACTTTCGCAAATTAGACACATGAAAAGTCGGGTGAATATTCCCAAGCTCTGGAGGTAGCTCTAGTCGATAGGCAACCTTTCCAATTCTTTCAACAATCTTAAATGGTCTAACATATCGAGGTGCAGGTTTTCCTTTCTTTCCAAATCTCACCATTCCCTTCCAAGGTGACACCTTGAGTAGGACACGGTCTCTGACTTGAAATTCTAAGGGCTTGCGTCGCATATCCGCAAAACTCTTTTGACGGCTTCTAGCTGTCACAAGATTATCATGAATTTTCTTGATTTTGTCTGTTGTTTCCAGAATGAGCTCAGGTCCAGTAAGCTGAGCTTCACCGATCTCATTCCAACAGACAGGTGAACGGTATTTTCGACCGTAGAGAGCTTCGAATGGTGCCATATTAATGCTAGCATGATAACTATTGTTGTAAGAGAACTCGATCAACAGAAGATGAGAAACCCAATTACTACCAAAGTCTATCACGCATGCTCTAAGCATATCCTCCAAAGTTTGAATCGTCCTCTCAGATTGTCCATCTGTTCGGGGATGATAAACAGTGCTTAGATTTAATTGGGTTCCCATAGCAGATTGCATGGTCTTCCAAAAATGAGATGAAAATCGAGCATCACGATCAGATATGATATCCAAAGGAACACCATGTCAGGATACAATCTCATCAACATAAATCTTTGCAAGTTTATCAGCAGATAGATCCTCGCGAATCGGAATAAAATGAGCTGACTTCGTTAATCGATCGATAACAACCCAAATGGCATCGTGACCTTTAGATGTACGCGGTAATTTAGTGATAAGATCCATTGCAATGTTCTCCCACTTCCATACCGGTATCTCTTGTTGTACAAGCAACCTAGATGGTCGTTGATGTTCAGCCTTGAGTTTGAGACAAGTTAGGCATTTCGATACATACAAGGCAATATCCTTCTTCATACCAGGCCACCAGTACTGAGTATGAAGATCCTTGTACATTTTATCTGCACCAGGATGGATAGAATATCGAGACTTATGAGATTCGTCCATCACTAAAGTGTGAAGATCGTCTTGTTTCGGAATCCACAAACGATCCTTAAAATAGAGTAAACCATCGTCCTTCATTTCGAGCTTAAGCTCAAGTTGAAGTGGTAGCTCATATTTCAATAAGCCTTTGGTTACACATGATAGTTGAGCTTGAAGGACACGAGATTGGATATCAGATAGATTTCGAACAGAATGAAGCTTGACTCGCTCCTTTTGACTAAGCGCCTCGGCCACGACATTCGCCTTACTAGGATGGTAGCGAATCTCGCAATCGTAATCGTTTAGGAGTTTAACCCAACATCGCTGCCTCATGTTCAGTTCATTCTGATTGAGAATGTGCTAGAGACTTTTGTGGTCTGTGAAAACCACACACTTCGTGCCATAAAGATAGTGTCTCCAGATTTTAAGTGCGAAAACCACAGCACCTAACTCAAGATCATGAGTTGTGTAGTTCTTCTCATGAACTTTCAATTGTCTAGATGCATATGCTATAACTTTGCCTCGTTGCATGAGAACACAACCAAGGCCTAAGTTGGACGCATCACAGTAGATAATGAAATCATCGTTTCCATCGGGCAAAGACAAAACAGGAGCATCACATAGCTTCCGTTTCAGCGTTTGGAAAGCTTCTTCTTGTTTGGGTCCCCACTCAAAAGGCTTATTCATTTAAGTCAAAGCAGTGAGAGGAATCGCAATCTTTGAGAAGTTCGAAATGAATCGTCGATAATAACCAGCAAGACCAAGAAAAGAACGAATTTATGTAGGTGTCGTTGGTGTATTCCAATCCTTAATTGCAGCAATTTTGGATGGATCCACATGAATATCCCGCTCGTTGACTATATGACCCAAGAACCGAACTTCTTTAAGCCAGAATTCACACTTGGAGAATTTGGAAAAAAGTTGTTCCTTCTTCAGGAGTTCCAGTGTTAAACGAAGGTGTTGCTCGTGATCGGCTCGAGACTTTGAATAAATGAGAATATTGTCAATGAAAACAATGATGAACTTGTCTAAATAAGGTTTACAAACCCTATTCATTAAGTCCATGAAGATGGCTGGGGCATTCGTCAAACCAAAAGGCATGACTGTGAACTCGTAGTGCCCATATCTCGTGCGGAATGCAGTTTTGGGAATATCTTCTTCAAGTACACGAAGCTGATGATACCTAGAACGCAGATCGATCTTGGAAAAAACAAGTAGCACCTTGCAGCTGATCAAAGAGATCATCGATTCATGGTAGGGTATATCGATTCTTGATGGTAAGCTTGTTAAGCTCACGATAATCGATACACATTCGAAAAGACCCATCTTTCTTTTTCACAAACAGGACTGGAGTGCCCCAAGGTGAATAACTCGGTCGGATGAATCCTTTATCAGATAACACTTGAAGCTGTTTCGATAACTCTTACATCTCCGACGGTGCAAGACGATAAGGTGCTTTCGCAATCGGGTTGGCATTGGGTACGAGATCAATATGAAATTAGACTTGATGAACTGGAGGCAAACCAGGCAGTTCATCAGGAAACACCTCTGGATAATCTCGAACAATTGGAATATCTTGAATACATTTGCTCTTGCCTTTCTCCTCGGTGACATGTGCCAGAAATGCGACATATCCTTTTCGTAAATAACTTTGGGCTTTCGTACACGACATGAGTTTCAAACAACCAGACGGTTTCTCGCCACGGACCTCTAAGACATCACCAGAAAAAAGAGGAATACGAACAATCTTATCAAAACAAACCACCTCAGCATGAAACTTAGTTAACCAATCCATCCCTACGATAATGTCGAAACTCCCAAGTTGCATCGTCACTAGGTCAATAGGAAAAAGATGGTTATCGAGGTTCAATTGACAATCGCGAATAACAGAATCGAGTACAAGAGGTTTACCAGTAGCAACTTCGACAGATAAGGGTTTCCTCAATTTAGTTCTAGGTATTGCAAGTAAAGGCTCAAAAGATAGTGAAACAAAACTTCTATCGGCACCAGAATCAAAAAGAACAGATGCAGGTTGATGGTTAACAAGGAACGTACCATTAATAAGCTCGTTGTCAGCACGAGCCTCATTGGCATTCAGATTATACGCTCGTCCACGAGCGGGATTCACATTCACGTTCGCGTTGGCATTCGCGTTCTGATTTGCATTCGCATTCACCAACCTTGGGCAGTTGTTGCGGAAATGACCCATTTCTCCGTGGTTGTAACACGAACCAGGTGGGAATCTAGCAGCATTCCCTTGAGCCTGTGCTGGAATCTGAGTAGCTTGATTCTGACCCAAACGACAGATGTTAGCCAGATGCCCAAGTTTACCACACGTAGTACACTGTTTGCAAGCCTGCTGGGTCGCATGATGACCATTGCATCGAGCACAGTGGGGTGCAGTACCAGCATATTGCTTCTTCGCAGGTGGTTGTGCCAATGGATCTTGAGCATTCTGCGTAGTAACTGCGAAGTTCTGGGAAGCCTTGCGCTTCCTTGACTTCTTAGAAGACTCACTCTTCTTCTTACCCTTACCCTTGTCTTGTGTGGAATCAGCTGACTTCTTCTTGTCACCTTTACAGGTCAGTTTACCCTTTCTGACCTGAGACTCGGTCAGAGTAGCAGCCAATTCGATCGGTTGACGAACAGTAGTAGGATTACTGCCAGTCACAATGTCTTGCACAGAATCGGGTAAACCATCGATATACCTCTCTATCGCTTTCTCCAACGGGGTAACCATAGTAGGTCACAACAAACTTAGCTCCTCATAACGATCCGTATACGCACGATGTTCTCCCCCATCTTGTTTCAGATCATCGAATTCTTGTTCCAAAGCTCGAATCTCGTGACTGGAACAAAACTCTTTCATCATGAGAGCTCGAAGCTCTTCCCACGTTTGTGCCATGGCCACATCGGCACCCCTATCACGCATCACACCATTCCACCACGTAAGAGCACGCTTCTTGAACACACAGGATGCAAATTCAACCTTACGCTCATTCAGACACTGGACATGTCTAAATGTGCTCTCCAAACTTTCGAACCATTGCAGGAGTGCGGTTGCTCCTTGAGACCCAGAAAACTTCAACGGTTTAGCAGAATTGAAGGTTTTGAAACTACACTGGGCATTGTTGTTGTTATTGTTGTTGTATAATTGATGGATCTGGGTTACTACGTTCGGAAGCACAACAGCCATTTGCTGAGAGACAAGGGCTGCGATTTCTTCGTTAGTTAGAGGTTGTGCAACTCGTCGAGGAGGCATTGTCTAAAAAGGACAAGGAAACATGAGAAACGAGTGAGATCGACAATTGGAAAAAAACAAAAGAGGTATTGAAAACATCGATAAAACACAAAGAAGGCGGTCATTCGTTCGTTACCTCGAACAAACAAACGACACGCGGTGACTAATCAAAGTAAATGGGTCAATATAGTGTATCGCGAAGACATGCTTTAGCCTATAAGTGGACACTCATCCCAAGAGTTCCCAGGTAAGAGTGACTGGTCCGATTATGTGGATTTGTACGAACACTCTAGCCTTAGATAGAAAACTCAGGATACATGCATCCACCCTTCCAGATTGCACGTGTTCACATTATAAGACCCAAACTTTTACAAGATTTTGAAAACTTAGAGGGTTCAAAACCTTATAAGAAATCATCCTAGAACAAATGATTGGTTTTCAAAGCAGATTTGAAATTTGTGTTCTCGTTGTGGTTATCACCTAAGGATAGGCGACAGTTTTGTTTTAAAATCTAAACGCAAGAAGACTAGCGTTAGGGTCCTAGAAAAGTTATAGTCTAGGTCAAAGCATTACTAATAACCTAATTCCCTATAACCATTGGCTCTGATACCAACTCTTCTGTCACACCCCGACCGTGTTAAAACAACGAAACCGCGGCTGAAACGTCAGGGAGTGGAGTGGCAGAATCATTGTTTCACAACCATGGATACAAAATTTTCGTTTTATTGATTCATTAGATAATTTACATTGTCTTAAAACAAAACAAACAAGCTACACATCGTCTATCATTGTTATTATGTCACTAAGGCCTCGTCCAGATCCTATGTGAACATGCATCCTAGCAATCAACATCATTCAATCACCACCTGAAGCATATGTAAAAACAAAGTCAGCAAAGAAATGCTGGCGAGCACATAGGTTTTGTGAGAGTGTCGGATTCATGGCTCGTTTACATATTGCAATACCTCGATTGACTACAAGATTCAATAGTTAAAAACCTTGTTTTAAAAAGTATAAGGTATTGCAACATGATTAACCAACTCAAAAACAAGTTGGTTATAGTTTATAAAATCTCGTAGCCATGATTCTTAACCCAAAAACATTTGTTTAATTAAACCAAATTGTAAATCATCTCGTTAATAAAACTCGTATGGTTTATATTATTTAGAAAACATCGTTATGTGACATCGTTTTAAAATTGTTTATCCAAGTGAACTAAATAATGCCTCGGAATGTAATATGATAAAAACACTTATATATAAGAAGTACCAGCGGCGTATCTACCATGCCTTTATCATGTTACACCCATCCCATTATCTAATCACAACCCAAAACCAATCGTTTGTTCAAATCGTTTATCTCATTTAAATCATTCCAATCGTTTAAATCGTCCCAAAATCGCTCTCGTTTTAATTGTGAAAACTACTTTTGGTCGTCTCGCTAATAACATCCAAACCTTCGCAACCCGTCCATCGTTTAACTCGAATTAACAAACCACCAAACGGTAAGTTAACAATCACAAATTCAGTCGTTACCCACATAACCCCCACACATAACCATGGGTGCAGTCTGATAACGTGATTTGTCAGATTCTATGGTACCATAACCTAATACTGGTCGGCTTGATCAATGTTAATGAATGTTATTCGTTATGTAACTACGTCCAACAAGTTTGTTCACATTATCGAAATCGTTATTTGTTTAATATAAACCATTTTAATCGTTTTTGAAACCATCGTTAAAAACATCGAAAACATTTAACACATATGAATCACCCCAAAACAATCGAAAATAGTAAAATAGGGGAACTATGTACTCATATTTATTTTAAAGGTATCCTTGATCTAATGAACTAACAACGCTCGAGCAAACCAAGGAAATCAAGCAGTACCTAGTAATTGAATCGCTAAGTCAAATAATCGACACCTAAATCAGAAGATCGGATATAATGAGGTCTTGTAAACCAAATGAGTGTAGGAACTCATGTGATATGGTTTAACAAAGCCTACATTCTAGATCGGAACCTATCCTAAGTGCTTTCGACCTGTTACGACCCATTAAGGTAGCTTACGCCACTTTACCGTGTCGTTCGCGCAAACGCGCGTTCGAGACACCTAACTAGTCCTATGACAAGTATTATATGCCTTAACATGTTTAAATATGTTGCATAATCAGTTTAAGTGTCAAAAGTTAGGTTACATATGCTTAAAATTCAGTTATGCATGAAAAGGGCATTTTGGTCATTTTCCTAAGGCATATAAACTACATTTCATACAACTAATTAAACTAAGTGACCATAAGGTATGACCTTAGAAGGTTGTTCCCTATGCAACTATGGTCACATAATATGCTTGGTCGGATCCTAATGATCGACCAAACGGGTCGAGTTAGAAAGTCTAAGCGGTGGTTTAGACCGCTTGACTTATGACTCTAAACAAGCACTAGACTAAAAGTGACGAGCTAAACATGTTAAAACATGTTTAACTAAGTTAGAAAACAGGTTTTGATATCAAAACAAAGGGTTTTGATACACAAGAATAGTTTGGTTGCAAAATACGCATTTTGACCGAAACTATGACTCGTCACTACACCTAATCAACGTGGTAATCAGTAGGTATAGTCACTCGGGACTATAACCATCGTGATTACGCTCATGTTGCAAAGTTCGAATGAGCTTTGAGTTGACCATAACCTGGTCAAAGCAGAAAGTCAAACATTTTTTGACTTTCGTGCTTAAAAAACGCATAAAAGCATTAAAGAAACTTACAAAGGGTCCAAGGTAGGAAGATTTGATCTAAAGATTACTCGGGTATGATGTATACACTCCAAATTAGAGCAAAAATCAGATCAAAGTGTGAGAAACCAAAGAAACCAAGTGGGTATTTATAGAAATCACACAACCGTTAGGATCGTTTCTCGTTATCCGAGCTTGAATTTGAACCTTACACTTGGGCACAAGGTTTTATAATACAATGGGAATATAAAAACCATCAAATGGTATTGAAATCAGGGGTTTAAAACCATCAAAATAGCAGAAATGGACCAAATACATTGGTTCTGTCTGATTGTCTGTTGCGCCCGCGAGAGCCAAGTTTGGCAGAATGTCAAAATTGGTCCCTGCATGATAAAAAGTCAGTTTTCGGCACGTTTAGTCCCCGTTAACCCCATTTAAAGGCTCTAAAATGAAGTTAAATTATAGGGAACTTAAAATATGCTCAAAAACACCTCGGATGTCGGTTCGTTTGGTCGCACGGTTGCGTTATTCGGTTAATTACGACGAAAACTCGAACGGACGGAAAAACGATCCAAATTACGCGACGAATGGAATTTTTGCATTCCAATCACTAAAATAAAATATTTTAATGATTAAAATTTTTTTTGGATGTCCGGATATATTCAGAACGTAAGATATGCGAGAAAATGCAAACTTATGCACTTTTTGACGCTTTTAGTCCCTATTGATCAAATAAGTTTATTTTCGCATACCAAACCCCTCAAAGCCTATTTATAAGCTATGTAAAGGATATTTAGGGTATGTTTAACTTATGATCAAGTTCCGAAACGTTCGTTATCACACGAATCGGCATAATTTCGCAGTTTGACACAAATAGTCCCTGCGATCGAATAAACTTGATTTCAACACACCAAACCATCCACAACTTATTTCTAAGTTATGTTTAGGTTATTTAAGGTATGTTAAGCCTATGACACTATCCCAGAGTGTTTGTCACGTTAAACTGATTATGTTTACGCACCAGTTTGTGTATAACCTTCCAGAAAGCGATTTAAAGCTTGAAACCGAACTCGAATCAAATCGTAGAAACATCAAAAACAAACACACATATAATAACACCAAAACACATTATTTTATTGATTATTGATATTGTTTTACATTATACATCGATTATAGAGCACAGTTGTCACACTGCCCAAAGAGAACATCAGTTTCAAGTGATCCTCTGCTGATGAAGATATAGTCTGAAGAAAGTTTGAAGAAGCAAAGGTCTGCTATGGGTCAACAGATCTTAAAGAACAACAGATGATAGACATTAGATCCTGCTTAACATAGGTTTTAAAAGACAATTGTTGAAGTTTTGAAATGCGGATAATGGTAAATAATCCTGATGTGGCATAAGAAAAGCTAATGTGGCAGCCAGAGAGGTTGTCCAACAATGCTTTTCTTATGTCATTACTGCATTATAAAGCCTAATATATATAAAATCTTTTTAAAATCTATCTAAAAAGTCTGCCTCATCTCAAAACCTCTGCCCATATCTATCCTTTAAAGCCAGCAGAGATTGAAAGTCTTTCCTTTGGCAAACGTATAACTTAGCAGATGTTTTGAAATTGCCAGTAATTTCAAATCCAAAATGCCTGGGGATATGTAATTTGCAATTAATGCATGTCACTCACTCACTTCTGTCTTATGGTAAATGAAGAGGTTAATTGTAATTATGATAACGTGTTTTTTTAAGGTTTAAAATTTGTCCTTTGGATTTCTTGATATTTAATTTTATACTTTTCCCATGGAAACACACTTTTGAAATGTTTTGCATTAAAAGGCTAACCATCGTCGCATCATATTCTTTAACAGTAAGTTGGTTAAATAAAGTAGTGATATCCCCGAAAGGACATCGACTTGAATTTTTGGTTGGAACGGTGATTGTGGCCGGAGAAGACAACTGTTAAGATGGCACGTGGTTACGTGCATTAGAAAGGGGATCGCACACTTGGTTAAATGACCAATATGCCCTTCGTACACTCTGTGAAGTGTCCGTTTTCCCTTGCACTCCCTGTAAATTGTCTGTTTTGTCCTCAGATGGTATGCGGGGTGATAAGTTGGACATGCTCTGACCAAGATGCCCCTCGCACATTGGATGTCTTACCTGATTTGCCCTCCGCACAGTGGGTTATTACCAGTGTGCCACCAAGAGGGTGTGCGGGATCTTATGTCTGATGTGGTTTGACAAGAATACCCCCGTACACTTAATGATGGACAAATATGCCCTCGCACACATGTGTCCGGTCCGCACACTCTTGTTTGGACCGTACACTCTCTGTTAGTTGGGCCTATTTGTTTATGTATTTGGCCTGATCTGTTTTAAAAGAAAACTTTGAGAATGTTTTTAAAATGACTGATTTAATCAGTTATTATTTTTTTAAACTCAAAGTTAATTTTAAAATGTTGACTAGGGGGTAAAATGTTTGACCAAGTTTACGGTCAAACTTGGGAATTTCTTGACTTAGTGTTTATGATATTCACCTAATTCGAACCGTTTGGTGCAGATATGGGAAAGAAGGTCGTAGATAAATTAATACACGTTCCTGGATTTGAGAAGAGTATGAATATTTCATGTTTTCTAGGAGAGCCACCAAGAGGTCATTAAGAGTTCAATCGATGATAGTGGGGCTCAACACATGTCGGTTAGCACACGCTTTATGAGAAATCCTATCATATGAGAAGACTGGATCAGGGATTTCTGGAATAATGCCAAGGCCAAGAAGACAGACAACGTGATTCGGTCAACTATTCAGAACAAGGAGATTCTCATCATTGAACAGACAATCAGGGAAGTGTTGCTTTTTGGAGATGTTGCTGATGATCCCATCGAGTATTCAAAGGAAAAGATTGTGCCAGTTCTAGAAAGAATGAGTTATGAAGGCACATATCCTCCCACGACAAAGAAGCTGCTTCATCTGTATTGGAGATTTTTAGCGCACGCCTATCTCGTTTGCATCAGCGGAAACAAAAGTGGAATTGATACACTTACGATCAAGCAAACTTCCGGAATGGTTACTCTAGTTGAAGGCAGGAAGTTTAATTATTCCAAATGTGTATTTGATGATATGATGGCGAATGTAAAGACAATAAACAAGAAGTACTGGTTGAAGTTCCCAAGGTTCCTTCAAATTATTTTGGATGCCAAATACCAGTAACTGCAACAAAGCGTCAGTATCTACGATACCAAGATGATGAACCACGTGGTATTTGTAATGATAAAGCAAGTAAGGACAAATGCGTAGGTGATGTATCAGAATAAGAAGCCGTTAGAAAAGTTTGGTGTTTTTCCTAATGTTGTGGAACAAGTACCAGCACCGGTTAATACAAGTGTGGCCGAAGAACATGATGTTCAGATCATTGATGCACCACCAAGAGCTGAGGAGCCTGTTGAAAATATAGATCTGACTGAAGTGGAGAGTGAAGAAGAGAATGTGGAGAATATATTTGAAGAAACCATGATGCTGATGCTGAAGTTAACGAGAATGTTGGTGAGGTTGAAACTGAGATTGAAACAGAAAGCCTCACATCAGACATATTCAATGAAGACCAAGTGTTGAATGTGAATCCTCCTCATACTGCAACATTTGAACAAGTGTCTGCTGGATCTGATATGTTACAAGAAGACCCTACGGCTGATATTCATCCTAGGAAACAAAGCTGAAGAGATCCTAGGATCAATCGTGAAAGGACCGAAGTACCAAGTTCAATCCCGGAAGCGAATATACCAGTAGTTACTTCTTCTCAGCCTGTCAGTGCTACTGGAACACCTGTCACACCCCAACCGATGGCGGAAACATCAGGGTGCGAGCACTAAGCGTTCAGATTGCTCATGAGATTCCATAACACTAGATTTTTCGATAATAATTAAGTAGATTTCATGCATTGTCTAAATCAAGCATCACAAAATATCAAAATACAGCCAAATCATGAATTGTTCAAAGACTAAATTAACTAGGTGACGTTTCTAGGCATCTCCTAACTTGACTTCCATGCATTCCAAGCATCCTATAAGCCTACAACATGTATTAAAATATCAATACAAAAGTATTGGCGAGTATACAAGTTTGATACTAGAATAATAGTTTAAAACAACTCATATCCGTAGTGTAGGCAACAAAATAGTTTACAGCCGTGCTAGTGTCGCAGTCCACGCAGTGATAGCCCAAGTTTCCAATGCGTTAAGTGCCTTTCCCAAAGTCTAACGGGAGGTTATATGTCTCCTCCTAACAATTCCCCAAAGACTAACGGGGAGGTGCATTACTCCTATAGCGCTACTATTGTTAAGGAGGAACTACACACTCTGGATTAAACGTCACGTAGCACAAAGAGTCAAGAATCAAGTATCATAAGTTTCACAGACACATAGGATTGAGTATAAGTTTCAAAGATTCAAGTTTAAGTTTCATAGAATACATGTTACACCCCAAAAGCTTAAAGTAAAAAGGGGATCGAGTATACTGACAGTGATTGTTTAACAGTCGCAACTGTTATTGGATCAAAGGGAGCTCTTTTGAGATTAGCCTGATTAGATTACAATAGGATAAGCGTCGGGCGAAGTATCGAGAGTGAATAAAGTGCTTAATAGGTCACTGGGTCGGATGGTTGTCCGATCGGATGGCTGTCCAATCGGATAGGCAGTCGGTCGGATGACCTTATGAGTTTGGTGACAATGGCATCCGATCGGGTTGCCACTTGGTGCAAACAGGAGAGGCTGTCCGATCGGATGGCTGTCCGATCGGCTGGCCTCTTAGAGATGAAAGGCTGACCGATCGGATGGTTGTCCGATCAGCTGGCCTAATGTGGATAAGGTTGTCCGATCGGCTGGCCTATTGTTCTTGTTTACCAATTTCATAAAGTTTCTAAGTTTTGAAAGTTAATGGTGACGTCACGACACGTACTGAGACAACAGTAACTTATCGTTTAACAGCCATTCTGATCGATCGGGAACCACCCCAGTCCAAACAGTGGTCTGTTAGCGACGGGTTTATGCCGGAATCCATCTCGTGAACGTCTTAATCAGTGAACAATCCGTTCCTAAACCAACTCTAGACCACCGATCAAGTCTACAGCCCGTTTAGTTACGTTTATCACCAAAATAGTTCAGAAATTTGAAGAAAAGATGAAGGAACTTAAGTTTTAGTATAAAAACTCTTAGTTTTAACTTAGATTTAGTGTAAAATCATATGAAATGCCTTAGATCTGAGCTAGATCTTGCTCAAAATGACATCACATGATATTTTGTACAACCACCATGATGACATCATCCTCAAGAACTCAGATCTGAGAGATTTCACGGTGAAAAGTGTGATTTCAAGTGAGAATCACGTAGAGAATGATGTGTAGATCAAGAAAGTACAAGAATCTAGCTTGAAACGTACCGAAATCGATGAGAAAATGAAGAAATAACGTGTGCGTGCGTCTGGTTCGGTCAGAGCTGTCACATCACTTGAAATGGTGATGTGACAGCCTATTTATAGGTGAAGGGGAGAAAGGAGGTGAGGTGGTTCGGCTGGAGTGCCATCCGATCGGTTGGCTGTCCGATCGGATGGTCATCCGATTGGATGGCCACTCTGGCCATTCCATCCCTTCGCGTTTCCCTTTCTGATTCGTTCTTCGCATTAGGTTAGGCGTTGCGTTATGTATAGAAATAGAATAACTAGATTACAGCATACTCATCGGTAGTTTTCAAGATTGATAGATTCCGCCAATGACAAGGCTCCAGTCTCTCGTTTAACCAAGAATCAAGCTTCACGAGTCTAAGGAGTCAAACACCCATTTAAGTCTCAAGGGTCAAGAATCATCGTTTCCCAAGAATCAAGAGTCCAAGTATCAAGTATCAACAATAAGAATCTAGCTTTTATAGTATAAAGAATCAAGTATCTAGTTTAATCATAAAGACTCAAGTATCTAGATTAAGCGTCAAGGGTCTAGTATCTGTATCAAGTCTCATAGTTTAAGTTTCAAGGATCAAGCATCTAGATTAAAGAATCAAGTATCATAGTGTTAAGCATCAAGTATCACTAAGATTCACACCAAGATTTCCAAGGTATCAACATCACATAACCACAAGGTCTAAGACTGACAAATTTACAGGAGTTCAGGGACTGATCTTGCCAAGTGTCTAAAGTTTAGGGACGCTGGGCGTTACAACACCCTTAAGCGATGTGCTTCTTGAATTTTTATCCAAACCGAAGGCTGCTATGTATATGTCTGCTGCTAAAACTGGTGAAGGATCAAGTAATACTCCTACTGATGTTGAAGTGCTAAAGGCAGTGTCTTTGTTAGAGCAAGCAGTGAGAGAAAGTGCTGCAACAGAGAAACCTGTTCAAGAGGAAGTTCGAGAACCTGCTAGTAGCCCGAATGGTGAGAATTTGTTCGGTGACGTTGATGTTGGAGTATTGATAAAAAGGATCACTGCTCTGGAAGAAGATAAAAATTTTAAAGATGTGCAGATTGCAAGCTTGTTAGACGAAATTACTCGCAAGAATCAGCAAATTCAAGATCTTGAAACTAATCTGGGATCACTTTCAGCTATTGTAATGGATCTAAAGCAGAAGTTGGAAGGGAAGTTCGGGAAAGAGTTTGCTGAGCCACCAAAAGAATATACTGCAGCTGAGAAAGAGCAGATGGACAAAGAACATGAAGAAGCGATAAACAAGTATATTCAAGACCCTCTTCGCACCGTGGGTCAAAGAATGAAACAAAAGGAGGTTGTTATGAGGAATGTGGGTAGTGAGAAGAATTATGGATTTCAGGATTTGCTTGATCGATACGTCATCAAGACTGGAAAAGATAGATATGATCGATATGGGAACAAAACTGGAATTAGAAGTTGGGCTTACAATGATGAGAAAGGACTGTTCTTAGTGACTAGAAATAATGGGAAGGTGGAATACTACAATTCTGCTAGTGCTTTTGAGTCATGGACTGCCCTTGATTTACGTGAGTTAAGCCAGACTTCCTATCACGGTCAGTGAAGAAATCCGAACTGCAAAATTGGTTGGAATTTTTATAACAAGCTGCAAAGACAAGCGCTGGTGAATTTTAGAGACATGAATTTGCAAAAATTGTTCGTAAAGGTGCACATAGACATAATTGATCCTTTTACAAACCAGCCACTAAAGACTGTCATGTGGCCTCCAACGAAACAAACCAAGACAATTCCACTATTCAAGGATCTTCCTGACAATAGCCTGCACGATTTCAAGTTCTGGATGTATGATTCGATCTCAGGTCAAGCAGTTCTCGTTTGTGAAAATGATGAATATAGAGTTGCTGATTTTCGTGACCTGATGCGGTTTGGAGAAAATGATATCCATTTGCTTGGAAGGTCTCAAATCCAGAGTGATCCACAATATGAAGTTTGTGCCAAATCGTTTACTGCAGGAATTGCTCAGATAATACAGTTGAAGATGTGGTCTGGAAGGAGAGGAAGAGTTGAAACCTAGCTGTTCGGTCTGTATATTGGAAACAAGATTCCAGACGTTCAACAACAGAAGAAACAAAGACGCTAGTAGTGCTTGAATTGCCAAGACAACATAAACCGGGGGGGGGGGGGGGGATATTGTAAGGGAATGGTTTAGTAGGTTTACGTTTTTCTTGTATGATTGGTAATGGGTTGGTTAGTTAAGGTGTTTGGGCTTGATTAGATACTTATGGGTGTATGGTTTGGGCTTGGTCCGGTATGTAACTAGGTCGCACCGTAGCTGTTCTTGGAAACAAGATTCCAGACGTTCAACAACAGAAGAAAAAAAGACGCTAGTAGTGCTTGAATTGCCAAGACAACATAAACCGGGGGGGGGGGGGATATTGTAAGGGAATGGTTTAGTAGGTTTACGTTTGTCTTGTATGATTGGTAATGGGTTGGTTAGTTAAGGTGTTTGGGCTTGATTAGATACTTATGGGTGTATGGTTTGGGCTTGGTCCGGTATGTAACTAGGTCGCACCGTATGTATTATAAATAGGGTGCACCTAGGTTTTAGAATGGCTGGTTGATTGTTTATGCATTTGAACGACATTGTACTAGATAAACCTAGAGTTTGTGTGCAATCTTTATAATAACAATCGATTTCTTCTTCCTCTTGTTCATCACTTTCTTTGTTTTCCGCACTTTGATTGTGATTGTGATATCCGATTGAAGATCTCTGGACTTACAAATTAACCCGTAATAATTTCTTAAATGTCATTTGCCGTTTATTGCTATAGTATTCACGTATTCATTTTAAAGGATATGTGAAGATACAATTTTCCAAAAGAGCAAAAGTATACATACATATCATGCCTTTCTAAAATAACGTACACCTATCATACTCCTTGTTGCTTTTCTTTTGGGGATGTTAGCGGGTCGGATACTGTCGACTTTATATATTGTGGGCCAAAAAAGAGAAAACAATTATATTATGCTAATTATGGACTTTATATATTGTGGGCCAAAGAAGAGAAAACAATTATATTATGATAATTAAAAGTACTCATCATTTGCTCCTCATGCTTTCTTTTTTTTAAGGGCCAACAAAAAGATGAGATATTATTAGAAAAAAACTGTATAAAGGCTTTACTTTAAAAGTACTCATTTGCTCCTCAAACGTGTCGTTTTGTGTTTGTTTAAGGTGTAAGCTTCTTTATTGTTCGGAAAAATGGAAACAAAGTAATAAGATAGTAACTAAAAGAGTCCACTTTGCTACATGTAACAAGAATATCTTTTTTATAAGCTTCTTAATTTTGTATAACGTTGGGATGAAATGAATACAAACATTTTTATATATCTATACTATATTATAAAAATACAAGAGAAAATGTTATGTTACATAATTTTCTAAAAAAGTATAGTATTTCTATAGTTTTTTTTTTTTTTTAATTTATAAAAAATTAACATGTTGCGTGATTACCAACGCCTATGTTCTCCACCGCATCGTGTAGGCGCTCCTCTAGTATAATAATATATATCAGTTTGACAATTGTTTTTACATATATTATTTTTGGCAAGTTAGGCCTTGATCTCTTTTATTTAAAAGAATATTATACAACATGATTATTTTAGCTTAATCGAATTTATAAGCGTGTCTATATACAACTTAAGTAAATTTCAACGTGTGGTGTTTTCGTTCGTTCTAAATTCGCTACGAACAAACTTGTAATACTTCAATTAAACCGAAGATAATGTTCTAAACAACAAACACAACGGTAAACACAAATACAAACTAGTACCTAGATAGAACTCGAATCACAATACGATAACAAAGCAGTCAGGTCTGGTCGGGTCACAAGGTACAAATTCTAACTTTTAATACGGTCACCTCTAGCCGTCGATGGAGTCGATGGAGCGAAACACCCACACAGACGACGTCTTCGGCTTCTTCCTCCATGGTGAATAAAATCGCGCAAGATCACACTCGTTCTACTCTTACTCACCGAATATCTACTCTTAACTTTGCCCTTCTTCTCATCATCAAGCTTCAGCAGCACACTTTGGATGTTTTGAACATCCAACTGCACTGTTTTGATCCGTTCTGAACGTTTCCACGTGTCGTCTTGCTCCAGCCACGCTGCTAAAGACGCGTTTTTATCAGCATTGGTGGTTGTTCCAACGTTCACGTTCGATAGTTGCGAAATGGTCTTTTCAGCTTCTTCCAACTGTTCTTTCACAATCTTGAAATCAACCACATTTAGTTTTTTACTCTTTTTACCAGCTTCTAATCTTTGTGTAAGATCTTTCACCGTTGACTCGAGAACTGAAAGTTTTTGCGCATCCGACACGAGTCTTTGCAATAGCTTTCCTTTTTTGGATTCTCGATTTGATACTTGTAACTTGTAGACACCCAAATCTTCGCTTTGTGGCTCGTATGGCAGTTTGCAGGCCTTGTTTTCGGTTTTGTACGTCTTGTGAGCCGTTTGAAACTGATCAAGCAACATATCATCGCTCCGTAAATACCCTCTTCGGCTCCTGCTTCTGCTGTTTGCAGACGATGAACCGTCCGATGCTTGATCGAGCGGAATGTCTCTTACTTCTGAAAACTCAGGTCTAGCTTTCGGGATGTTAAGATGATCTAACGTTAGATAACGTTTCCCACGAAGCTTGTCTTCTTTGTTACGCTTTTGGTGATCGTTAGATTTCAATTCTTCGGTTTCTGTTTTTGCCGGTTTTGGTTTGTTGTTGACGCCTGAGGTTTTTCGCCTTGTAACTGTGTTTATATCTTCCACGATTACCTTTTCAAGTGCTGCTATGCGCGTCTGAAGCTCAATCAAATCTGATATTCCGTTTGGTTCAAGCGATTTTGGACCGCGAGTGGACTCTGGATCACTTTGATTATGATGGTGTTGAACCTTCGATTCCACATCCTGGACCTACATTAGATTTTCCAATAATTACATATGTTATCCAACAAAAACGACACCAGTGACCTAATTAGAACACTTTTAAAACATGGTTACTATTATGTGAATTTTTCCCTTATTATTATTATGAGCCCGCCCATTAGGTATCTAGAGTTTGCATTTCGTTCTCCATAAGTTTGCATTTCGTTCTCTATATATTGTAATGGGCCCGTGGGCTCATAATAATAAACCTATTATCCAATGGTTTGACCCTCCAAATTGTCGGTTTGACCCCTTAAGTTGTTGCCGATAGTATAGTTGAAGTACGATGGTTTTAGTAACGACTTTTACAGTCTAGTGATCAAATTAGAATTGAGTACATTGTCATTTATTGCAATTTGCCCATAACAAATTTGACACCAAGATAGGAGGTCTTAGATTGTCGTATCTTACTCGTTTAATAAACAGGTCGTGTTTGGGCTGACATGTTTAACCCATTTAATTAAACAGGTTGATCGGCCAACTCGTTTAATTAAATAGGTCAATGCGTCAACGTATTTACGACCAGTTTTACCCATTTATTACAACCCACCAAACCCGATTAACAAATTTACAACTTGATCACTACCCAACAACTAGTTTGACACGTTTAGATAAATGGGTTAAACAGGTCGTGTTCGGGTTGCACAATTTTAAGTGTATCCGGGTTGAGCTTGATATTTTTGACATGAATAAATATATGGGTCGTTTTCTGGTCGAAACAATTCGACCCAAAACTCGTCAACCCACCAACAAGATTATGGTAGAAAGAGCAATACCTCTGCTTTTCGGTTGTTCGATACAACAAGATTCGCCACAGTGAAAACATTATGTTCAAGAGACGATATATTCTCCTTCAACGAACCGATAACCGGAGTATACGCAAGCAACTGAGCTTTCAATCCTTCGATTTCTCTCTCCATATCACTCGCCTTTCGTTTCAACTCTTCAATTTCCCGATCTTTCGCTGCATTTTCATCTTCAAGACTCTCACAAACTTCCGCCAGCTCATGAACTTTACCTTCAAACACAACGTCACGCGTGTTCGAAACTTGAAGATCAAAAACACACTTCGTAGCCTCGGCATTCCACAGTTCAAGCTCATTCTCTCTTTCTCGAAGCTCGGATGCCAGATTCTCTTGCACGGTTTTGCGTTGCTCGATATCTTCGTCCAACATAACTAACTCCAATCCAAGACTCGCGTTCACTTCGATCAGATCACGATTCTCTTTCTTGACCTTCAAGAAATCATTCTTCATAGTTTCGTATTCGTTCATAAGTGCCTCGTTGTGTAGTTCGGATTCCTGGAGGACGATTGAGACGACGGTGTTTTCGACAAGTACACGCTGCTTATCATCTTCTTCTTTTAACAAAGAATGCTTCAACTGCTTAATGTTACTGATAATCTCTTCAACCGAAATCTTAGCAGGGTTTGACTTCGACCCGACCCCGAGAGACGAGAACACTTGATGAATCCCGAATCTCAAATTTTCGACTTCAACTAACAAGATCTCTTCTTCAACCTGTTGCCCGAGAATTTCCGTTTCAAGCTCGGAGATCAATGTATCAGCTAACTTAGACGCCTCAATATGCTTCCGGTTCTCGACCAATAAGCAATAATTCTCTTCTTCCACTTCTTTTACAAACTTTTGTAAGATGAAGTTCTCAAACTGCGCAATCACCGCTTTATCGAGTTCTTCCTGTAATTCTTCTTTCTTCAGTTTAATCTCTAAATCGTCTAACCGTTTCTCGTCCATCATCATACGACGCTCATGTTCTCGTTTCTCCATAGTTGACGAGATTAATTCGATTATAGGAGAGTTTCCGGTTTCTTTTTCCTTCTCGAATTGCATAAACCGCTTCTCAAGAACTTCTAATCTTTTTTGCACACTTTCTTTCAAAAGATTTGACTTCTCATTGTTGAGCAATTCACAGAGTTCTTCAAGTCCAATCGATCTTTCTCTGAGCTTCTCGAGCTCGACGTTTGCAGCCGAAAGAGACTCCTCGAGAACAGTTTTTTGAAGAACAAGTGCAGACTTTTCGGCATTCACCCTCGAGTTTTCGTCGTGCAAGCACTTTACCGATGACTCGAATGATTCGGGATTTGATTTTATAGCGCATGTTCAATTTGGTAATTTCTTCTTTTAAATCGAAGATTTCTTTTTGCATAGCGGCACATTGACCCGACTTCACTGCTACCTCATCTTCGAGTCTTTCCTTCATTTGCTTCAACCCCACAAATTTCAACTTCTGTGTTCTTCAACTCATCGTGTTTGTCGGATAATTCTTGATCTTTTAACATGATAATCTTAGCTAAATCACTCACTTCCGTCTTCAAAGATTGGTTTGACATCTCCAAACGAATACAAATCTCTTCAACCTGTTTAAGCTTTTTAGCACTGTTTAGAATCTCGGTTGTGAGGCGTTGAACATCCGATTGAGCTGAAGAGAGATCGAGTTCTAACGCGCATGATTTCTCAAGGCATTCCGTGTATAAACCCCGCAAAGTTTCTTTCTCTTTCGTCATCTCCAAAATAGCGGTTTCAAGCTTCTCAACTTCCATTTCGGCTTTAACAGCTTGCTCACCGAACATTTTCGCTTCCTCTTCGGCTGCCGCAATCTTCTTCTCCAAAACCGATATCGTTTTCTGTTTCTGCCCCGACTGCTCGGTCAATTCCGTTTATTTTTTCTCCAAATCGGATATCGTTTCCAGACGCTCCGTTTGTTCGGTTAAAGTTAAACGAAGAGTTTCCTTCAACATATGAACTTCTTTTTCCGCTTCGTTCGCTTTCTCTTCAAGAATCCGGGAACTTTCTCGAGCGCAATTAAGTTCGTCATCCGCATTCGACAATTTCTCCGAAATAAACTGATACTGAACAAAAAGAGAATCTTTTTCTGCAATCAGATCAGCCACTGCCTTCTTTAATCTCTCAATTTCACATTCATCTTCCGGAAACATTTGTAAATCAATAGATTCGTGTTTTTGAGCGTCGGGTTCGATTGAAGATAAATCGTCGGGTAGAGTGAATGGTTCTTGATCCGGGAAAGCAGCTTGTAAAGTTTTCTGGGCGTGGCGGAGCTCGCTGGTGGCGTAATCATATCTTTCAGCTAATGCACGGTATGCGCGGTAGAATTCTTCGACTAGTTTCATGAGCTCGGGGCGTTTCTTGTAGTACATTTCGGCTCGTCTTGCAAAGGAATCGGCGTCTACTTCAATGAGCTTGATCATGGATTTCACTTTGGTATCCATTTCTGCAAAAGCACATTTATGTGTATCAACAATCATGTCATATATGAGAAGTGTATGATAACAGAAATTATTATAGAGTAAAGTACACGGATGGTCCCAGTGGTTTACCAAAATTTTGGATTTAGTCCCTAACTTTCCAAAAGTACACGTATGGTCCCTGTGATTTGCACTTTGTAACGAAATCTAAAGGATTTAGCTGTCCAAGTTAGGGACTAAATGCGTTACAAAGTGCACACCACAGGGACCATCCATGTACTTTTGAAAAAAAGGTTGGGGGACTAAATGTGTTGCAACGTGCAAAGCACAGGGACCATCTATGTACTTTTGGAAAGCTAGGGACCAAATCCAAATCTTGGTAAACCACGGGGGGGACCATCTATGTACTTTACTCTAACTTAAATTATAATATGAATGCGCTAATGAAACTAGTAAATCTAGAAAATTTATGTATAAAGATAATGTCACATATAAAACCATGAACAAGCCCAACTCAGCGAACGTGTAAAACGTAGAGGGTTGCAATTTTGACCAACTTACCTAAAACAGGTCGATTTGTGTTATAATTTACATCTAGTGGGACAATTAAAAAATCTAACTATATTAGAGATGGGTCAAATAGTGAGAAAAAGTTCACAAAGTTTAATAAAAGGAGCTTGTGAGTCAGCCCAACCTGTTTCGATCCGTACAGAATAACTATTTGTTGACCCGTGATCCAACCAATAAAATGGTGAAACCAAATAGTTTAGCTAAAAAGGAAACGAGTCAAATGGGTCAACCGAGTTGAAAGTCTTCCAAAGTATACTTTTAATGCATATGACCTTGGAGTAAACTTTATATGGAAATCAGGAAGTAATTACAATATTATAGATTTTGTAATTATATTTAACACCCTAAATACTTTAGGGGGGCCCACAACACATGCTTGAACCTTCCTCGCTCCATCAACAGTTAATTTTCTCATTCAGAAATGCAGATATTTGTTTCTAAAACTTTTTGTTATAGAATGGAATGATTCTGATATAATCCAAATCATGTTTTATTTAATTAAAAGAACAAAAGACAAAATTCGGTTGATTCGGGTAAGGGTATGGTTTTCAGACACAACATGGACTTAACATGAAATTTACAGGTTTGGGTTTAGTCTAAATGGGTTCGGGTCAGTTTTGGGTTGAATCTGCAAATACGTTAAGCTACACGGGTTGTGTTTGTGCCAACCCAACAAGTTGACCCGTTTAACCCAGTTATTTATTCAAAAGTTTAAAGATAAAATGGCATACTTTACACGTAATTACCTTCAAAAAATATATTAATATTATGTAAATTAAATGTTAAAATACTAACATGTAAAAAAATTATATAAAATCTTTTTTGGGGGTTAAACGGGTTATGTTTGTTGAAACATGTGAATATACGTGTTTAGGTTCATGTATGTGACACTTTTTTTGAGCCCAGGTCATGTTTGGGGTGTGTTTAAATGTTCGGGTTCATTTTGGATTCGACCCACCCAACCAACAAACACGAATTGTTTAAAAGCCGTGCCTTCGAGAGACGACCATCAATCCCGTTAAACTTCAAGGATAAAGTGACTAAGTAATAAAAACAATATTTTTTCTTTATACAATAGAAACTTTTTTTTCTCCTAATCCCTCTATATACATATTTCTTTATGGCAATAACTAATTACCTATCTTAATTAAGGAACCACTACCATTGCCTAATTTGATTATGGAAATAATCATTACAATTCAATTGTACTTATCAGCCTTAAACTGTGCAAGAGTCTACTAGATTCAAGGGTACTTCCTATAATAAAAATTGGCAATCAATCATTGATCAAGAACATAAGAGAAAAACAAATCATACATATGTGCATACATACCAGTAAGATCTTCTTGAAGCCATTTGAATTCTTGGGGCTAACGTGGCTGTCCCACAACCAAGAATATAAACGCCTCGACTCGGAAGTTAACACGCAAGCCATCACTCGAGCATGAAAACGAAACCCAACTGATTCGGATCTTTAAAATTCCAGAAAGTAGATCAGACAAGGAATCAAATCTTTTTTTTAAGATTTTTTTTCGAAAAAAAGGAAATTTAGCTCCTTAATTCACACTCCAAGCACCTAAAATCATCAATTATCAAAAGAGGTAATTATTAAGTAAAATTAGACAATTAATAACAGTGAAAATATAGGTAGATTACAAGAATTACCTTCAAAATCAAGCGGAAAAACTGCGTTTTGTCTAAGCAAGATCACAAGAACAGGTATGACTTATGAGCCCTTTGAATCTGAACCAAAAAAATTGAATGTATAATAATTACATAATGACTTCTGTGGTGGTTGTTTAAAAATTGAAGCAATTAGGCAAGAAGTCAATATATCATTTTCAAAAATTAAAACACATTCAATTTATATTAAATGGGATTTATATGACAAACCCAAAATGAAGAACAAGTTAGAAAGCACAAAATACAAGAAATAATTAAGAAAATGTGACTGATTTTGAGCTGTAAATTTCCAGATTTATAGCCCAGAATCAATTTTTTCTTCTTTATAAAAAATTTCTAATAAAAGGTAATATAAAGTCCTACCCTAAGCACCTAAAATCATCAAATGGGTTAAAAAAGATAAATATTAATAACTATGAGCCCTTTAAATCTGGACCCAAAAAAAAAGTGATACATGTCAATTAACAGAGCCAAAAATCAGTCAATATTTCTAAAATATGGAAGCAAATCAACTCGTTTACGCGATGAAAACACTTTCTATCAATAAAATTCACATTTTAACCCCCCCCCCCCCCCCCCCCCCCACAAAAAAAAAAAAAAAAAAAAAATCTTAACAGAAACTGAGCATGAACTATGAAGGATCAAACACAAAGAGGGTTTATAAGAAAAAACCCATTTACAAAACACCATTTTTACCAACCCCAGATGAAGAACAAGTCAGAAAGCACAAAACTCAAGAGCTAAATAAAGATAAATTGACTTAAAGCCAGTATCAATTCTTTCTTTTTACAAAAATTAAACAATAAAAAAGCATTTTAGCACCTAAACTCATCAATTATCAAAATGGATATATATTAAGTAAAATAATACAATTAAAAACAGTGGAACTAGAGGGTTATATCCACCAAAATCTAGGTAAATTACAAGAACTACCTTCAAAATAAGCAGAAAAATGAATTGTCTTTAATCAAGATCACAAGAACAGCTATGAGCCCTATAAATCTCAACCAAAAAAAAAAAAAAAATGAAGCAAGTACACTAGAAGGCAAGATATCATTTTCAAGAAACAAACCAAAAAGAACAAATTATATGACAAATCCCTATCATTCACATCTAATCACAGACCCAAAAGTCAGTCAAAATATTTCACAAAATGTAACCATATCAAAACATTAATAATGATAACAATAATATTCACATTTACCCTTTCAGTTTCTTAACAAAACTGAGTAAATACTATGAAGGATCAAGCACAGAGAGGGTACATAAACACAAAACCATTTGCAAAACACAATCTTTACCAAACCCCAGATGAAAAAACAATTAAAAAACCCACAAAATTCAACAAAAAATACAAATTTCAAGAATCACACTTACAAAAAATAGAATCTTGGAAATGGGATTCTGGAATCTTGATCAGTTGAGCGAAATATCCTCTGCAAATCACAATTTTTGCAACTTTCTCTCTCTACAATCTCTCACATTCAACTGTAGTGTTTCTTGTTTGATAGTTGATAGACTATTGGGTCATCTTGTTCCGTATTATATTGCAGACATTTGGTAGCTAGAGAATGAGTGATAGACTGTAAAAAACACTTCACACGTAAGTTGTTCATGATTATGTCCATTATAAACATGTTGCAAAATCATATTACATATCATAAAAGTATTATTTCTTTTTTGATTTTAGAAATTAATTATCATATATAAGATTTATAACATGTTATAAAGTATAATAAAATATACTTTATCTATTTTAGTTAGTTATATTGCTTGTAAAAAAAGATATTCCAAAATCGTGTAAAGATATTTCTATTTACCCAAAAATATACAAAATATCGCAAATATGAATATTTCATGTTTAAACTAATTTCCCTTCTTTAATTTAGCAAAATACTAATGTGTCTTGAATTCACTATTCAATTTTCTACAACTCATTTTAGCAGGGTGTACAACAAAGTCAAGCATATCCACTCAATGAAAGCAACCACCAACTTCATAGTTCTCTACAGACCACCTCTTCTGACCTCCACAACTAAGTCAAACCACCAACTCATTTTAGCAAAATATTTATTATCCTCTTTTAAAAAAAAAATTAGTTTGGGTGGGGTTGTTTAGTTTTTTTTTTTTTTTTTTTTTTTTTTTTTTTTTTTTTTTTTTTTGAGGGGGGTTTAGTTTTTTTTAGGTTTTTAGGGGTAGGTTTTTTTTTGTGTGGTATAGGTTTTTTTTTTTTTTTGCCGCGGGGGGTAGGTTTTTGGGTGGTGGTGGGTGTTTAGGTTTTGGGTGGTGCTGTAATAGGTTTAGGTTTTAGATTCTTGGACACTTGTCACTCTATAATGACTTCTCACACTTCTTATTTTTAGGAGGCTTTGTATAATAACTTAACCCTAAATTCAAATAGTTGAAGCACAAATTTGAATACGTTATTTAAAATATCGCTTATAATTTGTGTCATTCATTTTTGTGGGATGTAAATCCTTTTGGGCATTTGGGTTTTCTCTTTAGCTGTTGTAGTGAATGTCCGTATCATAACAAACCAATGTTATCGTTTCGTTTACGTAACCGTTTGCGACGTGCGTGTGTGGCTAAACGTTTTACCGTTTATTTTTTGTTCGGTTTAATGATCCCGCCGCAACGTACGGGTCCTAAAAACTCGTGTACTATAGTTAACCATCACTATGGCTCTACTGGTGGTAACGGATATTTAGGGGGTGTTTGGGGTTCCTTATTTTTCTGACTTATGACTTATTTTGAGGGAAAAAGACTTTTGAAAGTGTTTGGGTTTTCTTTGTTTGTGAGGGGAATTTGCCAGAAGTTAGAAATTCTGACTTATTTTGGAGGAAAAGGACTTTTCAAAAGTTGAAAATAAGCTAAGCCAAACATGCCCTTAAGTTCCACCTATGGTGGTCTCGGTGAGTTTTTCCCTCCAGGTCTTAAGTTCGAGTCTGAGTGATAGGGGTTTCTCATTGAGGGGTTTAATTTGGGGATCTATTGTGCGAGGGAGGTCTCTAGCGCGGACCCGGTTAAGACAACGTATGCTAGACCTCCCGACATTCACGAATAAGTCACATCTTTCAAAAAAAAAAAATAGTTAACTTTTGTAAATCACATGGAATCTGTCAATAGGATCTGTCTTTTGACGATTGAATTCTTGACTTCAAGGAGAGCAACACATTAACTTCAATAAACTTATATTACACATTTCTATATGATGTTTTGGTCTAAACTTATATTACACATTTTTATATGATGTTTTGGTCTAGTGGCATCAGGTGGTGTCATGTAAAAACTAGGGTTGCCTCAACCATTTTGATGGTCTAAAGCAAATAAAAAATTTGAGGCTTTTTTTCAAAAAAAAAAAACCATTATTTGAGAAAAACCTTCCTTTACCCAGGCTTGGGACCGGTAAAATAATCTAAAAGGTTTATTGTTGGCAAAGTTAATTAATGTTTTTTGTATTTTTATACATTTTATGTATGTGTAAAAGTTAATTAACTTTTTTTTGTATTTTTATATATTTTTTGTACGTGTAAAGATAAATTCAGCCCAACCCAAATGTTATATATATTTTTTTAAGTTGGAGACCTTATTGATTTGGAGCTTAAAGCCCAAGCCTCAAAATATTTGGGCTTGGGCCGACCTTGGTAAAATCATATGCACCAATACATTAGTATTAGTTTACACCAATAAACTAATATTACATAGATTTTCATACGACAATTTAGTCTAATGTTATCGGGTATTTATTTCCATCAGAGTGATACAGATTTGAGTCCTATAAAATAAGTTGTAGAGTTAAATGCTTGGTTGGTCCCTGTGGTTTGCAAAAATTGCAGATGTGGTCCCAATGGTTTACTAATTACACGCGTGGTCCCTGTGGTTTTCAAAAATGCACTCGGTTGGTCCCTAGCCCTAACATCAGTTAAATTTCTCAGTTAAGTCCATGTTAAATGACCAAAATACCCTTTCTTATTAACAAATACATAAACAGATCACCTCTCTCTAACTCTCTTTCTTTCTCTAAGCTCTCTCTCTCTAGTTCTTTCTCTCTCTCAGCTCTCTCTCTCGTTCTCTCTCTCTCTCAGCTCTCTCTCTCTACCAACACCTGCGGCCACCGCCACATAACAACACCGCCCCCTAACCACACCGCCGCCACCACCTTACTCTCTCTCTCCTCTCTCAACACTTTCTCTCTCTAAAAAAACCCACTTCAAAACACCCAAAAACACATTGCTGACACAAATTCGGAGCTCCAGATCTTGATTTGGGGTTTATTGGAGATGGGTTTATTGGTGCTTCGTTTGGGGTGGTGGCGGTGTTGGGTAGGTGGCGGCGACAGGTGGGTGGTAGCAGGGGGATGGTGTTAATGGTTGTGGGGGATGGTGAAATTAGTGGCGGCGACAGGTGGGCGGCGACAGGTGGGTGGTAGCAGGGGGATGGTGTTAATGGTTGTGGCGGCGACAGGTGGGCGGCGACAGGTGGGTGGTAGCAGGGGGATGGTGAAATTAGTCATCTACACCCTTCATCTCCGCCACTGCAACTCCCTCCGCCATCAACTTCAGTCGATTAAGGTACATATCGCCTCTTAGGGTTGAGTTTTGAGTTGAATTTGTAGATTAGAACCGATTTAGGGTTTATCTCAGATCTGTCTTTGGACGTTGGTGGAACCGAGCGATGGTAGTGGAGTTGTTATGGCGGAGTTATGATGGTGATGGTGGTCGGCGGAAAATCAGATGGTGGTGGTGGGTGCTTTTTAACTGGGTTGAAGATGAGTCGGTTTCAGGAGATGGTAATGGTGGTCGTCGTTTTCTTAAGGGAGGGAGAGAGGAAGAAGAAAATGGATGGATTTAGGGGTGGGGTTAGAGTTATGTGGTGTTTGGTTGATGATAATGGTGTTTTGTTGAAAAATATGGTGGTAAGAGAAGACGATCGGATGGTAGTCGGAGTTTGTGGGCATGGATGGTGGTCAGGGTTGTGTGGTGACGGTGGAGTATGATGTTTGATGGCGGTGGTAGAGAGAGAGAGCTGAGAGAGAGAAAGAACGAGAGAGAGAGAGAGCTGAGAGAGAGAAAGAACTAGAGAGAGAGAGCTGAGAGAAAGAAAGAGAGTTAGAGAGAGGTGATCTGTTTATGTATTTGTTAATAAGCAAGGGTATTTTGGTCATTTAACATGGACTTAACTGAGAAATTTAACTGATGTTAGGGCTAGGGACCAACCGAGTGCATTTTTGAAAACCACAGGGACCACGCGTGTAATTAGTAAACCATTGGGACCACATCTGCAATTTTTGCAAACCACAGGGACCAACCAAGCATTTGACTCATAAGTTGTATGTGAATTTTTGGAATAATAGTGTGTTCGTCATTCAAAACATAAATTAATATTAGAGTTAATTGCCATTTTAGTCCCTGTGGTTTGGACCATTTTGCCACTTTAGTCCAAAGGTTTGATTTTTAACCTGTGGGTCCAAAAACGTTTCACCATTGCCGTTTTAGTCCAATTGACTTAACCCCATCCATTCACCTCTGTTAAGTCAGGGACAATTTGGTCTTTCCTAATTTTATAATCGATCATTTATTAAACCCATTTAATCAATTATATATTATGTTATTTTCATAAAAAAAAGATAAACATACAACCTCATCTCTCTTTCTCTTCCTCTCTCTTTCTCTCTCACCTCCAGCCACAACCATTCACCACCACCACACCACAACCACCACCATTCTAGTTACCACGATGACAAACGCCTGTCAGGGACTGTGGTGGCTCGTGACCATACCTGCTTCTTTTTGTGGGGGATTTTACCAAAGATCAAGCGATGATGGTGGTTAGATCCGGTGACCCACCGTCATCCTGTGAGCTCCGGCGAAACTCAAGTGGCTTAATTTACCTTTCCAAATTTCGTTAGGGCATAAATCGGCTACCCACGAAGTTTAGAGACAGGGAGAGAAAGGTGACTCAGATCTATGATGGTGTGGGGGGCGGGGTTAAAGAGGGAGATGATTCAGATCTGTTATGATTCAGATATGTCTGGCGATGGTGGTTTGTAACGCCCTAACACGTTGAAACTCAAAATTCGCAGCGGAAAACACATAATTAAAATTTCTTTAATGACATTCTTTCTTTCGCTTAAATACATTAATTCCTTTTTAAAATTTGATTGACCACTATCATACATATATCGAATTAAGTGACCACATACGCATCCACGTACAATCCATGTCTTGACTCGATCTTCAACCGCGTACAATTCTTGGTGAAACATCCAAAATCCTGAACAACCTGCAGTCACCACATTCAATCTCATCATTAGTAACCGGTAACATAATACAAAATATTAACACATGCATAATAAAGCGTCCACATATCATGCTTTCTCTTATACTAGCTCCTTCATCCATCCATTCCATCACTCGCCTTAGATTGCAGAGTCAACCTTTACTTCTATCGTTAACCTGCCTATGTTCACATTAATCCTCAATAGAAAAATGGTTAGTATCATTAACTTCCTGTCATATGGACGTGTCCTCAAATACGCATAACTCGTCTTATTCATTCAAGCATATAATTAAATACCTCTCTCAAACATGTATTCATATTCATTCACACCCGTACCTACAATTTACATCTTACATATATAACTCCTTAATTCATCTTTATGCATAATTCATTGTGTAAGTTCCGTTTCTTACCCAAACTTAATCGAATCTCTTTCTTTAACCACTTCCGACTCATTTCCACTAAAACTTAACTTAGTAACAACAGCAATTCATATTTTCTCATATTACATTCAATAATTACCATATATCATGATCACATTACCAAACAAAAGAGTAAGTTCGGAGTTCACTTACCTCGTGCGTCCGAGTTCGAGCATAGCCTCCGTGTTTATCCTTGGCCCGTTGCCCTTCCATGCTTGTGTCCGCGTTGACATGACTCCTAACCGTACATGTCATTACATTCACATTCTTGTTAGCATATATGATTGTGCGTATGAACGTTCATATCAATTTCATATCTCACGTATGACTTTCATTAATCAATTTAAACAAGCATAAAGCATACTCAACATCAACCTAACATAATCTTCACATGAACTATATCTAAAATACATTCCTCATGTTAGTTTACTATCAATTTCATTAATACCACTTTCTATACATGTTTGCCCATTAATTGCATACAATTTCACATATTATTGTCATTTAGACATTTCATCAAACACTTGGTGTGCGTATCACTTTTTAAGCATAATGTACAAGTGCTTTAAGCATGTTCTTCCCTAATTCATCTTATGAACCATCACATTCAAGCAAAATCTCATAATCATAACTTCCACATCAAGTTTATCTATCTAAGTCTATCTTATAACACCTTATACATCACTAGATCACACTAATACATCTACAAGTTCATCATGATCATCATCTTCACACTCATGCAATGGGTTTTCATTCTAAATCACCCAATTACTTGAAATTATTCACAACACAAGTTTTATTTGGTGTTTCTAACACCTCTACAAGCTTAATTGCATACAAATTCATGTATTGATCATAACCCACTTCAAACAAGATCATCAAATCTAAGTTTGAAGACATACCTTACGATCCCCTTGTGAAGGTGATCGTTAATTCATGTTCGGTTGTGAATTTGGACTTCGTTTAGCCTTTCAATTTGGAGAATTTGTGAAGTTTAGGGTTTTGGCTCCATGGGAGCCTTCCCTGCTCGTGGATGAACACACACGATGTGTGTGTATGTATGTGTGTGTTTTCTTTTTAATAAAACAACTTTCAAGTTGTTCACTTTGGTCCCCTCATGTTTCGTTTTAATTAAATAAGGCTACAACCCTTCGTTTAATACCAACGATACTAATATTCAACTAGGTTAATTATTCCTAGTTAATAATTATTTACGGGTTCACTTTTACCCCTAACGGTATTTTTACCCGTTCCTCTATATTAACCGGGTTTAAATTATCAAACCCATTTTTGGGGTGTTACAAGTCTACCCCCCTTAAAAGAGGTTTCGTCCCCGAAACCTTGCTCATTTCCACGGGACCATAATCCTTAACTGACCGGTTGATACCGGTCCTTTTTATTTCGTACAATTCTAAAATATACATATTTTGAGATCTCGAATTCTTGCCTCATGTTAGTCCCCTAGTGATGATCATCACTACTTGGTTATTCATTCATTTCTTTTGCAATACACACAATGGCAAAAATTTACTCATACCTTATACAGAGTTCTCATTCATGAACAAATATAACTATACGTCCTATCTTTACTTTCTTAAATCAAGTATATTAGTCATATACTTACACTTACACGTATGTTCACACATACATACATACATACATACCTTCATGAATACTTTCACACATGCATACATACATACATACATAAATACATACAAGCTTTACTCCCTTGTGCACATTCAATCCCCTTAAACACATTCGTACATACGTTCATATATGTACCCTCACACATCTAATTACATACACCCGAAATCATACTTGCAGCAATAAAGCTTATTGTTATATAAAGCACACACTTATACGTACCTTCATACATTTATTACATATATTCATACCATCCCTATTACTCTACATACATACGTACGTTCATACGTATCTTCATACCTTCATACACTCCTACTTGTATACATACTTACATTCCTACATCTCTTCATACATGCATACATTCATTGATACCTTCATACCTTAATACATTCATACATGTATATACATAAATTCATTCATTCCTACACTTCTACGTGCATGCGTACATTCATACATACCCTTCATACCTTCATAAATTCCCAATTTGTATTAGCACTATACGGTACATGGGTCAAATAACATAATTTGAAAAACCTAAGTTTACATAATTGAAATTTATAAGGTCCTTCGCATTTTATATGATAATGCCCATAAACTTTCATACTATGTTAATACCACTTCAACACTTTAAAATAGTAAAATACTCATACTCATAAAACCCTTACAAGGTCCATAATTGGTTCAATTCGTAACATAACGTAACTTTACCCTTTTTGGAGATCAACTTCAATTCCTCATGCATCCAATATTCTCATACCTGCATTACGTTGTTTTCTCAACGGAAACACGATTAATAACATTAATACTCAAACGTATCTAAATCGTACATACGTACATGCTTTCATACGTGCATACATACATACATACATTCCCGCCTACCTACATACATCTCCACATATGTGCATACATTACTACATCTCAACATATACACATACACTCATACATACATTCGTACTTACTTACATGCGCATCTTCATACGTACATATCTTTCATACATTATTTCATACTTGCATATATTCCTACGTAACATCATACGTGCATACCTTTCTATACTAACGGGGGTTCGGGGGCAGCGCCCCCGAGAGAAGCGGGGTCCAAGGGGCAGAGCCCCTGGCTGGGGTCGAGCTGCTTGGAAAAATTTTATTTTGGACAAAAGTCCTTTATCAAAAAAGCCTCAGAAACTTAATTTCGGCCCAGTCGGAAGCTTAACGGGGCAACGGAACGCGTGACGGTCAACCGGAAATGCGAAGCTAAGCAAAACGGGGAAGTGGGCTAGACAGCCCGTCGGCGACGGGGTGGGCACCCATCGGCGACGGCTTCTCAAAATGCCCGTCGCCCACAATAACCCGTATCCAGTAAGTTAGGCCGTCGGCCACTTTTGCAATTTTGAGAGCCCGTCGGCGACGGGGTGGGAACCCGTCGGCGACGCCCTGCAGAAAACCCATTTTTCTGCAGCTCCGTTCCGTCGTTCGTACGCACTAAAACGCGCATAACTTTTGAACCGTTTACCCGTTTAACCTCCCGTTTCTTCCTACATGCTTGTAAATTCACATTCTATCCTACGAACTTAAAATCCCACCTCCGGATTAAGAAAATTCTTAACTTACAAGCTTTCGGCTTAATATTCATTTAAGAATTATTCGACCCGTTCATGCATTTATCAAACAAACACGTTTGTTTGATCCCCATTTCTCATGAACTCCATAATTTCAAGGTTGTCTATCATACTAGGTTCATATAAAGGGTTTATATACGCTCTTAAACCTATTTTCGCTCATATGCTTATTTTGACCCGTTAAGGGTATTTAAGTCTATTTTAAGCACGGATCACCTTCATTCACTTCTGGCTTCATATTTTCACATTTCTTATCAATTGTTTTCCCACCACAACTACATTTGTGGTGGATCTAACGTGGTGATCTATATAATCCGAGTTTTACCCCTCGGATCCTCCTATTACGGCAAAACCTCAAAAGCTTATACCTTTAACCTCTACCCTTTTCAAATGACTTACTCGGTCATAATACTTGTTCCCAAATAGCCCATAAGGGCTGTTTACCCCCTTTGTCATTTGAGGGCGTTTTGGTCAACAAATGCTCCGATTTCTTAAGACACAGGACCTTAATACATAATTGACCAGAAGTCAAACTTTTTAACTACAATCTTATTCGTACATACCTGGTTTGGATCAAGCTGTGACCCGTTTGATACTTCATTAAGGAAGTTGCTAATTAATAGCAACGAATTTTCCATACGCTATCCATCCTGTGAGCATAAAACTCAATAAACATTCATTAGTCATCATCGTCAAATGATTCTATCTTCATTAATTGACCCATTTGGTCTAAACGCCCCAAACTTCTTACATTTAAAATAAAATGGTATCAATTTATCACTTCGCTCATTTGACTCATTACGAATTTTCACCATATGGTCATAATCTTTAAACCTTCCTTCCATACATTTAACCTATCATCGCTTACGCCATAGGGTATTCTTTAAACTTTATTTTCATTCATCCATGTAACTAAATTACCGTTTTACCCTTATTACTTATCATGGCATACATCGTAATAAAATCTTTCAAAACTCATTATACTTTCATCATTCCATGACCAAATTACCATTTTACCCTTTTTACCATTAAATATGGTTTACTGCCGGTTTTAACTTGTTCCGACCCGTATTGATTCGTGTCGGAACATCTTATTTTGAATTCTCTTTTCGAATAGTAACATCTCTTATTTCTTAGTCAAACACGTAGGTAGTTGTACTAATTTAAATGTCGTAAGCTTTACTTACCTTCCATCCAACTACGCTTTTCCGTGTACTTGATTCGTTTACTGTTTACGTCTCAAGCCTTTCATTCTTCTTTTCTTCCTTCTTCATAAGTTTGAGTCCATCTAGCGGCTTCAAACATATCATTTATACTTTAACTTCTTTCGTGTTTCGAATCCGTCTCGCGGATCCTAACATAGCATTCATGTTTCGAATCCGTCTCGCGGATTCTAACATAGCATTCATGTTTCGAATCCGTCTCGCGGATTCTAACATAGCATTCATGTTTCGAATCTGTCTCGCGGATTCTAACATAGCATTCATGTTTCGAATCCGTCTCGCGGATTCTAACATAGCATTCATATCCGTCTCGCGGATTCTAGCATAGCATTTATACTCTCATTCTTGAGAGTCTTGCATTTCTCTTCACCCTCACGTCCACCTACTACTTAATTTCAACGGACATACCTGTATCAATTATCATGGCCTCACGAACGTCATATGTTTATTGTGTACTGGCCAGGTACACAATCCACATACTAGTTTCGTGTCTTCGTGTAATCGACACCTTATGTTCGAAGAACTAAGTTTCGGCACGTGTATCATTTTCAAAACTTCATTACTATGTCACTATTATATTTCATTTATGATTTTCCTTCGCTTGTTTAATCCTACCACGTCATACGCCCACACGCTGAATTTACGCACCTGGGGTTCATTTTCCTGACATATCACCCGCCTTAGCTTTCGTACTAGCTCGCGACTGCGGAACATCCTCATTATCCATCAAGCTCACCTTTCAAAATTCCTTATTATTAGTAACCTCTCGCATACTTACTTATATTAAATCTTACCTTTCGGTCTTGATCGAGTCTTGGATTGTACGGGTCATTAATCACAAGAGCACACAGGTTTGAGTTCAAGTACTCACTCATTTGTACTTGATTTCGCTCAAACCTAGGCTCTGATACCAACTTGTAACGCCCTAACACGTTGAAACTCAAAATTCGCAGCGGAAAACACATAATTAAAATTTCTTTAATGACATTCTTTCTTTCGCTTAAATACATTAATTCCTTTTTAAAATTTGATTGACCACTATCATACATATATCGAATTAAGTGACCACATACGCATCCACGTACAATCCATGTCTTGACTCGATCTTCAACCGCGTACAATTCTTGGTGAAACATCCAAAATCCTGAACAACCTGCAGTCACCACATTCAATCTCATCATTAGTAACCGGTAACATAATACAAAATATTAACACATGCATAATAAAGCGTCCACATATCATGCTTTCTCTTATACTAGCTCCTTCATCCATCCATTCCATCACTCGCCTTAGATTGCAGAGTCAACCTTTACTTCTATCGTTAACCTGCCTATGTTCACATTAATCCTCAATAGAAAAATGGTTAGTATCATTAACTTCCTATCATATGGACGTGTCCTCAAATACGCATAACTCGTCTTATTCATTCAAGCATATAATTAAATACCTCTCTCAAACATGTATTCATATTCATTCACACCCGTACCTACAATTTACATCTTACATATATAACTCCTTAATTCATCTTTATGCATAATTCATTGTGTAAGTTCCGTTTCTTACCCAAACTTAATCGAATCTCTTTCTTTAACCACTTCCGACTCATTTCCACTAAAACTTAACTTAGTAACAACAGCAATTCATATTTTCTCATATTACATTCAATAATTACCATATATCATGATCACATTACCAAACAAAAGAGTAAGTTCGGAGTTCACTTACCTCGTGCGTCCGAGTTCGAGCATAGCCTCCGTGTTTATCCTTGGCCCGTTGCCCTTCCATGCTTGTGTCCGCGTTGACATGACTCCTAACCGTACATGTCATTACATTCACATTCTTGTTAGCATATATGATTGTGCGTATGAACGTTCATATCAATTTCATATCTCACGTATGACTTTCATTAATCAATTTAAACAAGCATAAAGCATACTCAACATCAACCTAACATAATCTTCACATGAACTATATCTAAAATACATTCCTCATGTTAGTTTACTATCAATTTCATTAATACCACTTTCTATACATGTTTGCCCATTAATTGCATACAATTTCACATATTATTGTCATTTAGACATTTCATCAAACACTTGGTGTGCGTATCACTTTTTAAGCATAATGTACAAGTGCTTTAAGCATGTTCTTCCCTAATTCATCTTATGAACCATCACATTCAAGCAAAATCTCATAATCATAACTTCCACATCAAGTTTATCTATCTAAGTCTATCTTATAACACCTTATACATCACTAGATCACACTAATACATCTACAAGTTCATCATGATCATCATCTTCACACTCATGCAATGGGTTTTCATTCTAAATCACCCAATTACTTGAAATTATTCACAACACAAGTTTTATTTGGTGTTTCTAACACCTCTACAAGCTTAATTGCATACAAATTCATGTATTGATCATAACCCACTTCAAACAAGATCATCAAATCTAAGTTTGAAGACATACCTTACGATCCCCTTGTGAAGGTGATCGTTAATTCATGTTCGGTTGTGAATTTGGACTTCGTTTAGCCTTTCAATTTGGAGAATTTGTGAAGTTTAGGGTTTTGGCTCCATGGGAGCCTTCCCTGCTCGTGGATGAACACACACGATGTGTGTGTATGTATGTGTGTGTTTTCTTTTTAATAAAACAACTTTCAAGTTGTTCACTTTGGTCCCCTCATGTTTCGTTTTAATTAAATAAGGCTACAACCCTTCGTTTAATACCAACGATACTAATATTCAACTAGGTTAATTATTCCTAGTTAATAATTATTTACGGGTTCACTTTTACCCCTAACGGTATTTTTACCCGTTCCTCTATATTAACCGGGTTTAAATTATCAAACCCATTTTTGGGGTGTTACATGGTTATTGGTGGAGTTTGGTGGCCGACAGATCTGAGGAACCATCTGGAGATGGTGGTTATCGGTGGAGTTTGGTGGCCGACGGGGTTCCGGAGATGGTGGTTATCGGTGGAGCTTGGTGGTCCGACCACCCACCCGGTCTGGTTTGCTGGTTCAACCAATTGGTCCATTTAGACTCAATATGTATCCAGTTCCCGGTTGAGAGGCCAATCTGATTATGAAAAGATTGATTGTATCTATTTAAATGAATCTAATAAATATTTACCAGGCATTTGATCGCCTTAGTGTAGTCTAGGTGGCATCATTATGCTAAACAAACCAAGAATGCGAGGTATCTTTAAATAAAAATGTTTCATTAAAATAATAAGAGAAATGACAAAAATACCCTTGATTTAACAGAGGTGAATGGATGAGGTTAAGTCAGTTGGACCAAAACGGCAATGGTGAAACCTTTTTGGACCCACAGGTTAAAAATCAAACCTTTGGACTAAAGTAGCAAAATGACCCAAACCACAAGGACTAAAATGGCAATTAACTCTTAATATTATATAACTAACAACTATTTTAAGGCAAAGGAAAATATAAATAGATATATGATTTATACAGTTAGAATTCAAGGGGTAAGATCAAATAAAAAGTTGATTTTGCCTTAACCATTTATTTTTCAAATCAATGGTTAAGATGAAAGTGTAGGAGAAAGGAGGAGTGCAAGGGTATCTTGGGAAAATCCTATTTATGGTTTTTCTCTCTCCACATGCAAGGCACATGCATATTCCACCCCCATTTTTTAAACGTTCATAACTTTTTTATACGACATTATTTTTTCATAAAAATTTCACCATAAAATCGAGCGTCTTTTTATCTTTAATCTGAGTACCATATTGCTATAGAAAATATGAAGACTAAAAAAACTCACTAAAATGTGTTGTATTTCTATGTTGTATAACATTTTTTTGTGCTGGATTTTTGTACTATATTTTTGTGCTAAATTTTTTGTGCTGGATTTTTTTATCTAAAATTTTTTTTTTCTCATTTTTTTGTGCTGGATTTTTTTGTACTACATTTTTTTGCTGAATTTTTTCGTGCTATATTTTTTTGTACTATATTTTTTTGTGCTATATTTTTTTGTACTAGATTTTTTGTGCTAGATTTTTTTGTACTAGATTTATTTTGTTGTATTTTTAAAAAACAAAATGGGTGCCACATGTCATTTTCACTTCTATTTATAAGGACCAAAATGCCATTCATTCCTACTTATTAGGAGTGTCACATGTCATCATCACAATCCTTTTTAGGCTACTTAGGCAAAATTTACTTTTTAGTGGATCCTTCCCCTAGAATTCAATAAAACTATAGAATTATTAGAATTATTATACCGACATCCATAGACATCGTGAGGAATTTTCAGTGCCACTGTCATTTTACCATAATAGCCTTTGGCTATGTGGTAGCAATGTGTTGGAAAGATGTGTGTTCTTGGAATAAGGTTTAAATTAGAGTAAATTACTATTTTAACCCCTGTAGTATAGCCACTTTCACACTTTTAACCTAAAAAGAAAATTTCTGAGGTATCAGACTTTGAGATTACATTTTATAACGGTTTTGACCTTTAACACTAACTTTATTATTTTTTTGTATTTAAGTGTAAGGGTAATTAGGTCAAGTTTTTTTTTTAATATTTAAAAGATTATTAATGCAATTACTCAAGTTTTTTTTATTATTTCGTTATTTTCATGATTATTATTTAACAAAATACATTTTAATATACAAATAAATATGTATTTTCATTAACCGTTTGTTTTTTATAAACGTCGTTTTTAAAATCATTTGTTTTATAACCTTTTATTTAAACTGTCTATCGTTTTTAAAATTGTTCCTTTTTAAACTTTTTTTGTTTTTAAAATCGTTCTTTTTAAAGTCGTTTATCCTTTAAAGTTTTTTTTAAATATTTCATTTTATACCATTTTTTAAAATCATTTTTAAAAATTCATTTTTTAAGTCGTTCATTTTTAAAAGCGTTTATTTTTTAACTGTTCCTTTTAGAACAATTTTTAAAATCGTTTAAAACTTTGTATTCAATTTACTTATAGCCTTTAGGTAAAAAGAATTTCAAAAAATGAATGTTTTAAAAAATTGAAGGACTTTCATAATGATCGATTTTAAACGGACGAGTGGTTAAAACGACGTTTATATGAAAACAAAACTTACAAAACATAATTTAACAAGTGTAAGGTTTTAAAAAACGCACGAATTAAATAAGCGACAGGTTAAAAAAATAACAAATTTGAACAAACAATCGGTCCAAAGAAATGAAATATTTGAAAAAAGATATATCATTCTAAAAAAAGTTTGAAGAATGAACGATCTTGTACAAACTTTTTATTAGAATGCTTCATCTTTTTTTTTCAAATCTTCCATTTATTTTATTTTTATACACGTCGTTTTTTTTATTTTAGAAATGAACGGGCTTAAAAGGCGAAATGTTTAAAAAGTTTAAAATGAACGGGCTTAATAGGCGAAATGTTTAAAAAGTTTAAAAACAAATGATTAAAAAAATGGTATAAAATGAATTATTTAAAAACTTAAAAGACAAACGGATTTAAAAAGAACGCTTTAAAAAATTAAACGGTTTAAAAAGGAACAATTTTAAAAACGATAAGTTTTAAAAAAGGGTTAAAATCAAATGATTTTTAAAAACGATGTTTATAAAAAATAAACGGTTAAAGAAAATACACATTTATTTGTATATTTAAAACATGTTTTGTAAAATAATAATTGTGAAAATAACAAAATAATAAAATTGTCACACCCTGACTTTTGCGGAAGCGTGATTATGTGTGACTTTCTTAATATCATTGCATTCAATTATAACAACCACTATATGATAAAACTAAAGATGGTCATCCATTAGATAAGTTTTGAAAACATACAACAACATTGTTTTAAAACATAGAATTCAAATTCGAGTACAACCCATGCAACTTGTTTAAGAGTTCACAAAGACTCGACAAAAGATATTAAATAAAACCAGGTTTTGGAAGACGTGTCTCGTCCAGGATAAGACACTGTCCAAACCCTAGGACCATGGATGACATCTTTTATTCTTAAACCACACTTGGAACTTCCGAACGCCCGCCAGATCCACGTCTAATTCTCTGAAATACATGTATTTTGAAAACATCAACAAAAGTTGAGCGAATTCATGTGTTTGTTTGTGTGTATGAATAAACCTTTGTAATTATTGAAAGTATGTATGTATGTTTTTAAACTCCTGGTATGAAAGCAATAAGGAAAACAGATCACCAATGGTTTGCAAGGCCATTGATACGTGTGACGTGATGCAGGAATGCTCAAACCTAGCAGATTTTGTACCGGGCTTTCGGCTGTAAGACATAGTCAACCCATGGGCCAAACCCTGGTCCAACATGGGCGGGGCTCGCTACACCCAAATAGATCTATCACTCATGTCCCTCGGTCCTACAACGAGGATTAATGGTCTTAAGCGTTATACCTACCACTCACATGATCTAGCAGTACCCTTCCTTAGCTAACCATACCAAATAATAACGTTTGTAAACACTACTAGTCAAGCATTGCTATTGGACAAAGAGTTAGCCAATAGTAATATGACCACAGTCATTGTAACTGTCAACGTGACAAATACTGATTGAGTTTTTGGTAGATAAAAACATTGTAATATCATTCTTAATACTGTAAAGTATAACAATATATTTTTATAAAATGGAATGAACTCGCCAGTATTTCTTGCTGATAAAATGTTTTCAAAACGCGTTTCAGGTAACTTGATGTAAAACTATTATAAGCCAGCTATGGGACACTGAAGGCTTAAATAAAGTGGCTATAAGCTACCTAAATAAAAGAAGAAGTTTATGTTTTCAGCAATTAGGATTTATCCCTATAAATACATTATAAATGAAATATGGGTTTTAGCCCATTTGTTTAAATATAAAAAGTTTGGTGTTTTACAAACTCTGAAAAATTATTTCCTAACTACGATCCTGATGTTTTAATTCCGCTGCAAATTTAATAAACACCGATACCACTAGTCAGGCTCGTGGCACCCGCTCCTAGGGTGGGGTCGGGGGGTGCGACAGAAACTTTCAACATTATAATTACAGTCTTGCCATTGTTTAAAAATCTCTAGATGATGTAATTCAGTGGCCAAGATTAGTTCACACGGTTCACTCTCAACCTAGTGTTCACTCTGGAACCCTACCATATATATAGGGGAGGGTTATCTTGAGAACGCTAAATATTACGAGAACCGTGAGAACGAATGAAAAAATCAATCAAAACCAATTTTTTTAATACAAACCTCATTGTAATTAAGATACAACATCAAAAAAAGAATTTACAACATCAAATAATTCATTTCTCCTTTCAAAATCACTCTTTTTAGATTTTTTACACATGTGTAAATATAACAGATTTACACATGTGTAAATGACAAACTTACACATGTATAAATTTTCTTTATTTATGTATTCACGTAAATTTAAACGCGTAAATTAAATTTCTAACATTGTATTCGAATAATAATGATAAGTGTAGAATTTTTTTTTGAATTTGAATTGTTTTTTTACTAAGTTCTCGCGGTTTTTTCATTTGTTCTCACGGTTCTCACAATATTTAGCGTTCTCATTTAAACATTCCCCTATATGTATATATATATACTAGTCACTTACCCGCGCGATGCGGCGGGAGTGGCAATTTACAATAGTATAATTGTTTACCTTTAGTTTATCCGTCATCTCATGAAATATTGTATAGTACTTAAGTTAGTTTTCTTATTCGTGATACAATGGCACTGGTTTTTCTATTAGTTTATCGATTATTTGGTGATCTTCTACAAGAATAGTACAAAACAAGGAAGTAGATGTAATTAAAAACAAGAAGAGTTCAAAACAGTCAAGTAGCTGGACAAAACAATAAAAACACCATGCGGGGAGTCTCTTGTATCTCTTCCTGTTTTACCAATACATCCGTTCGCTTATGACTTTCTTGTACCTTCTCCTCTACTGTACCAGATTTCGACACATAAAAAAATGTTAGACACCTACAGGTGGTTTAAAATAGTAATTAAAAGGTAATTTCTGGAAGCAAATAAGGCACAAAATCTACTAAAAAAATAAGACACCAATGGATATAAAGAAGCACCCCTTGGAATCGTAAGCATAAGTGAAGAAAGCTTTGTATATTCGTTGATGACAATTTTTTTCTCGGACCAAACTAACACGTAATTCAGGTACTTTGGGTACTCATGATATTTGAGATTCTCAATTTGGAAATGATTTAAGGAAAAAAAACCACCCATCAATGCCGCGTCATTATATATGTGTATCAAATGTTGTGGTACGAACGCAACAATTTTTTGTCTCTAAAAAGAAAAGAAATTTAGTGGTGGAAAAACGCTTACTCGTATAACACAAAGTAAATTAAAATAATGTTCTTACGTGTTGATCAAGAAAAATAACCACTAATCTCTTTTCATCGACGTCATGCCAAATAAACTCCACCTTAACAAAGATTATATTATACCATGCTCTATCATTTGTCAATGATGAAAAATCTTCAACTGAAAAATGATCAGACATATCCTATTAAGTGTTTAATGTTAGTTAACTAAAAAAATAAAAACTCCAGAAACTTAAATTTAAACTAAAACATGATTAAAATTAAACAACAACAAATTTAAATTTAAAGTAATACATAATTAAAACTTACATAATTAAGATTCAAACTAATTCGATAAAAAAAACTACAGGAAATGTAAAAGTTGTTCTAAGGTTCCCAAACCATTTCTTCATCCAATGGTGGTTCGTAAACCGCCCCAGGGTCAGTTTCGTACCCTTCAGCCCAGCTCGGTAGTTCTTGTGTTTGACTGTGGTTTTCCACATAAGGGGGGTTTGAAGGCGGAGGATGCATAGGCAGTATAGGAGTGTTTGCCATCGGACGATGATGCCCCTCCTCAATTTGTAGTCCACCAAATTGTAGTTGAGCGAATGTATAGTCATACGCCCAATTCAACTCTTCATCCGTCCAACCAAATGGATCATCGTGTTCAAGGTTTGTCACCGGATGAGGGTTTGCCACCGGAGGTGGGTTTGACACCGGAGGTGGGTTTGACACCGGAGGTGGGTTTGACACCAGAGGTGGGTTTGTTGATCCTTGTGGTTCAATGGGAATTGGATAACCACCACCCATACCTCTCAATTGATATTTGTTTGGAGTGATTTATAAACTGAAAAATACAATTTTGATTGTATATAAAGATCAATTTTAAAGCAAATAAAAATAGTTTGATTAAATATAAAAAAAGGATTGTGTAAACTTAAACATACAATTTTTATTGGATATAAAGATCAATTTTATTACCATGTTAAAAATTAACATCAAAGTAAACTGAAACACAAGGATTGTGTAAACTTAAAAACAAAATTTTTTATTGTAACATTTTTAACATCAAAGTTAAGTCAAATGTTTATTGGATTTATATTTTTTCGATTCCGCGATTTTGATGACAGCCATCAGACAACTGTTCCTCGTTAGTAGTCCTTTTCGATTCCGCGATTTTGATAACAGTTGAGAATGACCTTTTGATACTAACAGTTAACGCTCTTTGTGATACTATTTGAAACAGATTGTTGGGTCTTAGAATGACCTTTTGTTCATTCTATTATGCTGATTGCTGATTGGTAATGGCATGGTTATATTGGGTAACAGTTGACATTTTCTAGGTATTATTTGTTCTTATTTTTCGGAAAATGTTGGGATTGCTTGGTTGATGTGTGGTGCTCTTGGAATGGGTTTAAAAAATGAAGATCAAAGAAGGCAGTTAAACAATACATCTGGATTCAACAACAAAAACTAATTAATAAAAAAAAAACAAAGAGGCAGTTAAACAATACAGATCCAAAAACCACAGTTATTTCAACATTTACAACCTTCTAAAGTTAAAAGCCACAGTTAAAAATTAAAAAATAATGTTGTGTTCATTGGGTTTTAACTTAGGTTAAACTGTGTTGGGATTTCTTTAGTTAATATTTGTGGTCGTCAGTGACATCATCAAATGATAAAAGGTTTATAACTTTTGATCTTGATTTTTTTTAATGTCTGAATTCATCAGTCACAACTTTAGGGTGCAATTGTTTACGAAGTTTAGAAAGTAATCAGTAATCTGCACTTGAAGATTAATTACAATATTAGAACTTATAATATTTCGTTTTAACCTATATAGGATCATTTGATATGATGTTGTGAGGGTTTTTTTCATATTATAGTTTGCATAAATGGGGAATTGCAAACATGGAAAACATAACAAACAAAATTACGGTGCCAAAATTAGAGAAAGGCGATAAACATAAACAGGTATGTATAGCAATTCAAACTTTGAATGTGAAAAGAATTTGAAAGGGCTATGGATGAGGAATTTAACCATAGGAATTGATGGAACTTAGGACTGGGTAAAATGTTAAATTGACTTTTTGAAAGGGTCCATATTTGAGTTTGCTGGGTAGACAACTCTTATGCATGTTTCATTATATTTTTTTCTTAAACAAGACATTGATTTAATTTATTTCACATAGGCAAAATAATTAACGAAAAGGACTTCAAAGAATACATATGCATTCAATTTTTTTGGAAATCATCCCTTCTTTTTTTAATTAGAATGACCATAAAAAAAAAAAAAAACAAAACAAAAGACAAACAAAATGATCATGTGCAAGGTCTTTTATTTGCCCAACACCATTTTCACCAACACCATTTAAGTTGGTGGTAACTATTGTCAAACTTTTATACCGACACAATTTTCAAATAACTATTCACTCTACATAAATATAACATCATGTTTAGTTCAAATAACTATTCGCTCTACATAAATATATCATTTTGTTTAGTTCAAATTTAGGCCGCCATTTTTGAAGTAAAATGCTTTAGAAAAGGAAAAGAAACTAATTAAATAAAAAACAAAGAGGCAGGATTTTAACCCTTTCAATTAAATAAAAAACAAAGAGGCAGTTAAATAAAAAACAAAGAGGCAGTTAAACAATACATCTGGATTTTAACCCTTTCAATTAAATAAAAAACAAAGAGGCAGTTAAACAATACATCTGGATTCAACAACAAAAACTAATTAATAAAAAAAAAACAAAGAGGCAGTTAAACAATACAGATCCAAAAACCACAGTTATTTCAACATTTACAACCTTCTAAAGTTAAAAGCCACAGTTAAAAGTTACAAAAAAAACCAAGAAATTTAGAAGAACTTACAACAATGCAAGAGGCAGAATTTTGTTACAGACGACAAAAAATGTGAAACCTTGATGTGAGAGCCGAGAAACAACGCAAGATCCAGATGCAAAGAGTCAATATATTCTGAAATCGAAGTAAAATAGAAGTTGTTAGGTTGATGTTTTGAAGATTTAATTGATGCAAGATTTAAAAGTAGGATTTAGTTCAACTGAGATAAACTTACAATTTGAAAGTTTAATTCCTCTCAGTTGAGTGTTTGTAGAGTGTTGAGCTTGATGAAGTATTTGTAGAGACTGAAGCAAGCATGCTCTCTTTCAGACAACAGTAGATGTAAAAGCAGTAAGTCAGTTGAGTGTAGTTGAGGGTTTGTAGAGTGTTGAGCTTGATGAAGTACTTATAGAGACTGAAGCAAGCAAGAGACAACAGTAAACTCTGTTCTTTACAGCTGTAGATGTAAAGAAGTACACGGTAAGTAGTAAAAAAAACAAAAAGGACAAAAGTCAAACAAAATATCCTGACATTACTTGGTTTCTGAAAAAGTTGAGATATATTAAAAGATATTATTCTAACTAAAGACTTATTAAGAATATCAAAAAAGTCTTTGGATTATAACTTGAAGTTGGATTCTAACTAAACCATTTGGTATTTGAAAGGGGTAATACTTCCAGCTATACTCCACGGCTGAAATTTCATAGTTAAAATATTATATAGGTTAATCTTATTGTGCTTTTGCATATTCAGAGCAACACCTTTAGAGATTGTAGATCGCTTCTCTTCAACAACAGCATTTTTTCCATTGATCGTGATCGGTGAAGCCTGAACATTAAACAATACAATGTCACATTCAACTAAATAAACAAAATCATGTTGTTAACTTGTCACATGTATTATGAACTAAAAAGATTTAACAGAGACCGTACATCCATAGTAGTGGTTATGCTCATAGAACCATCTTCCTCAGTCCGTAAACCATGTTTCTTGGAGATACAGTCGTTTGTGCTTTCGTGTGCCTGCAAAAACACAACAAAAAAGCAATCATCTTTCAGAGATAGAAACATTGTAAAACTGAAAAAAAAAAATAGGCAGGTTGGATAAAGGGTCAAAAGTAAAACCAGTAATCCTTAAGATCAAAACAATCTGGATCGAGGGTTTTATGGAATAAGCAAATAAGTCAAAGCATTTCCTTTTTCAGTAACATGTATTCTTTATTGTATTCCCTTTTGACACATGAAAAAAAACACTATAACCCATTCGGGGCAAATGGGACTAATCTTTAGATAAAAAAGCAATGCATTTTAAGATTAAAAAAAAACATGGTCAATTTGAAAAAATGAATAAATAAAAAATTGGCAGGTTTAATAACGGGTCAAAACCAGTAATTCTCCAGGTCAAAACAATCTGGATCGGTCGTAACTAATGCAATAAGCAAATAAGTCAACTCATTTCCTTTTCTGGTAAACATATTTTCTACATTAAATTCCCTTTGACCTATTAAAAAAGAATATAACCCACAAGGAACTTTTAAATAAATAAGCAATTATATTTAAAAATAAAAAAATAGGCAGGTTGGATAGCGGGTCAAAACAAACTGAATAGGTTGGTTTCATGTAATAAACACGGTAAAATGTTTCTCAACCAAATTCCCTTTGACCCGTTAAACAAGAATATAACACGTTTTGGATGAAGGGTCAAATTATTTGGCAATAAGAAAGAAAGATCAACCTTCTAGCAAGCAGAGCAAAGTCGTCTTCTTCTTCTTCCTCGTCTTCTTCTTGAGGTTTCTTCTTTGAGTCTGGAGTCACAGGGGGAGAGACTGCCGCAATACTTGATTTCAATTTTTCTTCATCTTCTTCAGTAGGAGGTTTAATTTGAGAGTTTGGCATATTATTATTATTATCAGGAGGAGGTGGGGCAATGGAGCTTGTAATTTGAAGAGGAATTGGAGAACCGGAAGCAAAAGCGTCATGTTTTGCAAGAACAGCTTGCAGCTGGTCATTTAACTCGATACCCTGTCCGAGAAGTTCCTCATCACTGCACACAATCAAAAAATCATCAAAAGCAAGTACACACACTTCATAGTTTGTTGTTGGTGTTTATAACCAAAATGATTAGTGGTTTACAGTTTACACACCTTGTGGAAGCTAACATTTGCATCAATTTCTTCTGATTCGATCGACACCGGTCCACGACATCAACAATGACTTCATCTTTTACCGTCTATTAATCAAGTATTCAAACAAAAAAAAAAAACATGAGTCACATGTTATTATATTTTATAAGCCAGGATACAAAATTGCAAATTGCAAAAAAATTACAAAATTGCAACAGCCGGTTCCACTTCAGATTCCTCTGTCAATACAGCAACTTGCTCGGGAATATTATTCTCCGGCACCGGAACAACCTCGGACAGTGAAACTCATTTCATTTCAAAAAATTAATACGGAATAAACCAATACAAGTTCCAATATAATGACTAACATCAGTTCATCAAATGTGTCACCTTGCTCGGGAGTTGCGGAAGCCACCACATCTTCAGTAGGAGCATGGTCTTCGTCATGATGGTTGTCAATGTTCATGTAGCGAAACATGTCATTCAACACAAAGTAGCCTTTGTCTTGAGGTGCGAGGAACAAAGATTGTGTGAACTGCTGCTGAATATTATCCATTCCAGTCATGTATCCAGTTACCAGAACGCTGACTCCACCGTTTAGGGATTCTTGAGCATCAACGGATTTGATCTCAGCCTTGAAGTCACCATAGTTAAGTGACAAGATTTTAGCATTGATTGCCTGCATGCCAGTACAAACTTTAAAAATAAAAAAACAGATACCACTGTCACATGTATTATGAACTAAAAAGATTTAACAGAGACCGTACATCCATAGTAGTGGTTATGCTCATAGAACCATCTTCCTCGGGCCGACCAAGTTTACTGATATCCTGATAAAAACGATGAACCAGCCCAGGTGACTGGTGCAGTATATGATAATACTGCTGAATAAAAGCATTCCAAACCTGTTTGTCGCCAACAATTTAATAACATTAAATCAAATTCATTCACCTATAAACAATGCAATCAAATTCATTCACCTATAAATATTAATAAATAATTTAAACATGTTTACCGATTTTGCACCGTCCATTGCCACCTTGGGAGCCGCCACGTTTACCAAATTTGCCAAATCAGCACCTGAAAATACGATAAACAGATCGTAAACTGAACTGACATAAAGAATTATGTAAATATAAACTGTTGCTGACCTTGAACAACATCAACCTTTCGAGTAACCTTCGACTTCTGGCTTTTTAACCGTTCACCGCCTGCATTCTCGATCAGCTCTCCCTAACACCACTATCAATTGTTCTCTTACAACCGAACAGCACGTCCCCACAGACGCTATTTGCGGACATATCTTGATCCTCAGACGCAAATCCTGAACCAAAATAAACTAATACTTTATAAAGTTTCACACTTGCACAATCGAATCGAATTCTTGAAACCGTTTAACCGAACTTACTCTTGAGATTAGCAAACAGATTCTCGTTAACGAATCTTGACGTCTCCGGTCCACCATGTCCCTCATAGATAACATTCAAATAAATATAAATATTAATAAAAAATTTAAATAACATTCAAATAATTTTTTCAAAGTCACACGAATTGTTTTTTAATTGAACTATAAATTTTCCTTTAACTCATGTTAAATAACATATTTTTGAAAAGAAATTATTTTATCCAAAAAGATTAGGAGTGAGAAAAAATTAGTTTAAAAAAAAACCCATTTTGATAAATAATTTTCAAAGTACCCATTTAGGTAAATAATTTTTCCAACTACACCATTTTAGGAAAAAACTCAGCACCAATGCCCCAAACCCAAAACAGATACGTAATTTTAAATAATTTATTGGCGCCCTTATACATTCCCATGATCTCGTAACCGACTCGTGTGGACCCAGTTGACCAGACTCTTACCGATTTTGCACCGTCCATTGCCACCTTGAGAGCCGCCACGTTTACCAAATTTGCCAAATCAGCACCTGAAAATACGATAAACAGATCGTAAACTGAACTGACATAAAGAATTATGTAAATATAAACTGTTGCTGACCTTGAACAACATCAACCTTTCGAGTAATGTATTGTACTTACATTTTGAATTTCGGTAACCTTCGGCTTCTGGCTTTTTAACCGTTCACCGCCTGCATTCACCGTTGCACTAAACTAAACCATGGGGCTAATTGTACCCAATAGATAGTGTGGAACTCCTACAAATACATAAAACGAATAACAATTCATTAATACAACAATCAAACCTTTCTGATCATGAATCACTACAATATTTGAATGTCTTTTCAACCACAGAATAGTTAAATCATTTCTAAACCTAACCACAAGATCTTTTATGCATGTCTTTTCAACAACTAAACCAGTAACCCTAGTTTGGACTTATCCAACTAAAAAACATTTTTAATGAACTCCCTAACAATCACAGACAAAATATCCAAACCAGTAACCAAAAAATTTAAACCACAGTAAAAAAAAATAAACCCTCGTTAATAAACAAAAAAATTAAACAAAAAAAAATAAACCCTCGTTAACCACAGTCAAATTCTATAAATTTAAACAAAAAATCAAGAAATCTTGTAAATAAACCCTAGACTTGTAAATAAAACCGAGAAATCTACTTACAAAGAACAGATCTACTACAAATAAACCATAGATCTTGCCAGATCTTCCACCCACAAGCACCATCGTTGACGAACCCACAACCAAAAGGAAGATCTGAAACATTACCCATTGAAGATTCAAATAACAAATAAATAAATAAGATATGGTAACAAGAAAGGTACCCTACAGTCAAACCAGTAGATCTGGTGTCGGATCTACTAAAATAGTGTCGGATCTACTGAGATAGTGTCGGATCTTGAAGCCACCGGGAAAGAAGCCATAGAAATCGATGTTGTGTCGGATCTGGTGTCGGATCTGGTGTCGTCAACGATGGAGGAGCCGTGGAGGAGCGGTGGATGAAATGAAGGTTAGGGTTAGGGTTTGTAGAGAAAGGTGGAGTGTCTGGATGGATGAAACGAATTTTGTGGTTAGATAGAGTGAATGAAACATTATATTGGATCCATCAAACTAAAAATGGGTCAAGTTAACCCGGCTAAGATCCGCGTGGGTATCAGGTGTTGAAAACAAGTTTTCAACACTTTGTGCTTAACAGGTTTGTACAATGGGCTTTAAATACTTGTAAAGTGGCAAAAGACCATTCTATCCTTCCTATATGCTTTATAAAGTAGTATAGATAGTATAGATATAGGTAGAGGATCCTGTAAAAAAGGCCTAAATTGTGAGAAGGGTAAGAGAGAATCTCAGCCATTAGATATTTTGATCTAATGGTTGAGATCAATAGTAACAAAATTGTAAAATATTTTCTTTAATTTGGACTGATTTGAAATATCTAGGGGCAATATAGTCTTTTATACCCACTAGAAATTAGGTAATGCACATGTAACTTCCCCCCGTCTTTTTTAAACGTCAATAACTTTTTATATGTAACTTTTAAAAAAAAAAAAATTACACCATAATAACGAGCGTTTTTTTATCTTTAATATGAGTACCATATTGCTATACTTATATAGAGAAAAAATATGTTTCGATCAGATGTTTAGTCAATGAATGGTGTTATTTACTTGCTGAATGGTGTTATATACTTGCTGAATGGTTTATATACTTACTGAATGGTGTTATATACTTGCTGAATGGCGTTATATACTTATTGAATGGTGTTATATACTTGCTGAATGCTGAATGGTGTTATATACTTGCTGAATGGTGTTATATACTTACTGAATGGTTTATATACTTATTGAATGATGTTATATACTTGCTGAATGGTGTTATATACTTACTGAATGGTGTTATATACTTGCTGAATGCTGAATGGTGTTATATACTTGCTGAATGGTGTTATATACTTGTTGAATGGTGTTATATACTTACTGAATGGTGTTATATACTTCCTATAATTAAGGTGGCGGTTATGGGAAGTTTTTAATTAATTTAATTAATGATAAAATTACTTGTTTACCCTTTTCAATTAATTTAGATCTAATGGCTGAGATTCTTTCTTACCTTTCTCACACTTTTGGTCTTTTTTACAATAACCTTACCCGATATATATATATATATATATACATATAGGGGACCGCTAAAATGAGAACCACATCGAGTTGTATAAGTGACCGTTAAAATAAGAACCACCTCGAGTTGTAAGAACCGTGAGAACTTTTTGATCCGGGGCGAGGTGGACCAAATTTTTTTTCCACAAACGTAGATGCGTGTATTATAAACACATTTGTAAAAAAAAATTCAAAAAAAAAATGTCGTGTGTGTAGTTTTGAGCACCACAAGTTTGTGTTTACAGGTACCGTAAATTTTCCGATAGAATTTACGGTACCCGTAAACACAAACTTGTGGTGACCAAAACTACACACACGACATTTCTTTTTGAATTTTTTTTTACAAATGCGTTTATAATACACGCATCTACGTTTATGAAAAAAAAATTTGGTCCACCTCGCCCCGTACGGTGTAGTTCTCACGGTTCTTACAACTCGAGGTGGTTCTCATTTTACCGGTCCCCTATATATATATATATATAGGGAGCCGCTAAAATGAAAACCACCCCCAGTTGTAAGAACTGTGAGAACCACTCTCCACCAATCAGATTATGCCAACCAAAAGGGTATTTAGGTAATTTACTTTATATATCAATTTCAATTGTCAGTCTGTCTTCTGTCTCTTTATTATGTCATTTCTCACTCTCTCTCTCTTCATCCTCATTTTGAAACTCTCTCTTCATCTCTGATGAAGATGAAGAGATCATCATCTTCAGTTTATGAAACTCTCTTTTCTCACCATCGGCACCACACTCACACCGGCTATCCCCAAACACCACCGTCTCCCACCTCCACCCAAACTCTAAAGTTTCTTCCACCTACTCCCATATCTAACACCACAACAACCCCCAACACCAGTTTCAGTCGTCGGACCGCCGGAGACGACGGTGGCGAAAGGCGGGTGTGGTGGTGGGTTTCACGGCGACGAAGTTCAATCGTTTGACGGCGACGGCGGTGAGGGTGCCGGTGAGGATTGACGGCGACAGCGGTGAGGGTGCCGGTGAGAATTGACGGCGACGGTGGTGTTTGGTTTGCTCTGTTTTTCTCTGAGACCTTGCTATGGTGATTGCAAGAATACTCCTGGGGGAGTTATAATTGTACTTTGTCCATCATGATCTTTTGGCGATGCAAAAATAGAAAATGGTTGTGAACACCCTAACAATTCAAAGTCTTCTTCATCTATATTCATTATAGGTATTTTTTCATGAAAGTATGCTATATTAGGAATTTTCTACTGTATAAGGAGGAGGAAGGTAATGAAGCTTCGAGAAAAATTCTTTGAGAGAAATGGAGGCTTGTTACTAAAAGAAAAGATCAAATCACAAGGGTCTCATGATGCAATGACTTTGTTTAGCTCTGTTTCTCTGAGACCTTGTTGGTTGAACTTAGTTGACTTGTTTACATATTTGGGTGTTTTGGTTAGCTCTGTTTCTCTTAAACAATTTTAGTGGGTCTTGTTGGTTGAACTTATTTCAGGTGGCGGCAACGGTGGTGGTCACCGCGGCGGTGCCGATGGTGCCCGGTGGTGCTGGTGGTGCCCCGTGGAGCCGATGGTGCCCGAATTGGGGGTTGAGTTGTGTTCTTGATTCTGATGGGTATTTTTTTATATGTTTTGGGGGTTTGAATTGGGCTATTTGATTTCTGTTTTATTATTTGTATTCTTGATTGTGTGGGTTTTGATCCGTTGGATTGGGCGGCGATGATGGAAAAAAAAGCGTAGATTTTTTATGACGATGGCGCGACAAGGACGGCGGAGGGTAGGTTTTTTGAACCTGCAACCCCACTTTTGCAGCCTTTTGATTAACGGATAATCTGAGCCAAACCCCGTTTTTTGTGAGATACACTTTGTTTTGATGTTGTTGGTTTTTTATTTTCCCCCCCTAGTCGATGATGATAACAATATATCTGAGACACCTCCAAAGTTTGCGTTTTCTGAGTGCGTTTGTTTTTGCGTAAAAAAGTTTTTGAAAAAAAAAAGGTTAACGTAAAAAAAAAGTTTTTTGTAAAAAAAAAACGTTAAACGTAAAACTTAAATAGTTTTACGTAAGCCGTAAAACGTAAAAAGTTTTACGTAAAACATAAAATGTTTTACGTAAAACCTAAAACGTAAAAAGTTTTACGTAAAACGTAAAAAGTTTACGTAAAACGTAAAAGGTTTTAACGTAAAACGTAAAAAAATCGGCGCGTTAAAAAACGTGTAAAAAATAGCGCGTTAAAAAAATGGCGCGTTAAAAAAACTACGCTTGAAAAAACGGCGCGTTAAAAAACCGACGCTTAAAAAAGCGCGGGGTAAAAACGACGCTTGAAAAAACCCGGCGTGCAAAAAACGAGACGTAAAAAACGGCGCGTAAAAACGGGACGTAAAAAACGGGGCAAAAAAGGCGCGTAAAAATGGGACGTAAAACATGGCGCGCTAAAAAACGGTGCGTAAACCCGGGAATAAGAAACCGCACGTAAAAACCCGGTCGCAAAAACGGAGTGAAAAAAACGGGGAGTAATAAAACGTATAAACGGCGCGTAAAAAAATGACGTAAAAACGGGACGCTAAAACGGCGCGTAAAAACGGGACGTAAAAAATGGGGCGTAAAACGGCTTGTAAAAACGTGACGTAAAAAACGGCGCGGCAAAAAACGGTGCGTAAAACCGGGCATAAAAAACGGCACTTAAAAACCCTGTCAAAAAACGGCGTGAAAAAACAGAGCGTAAAGCGGGTCGTAAAAAACGCGCGTAAAATCGGGTCGTTAAAAAACGCGCGTAATTTTTTTTTATAAAAAATCTGATTTCAAAATGTTGTATAATAAAGAAATCTGATTTAGAAAAATAAATAATTAATGCAATAGGACAAAATTGTAATAAAAAACAATAAACTTAATAAGACAAAAAAAATAAAATTACTTTAATACCCTTTTAGATTAAAATATTAAAGACATAATAAGACAAAAAGAATTTAATATTACTTTTAACTAATTTTAATCTCATCCATCCATTTTTAAGATCTAATGGCCAGAAAGTGGTTCCCGCGGTTCTTACAACTGGAGGTGGTTTTCATTTTAGCGGTCCCCTATATATATATATATAGGGGACCGCTAGAATGAGAACCACCACGAGTTATGAGAACCGCGAGAACCACGTGCCACGAAGGGGCGTTGACCACGATTTTTTTTTACAACTAGATCCGTATATTTTAACAACATTCGTAAAAAAAAATTTCAAACGGCGCGCCCGAGGGGGTAGTTTTTTACACCCAAAGTTTGTAAAAAAAAAAAGAAGAAACAAAAAAATAATAAAAACACCAAACTTTGGGTGTAAAAAACTACCCCTCGGGCGCGCCGTTTGAAATTTTTTTTTACGAATGTTGTTAAAATATACGGATCTAGTTGTAAAAAAAAATCGTGGTCAACGCCCCTCTGTGGCACGTGGTTCTCGCGGTTCTCATAACTCGTGGTGGTTCTCATTCTAGCGGCTCCCTATATATATATATATATATAGTTGGAGTTGGCTAGAAAGCCTTATTTTCCTAGAAAGTCTAGGAAGCAATCAGAACGTGACATGTGGCATTGAATGATTTTAACTAAAATGGCAATTGTGTAATTTGACATTTTATTTTAATTTTTCAAATTTATATCTCAGTAACTAACTATGCACGATTTTATGGTAACTGATTCTCCATGATTTGCGAATTACTACCAGACGTAAATATCAATCAAATTCTCATTCGTTCCTTTCACAATCTTGATCAACTTTCTTCGTAAATCATTTTTTTACGTGAGAGATAGTTAGGGCTTCAAACACAATTCTTGATTGCGGAGATGGCAAATACACTTCTTTTTCTGTTTACTATTATCTGGTCTGTATCGATTTTTAATTATGTCTGGAAACCACCAGAATGTTCTTGACGTTGTGTTTTAACAGCAAGCAAATTAATACCGTTGTGTTTTAGCATTCATGCTGGTAATGCTGGAGGATTTCTTGACGATGTGTTTTACCACATGCTGGAGGATTTCTTGACATTTGTCACACCCCGATATTTCCACATATTACCGGTGGGCCCGGTGGGGAGTATTGTGACGTAGTTGATATCATCATGGTCAAACATACACAGAATAGCACAGCGGAAGTCTTGGAATATAAAATATTATTACAAACTCAAATGTCTGAAAATATCAAAGTATTTATTATAGACGAGCCTGTAATCTCGAATCCACAGGTGGATCTTTACAGAATGTATAAAATGAAGTTTAGCAGACTTTAAGGCATCTTTAAGGATTTGCAAGATCCTCTATTTCGACACCGAGCAATCCCCCAGCCTATTACGAGTAGTACCTGCCACTTAGCCTTTGGAAAATACGTCAACTTTCACTGGTAAATACAATTAATTGACTCTTATGAAAAGATTTATGAAAATTGATTTAAGTGCACAAGGCACAAACCATTTATAACTTGGGACAATCTTTAATAAAATCTTGTATTCTGTTTCATAGGTTTGTCATACATATGGGGCCGGTTTGGAAGCTGGTCATGATTAACCGACTCACCACTTACAAAACCCACAAAGGAGTTATCCCCAACATGTGGGTTATTTATATTTTAGCATTTGCATCTGTCGGGTGTATGCCTACACCCCGTGCATAGGTCGTGGCCATTTTTAACTTTAATGAGCCGAGGATATCCAGGAAACGGTCGTTAATCCCCAATGTTTATGTTATCAAACAATACAGATTAAAACGGGTTATGCAGATTTATTAAATCACAATCCGACTAAATGATCTCATACCCGACCAAGCGGTATTTATAATACCGTATCCCAAGCCCGTATAAGGGAAAATAAGTTAAAAGTATTTACCTGAGCTAATACTTGATTCACAGCATAATAACTCAGTCGTATCCAATCTATCTAAATGCAGGTAGCTTTTACCGGGTGGCTCTAGTCTGGAGTGATGGTAATATATAACCAATTCAGAATGCTAATGGTCTTATTTAAGTCGTAGACTTAGACCGACTAGCTCAAAGTGTCTAAAGCGGTACGATACGCTAGATTAAGCGTTGACCAGAATAGAATGTGATTTAGACCCGACAAGTTTGGATACTTGTATAATATGGGTAAACTAAACACATTCTGGATTTTGAGGATTTAATGATAAGGTTAAACCCGTTTCGGCTATTATATGTAAACTAGTCACATAAACCGATCCGAACGCATAAATGCGTAACGGGAAACCAAATGAACTATATACAAGTCTTAATTGTTATTATGCTTAAAATATGTTAATACATCAGTAGGATGTTAACATATATGCCCAAAAAGTATTTAAAACCATTTTAAGTCCCGTAAGGGTAATTTGGTAATTTTAATACTTATAAAAGAGATTTTATAACAAACTGAAATTCTGGTCCCTTCTGATTAGTAAAAAAATATTTAATTTATCTCATTACATCAGTAAGATATCATACATATGTGAGGTTTACCATTTATGGCCAAACTATGCCCCGAAAGGGTATTTTGGTCATTTCACATATGCTTTTACGGACATTTTTGGAAGTCTGAGTTCACGACTTATACCTACTATAATAATATTAAAATTTGTTTACAAATTCAGTAGGTAACAAGTCATAGGTGTTAATTATGGTTTAAAACCATACTATGCACCTAAATAGCGTAAAAATCGCTAATTGACGATAATTAAGGGGTTTTATGGAAATCTGAGATTTTGATTAGTTTTGAGTGTTCAAAATAATTTATTTAATATATGAAATCAGTAGGAAAAGGTTTGGCATTCAAATCCTTTGTAAATCTCATTTTATGCATGAAAAGGGTATTATCGTCATTTACCGAATAATACAAGAACTCTATGATATGATCAGTTTATAATCTGATCCTAAATTCCAAAAATCTCTAAAATTAATACATTAACAGTAGGTAATGATTTTTGGGTCAAAATCCAAGTTTAAACATGCCTTATGCAAGATATCGCAATTTACTTAATTTAAAGCTTCTAATTACGATATCGAGCATAACTCCTATTTGGGACCAAGAACTGATGTCAAATTTTTTGGGACAAGTCCAAATATCAGTAACAAAGGTTTTTGTCCTCTCACATTCTTAAAAATCTCATTTGTATGTCAAAAGGGCATTTACGGCATTTATAAGCATATTAACAATCAAGAGCATATAATTCGAACCACTAAGGACCAAGCAATATAACCTCAGGGAGTTATGCTACTGAATGATATGGTCCTAATGGAAGCTTAAAATATGGGAGATTTAAGCTTTAACGAATCAGAACTGAAAGTCAAAGCAAAAGTCAAGCTTTTGCGACTTTCGGTAATAAACTGACCTTAGACTGATAATTGTCGGGTTAGACCTAGTCAAACATGTTCTAATACTAATTACCAAGTCATTAGAATGTTAAAATATAATTTAGGACCCCTGGTTTATTAGTTTTAATTAATATTCACAAATCTGCCAAGTTTGACTTTTTACCTAAACGGTTTGACCCGACAATTAACTAAGCAAACGAAGGAATTAGGAGGTGCCCTTTCAGGGGTTAATCACCTACCTAACAATGGTCTTATACCCGCATTCAATTCGATCAGTGGCTGGACCATGAGAGTTTAAACCGAAAGTCAACGTTTATTTATGATACTTGACTTTTCGGTTCTTAAATCATAAAACTGAACAAATGAGAGGGCTTAAGACACTTACAAGAGTCCTAGCTATCTTTTCTACAAAATTTAAGTTCCACTTCAGCTTAGGAATCTCCAGATTTGAGTGATAGAATGATAGAATGGAATGGTGTGAAGAAATGAATGAACTTGTATCCTATTTATAGTTTTTGGGTGTTGATTGGATCAAAACAAGTGTTAGGGAGGGTCAAGCAGATCATTACATCTGTTATAATAGCTGTCCTAATTGGTTTGGAGCCCAAGGAATCGACTAGGATTGGTTTAGAAGGGTTTTGAGTGGTCTCCAAGCAAAAAAAAAATAAAAAAAATAAATAAACTGATGCAGATGCAGGCCACGCGGCCCGCGTAATATTGGCCCAAAGCCCACGCGGCCCGCCTGGAAGAACAGATCAGCAACAGCCTTTTAAAACGTGCAGTTTTAGTCCCTGATCTTGATAAATATCATTTCTGACTTATTTAAAGCCCGTTAACCTCATTTCAAGGCTTCACTATGATGCCTAAACATAGGGGACATGAGATATGCTCAAAAACATGTCGGATGTCGGTTCGTTTGGTCGTACGGTCACGTTGTTCGTCTAATTACGACGAAACACGAACGGATGCGAAATATGATCCAAATCAAGCGACGAGTGGAATTTTATCATGCCAAACACTAAAATAAAATATTTTAGTGCTTACATAAATTTTTGGGTGCCCGGGTATATTCAGAATGTTAGATATGCGCGAAAGTGCAAACTTGTGCACTTTTTGACACTTTTAGTCCCTGCATGACTTAAAAGTTTTTTTTTGCGCATCAAACACCTCTAAGCCTATATCTAAGCTATATAAAGAATAAATAGGGTATGTTTAACTCTTGGTCATCTTCTGGAAGGTCCGTTACCATACGAATCGACCTACTTTTGCAGTTTGACGCAATTAGTCCTTTAATCGCACAAAGTGGCGCGAAATGTCGTTTACTGACATCCAAGCCTTCCATGGCCCATAATGGGCATTCCCAAGCATGTACTTAAATATTACTACGCTCCCGTTCACTTAAATGGTCACCGAAAGGCGTAGATTCAAAAGTTGACGCTTTTGGTCCCTTAAATGCGTAAACTTGCGCATATCGTCATTGAATAGCATCAGAGCCTTATGTAGCTCATGTTAGGCATTCTTGAGAGTAATATAATACATCACGATGCTTCGGGTTCGTTAAAGGTCATTCAGAGGTGTAATTAAACATGTTGACGCTTTTAACCCCTCTAACTTACAAACTTGCGCGTAACTTCACTTATTGGCATAAAAGCCTTGCATAGCCAATATTAGGCATTCCCGAGAATATGATGAAACATAATGAAGCTCTCGGTTTGTTAAAAGGTCACTCAGAGGTAAGAATTAACATGTTGACACTTTTAACCCTTCGACGCGCAAACTTTCACATAATTACGCAAACGGCTCCTCTCGTCCAACAAGTGGCTTGTTTGAGAATACGGACACCGTATAAGGTCACTCAGAGACCTAGTTTAAGTATGTTGACACTTTCAGTCTTTCTATAATCAAGGTTTTCAATTTGGACGGAATTAGTCCCTCATAGTCAACGTTTGACTTTATTAGGGTTCATTACACGTGTCACCACACCATTGGACACGATTTTACGAGGTGTTACAACATTGTGTTTTAACAGCAAGCTGATTAATACAGTTGTGTTTTAGCATTCATGTTGGTAATGCTGGAGGATTTCTTGACGCTGTGTTTTACCATCCATGCTGGTAATGCTGGAGAATTTCTTGACGCTGTGTTTTACCATCCATGCTAGTAATACTGGAGGATTTCTTGACATTGTGTTTTAACAGCAAGCAGATTAATACAGTTGTGTTTTAGCATTCATGTTGGTAATGCTCGAGGATTTCTTGACGCTGTGTTTTACCATCCATGCTAGTAATGCTGGAGGATTTCTTGACATTGTGTTTACACAGCCAGCAGTTTAATACCGTTGTGTTTTAGCATTCATGCTGGTAATGCTGGAGGATTTCTTGACGCTGTGTTTTACCATTCATGCTGTTACGATGGGTGACATTTGCCACGATGTGTTTTCTTGATGTTGTGTTTCTTGATGGAGGATAGAAGGAAGAGAGAGAGAGAGACGAGAGAGAGAAAGAGAGAGAGAGAGAGAGAGAGAAAATCGCAAGAAATGTGGGGTGGTTTATGGAATGACAGTTATTTCCATATTTAAAACAAGTTAAATGACATATCTACCCCTAATTAATTAAATAATCATATTTTTAAGAAACACATATTACCAAAATGCCACCAAGTTGATCTCAACCATTAAACACACCCATTGAATGGCCCAGATCGCTTCCTAGACTTTATAGGAAAAACACACTTTCCGCAGGATCCCCACTCATATATATATATATATGGGAGGGTTATCTTGAGAACGCTAAATATTGCGAGAACCGTGAGAACGAATGAAAAAACCAATCAAAACCAATTTTTTAATACAAACTTCATTATAATTAAGATACAACATCAAAAAAAGAATTTACAGCATCAAATAATTCATTTCTCCTTTCAAAATCACTCTTTTTTAGATTTTTTACACATGTGTAAATATAACAGATTTACACATGTGTAAATGACAAACTTACACATGTGTAAGTTTTCTTTATTTACGAATTCACGTAAATTTAAACGTGTAACTTAAATTTCTAACATTGTATTTGAATAATAATGATAAGTGTAGAAAAAAACTTGAATTGTTTTTGACCAAGTTCTCGCGGTTTTTTCATTTGTTCTCACGGTTCTCACAATATTTAGCGTTCTCATTTAAACATTCCCCTATATATATATTACATCCTTTACATCCTTGTTCAGGTTTCAACCTGATACTTCCCCTTAAAAGGCCTCTACCAAATGGGATACCCTACATGAATTGCATAGTATATATAAAGTAAATAAAATGACTCTTTACCATTAAAAAATGCTCAAAATAGTTTTTTCCTTTTAATATATTGCTTAATATGGGTAGGGGCAGGGGTGGACCCACATAGAGTGGGTCGGGATTCCCTGACCCCAATATTTTTTGAAAAATTAGTAGATGTGGCATATTAATTTTCTAAGGACCACATAAAAATAATTAAATGGATACAATAGAAAGAAAAGGAAAGCTGGTGTAATGGCATTGTCTACTCTTTACCAACAATAAGTTCAATTCTTGTATGGCTTGTTTTTGTGTGTTGTTTTTTTAACACCAAAAAACAACTAGAAGATGTGCACCCAACCACAGCACAACCCTTGTATGCTATGAATTTACATTATATTTTTATTGTGTGTTTTTAAGCAGTAATGATTACATATTTTTAATACATGTTCCTCGCCCTGGCCCGAATAGCGATCGATCCGAAAATTTTAATGTTTTGTTTTGAAAATTTTGAACGCCGAAAAAAGTGGACCCTATTGAAAAAAAAAATCCTGGGTCCGCCACTGGGTGGGGGGTTAGGTCCAGTTGATAAACCCATTGAAGTTAAGGTGTTGCTCTCCATGAGGTCATGGGTCCAAGCCCTGCTGACAACCCAAATCATCTTATTCGACAACCATGTGGTTTTAAACCCCGAATGGCATCCGGTTGGATAGGTTAAACAACAACAACCACCCACTTTATCGGTTTGATTTACATCCTTTGGTTTGGACCGTACATGGTCGAACAGGTCAATTATCATTGAACCAGTTAACATGTCAAACCAATGAACCCATAATGATTAAATCATACCACCTTTGTTGGATTTCAACAAGGGTCTAGATAGAGTAGCGACGTCTAGATCTAGATGAATGAAGACGTGGTGTAGAAGTAGGCAAAGTACAGTGCATAAATGGCAAAAATATGAAAATGTATCTTTTCTTTGACTTGTGCCACAACGTTCATAGCCACCTCCATCTCTCTTATCTATTGTGAAACATTATCTGGTTAGTGGTTTGGAATATGTTTCACAATATAAGAAAAATTATCCAAATCAAACCACGTAGTCGAGTTCAAAGGGTCATGCATAGTAATACCAATGTTAGGCAGTGTCTTCGAAAGGTTGCTGATGGCCACTTTACAGCTGCAGTGAAGGTGTTATGTTCATCCGGTGTTGCTCCATACAATGATAATACCATACAGGCTTTAGAGGCTAAACACCCGTACAGAGAACCTCTATCTATGCTAGGTACTATATATTCTGAGCCTCCCCTTGTAGCAGAGGTGGATAGTGTTCTTTGCTGCATTAAATCGTTTCCTAAAGGAACCTCATGTGGGAGGGATGGCTTGAGGGCACAACACATTTTGGATGCTTTTTGTGGAGAGGGGTCTGCTATTGCCACTGATCTCTTATGCGCTATCACTGCGGTAGTCAACTTATAGCTAGGGGAAATGCCCACCGTGTTTGGCAGAGTTTGTCGCGTCTGCTCCACTTACACCGCTTTTAAAACCCGACAATGGGATTAGTGTCACACCCCAACCGATGGCGGAATCATCGGGGCATGGCACTGAGCGAAACAGATTGTCCAGAAGTTTCCATAACAATTATAAAAACTATTCAATTTAAATAATACGTCCCATACCGTATCTCAAACAGCAAAATAATTATTACAGACATAAATCCAGTCAAATATTCTGTTTCGACAACTTAGATTCAAATAGACAGCAATTGTTTATCTGTTTCTAGAGACCCCTGATTCGTTATCTACAGACAACTATTTGTTGGGCTCTAGAGCGTTATTCTAGCTTCAAGTTCCTACCACATATGCGTCCTAAGCACCTGTCACATACGTTAAAATAAAAGTCAATACATATAATGTAAAGGTGAGCATACAAGTTTGATAATAGCATATAGAGTTCGAATTCGTTTGCGCATAACCAGCACGTACACATAGTAAAATGAAGCACGTTAGTTATCAACATAGATCCATCGATACCAATGACTACGGGTTGCCTGCCCGAGGCAGTTCGCAATACATGATTACCACCGTAATCCATGCAAGTAAATGATCCTTAACAACCCCCGTGTGAACGGGTGCTGAGTCCAAACTATAGTACTATCGTTGCTAAGGCAGGTAGACAACATTCCGTGTGTAAACATAACAAACAAGCATTCATAAGCCACGTATAACATGCATTAACGGTTAGCGTTCAAATAGTTTGAGTAGTGTGATAATTGTAGTTGAATATTCGTAACGTATGTAACACCCAAAAGTGCTTAAAGCAAAAAGGGATCGAGTATACTCACAGCGATTATGGATTGAAGGGAGCGCTTCGCGAGTACGGTTAGCCTGAATAGATTCGGTAGCATAACGATAAGCGATTCGTAAAATGTCACAGAGTATGAAAGGGGTCGGATAGGGCTCGATCGGATGGTAATTCGATCGGACAGCAATCCGTGCGGGTAACAGTCCGTTCGGGTGGTCGTTCGATCGGATGGTCATCCGATTGAGTGACGATTCGAGTGGATTGTTTCTTCCTATGAGAAGGATGTGTTTGTGTATGATGGTTTGACTTTTGAAGTTTTCGTTGTAGCATTTTGAAACAATGAAGTATCTTTATCTTTCAAGTCGGTCGATCGGATGACTATTCGTGTGGATGGCAATTCGTTCGAATGGTCATCCGGTCAGACGACGACTTCATGATGAGGTTACTTATTGAAAACAAGTTCACTACATAACTGTCATTCGATCGGATGGCAATTCGATCGGATGACAATTCGTGCTATTGAACATGTTTAAAATTGTTAAGTCTTTTAAAGTCTTAGTATCTCATGATCCGAAGAGTAATCCTTTCAAAGGGTCGTTCGATCGGATTGCAATTCGTTCAATACCCAAACTTTAATTAAGATTGTTTAAAGGTGGGACCCAAGTGTAATCCGTTCGGGTGGCAATTCGTTCGGGTAGCCTATCCGGTCGAATGGTAATTCGATCGGTTGGCAATCCGCTCCGATTGTCCTGTTCGTTCTACACTTGGTCGTTTTAAAGGTTTGTCGTTATGTCGAGTCATTTTGACAACGTGTTGGCCAACAGAACCCATCGTTCGACCCAGTTGACCAACCTGACCAGGAATCACCCTAGTCCGGCCGGTTACCGGCTCGAGACGGTTGTTCTTGACTAACCCGGAATCGGTAGTCTCGTGAGTAGAATCTAGATCTGAGCCAGTACAACACTAAGGGCGAGTAGAAGACTAGATCAGAACCTGATTCTACCGGTTTTGAGTGTGTTAAGTGTAAAAAGAGTTGAAAGAAAGTTAAAACCATCTTTCAATCCTTTTTCACCACACTTGGGTCAAGATCTTTACAAGATCTTTGTGGAAATCGGTTAGATCTAAGTTGTTCTTAGTGGGTTGAGGTCAAAACATGAAGTTCTTGAAGAACACATGATGACGTCACCTTAGAACACCCGAAATCTAGTGATTTCACGGTTAAAAGTTAAGATTTAGAAGATAGAAAGGTGTAGGAGTGCGTGTAGGTCAAGAAAGTACAAGATTTAGGACGAGATCTTACAGGAATCAGGAGAAATCTGAGAAAAGGTTGAGTTAAGCGTGCTGGTCGAACAAGGATTTCCAAAAGTGGAAAAGATGACAATGACAGGGGTATTTATAGGATGCCAAAAGGGGAAAGGGCTGTTCGGTCGGATAGCACATCGCCTGGGTGACTGTCCGGTCAGATGGCATCTCGATCGGATGGCACCTGTCGTCCTTTACCATGTGGCTATCCGGTCGAATGGCTATTCGACCGGATGGCTCTTGGTTAGGGTGTTTGACGTGGCGATTTCTGCTGATTCGATTTCGATTGCGATCGATGCGATACAATAGATTCTCCTAGTCAAATTACTCTCAGTCCCAAACACTTATATCTCGCATGATCTATTTTCACCATTTATCGTAGTTCGTTCACGATTCGAGTTCGATTGTAATTCGAGTTAGATTTCGAGTTTCGATTGAGTTCGCTTGATTATCACCACATAACATAAATAAACATGCACAGTTAACACGTAGGGCACACACACACACGTATAATAACAAGTAAAATTCATAGCTCGAGTTGCGATTAGGAGTCGATTAGCATGGCTTGATTATTGATTAGTTAACTTTATCGCATTGTTACTTCCTGTATTTCACAGTCGTAAGTCGATTGATTTACGGTTAACACACCTCGATTATTGCATTAACGACACTTACTCCACATAATACAAATAAAATAAAGAGATTTCTATGAATCAAGTTGCGCGAAATCGGTCGTTGACTTCGACCTTGACTTTGACTTTCACTTATGAAAACACGGGGTGTTACAGCCTCCCCTTGTTTAGGGAATTTCGTCCCGAAATTAAGCTGGAAGTTGTACATCACCGTGTATCACGTTAGACAACTTTCTCTTTCTAGGCTTTCTCTTTAAACAGCTGCGGGTACTTCGCCTTCATGTCGCTTTCAAGTTCCCAAGTGAACTCTGCGCCTCGTTTGCCTTCCCATCGGACTTTCACAATAGGTATGCGAGAGCGTCGGAGTTGCTTGGTTTGACGATCCATGATTTCGACCGGCTTTTCCACGAAGTGTAATGTTTCGTTCACTTGCAGATCGTCTAGAGAAACGTGTAAATCGTGGTCGGCGAGGCACTTTCGGAGGTTTGACACGTGGAAAGTCGGGTGGACGTTACTAAGTTCCTCCGGTAGTTCGAGTCTGTAGGCGACTTTTCCGATCCTTTCCAGAATCTTAAAAGGTCCAACATATCGAGGAGCGAGTTTCCCTTTCTTGCCGAATCGGACCACACCCTTCCAAGGTGATACCTTTAGGAGCACGTGGTCGCCTACGTTAAATTCACGGGACTTGCGCTTCTTATCGGCGTAACTTTTCTGTCGGTCTCGAGCCTTCGCCAGGTTGTCTCGAATTTGGAAAATTTTGTCTGTCGTTTCTTGTAATAGCTCAGGACCGGTTAGTTGCGAATGACCGATCTCATGCCACACAATAGGCGACCGACATCTTCGTCCATATAATTCCTCGAATGGTGCCATTTGGATGCTAGAATGGTAGCTGTTGTTATACGAGAATTCGACTAACGGCAGGTATTTATCCCAATTACCACCGAAGTCTAAGACACACGAACGAAGCATGTCTTCAAGGGTACGAATCGTTCTTTCAGTCTAACCGTCGGTTTGAGGGTGGAAAGCGGTACTTAGATTAAGCGATGTACCGAGTGCGGTTTGAAACGTTTCCCATAGTCATGATGTAAACCGAGCATCACGGTCAGAAATGATGTCACGAGGCGTTCCATGGTTACAAATGATCTCGTCGGTGTAGATTCGGGCTAATCGTTCTACCTTGTAGTCTTCTCGTATTGGCAGCAAGTGAGCTGATTTAGTCATACGGTCGACCACAACCCAAATGCTGTCGTGACCTGATGACGTGTGTGGAAGCTTGGTTATAAAATCCATGGCTATGCTCTCCCACTTCCACATGGGAATTGGTGGTTGTTCGAGTAAGCCAGAGGGTCTTTGGTGTTCAGCCTTGACTCTAGCACAAGTTAGGCATTTTCCGACGTAGAGAGCGATATCTCTTTTCATACCCGGCCACCAGTACTTATAATGAAGATCCTGGTACATTTTTTCGGCACTGGGGTGAATAGAATATCGAGATTTATGGGCTTCGTCCATTAAGATTTGTCGCAAATCAGTTCGTTTGGGAATCCAAATCCGGTCTAGGAAGTGGAATATCCCATTCGATTTGTTCACAAGTTGGGCTCCATCGTGGTAGATTCTTTCTTTCTTCAAAGTGCGTTCATTAAAACATGCATGTTGAGCGTCGCGGATGAGGGTTTCGAGGTCGTGTTGGGCATGAACATTACGAGTGCTAAGCAGGTAACTCCGTCTGCTGAGTGCGTCGGCAACGACATTTGCCTTGCCTGGGTGATAACGGATCTCACACTCGTAATCGTTGAGAAGTTCTACCCATCTGCGTTGACGCATATTAAGTTCCTTCTGATTAAAGATGTGTTGTAGGCTCCTATGATCGGTGAAGATCGTACACTTGGTACCATACAGGTTGTGTCGCCAAATCTTTAACGCAAAAACAACTGCGCCTAGCTCGAGATCATGTGTTGTATAGTTCTTCTCGTGGATTTTGAGCTGACGAGATGCGTAAGCTATGACCTTGTCCCGTTGCATGAGAACGCAACCAAGACCAAGGTTGGAAGCATCACAGTAGACAATGAAATCATCGTTTCCGTCTGGCAATGTGAGAACAGGAGCGTTGCAAAGCATGTGCTTGAGGGTTTGGAAGGCAGTCTCTTGTTTGGTTCCCCTAACAAAAGGCTGATCCTTATGTGTAAGAGAGGTAAGCGGTACAGCAATCTTCGAGAATCCTTCGATAAATCGCCGATAATAGCTCGCTAGTCAGAGAAAAGAGCGGACTTCAGACGGATTCTTAGGTGTAACCCAGCTCTTGACAGCTTCAATATTTGCAGGGTCGACGTGAATGCCTTGACTATTAACAATGTGACCCAGAAACTTAACTTCCTCCAGCCAGAATTCAAACTTGGAGAACTTGGCATAGAGTTGGTTCCCCTGGAGTAACTCGAGAACCAAACGTAGATGTTGCGCATGTTCGGTTTTCGATTTGGAATAAATCAAGACATCGTCGATGAATACGATGACGAAACGGTCGAGATATGGTTTACACACACGATTCATCAGATCCATGAAAACCGCTGGTTCGTTGGTTAAGCCAAAAGGCATGACAACGAATTCGTAGTGACCGTAACGAGTACAAAACGCGGTTTTGGGTATATCCTCCTCTTGAATACGTAGCTGGTGATATCCTGAACGCAGGTCGATCTTTGAGAAACACGTAGCGCCTTGTAGTTGATCAAACAAATCGTCAATGCGAGGTAGAGGATAGCGGTTCTTGATAGTTAACTTATTCAATTCCCAATAGTCGATGCACATCCTGAGCGACCAGTCCTTCTTTTTGACGAAAAGGACTGGCGTGCCCCAAGGATAGGTGCTTGGGTGAATGAAGCCTTTCTCAAGTAATTCTTGGAGTTGGGTTGAGAGTTTGCGCATTTCGGACGGCGCAAGTCGATAAGGTGCTTTGGCAATAGGGTTAGCTCCAGGAATGAGGTCGATACGAAAGTCGATATCACGACTTGGCGGTAATCCGGGAAGGTCCTCTGGAAAACATTAGGAAATTCTCGAACCACAAGAACGTCTTTCACTTCCTTCTTCTCTTTCTTTTCCTTTTCCGCTGCTACAACGTTAGCCAAGAAAGCCCTGTATTCCTTGCGGAGATATTTGCTGGCTTGCACGCATGACATAAGCTTGAGACCCTTCGAAGTAGTATCACCGTATACACACAATGAGTCACCATTTGCGAGCGAGAATCGAATCATCTTATCGAAGCACACAACTTCAGCATGGTTTTCTCGAAGAAAGTCCATGCCTACTATGACGTCGAAACTTCCGAGTTGCATCGGAATAAGGTCAATTGGGAAGACGTGATTGTTGAGCTCGAGAGTACAATCACGGATCACGGAATTGACGGCGACGGTTCTTCCGGTAGCGACTTCAACGTCGAATGCCGAGGAGAGTTGAGAACGTTTACGACTAAGGAGTTTCTCAAATTCGAGCGACACAAAGCAGTTATTGGCTCCAGTATCAAACAAACATGAAGCATAAATACCATTCACAAGGAACGTACCATTGACCACGTTGTTGTCGGCCTGGGCTTGACGCACATTGAGGTTGAAAGTTCTGGTGCGTGCGGCCTGTTGTTGCTGCTGCTGTTGTTGTTGTTGTTGTTGCTGCTGCTGTGGTTGCTGTTGCTATGGCTCTTGCTTCACGACCCTGTTTGGGCACATGTTGGCGAAATGGTTCAGGTCGCCACATGCGAAGCAGGCTCTGGCTTTGATTGCGGGTGCCGGAGGAGCTTGTTGACCCTGTGGGGGCAGTGAGTAGAGCTTGATTGGCAGGAGCCTGACGAATACGGCAGTTGGCAGTAAAATGGCCATATACGTTGCAATGAGCACAAAAGCGGCAAGGAATTGTAGTTGGGTGATGGTAGGTGCAAGTAGGGCAGAGCGGATGTGGTCCAGTGTATGCACGCTTTGCAGGTGGTGCATTGGCCACAGGCGCCGCCACTTGACGCTGTTGAGTTGGTACGGTTTGAACTGGTGCAGCAGTGATCGCACAGTTCTTGTTGCTGGAGCTGTTCTTTCTCTTGTTCTTCTTCTTGTTGCTCGATGAGGTGGGTTCAGCAGTTGGTACGGCAGTGGTAGCTTGATGCAGATGCTTCGAAGTCTTATCCCAGACACCAGCCTTAACCCGTTTGTCGTTGATTTCAGCAGACAGCAGATAGGTTTCCTCGATCATCGTAGTCTTAGCCGCTTGCACGAAATCAGCAACGCAGTCGGGCAGGGCCCGGATGTACTTCTTGATTGCCATGTCTGGGGTCTTGACTTGGTCGGGACAGATAATGCTGAGCTGCTTGAAACGAGCAGTGAGTCCAACATTGTCACCATCCTTCTGTTGTATGTGCCAAAATTCATCTTCTAGCTTTTGACGCTCGTGAGGAGGGCAGAATTCCTTCAGCATGACCTCCTTGAGCTCGTCCCACGACAGACCGTAGGCTGCATCGTTCCCTCGCTTGTTCCTCTCGGCCGTCCACCAGTCTAGTGCACGAGACTGGAAAACGCCGGTAGCATTCAGAGGACGAAGGTCATCAGGGAAACCACTCTGTCGCAGAGTAACCTCAATGGAGTCAAACCAATGAAATAATGCAGTTGGACCTCCTTCGCCAGTGAATTCTTTTGGCCCACACGACTTGAATTGCTTGAAACTGAAGGGCCTTGCGGCAGCTTTTGGAACTTCGGTCCTTGATTCCTCAGATGATTTGCTGGCATTCTCATAGACGTCACTTACAGCCTTTGCTACGCTTTTAGCGATGATGGAAGCAAGACGTCTGTCTCTCTTTTCTTGACGAGAAAGTGCATGACGGGATCCAGACGACATTGACTGCAATAGACATCGCCACGGAACTCAACACATTGTATTCGAATCTCACCCCACACGTTTACTACTTACTAAAGCTCAGTAACACGTACATTTGCGTACACACACATCACATAGAGCACAATATCACATATACACATAAGCACGTAGAGCACATAATCACATAACGCCTAAGCACGTAAAGCACAGAAGCAAAGAAACACATACACGTTTTATCACTCAGAGGCAGTCAGAAAACAGAAACCTATTATTCAAAGCTTGCGATCGTCCGAACATAGCGATCGTGTTCAGTATATCGATAGCGTAGTATAGCATAGGGGTGTCCAAAATTCGGCGATTTGTTAGCGACTTGAGATAAAATGCAGTGCGAGTCGTGCGTGTTGATCGAAGTGAAAGCAAAATCGAGTAAATCTTCAAAAATTTAACACATAAGTAGGTAAAAGCGCATAAAACACATAAATCGACGAGTTATCAGAGTGACAACTGTCGACTCCAACACATAAAACTGAAAATTAGACCGTCTGCGGCTACTAGACGTTGACTACCCAAAGTGATTCGACTATTCTCAACAGACTTGTCGTCATACTTTGACTTTCGGGATCGTGTTTCTGCCTCGATTCTTGGGCATTCAACACGTACTCCCTGGGTCATACTCATGAACTCAGGTCGTTGATGTTCGTCGAGGCTTTGGTGAGATGAGTAAAGGTTTGGAGCAAGTTGTCAAGGTCAGGGTTTCACCCCCAGCTTAGCAACTTCTTCCTGTGTTAGCAAAATTGAGGAGATTATTCATCAAAATATGGATTTCACTCCTGATTTGGTATAATTCTCCTCGTCTGTTATTGTAAATAATGAGGAAATCGTTGATAAATCGATAAAATCGTCACTAACCAAACAATTTAGTCGAGAGTTTGCGGTTTTCACACCTAATCCCAACGAAATCGTTTGACCCTATTTGAAAATTCGAGTGCAGTGATAGCGAGAAATAGCTGGGTACAGCACGTAAGTTCGGTCTGTTGGTTCCTAACTATAGTCTAGGTCTCTAAGCATCGACCCGGACTAGGTCGAGTCTTGCCTAATTCCCTATAGTTATGGCTCTGATACCAATCTGTCACACCCCAACCGATGACGGAATCATCGGGGCACGGCACTGAGCGAAACAGATTGTCCAGAAGTTTCCATAACAATTATCAAAACTATTCAATTTAAATAATACGTCCCATACCATATCTCAAACAGCAAAATAATTATTACAGACATAAATCCAGTCAAATATTCTGTTTCGACAACTCAGATTCAAATAGACAGCAATTGTTTATCTGTTTCTAGAGACCCCTGATTCGTTATCTACAGACAACTATTTGTTGGGCTCTAGAGCGTTATTCTAGCTTCAAGTTCCTACCACATATGCGTCCTAAGCACCTGTCACATACGTTAAAATAAAAGTCAATACATATAATGTAAAGGTGAGCATACAAGTTTGATAATAGCATATAGAGTTCGAATTCGTTTACGCATAACCAGCACGTACACATAGTGAAATGAAGCACGTTAGTTATCGACATAGATCCATCGATACCAATGACTGCGGGTTGACTGCCCGAGGCAGTTTGCAATACATGATTACCACCGTAATCCATGCAAGTAAATGATCCTTAACAACCCCCGTGTGAACGGGTGCTGAGTCCAAACTATAGTACTATCGTTGCTAAGGCAGGTTGACAGCATTCCATGTGTAAACATAACAAACAAGCATTCATAAGCCACGTATAACATGCATTAACGGTTAGCGTTCAAATAGTTTGAGTAGTGTGATAATTGTAGTTGAATATTCGTAATGTATGTAACACCCAAAAGTGCTTAAAGCAAAAAGGGATCGAGTATACTCACAGCGATTATGGATTGAAGGGAGCGCTTCGCGAGTACGATTAGCCTGAATAGATTCGGTAGCATAATGATAAGCGATTCGTAAAACGTCACAGAGTATGAAAGGGGTCGGATAGGGCTCGATCGGATGGTAATTCGATCGGACAGCAATCCGTGCGGGTAACAGTCCGTTCGGGTGGTCGTTCGATCGGATGGTCATCCGATTGAGTGACGATTCGAGTGGATTGTTTCTTCCTATGAGAAGGATGTGTTTGTGTATGATGGTTTGACTTTTGAAGTTTTCGTTGTAGCATTTTGAAACAATGAAGTATCTTTATCTTTCAAGTCGGTCGATCGGATGACTAGTCGTGTGGATGGCAATTCGTTCGAATGGTCATCTGGTCGGACGACGACTTCATGATGAGGTTACTTATTGAAAACAAGTTCACTACATAACTGTCATTCGATCGGATGGCAATTCGATCGGATGACAATTCGTGCTATTGAACATGTTTAAAATTGTTAAGTCTTTTAAAGTCTTAGTATCTCATGATCCGAAGAGTAATCCTTTCAAAGGGTCGTTCGATCGGATTGCAATTCGTTCAATACCCAAACTTTAATTAAGATTGTTTAAAGGTGGGACCCAAGTGTAATCCGTTCGGGTGGCAATTCGTTCGGGTAGCCTATCCGGTCGAATGGTAATTCGATCGGTTGGCAATCCGCTCCGATTGTCCTGTTCGTTCTACACTTGGTCGTTTTAAAGGTTTGTCGTTATGTCGAGTCATTTTGACAACGTGTTGGCCAACAGAACCCATCGTTCGACCCAGTTGACCAACCTGACCAGGAATCACCCTAGTCCGGCCGGTTACCGGCTCGAGACGGTTGTTCTTGACTAACCCGGAATCGGTAGTCTCGTGAGTAGAATCTAGATCTGAGCCAGTACAACACTAAGGGCGAGTAGAAGACTAGATCAGAACCTGATTCTACCGGTTTTGAGTGTGTTAAGTGTAAAAAGAGTCGAAAGAAAGTTAAAACCATCTTTCAATCCTTTTTCACCACACTTGGGTCGAGATCTTTACAAGATCTTTGTGGAAATCGGTTAGATCTAAGTTGTTCTTAGTGGGTTGAGGTCAAAACATGAAGTTCTTGAAGAACACATGATGACGTCACCTTAGAACACCCGAAATCTAGTGATTTCACGGTTAAAAGTTAAGATTTAGAAGATAGAAAGGTGTAGGAGTGCGTGTAGGTCAAGAAAGTACAAGATTTAGGACGAGATCTTACCGGAATCGGGAGAAATCTGAGAAAAGGTTGAGTTAAGCGTGCTGGTCGAACATGGATTTCCAAAAGTGGAAAAGATGACAATGACAGGGGTATTTATAGGATGCCAAAAGGGGAAAGGGCTGTTCGGTCGGATAGCACATCGCCTGGGTTACTGTCCGGTCGGATGGCATCTCGATCGGATGGCACCTGTCGTCCTTTACCATGTGGCTATCCGGTCGAATGGCTATTCGACCGGATGGCTCTTGGTTAGGGTGTTTGACGTGGCGATTTCTGCTGATTCGATTTCGATTGCGATCGATGCGATACAATAGATTCTCCTAGTCAAATTACTCTCAGTCCCAAACACTCATATCTCGCATGATCTATTTTCACCATTTATCGTAGTTCGTTCACGATTCGAGTTCGATTGTAATTCGAGTTAGATTTCGAGTTTCGATTGAGTTCGCTTGATTATCACCACATAACATAAATAAACATGCACAGTTAACACGTAGGGCACACACACATGTATAATAACAAGTAAAATTCATAGCTCGAGTTGCGATTAGGAGTCGATTCGATTAGTATGGCTTGATTATTGATTAGTTAACTTTATCGCATTGTTACTTCCTGTATTTCACAGTCATAAGTCGATTGATTTAAGGTTAACACACCTCGATTATTGCATTAACGACACTTACTCCACATAATACAAATAAAATAAAGAGATTTCTACGAATTAAGTTGCGCGAAATCGGTCGTTGACTTCGACCTTGACTTTGACTTTCACTTATGAAAACACGGGGTGTTACAATAAGACCTATTGCAGTGGGTACTGTATGGAGGCGTTTGGTTTCTAAGGTTGTTATGAAGGGTGTTGGTAAAGAAATGACCAAGTACCTTAATGATTTTCAGTTTGGAGTCGGCGTGTCGGGTGGCGCTGAGGCCATTTTGCACAGCGTCAATAGGGTTCTAAGTGAACGTCACACTGATGGGTCTCTTGCAATGCTTACGGTAGATTTTTTTAATGCTTTTAACTAGGTAGATAGATCAGCCTTACTTCGGGAGGTCAGGACGAGGTGCCCTTCTATTTCTTTGTGGGTGGAATTTCTATATGGGCAGCCAGCAAGATTGTATCTTGGAGATGGGCACATTTGGTCTACCACGGGAGTTCAGCAAGGGGACCCATTGGGACCACTTCTTTTCGCACTTGTTTTGCACCCCCTTGTGCATCGGATTAGAGACAAATGCAAGCTTCTCCTTCATGCTTGGTATCTTGATGATGGGACTGTCATTGGAGGTTCAGAAGAGGTGGCTAGAGTGTTGGACATCATTAAGGTGTCGGGTCCAACATTGGGTCTTGAACTTAATATTAAGAAAACTGAGCTATTTTGGCCTTCTTGTGATGGTAGCAAGTTTCGTGAAGGGTTATTTCCTAAGGACATCGGAAGGCCATTAGTGGGGGTGAAGCTTCTTGGGGGGGGGGGGCTGTTAGTAGAGACGCAAGCTTTATTAGTGGGTTGGCAAAGAAAAGAGCTGCTAAGGCAGTAGATTTGATGCGTCTTCTACCGAAATTAGGAGACCCGCAGAGTGAACTACTCTTGCTTCAATCCTGTATGGGCATTGCCAAACTTTTCTTTGGCTTAAGGACATGCCAACCTGTACACATGGAAGATGCAGCGTTGTTCTTTGACAAAGGTTTGCGTGAGGCGATTGAGGAATTGGTGGTTTGTGGAGGTCCTTTCTTTGGAGACCTCCAGTGGCGACTTGCTTCTTTACCTATTAGGTTTGGAGGTTTGGGGTTGTATTCGGCTGTAGAGGCTTCATCCTATGCTTTTGTGGCCTCGAGGGCCCAATCGTGGGTGCTACAGGACCACATCTTAAGAGACAGTGGCATATGTGGTATGGATTCTGATTATGTTTGTGCTTTGGCTTGTCTTCGTGATACGATTCCAAGCTTTGACTTCAGCGGTTTCACTAATAAGGACACCGCCCCCTAAAGCCCAACATGCATTGGCGAGTGCTCTTTTTAGTAAAATTGTCCACGAAATTGAAGTACAGTTTGACTTGACCGTTAGACAAAGAGCCGTTTTTGAGTGTCTCCGAGCACCACATGCACAAGATTTTCTTCTTGCTATACCTATAGATGGGTTAGGCCAGCATACGTCGCCGGTGGAGTACCGTACTATTCTTAAGTATCGCCTCATGATTCCTTTATTCCCAGTTGATGAGGTATGCCCGGTTTGTCATAAGGCGTGTTTGGATTCTTTTGGTGAGCATGCAGTTCATTGTAGAGAGCTCCCGGGGTTCAAATACCGACATGATTTGGTTAGGGATGTCCTTTTTGACATATTCAGGTGTGCTGGCATTTCTGCTAAGAAAGAGGCACCCGTTAATTTCTTAACAGGCCCGTTGGAAGGGAGATCTACCCTTCGACCAGCTGACATTCTGGTCTTTGGATGGGTAGGAGGAAAACACGCATGTGTGGATCTAACAGGGGTTTCCCCGCTTGTGGGCTTAGGGAGTAGTGCTTTCACAGTGGGTCAGGCTGCTTTAAAGGCTGCTTCGGGTAAAGTGATCAAGCATGAGAAAACGTGCCTTGACAACCAGCACGTGTTTATCCCATTTGCTTTTGATACTTTTGGTTTTCTGTCGCCAGAGGCTGTGGACCTACTTAGTCGAGTTCAAAGGGTCATGCATAGTAATGTTATGACCCCAAGATCTATGGACGTAGTTTTTAAAAGGCTTAGTTTTGCTATTCAAAAAGGGGTAGCGGTGCAGCTTGTAGCCCGTTTACCAACTATCTCGATGTAAATTATTATTCTTTTATAAAAAGATTTTATATAAAAAAAAATAAAAACCACGTATAAAAAGAAAACAATATGAACTGAAATTATGGTGGTATTTGTTATCATTTTTTTTCAGTATTCAATTATTTGAAATAAGGATATCATACAACACGCTTTGTACTGTTGTACAAATCAAAGATAGGCTGATAGAGTATTTGACTATTTGAAATCACTATTAATTATGCACATGAAGCTTAGACCCACGTTTTTTATGGTGATGAATACTGATGATCTTGTTTTTTTATATATGGTATCTGATGATGACGTGTGTAGCTCAAAGCTTAATAAAGTAATAAAAATACAAAATAGCTTAAAAGATTGAAAGCTAAAAGGGTTCGAAAGTAAGCAACTCTCATAAGCAGCAAAAGGAACAAGACAATGTCCAGTCACATCACGTTTTACGTGTGGACTCTCCCATCCAGTAGCAATCGACGTATATGGGAGAGTGATCTCTATTATCCGCAGGTCAAAAGCCTTTCACCAACCAAAAAAGGCAAGTCCTCCACTACAGTCATGGATCAAGGGTCAATGGCTTTTTCTTATAAGATCCTTTCTTCTATAAATAGCAGACCACCTTGACTCAGATACATACACACCACACTCTTCTCTCTGTCTAGATCTTGCACTTTGCATGATCTATTCTTCATTTCAAACTTTAAATAACAATAATACATAAATATTTTGGGTTGAAGATTCTTCAATCCATGATTCAAAACAATAGCAACAACTTGATCCAACTTCACGTACTGCAAACGTGGGGGGCCCCACGACCTGCGTTAGGATAGATTGAAACCCTTGAACCCTTTAATCTAATAGGTCCTGTCACTACCCTTCGTCTCATATTTGTTGTAGCAAGAGTATCGTTTGTTGCTTTTGTTTTGTTTTATTTTGGAATGTTGTGTTTGTTGGCTTACTAGGTTAAGCAAACTAATTGGATCGTATTTCCCATAACCAAGTTAACTTAATTTGATCGATTATGAAAATCTAGAAAGTAGAAACCAAAACATTAATTATAGGTTTGATTGCTCATAACCGAATCCCCCTAAACATCAACTAAAATACAAACCCAAAGTTTGTGGTTTGCGTCAAAGTGGAATAAACAACCATGAAGGTATCACAGGAAGTTGTCTCCGTGATAAAAGAAATGTTAGATCTAATTATAATAATAAAAACATAGAGATAAATTTAAGAAAAAATGTATCGTACAAAATGCTTTAACATACGAATCGTACGCTCTAATTATAATAATAAAACCAGAGAGATAAATTTAAGAAAAAAATGAATCATACAAAATGCTTTAACATCACTTAGGCCGGAGGGTGTGGGGGCGCCAACCCCGCCAACTCATCAACTATAGCGCCCCGGGGTGCTATGCGACCACACCATCCGAGTTAAATAGGAGCGCTATAGAGGGGGCTTTATCATGTTACCGAGCAAGAAAGGCTTTATCAGGTGGGGCCCACATCTATCAGCCAATCAAATCTATTTTTTTTAATTTTGTTTAATAGGGGGCTCCATCCATACCCTGCAAATTAAAGGGGGGCGTGATAAAGCCCCATGGCTGAGGTGGATCTTAGGTGTTGCTTACATGGCCCGATAAAGCCCCTAGGGGGCTCCAACCACACCCTCCAGCCTCATCACTCAAAACATCCAATTAAGTTACGTCATGTCATCAACCATTATTCCATCACTCACAAGCTTTTTTTAGTGGCGGTGGTCATCACTAGTGATGGAATTCCATCACTCAGAATTTTTTTTTATTTTTTTAAATTATAAATTAACAATAAAACACTAAAATTAAAAGTTATAAATTTCATTTAAATAAAACATAAATTACATAACAAAATAAAAAAAACTAAACATTGGAAAAAAAACTTAAATTAAACGGATGGTATCTCTCAACCCCACCTTTTACAAATCTCGCGCTTTTGTTGAATTACGACCGACTTAAACGGTTCGTCGAGATGGGCGTGCGGCTCACACAAGATTTTTAAATCATATTGTCTTTCAACCGTTTTCAAGTGTCCCATATACGCGTGCTCACGTTTAAGTTTTGCGGACACAAGTTTTTCTCTTCTTTGTTTCGAGTCGCCTATTTTCGCCAATTTCGCCTCTTCGATTCTGAAGATCGACTCCGCCACCGCTCCTTTTCCTTTGGTTGACGAATCACCACTTTTCTTGCGGCGCGGCCTTGTAGGTGTATCTTCTTGAATGTGGTCGTCAACGGGTTGGTCCGGTTCGTCAATGAGGTCGTCGTTTAAATTCATTTGGGCCAAGTTATCCGACGCGGAAGTCGTGTAAGTCCCCGACTCGGAGGTTTTTGATCTTTTCGGACCTCCTCTTTTTTGTTGAGCCGTAGGCCCACCCATGTCGACTAAATCAACCACTTTAAATAACTGTTTTATGTTTAAAAAAAATAGTTTATGTTTTTATAAAAAAGAAACACTATTCTGTTTATATAAAAAAAACTGTTTTTTTTAAATCCATTTTCTGATTTTTTTTTATAAAACAGAATTCTGTTTTTAAAATAAAAAAAACAGTTTTAAACTTTATAAAAAAGTACCTTTTGAATGAAACAACCGTTGAATTTACTAATTTTCCCGTTCAAATCCGTCCATTTCGACGTCATTTGATCCATGTTTCGTTCCTTTGAACCGGGAAGTTTGCTAAAATGAAGAATGACCCGTCTCCAAAACATTTACTTTCTTTGCTTGTTGGAAAATTTCTTGTTTTCGGAGGTGTGCAAGTACGCCTTCACCAAGGCGACCTCCTCCTCGCTCGTTCAATTTCTCCGAACGGATGACGGGACAATTTCTTGAACGTCATCGTTTTCTTCTTCTTCTTCAACATCATCATCATCATCTTCATCGTCGTCGAGATTTTGTTGTGGTTCACGATACGCACGTGCAAATTGACGGATGAGGGTGTCATCTTCCAGTGGGTCGACTTGGTGGGATTGGTTTTGAAAGTGTTGAAACGATTGGGGTTGAAATTGGTGAGGTTGAAACGGTGGAACAAACGGTTGGTTTTGATACGGTTGTGATTGAAAGGGTGGATATTGTTGGGTTTGAAAGGGTGGATATTGTTGGGTTTGAAAATGTGGGACTTGGTCGGGTTCGTCTTGCAACCTAAAGCGCGTCAGCTCGCCAAGATTCGCTCGAACCTTGGGTTTACGGGATTTTTCTTCGTACCCTAACCTCTTTTCTTCGAACCCGAACCTCTCTTGCTTGAACCTTCCATCTTTGTTGGAAAATTATTTAGATTGAGTTAGAGAATTTTTGAATTGAATTGGAGAATTTTTTGATTTTTTGGATTGAGTGGGAGGAATGTTTGGTGGATTTATATAAAAAAAACCTTAAAAAAAAAAAATACCTAAACGGTCAAAATAATCCCCTAACGGTCAAGTCCATCGGTAACTTTTTGAACTTCAACGCGTGATAATATCAACGCGTGTAAAAAATCACGCGTGAAACTTCATGGTGGCGGCGGTGTGCTATTGTTTTCCACGCGTGGTACTTGCCCATAATTTGCCCACCCCGCCTCCCCTTATAACCCAGAAAGGAAATCTTACATGTTGAAAAAAACCAAAGATCGCTTGTTAAAAAAAATCGCATATTAAAAAATAATAATTTCGCATGTTAAAAAAATCGCATGTTGCTGAAAAAACCAAAGTCGCGTATTAAAAAAAAATTGCATGTTGATAATGCATGTCGTACGCACCGTACGTTAAGACAATTTGTATAATAACCAGCCTCTAAATTTAATTGAAGCTCACCAAGAGTGCCCATAAAGTCGATGGCCAACACATGAAATTCATAGTTAATAGACATAAATTGGCATTGCTTTCCAATTAAAAGGCCGGTGCAAACTAAAAGAGAAATATCACCCACTTATTGGAAGCTTTGATGGAACCATCTCAAAATTCAAAACAAATTGTATACATTATGAAAACCTTAAAAAAAACTCAAGGGTATTTCAGAATATGGCTATCTTGTATGGGTTGCTGATGTATTTGAGGATTTGTTTTTGGTGGCTGTAGCAATTGAGCTAACACACTGTTGGCTCTTTGTGGGAATATAAGTATGTTTTGTTGGCGTTCAAAAAAAGAATTTCAGAATACGGCTTTTAGATGAGTCGTGTGTGTTTACGGGATGACACCTTAAACTTGACACAATCATACAAGCCTCAAGACATCATGTATATATGAGTTTCTTCGAAAAAAATTATATTCGTGGGATAGAAACATGAATACATGTTTAAATCCCAACTTTTTATTAATCTTATATATAAAAGTGGGATGTTAGTATCTATAGTAGTTTCATTTATTGTTGGTTTTAAGTTATAGTAGTACTTAACTAAAATGCTAAAAGGTTTGGGGCTTCGCCCTAGTGGTAGTGTAGGATTGTTGTGTGACCTTAACGAGTCGTTCAGAAGAGATCTCGTCCAATACGAGAGGCGGAAACAAACGTATCGGAGTTATTTCAGCTGATTTGCACAGAGAATCACTTAAACTATCTCTTGTATTGATTTGATAACGGTTTACAACCTGGAGATACTTTGGCAGAGCTTCGCTACCGGAATCCAAAACCTTACAAATGAATGACCAAGCTCAGCTATATATAGGGGAGGCCATTTCGCATGGAATGGACATGAGGAGGCCATTTCGCATGGAATGGACATGCCCAATTCGTATGGAATGGACATACCCATTTCGCATGAAATGGACATACCCATTTTGCATGGAATGGCCATACCCTACCTGTTTCTTGATTTTCTCGAACTACGTGTCCTAGTCTATCATTCTAGTTACAAGACTCGATACAAGACGAAGTCGACAGACATATGCACCAACATGTAGAAACACCTGATTCATACAAAGAGGTTGTGGGTTCTATCCTCACCTAACAACTCTCAAAGTGAGGAAAAAAAAACACGATGACATATTTGTAAATAACAATTTATATTTATAGTATTATATATAGGGTAACTATGTAACTAGCGTAATTATAAAATTACTCTATAGTAATTCTCATCCAACTCAAACATATCATAGAGCAAACTTAAATATATGTAATTACTCTAGAATAATATGATCCAACTCAAACATATCATAGAATAAGTGTATAATTACTTTAGGATAATAAACATATCTATGTAATTATAAAATTACTATAGAGTAATTCTGATCCACCTTGAACATACATTTATTTGTCATGTGTCTCTTTGTTTTTCCTTTGAATTGTACGCTTAGCACATTAAGCATATTTGTACATGAACTTAACCCTTTATCTATCTAATTGTGAGACATCATTATCCCTAGTTTTGATATAACTGAAATTATAGACTTGTTTTATTAAGTTGGTAATTAAGGATGTGCGTGTATTATATACATGTCCCTATACATTTAATGCATCATTAAAAAAATGTAGACTAAGGGTTATACAAGTAAATTAGATGAAGATTGAGAATCACGTATCATCATATTTGAGGATTAGGGTTTATATTCATCAAGATTCGAGATTGAAAATTATTTACGTCTTGATTTAAGGTTGAAGATCATCTGCATTGTGAATGAAGATCAAGGTTCCTACACAACAAATATGATAAAGTTCAACTTTAAGAAGGTCGAATTGTGTAAACCAACAAAAAAAAATTAAGATCAAAGCTTAACTATCAACCGAATAATTTAGAATGTTAGAGAGATTATAAAATTGGTTTTCAAATAATCTATATAAATTTATAAAAATAATATTTTTTTATAAAACCAAGATGATTTCTTAATATATTTCATAAGACCTCAAGTCATTTTTATAAAAATCATAAGTCTTGCAATTTTTATTTGATTTCTGAATTTTGAAATTTGGTGGATAGAATCTACCAAATAAAGAATGCTTTCAATAAGGTTTCTTTTTGAAGACATAAACATATTTAAAATGATTAAAGAGAAAACATTTTGGGAAAACATCTCTCAGCCTTTACAAATCACAAAAGTAAAGTTTCCATTTTTAAAGTTTAACTTTGTTCTATGCAACCAATTCAAACAAAACTTTCTTGAGTTCAAAATACTCATAAACAATATAAAAAAAGTTAGATTAGATTAATGTGACTCTACATAACCTACACAAACACAAAACTATAAAAGGGGAGTTTTAGGCGTCCGATGGTCGATGGAACGATCGCAAGATCAACCTTGGAATGGTTAAAATCCCTGCTTTTATGCATATATTTAGGCACCTCCACATTCATTCTAATTCACCCCTTTTACTCTAAACACTTTTAGATACATATCTAAAGTAGATCACTCTAGTTCCTTTGAGATTCTATCATCAGATTGAAAAGAGAATCAAGATTAACAATCAAATATAAAAATAGAGAAGTTATGCCATAACCTCTTATCTTGATAAACTTGTATTGTTGTTGATTTGAGAGCACTACAATTGTAATAATAGTGTGTGATTTGTTAGTGTTGGGGAAACAAGGATTAAGAATGATTACGAATAATTAAAATCCTAAATGGTTATTTGTTTGAACAATTGTCTTGAATTAATCAATTGTGTTAATGGTTGTCAATTAAGGATATGCATATACCATGTATATGTCACTTAAAACTTAATGATTCACAAAGCACAAAGATCATAATTTACAAGATTTGCCAAGTGCAAGGATCAAAAATGAAGAATGAAGATAACAATGTTTAAGATTGAGATATCAATTTCAACATGCGACTTATCAAGTGCAACATATTGTTAAAAACTACCATATGTAAAAGTGAAAGATCGAAACATGTGTTGAATGTTAAAACTCTACAAAGTTTAAGAATGAAAGATCATCTACAATTCACAGATATCAAAGCATGATACATCAAGAGAATTTATTAGGGATTACAGAGATTATTAATCATGGCCTAACTACAAGATAACAAACTATTTTTTCTCTAATCATAACTAGTAAAGTTCAATGTGAATTAAACTAGTTGTTAATCAATTGGAGGGACACCAAATTTTCAAAATGGAAGAGTCTAATTGGTTTTTTTCCATTTGTGGTATGTAACCATGATAGGAAGTGTTACCATAAATGGAAAGAAAGCAACCATGTTTTACCGAAATATCACCATGCTCCGAAAAGTGAACATCTATCTTGATAGATGTCAAAGGGATGTTTTGAAAGGTCAAAACTTGGAGCTATAAGTTTGGAAAAGGTGTTGATCACTAAATATAATCGTTACACAATGTTGAAGATTCAAAACAAGCTAAAAGACAAAAATTGGGTGTTCCACGATCGATCCATCAACCATGGTTTGGTTAGAAGTTGTTGACACATTCAATTAAGGACAGACTGAAGATAAAAAAATCAAGAGCAAAAAAAAGAAGTTGTGCTTCAACTTATATATTCAATTTCTTGTAATTGTAAGACTGTCACCATTGGTGACTCTTTCCCACCTCGGTCGGCACAACAATTTAGAAAAAATTAAAAAAACCATTTAACTCAACAACTTAGTCGAGATGGCAACCTAGGTTGTGACATCCACAATCTACTTTTCTTGCCACATGTCAATAGGATACTAGATGGTATTTTTATTCCATTGTTTCCTTTAAAACAATTACTTATATGTATAATTAGACTACCTTTAATAACTTATAAAATTTGAATGTTTTTTTAATCTAAATTCATAGTTCTCGTTTAGTTTCTTTTTGATTTTTGTAAACACTCATATATAAATTTTATAAAAATGATATAATTTTTTAAATGGGTTTTTTAATCTAACATTATCTTATTTTCCACATGTCAACTTTCTATTGGTTTATTAGATTTTTTTGATAAAGTTTATTATCTAAAAATCTAACATTATCTAATTTAAAAGGGATTTGTAAAATATCAAAATCATGAGATTGATTTTTAGATGTATTGTGAATAATATACAAAACATGGCATACTTTCATATCCATTTCTGATTTTGTATCTCTAATCTATTTTGATTTCATATTTCTACCATAGGTTCTTCATTTCCAAACTTTTATTTGAATCATGGAGATCTCAGAGTGTAACACCTCGTAAAATCACGTCCAATGATGTATCGACACGTGTACTTAACCCTAATAAAGTCAAACGTTGAAATTGAGGGACTAATTTTGCGAAAAATCAAAAACTTTGAATGTGAAAGGACTAAAAGTGTCAACATGCTTAATATAAGCCTCTGAATGATGTTACACGGTATTCATATTCAAAAATGAGCCACTTGTTGGTCGAAAGGAACCGTTTGCATAAATATTTGAAAGTTTGCGCATCGAAGGGTCAAAAGCGTCAACATGTTAATTCTTACCTCTGAGTGACCTTTTAACAAACCGAGAGCTTCATGGTGTGTGAATATAATCTCTCGAATACCCGATATTGGCCATCTAAGGCTTTTATGCCTATAAGTTACGTTACGCGCAACTTTGCAAGTTAAAGGGGCTAAAAGCGTCAATATGTTTAATTATACCTCTGAGAGACCTTTTAACGAACCCGAAGCATCGTGATGTTTAATAATACTCTCAAGAATGCCTAATATGGATTAGATAAGGCTTGGATGCTATTAATCGATGATATGCGCAAGTTTGCGCATTAGAGGGACCAAAAGCGTCAACTTTTAAATCTACGCCTTTGGGTGACCATTTAAGAAAACTAGAGCATCATGTTATTCGATCATACACTCGGGAATGCCTAACATGGGTTATGTAAGGATTGGATATCATTAAACGATACTACGCACCTTTATGTGCGTTAGAAGGACTAGAAATGACAACGTACGAATCTATGCTTTTGGGTGACCTCCTAAACAAAACGGGAACTCAGTTATGCTCAGTCATACTCCCGGGCGTGCCTAAGATCGGTCGCTAATGATGATTGAACCTTATATTAACATAATATAATATATATGAAAGTTTTGTGCTAAATATGTCAATTATGGAAGTTGAAATATAATTAAAAGAGTGAGGGACCAAAGCTGCCAAGGAAGCAAACTTTGAGTTGCGCCGGACCAGGGTCACGGGCCGCGTAAGATGGGACTGGTGGCGTTCGCGGGACGCCAGAGCCCGTGATCTGCAGATTTTATTTTTATTTTTATTGTTTTTCTTGTTGTAAACCACTCATACAAAACCCACACACACACACACATAATTCGAATCTAGGTGCCCTTTGATGGTTTTTAAACATGGTTTTACACTTGTCTTGATCTTAGAACACCCTAGGACACTTGTTAATCATCAATGCATCATCAAAACTCAATATAAAAGGGTGTTGAATTCATTTCCAAAACTCACACCTTCAAGTTCAATCTTGCTATCTCTCAATCCTAGAGGATCCTGATCATTTTGGAACCTCTTTTGAGCTCTATTCAGTCCTAAGGACCATATGTAAGTGTCCTTTGGTGACAAATTTATTTTATTTGGCTTAAAAAGCCGAAAAGTCAAGCGTTTACGATAAACACTTTGACTTTTAGCTAGACCAAAAACGGTCAAGCCATTGTTCACAAAGAACATGGCTATGTGATCGTAATTAGGTAGGTATTAAACCCTCAAAAGGGCACCTCCTAATTATCACGTTTGCTTAGTTAATTGTCGGGTCAAAGTAATTAAAATAAAAGTCAAACGAGTCAGTTTTTAAAATAAAATTCATAACTGATAATATAGAAGCTATAAAATCAGTTTTGTCACTTTAATAACTTGGTAAATATTAATTGAATCTTGGCATGTTCAGCCCGACAATTCTGAGTTTAGGCTCGGTTCGCAACCGAAAGTCGCAAAAGTTGACTTTTGCTTTGACTTTCAGTTCTGACCCAATTTAGCTTAGTTTAGTTATGCCTTAGGGTTCCTTTGGGACCACATTATATGTTAGTATAACCCTCTGAGGTTATACTATACGGTTCCATAGAAATCTAAATCATTTGCATGTTTCCGTTAAATGCTTAAAAATGGACCATTATGCCCTTTTGATATTAAAACAAAATTTTTGAAAATGTGAGAGGACGAAAAGTTTTATTACTGATATACAAGTATGTCCTAAAAATTTGACATCAGTTTATGGTCTAAAATGAAAGTTATGCAAGATATCGTAAAACAAAAGCTTTTTGTTAATTAAATAGCATTTTTGGCATAAATCATATTTAAACCCAAATTTTGGCACCAAACTTTCTACCCACTGTTATAATATTATATTTAGGGATTTTTGGAAATTTTTTTTAAATTTTAAACTGATCATAACATAGAGTTCTTGCATGGACTCGGTAATTGACGATAATGCCCTTTTCATTAATAAAATGAGTTTTATGCATCATTTGCATGTCAAACCTTTTTCTACTAATTTTATATATTAAATAAAATATTTTAGACAGTTGAGACTGATCAAAATCTCAGATTTCCTTAAATAACCTGAATATCGTCAAATACCGAGTTTTACGCTTATTAAGCGCATAGTATGGTTTAAAACCATATTTAACGCCTAAGACTTATTACCTACTGATATTATAAGCAAATTTTATACTTTAACAGTAAGTAAAAGTCTTGAACTCAGATTTCCAAATTTGACCCTTATAGCATATGTGAAATGACCAAAATGCCCCTACGGTGCATAGTTTGGCCATAAATGATAAATTTCACATATGTATGAGATCTTACTGATGTAACTTATTAAAATAAATATTTTTACTGATTGTTTCAGACCAGAACCTCAGATTTCTATTTAACCTCTTTTATAAACTTTAAAATGACCAAAATACCCCTACGGGGCTTAAATTGGTTTTAAATTCATTTTGGGCATAATGGAAGGTATCCTACTGATATCATAGCATATTTAAAGCATATTAACTTATGGAATCTGTACATGACTCATTTGGTTACCTGTTATGCATATTCGCGTTCGGTACGGTTTATGTAACTAGTTTGCATAAATTAACCGAAACGGGTCAAACCTTATCATTTTTACTTCAAAATCCAGAATGTATTTAGTTTACCCATTTTATACAAGTCTTCATACTTGTTGGGTCTAAATCACATTCTAATCCGGTCTTCGCTTAATCTTGCGTTTTGAACCGTAAACCTTTCATTAAAACTAACCGGTCTAAGTTAAAACTTAAATAAGACCCGTTAGGATTCTAATAAGTTATTAAAACCTTCGTTCCAGATTAGGAGCCCAGTAAAAGCTACTTGTACTTGCTGATTGATATACGGCTGAGAATAAAATTATATTTTAGCTCAGGTAAATACTTTTAACTTAATTTCCGTTATACGGGCTTGGGATACGGTAAATTATTACCGCTTGGTCGGGTATTGAATCTTTAATCGATTAGTGGCTAAACCATTGAGATAACCCGTTTTAATCTGTTTTGTTTGATGCAATGCCTTTGGGGGGTTAATGATCGTGTCCTGGATATCCTCGGCTCATTCATTTGGAAAGGCCACGACTTAAGCACGGGGTGTAGGCATACACCTGACAGTTGCGTGTGTAAAAGACATAACCACTCGTTGAGGATAACTCGCTGTGGGATTATATTAGTGGTGTGTCTATTAATCTTAAACCCGGTACTTCTAACCTGGGCTACTGAATGGACGGCAAACATATAAATCTGTATACAAGATTATTTTAAAATAATTGTCCCAAGTTATAAAAGATTTTATGCCTTGTGCATCCAAACTAATTTTATAAATGTTTTTCAAAAGAGTCAGTTAATTGTATTTACCAGTGTAAACTAACGTATTTTTAAAAAATATTAAGTGCAAGTACTACGCGTAATGGGCTGGCTACTCCTAGTATCAAATAAAGAGTCTTGCAAGCTTTGATACTTAAAATCTGTTGAACAATATTTCTTTCTGTTTTAGATCCGCCTGTGGATCCACTTACAATCCGTTGTAAAATATTTTATTGTACTTTAAACTCGGTTTGTATAAATTACTTTTAGACTTCCGCTGTGCATTAAACTGTGATTAATTGACTATGATGATATCAAATACGTCACGATACTCCCCACCGGGCCCACCGGTAATACGTGGAAATATCGGGGTGTGACATAGAGATTACCTGATTAGTCAATCCTATGAAAACTCTCTGTTATATTCAAACCCGAGTCAAGTTTCTAAAAATTGACAAACCTCACAAAATAGTTAAATTAAATCTCCATGAAGTATTAAATGGGATGTTGTTGAAGATGTCGTTGTAGTGTCGTCATGATGTATTGCTAGTGAAAATAAAAACAGTGGCAAAAGAAATCTGCAACGTTATGGGCACAAGTGAAGAAGTTTTATGATGAAGCTCAGACAGAAAATCTAGAAAATCTTGGTACGAGGAATGTAGAGGAAATGAGGGGTTGTTTTAAACGACTTAACGAAAGTGTGAATAAGTGGGTTGGTGCTTACCGGGAAGCGTATCGCCGTATAAAAAGTGGAATGAGCGAGAAAGATGTTGTAACTAGAGTTCATAAAATTCATGAGCATGAAGTTAAAAGCAAGTTTACTGGTTCTATTATTTCTAATGAAGTTATGTGTAAACACCCAAAGTGGGAGTTACAACTACATCACAATATGACACGTTCTTGTCTTGAATGTGAAGTGGAGAATGAAGAAAGTAGTGGTAGTACTAAAAGATCAAGGACTACTAAAAAGGGGGCTATTTTAACCCAGAAATGCCAAATAGTGGTACTTCAACCATTCAACGTCCAACACGTAGAGATACTACAAAAATTAAAAGGAAAAGGTAAGGTTTATGTTGTAGTTTTGAATAACTTAATGCATTGAAGCTTACTAGAGACAATGAGAATGAAATCTATAAAAGAAAACTCGACATGGAGCAAGAAAGTGACGCCAAAAGGAATAAACCGACCTAAAGAAAATGCAACTCCTGCATCTTAACACACTATTACAAAAGGAACATTTGACGTCTAAAGAAGAAGACATTAAAAACTTTCTAATGTCAAAGTTTTATGGAAACTGAATCTAGTTTCATATTTAATGTATGTGTAAGATTATATATTGTGTGTTTTATCTTTAATTTGTTTTTAATGTATGTGTAAGATATTTAATTATCAAGTTATGTGTTTTATCATCATGTATATGCATGATATTTGATTATCAAGTTAGGTATTTTATCTTCAATCTTCCATTTGACAACTTTTCATTGGATGCTTGGATTTTATTTAGATAAGATAATTTAATTTTATGCAATCAATTTAACATTATCTTCAATCTTCCATTTGGAAACTTTTCATTTGATGCTTGGATTTTATTTAGATAAGATATATTATTAATATTATCTAGTATGAAAATTCATTACATTTCTTGTATAAATAGAGTATCACATTGAAGCTTTCTCATCCAACCAACATATTTCAGTTCCGTCTCTATAAATATGTCATATGGTGAAAGCTTATCGGAGCTTTCTGATTTATTGGATGAGTTTGATGCATGAAAAGAACGAGTAATTTAATCAAATCGTCAATTTGGCGACATCATGATTGAATTACTCACAAGCATGCTTGATATGATCATGAGAGATCATCCTTGTACAAGAAGGAGGTGTTGCAATCTAGCATGTGAGCAAATCGAGGCACGCTTTGTAACAACCCGAGTTTTGGAAGTCAAAGTCAAAGGAAGAAAAGATTGCTAATTGCGATCTATCATTCCTTGCTTAACTAATGATTGTACTTCTCGACTTGTAATCGATACTCTATTTAATTTGCTTTAGTTGTATTATGTTGAGTACTTGTTAATAAATCGCTATTTAATCGCAGTTTAATCACTAATCGACTTGTCGCTAATCGCATCACTATCGCATCGCAACTCGAGTTATAGGTTATGGATATTGTTTTACGTGTGTGTGCTATTATGTGTTACTTGTGCATGTTATATTTATGTTGAGGTGATTAATCACAAACACATTCGCAACTCTATCGCAACGCAATCTCATCGCAAACACGAGATTTAGGATTTTATTTGTGGTATTTAGTAATTAGGTTATTTGTGTAACTAATGGGTAATACTATCGCATTGCTTACTTGAAACGCATCGCATCGCAACGTCAATACACGAAACGAAACATCAAAAACCAACTCACCGGATCACTTCGATCGAATGACCATTCGATCGAATGGTCATCCGTATGGATGACCATCCGATCGGTTTGCCATACGATCCGACACTTGTGCATACCTTTCCTCTTTTGGCAACCTATAAATACCCCCTGTCACATCATGAACAGTGATGTGACAGCTCTCTCGTTCGACCAGCACGTTCCAGCTCTCTTTCTCTCGATTTCTCGTGATTCTTGTAAGTTTTCAACTCAAATCTTGTACATCTATTATCTGCACACACTTCTTCATCATTTTTACCTTTGAATCTTCACTTTTAACCATGAAATCAGCAGTTTTGAGGTGTTCTAGGATGATGTCATCATGGGGTTCTTATGAACTTCAAGATTTGGCCTCATTCCACCAAGAACAACTCAGATCTAAAGGATTTCAACATGATTCAACACTGTTTTCGCATAGATCTAAACATTTTCATGGTTAGAAGGATTGAAAAATGGTTTTATAACTTTCTTTCAACTCTTTTACACTCAATACACTCAAAACCGATAGAATCGGAGCTCGTTCAGGCCTTCTACTCGTTTTCTAGTGAAGTGCCGGTCTGAGATCTGATTCCTATCAACGAGATAACCGATTCACGGGTTTAACATGAACAACCGTCATGAACAGTGAACTGATCAGGCTGGGGTGGTTCCCACTTCGGTCCGGTAACTTGGACATGACGGGGTTTCTGTTGTTTAAACACGTTGTCATACCGTCTCGATCAAATCGCAAACTTTTCAAACTTAACAAAATATTCAAGTTTTCAAAACGATCAGATTGTTGGACAGATTGCCGTTCGATCGGATTGCCATCCGATCGGATTACACTTGGTCATCAACACTTAAACATTTTCAACATTTTCAAAACATATCAGTTCTAAACGATTGCCATCCGATCGAATGACCATCCGGCTGTGAACTTGTTCTCACTAGAATGTCTCGCTGATCGGATCGCTTTCTGATCGAACGACCATTCGATTGAACGACCTGAAAGGTAGAGATACTTCTTTGATTTTAAAATGCTACAAGGAAAACTTCAAAGCCATCATACACAAACACATCCATCCCAAACGAATGCCAATGCGACCGAATGGCCATCCGACCGGATGACCATCCGAACGGATTGACATCCGATTGAATGAACATCCGTTCGGATTGTCATCTGATCGGATGACCCTTCGTCACTTCCCCACTTGACACCGTCTTGCGCGCCGCTCATCACTTAGCTATCACTAACTGTTCAGGCTAATCTCTCAGCGCTCCCTTCAATCCAAGAGAGTGTTTAGTTATTAAACGCTATCTGTGAGTATACCCGATCCCTTTTTGCTTTAAGCACTTTTGGGTGTTACATACGTTATCTATATCAAACCACATCGATCACACAACGCAAACACATTTTATACGCTAACCGTTACTGCATGTTATACGTGTTACTCGATGAATGCTTGTATGTTATGTTTACACAGTGATTGTTGCCTGACACCTTAGCAACAATAGTACTATAGTTTGGACTCAGCACCTGTCGTGGACAGAGGTTGTTAAGGGCTTTTCTCATATGTCACAGTGGTGATATGTGTTGCGCATTCTACAACTCGCAGTGACGTCTGTGCATATTTCATTGTCGGTAACCTACTTGCTTCACATTATACATGTTACATGCTGGTTATGCGTAAACTCGCTTTCGATACTATTATATTATTAAACTTGTATGCTCACCTTTACACTATGTGTATTGGCCTCTATTTTAACGTATGTGACAGGTGTTTAGGATGCTTGCTTGTTACTTGCTGGAATCAAGCTAGGATGGAGTCTAGAAGCAAACCTAATAAAATCTGAGTTGTCGGAACAGTTTGCTTGTTTTTGAGACAATTATCTGTAATAACTATTGTTACTTTATCTGTTAGTAGTATGGGATATTAACATTAAAGATTCGGTAATTTAATAGTTGTTGTGGATTCTCTTGAACAATCTGTTTCGCTCAGTGCCACGTCCCGATGTTTCCGCCATCGGTTGGGGTGTGACACGCTTGATGAAAGGATACTTTGTTGATAACCCAACGTGATCCAACAAATTTTCGGCGTCGATTTCAAATGAAGAACCATTATTCCTACATATAGTTGTTGTTGTTACGTCAAATTATAGATATTTTCAACAAAGATGTGATGCCATATATAAACAAAGTTTTTCACCATTGCAAAAGTGCACTGGAGCCATGTGGGTGTTAGAGTATGGGACACAACATATACACAAGATGAATATTTAAGAATGAGTGAAACTGTAACAAGGAACTCTCTTATAAAGTTCTTAGAAGTTATTATTTCAGCTTTAGCCAAGAGTACCTTAGAATGGCAAATGATGATGATTTAGCAAGACTACTACATGTTGGGCAGAACATGGATTCCCAGGAATGGTAAGCAGTATTGAGTGTATGCACTAGAAATGGAAAAATTGTCCCACTGCTTGGGCTGGGGCAATATGCAGGTAGAAGTGGTAAACCAACAATTATTTTACAAGTCGTTACATCATATGACTTATGGATATGGCGCACATTCGAACCACCATGTACATGCAATGGCATTAATGTCCTCCAACGATCTCCTGTATTGTCAGGTCAAGCACCAAATGTGAGTTACATCGTGAATGGTCAAAAATATAACAGGACATATTATCTAATTGACGGCATACATCTTTCATGGGTTGCCTTTGTCAAGTCCCTAACTTCTCCACAACTTCGGAAACATAAGTTATTCGCTCAACATCAAAAGGTGGTTAGAAAAGATGTTGAACGCACACTTGGAGTTCTACAAGCTCGGTTTACGTTTCTTCGACACCTATGTCTTGTGTGGGACAAGGATATGATGGGGAAATTATGATTGCATGTATAATCGTTCATAATATGATTGTTGAGGATGAACGAGACACATAACTTCACTATTATGATCCATCCGAATTTCTAAATTGCACGCCTACAAACCAGCAACGAACAAGCTCTATTGAAGATGATGGGTAATCTTTTCAATACTCTACCGAATGAATTGCAAACGTTTCTAGTTATATGATTAATAGGGCACAACTTCATGATAGAGAAGCTCATAACGCTCTAAAAACGATTTGACTAGCAAATATGGCAAAAGTTTTCCATTGAGGAATGATTATGTCATTTCTATCTTATGTCCTTGTAGTTTTACCTTCAATGTTAAGTATGTTTTTTATATTTGAAATAATATAGTTTAAAGAAAATAAACATTTTTGTTATTTACAATAAATTTTATAGAATAAATTAAAATTTAAGTCATTTTTATTTAGTAGAAAAATAGTTTAGGTTGGGTTGGGTAGGTGGAAAAGAGAGAAAGTATATATATATATTTTTTGTTATAAGTTGGTTGGGTTAGGTTGGGTTGTGAATGTGGGTAGTCTAGAGTTATCACTAGCAAGTTTAGTGATACATTTGTGAGGGGTCTCACCATTGTTGGTGATTATTGTAAAACATTAATTTGAGATAATGTTGCGAGAAAGTTCACTATCAGAATATAGTGATCTGCGATAAACGTAAATCTAGTAACTTGGGGTGACTAGTGAAGAAGGTGATTACTACATTGGATCATTGAAGAAACGTAAAGACACACTGTTATGATAGTATCTTTAAGAAGGTGATCACTACTTTGGATTAGTAAGGAGTTTGTATTAGTGATATCTTTCATTTGAGAGAAGGTTATAGTGGAGAAACTCTCGATTGGAAATTGTTGATGAACTTAATGCTAAATCAAATAGCAAACTTGAAACACAAAGATCCCTAGTTCTGATATGATTGATATTAGTGACTTGTGTTATCAAGTTATTGATAAATAATGCGCATATACCATATACATGCCCCAATACACTTAATGTATACCTCATAAAAGTTGATGATGAACTAGAAGTTCAATTAGAATTAAATTAGTTAGGTATTGATTGCCCAATAAGACTAACAATGGAGAATTAGAATTGATTGATCAAATAGTGAAGATTAGGATTCACATACAAAAAAATGATTGAAGATTAATAAAGATTGATGGAAATTGACATCAGTTGAATTATTGAAGATCAAGGCGGATACAATTCAAGGATGATGATTCAAAAATTTACAAAGGTATACCAAAACGATTACTAAGTGAAGATCAAAGCCAAACTAACAAGTGAATCAAGTGGGAATCAGAAAAGGTATACCAAAACGATTTTCATATACTCGTAACTAACTTATAATAAAACTATATTTCTAAATTCTTGATGGTTTCCTAAACATACTGACGTGTACAAAAAGCAACATATAAATTACATCAATAGAGGCATAAAACCAACCCTTTTTAGTACTAATGTTGAAAAAAGCGCGTTTATTTCTTCCTTTTGAATTTACAGGACCAAATGAGCTTAAAAGAACAAAAGGAACAAATAAGCAGCCAAAAACCAACATAAATACAAGAAGAAGGAATAATGTGTCATGCCCGACCCCTCGTCAGCATCTCCCAAGACAAAAACAAGAAAACAGAAGCTAACCACGGGGTCGTGCCCAGCCAGGCATGGGTCGTGGTCAGACCTCACACAAAATAACAAGACCAGCAGAAGCTTCTACGCCCACCACGGGGCCGTGCTGTAACGACTCTCATCAAAAGTCATAATTATTAAATTAATTTGACCAATAGGAAACCCTAATTGAGACACCCAAGTGATTCTGCGCAAACCCTAAGATTTTCAGAATTTTCAGAATCAGGATTAGGGCCCTAAAACTCAGGGGGGGCATTCCCTACTTGACGATTATCCGAATTACGTGCTCTCCAAGTTGAAATTTTCAGAAAATGTTGACTCAGCCGAGCTAGTCCCACACGTGGCTACACTATAGCAGCTTTGTGTCCCATACGGACCGTAAAGCTGTGAGTCTTACGGTCCGTAAGCAGTCATACGGACCTCAACATTGATAAGCTTACGGTCCGTAAGCTAAGCCAAAATCTTGTATAAATAGCAGGCTTTGGGACAGGCTTCTGGGCATTCGTTCGACGAAAAAAATTCACAAAATACACCGAGTTCTGTCCTATTTACTTCAAATAAAACACCCTAAACCCTAATTAAGTATAGCGGGGTGCTGCAGAACAGGGTATTAGCACAATCGCTGCTACGATTCACTGTCCGATTGATCTAAATATCCAATGAATGTTTAAGTGCTGCCCACATTAGGGTTATACTTTATCGTTCGTCATTAATTTGACGGATTGTCGTTAATTCGATAGGTAAAGTATTATACTTTATCATTCGTTGTTAATTCAACGGATCATCGTTAATTCGATGGGTAAAGTATTATACCTTGTCATTCGTTGTTAATTCAACGGATCATCGTTAATTCGATGGACAAAGTATTGCATTTTGACATTAATTGTGAGAATTTGATCTCGTGAGTTATCGTAAATGCTGGATTGATTACTAATTCCAAATTGTGTGCTTGTTATTGAAATTAGGATAAAAGGCTAATCAGTAGGCTAGGCTCTGCCCGTATAAATCTGCAATGTGAGTCATTCTTCTTTTCTCACAGTTTGTGAGTTATTCTCTTTTTAACAAATTGCTTTATACAACTATTCTCACCGTTTGTGAGTTATTTTTATTAAATATTTTACAATACTCCAAATTATTTCAAGATTATAATTACAGGGACTAAGTCGTGGATATCTTGAATTACTGGTTAGTGGGGTATTGTGCACATTACTAATTTCTCCCAGTTAGGTTCATTGACCTACTCGGGATAATCACTGTTAGGTTCATTGACCTACAGCGATAATCGTCACTATTTAGGTTCATTGATCTAAATAGTGGTATGACCATCGTCACCATTGTGACATGTCACCATTGTGACAGAATGCCAGATAAAAATAAGATAGAAGCCATTGTAATCGCTCTTATGCTGTAATTGATAACTATGCATCATTATGCAAAATAGGATGATTCACTCAGTATTTCCCGCTGACAAAACCTTTTTCAAACATGTTTCAGGTGATCTGTTGTAAATCAGGAAAAGTGCTGTGGAGCATTTCAAGCTTAAGATAGTGGCTCAATATAAAATAAAGAAATAAATTTTGTAATATCACGCTTTTATAGTAAAAACATACTATTGTAAATTATCGGGGTTTTATCCCGAATTGTGAAATAAAATAATCAGGGAAAAATTTTAGCTTTAAACGATCCTGTTTCCGCTGTTAAACTCAATTAAATCAATACCGCAGTATTTTCTGCCGCGGCTCCTGAAACGGGTCAAACCGGGTCGTGGGCCGTGACAGAAAAAGGTGGTATCAGAGCCACTGGGTTAAGCTAATTAAGTATTTAGAAATACTTAATTTTTTTCTGATTACTATTAGGTAATTATGTGTTTTATTAACTGGCTATTTGTTAATGTTAATATAGGCAGATTTTTATTTTGTTGCTCTATTATTGTTAATTGAAAAACATTATATATTTGATTAATATATGGAATTACCTAATATAGTATTACTATATTGTGGTAAAGAAATTATATTTTTATATTTGAAGTATATTTTTATTTAAAATTATTGTTTAGTTAATTATTATTAATAATTTTATTATTAATAATAATATATTAATAATAGTGGTATTAAGATTATTTTTAAATACTAAGGTTATTATCAAAGGCAGATATTGGATAACCTAGCCTTAGTTAGGCATGGACTGATCACCTATGCTTAAACAAGGCAGCATTAACCAATATCCACAATGATAATGATTAGTTAATATATATAAATTAAGTCATCATACTTATTTAGTATATAGATTTTGATATGTTAATCACTGTAATAGTAAATATAAATCTTTAAATATTCTGATTTAAAATTTAGTATTTTTATTATCTACAGTCAAGAAAATTTATAAATAAATTACAAATAAAACCTAGTATGTTTTAATTTGTATTTGTTTTGGTAGTATGAAATACTATTTTTGTTCTATAAAATTTTGTTATGACTTAGTAATTGTATGTATGTTACTAAACAGCATGAGTGATTTGTCGGAAGCCCTTCAGAATTTAAATCTCTATCCAGTAAGAATCGAAGTTTCCAGAGATTTTAATAGGTATATTCCAGACATAGAAGAACCTATAGAATTTAACGCTTTACCTTTCGAGAAACCTAAGCCTAAGAAAATGGAAATTGGGGAAAGTTCTAGGCAAATGGAGGGATTACCATCTCAAGAAGAATTAGATTTTATAATGGCAACAGATGATACTATTGAGCCTGTTAATGAAAATAATTTTATGAACTTAGAACCATCTATTCGAAACTCTTCGAATCACTGGAATATAGACGAATGGTTAGATAATGAAATATTGTTACAAAACCATCCCTATAGGCTTTTTCCTAAGTACAATCTAGAACCTCTATCAAATTCACCAATAAGTAACAAGAATAGGACTGAACTTCATCATTTTGACAACATGGATGCTGGGAATAGGATCCAAGAGACTTTGGGACAGATTTCCTGGAAATACGACGAGAAGAAACGCCGCTACTAGAACATCATCTGACAAAGGATAGGGGATTATGAAACTGTGTTTGTGTAATAGTAATAGTAAAATCAGTATGTATAAAATAAATAATAAAACGGGTGTATATAGAAACATGATATAAGGAAATATTAGAAAAGTTACAATTTTGTTTGTATATTCGTTTATGTGATTATGTGCAACTAAATTGTGACATTGGATTATTTCCTTTATACTAATTATGTATCTATAAAATAGATATCAGATGGAAAACGCTAATAATGAACCAGTTAATGAGGGTAATCAATCTGAGCAACAATCAGGGAATCAATATGTGACTAGGCAAGATATAGAAAATATTATTGCTCAAGAAATAGCCAACACTATTCCAGGAATAGTTGCTCAAGGGATAGCCAATGCTATACCAGCAATCATTGCTGCTGTTAAAAATCCAATCGAACCTCAACAAGTTGTTCCTAGTAAACGCATTTCCGAAGATAATTTCAGTAATAGCGTAAATGGAGGCGGTAATCATGTTAATCATGATAATGAACCACGGCAAGCTCCGCTCCCTAAGAAAAGGAAAGTTGCAACGCCTGGTTGCACTTACAAAGAATTTCTTGCTTGTAAACCCACTGAGTTTGCAGGCAATGAAGGAGCGACTGCAGCACTGCGTTGGTTAGAGAAAACCGAGGCAGTAATTGCCATAAGTAAATGTGCTCAGGATGATCAGGTCATGTACGCATCAAACCTTTTCAAAGAAGTGGCGCTAGAATGGTGGAATACGATGTTACAAGCAAAAGGAAGAAGGATGGCGTATGCTATGGACTGGGAAGAATTTAAGAGCATTGTAGAAAGAAAATTCTGTCCTGAGTATGAAAAAGATCAAATGGCAAATAAGTTTCTAACCCACCGGATGGTGGATGTAGATTGTCGAGGGTATACTACGATATTCTTCGAGTATGCTAGAGTAGTACCAACCCTGGCTTCGCCAGAACCGGTACTTATCTCTCGTTATATTTGGGGATTAATTTCCGAGATTCGTAATATCGTCAAGGCTGCGAAACCTCGCACGATTGATGATGCAGTAGAATTAGCCAATACTATGACTGACGAGCTAGTACGGACAAGAGAAGAAAATAGAAGGAAGGAAGTAGCCCAAAAGATTACCCAAGAATTTCGTTCGGGTAACCATAACAATTTCAAGAAAGGAGGGAATGGGCAATCTTCTATTAGTCCATTTTGCAATTTTTGCAAAAGGAAGCATTTTGGAAGATGCAAAGGATATTGCAATTTTTGCAAGATTCCAGGGCATCAAGAGGAAGACTGTAGGAGGAAGAAATTTTCAGTTTGCTACAACTGTAGAGAAAATGGACATCTTAGGCCAGATTGTCCAAAACTGAATAAATTAATTGACAATCAAGTCAAACCAGCAGAAGGAGTAAAAAGGAATGCGAGAACCTTTCAGCTGACTACTCAGGAAGCCGAGATGATTCCAGATATGATAGCCGGTATGTTCTTAGCTTACAACGTTTACATAAAAGTATTATTTGACTCTGGTGCAAACCAAAGTTTTATAAATACTTTACTCTGCCAAACTCCTAACTTACCATTAACCAGCATTAGATAAATTTCTATATATTAGAAACGGCAGATGGGAATTCAGTTAAAATAGATAAGGTTATGCAGAACCTAGAAATAAGTTATAAGTTTTCTGCAATCCTATTGTCTATGAAATTAGTTGAGTTCAATGATGTGATCATTATCTGTGATCAGAATTTCTTAGAAATTCAATCAACCATCGGAGAAGTAATTATGATTACAGGAAATAAACCATGTAAGCCTATATCAGTAATGGAAATTGCTAATTATGAACGAAAGCAAGGAATAGTATATATGATTTTAGTAATCATTAAATACTAAAGATACAGAATTTAAGGAAATTTCTGTAAATTCCGAATACCCAGATATATTTCCAGAAGATTTACCTGGATTACCACCAGATATAAAGATAGAATTTAAAATTCATCTAAATTCCAGGAATTTTACCGATAAGCCAAGGAACCTTATCGGTTAGCACAATATTTGTTGTTAAGAAAAAGAAAGACATTCGATGAGAATGAATATTGATTATAGGAAATTGAATAAGGTTATAACTAAAAATCGATACTCATAACTTAGAAATTAGGAGCCATAAATTTTTGCCTTAAGATTTGGAGACATTATCTGTATGGAAGTAAGGATACTATCTATATGGATTATAAGAATTTAAGATATATATATTTAGGCGAAAAGAATTTGAGGCAAAAGAGATGAATGAAAATCCTAAGTAAACTACGATTGTGATATTCAGTATCACGAATGAAAGTTGAAAACGACAAGAGATAGTCATAAGAAATATGCAGATAATAGATAAAAGCTGTTAGAGTTCGAGTTGGAAACAAAATACTATTAAAAGTATATCCTTGGAAAAGAATTGTCAGATTCAGTAAGAAAGAAAAGTTAAGTCCAAAGTATGTGGGATCATTTCCAGTAATTCAACATATTGGACTAGTTACTTACAACTACCAGGAAGGTTAGTTGAAATACATGATATATTTTATATATCCAATCTCAAGAAATGGTTATTAGACGAATTCTTAGTAGTACCTTTTCTAAGATATAAAGGTAAACAAATAATGTTAGTTTAAATAAAGTACGATTCAAAGACAGGATCCTAATATACTTGGGAACTGGAATCAAAAAGGAAGAGAGAGTATTCTCAATTAGTCCAGTAAATCTCGAGGACGAGATTTTTATTAAGTTGGGTAGAATGTAACGACTCTCATCAAAAGTCATAATTATTAAATTAATTTGACCAATAGGAAACCCTAATTGAGACACCCAAGTGATTCTGCGCAAACCCTAAGATTTTCAGAATTTTCAGAATCAGGATTAGGGCCCTAAAACTCAGGGGGGGGCATTCCCTACTTGACGATTATCCGAATTACGTGCTCTCCAAGTTGAAATTTTCAGAAAATGTTGACTCAGCCGAGCTAGTCCCACACGTGGCTACACTATAGCAGCTTTGTGTCCCATACGGACCGTAAAGCTGTGAGTCTTACGGTCCGTAAGCAGTCATACGGACCTCAACATTGATAAGCTTACGGTCCGTAAGCTAAGCCAAAATCTTGTATAAATAGCAGGCTTTGGGACAGGCTTCTGGGCATTCGTTCGACGAAAAAATTCACAAAATACACCGAGTTCTGTCCTATTTACTTCAAATAAAACACCCTAAACCCTAATTAAGTATAGCGGGGTGCTGCAGAACAGGGTATTAGCACAATCGCTGCTACGATTCACTGTCCGATTGATCTAAATATCCAATGAATGTTTAAGTGCTGCCCACATTAGGGTTATACTTTATCGTTCGTCATTAATTTGACGGATTGTCGTTAATTCGATAGGTAAAGTATTATACTTTATCATTCGTTGTTAATTCAACGGATCATCGTTAATTCGATGGGTAAAGTATTATACCTTGTCATTCGTTGTTAATTCAACGGATCATCGTTAATTCGATGGACAAAGTATTGCATTTTGACATTAATTGTGAGAATTTGATCTCGTGAGTTATCGTAAATGATGGATTGATTACTAATTCCAAATTGTGTGCTTGTTATTGAAATTAGGATAAAAGGCTAATCAGTAGGCTAGGCTCTGCCCGTATAAATCTGCAATGTGAGTCATTCTTCTTTTCTCACAGTTTGTGAGTTATTCTCTTTTTAACAAATTGCTTTATACAACTATTCTCACCGTTTGTGAGTTATTTTTATTAAATATTTTACAATACTCCAAATTATTTCAAGATTATAATTACAGGGACTAAGTCGTGGATATCTTGAATTACTGGTTAGTGGGGTATTGTGCACATTACTAATTTCTCCCAGTTAGGTTCATTGACCTACTCGGGATAATCACTGTTAGGTTCATTGACCTACAGCGATAATCGTCACTATTTAGGTTCATTGATCTAAATAGTGGTATGACCATCGTCACCATTGTGACATGTCGCCATTGTGACAGAATGCCAGATAAAAATAAGATAGAAGCCATTGTAATCGCTCTTATGCTGTAATTGATAACTATGCATCATTATGCAAAATAGGATGATTCACTCAGTATTTCCCGCTGACAAAACCTTTTTCAAACATGTTTCAGGTGATCTGTTGTAAATCAGGAAAAGTGCTGTGGAGCATTTCAAGCTTAAGATAGTGGCTCAATATAAAATAAAGAAATAAATTTTGTAATATCACGCTTTTATAGTAAAAACATACTATTGTAAATTATCGGGGTTTTATCCCGAATTGTGAAATAAAATAATCAGGGAAAAATTTTAGCTTTAAACGATCCTGTTTCCGCTGTTAAACTCAATTAAATCAATACCGCAGTATTTTCTGCCGCGGCTCCTGAAACGGGTCAAACCGGGTCGTGGGCCGTGACACGTGCCCAGCTCACCATGTGGTGTGGTCAACTCTCAGATTTGCATAATCTTGATAGTACAGCAAAGAGTTGACCACAGGGCCATGTCCAGAAGCCACGGGGTCGTGTGGGGCCCTTTGTTGACAGTTGCAATAAATGAAGGAAGAGAAGAAGATGGCCACGGGTCATGCTCAGTGGACACGGGGCCGTGGCCGGGGTACTGTTCTGACTATAAATAGGGGTGCTTAGTTCACTTCAAAGGTAACCCTTGGCAAACCACTTCTCTCTCACTTTGCCACCACTCCACCACCACTACAACACCAACACCCACCATCATCATCCATATATCATCTTTAGAGTGTGTAGTAGTCTCGGGATCCAAGATTGATTGTAAGAGTTCTTGACAATCAAAGGCCATGCTTGGCTAATCTCTTACATCACTTGGTGAAGACAAGTATTTAATGTATTACTTTTGATTTTTAATCTTTCGGCACTTTTTAATTGGGTATGTATTAATGACTTTAATAACTAGTTTCTTATGTTGAAAGTGAATTTTCTTTACCATTTCTTCATGGTGTCATTGATTTGCTCATTCGTGTTTTTACGGTCTATATAAAGCACGTTAACTACTTGGAAGGGGGTTAGAAGGGTGGTTTGGTAAAGTTCTTGTCCCGTTCAGTGTATAGATCCTGCGAGGACTTGGTTCAAGCTTACTAGGACTTCCTTCAATGCACCAAAGGTATTGGATGGCGGGGGTGCGGATAGCTTGAAACCCTCATATGTAAACTACTATTAAACATTAAACCGGCTTCTTGGGATTGTATCCTTGCTGACTCAAACCACTTAGCCGAGGGTAACGTCACATTCAAAAGAGGGGCCTGCCACTTTTCACATTAACTTATTTAATTATCTTTCAATATTCCGACCCTTTGGGATTGTATCCATGCTGACTCAAACCATTGGGTTGAGGGTAACGTCACCTTCAAAAGAGAGGCTTACTACTATAACTAAGATAATCTCTTAAAAAGTCCGAAAGTGCGAAAATCATCAAAGGGTACATTAAAGATAAGTTGGATCCAAGTGATTCTATCTTGTGTATTTGTTTTTCATTTTATTTATCTTTTAATTTTTAGATTTATTTTCATGTTTAAAAACTTTTATCAAAAATTTAGATCGATTAGACGTTGACAATAAACCGGTATTAAAAGCTCTTGTGTCCTTGGACGACCTCGTTATCTTACCAACACTATACTACGCTCGCGATGGGTGCACTTGCCCTAGTGTATGTTTAGTGTTAGTACAATATTGGGTTTTATAAATTTAAAACTTGACTAATGCGTAAAACGAACTTAAAATATTAATAAAATCATATCACGCTTAACACACACCACATGCTTTATAAAACATTTAAGTAATTTTTATAACACAAATGATGTCTTCAAGTTTATAAAAAAACTGCTTTTGTTTGAAATTAAGTAGGTGGATGTAACCTACTAATTGAGGCATGGGTTCAAATTGCATCCATATTGAAGATATAACTATTTTTCAAACAGTATTAAGACAAACAAATTGTGAAAACGTTTCAAACCTTTTACAAAATCTTATAAAAGTAACTTATCATTTTTATGCTAAACCAGTTTTTCAGATCTTTAGGTCAAATGTTATCTTCTTAAGACTCAAAAGTTAGATAAAAACGTGTTAAAATGAGTTTGGTGAAGTGGATGAGACAATTCATAACATTCACAACACAAAACGACAAACAAACTAGAGCTAGTCGTCCGAAGGTCGATTAGACAATCATATATGGTTTGTCTTGTTTTTGTGTTGTGTTTATAAATATATCCATCCTCTTTCATTCCAAAACACCCATTTTGATCTAAACACCATGAAATATCATTCTAAATCATATATCTCAAATACCCTTATGATTTAAACTCCAAGTTAATGAGAGAATCAAGGGAAAAATAGAAGAGTTGTTCAACAACTAAACCAATATTCAATTTTATGTTTGAAAGTTGTATTGTGGCCATTATTTATTGTTGTTGTTGTTGTGAGGATACTGTAAGGGGCATCACTAAGTTTGTTCAGTGATACCACCTGAGAATAATGAGATGAAAAATGTGATCACTTCCTTTATAAGAGTGAGACGTTTGTACAAGGTGATTGCTGCCTTTTCTTAGTGAGACAGTGTAACGGTGATCACTATCGGTTTAGGGAGACAACTAGTGGAAAAACCTCTATAAATCGGTTTTGTCATTAATTCCTTAAAATTTTTGAATACTTACATATCTTATTGTTTATTGCTTACAAGTGTATTGTTAGGTTTTAACAAGTGATTAATCAACTAAAGTGTTTAACAAAGACGTGTTTAAAAAACCTATGTACCCCCATCTAATTAAAGTTATGTTGAAAATTTATATAATAAATGATATTCTTGATATAAATAAATGGTTATAAACTTTAAAGATGTCATACAAATAGAAAATTTAAATAGTTTAAAAAATAAAACAATTTATATTAGTTATATATAGATATATAACCGAAAAATATTAATTTGGAAATAAGAATAAATTGAATGAGATTTTAATTGACGAGTAATATGTGGAGGATATAGTTGATCATGTTTCAAATTGAATTTCTTTGCGTCTGTTTTGCTAATCCGCAATAAAATCACTGTAATGGTCAAAGTTATTGACAATAATTGTTGATAAACATCAATGACTAATTGTTCCCTTTGACTTTATATACCTAGACTTGTCTAACGTGTTATACCCTCAAATTCCACTAGCAAGATTTTACCGCGAGACGTGGGATCCGGCTACTAGTCATGTTGAACATCTACCTATTATACTAAAACAATACACTTAATGCCACATGTCATTTTCTTAAAAAATTATTTATTGATGTGGCAACCCTCTTATGCAAGATAACAGAACTTTGAGCGGGAATACTTTTCTCCTCTTTTTATTTCACGCGGCCCTATTTCTTCTCACATACTCTTCCCTTTTTCTTTCATCCCGTACATTAACCCTAATTCTATCCCTTTTTCTTTCATCATCAGCCACATTCACAAACCCTAATACTACAACAAGTTCTTCCCCTCAAATCGGCGATTCAGTCTTACAAATCCAAGAACGAGATATGCTTCTCATGTCCACCAGTGATATTCCGAGGTATGTTTACTTGATCTTTCAATCTGAGATTCCTTTGTTTATTTCGCTTTACACTAAAGGAGTTTAATCTGACGATTGATAAGTCGAAACCGCTATTAGACATTCTGGATTGTCTGGATTCAGATCTGTGTTGAAGTTTTGTTTAAACAACTATGATTTGACTCAGAAGGTACATTTTGGATATATATTTTGCATAATAATTTCTGTTTTAAATTGTAACATTGGGCTGATAGTAGACTCATAATTGTATATGTTGCTTTCCTGTTAGATTTACTTCATGTGCTACTACAGCGGATTCATAATTTCTATGATCTATCCGGTTTAGTTACAAATGTATGTTAGGGTTTATAGTATTTGGAATTGGGGTTTTTTGGGAGAAATTGTTAGGGCTTTATATTGAACACTAATGATTATCCTGAATCATAGGATTCAATAATAATAATTTGATTTTCTTTTTTACATAATGTTAGTTTTTAATTCAATGAACATTTTATAAACCAAATTGAAATAGATGAATATGCAACTAATCTATAATGTTTATAATGTTTAAGTTTGTTTCCGATTTTGTTTGTCGATCTGGTATGTTATTTGATATTTTAACGTTTTTTTCTTCAAACTGGAGATGGTATACATTTTGTTTTTGAGTTAGTAAGCAATAAATCAAAGAAATTTGGGGTTTTAACTAGATTTTGTGCTACATGAAGTGGTGTCACTGTTCTTGGGTCCTTACATTTAAGTCATACAACTAATTTTAAGGTATGGTGTTGAATTGTTGATTACAGGAGACGATTGTTACAGAGGCGGGCTGAGGCGAAAGTTAGGGTTCTGACGGGTGGGCCTATGGCGGCTTAGCGGCCGCGGCATCGCCAATCAGTAGCTTGGTGGTATGTTTTGGTACTTTAATTTTGTGTATGGGTTTTGTTTTGGTATTGTTTTTGGACTTTAGTTTTGTGGGTGGTTGGTTTAAGTTGAGAGTTGCTGGGTTGAGGATTATTGTGGTATATGTATGATTTTGGGATTAATAGTTAGTCTTCCTTTATTTCATCTACTTACCTTTTTATATATTATTGACAGGATTCTGTTTCCCGTATGGGTGATGATGAGACTCCGATTTCTAAGTTGAACAAGAGCATGTTTACCACACCCTCTGGTCCTGTCAAGAGTAGTTCTGTGACGATGATGGAAAATGAACTTAAGCGTAATCTGGATGCGGTTTATGAGGTGGAATTGAAAATGGAAATTGAAATATGGTAATGAATGTTATTTTTATTTTAAAATAAAAGTTTGATTGAATATACTTCGCAATTCAACTACTTAAATGATTGTACAAATTTTTACTGATTTATATATTTAAGGGAAAAATAATGACCAAAAATAATATACTAGCATAAATACCAATTTCGAAATACAGTTTCATTCACAACTTCGCTTCTTCATTCAAAGAAACATCATCGTTCACTCATCCGAATGTATGAAGTTGCTTTGAGTTTCAATACGTTATTTGATATTGATTTCAATGTAGTATTTTAAATGTTCTTTTTGTTTATCTTATTTTTTATGTCCATTTATTTTATTCTTTTTTTGCATGCTATGTAGAATGGAACAACCAGCCATCACGTCGCTGAAAATTTTGAATCTCAACCAGGATGACTATACCATCAAGGTTCGTAAACCTATTAATGGTTCCCGTGTTAGACTTTCGTGATTTTATCCTTTTGTGTGGTTGCTATTATATTAATAAGAGATGTTCCTTTTGCATTTTGGTATGTATGTCATTCGTTGTGTTGATAACATTTTCCATGAATTATTGCTTTGTTATGCTATTGTATGTTTTTTTTAAAGTAAGTCTTTTCTAAATGAAGGAAACGGCAAAAGTGGAATCCGTTGATTTGTTTTCTGATTTGAAAGAAGATGGTGTTTGGTATTCTATTATCTTTGTTAGCTTTGAATTTGTATGGCATGACAAAGAGTTAGACAGATTGATTGTTGTTCTACTCGACCAACAGGTAACTTCATAACATGTTTACTAAAGTTTCGAATTATACATTTCGTTTAAGTTTACTTAATTGAAATTCGTTTTGCATGACTTTTTTTAGAGGCAGAAGATTGCAGCAACTGTGCCTATTAATTTGACTAACTTATACCCATTTAGTAAGATGGTTGGTGGTGTATATTCTCTGTCTCAATTCAAAATCGAAAATCTCATGTATCATGAGTATCCAAGATATGAAGGCTACATCATTGTTTCAACAAACAAAAAGATCGTATTTAATGATTTTTCAAAAGTAACACCTTTTTTAGTTGATCCTCCTAAAGGTTTTTTTTGTACCCGTTGACACCATGCATTAAAACATTAGCTCATGACAGAAGACGTGAAAAGTATATTGTTGGTAAGTTTAATTTCTTTTAACCTTGATTGATTACATGTTATTGTTTAAAGTTTAATTAGAGTTGTTATCTATTATTTATTATACTATATTATTTTCATTTATTTGAATACTTATGTTAATAGTTGTACCTTTTATAGATGTTGTTGGAAAAATAATATGTGGCGAAAGAGACAAAGAGAAATATATGTTTAGGTTATTTCTACAAGATTTCACGTAAGTCAACTCTTTGGTGACTATACATTATCTAAAAGTTACTTTTTAAGAATAAATTAAAATCTAGCAGGGGACATGTTATTGAAATGGAATTGTATGACATGAGAAGATTTGGATATGTTTCAACTCGAATGAATATAGAAAAAAAGTCTATAATATACGTTGCTCGGGTCAAGTTGGTTTACTGGAGCACCAGTAAGTGTTTTAGTTTTATTTATTTTGTTTAATAACATTTAAGTTTACCCAATTATTTGTTTAAAAGTCTATAATATAATTTGCAGGAAACATTTTGAGATCAACGGATTTGACTAACTTCATTTTTGAGCCTAAAATTCCGGAAGCACATCTTCTTGGTTTTAATATTCGATCATCTATTCCATGCGATTGTATTACAAAATGACCCGTTCATTGTTTTATGTTACATGGCATTCTTTTACTTATTTATATATACTTTTTTAAGCTTTCAATGAAATGTTAAAATGCAATGTTATTTGATGTTATTATTTACCTATTTTTGATCTACATTGGATATATATGATATTAGTTGTTCGATATATTTGAACTGTATTAAACTTTTACAAAATTATCAAAGATTCTTTCCTTCCCACGTTTTTAAAAAAAAAGTTATTTAAATTATCAAAGATTCTTTCCTTCCCATAAACACAATATTACACAAATTTGCATCATCATGTATCTCGAGAGATTAAATTATTTGTCTCATTGTAGTTTACTAATTTATTATTACTTGAACGGTCATTTAATTCAAACGATTAGTTCAATAAATTAAACTTATTCATTTGTGTTTTAGTCCACCCGCGAACCTCGCGGGTTCTTAAACTAGTTTATAATAAAAGAAATAACCAAATTCTATATTTAACATGAAAAGTGATAGGGTTTTAACAGTTGTAATAACAAACATCCAAAGTATAAGTTATACAACACAAGCAAAAGTATTAAGTGCAAGACATGGCAAAACTCAAAACTTTTTAGCATATTATAGAAATAGTTTAAATAACCATAATGATACTCCAATGTGTAACGCAATGCAACAATCCAAGTTACCAGCCTTAGCGACCTGTGTGAAAACATACTAGAGTGGGTCAACATAAATTTGGTGAATTCATAAGTTGTAAATAATCAAGTTCTGTTTTAGAAAATGAACAATTCAGATATATCAATTAGGTAGCTAGCTTGTTTTCAAGTTACTAAACAAGGGAACCGAAGCTGAGTGCTGTGTTTTGGTGCCTTCCACCACGTCTATCACAAACGTGGCAATTGAGTTAGGTCAGTGTTCCACAAAATAGATGTCTAGCTAATGTAACCCTTGTGCAAAATTTCGGGCTTTCAAAAACTTTTTCTCTTGGAAGCGATTTGTTAACCGATACTTAAATGTAATCCGTTTAACGTAACGTACACACCGGGACAAGGACATAAGCTACACATATCCTAAATACCCTTTACATAACTTAGATATAAGTTTTTAAGGGTTAGATATGACGAAAACACGTTTATACAAGGTCAGGGACTATTTCCAACAAACTGCGAAAGTCTGCCGATTCTCGTATTTTTGAATACAAACCACATATACAAATCCAAATACTTTTGTAATCAATAAAATCTTGTATTTTATTGATGAGAATGCAAAAATATTAATCGTTGCGGAATTTCGGTCATTTTCGTGTTCGTTATAGCGTTCGTCATAATTAAGTGAATAAAGCAACCATACAACCGAACGAACCAACATCCATGACATTTTTGGGCATAATTCAAGTTAAATATGCCTTAACACCTTTATAGAGCCTAAATATTAGGTTAACGGGTGTTAAAAGTGACAAAACGCGATGAAACAAGCGCAGGGGCCAGTTCTGCCAAAGTTTAAAAGTTGCTGAGGCTCTGGCGGGGCACGAGAGAATCATCTTAAGTCTCTTGCGGTGTCACACCCCAAACAATGGCGGAAACATCGGGATGAGACGGAGTGTGAAGATTGCTAGAGACATCATAACGCTATTTGTGACAATATTTAGTAAACCGATTTCATTTCATAATTCAATTGTCAACATTACAAGGAAATCAAATAACAACGAGTTCAAAGGAAATACATGACAACATAATCAAAATTGATACAACATATTAAACCTAAACGTCTATATGTGTATCTAGGCATCAACACTACTTCTTTTCATAGCATCGTCATCGTCAACCTGTAACATGTTTAAAATACAATTCAATGCAAAAGCAAAGGCGAGTATACAAGTTTGGTACGTACATAACAAAAGATAAGTTTTAAACAATTCCTCATAGCAAGCATGCGATTCAAGATAAACAATAAATTTAGCATGTGTCTAACATATCAAACCAATAATGAAACGGAAGATGCTCATGACATAACCACAAGTTTACAGGCGGGTCGTTAATCCTATAGCGCTACATATGTCACGGTTAGGCTTGTACGAAGTTAATGATAAGTTTAACACATAATGTCCTCAACCCAAGTTTAAAGTATCAAGCAATCACGTATACAAGCATGTTATAGGAATGTTCATGTGTTTAAGCAAAAGTTCATGTGTAAGTTTTGATAGGTAAACATGTTACACCCCAAAAGTGGTAAAAGTAAAGAGGGGAATACGAGTATACTCACAGTTTTGCAAGTCTTGAACTCGAGAATCCGAGAGTAAGTTGGTTGTTGGATTAGATAGTTGGAGCACCTTGTCCTTCTACACAAAGGAACAAAGTGTATGAGTTTGGGGAAATCGGAAGATCTTAAGGATTCGGAAATAGAAATGGTATGAAAGTATTATATCAAAATAATCATCTTTAGTGCACAACACTTGTATGACACTTGGTAACCACAAGGGTTATAAGGATTTCATGAGTTGAACACTCATAAGAATCATAACAAGGTTTAGCCTTAGATGATATTCTACTACTTTGACAAAAGAATATGAATTCAACATCAAAGGTTCGATTGTACATAGATATTGTTTAGGTTATATAGTATATATTATTAAGTCCAAATGTTCAAGTATTTCAAGCATGAGGTAGAAGACTACATCTTCATTTAGGTACCTCAAAATGTGTCATAGAAGTCATGTAGGAGGTAGGAAGAACAAGCTTCCATTTAGGCACCTCGTAGGCGTTCACCACTACACTTGTTGTAATAACAAACAAGGAGGGTCATGATCTTAAGATTAGTACATTAATATAAACATTCTAAACTATGAGAAATCATCAAATCATGTGGGGATTTTATGTTGGAAAACCCAAGTTGTTCCATAATCACTCCTATATCAAGATGAAACTTGAACATGACTTGTGGGTTAAAAACCCTAATCAAAACAGAATTTATTTGAGGTTTAACCTTTGATGTTGTTTGTCTCAACCTTGTTTTTAAGTTTAACCAACCACAAGATAGGTTGTAAACATTAGGACATAGGTTTGAGATGAGTTAGACTCAAGTTTGATAAGTTTAAACAAGTTTTGAAAGAACTTTAAACACAACAGAAAGTTTATGGACATTTTAGGGCAATTCCAGGTCTGATTTCTCCAAGGAGAGATCAAGGAATCGAACCCCATGATTATCCAAGCAAGTAGGAAGAAGAATCAAGTAATCTGGTTGAGTTTTGAGCAAGTTATGCTCACTTTTGTATGAAGGTATGAATCTGCCCGAATTTCAGAATTTTGCAAGATCTTGAGAGTGATTTGGAGAGATTTGAGAGTTGTGAAAGTGTAGAATGGCTTGGAGAACACTTGGGTTTTATAGGGAAGGATTAGGGTTTAAGGGGTTGGCATTAAATGTAATTAGTTGGAAATTATAATAAAAAAATACTAAAACAGCCATCAAGGCTTGCGGACGCATGGCTGATCACAGCCTTAACATATTCTTTTATTTGTTGTTTGTGCGACATTATAAGGTATAGGTAATGAACAAAATATATATATAAATGCATGACTACTTATTAAATCTTAAGTAACATTATGGTTAGGTGGTTTTATTTTTCAAAAAAAAAAAACAATTTTTTCATCATGTATGTTGCGGCCACATAGGCTGTTCATAACCACTAAACTTTTTTTTTTTTTTTGTAAAGTAATATTTGAAAGACCAACATCAACGAGAGTTGATGTTTAATTTATTGTTATTATGTTATACTATTATTATTATTATTATTATTATTATTATTATTATTATTATTATTATTATTATTAACCATGTATTTAATAGTTAACAAGCATGTATAAGTTATGAATACCGCTAAGTCGCGTATCGGTTGCGCGTATGCATTCAAGGTTGGTAACGTATAACCCGAGTACCCGTATAAGCATGTATATAAAAAGATAGTATTCCATATAAAAGATTCATTTCATTATGATCAAGGTCTCAGATTTACAATGGTTTGAAATGAAATACGAAATACAAAAAGAACAAGCTTCCAAAAATAGAAATACAAACAAAACTTGCTATAAATGGAAAGTACGAAAGAGCTGGGCGTTACATGCGGGGTGCGAGAGGTGCCCAGTAACAAAAAAACATGGCAGCTAGCTGTTTATTCAGCCTTGGAGCCCAAGATCCGTGTTCTCCAAGCTCTAGCATGATCTTGACACATTTAGGGACATGTGGAGAGATCCTAAACTGATCCATGACACTTGTAATCATCAAATTCATCCTCTATAACTATAAATAGGTGATCATTTTCATTCACAACTTGCTCATTCACTTCTTTTCTTCTCCCATCTTCTTGGAGCTTGCTTCCATCTTTTGGAGGCCTCCTGTCTGAGTCTTAAGTGTTTCTCAAACACATGTAAGTACTCATCCTTGTTCAATTTCATTTATTTAGCAAGTTTTGAGCTAAAAGTCAAATAGTTGACTTTCTGTTTGACTTTCGGTTCTGACCATAATTGGTCAAGTCAAAGTTCAATTGAACTTTGCAACGTGATCGTAATCATGAAAGTTATAATCCCTTGCGATTGCACCTTTTGTTAAATAATGCACATTATGTGCATTTTATGAGAAAACCGTTTTGGGGTATTAAAACACCAAGTTTTGATACCAAATCAGTTTTATAACTGAGTTAGACATGTTTCATGTCTAACTCGTCACTTCAAGTTTAGTACTTATTTAGGGTCGTAAGTCGAGCGGTTTGACCAGCCCTTTGACTTTCGAATCTGATGTAACATTTGTCAAAATGGGATCCTAAAATCCGACCCGTTTTGAAATTTTTTGAGTTTTATTTTATTGCGGGCGAGGTCGTCATATAAAACCTTTACATGCATATACATTATATATATATGTATGTATATATTCTAAATAAACAAACTCATCAAAAATAAATGTTTATCATGTATACATATATAAAATATATATATATAGATACATTCCTTTCTTATAAAGGTCCATTTTAACTAAGAAACAAAAGTTGAGGGCTGTAGTGTAATATATGAAGGTAAAGATTGGAGGGGTATAAACTGCATTTTTATATAAGTTAAACATGAGGAACTGGTTTTCCATTCCTCTAAAAGTTTTAGTACAGGGACTAATTATGTAAACGATGAAATGTAATTAGAACAACATTTAAAAAAAGGAAGGAAACCGGAGACCGCGGGACTCGAACCCGGGTCTCAACGGTCCACAAACAAAAACCAACCTTTGCACCACTATCTGTTTGGTGCAGATTTTAGCTTTCTGATAACCTTATACGCACTTAGGCACTATAATTCCTTTCAAACCAAATTGCCGCTCAAACTGAACACGGCTAATCTATAGATGTGTTTCCATCTTTTAGGTGATTGACGCTGATTTTTCGTAAGGAGGTTTCCAAACTTCGAAATGATGAACTTGGACATCTTTATCATTCACGTGCTGAACCGTTCTCTCACTGACTTATTTCTTTTTTTCGGAAATTTTAAACATCCCGAACAATTATTAAAACGCGTCGTGGTTCGAAACGGTGATATCTACCGCCACTGAATAACCACTAACGCTCTCCTGCACCTCGTCAGAAACTTACACAGTCCACCAGAGTTCCAAGCTTTTCGCCGTAAAAATCGAGTTCTAGCCGGAGATCCACCCGTTTGTTTTCGGATACTAGTTCCCGTTCTTTCGGTTTCATAATCTTTACTCATGTGTTATTTTACAAGGAATCGAAAACGCAACCACTCTGAGTAGATCTTACTTTTCCCCCTTTTTGTCACTTTAACTTTTTGGGGTGTTTCATGTGTCACATTTTCTATGTTTCGTATACTTTTTCAATAACATGCCAAGCTAAGTGTTATATGTGCTCATGTTTATTTCATGTGTTGCATTACTTGTTTCATTCATACGCTATACGTGTTTACCGCTTTATGCCATGGGTTTCATAGTTTCGCTTTTCGCCTTTCGGGGCTTGAATCGCATCATTGTTTCGCTTTTCGCCTTTGGGGGCTTGAATCGCATCATTGTTTCGCTTTTCACCTTTCAGGGCTTGAATCGCATCATTGTTTCACAGTTTCGCTTTTCGCCTTTCGGGGCTTGAATCGCATCATTGTTTCTTTGCTTATGATTTGTGATGTCATGTTATATTATTTACATATGGATTGGTTGATTATTGGATTAATTGATTTTGTCACCTATTACACTTAATATTGCATGTTAAATAATTTTTATTAAATAAAATCAACTAAACTTTTAAAGTTAAATAAAAACAAATAAGGATCTATTCACACAACTATTGTTGACCCAAATTTCTTTTACACATGAAGCAGGTACACAAGGTTGATAGCTACTTGAGAAGACACATAGGATTATGCCTTAGAATAATTAAATCAAGACTATGTTATTTTTGTGTTTTGAATATTGTATGGTATCATTGGAACATATATTTGGTTATGTGAGACAAATTAATATTAATGATAATAAATATCCAAACTTTAAATAATTGTCAAAGGCTAAGGAACAATCATATCATGCCCCGTGCCATATCCGCTGCAGGTCAGGGTGTGACAGATTGGGATCAGAGCTCTAGACTATAGGGAATTAAGATAGGATATTAGATACCTAGACTTAGACTATAGTCATATTTGTTTTAGGTACTTATCTGCTTACTTGCTTAATTGTTTATAGCTTTAAAATATTTAAAGTACATATGCCATGAACACTTATAAATTGTTTTGTGCATTACATGTTAAAATGTGTTACATTATTTATGTCGTAAGTATTATTATTCCTCTTTTATTCCTGTCACGTTCACACACCCTATATAATACATGCATATTATATACCTTAATTTATTATCTCAATATCGATATATCTAAAGTTTTAATTTAAATTCTTCTTTTTAATGTTACTTGATTCCATTTATTTTAAGTTTTGAATTTCATTTGCGTTCATTATCTCGTCAAAGTGGGTTCGCGTGACGGACATGTAGTAACTGGAAGGGTTAGGTATCGGTAGTCGAGACGTCCTGTCTAGGCTGGCAATTCGTATAAATCCGTTGAGGACCAGTTTGCCTACCTGGGGACCCTCGATGAGAGTACTAATACCTATTAGGCCAAAGCATGTCACACCAAACGTCACGTAAACCAACAATACTTTGATAAGTCAAACGTACCCACGTTAAGTCATGGGTGCCCTCCCTCAATGTTTCATATCACCCCAAATCCTGTCATTTCATGATTTCTTTTGGGCTAGTTGTGTGTCAAAGGGTAGACATATGCGAGCCACGCAAACGTTTGTTAATCACGGGGGCCCACGTGATTACGAAAGTGATGCATGGAAGGCATATTGAAACTCTAAGATATACCAACCCTACAACTTTTAGTATTTCAGTTTGAAATATTGTCTTATCCCAAGTTTCATTTGACTCTATGATTCATATGATATCATGATAAAATGTTTACTTATTATATTTTATGCCACGTTTCACATTATTTTATATCATAAGCTTCCAATTTCTCTATATATCATAAGTTTCTTATTCATTATGTTGAACACACTTTATGTCCACTTGTATATACCCAAAAATTCAAAACTTATTGTGTTCAATCCTTGTAGATGTCTGCCAAATGCAACCTCAACGGAAAGGGTGTCGGGAATTCTGGGCGTCGCATGGTGTCTCACCTTGCCAAAGAGATGGCCGCTATCCTTCCCAACATCGTGGTACAAGTTCACCAAACCCTCAAGGGGGCCGGTGACCAAGATAACCATGGCGGTTCTGGCTCATCTAAATGCTCATTCAAACATTTCAAGTCTTGTGACCCTCCTACTTATGAAGGCACCGATGGTGCTACTACTCTTCTTCGTTGGTTCGAAGAAATGGAAAGTACGTTTCTGAACTCCGAATGTCCCAACAATCGTAAGGTTCGATATGCTACATGTCGTTTGCTAGGAAATGCATTAACTTGGTGGAATGCCGAGAAAAATACCCGTGGTGATGGGAGCTGCTCAAGGAGATTATGAAGGAGGAGTTTTGCCCCCAACATGAAATCAAGAACTTAGAAGATGAATTTTGGGTTTTGAAATAGGTTGAAGGTGAGAACACGGCTTAAAATAAGCGGTTTCACGAGCTTACAAAGATGGTTTCGTATCTATTCACTCCCCTTACCCAACTCATTCAGCAGTACATTAAGGGTCTCCCAGCAGTTATCAAGGACACGGTGGAAGGTAGTAAACCGGCTACTCTCGAGGAGGCCATGCGTCTAGCTGTCCAGCTTACCGAAAATCGAGTACAATCAAAAGACCTGAAACGCAAAGGGGATCAGGGTTCATCGGAAAAGGCTCCTGCTGAATAGCCAAAGGAGGTTAAAGAAACAAAAACTGAATCGTCTTCTCACTCTGGTATTAAGAAGAAACGCAAGGGAAATGGAAGAAACTATGCGGTTACCACAAACCCCCCTATCCCAGCTGTGCCATTGAACCAGGTCGCACAGACTATCCACCCAAACAAAAAGCCCTAGACTGGTCCTCACCCTCAATGCAACACTTGCCACTATGACCATCAACCCACCGTACCTTGCCGACAGTGTGCTAATTGTGGGCGATATGGTCATCTGAGTAACACTTGTCGTACCCCTCAAAACCAAGCTCCACCTCCTGCCCAAAACATAATCCAACCCTATCAACAACCACAATATCCCATGGTTCCCTATGTTCGAGCTTGCTTTACCTGTGGTGACCCTACCCACTACAGAAACACATGTCCTAGGCTAGTTAACATCATCAACGCTCAAGCCCAAGCGAATCCAGCTAACCAGGTAAACCCAGCACCCCCACCCGCAAGGGGTAGAGCCTACAACATCAACGCAAATCCAGCTGAGGTCAACAACGGTGCGAACGAGCAACCCAACTAGCCTTTCTCCCACTATAAAGACTCAATGCTCCAGTCGTTTATCTCATTTTTAATTCTACATTACAAGTTTTTATCAATTGCATTTCTTGTTTTGACTACTCAAGTTACCATTGTTTTCAATTTGGGTTTTAACATTTCAAGATAACATTATTTCATATTATATCTATCGTTGCAATTAATGTTATGTTATGCCAATTGCTTTTCATATCATGTCAATTTACATGTCCCTCATGTCATTTTACATCAAGGTGGACCTCGTTTCATAACTTAGGGAAAGTGGGTCACGTCTCACTTTTTCATAGGTTGACCACTTCCTTATAACACCAGATCGAGGTACCGCCATCATTTAGTCTTGCTTTCTTCGGATTAGAGACTCAAGCATTGGTTGTTGTGTTTAGTTATGTTTGGTAGAATTTAGGACGAGTCGTATAGAACTAATCATGACTTGATAACAAAGCCAATGAAAATTTGACAAGGACATGGTGGATACGCCGTTGGTATTTCCTATACATAAGTGTTCTTGTCAAAGGATCAAAAGCTTTGTTAGATTGTCATGAGGAGTTTTGTGTAAGTAGTTTCGGTCTTAATTTGGATAACGATGTGGTTGATGCTTTCGTTTTGTGATTTCATATGTAACCTTATCATATGATGCTTCAATTTTTCTTAAAATCCGTTATCATGATGCAATATCCAATTCGCCATCATGAGTATAGTTACAACTCAGTAGTAAATCCTTGTGATGTTACAAGTCATCACCGTGTTATGACGCAATTTTTTACTTTTACACTTATGGCAACAAAAAAGCGATTCCTCTAACAGGAACGTTACCACCACAATCGAACCTAAACCCTACATTGACCCCATCTTAATGTAAACTATTAGGAACCATGCTAAAATAGTCACCGATTATTTCTGAATCCTTTCTCTGATTCATATGCTTTCAACAACACTGGAGCGACGTCTTCTGAGGGAAACCCTAAAACCGCAACGAAAGCGATTTCGGATTCCTCTTAATTTCGGGACGAAATTCCTAAAAGTAGGGGAGACTGTAACATTCGTCAAAATGGGCTCCTAAAATCCGACCCGTTTTGAAATTTTTCGAGTTTTATTTTATTGCGGGCTAGGTCGTCATATAAAACCTTTACATGCATATACATTATATATATGCATGTATATATTCTAAATAAACAAACTCATCAAAAATAAATGTTTATCATGTATATATATAGATACATTCCTTTCTTATAAAGGTCCCTTTTAACTAAGAAACAAAAGTTGAGGGTTGTAGTGTAATATATGAAGGTAAAGATTGGAGGGGTATAAACTGCATTTTTATAGAAGTTAAACATGAGGGACTGTTTTTGCATTCCTCTGAAAGTTTTAGTACAGGGACTAATTATGTAAACGATGAAATGTAATTAGAACAACATTTAAAAAAAAAGGAAGGAAATCGGAGACCGCGGGACTCGAACCCGGGTCTCAACGGTCCACAAACAAAAACCAACCATTGCACCACTATCTGTTTGGTGCAGATTTTAGCTTTCTGATAACCTTATAAGTGCTTAGGCACTAGAATTCCTTTCAACCCAAATTGCCGCTCAAACTGAACACGGCTAATCTACAACTGTGTTTCCATCTTTTGGGTGATTGACACTGATTTTTCATAAGGAGGCTTCAAAACTTCGAAATGATGCTTTGCCATTCACGTACTGAATCATTCTCTCACTACCTTGTTTCTTTTTTTTCGGAAATTTTAAACATCCCGAACAATAATTAAAACGCGTCGTGGTTCGAAACGGTGATATCTACCACCTCTGAATAACCCCTAACGCTTTCCTGCACCTCGCCGGAAACTTACACATTCCACCAGAGTTCCAAGCTTTTCATCGGAAAAATCGAGTTCTAGCCGGAGATCCACCCGTTTATTTTCAGATACTAGCTCCCGTTCGTTCGGTTTCACAATCTTTACTCGTGTGTTATTTTACAAGGAATCGCAAACACAACCACTGTGAGTAGATCTTACTTTTTCCCCTTTTTGTCACTTTAACTTTTTGGGGTGTTTCATATACTTTTTCAATAACATGCCAAGTTAAGTGTCATATGTGCCCATGTTTATTTCATATGTTGCATTACTTGTTTCATCCATACGCTATACATGTTTACCGCTTTGTGTCATGGGTTTCATAGTTTCACTTTTCGCCTTTCGGGGCTTGAATCGCATCGTTGTTTCGCTTTTCGCCTTTGGGGGCTTGAATCGCATCATTGTTTCGCTTTTCGCCTTTCGGGGCTTGAGTCGCATCATTGTTTCATAGTTTCGCTTTTCGCCTTTCAGGGCTTGAATCGCATCATTGTTTCTTTGCTTATGATTTGTGATGTCATGTTATATTATTTACATATGGATTGGTTGATTATTGGATTAATTGATTTTGTCACCTATTACACTTAATATCGCATGTTAAATAATTTTTATTAAATAAAATCAACTAAACTTTTAAAGTTAAATAAAAACAAATAAGGATCTATTCACACAACTATTATTGACCCAAATTTCTTTTACACATGAAACAGGTACACAAGGTTGATAGCTACTTGAGAAGACACATAGGATTGTGCCTTAGAATAATTAAATCAAAACTATGTTATCTTTTGTGTTTTGAATATTGTATGGTTTCATTGGAACAATTATTTGGTTATGTGAGACAAATTAATATTGATGATAATAAATATTCAAACTTTAAATAATTATCAAAGGCTATGGAACAATCATATCGTGCCCCGTGCCATATCCGTTGCGGGTCGGGATGTGACATCCGACCCATTTGGTCGATCTTAGGATTTGACCAAACACATATTTGTGACCATAGTTGTATAGGGAATAACCTACTGAGGTTATACCTTATGGTCACATCGTTTGGTTAGTGTTATGATAAGTCCGTTCTTATGTTCTTTAAAAATGACCAAAATGCCCTTTTTTACGCATAAATTCATTTTAAGCGTATGTAATCAAATTTTTGGCATACAAACTGATGTTATAACATTTTCAAACATGTTTTGGCATTTAAGACTTTTCATAGGACATATTTGACCATCCAATCGTATATTTACGCGAATGACCCGTTAAAGTAGCGTAAACTACTTTAACGAGTCATAACAGGTCAAAAGCACTTAGGATCCATTCAAAATCAGAATGTTAAGTTTATTAAACCATATCATATGAGTTCCAACGATCGTTTGGTTTATAAGACTTCAATCTATCCGATCTCCTGTTTTCAAGTTTCAACACACTAACATATAGTTATCCGATACACTAGGAACCACTTTAACACTTGAACTATTGATCCTTTGAGCTTTGCTTAATCATTTGAACAAGACCTATACGTAACCCCAAGTGAGTACATAGTTCTCCTCTTTTATGTTTTTCAAATGTTTTGGGGTGATTCATATGTGTAATCCATTTTTTATCAAATATATGACATATATGTGTTTACTAAGTGTGTATTATCCCTATTATGCAAGACACGGCGATTGAGAACTCAAACCAAATCCTTATAGGATCTATCTATCTATCTTCATAGTAGATTCTTGTAGGATATTTAAAGTACAGTCTTAAATCTTTCTATCTTCATAGTGAGATTTCTAAGAAGTGCTTTACACGCTGATGGTTATTGTTTATGTGTAGAGATTGTTGGTGATTTAGATAACGAAACCAGAGTAACACAATAAGGACATGGTGGATACATCGCTGGTACTTCCTATATATAAGTGTGCTTATTGTATTACCCTTAGTGGTGTTATCCCGAATCACCATTAGGATTTAGGATTTTGTGATTCAATGATTCAATGTGGTAACAAAGATCAAAGTACAATTTTTCAATGGCATAAAAATTGCTTAGTAATAATCATATTATCATATACAAAACTCTTTTTTCACAAGTTTTACAATCAAGATAATGTATTGCAATGCTAAACCTTTTTACCATTCCTTGGCTTCAAAGAGTCCATTTTCAATTGACAACTCTCGTAGTTGTCAAAGTATTGCAATACTAAACTTTTTGCCATTTATTTGGCTAACAAAAGCTATGTGCTCGCCAGCTTTTATGTTGACTCTCATTTTCACATATGTTTCAGGTTTTCGATTATTCAAGCATGCAACACATAGGATTGCATCCGGGCCTTAGACATCTTTAATCAAAAGACAATTACATGTATTCCTTGTATTGTAAAATAATGTTATCATAATGAAACAATTTAGTACCAGTGGTTGTGAGCAATTTGTAACGTGACTCCCCATATTTCCGTCGCGTGTTGTTATATTACGCTATTAGGGTGTTACAGCTAACTGCTACGTATTACATGCAATGCCTATGGGTTTTTGTTCTTGTAGGTTCACAAAACCCAAGTAATCCAAACAACTCAATTGTTTTTAATATTTTTAGAAAAAGACCCCCATGTGTTGACCAAACTAAACTAGTTGATCCGATGACTCGTTGGTGACTAATTAAGTGGTTTAACATTAATTCATAATCATGCATACAAGTAAGGTTATAGTACACACCACATAACATGTATGATGCATTTAGTTAAGTTTCACCTCTTAATTATACTTTTCATAGTCAACTAGAAGTAAACTCTAGTGTTAACAAAAAGTTTCAGCAATCAAAACACAACATCAGTTGTTGAGTCAGTTTGTGTATTTTATTTAAAATACTAAACAATGCGGAAAAATTAAGAATAGTTTATGAGATATGCCAAATAGTCCATATGGATTTGTATAATTTTCTTGAGGTCTGAATGTTTATAGAAAACTTATGGAAAATCCTACCTCACATAAAGGTAAAAAAACGTCGTTTTCTGATGACAGATTACCATTAAATTTATAGAAAAATATACGTTGATCCAATTGAAGCAAGGCCAACTGGAGGGTCTTACCAACTCCTATGAGTATCTACTGTAAACATTTCATGTCCTAACTCCTAATATTGATCAATTATAGTCCTCGTAATGGACTCTATTTTCTGATTAGAAAACTCAGCTTAACCCATCAACATTAAAAAAATGCAAAAACATTGTTAGGTTCATGAAAAATTACAAAAAAAATCTGTGGATCATCTACAGTTCCAGTAGATGATCCTAGGCTCAAGAATTATCCTATTTAGCATCAATATGAGCAGGTTATGATCATAACAATTTCAGGAAATTCTGTAGTAACATTAACGGGGTTACGCAATGTCAAATCTTCAAATTCAACAAAGTTTCTCTTTTTAGTAAGTTATGAACTAGTATGAAACTTAGGATTCTCATCACCAAACTTGGTTCCTACATCATTATATACATATACTAACATAACCATAACATCAAACACAATCAAAACATCCTATACATGCATAAATAAAAAGTTAAATCATCAAGGTTTCCTATTATGGCAAGGTATGAATAATCAAGAATCTAGGGTTTTCGATCCATGCAAAAAAAAGAAATCATTCAACACACTCTTACTCTTATGATCATAGACAAGCACTAGTCATCAACAAGTATGATTAAAATTGAGTTCGGATAAACTAGGGTTTTGACCTGAACTTGAAAATCATGAAAACATCAAAATTGATCAAGAAGCTTACTTTTAAGCGTTAAAGGATGTTGGAATCGATCAAGGGAGTCACCAATTGCAAGAACCAGGCAACAAATCAAGATGAATGGTGAACTTGGGGAATAAATTTCGAGAATGGTTGGGGATGGGGGCTGCCATCGTGGGTTGGGAGGGATAGGGTTGGGTTTTAGTTTCTTTTTTATAAAATCTAAGTAATAGAAATCAAGGGTGGGCTTTTTGGTGGGTTTTGCAACTTTTGTTGAACCTTTTTAATTAACACAAGCCTACCAAATCATTTCTCTACTAAAATTAATAGCCCGATTCTATAAAAATAAAAACCCGCTAGTTTATTTTATAAAAGTTATTTTTATAAACGCTAGAGCACACAAAAAACGCACATTGCTATGCAATTACGAGAAACAATTGACAATTAATCCACATGGTCAAATAACATATAATTCCGCACAATTACATTAATATTTCTATGCTTGCATTACTATATCCATGTTTCTCGAACGTTCGGGGTCAAACTCGTGTGCGATTCAGTGATTTGGTTAACTCACCGAATTATTGTTACGTGAATGTTTGTGTACTAACTGACACACTTAACCAACTAATATTAAGTGAAATGCAAAAATGAATGTTTATGATAATGTTAAAGATAAAGGAGTTGTGCTAACGAAGTTAACCTGAAAATTCTTGGTTGTCACATAACGTCTACGACGTACACCGCCCAAACCCCTTAGTTATCTCCCATGTATGTTGTTGTTCCGTGCACGTGCTACTCCGAACCACCCATCTCCTTGATGTGTTGTTACAACGTCAAGGCTCCTCTATTTGGGATATCATCCGGCTGCAACCCCGTAACCGACAACACCATGCAACACACACACACTTCATCACTTGTTATAGCCCTTGAGAAACCAAACAACTGAACATATTCAATGCCACGGTTTGATCGAATGGAAGCGTCCAGCCTACTGCTCACAATTAAAGACGAAGGCTTTTGCACATTTCTTTTTATACATACGGATTAATAGATTTAATTTCGCAATCAAGGTATAGACTCTGAAAAAAGTATGTGTACGGATCTGGATTTCATTACTACCTCGTAGTCGGGAATATGAATTCATTATTATGTGATGTTGAAATTGCTACAGTATATGATATTGATTGTATATAGATATATTATCATATTATTGATTTACCGCACCGAAAAGTGACCACTAATTTACTGCACCGATAAGTGACCACTGAACCTGCAAGTCTCACATGGGTTAAGAGGGAAACAAAGTCTTCCTTATTAAGAGGTTGAAACCCTTTTCCATGAGTATGCGTTTCACCTAGGCGAGCAACTCATCGGTTGGGCCGTGAGAATCTGGATTGGTAATGTTAGTGTAGTGTTGACTAACTCTGCTGGAAATAAACGTTGCACAAAGACCGAGTTCGCAGGAGGTGTACGTTGAAAGGTGAACGTTGGAAAGGAACTGATTGGACCGAGTAATATGCTAGAGTCTGTTGCATTTTCACTATTTAAATTAGCTTTGTTTTGCAATTTTTTTTTATCACTTCCAATTTAGAATCAGTCAAAATTACTGTAATCATTCCATAAGCTTTAAGCATTCAGCAATAAAGATTGCATTCGACTGCATTTCTTCTCTGTTTTTCTTTGATTATTTCAATATTTGCCTGATCCAAATCTAACATTTGGTATCAGAGCTGCAAGTTCTGATCCATTATATGCCAAAAATCCTACGCCTCAACACCATGTCAATCGTTACAAACCCTAATCCCGCAAGAGAAAACTCCGTTTCATTCCAGTGCCCTATCCTCACTCCTACTAATTACAATACCTGGTCGATAAAGATGGAGGCGATCATGGACGCCCACGGGTTGTGGGAAGCCATCGAGCCGCCGACCGGAGTGGTCGTGGATGAGAAGAAATCCAAGCAAGCTCGAGCATTCATCTTTCAATCCATCCCGGACGAGGTTCTCTCGCAGGCTGCGAAGAAGAAGACGGCCAAGGAGGTTTGGGATTCGTTGAAATCCCGGTATGTAGGTGCTGAACGGGTTCAGAAAGCTAGGTTACGCATTCTGAAATCTGAGTTTGAAGGGCTGCTGATGAAGGATGGAGAGACTATCGATGAATACGTCGGAAAGCTATCGGGTATGGTTTCGAAGTACAATAGTGTTGGTGCAAAACTGGAAGATGAAGAACTGGTGCGCAAATTGTTTGACACGGTTCCGGAAAGATTCATAAACTTGGTTGCTTCAATTGAGCAAAGCTCGGATGTTGAGACTATGTCGTTCGAAGAGGCGATCGCACACTTGAAAGCATACGAAGACAGAGTGAAACTCCGTCAATCACACCAAGCTGCTGAGAATAGTTTGCTTTTCTCTAAATCAGAATCTCAGACGAGTTCTAAAGGTCATGGAAAGGGTCAACAGTTTACGAACCAGAGATCGGGGGGTCGAGGCAAGGCTGACCGGGGTGGTCGAGGTGGTTTTCGAGGACGTGGCCGGGGTAGGGGTAACCGTGGCGGACACGCAGGAAACCAAGATCAAAGAAATGGGTCGAGAAGACAAGATAAACGGCATATTGAATGTTTCAATTGCCATGAATACGGGCACTATGCCTCAGAATGCAAAGAGGCTAAAGAGAAGAAGGAAGAAGTGAACTTAACACAAGAAGAAGAGCCTACATTACTGTTAACAGTACACGGTGAAGAGGCGTCCGATGTGGTGTTGTTAAACGAAGATAAGTTTGTACCAGAACAAGAAAAGACATGGATCGGAGAGAACCGGGACATGTGGTACCTGGATAATGGCGCTAGTAATCATATGACGGGACTTAAAGAGTCATTTGCGGATTTGAATTTCAATGTTACGGGTCAAGTTCGGTTCGGTGACGGTTCACGAGTTCAAATCAAAGGCAAGGGGTCGCTACTCTTTGAATGTAAAAATGGGGATCAGTTGTTGATTCCTGATGCTTACTACATCCCGGCGCTAACGAGTAACATCCTAAGCTTAGGCCAACTTACTGAAGAAGGGTACGACATTCGAATGCATGGAAACCTATTGAAGATGAATGATAAATCTGGAAGGCCTGTAATGTGGGTACAAAGGTCAGTCAATAGGTTATATAAAATATTGCTAAAAATTGCAAGACCCATTTGTTTGGCAGCAAGCTTGGATAATGAGGCATGGATTTGGCATGCAAGAATGGGACATGCAAATTTCAAGGTATTGGAATCAATGGCTCGTAAAGAATTGGTGATTGGAATGCCTAGATTCACTTGCCCATCACAGGTGTGTGAAGGATGTCTTGTGGCAAAGCAGACCCGCAAACCGTTCCCGAAAGAAGCGAAGTGGAGAGCAACTGAACCATTGCAATTGGTTCATGCAGACATTTGCGGTCCAATTACGCCACAAACGTCGGGTGGTAACCGGTACTTTCTTTTATTTGTTGACGATTTTTCTAGATATATGTGGGTATATCTCATTAATACAAAAGACCAAGCCTTTCAAAAGTTTAGACATTTCAAAGCACAGGCTGAAAAAGAAAGCAAATGCAAATTGAAAATGTTACGTACTGATCGTGGGGGTGAATTTACTTCACATATTTTTAATGAATATTGCAAAGACGAAGGTATTCGGAGGCAATTAACCGCGCCATACACCCCACAACAGAATGGGGTTGTAGAGCGGCGAAATCGAACAATCATGGAGATGACAAGATCCTTACTGAAGTCAATGGAAGTACCAGAAGTGTTATGGGGCGAAGCAGTAAGACACTCCGTATACATTCTAAACAGAGTTGCAACTAAAGCTGTGAAAGATACAACTCCATACCAATTATGGAAGGGGCATAAACCTGACCTTTATTATCTAAAGGTGTTTGGATGTGTGGGGTATGCAACACATCTTAAAATGCATATGCCGAAGTTGGCTGATAGAGGAGAGGCAATGGTTTATTTGGGAGCAGAAGATGGAACCAAAGGGTACAGAATGCTTGATGTAAAGAAGAATAAAGTTGTAATAGCAAGAAGTGCTGATTTCATTGAGCATAAGAAGTGGGCCTGGGGAAAGTCAGCAATAGAACATCCCACGTCAACTTGGGCCAGTGTACCAGTCAACAGTCCAAATGAATTCAGCCAACCACAGTCGCAGAGTGAAAATCAAATTGGGGCAGGATTTTTGACCCCTAGAACACCTATTAATGATTTCGATTCAATTTCTCCTTCTATTTCAGGTATTCATGAGGCAAATTTGCAGACTACTAGCTCTCATTCACAAAAATCAAGTCGCAACCCAGCTCGTGATACAAGTCATTTTGATGAGACACCAGTTCAAGGGTTTCGATCGATTGGCGGTGTGTATCAAGATACCACAGCATTGAATGAAGAAGAAGTTCGTGAACTGTATGAAAAAGAAGCAGAACTTTTGCTAATTGATGACGAGCCGGTGTCTTATGAGGAAGCTGCAACCGACAAAGAATGGGTACAAGCTATGAAGACTGAGCTTGACTCGATTAAAAGAAACAACACTTGGTCTTTAACCCAATTGCCGCCTGGTCACAAGGCAATCGGGTTAAAATGGGTGTTTAAACTCAAGAAGGATACAAATGGAAAAATTCTGAAGCACAAGGCGCGGGTGGTAGCTAAGGGCTATGTGCAGCGAAAAGGAATTGACTTTGAAGATGCCTTCGCACCTGTTGCTCGGCTTGAAACGATTAGGCTTCTTTTAGCAATTGCAGCACAATGGAACTGGACTGTACATCACTTAGATGTTAAGTCTGCGTTCCTTAACGGAGAGCTTAAAGAAGAAGTCTACGTGACACAACCGAGTGGATTCGAGATCGAGGGAAAAGAAAAGCTGGTGTATAGGTTACATAAGGCCCTTTACGGCTTAAGACAAGCTCCAAGGGCTTGGAACACTCGACTGGATCAAGTATTGAAAGAACTTGGTTTTACCAGGTGTGTGCATGAACAAGCTGTTTATAAGGTACACGAATCAGATTTTATTCTTATTGTTGGAGTCTATGTTGACGATCTGATTGTGACTGGGTCAAGTGAGAAGAGAATTCACGAGTTTAAAGGACAGATGAAATCTGTTTTTGACATGAGTGACCTGGGAAAATTGTCATACTATCTTGGTATTGAGGTCGAACAATCCAAGACGGGAATCTCAATAAAACAGGAGGCGTACGCGAAGAAGATTCTAGAGATGGCAGGTATGTCATCGTGTAATGCTACGGCGTTTCCTATGATCCCAAAACCGCAGTTGACAAAAGATGAAAAGGGAGAGAGTGTTGATCCAACCATGTACAGAAAAATAATTGGAAGCCTCCGCTATTTGATTCATACTCGGCCAGATCTTAGTTGCTCAGTCGGGGTTGTGAGCAAGTTTATGCAGTCCCCAAAGCAAAGTCATTTTGCAGCGGTCAAACAAATTCTGAGATATGTTCGAGGTACAACGGGTTACGGGCTGAAATACGATAAAGGGGAAGATGGCAGACTGTTTGGGTACTGTGACAGCAGTTTCGGTACTGATCTTGAAGACCGTCGATGCACGACGGGTATGGCATTTTATTATTCAAACAATTTAATTACATGGTCATCACAGAAACAAAAGACGGTCGCTCTTAGTTCCTGTGAAGCTGAGTTCATGGCAGCAACATCGGCGGCTTGTCAAGCGTTGTGGCTAAGAAATTTGATTAGTGATTTATTGGGAAAAGAGGCACAAGTTGTGAAATTGTTTGTTGATAATGAATCTGCCATAGCGTTGATGAAAAACCCCGTTTTCCACCAGAGAAGCAAACATATCGACACCAAACATCACTTCATACGTGAGTGTGTTGAACGAGAACAGGTGTGTGTCGAACATGTGAGTGGAAATCTGCAGAAAGCAGATATATTAACAAAACCGCTGGCACGGGTGAAATTTGCTGAAATGAGGAGTCTTATCGGAGTGAAGGACCTGCACGAAGATGTCAACACTACGGGGGAGAGTGTTAGTGTAGTGTTGACTAACTCTGCTGGAAATAAACGTTGCACAAAGACCGAGTTCGCAGGAGGTGTACGTTGAAAGGTGAACGTTGGAAAGGAACTGATTGGACCGAGTAATATGCTAGAGTCTGTTGCATTTTCACTATTTAAATTAGCTTTGTTTTGCAATTTTTTTTTATCACTTCCAATTTAGAATCAGTCGAAATTACTGTAATCATTCCATAAGCTTTAAGCATTCAGCAATAAAGATTGCATTCGACTGCATTTCTTCTCTGTTTTTCTTTGATTATTTCAATATTTGCCTGATCCAAATCTAACAGGTAACCCATCGGGGACAAATGGGATAGCATCTTGAACCGGTTTACGTGGAATTTTACCGAAAAGTGACCCTTGAACTATTGCACCATAAGGTGACCACTGAACTACTGATATGAACTACAAAATGTAACTGTGTGATTGCAACGCATAGAACATGTGACGTGCTGAAAAACCGAATGACCAACCCCACTATATGTGATTGCGGCGCACATATCATGTGACGCGCTAAAAAGCCGAATGTGACAAACTGAATGTGTTATATGTATTTTGTTTCAGATATATAGATATTGTAAAAGGATTTTATATATTGTTTATATTTTTTGTCATACTAAGTAAATTTTACTCAGGCATGCACATATTTTTTTATGTACATTAGATTACAGGAATTCGGGAAGGTTTAGAAGTGGGCTCAATGGATTCAAGATCAAAGACCATTTCTTAAAAGGATTAATGATGTATTGTATTTAATTTTGACAAATGTAATGTTTTTAATATTAATTGAAATAGGTTTGTGATATGATTATCGTTATAATGACACATCAGCAATAGGAACGGGCAAGGTGTTAGATTAACTCACGTTCTCCCCACTGTTATTACTCCGAAAGAACACATATAAACCAAATAACATAATTTCATGTAAAACAGTTGCCTTTAAATTACAAATCTCGACACCTATTTCTTTTTTATCTTTTAAGTTTGACTAAATTATCTAACCAGTTTAAGTTTAAAATTCCACTACGAGTTGTATTACATTCGTGTCGTATTAGAATTTCATATGTGGTGATCATATTTATTAGAGAAAACATGATTAAATGGGCTACAATAAAGCAATCGACAGATTTATTCTTCATCCTATGTTTCACCTGTAAGACTATTTAGCGGAGAGTATTAAAGTTGCTAGTTAAAGTGTCACCTCAGCACTACGTAGGCAGAAAGCTCTTAACTAAACCACACTTTCACAAACAATGCAGTTTTTAACTAAAAAAAATTAAAGAAAAAAATATTAAAATAAAATTTAAATGTACGATTAGTTGGTTTTGAGTTGGCCCCACACCCCTCCTATTCAACACCCATTGCTACGCTAACAGTGGACTCTTTAGCGCTGGTGTGTTGGCAACAACACATTGAATTTATGTTAGTTTTAGCGTTTTATATAGATTTATTGTACTTGTTGTAACCCTTGTGCAAAATTTCGGGCTTTCAAAAACTTTTTTTTCTTTGAAAGCAATTCGATAAGCGATGCTTAAACGTAATCCGTTTAATGCAACGTACACACCAGGACGAGGACACAAGCTCCCTAAATACCCTTTACATAACTTATAAATAAGTTTCGAAGGGTTAGGGACGACGAAAACATGTTTATACAAGTACAAGGACTGATTCCGACAAACTACGAAAGTCTGCCAATTCTCATGGCGACGTACACTCCGAAACAAGAACATAAGCTAAACATACCCTAAATATCCCTTACATAGCTTAGAAATAAGTTTTGAGGGGTTTGGTATGTGAAAATACGCTTCTTTGATCACAAGGACTAAAAGCGTCAAAACTGCGAAAGTGTCGCAACCCCCGTCCCCTAACAACCCGGGAACGGGCAGCCGCGGCCAGTTTTGGAGGTATCCAGGTGTTTATCATTTTGGCAGCGGAAATTACATCAGGACCATAGTTGGGTAATATTTTATCATAGTAAAATACCACCTTCTCATAATATTAAACATGTGGGAAAAATCCCAAGTTTTAAGTACACACATTTTCATATGGATAAACCCTATTTTATTTAATAAAAACATTTCTTTTTTTTAGGTAACTATTTAGCCACTTTTCCAAGCCTTCAGTGCTGTACAGCTGGCTTCTATTTGGCTTTCACATTTTGTTACCTGAAACGCGTTTAAAAACATTTTGTCAGTGGAAAATACGGGTGAGTGAATCTTAGTTTAATCAAGTTAAGTAAAACCATTGTACAGTATTGAGGGCGGTCGTGCAATTACATTTGTTTCCATCTACTTTAATTACCACCCACGGTACTGTCAACCCGACTTGTGGTCATGTTACTCCTCGCAAGGTAGTAACAAATTTTGTATACAAAACCCCAACATACCGACGATAATTGTAGAATACAAATACTCAATCACTGTTTAATATGTTATTAATTATGTGAGGTTTTGTAAAAACAATTTGCAAAAAGGAGATTACTCACATTGTTGTCTTAGGGTTTTCCTTAAGGATTTCCTGGTGATTATCTATTAAATACACAAATGCACACGCGTTAGTATGATAACCCAATATCTACATTAGTAATACCCTCCCCGAGACGACATTCCAACGACTACGTCGGGCAGAACCTCGACAGCCGTTACGGAACCCTGGATCAATCGGGCAGCGTATCTAATACGTAACCGGGGTTATGATACTTACAACGGGGCAGAACTTCGTTATTTAGGGGGGTATTTATGCCCGAGAGTATAATAGCTATGCAAAATATTGAGAGAGATTGAAAAGTTTTGAATGATTTCGAATGAAACTGCTCGACCCTATTTATAGTGCTGATACAGCACTTTCTCGCGGCCCGCGTAGCCCGAAGGTCAATCATTCGCGGCCTGCGACATAGGGGGGTAGGGCCTAGCTGCGCTGATTCGCCAGTTGTAGACTTGCCACGATGCTGACATGTGGCACGCTAGGGTGTCGCCCTGACTTTGAGTTGTCGCGGCCCACGTAAGCTCAGGCTTACTTCTACGCGGCCCGCGAGCGACACCAGGATTTTGTTTTTATTTAATTTTTAAATATGTAAGGGTATTTGGGCTCGGTTTTTGCATACGGGGTGTATTTTAAGACATATTGAGATATTTTAAATATATTAGGGTGTCGAAAATATTTTGGAGGGTTGTTATATCCTCCCCACCTTGTTTTAGAACTCGTCCTCGAGATCTACTGGAACAAGTGTGGATATTTTCTTTGCATTTCTGATTCAAGCTCCCATGTGTACTTTGGTCCTCTTTTGGAGTCCCATTTTACTTTGACCAGAACTAATCTCTTGTGTTTGAGATTCTTGACTTTCCTGTCTTCAATCTGTAGAGGTCTTTCCATAAATTTTAACTGTTCATTTACCTCTATATCCTTAAGAGGTACTACGAGTGATTCATCAGCTAAGCATTTCTTGAGATTTGATACATGAAATACATCATGTATTCCTGCCATTTCCTCTGGCAGTTGTAGCTGATAAGCTACAGGTCCTATTCTTCTAATAATCTTAAAAGGTCCAATATACCTGGGGCTTAGTTTTCCTCTTTTGATAAATCTTACAACTCCTTTCCAAGGAGAGACTTTCAATAATACTTTATCTCCTACCTGAAATTCCAATGGCTTTCGTCTGTTATCAGCATAACTCTTTTGTCGATCACGTGCTGCTTTCAGTCGTTCCTTGACTTGAATAATTTTGTCGGTTGTTTCTTGTACTATCTCAGGTCCAGATAGTTGTTTTTCTCCAATTTCTGCCCAACAGACTGGGGTTCGGCACTTTCGTCCATAAAGTGCTTCGAATGGTGCAGCATTGATACTGGGGTGATAACTGTTATTATAAGAAAATTCTATTAATGGTAGATGATCGTCCCAATTACCTCCGAAATCAATTACACAAGCTCTAAGCATGTCCTCCGTTGTCTGAATTGTCCTTTCGCTTTGTCCGTCTGTTTGAGGATGGTAGGTTGTGCTTAGATTCAGCTTGGTTCTCGTTGTTTTTTGGAAACTTGCCCAAAAATCAGAGGTAAAACGGCTATCCCTATCAGAAACAATTGATAAAGGAATTCCATGTAATGAAACTATTTCATTTACATATAGTTTAGCTAATTTTTCCATACTGAAGGTCTCTTTCATTGGTAGGAAATGGGCTGACTTGGTTAGCCTATCTACAATTACCCAAATTGTGTCATTACCTTTCCTTGTTTTGGGTAATTTGGTAACAAAATCCATTGTGATCAATTCCCATTTCCATACTGGCATTTCTAACTGCTGCAATAAACCTGAGGGTTTCTGGTGTTCAGCTTTAACTTGTGAACATGTTAGACATTTAGAAACATAAGCTGCTATATCCTTTTTCATTCTTATCCACCAGAAATTCTTTCTTAAGTCCTGGTACATTTTATCATTTCCAGGATGCATCGTATACTTAGATTTATGGGCTTCTTCTAATATACGGTGGCGTAGGTTTCCTAATTTAGGTATCCACATTCTTTTCTTATGGAATCTCCAAATTCCATCTGTTCCTTGTTCTAATTCCTTAATCATTCCTTTTAGCTTTTCAGTATCATCCTTGATTACTGACTCTTGCGCCTTTCTAATTTGTTCATTTAAATCTACTTGCAGGTTTAGTTTAAGTAAACGTACTCTTTTTGGTTTTTCGTGATACTTTTGACTTAAAGCATCAGCTACTACATTTGCTTTTCCTGCATGGTACTGGATATTACAATCATAATCACTAAGTATCTCCATCCAACGTCTTTGTCTCATATTCAACTCCTTTTGTCCGAAGACATACCTTAAACTCTTATGGTCGGTGAAAATGGTAAACTTACTACCGTATAGGTAATGTCTCCAAATTTTAAGGGCAAATATTATAGCTCCTAATTCTAGATCATGGGTTGAATAATTCTCTTCATGATTCTTAAGTTGTCTAGAGGCATAAGCTATAACCTTTTGACGTTGCATTAGCACACATCCATAACCTAACTTAGAAGCGTCACAATAAACTACAAAGTCTTCAGTTCCTTCTGGTAACGCTAGTATGGGTGCGATGGTTAGTCTTTGCTTAAGAATTCTAAAGGCTTCTTTTTGTTTTGGTCCCCATTCAAACTTAACGGATTTACAGGTTAGGTTAGTTAAGGGAATGGCTATTCTAGAAAAATCTCGAATAAATCTTCTATAATAACCGGCCAATCCTAAGAAACTTCTAACCTTGGTTGGTGATTCAGGGGTTTTCCACTTGGTAATTGCCTCGATCTTGGTGGGATCTACATGAATTCCTTCGTGATTGACTAGATGTCCAAGAAACTGTACCTATTCTAACCAAAATTCGCACTTTGAAAATTTTGCATAAAGCTTTTCTTTTCTCAATAAACTTAGAAGTGCGTGCAAATGCTTTGCATGTTCCTCTTTATTTTTAGAATAAATGAGAATATCATCTATAAAGATAATTATGAATTTATCCAAATATGGCTTACATATTCGGTTCATCATGTCCATAAATGCAGCTGGGGCATTGGTGAAACCAAATGGCATAACAGTAAATTCATAATGGCGATACCTTGTTCTGAAAGCGGTCTTAGGAATGTCCTCTTCCTGTACCTTTAATTGATGATATCCTGACCGTAAATCGATTTTAGAGAAAAACATGCTCCTTGTAGCTGGTCGAACAGATCATCGATTCTTGGTAATGGATACCGATTTTTAATCGTGACTTTATTCAATTCGTGGTAGTCAATGCACATACGCATTGATCCGTCTTTCTTTTTGACGAATAGGATCGGTGCTCCCCATGGCGATGAGCTTGGCTGTATGAATCCTTTCTCCAACAATTCATCTAATTGTTTCTTCAATTCCTGCATTTCTGCGGGTGCCAAACGGTAAGGTGCTTTAGCAATAGGTGTTGTTCCTGGTAGCAGGTGGATTCTAAATTCAACTTCTCTGTCTGGAGGTTGCCCTGGTAACTCTTCTGGAAATACGTCTGAAAATTGAGATACTACAGGGATATCTTTTAATTCTTTTCCTTTAGTGTTAATGATTATGGAAATCAAATACACTAATGATCCCTTTCTTATATAGCTGACTGTTTTCATTACAGAGATGCATTTTGTGGATCTAGAGGGCTTATCTCCTTTAATTGTGATCTTTTCACCCTTTGGTGAATTTACTTGGATTGACTTTTGAGTACATAAAATACTGGCTTTATTGGCTATTAACCAATCCATTCCTAATAGAACATCAAATCCTGCCAGATTCATTGGGTAAAGGTTTGCAATAAATTTTTGATTTAAAAATTATATTCTTGCTCCCTGCAAGATTTCGGTAATCTTAATGGTTTCCCCATTTGCTGTCTCTACTAGACATTCTTGTGGGAGTTTAGTTAATGGTTGATTGAGAAGTTTGCAAAATGAAGTATTAATAAAACTTTGGTTCACACCAGAGTCAAATAATACTTTAGCAAAAACATCATTAACTAAAAACGTACCGGCGATCGCATCCGGGATCATCTTTGCTTCTTCTGCAGCCAGAACAAATGCTCTAGCATTTTTAGTAGTCTTGGTGTTCGGGGCCGGAGCTAGTTTTGGACAGTTTGGCTTGATGTGACATTTTTCTACACAGTTGAAGCACATTCCATTATTAGGTTTCTTCCTGCAATCTTCTTCCTTGTGTCCTGGTATCTTGCAGAAATTGCAGTAAGTGGAGCATTTTCCTAAATGCTTCTTCTTGCAAGCCTTGCAGTACGGTGTAAAGGTAGAACCTACATTTTTGCCACGGTTGGAATTACCGTAGCGGAATTCCTGGGTAAGCCTTTGAGCTAGGTTCCTTCTTTGGTCCTCTTCTCGAGTACGCACTAACTCATCTGTCAAGGTGTTTGCTAGTTCTACAGCTTCTTCTATGGTTTGAGGTCTAGCTGCCTTGACTACATGCCTAATCTCACCGATTAGTCCCTAAATGTAACGGGAGATTAATAATGGTTCTGGTGATGCAAGGGTTGGCACTATTCTAGCATATTCAAAGAATAACGTAGTGTACCCCTTATGATCCACTCCAGTCATCCGAGGTTTAAGAACTTATTTGCTATCTGTTCCTTTTCATTGGGAGGACAGAATTTTCTTTCTACCATATTCTTTAATTCTTCCCAATCCAGATTGTAAACTCTATCACTTCCCCTAGACTGGAGGATAGTGTTCCACCATTCTAGTACTGAATTCTTAAACAGATTGGAAGCAAACATTATCTTATCCTCTTCCGCACACTTGCTTATTTTTAAGACAGCCTCAGTCTTTTCTATACAGCGTAGAGCTGCAATGGCCCCTTCATTGCCCGAGAAATCCATTGGTTTACAAGACCAAAATTCTTTATAAGCACAACCATATGACATGGTTCTTCTCCTTTTGGGAATGGGCACTTGAAGTATGGGTCCATTGTTTACGCTGTATTCAGGTTCAGTGGCTCGTTTACTATCACGTTTACTTTTATTATCTGCTTCCTTAACCGTTTTGATAATATATGGCATCGCATCTAGTATTCCTTGTGCCACTATGTGTTGGATGGCACTGTTATCCACTTGGTTTCCATTATTGTTGTTGTTCGGGTTATCGTTATCCAGGTTATTGTTACTCTGGTTTTCCTGGTTTACTTCGTTGTCCATCTGAATTTTAAACATTCGCCAATTATTAATATCAAAAAATAATATTTAATGCAAACAATCACACAGCACATATTGATCAAAAACGTCGAACATTGCGACTTACTCTTTCTTATATATTATGCATCTAATACAAACTGAAACTGGAATCTAAAATTACAATACTAATATGCATCATTAACCACAAAGTGGTCTATACTACGATAGATATATTATTATTATTACTATTATATTTTTTTTCATACACACATATTATATATATATTTATTATATTATTATTACTATCACCCTTACTGATATGGGTTCATTCAGAACTCCATATTACGACTTTGGAGCAGTGAGAATTCGTTTTTGAACTTTGATTTCGACACATAATGAAAGCTCCTGATCCAAGCTATTTATAGGTGAAATTTAGGCCTTTCGCGGCCCTCGTGAACCTTCGGCCGATCCTTACGCGGCCCGCGTGACCACCTAGTCTACGTGTAGGTTTGATGTGTCACATGTAGGTGTGCCAGGTGGACAACACGTGGATCCGGAACACTTATCCGGTCAACCTAGCTTTGACGCGGCCCGTGTAAGACTAAACTAACTCTTACGCGGCCCGCCTGAAACTCGAAAACTTTGTTTTCTTGGTTTTTCATGTACACTAGAGTTTCAGGGTCCTGGTTCTCACTTGTGGGTTAATTTTAGGACATTTTTGAGAGTCCTTACATCCTCCCCACCTTAATTAAAATCTCGTCCTCGAGATTTACTGGAATACGTGAGGATACTTTCGCTTCATTTCTGATTCCAGCTCCCAAGTGTACTCCGGCCTCTTTTTGAATCCCACTTGACTTTAACTAGTACCAATCTTTTGTGTTTGAGAAACTTGACCTTTCTGTCTTCTATCTGAAGAGGTTTCTCAATAAATTTTAGCTTTTCGTTTACCTCTATATCTTTAAGAGGTACTACTAAGGATTCATCAGATAGACATTTCTTGAGATTGGATATATGAAATACGTCATGTACTCCAGCCAACTCTTCTGGTAGTTGTAAACGATAAGCAACTGGTCCTATGCGTTGTATTACTGGAAATGGTCCTACGTACCTTGGACTCAGCTTTCCTTTCTTTCCGAACCGAACAACTCCTTTCCAAGGAGAAACTTTTAATAACACTTTGTCTCCAACTTGAAACTCTAACGGCTTACGTCGATTATCTGCATAACTTTTCTGGCGATCTCGAGCCGTTTTTAGTCTTTCCTTGATTTGAGTGATCTTGTCGGTAGTCTCTTGCACAATTTCAAGTCCTGATAATTGACTTTCTCCTATCTCTGCCCAATAGACTGGAGTTCTACACTTTCGTCCGTATAGTGCTTCGAATGAGGCAGCTTCAATACTTGAATGATAACTATTGTTATAGGAGAATTCAATTAAGGGTAAATGGTTGTCCCAGTTCCCACCAAAATCGATCACACATTCCCTAAGCATGTCTTCCAAAGTTTGGATCGTCCTTTCACTTTGTCCATCTGTTTGAGGATGGTATGCAGTGCTTAAATTCAGTCGGGTTCCCATAGCTTCTTGGAAACTTGTCCAGAAGTGGGAAGTGAAATGACTATCCCTATCTGATACAATGGAGAGTGGAACTCCATGTAAGGATACAACTTCATCTACATACAACTTGGCTAATCTTTCCATGCTAAAGGTTTCTTTCATAGGTAGAAAATGAGCTGATTTGGTTAATCGATCCACAATTACCCAAATCGCATCATTACCCTTTCTGGTTTTGGGTAACTTAGTAACAAAGTCCATTGTTATGAGCTCCCATTTCCATACAGGCATTTCTAATTGTTGTAGTAGACCTGAAGGTTTCTGGTGTTCTGCCTTAACTTGTGAACAAGTTAGACATTTAGAAACATATCTAGCTATGTCCTTTTTCATTCCTATCCACCAGAAGTTATTCCTTAAATCTTGGTACATCTTATTGTTACCAGGATGCATGGTATACCTAGATTTATGGGCTTCCTCTAAAATTTTATTTCTTAATTCTCCCTGCTTAGGTACCCAAATTCGTTTCTTATGGAATCTCCAAATTCCATCTGCTCCTTGCTCTAATTCTTTTATCCGTCCTTTCATTCCTTCGGCAACATCCTGGATTGCTGTTTCCTGAACATCCTTTAATTGTTCCATTAAATCTAACTGTAGATTTAATCTAAGAGCACGAACTCGCTTTTACTTTTCATGATACTTACGACTTAAGGCATCTGCAACTACGTTCGCTTTTCCTTCGTGATATTGAATATCACAGTCGTAATCACTTAGGATTTCCATCCATCTCCTTTGTCTCATATTTAATTCTTTTTGCCCAAATATATATCTTAAACTTTTATGATCTGTATTGACAGTAAACTTACTTCCGTACAGATAATGTCTCCAAATCTTAAGGGCAAAAATTATGGCGCCTAATTCTAAATCTTGAGTCGTATAGTTTTCCTCGTGCTTTTTCAATTGCCTTGATGCATACGCAATTACCTTCTTGCGTTGCATTAGCACACATCCTAATCCTAGCTTTGAAGCATCACAATATACTTCAAAATCTTCTGTTCCTTCTGGTAAAACTAAAATTGGAGCATTGGTTAATTTCTGCTTTAAGATCTTAAAAGCTTCTTCTTGTTTAGGTCCCCATTCAAACTTAACTGCTTTACAGGTTAGCTTAGTTAATGGTACAGCTATCTTGGAAAAATCCTTAATAAACCGTCTATAATACCCGGCTAACCCTATAAAACTTCTAATTTCCATAGCTGACTGCGGAACCTTCCATTTAGTGATTGCTTTTATCTTAGCACGATCTACGTGAATGCCTTCGTAATTCACCATGTGTCCTAAGAATTGTACTTCCTGTAGCCAAAATTCACACTTCGAGAATTTGGCATAAAGCTTCTTTTTTCTTAACAGAGTTAAGAGTGCATGCAGGTGCTGACAGTGTTCATCCTGACTTTTGGAATAAATAAGTATATCATCGATGAAGACAATTACAAATTTATCCAAATACGGTTTACAGATTCTATTCATCATGTCCATAAATGCTGTAGGAGCATTTGTTAACCCAAAGGGCATGACTGTAAACTCGTAATGACCATACCTAGTCCTGAAAGCAGTTTTAGGTATGTCTTCTTCCTATACCTTCAATTGATGATATCCAGAGCGTAAATCTATCTTAGAAAAATATCTAGCTCCTTGTAATTGATCGAAAAGATCATCAATCCTAGGTAATGGGTATCGATTCTTAATTGTAACTTTATTCAAGTCCCTATAATCGATACACATTCGCATCAAACCGTCTTTCTTCTTTACAAACAACACTGGTGCTCCCCACGGGGATGAACTAGGTTGTATGAATCCTTTGCTTAGTAATTCATCTAATTTCTTTTTCAATTCTAGCATTTCGATGGGTGCTAACCGATAAGGTGCCTTGGCTATCGGTGTAGTTCCAGGAATTAGATGAATTCTAAACTCTACTTCCCTATCAGGTGGTAATCCAGGTAGTTCTTCTGGGAATACCTCTGGGTAGTCTGATACTACTGGAATTTCCTTGAGTTCCTTACTCTTAGTGTTAATGATTACCGAAATCATATACACTATTCCTTGCTTTCGTTCATAACTAGCAACTTTCTTTACTGAAATGAACTTTAGTGGCTTACGTGGCTGATCTCCTGTAATCACCACTAACTCTCCTGTGGGTGTATGAATTTCTATGGAATTCTTATCACAAAGAATTCGAGCATGGTTGGCTACCAACCAATCCATTCCTAACACCACATCGAATCCGGCTAACTTCATAGGTAACAGGTTTGTAGAGAATTTATGGCCTAACAGTTCTATCTTTACTTCTCGCACAACCTTATCTATTTTAACAGAATTCCCATCTGCCGTTTCGACTGTAAAAATCTGCCTAAGTTTGGTTAAAGGTAGATTAAGAGCTTGGCAGAATGAAGTATTTATAAAACTTTGGTTTGCACCAGAGTCAAATAATACTTTTGCATAAACGTTGTGAACTAGAAACGTACCAGCTATCACATCTGGGATTAGCTCTGCTTCCTGAGTAGTCAGCTGGAAGGCTCTTACGTTCTTCTTGTTAGTTCCTTCTGCAGTTTTGGCTTTATTATCAGCTGGTTTGACCAATTTTGGGCAGTCTGACCTAATATGTCCAGCTTCTCCACAATTGTAACAGACTGTGGATTTCTTCTTCCTGCAATCTTCTTCTTGGTGCCCTGGAATTTTGCAGAAATTGCAATATCCCTTGCATCTTCCAAAATGCTTTCTTTTGCAGGCATTGCAAAATGGAACAGTGGAAGATTGCCCAGTTCCTCTTCTCTTGAAATTACTACGGTTACCCACACGGAATCCCTGGGTAATCTTTTGGGCTACTTCCTTTTTCCGAGTTTCTTCTCTTGTGCGTACCAGTTCGTCGGTCAGAGTGTTGGCTAACTCCACCGCATCATCGATCGTGCGGGGTCTCGCAGCCTTGACAACATTACGGATCTCGCCAATTAAGCCCCAAATGTAGCGAGATATAAGTACCGGTTCTGGCGAGGCCAGTGTTGGTACTACTCTAGCGTATTCGAAGAATGTCGAAGTATACCCTCGACAATCAATGCCTACCATCTGATGATTTAGGAACTTATTGGTCATTTGTTCCTTTTCGTAATCAGGACAGAATTTTCTTTCTACAAGACTTTTAAATTCTTCCCAATTTATGGCATAGGCCACATTCCTTCCTTTGGCTTGAAGTACCGTATTCCACCATTCTAGCGCCCCTTCTTTAAAAAGATGCGACGCGTACATAAGCTTGTCGTCCTCGGTACATTTACTTATCATAATTACTGCCACAGTTTTCTCTAACCAACGCAGTGCAGTAGTTGCCCCTTCGTTACCTGCAAACTCAGCCGGTTTACAGGCAAGAAATTCCTTATAAGTGCAACCAGGTGTTGCAGCTTTCATTTTCTTAAGGAGTGGAGCTTGTATTCCATTATTATTGTTATTAATATGGTTGCCGCCTCCATTTATACTATTACTGAAATTGTCACCGTGTGTGCGTTTACTAGGAATAATTTGTTGAGATTCAGCAGGTTTCTGGGCAGCAGCCAGGATTGCGGGAATAGCATTGGCTATTCCTTGAGCAACGATATTCTCGATATCTTGTCTATTTAGAAATTGATCCTCCTGATGTTGCTCAGATTGATTTACTTCATTAACAGGTTCATTACCAGCGTTTGCCATCTGGTAATTAATTTATATAAGTGGTTAGCATAAAATAATTTAATAACTAAACATAACAAAACAATCGCACATAATCACATTAACACGTATAGCCAAAATTGTCGATTTTTCGACTTCCATTTTTATATATTATATTATGCATCCGTACACACTGTTATCTTATAAAAGTTTTATTTTTAAGTTATTTTACAGATTTATATATATATATATATTTACTATTATTATTATACAAACATAGTTTCACAACCACACTCCTCCTAGTCCGCTGGTCTTTCAGAAATGATGTTCCCTTTCATCGTATTTCCAGGAGATTTGTTCCCCTATCTCCCGAATCTTATTCCCTGCATCCATTAGTTCTTCGCAAAAATGGCGAAGTTTAGCTAAGTTTTCATTACTCATTGGTGGGTTTGGCGCAGGTTCTGGGTCGAACTGAGGGAAAAAGGTATAGGGATTATTTAGGAGGTTTTGAAACTGCCAATTATTGGTCCACCATTCGTCCATTTCTCCTTGAGGTTGGGTGTGGATTAAAGGCTCTTGGATGGCTGGTTCCATGTTTATTGGAAGTTGGGTTTCAGCAGGATAAGGGAAAAGATTTGTATTGATAGGCCTAAGGATATCACAGCTTGCCAGTATGTGATCCAGTTCTTCCTGCAATGGTAATTCCTCGGCTTGCCTAGAACTTTCCCCAATTTCTATTCCTGTGGTTCTAGAACTTTCTCCAATTTCTATTCCTTTTCCTTTATCCATAGGATTTTCTATTTTGGGAATTTTCCTAGTTGCTGGTTTCCTTCTGCGTACACGTCTCCAACCCATAAATCTTCTTCTTTTCTTAGGTTTTGATTTCTCCAGAGGTGGAGCTTGAAATTCCATAGGTTCTTCCACATCGGCCAAGTAACCAGTAAAATCTCTGGAAACTTCCACTTTTACGGGATAGAGGTTGAGATTATCTGGAGCTTCAGATAATTCATTCATGCTGTTTAGCATTTATGAAGAAACACACAAAATTCTAGGTTAAAAGTTTATAAATTAAATTTTCACAGAATCACAAAAAAAAATGGAATCAGAATAAACCATTTTATTGAAACAAAATATTTATTTTTAGTACAACTAATATTATTTTAAAGTTTCTGGCTAATAGATAATATGGGTGCTAATACTGGGTCAGGGTGTTGGTAGTCTAAAGGTTAGCATTTATTGCTACAGTGGCTAACATATAAAGATTTGCCCATTTTTCATCTAGTTCATCTTCCCATGGTGGATTCTTGCCTATTTCCTGAGTTTCCTGTGACTTCTTCATTTTCTCTTGACTTTTTCTAATAATCAAACTTCTTTTATGAGGGGTAAGTGGTTTTTCATACTGTGCCTTTCGGACAAATATTCCTTCCTCAGTATCTGCTGAGTATCTGGAGGAATTTGATTGGGATAAAGTTCCCTTATCTTTCGGTGAAATATCTAATTTATGATAGATATCCGAAATTATTTGCTTACCCATACTGTAAATTAACAGATAGTCAAGATAGAAACACATAATCACAGAATGGCAAGTAGGAAAAATTAAGTTTTTTTAAATACTTAATTTGGCTTAAATCAGTGGCTCTTTCAGTAGCTCTGATACAACCTTTTCCTGTCACGACCCCAGCCCCGGTTTGACCCGGTCAGGAGCCGCGGGACAGGAACCCGTGGTATCTATGATGCGACAGCGGAAGATTTTACAGGATCTTTTTAAAACTCAATATGCCCGAATATTTTATTTCATCATTCGGGATAAACCCCGTTATTTTACAATAGAGGAATTTCATAAGTAAATTCCCTGATTTATTAAAACATGTTTATTTATTTTAACTGAGCCACCTCTTCAAGCTTGTTAGTGCTCCGTAGCACGTTTTCCTTGATTTACAGCAGGTCGCCTGAAACATGTTTTAAAAATATTTTAATAGCGGGGAAATGCTGGCGAGTCATCCAAGTATGTAAAACGACACATTAGTTATCAATTACAGCATAAGAGCGATTACAATGGCTTCTATCTTATTTTTATCTGGCGCCGTGTCACCTGGTGACGATGGTCATACCACTATTGGGTCTTTCCCCAAGTAGTGACGTTTATCACTGTTAGGATTTATTAGCCTAACCCGTGAGAAATTAGTAATGTGCACAATACCCCACTAGCCAGTGATTAAGATAACCACGACTTAATCCCTGTAATTATAACATTTGAAAATGGAGTATTGTATAAATATTTTTGATAAAAAAAATGACTCACATTGCAGATTTATACGGGCAGAGTTTAGCCTACTGATTGGCCTTGTAACCTAATTTAAATAACATGCACAGGAACTAGGTCAGTAACTAATACAGCATTTGCGATAACTCACGAGATTAAACCCTCACAACGAATGACAAAGTGCGATACTTAAACATCCATCGAATTCACGACGAATGACAAAGCATAACCCTAATGCGGGCAGCACTTAAACATCCATTGGATAGTTTTAATCGATCGGACATTGAATCGTAGCAGCGATCGAGTTAATACCCTGTATCGTAGCAGCGCCTCGTTATAATAATTGAAATTTCGACTTTGGAGTAGTGAGAATTCGTTTTTGAACTTTGATTTCGACACAGAATGAAAGCTCCTGATCCAAGCTATTTATAGGTGAAATTTAGGCCTTTCGCGGCCCGCGTGAACCTTCGGCCGATCCTTACGCGGCCCGCGTGACCAACTAGTCTACGTGTAGGTTTGATGTGTCACATGTAGGTGTGCCAGGTGGACAACACGTGGATCCGGAACACTTATCCGGTCAACCTAGCTTTGACGCGGCCCGCGTAAGACTAAACTAACTCTTACGCGGCCCGCCTAAAACTCTAAAACTTTGTTTTCTTGGTTTTTCATGTACAGTAGAGTTTCAGGGTCCTGGTTCTCACTTGTGGGTTAATTTTAGGACATTTTTGAGAGTCCTTACACCCAAGTCTGGAACAACTAGTAGCCCCACAACCACCAATCCCATATCAACCCATGGAGATAGAAAACTCTGAAAACCAAGTGGAGATGCATGACTTTAACCCAGAAGAAATCCCTAGGGTACCTGCACCAAACCCCCTAGACCCAAATTACGACCCCTGGTGGGACGATAATAGGGACTTTGTGCAACGATACCCGATACATGAAGACACACCCATACAGAATATAGGAGCCTACCCAGGTATGGACCCTTTAGTTCCTTATTACCACGATGAATATATTAGGGAGACCTTAGAAGATCCTTACCGATTTCAGGCACTTTCACCCCCATATCAGGAACCCGCACCCCAGATTCCGAACCCAGTCCTAGAACCTGCACCCCCAATGAGTGCAGAAAACGTGCAAGAACTTAGGACCTTTGGGGAGGAAATTTTAGAAAGCAGTGAGAGAATGAGACAGGTAGGAGAGCGTCTCGTATGGAAATACGATGAGCGCAATATGGATTTTTGGATAAATCCATATCCGTAATGTGATGGAGGAAACGGTAATAGTAATAATAATATAATAAAATAAGAATAAAATAAAATATGTGTGTACGGATGCCTATTATTATTAGTGTGATTCTATTTCTGTTGGTATTGTAATTTTTATTTCAGTACAAGTGTGTAATAGATGCATAATAGTATATGGAAATAGAGTAAAAGTCGCAATGATCGACGTTTTTGGCTAGATTACGTGTCATGTGATTAACTATATTAAATATTATCTTGTGATATTAATATAGAGGTAAATGAACAACTCAAGTTTGTAGAAAGGCCTTTACAGATTGAAGACAGGAAAGTCAAGAACCTCAAGCATAAGAGACTAGTTCTGGTCAAAGTAAAGTGGGACTCCAAAAGAGGACCTGAAAACACATGGGAGCTTGAATCTGAAATACAAAGGAAATAACCGCATTTGTTCCAGTAGATCTCGAGGACGAGCTCTAAAACAAGGTGGGGAGGATGTAACAACCCTCAAATAACCCGACACTCTCAAATATTTTCGACATCTTAGTATATTTTAAAATGTCCCATTATGTCTTTTAATACACCCCGTATGTGAAAACCGAGCCCGAAATACCGTATAAGTATTGAAAATAATTAAAAACAAGAAATAATAAGTTGAGACGGGCCGCGTAGACCCACCCCAACATTCACGCGGGCGGTATGAAGGTTAGAACCTGATTCCGTCTGATTTCTTAAGTTTAAGCGGGCCGCGTGAACCTCATCTCAATCTTACGCGAGCCGTGTGAGATCAACAACACGGCAACACCAGAGGCCGACACGTGTCGACATCGTGGCAAGTCTAGGCGATGTCCCGGATCACCTAAACCCTACCCGGCTACGACGCGGGCCGCGTAAGCCCCGGTTATCCTTTACACGGGCCGCGTGAGACCCAAATTCAGCACCTATAAATAGAACGTATCGGATTTCATTTCAATTCATTCACAAACGTTTCTGTATCTCAAATTCTGAAATATTAGGCATAGAAAGCTGGTATTATACCCCCTAATTAGCAAGGTTCTGCTCCGTTGTAAGTATTATAACCCCAGTTTCGTAATAGATACGCTGCCCAATTGATTTAGGGTTCCGTAACAACTGTCGTGGTTCTGCCCGACGTAGTTGTTGGAATGTCGTCTCGGGGAGGGTATCAATAATATTTTCAAAGGGTTATGATACTAACCTATGTACATTTGTATAAATTATAGATTATTCCCAGGAAACCCTTACGCGAAGTCTAAGATAACAATGTGAGTTTATCCTCTTTTTGTTAACCTTTTTGAAATGTTTTACAAAACCTTAATTGTTTTACAATGTGATTAAACGGTGATTGAGTCTTTGTAGTTCTTCAATTACTGCCGGTATGTTGGGGTTTTGTATACAAAATTTACTACTGCGAGTAGTAAGTCGGGATGACAGTAGGTTACCATTGGACAATGAGTTAGCCAATGTGTAATATGACTCGCAAGTCAGGATTGACAGTACTGAATGAGTAATTGTGTAGAAATAAACAATGTGATCGCTCTCAATACTGTTTTAATTAATAAAATGTTTCTTGATTAAACTGGGATTTACTCACCAGTATTTCCCACTGACAAATGTTTTTAAAACGCGTTTCAGGTAACACAATGTGACAGCCAATTAGTAAAAAGCCAGCTGGAGAGCACTGTAGGCTTGGGAAAAATGTGGCTATAAAAGTTACCTAATAAACAATGTTTTAAATTCAATAAAATAGGGTTTATCCCTATAAATGTATTGTAATAAGAAACTTGGGGTTTACCCATGTGATTATTAATATTAAATATGGTGGTTTTACTCTGATAAACATTTCCTAACTACGGTCCTGATGTAATTTCCGCTGCCAATTTAACCAACTGATACCACCGAAAATCTGAGTTCGAGTCCGCCCGTTCCCGGGACAGATAAGGGACCGGGGGTTGCGACAGTTGAGGTGCTATGAGTTGCTCCAGGTTTGGGTCGGCAGCTGTGGTTGCTAAAATATGGAAATTTGCTAAACTTCTATTAAGCGTATCTTGGGAGTGGGCATCTGTTTCTCTCTTAGTGGCTGCTAGAACTCGCTGCTGTTGTAACTTTTTCATTCTCTTCCTACGCTCATGTGCTCCCCTACTGAACCATCCTCTCTTTTTAGGAGGGAATGGCTCTTCAGACTGAGCCTTAAACACGAATATCCCATCTTTATTGTCAGCTAAATACCCTGAGAGGGCAGGCTGTGAAGAGGTGCCTTCGCTCCTAGGTGAGCTGGACAACTGACGGTAGGCGTCGGAAGGTCCTTGGTCGCTCATATTGTAAACTAACAAATAGTCAAATAACACAAAACAATAAAATACAAATATGCACGTAGTTTCGTAATTTATTTCCTAACACTTTAGATAACTTTTGGTGTCAGCAGAACACTTCTGTGCTTGAATCAGTGGCTTAGCTCTGATACCACCTTCTGTCGCAACCACCGTCCCCTAACAACCCGGGAACGGGCGGCCGCGGCCAGTTTCGGTGGTATCCAGGTGTTTATCATTTTGGCAACGGAAATTACATCAGGACCGTAGTTAGGAAATATTTTATTAGAGTAAAATACCACCTTCTCATAATATTAAACATGTGGGAAAAATCCCAAGTTTTAAGTACACACATTTTCATAGGGATAAACCCTATTTTATTTAATAAAAACATTTCTTTATTTTAGGTAACTATTTAGCCACTTTTCAAATCTTTCAGTGCTGTCCAACTGGCTTCTATTTGGCTTTCACATTTTGTTACCTGAAACGCGTTTAAAAACATTTTGTCAGTGGGAAATACTGGTGAGTGAATCTCAGTTTAATCAAGTTAAGTAAAACCATTGTACAGTATTGAGGGCGGTCGCACAATTACATTTGTTTCCATCTACTTTAATTACCACCCACGGTACTGTCAACCCGACTTGTGGTCATGTTACTCCTCGCAAGGTAGTAACAAATTTTGTATACAAAACCCCAACATATCGACGATAATTGTAGAATACAAATACTCAATCACTGTTTAATATGTTATTAATTATGTGAGGTTTTGTAAAAACAATTTGCAAAAAGGAGATTACTCACATTGTTGTCTTAGGGTTTTCCTTAAGGATTTCCTGGTGATTATCTATTAAATACACAAATGCACACGCGTTAGTATGATAACCCAATATTTACATTAGTAATACCCTCCCCGAGACGGTATTCCAACGACTACGTCGGGCAGAACCTCGGCAGCCGTTACGGAACCCTGGATCAATCGGGCAGCGTATCTAATACGTAACTGGGGTTATGATACTTACAACAGGGCAGAACTTCGTTATTTAGGGGGGTATTTATGCCCGAGAGTATAATAGCTATGCAGAATATTGAGAGAGATTGAAAAGTTTTGAACGATTTCGACTGAAACCGCTCGACCCTATTTATAGTGCTGATACAACACTTCCTCGCGGCCCGCGTAGCTCGAAGGTCAATCCTTCACGGCCCGCGACATAGGGGGGTAGGGCCTAGCTGCGCTGATTCGCCAGTTGTAGACTTGCCACGATGCTGATACGTGGCACGCTAGGGTGTCGCCCTGACTTTGAGTTGTCGAGGCCCGTCTAAGCTCAGGCTTACTTCTACGCGGCCCGCGAGCGACAACAGGATTTTGTTTTTATTTAATTTTTAAATATGTAAGGGTATTTGGGATCGGTTTTTGCATGCGGGGTGTATTTTAAGACATATTGAGATATTTTAAATATATTAGGGTATCGAAAATATTTTGGAGGGTTGTTATAGAAAGTATGCAAACTCGCGCATAATCTGCATTCAGACCATATACGCACAACCAAAAATTTTTGTAATCATTAAAATACTATATTTTAGTGATGGGAATGCAAAAATACCATTCGTTGCGTAATTTGGATCGTTTTCGCATCCGTTCGAACGTTCGTCGAAATTAACCGAAAAATGCTACCGTACGACAAAACGAACCGACATCCATGATATTTCCAAGCATATTTCAATTCCCTATGCTTTAACATCCTTATAAATCCTTGAAATTTGGTTAACGGGGGTTAAACGCATCGAAAAACAACTTTTGGAGCTGCAGGGACCATTTCTGCCAACTTTTGAAACTCATGTCTGAAGTGGCTCACCGGGAGCGACCCACTGAGCTATGTGGCTCGCGGGGGGCGAGAGTCTTCAGAACAGAAGCTTCAAAACAGCTTCCTAGCTATTGCAACTTGTTTTCCAACCTAGTTTTTGATCTTGTGGGCTATTTTAAGTATTCTCCAAGGCTATTACTCCTTTCCACACACTTGTAGGGCCATGATCCTTCCTTGGAGGCCACACAAAACACTTGGCAAGATCTTGTAAATCCTTGAACACTATAAATACCCAACCGTTTTCATTCTTCCAACTTGCTCATTCACTTCTTCTTTCTCATACACTCTAAGTGGAGGCTACCACATTTGTTGGAGGCTTCCTACCTGAGTTTTCTAGTCTTCTTTCCATCCTAGAACACCTGTAAGTGTTCTTCCTAGTCTTGTTTATTTATTTTAAGCTAAAAGTTAAACAGTGTTTGACTTTCGGGTTTGACCATGAATTGGTCAAGACAAAGTTCAATTGAACTTTGCAACGTGATCGTACTCACGATGGTTATAATCCCTTGCGATTATACCTACTGATTACCACGTTTACTAGTCGTAGTGACGAGTCAATGTTTCGGTCAAAATGCACGTTTATGTGCATTTTACGACGGAACCATTTTCGGGTATCAAAACACATTTTTTATACCAAATCAGTTTTCTAACTTAGTTAAACATGTTTTAACATGTTTAACTCATCACTTCTAGTTTAGTGCTTATTTAGGGTCGTAAGTCGAGCGGTCTTGACCACCGCTTAGACTTTCGAACCCGACCCGTTTGGTCGATCATTAGGATCCGACCAAACACATTTTGTGACCATAGTTGTATAGGGAGTAACCTCCAGAGGTATACCTTATGGTCACCTTGTTTGGTTAGTTATTTGTTAAGTCATTTATATGCCCATTAAAAATGACCAAAATGCCCTTTTTGCGCATAACTTCATTTTTAACATATGTAATCAAACTTTTGACATCTAAACTGATATAATAACATTTTTAAACATGTTTAGGCCTATAGGACTTATCATATGACATATATAACCATCCGACCTTATATTTACGCAAACGACACGTTAAAGTAGCATAAACTACCTTAACGAGTCGTAACGGGTCACAAGCACTTAGGATTGTTTCTAAATCAGAATGTAGGTTTTATTAAACCATTTCATATGAGTTCCAACACTCATTTGGTTTATAAAACCTCATTCTATCCGATTCCTCGATTTATGTCCCGTTACACTAACATAGTATCTGATACACTAGGAACCACTTCAACACTTGAACTCTTGATCCTTTGAGCTTTGTTATATCATTTGAACAAGAACTATACACAATCCCAAGTGAGTACATAGTTCCCCTATTTTACGTTTTCAAATGTTTTGGGGTGATTCATATGTGTAACCGATTTATTTTCAAATGTCTGGCAGATATGTGTTTACTAAGTGCTTTTATGTCTATTATTCCGATTATGCAAACACGACGATTATCCAAATCCTTATAGGATCTTTCTATCTTCATAGTTAGATTCTTATAGGATATTTGACGTACCGACTTAGATCTTTCTATCTTCATAGTGAAATTTTTAAGAAGTACTTTACAAGACGATGGTTATTGCTTATGTGTAGAGATTTGTTGGTGATTTAGAAGTAATACAATAAGAACATGGTGGATACGCCGCTGGTACTTCCTATATATAAGTGTGCTTATTGTATTACCCTTCGTGACGTTATCCCGAATCACCATTAGGACTCAGTGGCGGAACTAGAAAGAAGATTCAGGGGTATCCCAAAAAACTTTTGCCTAGACCCCTTCTTGAGAATTCAAGGGTCTTGTGCGGCTAGTAAAAATGGGCCCTTAAATTCTTCTTTTACATTCTAAAGCATATGCTGATTATCATTTTTTTTATTAATGCGTGTACCACACACACACACGAGAACATTATCATTTTTTATAAAACTTTAAATGTTATTTATAAGTTTTATAAATAATATTTAGTTTGTAATAAAAATATCTTCACAACAAAAAGAACCGAAAACTCATTGTCCTTCAATATTTGTTAAAGCATGTACATGTAGTCTTATATGACTTTTTAATATTTGAAATTCTAGCTAGGCTTTAGAATAAATCGTATCTAAGTTCTTTATTTTTAATTTCATATAATTGGAATTGAAAAACTTTTTTATTCGTGTATATCCATAGAACCATATAGATAAAACATTTATATTTTCTTCATTTTATATAATATTTCTTTACATTTAAACAAAAAAAATACAATATATTAAATTATATATTTAAAAAGAACTATTTTAATGTTTTTTCTTGTATTATTTTCACTCTTAACCGTTTTATTGTTCAAAAAATAACCGTCATACACATGTGAAAAGTGTGGGTGCATATCATTTTCAAAGAACCTTTTATGTAGGTAAAATGATATGAGATATTTATCCTAAAACCGTGAGAACATATCTTAGCACTTAAAAGTTAAACTAGTATATACTAAAACAACAAGTACACATAAAAAATAGCACTTTTGAATTATGTTAGCACTTGTAAATTAAACAAGATAATTGATTTTAGCACATATGTGATTGATATTAGAACTTTTCTTTGTGAAGAATTATACCAGCACATAACATACTGAAAATAAAAGAAGAATCCAAATAAATAATTGATTGCTCGTTAGCATAATTATAGAAAATTCAAAATAACTGAGATTATTTAGATTATTATTTTTATCCCTTCTCTATAATTGATTGGATGCTAAATAACACTTTTAAAATGGTTTCACAAATTTTTAAATGAAATATGGTTTGTATTTGATCCTTATAAACAAACAAAGTAAAAAATAAAACCCTTCTCTATAATTGATTGGATGCTAAATAACACTTTTAAAATGGTTTCTACAATTTTTAAATAAAATATGGTCTGTATTTGATCCTGATAAACAAACAAAGTAAAAATAAAACATATAAATGATTTGAAAAAGTAAAAATAAAACAAATAAGTAATTTGCAATTAAATTAAATAAATGAATGTTTAAAATAAATAAACTAAAGGTTGTTGTTGTTTCGAGAAAAAGTTAATTGAAGTTTTTGACTAATGTGACGTACTTTTGCCTTTTTCATTCATTATATCACAACACTCGAGATATTATATTAAAAAAAATAGAACTTCATCTTCTTCAGTGTGCCGCTGCAAAACTCTCAAGTTTATCTCACCGGAGATTTTCATTTCCATCGACTGTCAAATTTAATTTCATCTTATCCTCAGTTACACTTAGGGGTATCCTAACATTTGCTTAGGGGTATCCCCGATAAATAAATCAGAGATTAAATAAAAGATTGCACTATGCCAAGAAAGTTCAGGGGTATCCCGGGCTACCTCTCGGCACCACATAGGTCTGCCCCTGTTAGGACTTAGGATTTTTGTGACTAAAACCAAAGTATAGTTTGATATACTACCAAATCACAAACCAAAGTATATTTTGATATACTACCAAAGCATAGTATGATATGCTACCAATGTGATATTGTTTACCAAAGCATAGTTTGATATGCTGTTGTTACCAAAGCATAGTTTGATATGCTATTCATGTGACATTGTTTACCAAAGTATAGTTTGATATACTACCGATTGTTAACCAAACCAAATCCTTGTAGTATCTATCTATCTTCATAGTTAGCTACTCGTTGGATGTTTAAAGTACAATTGAAGTCCTTGTTTGGATTCATTGTGTACTTTAACACGTGTTTACAAGTTGTTGACAAATTGAAGATTATGTGTTTATGTGGTTAGTTGTGATTTAGATAACGACACGAGTGTAATACCATAAGAACATGGTGGATACGCCGCTGGTACTTCCTATATATAGGTGTTCTTATTGTATTACTCTTGTAGCGTTATCCAAATCACTTTAGGATTTATGTGTTCAATTGATTCAATGTTCAAGTATCCAAATCCTTGTAGAATCTTCCATATCTTCATATGTTAGATTCTTAGAAGGATATCCAAAGTATTATTATAAATCATTGACTTGATTTCTAATAATACTCACACAAGTTATGACGAATTTCAATACTATTATTATTAATCATTGATTGGATTTCTAATAACAAACTCACAAGTTTTATGACGATTTAATGTGATTACAAAGTACAATTTTCAATTGTATAAAAATTACCTAGTAATAATCATATTGCCATATACAAAACTCTTTGTCACAAGTTTTCACAATCAAGATAATGTATTGCAATACTAAACCTTTGCCATTCTTTGGCTTCAAGATTTCATTTTCAATTGACAACTCTTGTAGTTGCCGAAGTATTTTAATACCAAACTTTTTGTCATTTATTTGGCTAACAAAACATATGTACTCGCCAGCTTTATTGCTGACTCTCATTTTCACATATGTTTCAGGGTTTCAATTATTCAAGCATGCAACGAATAGGATTGCATCCGGGCCTTAGACTTCTTTAATCAAAAGTCAATTACGTGTATTCTATGTTTTGTAAAACAATGTTAACAATAATGAAACAATTTAGTACCAGTTGTTGTGAGCAATTTGTAACGTGACTCCCCGATATTTCCGCCGCGTGTTACGCGATTGGGGTGTTACACTTGTGTTATGTTTGGCTTCTTTTTTTCAGGTTTAACGGGTGCT